>OY728160.1:2102112936-2104512936 GCA_963277665.1 Viscum album | reverse complement strand
CCTTAGTCAAGGATCACTACCAAGTCTATCATAGTGGATTTAGTTCACTATATATTCCACCATTTCCTGATTCAAGGTTTACTCCCAATATATTCATAATGGATAGAGTCCCTTCCTAAACTAGGTTCAATATCTATTCCATTCATTATTATCTCATGATATATCATCATTTATCTAATGCATTGGAGGTATATTTAATTCCAGTTCCTCCAATCATATAATGAAAACCATAGACTTGTGTTCTATTAGATCATAAAGCAATCATCATATCATAATACTATACCCCATGAAAAATAAATGGGTTTTTAAACATATCATCATCACATAATAATAAAATCTATATAAAACATGTGGTTGGTATCATAAAATAACTTATTATGTCAACATAGCCTAATTAACATGTAGAAAAGAAATGAGTTTCATATAGTCATCCTATGATCATCATCATTAATATTCATCCAGAAAAGTTTATGGAATCATAATATCATATCAAAAGTGAAACATAACAATCCTTAAAAGATATTGAAATATATGAAAAATACCTTTAAAAGAACATTCAGACCCTTCTCTGAAAACCTGAGAAATATAAGCTATTCTTTTGATAAAAATTTATCTAGAAATTTATAGAATATTGAAAAAATAATTTTCTTTGACAATAACCATGAAAACTTGTAAATTAAGTAAACATTCATGATGGTAGGAAAATACCTTCATACCGTATATGTTAAAATATATAATTCTTTTCAAACTTTTATAAAAATTGAAAAATGAATTGTTTAGAAAAAAATTCCTTAAAAAATTCCTTTTAAACATTATAAATTAATTAATATCTAATAAAAATGATATTTAAAAAAAATCATGTATAGGTAAAAACATATATAAAACAATTACAAAGAGCATAGACATGGAAGAAAATGTTCATTGACCAAATAAGGATGGATTTTCATTAAAAACATCTAAAAAATTTTAAATACCAAAGAGAGAAAAATTGTACTAATACTTAATTTTTTTTGGGAAAACTAGATGGTATTAAAATGTATGTGCATTAAAAGATAATATTTATATAATTTAACTAAATGGAAATTTAGTAATGACAATCCAAAAATGAAATGAGATCGTAAGAAAAATCCCTTACCTCTTGTATTTATTTTCACCATATACATTAGAACCTCATATATGATAAATATATATTTATTATAAATAAATTATTGAACTAGATTCATACATAGATTACTATTTATAATTTCTTTATTTTTCCAATTATCTTTTTATTAACATTTTTTTTGAAATAAAAAATCAAGTGAAGAATAATATGTTTTCCATGCATGTTTTGGTTCGATTGTGCATGTACTTTAACCTTATTCATGGTTTCATAATATCCAAAATATTAATAATTACAAATTTATGATATTTATTCATTATATGCAGTTTTATAACCATTCATATAATGCGGTGAAAAAAATGAATTACATAACTTTGGGGTGGTGGTATTCCATACGTACACACATGTGGCATTTTTAATTTTCAACAGATGGAATGAAATAAAGGTATATAAGAATTTCCCATTCAAATATCATAATTTTATAATTAATATAAAATATATTGTCAAAAATATCATTATGGATCATTATGAAAAGTGTAAATGAAAAGAGAATCACATTGCTTCGTGAAGGTGGTAGTCTACACATACACACAGGGGATGTTATCATTTTCTTATGGATAAAAGGGGATATAATAAGGTTTTCCCATAATCATAATAACATATCGAAGTATTTATGATATTGGAGTTATTATTTTATAATGTATACAATATATTTAGAGGGATTATAAGATGATATAAATTTGGAAAGAGTTGTGTAATATGATTAACTCTTCTTTGAGAGAACTCCTTTTTATTACAATATAAACCTTATTAAGATGGTATTATAGTAATAAAAGATGATATATGGTGAAGTTAAGGAATAGATAATGGAATTAGTGTAGTAAATATTTGATCTAGAGAGCTCAAACATTGTGAATAAAGGATAAGTGGAGGTACCCTTTTATTACTAAGGGAAATGACATACAAGGAATTATTTAAAATATTAAAATATAATATATATATAATAATAAACATGTAAAGTTAAAATAAGGAACCAAAAATTAAAATATAATTTGTGATAGGGTAAAAATAAACTTAACGAATAATGTTTATAAAAGTGTTGGAGACATTTCAAGCCATATCTCTTAGTTAACCCACTTTATACCCATTTTTACCTTAACCATTATAACTTATTGTTTTATCATGAAAAGTTAATTATATTGAAAAAAGGGATATTCAAACCAAATTTTAAGACGATTATATGAAATTTGGAATTCAACTTTTCAGATTCAATTTCTATAAGAGGAATAAATTAATTTAAATATAAGAACACAAAACACATATTAAATGGTTTTTAGAAAAAAAATGATTTAATTGTAAAATTGTTTTTACCGTGAAATCAAGTATTTATTTTATTTAAAAAAATTGGTTAAATAATAAAAAAATTAATTTTTTATGAATTTTGGATCAATCTAAAACTGAATGGAACCATCCAACTATACCATTAAATGTAATGACCCAAAAATAGTTTTTAATTTTGGATATAATATAATTTATGTTCACAAAAGTCAATCTTTCGGTCCTAAATTAAAAAAAAAATTTTTAAAGAATTATTTAAATCAATAAATATATCTTTTTTCAAAAAAAAGTTTCTTAATATTTATTAATTTATGATTACATCCTAAAAATGATATAAAAGTGAAAGTATTGAAAAATAAATATTTTTTAATATTCACACACAAAAAATATTTTAAAAAATTCCCCATAAATTAATTCAAATAAAATTATATCATTATATTTTAAATAAAAATCCCAATTTTAGAAATAAAATTTTTCAAAATGTTGGAATTTAATTACAATATTCGCATAAAAAATCGAGAAAATTCTATTTTGAAGAAAATGTATTTTCGATGCTTAAAATGAATTTTTCTCATTACATGTCTCAAAAACATAATTAAATTAATTTTATTACATTTTATTTAACATATTATCTAATTGTTTTTATTTAAATCATCCATAAATTGCGATTAATTTAATTTATTATGACTAAGACACATTGTGTGCATAAAAACTTTTTTTAGAAAAACATCTCTTTTAACATTCAAATGATTTTATTATATTTTCTATAATGAATTTATAACCAATTAAATAATTTCATACATGTATAAATAATAATTTTTCATAATTTAGTTGGTCCAATTCATACTCTATAATCCCATGACTAGGCGATAACTATCACATGGCATAATAATAAATTAATAGTATATTTCAAATAATTTAAACTCATTGTTCCATGAAAAAAAAGATATAAAAGAAATTAAATAAATTAAAATATAAATTATTCATAAAATATTTGTGTGTTTTATGCACTCCTATCATAGGTCATAGAAAAATAAAATTTCAAAATTGTTTTCCTAGTGCATCACAGTGGATGACGAGCGTCATCTCACTTGGGGAGAATCACAGTTTGTTCACATACATTATCTAATTCACATAAAACTACTTTTTTCGTTATTTAATGTATAAAAGAAATTATATTTTAATGAAATAATAGAGTGAAAAAAATGAAACACACATGTAATGATAATGTGTGATTAGAAAAGAAAGAACTTGGCCTTTTTTGTTTTTTTCATGGATTCCATCATTCTTCTTGTTGTTAATTAAAATTATTTTGATAGTTTAATTATGAAATATCAATCTTAAACTAATATTTTTTTATTTATTTATTGTGAAATCATGAACACATAGAGAACATTAAATTCTATATCCACTTTTAATCAAGGTTGATGAAAAACCTTAATTGAGAATGTGATACCTTCTAGGAGCTGACTCCATCATATGTCATTTCGTTAACTAAATGGATCAAACCCATAATATGAAAATCTTGTGTCAAATATATGGTAGGGAAAGGATAAAAATAAAATATTAGAAGTATGTTTGAGTTCAATTTCTCGGTGGACAATCGTCACGCCCATGCACTTCACCCTTTCTCACCACAAACATAACTATAATATTAAAATTTAATCCTAGAATTATGAAAACATCACTTACCTCCAATAGGACAATCCTCTAGTTATCACCTCATTGTCAAGGGTAATAGGTCACTATATAAATTATGATTAGAAGATAATAGAACAAAAATTAAAATAATGATGATGTGATTAGAAGATTAAAAAAATAGGAAATAAAAAAAATTAAAGAATAAAGAGAAAGAGAATTATAGTGAGAGAGAGAAAGAATAAAACTAAAATAAAATAAAAATTAAATTATGAAAATTATAATTTATAGAATAAGAAAAGGAGAATAAGAATTATAATAATAAAAGAGATTGTGGGATAAAAACACATGAATAAAAATTAACAAATCAATTAATTGAAGGGAAATTAATTTAAAATTATATACATAATAAAACTAAAAAAATAAACAAAAGTTGATTCAGTCTTACTAGAATACAAACTATCCTATTCATGGTGGTGAAACTACCTCGTCTTGGTAGTGACCATCTTTTTATATAGATAGGTAGGATTCATTGGTAAATGGAATTTCCCCGCGGTTTAAAGATTTCCAAATCATCAAATTTGGATCATGGTTTTCAATTTAAATTTACCTGAAAATATAATAAAGATTTCCCTTTTCTTGTGGTGGACTGTGGTCTAATGGGGTGTAATAGAACAACTGTCATCATGGATTCCCTACACATGGATGGTTTTATGGTGGCATGGATGTGCTAGTTCATGGGATGCAGTAGTGATGCAGTAGTGCTTTGTAGTGAAGGTAGTGGTGGGAATTGGACTTCATCGAACCCTATGAGTCATCTGACGTTTGAATTGTACAATTAAATCCTTCATGTAAGCTTTATAGGGTGGTCTAACTGATCCAAGGTGGTACGGGTCGTAATTAGTTTGAATGATATTGATCATGGGCTTCTCTGTGCATTAGAAATGGTGGTTTTCAATAACAATATGAAGCGGTAGCCGACATTGGGTGGAAGAGATGGTGGAGGATGTTGGTGGCATGTGTGTGGTCATGGGAGAGAGATGTCAATGTGATATAATTTCATCTCATAAATAATGATCATTAACCTGAATCGTGTATCCCATATCAAATTTGAATTAAGGGGTTGTGATTTTTTATAATGAAATGGTTGTCTCGCACAGCTCAGAATCCCACATTTGGGTGGGAACCCATATATAGGCACACAAAATAAATGGGATAAGTTGCACCACTTGTCCCATGTGGGCCTTCCGCACAAAATCTTCTTTCACAGTCTCTTATTATGTTTTCACACTCCTCATAGGCCTGGTCCCTCATGTGTCCCTCTTGGCCTGTTTTGCCCATCCCATAGGTCCACCATGGTTAGTTGGCCCTCTATGGGTTGGCGATGTGACATGGTTATTGTGAGTTGAGGCCTGGACAAGCTTGGACCATTTTTTAGCTGAAATACAATTGAAAACATGAAAAAATAAAAAGAAAACCCAAACCTATATTCATAACATTCTCAAAAAATTCTAAATTCACAAACTCTTATCCATTTGAATTGATTTTAACCTATTGTAAATTACTAATTTTGAATGAAATATTGAATTATATGGTCATTTCCGAAAAAAAACTATTTAAAATCATTAATAAATGTTTAAAATAATTCATTAAATATGAGTGTTTAAAATACTCACACACTTAAACCATAATTATCCTCAATAATTAAATCACAACATGGAATTACAAAGCTCACCAATGATACCATTATTCAAATTTAAAAGAAATAAAATTAAATAATTATCAATAAAACCCCAAATTTAATAGTCCCACATAAAATATTATTTTTATTTATCAATTTTCAAATAAATAACTAATTCAAACATGTTTTTCTTCCCTTTTTAAAACTTTGGAACCTATCCTTTCATTAATTTTAGTCCCTCAATTTATTGTTACTAATCATTCAAATTATGATTTTACTCACTTTTGAATACATTATGTCATCAATCATGATACAATTCAGGTAGATTTGTGATCGTGTCATGAGAACATGCTCATTTTTCATTATCTTGTAATGGAAATACATTCTCTACTTTGTAAATACAAAAGTCACATTAAATTATAAGGACTTTCAATAAAGGGTCAAATGACTTGAGGCATATGGTTGGTAGGAATTAATGATTAAAAATGAATTCTCAAGGATGATTTTTATCTCTAATGTATAGTGAATGATATCTAATGTAAATTCTCAATGATATTATCCCGTTAAAAATGACAACACCTATTTCTCATGATCTTTTAAAGGTTACCTTCTTGAATCTTCTCTTATTTTATACTTTTTTTCAAACTACTTTTTCATATTTCTTTTAATTTTTAAAAATTAATGCTTGTAATAATCCTCAAATATATCCCCTTAACACATATGATAAAAATAATTAGTCCATTAATGATTATTTTTTATTCCTCAATGTCACAACCCATTCCTATTTTCTTCATTTTTTCAAGAGGGGAAAAGAATACAGTATAATTTTTAATCATAAAACTTTATAATAAAGAAAACTAGAACCCCACACTCTTTACCTAAAATTTTTTACATCCCTTTTACAATCAATTACCTCACCCCCACACCTTAACTTTGAAATATCACGAAAATACTAATATTAGGGTAGGAATGGATAAAATTGTCTTTAAATAAAGATCATTACTAATAACATCATTCATGGTATCTATGGAATAATCAATGGTTTTTTTAAAGGTGGTATCAAGGACAAGGGTTTATCAAAATAAGAACCAATAATTTTAAATTTGGTTTTTCATACTCACATCATTTAGAAGTTCAAATGTATGTTTGATAAGGTTACATATCCTAAGATCAATAAAGAAATATGATTAAGATAAAATATGAAATATTTTGTCATTAAATCCTCTCAGGGATGAGAAATATTAAATTGGAAAATCACTCAGTGGATGATTAATAATAACATATCAATTTACATGAATTTTAGAAATTCAAAACATTAAAAATGATAGAGAAGATTCTTTTATATTAATCAACCAATTCCCTCAACTCTTGAGACATCATTTTAATATCCATAATTCAATTCAAAAATTAAATTATCAATTTTAATCATTAAATCGCATTACCATTAAAATATAAATCATAGAATCATTATATTCTTAAGAATCTCATGTCTCATAGACTAGTCAATTAGAGCATAAATTCAAGAATGGGCATGCAATTTCTAGTTTTAAAGCTAAAAATAGGCTGATGAAAAAATATTTATGGACTATAAAAGGTAGGCATAAAAGTGAACACCATATTAAATTGAATATTTTTTCATATTAGTCCATTATTTAATGTATTTCTTATTCAATCATGTTCCAACAAAATTAAATCAATCAATTAAGCATAAATATCATGTCATTTGAGATAAAAAAGATAGTAAGATTGTTGTTGAATACTAAACTAGTCCTAATAATGAAATTTAAATTTCTAAATAGAATGTAGAAAGATAAATCTTGGTATGAACCCCCAAGTAGGCCTTTCATTTTTTCTTCCTCCAGAAGGTATTACCAGTTATAATCCATAACAGGATTATGGGAGGATCTTCTTGTATTTCAACTACCATATGTAACTTTTCGCAACTTTCACTTCTCCTTTGGTGGTGATAAATTATCCATGGATAGAGTATACATGATCCATTACCTTCAAAATTAAGTATAGATTTCATAATATGTGTAATATGGATTATGGATCCTTCTCTTCCTTGGATACTAATTGTGGAAAGTTTTCTTTCATGTCCTGTGATTGCTCAATCTGGACTGTATGGATTGAATAATAAAAGCGAGGGTAAGCGAGTAATTTCACTTGAAAAAAATATTAATTTAAATTAAAGTTATCTATTTTCATGTGAGAATATTGTGTTTTTTTTCCTTAGTATAAGATACTTTGAATTATTTATGGGATTACTCAAATTAATATTTATCAAAATTAGGGATCTCCATGTGTTCATCATCAAGTGCATTTGTTGTTTCATCATCATCCTCCAAGAAAAAGAAAATATTGACCATATTTGAAAATCTAAAGCAGTGAGAATTAACACTTTATTTAGATTTAATAAAATCAAATGAAATAGAGTTTTATATAAGGTTAACTCCAATAGTAGGTTTAACTTCAATATCTTCTTGAATTGTGAGTGCCTATTAGAGTTGGAGGGTAGAAAGTGGAGGCAGGTAGTTGGGATCCTGTATGTTTTCTTCTAATTACACCACTTGGGTGTCTTATTCCTCTTCCATGGTTACAGATATATTTAATTGCACTGACTATTATACTTTTTTAGGAATGGGGAGACCATATTGTACCTCACACTCATTCCAGAATTCATCCAGATCTTGTTGATCTCCCACACATAGCTTAACATACAATTCTTCCTAATCATGAATCCAATAAATCTCATCATGGTCATCTTGGATCTAATCCTTCATATTTATGGGTTGATGATACTCATTAAGAATGGAATCAACTTCTTGGATATCCTCATAAAAATCAAAGAAGACTAACAATTCATCTTCTAGTTCTGGTTCAGGTTTCCCTAGGTATGAATTAAAATACTCAATTAGCCAATCCATTTTCCCTAGATATCTTATACCATCTCTTCAAGATATTGAATCTCATATTTGAGATTTTTGTTATCCACTTGTTCCTAGAATTACACATAGTTAATTTCTTTAAATATTTTTGGAGGAAACAAGGAGGCCTTTTCATTTATTTTGTCTCTTCCTTGATTAAAATTCAGGAAGTACCCCTGGAGTTCAATTAATTGTCTTTCCAATCCATAAACTAATGGTTGTTCAAAGGTCTCTTAATGTTCCTAGTATAGTTTCATTAATTCCTACTCTTTACTAATTTGTCTTCAGAACCCCACGATCAACCTTTAAAATCAATAAACACTACCTTTTACCGTCTAGGGTGAGTTTTTATAAATTTTTGAATAAAACATTGATAACTATATACATTGTGAATATATAAAAAGAAGGTAAACTATAGATTAGATCCCTGAAAACAGTGGTAGTTTTGATGCATACCAATTGTGGGGAATTAAAAAAGAAATTTTTAGAATTTATTTCCTAGTGAAGTACTATAAAGCCCCGGCCTTAAAAATTACTTAATATTGAATTAAATGAATAATTCACATAGATGATATTTTCAGGTTTAGAGTTTAGAGAATTAGGACATAAATATTACATCTCAAAAGATTACAAAGTATACACTTCTACTAAGTTTCCATAAAATAATATAAAACTCTTAAAAAGAAACATGTCTAGTTATATGTTTTAGATAGCATGTCTTTCCTTGATCCCATCCTTGACTCTATTCATCTTTAAGTCTTGTGGAAAATATTTCAAAAACATGGGATGAGCATAAAAAGCCCAGTAAAGGATACAAAAAGAATGAAAACTGTTAGTTTTTCAAAACAACAATTAAACTAATAATACTTTATCAAAGTAATAATTTTCACCTTTGTGAAGTAGTAAAAAACTCTTCACTGAATAAAAGATCATTACTTACCCTTTTGTAACCATAAGACTACCATAAAACCCATATAAAGAACACATAACATATAATGATAACTTGGGACATAAACATACATAAATGGAATAACCATACGGCCAACTTCCACACATATCACTTAATGGAATAGCCATACGGCCAACTTCCATACATACTTAATGGAATATCCATACGGCCGACTTCCATACCCAATTCATTGGAGGTTATAACGTAACCACCCATCCTGGTATTCACGGAACCACCCGTCAGATGGTTTATCACGTAACCACCTGTCAAATGTCCAAGTACCATTATAAAATCATAACACATAAAACAATTATAAAGGAAAGAAAACATATCTAAACATTAATAAAAATATATCACTTAAATATATTGACATAAAAAATCCTTTATAAAAACCATTTTCAATACCAAAATACATAAAAGAGTATCTGGTATTTATTTAATTTTAAAAACATTACGTCTTGTTGAGGAATCCAAATACCAAATAATACTCACGGCGGCAGAAAAGGTCATTGTCACCGCGTATGTTAAAAGAAACATTCCTTTTTTTCATTTTGTAAAATGATTTGTAAAAAAATATTCCTTTTGTATAAAATTAAAATTTAAAGGGGTTTATACACCGTATAAAAGAAAGCCTTGTATTAGAACAAAATATGCCTCAATGAAAGGATATTGAGACGAAGTCCCTTACAAAGACAGTATCCATAAATTAAGGATAAATAAATTACATTACTATGTATGAAAAATATGAATACACCAAATTTAAGTGGATATTAAGTGTAAAACAATCAGAGGTCATTCACACATAATCTTCGGAAAACAAAACCAATGACATAGATTTTTAACTCAATGAAATGAGATAGAGTTATGATTTCCCATAGAAGTTCGTAAGAATTTACCTATGATATGATTATGTGTAGAAATAGTATATCCACATAAAGGTTTGTGGAAATTACAACATAGAGATTCAACACATAATCTTGGCATAATAAAATCAATAAGTATAGGTTTAACCCAAAGAATTTAATGTGGGTTAAGAAGTTCCCTTACCGAAATCCGACATCCTAACGACGTCACTTTAAAATTCAGAAAATGAGTTGATGAGAGAGAAAATGGTATCTCATCACTTAGACATAAAATTTAAATCAATAAGGATATATAAGAACATATCCCAACATAATAGTATGTGAATTAAAAGACATAACAAAAGAAGTCTTTTAAAAAGAGGAGGTTGAAAGGTTCCCTTACCGACTTGGGTAACTTTTGAAACGTACACCCCATGGAAGAAGGGTCATACAATGATGATGTGAATACCCATAATTGAAATTATACTAAACAAATATTATAATAATGTGCAGTACATACACCACTCAATGTAAATGGTGGCAAACCTACCATAAATGTCACATGAATAAAAGTGAGATGAAAAATCCCTTACGAAAACTCAGCAGCCTAACGACACCACATAAAACTTATAAAAATGGATTGATGAGATAAAATAGGGTCTATCATCATATTAAAATAAAATTTAAAGCAATAGGAATATAAAAGAGAATCCCCCAACATAACAAGGAGGATATTAAAAGAAGTTACATAAAGTACAGTACTTAAAAAGAAAGAGAGAGGTTGGATCTCTTATGAAAATTCGGTTGCCTAACGGCGCCACTCAAAACATCCAAAATGGATTGATGAGAGAAAATAGGGTCTCTCATCATATGAACATAAAAATACAGTAAGAGTAATATAAAATAACATCTCAATAATAAGAAATATGAGATTAAAAGGAATGACATTAAATAGTGTACTTAAAAAGAATGAGAGGGGTAGGATCCCTTACCTCGTGTCCGACATGACCTGATCGTTATTTAATATCCTGAATAATTAAATTTGGTCAATTTATAATTTCTTAACAAGATCCTTTAAATATTTTTATTCAGTTCATAACACATATTATAATGTTATAATAATTGGTTAATAAAATGAGGTCATATCAGACGTTTTTGTTGATGTTCAGTACATGAGTAAAAATTGAACTTGTTGGAAAATAATTTTCCATGTAGTTATAGGTACATCATCTAGAAAATAGTATTAATGTTTTAAATATAATATATATCCTGTATATATATTCATTTTATACTATTCCATAACATTTGGAGATAAAAAATTAAAATCATCGTTCATGGAGACGGTAGGCCGTACGTACGCATGAACGCTACTTTAATTTTTGTTGTCATATTAATGGAATTAATGTTAAAAGAGAGATATATGTTTTTTAATTACAGAATGATATAAATCATTTATATTTAATATATGACATATATAACCGTTATATATATGTACTTATAATAGTACATAACATTTGGAGATAAGAAATGAAATGTACCTTTCATGGAGACGGTAAGTCGTACGTACGCATGAACGCTACTTTCATTTCTTTGGCACATTAATGGAATTAGAAATAGATGATATATATATATATTATAATTCCATTATAATATATATGTTATATAGATCACATAATTTCATCAATTTCATTCTTTATACATTCCATGTGTTGCATGAACGAGTCACACCACTTGAGGGGGCGGTAGTCCACACTTCCTCAAATAAAATTATCGCATTTTCACTTCATGCAAAGCATAATGGTATGTATTAATTATATAAAATACAGAAGAATATAGAGGAAATAAATATAATATATATCATAAATAAATATAGTGCCATTATAATGGCCACCATGAGAGGTGGTATGAAAAGGTAGAGCAATCATTGTTTCGTGAGGCAGTAATTCGCCATCCATGGAAATAGTATGTTCTTTAACCATTAGACGGAGGTGTGTGTTAGTGTATCTCGAATACTCCACATAACAACATTATATTATATTTAAGATACTTTTTTTGTTACAAAAATAATAAATAAAAAGAGTTAAGGGGTTGGAGAAGCAAAATAATACAAAATAACACTAGGGAAGACATTACCTTTAATCCCGGTAACACTTTTTGATTTGTGCTCAAAGGATTCCTTGGAAAGGATTATGCCCAAAGTGAGGATTCTAGGAGTAAGATAGGGATTTTGAGAGACAAAATGGTCAGGTTTTGTCTGAGAAAAAGGCTTGAGAGGTGTGGGTAATGTGGTAGAGGTGGGGGCCTTTTATAAGAGGAGAGGAGAGGCACTCTTGGAAAGTTATAAAATATTACTTTATTATAAAATGATTTTCAGATATAAAAGGTACCAACATTTTATATTTCTAGGATAAGGTTATAAGGGTTCTAAATAAACCCATCCAATAGGTTTTTGAAAAGTTTAAGTCTTATATTTTATCTTATCTTCTCATTTTATTTAAATCGTTTATTAATGAGGTAATCGTTGCATCATCATGGTGTCATAAATAAATTAATTTATTTAATGTCTAAAATTTACAAAACAAATACTATGATGTATGAAATCCTTTTATATTTCTAATTAATATTTATAGTAAAAAATATGACTTGTATAACCCCATGTAAAAATTGTTTTAGTAAAACAACACATGTTTGTGATATTTTAATTTTAACTTTAAATAAAAAGTTAATAATGTCATTTTCCAACCAAAGTGGATCCATGGGGACCCCAAGTTGACCCATGGATTTTAATGGTCTTACATGACTCATACAATAAGGGTAGGACATGTGTAAATGTCATTTCATATTATTAAAACATTATTTTTACCTTAAATTACACTAATTACCTATAATCGCGATTAAAACTTAAAAGTTAATATTCACCAAAAAATTATTTTAATCCCATTGAACCAAATTTTACATCCTAATGACAACCATGTATGTCGTATTTTTGAAATTCAAATCACAGAAGTGGTAATGTTTCATTTAAAAGAAAAATCAGTTTTTAAACTACCACATAGTGGTTTCACTATTCATCAAAAATTGATGTTTTTCGGAAAAATACCAAAAATTCACCCTAAGCTATATTTGATATTCCGCATTCAAAAATGATGTCTATTTTGAAAAATTAAAAACATATAAATTTAATTAAATAATTTAATATTTAATTCCCACTGTCAAAACAAATAGCGTGTTTTTAAGAAACAATATCTATTAAAAGATTGACACTAGTTTAAGTCAAATTTCAAAGTGAAATTAATTCCAATGACCAATATTGGATTAAATGGAAAATATATATTCTAATTTCACTTTAAAACCAATCCAAAAGATAATATAAACATATAAATAAATTATATTAAAAAGAGGTTTTGAATTAAAATACAACATTTTTCACTATTTATTAAAAAATGAACTTTATCGGAAAAATACCAAAAATTTACACAAAGTAAATTTTGATGTCCTGAATCTAAAGAGGAATTTTATTTTGTAAAATACAACACATAAAAATGTCAAAAGGTTTATTTAAAAGAGGTTCTCCATCAAAAGGTGATTAATCGACATTTTAAAGAATATTAGATTCTTTACGCTTAAAATTGGATTCATTCGCATTTTTAATCCTCTATAATTTATTGTAAAAATTAAAAATATTTGAAAAACACATATAATCATTTTGTAGTTAGTTCTGTTCATTCCCTTCATTACAACGGCTAGGTGTTAACTACCATTTAAAATAAAACTATTTTATTATTTGAGTGCAACGTAGGATTTCAAAGGAACTCGTTGTTGCGTTTTGGGTAAGACATCGAGCATAGAGTTACCTTTAAATTTATATTAACATTTTATTCAAAAATATGAATAAATATTAAAATGTCATATTCTTTATTTAACTTGGGTGTTACATCCTTCCCCCCTTTTGGGAATTGCGTCCTCGCAATTTTAAAATTGGGTTTGGAAACATCATTGAAAATCCCATATCGGAACAAGAGTCCGTAAAACTATCACTTTAAAATAAAGAAAGAGAAGTACAAAGGTTACCCGAGATATCCCATACTTGGATTACATGTAGGAAAAAAAGGACATGGAGGAGAAAACAAAGGGTCATGTTCAGATGGATTGTGATAGAAAACATGTTTAGGAGAAAGTTAACCACAAGAAAATCACAAACTTATAATGGGTTAAACGGTATTCAAATCCCTAATAGGAAAAGTTAACAGACAACATTTTTGTTTTTAAGTTACTTTTCATTGAGGAATTTATTTATGAGCGTAACTAAAACATAATGAAACATACTTATTTATAATGTTGACTTTCAACTTTTACTAGATTTCTTACACATACTCATATTTCTCCAAAAGACGAGCATTTAGGATGACTTGTTCACATTAAGAGTGCTATAATCAACTTCTAGAGAATCACCAAATCCACAAAAGAGAAATATATATTTCCCATGTTTTTAGACCCTTACCAAAACCAAAATTGTTAGAACAAGATTAGATAATCTAGAAAAGGATAACCCTTTATAAAAAGAAAATCTATTCTTAATCTCAAAAAAATTTCCAACAAAACCCAAAGATCAACGGAGACCATTTGATAAAAAATTTGTCCATAAAATTATTCAAAGTAAACCAAACTATGATTGAAACGAAAATATTTTAAGGATTTAATCACATAGTCTTCCAAGGTAAAAATTAACACTTATCTCCAAATAACATCAGTTGCTCTTAAAGTCTCATATTGAAAAGTAATTAACCTAATCACATATCCCCCATGATAGGTTAATAATTTCCATAGATAACCCAAAATCAACATACTCATAATTCATAAAATCATCTATCTAAAATGAATAAGTCATACTAACCAGGGACATCACGTAGTCCAGTGGTAGGAAATAAATACCAATCGCCCTTTGGTTGTGGGTTCGATTCCCACATCTTTGTCCGACGCGAAGGGTTGTCACACGGTCTGTGTGTTGTCCTTTTTCCGAAACTATATAATTCTTAAATCATTCCTCAAAATGAGATAAAATCTTCAAAAATAATCATAACAAATTTGAACCGCAATTTTATCTGATGCCTTTCATTTTCAATCATAACATATAGTAACCATAATTACCTCAAAAGTAAGGATCATGTAAACCCTAATTGTTACCTTTATAATTATTACCTGAACTTCCACATCAAGATAGTCATCTCGTACATGATGCATTAGAGAAATTACCAAGGTTCAAGTGGTTGATCATGACTCCTTGATAGTTGGTTTAGAACAACCAGTAGTTTCCTCATTGAATCCCCCATTTCATCAGGTCTCTTAATCAGAGAACCACCACAGTTTCCTTCAAACCCATTTTCACTTTGGTGCCTGCTAGATCCATCCATTTACTAAAACAAAAAATTTCAGTGTGATTATATCAACAAAATCATCATGTAATAATGAGGAAGATAAACACTAAGATATACTTACTCATTCACTTTATCTAAAAACTATGACACTTTCTGAAGTCCTAACCATTATGGTAATGTCACTTATGCTTATGGAATACGCTAACCTCTAAAGTTATCTAAACCGACCTTTGATACCACCTATAAAGCCCCGAACTTAAACATTACTTAATATTGAATTAAATGAATAATTCACATAGAGGCTCTTTTCAGGTTTAGTGCTTTAGAGAATTAGGACATAAATATTACATCTCAAAAGATTACAAAGTATACACTTCCACAAAGTTTCTATAAAATAAACAAACTCTTAAAAAGAAACATGTCCAGTTCCATGTTTTAGATAGCATGTCTTTCCTTGATCCCATCCTTGACCCTATTCATCTTTAATTCCGGTGGAAAATATTTCAAAAACCTGGGATGAGCATAAAAATCCTAGTAAAGGATACACAGAGAAGGAAAACTGTTAGTTTGTCAAAACAACAAGTAAACCAAGAATACTTTATCAAAGTAATACTTTTCACCTTTATGAAGTAGTAAAAAACTCTTCACTGAATAAAAGATCATTACTTACCCTTTTGTAACCATAAGATTACCATAAAACCCATATAGAGAACAAATAACATATAAAGTTAACTTGGGAAATAAACATACTTAAATGGAATAACCATACGGTTGACTTCCACACATATCACTTAATGGAATAGTCATACGATCGACTTCTATACATACATATGGAATAGCCATACGGCCGAATTCCATACCCAATGCATTGGAGGTTATAACGTAACCACCCGTCCTGGTATTCACGGCACCACCCATCATATTTTTTATCACGTAACCACCCGTCAAATGTCCAAGTACCATTATAAAATCATAACACATAAAACAATTATAAAGGAAAGAAAACATTTCCACACTTTGATCACAATATATCACTTAAATATATTGACATAAAAAATCCATTATAAAAACCATTTTAAATACCAAAATACATAAAAGAGTATATGGTATTTATTTCATTTTAAAAACATTATGGATTGTTGAGGAATCCAAAGACCAAATAATATTCGCAGTGGCGGAAGTGGTCATTGTCACTGTGTACGTTAAAAAAACATTCCTTTTTTTTGTTTTGTAAAACGCTTTGTAGAAAAAGATTCCATTTGTATAAAATTAAAATTCAAAGGGTTTTATACACTGTATAAACGAAGGCCTTGTATTAGAACAAAATATGCCTCAATGAAAGGAGATTGAGACGAAGTCCCTTACAAAGCTGGTATCCTTAGATTAAGGATAAATAAATTACATGATTATGTGTGAAAAATATGAATATATCCACATAAAGGTTTTTGGAAATTACAACATAGATATTCCACACATAATCATGGCATAATAATATCAATAAGTAGAGGTTTAACCCAAATAATTGAATGTGGGTTAAGAAGTTCCCTTACAGAAATCCGACAGCCTAACGACGTCACATTAAAATACAGAAAATCAGTCAATGAGAGAGAAAATGGTATCTCATCACTTGGAAATAAAATTTACATAAATAAGGATATATAAGAACGTATCCCAACATAATAGTATGTGAATTAAAAGACATAACAAAAGAAGTATTTTAAAAAGAAGAGGTTGAAAGGTTCCCTTACCGACTTGGGTAACTTTCGAAACGTACACCCCGTGGAAGAAGGGTCATACAATGAATATGTAAATACACATAATTGAAATTATACTACACAAATAGTATAACAATGGGCAGAACATACACCACTCAAGGGAAATGGTGGCAAACCTAGCATAAATTTCACAGGAATAAAAGTGAGATGAAAAATCCCTTACGAAAACTCGGCAGCCTAACGACGCCACATAAAACTTATAAAAATGGATTGATGAGATCAAATAGGGTCTCTCATCATATTAAAATAAAATTTACAGAAATAGTAATATAAAACAACATCCCCAACATAAAAAGGAGGAGATTAAAATAAGTGACATAAAGGAGAGTACTTAAAAAGAAAGAGAGAGGTTGGATCTCTTACGAAAATTCAACAGCCTAACGACGCCACTCAAAACTTCCAAAATGGATTGATGAGAGAAAATAGGGTCTCTAATCATATGAACATAAAAATTACAGTAATATTAATATAAAAGAACATCCAAATAATAAGAAATATGAGCTTAAAAGGAATGACACAAAAGAGTGTACTTAAAAAGAAAGAGAGGGGTGGGATCCCTTACCTCATGTCCGATATGACTCGATCGGTCTTTAATCTCCTGAATAATAAAATTTGTTCAATTTATAATTTCTTAAGGACCTCCTTTAAATATTTTTATACAGTTTATAACACATATTATAATGTTATAATAATTGGTTAATAAAGTGGGTTCATATCAGATGTTTTTTTCGATGTTTGGTACATGAGTAAAAATTGAACTTGTTGAAAAAAGATTTTCCATGTAGTTATAGGTACATAATCTCCAGAATAGTATTAATGTTTTAAATATCATATATATCCATTATATATTCATTTTATACTATTACATAACATTTGGAGATAAAAAATCAAAAGCACCGTTCATGGAGACGGTAGGGCGTACGTACACATGAACGCTACTTTAATTTTTTTGTCATATTAATGGAATTAATGTTAAAATAGATATATATATATTTTAATTACATAATTAAATAAATAATTTAGATGTAATATATTAAATATATATCCATTATATATATGTACTTATAATAGTACATAACATTTGGAGATAAGAAATGAAATGTACCGTTCATAGAGACGATAAGCCGTACATACGCATGGACACTACTTTCATTTCTTTGGAACATTAATGGAATTAAAACTATATGAGATATATATATATATTAAAATTCCAGTATAATATATATGATAAATAGATCACATAAGTTCATAAATATCAACCTTTATACATTCCATGTATTGCATGAACGAGTCACATCACTTGAGGGGGCGGTAGTCCACACTTCTTCAAATGAAATTATCGCATTTTCACAACATGCAAAGAATAAAGGTATGTATTAATTATAAAATACAGAAGAATATAGTGTAAATAAATATAATATATATCATAAATAAATATAGTTCCTTCATAATGGCCACCATGAGAGGTGGTATGAAAAGGTAGAACAATCATTGTTTCATGAGGTAGTAATTCACCATCCACGGAAACAATATGTTCTTTAACCATTAGACGGAGGTTTGTGTTAGTGTAGCTTGAATAATCCCCATAAAAAAATTCTAGTATATTGAAGATACCTGTTTTGTTACAAAAGAAATAAATAAAAAGAGTTTAGGGGGTTGGAGAAGCAAAATAAAACAAAAGAACCCTAGGGAAGACATTACCTTTAAATCGGGTAACACTTTTTTATTTGTTCTCAAAGACTTACTTGGAAAGAATTCTGCCCAAAGTGAGGCTTATAGGAGTAAGATAGGGATGTGGAGAGACAAAATGGGTAGGGTTTGGCCGAGCCAAAGGCTTGAGATGTGAGGGTAATGTGGTATAGGTGGGGCCCTTTTATAAGAGGAGAGGAGAGGCACTCTTGGAAAGTTATAAAATATTACTTTATTATAAATTGATTTTCGGATATAAAAGGTCCCAAAATTATATATTTCGAAGCTAAGGTGATAAGGGTTCTAAATCCACCCATAAAATAGGTTTTTTACAAGTTTATGTCTTAGATTTTACCTTATCTTTTCATTTTATTTAAATCGTTTATTAATGAGGTAATCGCTGCATCATCATGGTTTCATAAATAAATTAATTTATTTAATGTCTAAAAATTATAAAAAAAATACTATGATGTAGGAAATCGTTTTATCTTTCTAAAGAATATTTATAGTAAAATATATGACTTGTATCACCCCATGTAAGAATTGTTTTAGTAAAACAACACTTGTTTGTGACATTTTAATTTTAACTTTAAATACAAAGTTATTAATGTCATTTTCCCACCAAAGTGGCTCCATGGGGTCCCCAACTTGACCCATGGATTTTAATGGTCGGCCATGACTCATCCAATCAGGGTAGGACATGTGTCAAGGTAATTTTATATTATTAAATCATTATTTTTCCTTAAATTACACTAATTACCTCTAATCGCGATTAAAACTTAAAAGTTACTATTCACCAAAAAGTTATTTTAATCCTATTGAACCACATTTTATATCCTAATGACAACCATGTATGTCGGATTTTTGAAATTCAAATCACAGAAGTGGTAATGTTTCATTTAAACAAAAAATTAGTTTTTAAACTACCACTTAGTGGTTTCACTATTCATCAAAAATTGAAGTTTTTCAGAAAAATACCAAAAATTCACCCTAAGCTATATTTGATATTCCGAATTAAAAAATGATGTCTATTTTAAAAAATTCAAAAAATATAAGTTGCATTAATTAATTTAATATTTAATTCTTGCTGTCAAAACAAATAGTGTGTTTTTAAGAAACAATATCTATTAAAAGATTGACACTAGTTTAAGTCAAATTTAAAAGTGAAATTAATTCCAATGACCACTATTTGATTAAATGGTAAAAATATATTCTCATTTCACTTTAAAACCAATTCAATAGAGAATATAAACATATAAATAAATTAGATTAAAAAGTGGTTTTGAATTAAAATACAACATTTTTCACTATTCATTAAAAATGAACTTTATCAGAAAAATACCAAAAATTTACACAAAGTAAATATTGATGTCCCGATTCTAAAGAAGAATTTTATTTTTTCAAATATAACACATAAAATTTTAAAAAAGTGGATTTAAAAGAGGTTCTCCATCAAAAGGTGGTTAATCGACCTTTTAAAGAATACTAGATTATTTACGCTTAAAATTGGATTCATTCGCATTATTAATCCTGTAAAATTTATTGTAAAAAGTAAAAATATTTGACAAAAATATATAATCATTTTTTAGTTAGTTCTGTTCATTCTCGTCATTACAACGGCTAGGTGTTAACTACCATTTAAAATAAAACTATTTTATTATTAGAGTGCAACGTAAGATTTCAAAGGAACTCGTTGTTGCGTATTGGGTAAGCCATCGAGCATAGCATTCCCTTTAAATTAATATTAACATTTTATTCACAAATATTGATATATATGAAAATGTCATATTCTTTATTTACCTGGGGTGTTATATGTACAATGGTGGAACAAGGTCATCTCACTTAAAGAGTTTCACAGTTTTTTTACTCAATCAAATTAACCTAAGACTACTTATTGTTATTGTTTTTAAAATTCAATAAAAGAAATCAAATTTAAATGAAATAATAAATTTAAAAATTTAAACTAACATGTAATGAAATAATGTTATTGGAAAATAGTCAACATGACCTTTGTTGTTTGGTTTATGGGTTCTATAACTCTTCTTATTGTTGATGAAATTTCGTTCGACAGTTTAATTATGAAATCACACACTTAAACTACTATTATTATATTTATTTATTTTGAAATATTGAATTCCTAAAACAAACTAAATTCCACCTCCTTTATAGTCAAATTTGATTGAACACATCAATCAGGAATGTGACACCTTCTATGTCACAGCTCCATCATAAGTCATTTCACCCACTGAATGAATCAAATCTATTGTATGGAGATATTGAGTTCAGTATAATAGAGGGAAAATATTAAAAAAATATTATAATTAATATTGAGTTTATTTTCATGGTGTATAGTCTCCACACCTATGCACTTCACCATTGATCACCACAAACATAAATAAAATATTAATACTCAAGAAATTTTTTTAGAAAATACCAATTACCTCCCCCTGGACAAGCCTTGGGTTATCCCCTCATTATTGATGGTAAGATGTCACTACCAAAATAATGGGAAGAATAAAAGAACATAAAAATAAAAATAATGAGGATGAGAGAAAAGGAAAAAAACAAAATCTATAAATAATAAAATAAAAATAGAATAAGAAAGAGATGGAAAAAGAGAGAGATATAGAATAATAATAAAATGAAGTAAAAATGAAATTAAGATAATTAAAATATATATAATAATAAAATAAGTATATGAAAAATAATAATATGAATAAATAATGTGGGATGAAAAAACATGAATAAAAACACATGAGTCAATTTATTAAAGGGGAATTAATTTAAAACTATATAAAGAATAAATGTTAAAAAATAAATAGAAGAAACTTCTGTGTGGAGAAAATGTTTGATATCCTCCTTGAAGTAGTATATCTCCCTCATCTTTGCATTGGAATCCATTTTATATAGTTTAGGAGGATCCCCCAGTGAATGGATTCTCCCCTTGGTTCAAATATTTTCAAATCATTAAATTCCAAACATGAATCTAAAAGAATTACCTATAAAGATAATTGGGGATTCCATCTTATTTTAATAGAAATGACTAGTGGGGTGGTATGGAATAAACTTTGGCGTATGTTACCTCCATGTTCAAGGTTTCATGGTGCAGTGGATGTCATAGTGCATGGGATGTGGAAACCACACAATGGTGCTCAATAGTGAAGTTAGTGGTGGGAAGTGACCTTCATCAAACCCTCCAATTCATATGGCCTTCAAAGTGTTTTTATGAAGCCTCATGGAGGTCGTATGAGGTGATGAAAGAGATCCCAAGTGGTTAAATGATTCATAAGTGTGAAGGAGATAGATCCCGGTCTTCTTTGGACATTGAAAATGGTAATTTATAGTGATAACAGGAAACATATGTCCAATATCGGGTGGAAGAGACGGTGTATGATAGTTTCAACTCACGTTTGAGCATGGGAGAAAAGGGTCGATGAGGTACAACATCATCTTGGTAAAATTGAATAGTAACCTGAATATCATGTCCCACTTCGGAAATAAAGTCATGGGTCATGATGTTTTATAATAAAAGGAATTACACCCCCTGATTAGAAGCCTACACTAGGGTGGTAATCCTAATACACTCACACATAATAAATTGCCTAAGCTTCACCACTTATCCCACACATTCCTTAATCCCAAACTTTACTCTCACAATCTCCTCATTTTCTTTCACATGATTTATGGGCTTGATCACTTGTGCATCCATAGAAACTCATGTTGGCCTTCCCATTAGTCCTATATGGATAGATAACTCTCTAAGGGATGTCTATGTGACTTGGGGATTATTTGTTAAGGGTTGTCCAAGTTTAGACCATTATTTAATCTAAAATTAATTTTGAAAATATGAAAACATAATAATCACCCTTAAACGCAAATTCATACCAAACTCCAAAATTTATAAATTAATCAACTGTTATATATTTGAATCAATTTTTTCACTTTGTTTATACATTCAAACATTTAAATAAATCACTGAATATTATAGGATCTTCCATTAAAAACTATTTAAAATCTGTATTTTTTTAAAAAAATTATACATGAATTGTGAGGGTGTCAATGTTAGATTACGAGAACAAATGTGATGTTGAGTGAAGAAGGGTTTGGGTGTAGGGGTTTTTTTCCCAACAATTAGATCATGTGGGATCGAACGATGCCCCTCTTACCATGTAGAAGGCAGTAGGGGGATCTTCAGGATAGAACCCCATGTGGGCCAGGTGACATGGGTCATCCAAGTGAGAGTTGAGTCTCTAGCCCATGCACATGCGGGTTGGGAGGGTGTGTGATGGGTTGGGTTTTCTTTATTCGACCTTGGAGGGGTGAGTCTTGCACATAAACGTACACACTTATGCACCTCAGTTCCCATTTGGCTCATGGTGGTCCATGTGGCACACACATACACCTCTTGACTAGTGTGACTCTTTCCTGGTCAATATGTTTCTAAGGACACATTCACTAAGTACTTATTATTGAAAATTAAATATCCTATCTTGTGTATTTTTTCAAATATATCACAATGGTGTGGTAAATTTTTTCATATGAGGTTGTTTTCATGGTGGGGAAAAAATATTTTTTAATTACCCTCATATGAATGACATTGGATTTTGGGTTGGCCTTTAATGGTATCCCATATATGGTAGGGTATCCGAAGAGTACTTATAGATGGGTGTGGAACTCTATGATATTTTCTCATTCTCATGAACCCTCGAGTTAGATTTGGTGCATGTGGTTTTGTATTAGAGGATGGGTATATGGTAGTACTATCATTTTTCATATTAGCCTTCCTGGCTAGTCTATGATAAAAAATTTATTCATCTTTTCTCTCATACATGTGGAAAAATGATATGGGGAGTGTTTAATAAGGAATATAATTTGTATACTTGTCATCAGACAATCAGTTATCATGTCGAAGATTCAAGAGGATTAAGAAGATATGATATTTGTACTACCTAAATCTATAATATATGCATGAGAAAAGTATAGAATCCACATAATTTTTTGGGAGTGGTGATGTTATTTTTGTGATGATCATGGTGGGAAGAGATTCCATGGATGTTCAGGGGTCAGTAACACACCTCAGTTTATTGTAATTCCCCAAAGATGTATGAAACCCCAAATGGTGGTACTAGATTGGTGATATGATGGAAGTGGTTTCACATAGTATGAATGAGACCAGGTGCATGGATTCCATATTGTATAAATTCTTTAGGTAATCCTTTAGTACACTGCCCCTCTAAAGCTGGGTTGGGTAGTTGCTTAACCACCTAGTAGTTGGTTGGTCTTTTCCCATTTGAACTTTACTTGTCTTCATGACTTCCTTGGGCCCTAACATGGTTGATTAGGGGTTATTTACATTTTTAAGATGTAATGGGATTAAATTCACCCATTTTTTAGGATGATAGACCCTTTGAAGACATATCATTCTTAAGGGTTTCGGTTCTCCACTCCGACTAGACTGTCAACTCTAGAATTCAAGTGTGAGGTGTTCAGATGAGACTTGTCACATTTTCCATTCTAGGGACTATGATTTAACTTATGAGTTATATTTTTCACCTCATGTGATCAGTGAATTATGATGAGATTTTATGAGGAGTGGATTCTAGTTGATGATCCCCTTAATCTGTTATCTTTATGAAAAGATCCCTAAGATTAAATATGGTGATATCGGTTGTGGTCCCCTCATATGAACCAATGTGGGTTTTCCTTTCATTTCATGGAAGAGTACGGTAATTTACCTATACATAGTATGATGTATCTTATATGTATGGTTAGGGAGGTGTTTTATCCCATGATTTATTAACTAGAATGTTTTTCCCTGAGGAATTTTATTTTTTCATAGAGCCTTAATTCTATTAAATGAGATGGAATTTAGGTTCATACTTGGGCATATCACTATGGGATCAAGTCATAGTCATACTAGGAAGCGAATCAAAATATTCTTTTCTAACAACTGCATAACCCCTTGATTGAGTTATGTGGTTGTACAGTTCTCTCTATGGTTACATGTTTTCCTATAATCCTATGTCTTTTTTGGTATTTCGGGCATCCAATTTGGTATTTTTATACTCACCCCTACAAGGGATTTGCCCCCACACTTGTCATGGTGATACAGGAATCACATAGGTTGATGGTGATATCTAGTGGCATGGAGATGGTGGTTCTAGTGGATCCAAATACTAGTAGAACTGATGATTTTTATGGCTAGTAATTCTTGATATGGGTTTCACGAAACATGGTAATTCTCTTATTCTCATTCACATGAGTTTGACTATTTTGAGACTTTTGTGCCTTATATTATTCCCTTTTGTACTAGAATTTATTGTGGTTGGATGGTTATATATGTTTTCATATATTTCATAGGGTAATCCCTACCATATGTGATTTAGACCATCTTGGTGTAAGTCACCAACGCCTAGCCTATTGGAGGTGGTCTTGGGGCACCACACCCTATTCACCACCATCCCATACATGGACAAGATGGGTAAAGTCATTTCAAAATTGTTTCTGAGTGGGGTTGTTTCTAGGGATAAAATTTGTAGATAGTTTTCTCATGAGTTTGGTTCAAGAAATATGGATTAACAGTACCAAGAGGTGATTTGGTTTGGTTGAAACCAAAGAGAACCCAACTAGGATGTGGTGTTTAATGAATTCCTAGGAAAATACATTGAAAATATATTGACTAACTTCAGTGGTCAGGTCATTGTTTATAGGTTGCAGTTTGTGGGTCCATTTATCATATATCTGTTAATTAATTTTTGATTGCATGATATAGAATAATACATCTTAATATGTCTACATACAATGAAAATTTTGATTTACCACATTAAAATTATTCTTCTAGAGGTGCGAGATGGACTCTCAATGGATAATTGGAGAGACGAAATTACGTATATACATGTGAGCTTCTTAGGTTATTTTCTCTACATATTGAAGTGGTTTTATTCCTAGAGTTTCATCTTCATAGTACTGATGATTTTTATCCATGTTGACCAGAGAGTACTCATATTTCATTTAGGGTCATTATTCCCATAATTTACCTAAGGTTTGGGATCCTCTATTTTTTTGATGTTTTATGGGTTGGTTCAATATTCCTACCATTTTCTCTAGACATGGGATTATCTAACTAAATAGTTGGTATTCCACGTATCTAATTGATTAGTTATGGCACAATATCATCCGCAGTCATTAGTACTCTATAAACTGAGGTGTCTTATAGAGAAGTGATGGTCCCCCATATGAGTTCATGGAGTTCAGTACTCCCTCATGGATATAGGGGAATAAACTACCATTCATGAAGAGTGGGTCCTCCATTTTTTTATTGGGTTTTATAATCCCTATATCCCAATAAGGTGTGGGTTCCCCATCCTATAGTGAGGTCAGTAATCCCCTATTGTAATTGGGTGTGGATCTTCCATCTAGAAAATTTATGTTTAATACAATATGGGATGTGGTTCTCTTATCCATGTTAGTTGGTAATCCCCGTAGGTACAAGAGAACATAGGGATGGCACTCCCGTGATCCTGACGAGCTATAGGTAACCCATACTAAATAGGAGTCCATACCCCCCATAAGACATGTTGTGAATCCTTATCCTATAGATATTAATTTGGTTTAGGGTCCACAGTGTTGAGGTTAGTTACCACCCTTTGACTGGTTCATAGACACACTTTAAGGAACAAGTCCCTTAATATAGTCAAGTGATTAGTAGGAGGTTAACAAATGAATAATATCTAATTATGAACTAATGGTTGAGAGTAAAAGTCTAGTATGATCCATCAGTAGGGGTTGGTGTAGACTATTTGGATTATTCATGCAGAGGATGATCAGTATGATGAGTTGGATGCTTGGCTTTGGCACCTTGGCTGAGTATGATGTATTCCCTCTAGTATTTCAGGAATCCCTTATAAATAAATATTTTATCTTGGGTGGCAGGTATATGACAGATTATGATCTTCATGAAACTATTCTCTTGGTGTATATTATTGGTGTCCTTGATCGAGCAATACTAAAGGTGACATGAGGTGTGACATGTGGCCTCTTTTCCTTTGTGTTGATGTTTTTTAGAACCTACAAGATTTTTCTCTTGATTATTGTATGATTATCTATGGATCCAAAGATCATAAAATAGTTTTTACATCAACTTAGTGTGACTAGAGACTCTTACCATATATGATAATAATATCTTGTTTTCAAAATTTGTATAATATGGTCTTAGAAGAGAGGTTTTCCCTCAGATCCTACTAAGGTAGGGTGAAACCCAATGATGATATCATTTTTGTAATATTATCACCCATAGACTGAGGTAGGGTGTAACCCTTAGGAAGTTACAAATAGTTTTCTCATTGGTTGGAGACCATATATTCATGCTATTTATTTGTTTCAAAGTATCAATCTTTAAGATATAGATTAGGGGGTGGCCCTTTTTCCCATAGAGGTTCCTTAAATTGTCTTAGGTATAAGGGTATTGATCTAATGAGAATGGCCTACAAAGGAATATTCTGAGGGGTTGATGTAGGGGTTAAATTATACTCCCAATTTTTATTTATAAATGATAGAGTCATGAGAATTTCTCTATGTGAAGTTATTAATGATGGTCCTAGTTATGTGCTTTAAAAAATACAAGATTTATTATTAACATTATCTATTATGACTATCTGATTGGTCATTAGTTATTCATCTCATATTTGGGGATACTCGAGTGGTGTGGAAAGTTTTTTGGTGAGATAAGCCTCATGGAATCTTTATATGTGTGATTATGTTCATAATTTTTTAAGATGATGGTTTTAAGAACTTGAGTTTTGGGAAGATGTTAACACAAAGTTCCAAACTAATTTTTTTTTCATCTTATGTGGATGATAATCTGATTGACATTAGTGGTACATGCATCTTCCTTTTAATTATTATAAATATAAGGATAAAGGGAATAATTTTATCTATATACCATGAATTTTATAGTACTGATATGCATCTATAATAATAGTGGATGAGCAGTTGAGGTATAGATGTATCTTATGATAGGGTATGATACTTTTATAGTGGCTCTTAGTGGGGAAATTTGGTGTGATCATATTATTTCCTTAAAAAAATCTTCAAGGTATTCCTTTTAAGGGGAGGTGTATGATGTCTCCATGGGAAATATCTTGGTGGACAGACCATGTCTGAGTGATTCTAATTGTTCATGGAATCGATGCATATTTTTATTCTTGTGTGTTCTATGATTTGGGGAAAAAGTCTTGTAATAGAAATTATTAGTGGGTTTCATGGGTCATGAGTCATATGGGTTTTATAATTTTACCCTGAGGTGGGTTGAGAATGTCTGGAATTTGTGGGGGGTTTTAGAGTCTTAGATTTTTTTCCCTAATCTGAGTGATGCAGAAGGGGTGAGATCTTTATTGTTTTCTATCCAAGAACTGGTGGATCTATATACCTTTATAATCTAGAGGAGCTAATACAAGGCATGGTACCTCGCCATGCGAGGTTGGTTTTTTTGAATCATATGTAGGTATTGGGGATGTTTTTATTTGGATGCAAATTGTATAAGGTGGGGATGATGCAGTGACCTTTTTTCATACTCAGAATACTTCATTGGTTTTGGAGTTTTGGATCCATATGCCTTTAAAAAAGTGTAGAATAGTAAATTTGTAGTATAAAATTGTATCTAAAAAATTATATGATGGTTCTATTGATTTTGGGTTGTGATGATCACCCTTGGTCTGTTCCAATGTGGAAATGCGGTCACAAAAGCTCCTTGAAAAAACATATTAAGTATAAAAATATATATTTTTTATTGTGAACATGATTTCATAGGAATTATATGTTTCATTCCCAACTGATGCTTATATAGAAATTTAGACACCATTATTGAGTTAGAAATGGTGTGTTTACATTAGGAGAACTATTTCTCAAGTTTTCATTTGGGTTCTCAACAGCGATCATTGTGGATGGAATAATTAATTAACTACCTAACTATAACCCCCACATATTTACTCCCACTTTACACATAATTATCGGGTAATCCACATGAAATAAATAATTAGAACAGTGAGAGGGAGTTGTAGTGATCAGTTGGGGGTGGCGATGATGATTAAACCATGGTGGAAGTGATGAATTTAAATTTCAACATTTTTCCATCGAGGTTGGAATCCTATTTGGTTTTTTTATCTATTTTGAGTATTATTTTGGGTGATTATTATTGAATTCGAGGATCTTGATAAATATTAAGTGGGTTCTATGAAGGTTGGCCACAGAATCGACGTCAACAACATAAAGGAAGGGTTGACCATAGATCTACAGTTAGAGGTGTATCAGGTAAGGCTTTCCATGCTAACGTTTAGTAGAGGAATTAGAATCTCGGGTGATGGGTTGAGTAGAGGGTGGATATAGTAGCATGTTTGTGGAACTAAAAGAATAGGGGAGGTGGAGTTGGGTTTTCACCCCCAACTATTGGATCTTGTGGGATTGGAAGATTCCATACCCACCACATGGCGGGTGGAGGTTCACAAAAAAAAAGTGGTGGTTAACTGCAGTTTAGTCACAAAATATTTAGTAACCAATGAGAAATAAATCATGTTAAAAAATATAATATATTTTTTGTTTCATGAAATTACTGTGATATTTTTTATGTTTTCATTTTCTGTTGGTTTCAATAAAACCACTGCTAAATGTTTTTAAACCCCTAATCCCTTCGCATCCCCACTCCCTTTATGTGATCCCCACCTCCCCAAACCTCCTCATATCCTACCCCTTGTGGTGAACCTAATCCCAAACCCCATTTTCCCCCACCCTCTTCTTATCCTCTCCACGACGGTGACCCCAATCCCATGACCCTGAGCCCGAGACCCCCAAGACCCCCCGACCCCAACCCCTATGACCCTCCCCCCTATGACTTCATCTCAGGATGGACCACCGACAACACGAACCTCCCCCCTCTAACCTCCCTCCCCCCATATCCATTACCATTTTTTACAATGATACAGGCCCCATCTCCAAGATCCCTCTTCCAAGCTCAAATCCCCTCCTTGGTGGAAACACATACCCCCTACAAGTTTCCTCGTCCTCACCCTAAATTTATTATTTAGTAGCATCATATGGACAATAATGGCTGATAAAAAAATATATAACTTGTTTTTTATTCATTAGACATTAATTATATATGTTATTTTGGTTTATAATGTGTTATGTGTAATTTTTATCTATTTGTTTAGAGTTCTAATAATCATTAATTTTTGTTATGTTGTATTAAATTATAAAAAATAAATTTGTCTATTCTAGATTTTGGTTATGGAATCTAGATCATTCCTAATTTAATGGTATGTATTTGATATTAATGAATTCCAATTTGTTCTCTATATGTTAATGCCTACAATTTTCAACAGATGCATATTTGAGACCATTTTCGAACTCATGACCAATTGGTGGCAGGCATGTTTTCATCACCAACCCTGGAAATGAATCTAAGGATAAAGGCCCTGAAAATTATAAAATGAAACCTTATTAAAGTTTTTTATATTTCTTCATGTTTTATGCATATGTATGGAATAATTTAGTTTAATAAAATATATCGAATAATGAGAGAGTATTTTGGATTATGTTTTACATGCACGATAATCAATTATTGATTATGGTAACTAGAACAACCAACATAGTTTCATTGATTTTATTTTAACTAACATTATTTTCAACAGAACTAATTATGGTGTGTATTTTTTCGGTAATACAAATGAATAATGTTTTGAAATTTGATTTGAAAATCACAATATAAATTATTCAAATATATGTAAACATCATATTTTTTATGGTTATATCAAACTTAAGGAATGTCCAATTTGATGTTATGTGAAGATGGTTGATTTATATAATTCAGGGAACAATATAAAGTCCCAGTAATCTATTTCAATATAATATAGACATATAGAGTTTAATATTTTGAGTATGTATGACATATGCTGATATCTAAATAAATATACATTGCATTCATTTTTTTAAAGGGGTGCTCTAGGTCTTAGATAGATCATTGGGAATAGTTCATATATTGATCAATGTAGCTAATTTTTCAATGGAATAAACATTCCATAGTTACAATAGTAGGTTATAATACACCATTATCTTTTACATGATTCATCACATTCATGTATTTATGTAAGAAATAATAATTTATTTAATTCATGTTTTTAAGTTATAATTTTAGTTGGAAAAAGTTTATTATTTCATTCATCCAATTTTCCATTATAGTTATCATGAAAGAGTCAATGGTGAAGTTGGGAGATATTTAATTTTGATTTTAATTGTTTGATTAAACATTTTTTTAGGAATGTATACGGGAGAATTTAATCTAATACCTATGGATTAAATATTGATTAATTTAGCTTGAAACACACCTTGATATACCAAGGGTTTGGGAAAAATTTTAGATAATGAAATTGAAAAATGATCAGTGGATGCTAAAATAAAATGTATGTTTCCAAATTTTAAATTCACGAAATGGTTAAATAGAAATGAAGTATATGAGAATTTAATATTAAAATAATTATTTTCTGGATATGTATGTTCCATTTGGAATTGTTTATCAAAGTTTATGGAAATTTAAAACAATGACAATACTATCAACAAAATACAATGTGACACGGTAGAGGAGAATTTGGTTAGAAATTTGTTAAATTATGAATTTGGTTTTATAGAATACAATGTCTATGATTTCAATAGATTAAAAAAAACTTCAGTTGATCCTGAGAAGTTTAATCTTGCTCATAACTCCAGTGACCAAAAAATAATTTTATTAATTAGTTGAAGATAGATAGAAAGACCAATATGAAGGGTGTACCAAGTATTATAAGTTGTCTTTTCTAATCAAGTTGTAACATATCAAGTGTCTATGTGAAGTTACTGAAAAGGAAATTTCAATGATTTTAGAGTTATTTCATGATGCATTTAGTGAAGAAAATATCCCTTCATAATTATATAAGGTTAATAAAGTCATCATCAAATTTGGAATTGATTATACAAAGATACATTCATGCCCTAATGATTACATTAATTACTGGGAAGAGGGGTCTAGTAATGAATAATGTGAAATATGTTATACAAGAAGATGTATGTCAATGAAAAATTGTGTGAGTATAAATCAATAGAGCTTTGGGAAGAAATAGAAGAAGAAAATCCTACAGAGGTATTTCATTACTTTCCTCTAAAACATTGATTGAAAATATTATTCATGTCATCTAAGACTACAGATTACATGAAGAGTCATAATCAGGATAATAATGATGGATTGACGAGCCAGCCAAAAGATTCAACATCCTAGAATATCTTGGATTCTCTATATCTAGATTTTTCTTTGGATCCTTGGAATATAGGTTTGGGATTGTCTTCTGATGGTTTTAACACTTTTGGTTCTTTAAGTACTAATTATAGAATTTTGCTAATTTTTTTGATCCCCTACAATCTACATCCATGGATGTGTATGAAGAATACTTCCTCCACTATTCTGAGGATTATTCATAGAAAGTAAATGCTTGTAAATGACATTGGTGTATACCTTCAACCAAAAATTAATGGATTGTGACAATTATTGGATAATGGCATGGAATCATATGATGCTTCAATGATAAAACTATTCAAAATGCATTCCGCTTTAATGTGGATAATTAGTGATAATCCTGGACTAGAAAATTTATCTATTTGGGATACTCATACTAGTTTTGATTGTCTAGTTTGAAATGTTTATTTTGAATCTCAAAGATTACCTCATTGTAGAAAATGGTGTTTTATGTTTCATCATCATATCCTTGATTCTCCTCATAAATTGAGGTTTAATAATACTCAATTTAATGGATACATTGAAATGAAAAATTCAACAAAGGTGTAATCTGGTTATGAAATATTGAGACAATTAATGAATGTCACTAAATAATTTTGAAATTGTCTTGAGATGAAAGAAGGGGGAAAAGGTTATGAGGTACAATATCTAAAGAAGATGGAAAACAATAATGGAATAAAAAGATTATATTTTTAAAACATCATTATAGAGAGTTTAATTTGATATATTATAATCTTAACGCAATTTATATTGAGAAGAAAATGTGTTAAAATGTAATTTTCATAGTACTTGATGAGTAGGGTAAATCAAAGGATCACCTTAATCCTTATAATAATTTGGATTAAATGAATATAATGAATAGTTTGAGATAAAAAGATAACTAAAAGTATCCTTCTGCTATTTTTATAATGAAAAATCATGAAAAAGATGTATTTTTTCTAATTTTAAATAATGTAAAAGTGCCAGATGGATTTTCTAGTAATATATCTATTTTTTTGGATTAAAACATTGAATGTTAAATATATTGAAAAGTCACGGCTCACATATTTTTATGGAACATTTTTTTACATTTGATTTGCATAATACATTACCCAAAAAAATAACATAGGTTCTAGTCGATATTTAAACATTTTTCATAGATATTTGTTGATAAAATTTAAATCAAACAGAGCATGATAAACATTAATAAATAATTTTTTTGACACTATATCATTTGGAGATGTTATTTTCCCCTTTATTATTCATAGTAATGATTCATTTGAATGATCATTTTTAGGAAGAATCTAAACATGGTGGACTGGTACACTTTCAATGGATGTATCCAATTCAGATGTATGTTGATATTTTTTTATTTTCATTGTTGAATTCAATTTTATCAAATCACTAAATAATTTTATTTAATATATTTTTTGTTTTTATCATCAGGTACCTAGGTAATTTAAAACCATATGTGAATAATAATGCTCAACCAGAAATCTCTATTACTAAAGGTCACATAGATGAAGTGTGCTTGAACTTCTGTTCTAGGTATTGGGATGGGATTGAGACTTTATTCAATCATGTTGGACATGCTGATGACATCTCCACTAATTATAGTTTTGAATATAATTCATCGGTATAACAAACTATTGGACAATCAATTAGAAAGGGGTCAAATTTTACACTAACTGAATTTGAGTTACTACAAACAGATAGATATGTGCTACTCAATAGTGTTATTTCAAATCCATTTATTGAAGAACTGTGACTACAAAAAAAAGAGGAAATTAAGGGTGTGATATAAAAATGAGTTGGAATTAACAAGAGATGTTAAAAAGAATATAATTTAATGGTTTTCTTATCATGTAAGTATATAGTCATATTCATATTATTTCTGTGTAGTTATATTTTCTATGTTAAATGTAACAAGTTATATATTTTTTATAGATAATGAAGTTTGACAATCGAGATGGAATATTGAATGAATTTTTGTTTTTGACACAAGGTCCTCTAAGGCGGGCTATGAGATTTGATACCTACAATATTCATGGCTTCTGGTTTTATACAATTTGTCTCAAAGAACACTTAATAACTAAAAATATACTTTTATTTACATTTACATAGGTGGGATACTATGGTAAGATGATTGATATAATTGAATTAAACTATCATGTCTAGTTTTAAGACGTCTTATTCAAATGTAAGCAGGTAAACATTGTTAGGGGTATAATGAAATATTCAATACATTTTACCACTGTCAACTTCTCTCGCTTGAGGGATACTAGTGATCATATAGAGCATGATCCGTTTATCTAGAATTCATAGGAAAAGATTGTTTCTTATGAGGATAGTAAAATACATGAAAGTTGGAGTATTGTTGTACACATAAACCAGAAAGAAATATATGATATGGGCGATGAAGATCAATTAGTGCTTTGTGATAGTGAACCTTATCAACGAAAAAATTTTAAAAATATATTTCATGATAATATCTATATGGTGAAAATTAGAAAAGAGGGTGAAAATAAAGGACTCATCACAATGTTGTTTGATAACAATGAGTATAATCAATATGAAGATAACTGAATGTATAAATTGGTAATGAATGTTTTTTACAAGTTCTCAATGATAAGTGTTTCAATCATATATAAATTGTTAATTTTTTTCTTTTTTATTATTTTGTAATTTTTTTTCATTTTTTATATTTAAAATAACATATCCATTTGAAATGATGAAATACCCATAAAAAATAAAATTTAGGATTCCATCTGATCATCATCTTAGAGCACCCCACCACTACCATTATCTTCTGTAGACCAGAGTGATTCTGTTGTCACCATGACTGTAATTGAGCCAACCATTTCCCTAAATTTCGTTGGGGGACCACCACCTGATTTACCTTAATCGATGTAGCAATTGGTCACCCCACCTTATAAGGTATTTTGGCGAGTTTCTGTTACTGGTATGTATGTCATTTTAAAAAAACATTATATTTTGTTTAATTTTTAACACATTTTTCAAAAATATTAAAAAAAAATCCATAGAAGGAATGAAAATATGTTCATAAAAAAAAGTATGGGACCTGAAGGACTTCAAGACTATTATTCCATTTGATGGGTTCAGGGTGATTACTGGTTACACTGCCAAAATATATGGGCATATTCTTGGGTAGCTATTTTACAAGATTGTGAGATTTACCATTAATTATAAATATTGGAGGCATATTACTATAGCATGAAAAAACGAGGTATTTGATTCTCATGTAAATGTAATATTTATTTAATATTCCTTGAAAACTAAGTTAAAAAACATGAGTAAAATTTTGTAATAGACTTATAAAGTGTTATGTTTTTTATTTCTAAATTTTTTTTCATTTTCATGTCCCTCACTCCATTTCACACCTATTGACATTGTATATAACACATAAAACATCCATAAAAAACTAAAATGGCACTTTTATATAGAAAACATGAATTTTAAATTTTACTAACTGCATCTCGTTCTATATTGACATGTGTTTGATTCCTACATGCCAAAAATAAATTATAGATCAATATCCATATGTTTGAAAACAATGCAACCTTGTTTTCTCAGTTTTGACTAGGTAAACACTTATGAAAGGTATAAAATCCATTAAGAATTTAAGGGGGTTAAAACCAGGACAACAATGTCAAATTTCCCAAAAATTAGAGGGGAACTATTCTAGCTATATTTTTAATTATATGAACCGACTGTAGGTCATTCTGAATGACGGTTTTCCTGTTATGGTTGTAAACATGTTTTAGTGTTTTAAAACACTAATGTGTGCATGGAACACTCAAAACTAGTAAAATTATGTCTGATTGTATTTAAATCATGGGAAATGATAGTAGATTTAATTGTGAAATATATGAACCGACGACATTTCATTTTGAATGACTGTTTACCCGTTTTGGCAGTAAACTCATTTTTATTGTTTTAAAAAACTAAAACATGTGTGTAATGGTAAAATCTAGAAAAAAACAACATCAAATTGTCCTAAAATTAGGGGAAACCCACTATTGATTTAGTTGTAAAATGTAATAATTGAAGGCACGTCATTCTGAAAGTTGTTTTTTCCTATTATGGGCATAAATGATTTTTTAGTGTCTTTAAAGACTAAAAGGTGTGTGGGTTTGTAAAAACTAGAAAAATGATGTATGATTTTCCCAAAATCAGGGGAAACTACTTATTCTTTTTTTTACATGTAATCATAGACAAAATGTCAATCTGATCTGAAGTGCGGTTGAAATTACTCAGTAAACACTTATAAAAGGTACAAAAGGCTTTAAAAATAAATATCTAGGGTAAAAACTATGAAAACGATGTCTGGTTTCCCCCAAATCAGGAGCTAATGAATGTATATTTAATTTTGAAATATAAGAACAGATGGCACATCATTCCAAATGACGGTTTTCCCGTTATGGATGTAAATGTGTTTATAGTGTTTTAAAACACTAAATATTGTGTGAAATGGTAAAAACCAAGAAAATGATGTTGTATTTTCATTAAATCATGTTAAAACCACCAATTATTTTTTTTATGTGTATGAATAGACAAAACAACAATATAACATGCGGTGTGATTGGAATTAATTGATAAACACTTATGAATGGTACAATATTCTTTCAAAACAAAGTGCCAGGGGTAAAAACCTTAGAAACAACATCATATTTCCATAAATTCAATGGAAAATGACCAAATATTTAATTGAAAAATGTAGGAACCGAAGTCATGTCATTATGAATGATGGTTTTCTATTATGGCCATAAACATGTTTTTAGTGTTTTAAAACACTAAAACATGTGTGGAATGGTACAAATAAGGAAAAACATGTCGTATTTTCCTAGAATTGGGGGAAAGTGATCGTAGATTTAATTTTGAAATGTATAAACTAACAACACATCATTCTGAATGACGTTTTCTTCTTTTTTTTAAATGCATTTTTAATGCTTTAAAACACTAAAACGTTCATGGAAGAGTAAAAACCATTGAAAAAGACCTTATATTAAGGTGAAATCATGGGAAAACAACTTCTTAGTTGTTTTTTAAATATATGAAATGTTGTGATATCAAAATATTTATTTTTTTATTAAATAAATTACAAGCACACTGAACATCACTTTAAAATGAAATTAGAATATTTAAATATCATTTTTCATTTTCAAGTGTTGAATATTATAATAAATAGGTATGTATCTATTTTCAAAGTGTTTTTCATTATATATTATTTTTTATTTTAAAATTAATTTCATTTTATTAAAAAATAACAAGTTTTATGTGAAGTGTTCAATATAGATTCTATGTATTTTCTCTTTATCATTTATTTTCCTAAATGTTAGGGTTTTCATTGTAGGGCGAAGATATCGACAGTAGGGAATACATTGGCCATTCTGATCCATGAAATTTTTCAGAAGGCTCTTGTGTTGACTCTTAGTTTCCATTGTATGTTAATCTTTTATCAATTATTCTAATGCAATTCTAATTTATTGTTTTTAGTTTTAGTTTTTGTATCATTGTTTTTTACAAATTATAAGATTACGAGGTCGTTTTCATTTGATGAGATGATGTAGAGGTCGACAGAAGTAGTGGAGGCCATCTCATGTATATATATTGGGCATGGGTTATTTTTGGACATATTTTATATGTATATATTGATGACTGAGATTTTTCTTGATGTATGGGGTGACTAAGACTTAGCTTATAAGGACCATGGATGTTAGTATATGACTATGGATGTGTGATGTATGAATGATGGGTTTATCATATATTTATGTATTAGCATATAGAATCCCAGTTTTTTTATATTTATAGTTTTTTATTAAATATTGTTTTTTACAAATAAAATAAATTAGTGGTGGTTTGTATTAACCTCATGTAATCATATTATATTGATGTATTAAGTGGCATTTCAAATTAATTGTAGTTAAAAATAAGAACATCTAAATTGATTAGTGACTATTAAATATGTAGTGGTTTTAAGAACTACCACTAAACTATTAAGTAGTCATTTAAATGACCTTTAGAACACTAAATTATAGCCACTAATTACCCTTTAATTTATAGTGGTTCTTCATGTCAGCCCCCATTTGGGATGAGTGGTTTGTGTAGCCCAACTAAGATGACCCTCCTTGAGGTGGTCCACTAACACACATGAATGCACATTGGTCGGTTACATGCTAGGTTGGGACTACTAGAGCTAGCATAGGAATTCCATGAAGTGTGTGTGTAATGGTCGAGGCAATGACTCATTAATGAGATTTCCAAAAAAACTCAATTCCATCAAACTGTTCCATCGAAACGGTGGCACCGGTCATGGTCTCACACCAAAATGTAGGCACCGATGATGGTGGAACTGCTTACGGTGGCACCGTGATAGTGGCACCGTAATGGTCACACCATCACGCTCACACACGAAAATTGTGGAACCACTTACAGTGGCACCGTGAGGGTTGCACCGTGATGGTGTCACTGTAATAGTCACACTTTCATAGTCACGCAACAAAACGGTGGCACCGCTTACGATGGCACTGTGACCATGGAACCACTTATGGTGTCTTACAAAATGGTGTCCCACCCTTATTTCCTTTTCCAGTTACGCTCCCACAACATGTCTTTTGATGTAAGAGTTTTTTAAATACCCCTTTCAAATCAATTTAAATCCTATAAATGATATCACGAATCCCCCAAGTGCCGATAAACCCTTGACTTACCAAAACTTGTGGCTTTACCTCATTATCACGACTTTTCCTGTACTTTCCAATTCCAAACATGTTGTTTTTCTTCCTCTAATTGAAGGAAACCATTTAACCCACAATTGTTATGGACACCTCTCTGATGAGAATTATTAAATGAAAATTAATTCCATCATGTGTAACCACCCAACCACGTGGTGAAACCATGATCCGCCTTTTAATTGATTCATGATTTTTATATCTCTTAACTCCAAGATATCACTTTTTTATTACACATGAAATCCTTCTTCTTCTATGATAGTTTCCTTCTTCTCCTTAGAGCATTTGGAGTTCCCCCTTCCCGAGGCAAGTGGTGAGATTATGCTGGTGCCTTCCTGCCCACTCATGGAGACCCCAGATTTCATCCTTTGCATGTCATGCATCCCCTTTTCTTGGCGCATGGAGAAAAATGTTGATCGTTGATCATCCAAGTAGGGTTATTCCTTCATCTCTCTTTACATTGTATCATGTGGGGTAGGTATGATAATGTTTTCTTCAGTAATGGATGAATCTAAACCTTAACAAAGATAATGAATGGAATTTTGAAGGATGAATTGATGTGTTTGATGTTTCTGTTGTACACTTTTATACTTTATTATATGTCATGGATTTTATGGGTTTATGTCCCCTGAAAATCATGGTCGTTGGTGGTGCTTCCATGCTCACTAATGATCCTCTATTTTCCTGGTTAATTATATGATTGAAAGGATATAACATAGAAACTAGTTAATCACGTAAACTCGGTTGATTAAATGGATTTCCAATGAATAAGAATCCTTGTATGGTCACCCGAGTTAACCAAATGGAAGAAGTAAAATTAATGAATGATGTGTTGAATATGAAAAATCCCTTACTATATCTTGGTAACACATTTGGTTGATCTACTTGATGCTTGTGGGGTGACATGGGTGGGGATGGGATCCCCTGTTGTGGTGAAGTTGTTGGTTTGTGGATCAAAGGCCGTGTAGGGCCATATGGTGGGGCTTTGTTTGGTTCCAGTACATTAAGGGATCTCATAGATCCTCTTTTGTTGTGAAATTACAATAGAACTGGGTGTGAATTATTATGGCCCAGTAGTGAATGGTTATGTCTATTCCTATTAGTTGCCCAGTAGTGAAGAATTATTTAAAATAGAACCACTTGAATGTGATAACAAGGAGAATTTCATTGGGTAATTATTTTCCAGGAATGATTGGTTACTTGGTTGTGGGTTGTGAGCTTTTTATGAATGAATAGTAATGAGGGTGTTTGTGTATTGGCTGGTTTTGGAACCTCTAGGTTGGGATGAGTACATGTTACCTATATGTATAATTTAGTTCTTAAGTTTCTTATTTTAATCACACCCAAGTTGATCACTTCATGCTGAACACCCCCATTTCAATGGGGGGTGTTTTTATGAACACTCCTTTGAGTGGCTGGTTATTTTCTCCTTTTCTTCTCTGTTTCCTGAGTATCCCAAGACTCTTCGGGTAGGATGTGAAGGCCCGAGTTCCATTCTAACCCAAGATCATTCAGGTAGGGTATGTTGTGTTGGTTGGCCCCAGTGTGTGTGGGAAGGTTGTTTCCCAAGTGTCTTTGGGATAAGGCCATGGGGTCTTCAGGCATGGTGGAAGTTGTTCTGGATCAGGTGTCTGTGGGTGTGGTTACATGTAGTGGTTGTGGCCCTGGTGTTTGCGTGTTGGATGTGAGGTTGTTGTATCCCAGGTTTGTGCGGGTGGGGTATGGCAGTGGGACTACGGTGAGAATGGCGGGAGAGGTCTGATGCGTAGGATGTCTTCAATAACCAGTGGGAAAGTGGTGTGGGGTACCCAAATATTGATGTGCTATTACTATTACATTACTTGACTTGCGTTATTTTGGGAGTGTTCCTTGGTGAGGTTGGTTGGATAGTTCTCTTTCCTAGTTCCTCAGTTATCTCTTTTTCTCACAGGGCATTAGAATGCCTTCCCACTTATGTACGAGAGCTTTTGGTTTTACCTACTGAGTATACCTGTATACTCACCCTACGTATATAAAACTACTTTCATGTTTCCAGGAGGACTTCGAGGACCGTGCGGGACCATACTAGTTCGTACGTTGGGACAGTTTTTTTTTGTTTTTCCTTTATTTGGTATTTACCTTTGGGGTTTTCTTTTATTGTAGCACTTATTATTGAAGCATTCATGTGGGAAAGGATTGTTTGGGATTTACTTTTACTTCTAGTTTTGGTTTTGTTTTAGACTTACTATCTTATCTCCCGATCCTACTAAATAAAATGGGTAATTCCTTCCATTTTCATGTGATTTTATGACCTTGGTGCTAGTCTCCCCTCTATGAACTATTGAAGGAGGGTCTTGAGGGGTCATTATCTCTCCATAATCTTAAAGAAGGAAGGGTCTGGAAATCTATTGTCCCTTCCCTCATCTTCGTGAAGGCGGGTTGTAACAGAATGGTATCAGAGGGAGGGTTAAGAGATAGGATGGATCTCAGTGTTAGGCACAGTGAGGATTGAATGGGATGGTAGGGAAATAGTGTTTGGAAATCTTGGTGTGTGAGATAGGCCAGGGAAGACTGTCTAGGAAATAGGATTTTAGGGCCCCACGTGATCCAATACAAGGACTCTAGGCCTACCGAATGACCAAGTAAGGCTACACTAATTATAGGGTAGAGACCTTAAGAAAGGTACATGCATCATAATGACTTGTGTTCTTGTGTGTCTTGGTTATTTTGGGGATTTAAAATTAATAAGAAGTCTAAGAAAAAAAATAAAAGATATCTTGTACACTACTCGGGCATAGGCATTCATTGTTTACGTTGAAGCTATGGCACCTGGACGATGACCACAACTGGTGCGGGCAATAGAGTCCCATGATGTTGATTCAACTGATCAGTAGAGGTATGAACAAGAGTAGGAGGAGGATCATTGGTAGAGGACACTTCATTTCTTTCAGTGGCAGACCCTCAGAAATTATGAGGGAAGCATCTCAGATATGGAGACAGGGAGCTAGCTAGGGGAGCTGGTGATAGCTTTCAGCTTGATCCGAGATTCGATGGAGTACTAGGTTCCTCTAGATATAAGACAGATGTTGGGAGCAGTGTGTTAGTGGTGGATTCTATATCTTGGGGAGAAGAGAAAGGACGAGGTTATGTGGACTGACTTCGAGAGGGAGTTTTGGAGAGAATTCCTCTCTTCCACGATGAAGCATGAGAAGAGTCAGGAGATACTCTCACTCATGTAGGGGGTATGTTAGTGAGAGAGTTGAGGATCAAGTTCAAGGATATATTTTTATTTTCTCCGAACATCTTCTCGAATGAGGAGTCTTGTGTGAGACGTTCAGAGGAGGCACTCTGACCTTTTCTTTAGTATTCTATTACTTCCTTCACTATACCGATAAACTTGGAGGTCCAGAAGAAGGATAAAGTGGTAGATAGAATGCACACACTGGGAGGTGTTCCATGAGATGGTAGATATTTGGCCTTGTCAAAGGGGAAGTCCATCTACAGCAGGACTCCAGCATCAGGGCCTTCTTGGTTTTGTTCAGTGGGGAGCAGGCCCCTGCAGTTCCAGTTTCGATCTCCATGTCCTCGCCCTTTCTTTTCGAGCCCTAGACCGAGATGCGTCATCTGTGGTAGTCGTGGGAACCTTCAGAATCATTTCCCGGATTGAGTGCAGTATAGTGGGGGTGGTCCAGTTCAGTACCCACCTCAGTAGCCACAATTTCTAGCAAGGCCCTTTCAGTATCATTAGTTGGGACAACGAGATATCGCTCCTCTGAGAGCAGACATTGTGGGAGGAAGCCGACCTCAGGGTGCTCCTTAGGGACATCAACCATGTCGTGGTTGGGGAGGCAGCCAGCAATCGAGGGGAAGAGGAATTGAGCATGGGCAGTTACATGACATAGAGGTAGTTGTTCCAGCAGGGTCCGAAGTCGTTCGAGGTACGATCAGCTTGTTTAGTAATCATGCCTATGCCTTTTTTGATTCAAGATCTTCACACTTATTTTTTACACCTAGTCTATCCCTTTCTTTGGGTCAAGATGTAGAGAGACTTCCCATACCCCTGGTTTTGAGTATGGCAGTCAGAGGGCATACCAGCTTGTCTCATGTTTTCTGAGGATATAGACTAATGTTGGGACCACATCAGTATAGTGGGGGCCTTCTTTCTCTACAGATTCATCCATATGATGTCATTATAGGAATCAACTAGCTTTTCTCTATGTGTGTCGTTATCAACAACTTATGAAAGAAGGACAGTTTTTTCAGATGTGGGCAGACAACGTGTGACCTTCGTCGGTGAGCGGGGTTTCTAGGAGAATAGCCGACGAGTGGTGCCCCTTCTTTCCTTGTTATCCGAGCTGTTAGTACAGTTAGTGGATACAGAGATGGTGGATGTATCAAGGATTCATAGTGAGTTCATGGACGTCTTCCCTGAAGAGGTGGTGACTCTACCCCCTCGATATGATGTTGAGTTTGGGATAAACATGATACCTTTTTCCCATCCAATTTTGATGGATCTCTATCAGATGGAACCTTCTGAGATGTGGGAGTTATAGATTTAGATTGATGATCTGAGGAAGAAGGGTTTTGATTGACCAAGTTTGTCACAATGGGGTGCTCCAGTCTTTTTTGTGAAGAAGGTAGATGGTGGTCTCAGGTTGTGCATAGACTACCAGTTACTGAATCAGGTAACAGTCAAGAACTGTTACCCTCTCCTGAGGAGAGACGACCGCATTGACCAATTGAAGGGGGAGAGATGGTTCTCCAAGATATACCTACGGTCAGGATATCACCAGTTGAGGGTGAAAGAGGGTGACATCTCTAAGACTGCCTCTAGGCACATATATGGTCACTTTGAGTTCGTGGTCATACCGTTCGGCGTAACGAACACACCAACCGTGTTCATGGGGCTCATGAACTCCGTCTTTTGGAAATATCTGGGCCGATTCATAGTCATGTTTATTGACGACATCCTAGTCTACTCATGATCATAAGAGGATCACAATGAGCATTTGAGAATGGTTTTAGAGGTCCTCTGACAACACCAGATCTATGAAAAATTTTCCAAGTTCAAGTTCTATACATGAGAAGTACACTTCGCTGGACACGTGGTGTTCGAGCAGGGGATAGTAGTGGACCCGTTGAAGGTTGAAGTGGTTGTTTCTTGGTTAAAACCCAAGAATGTGGTAGAATTTTGTATTTTCCAGGGTCTGAAAGGTTACTACCAGAGGTTCGTACCCAACTTATCCCAAGTTGCTGCTCCTTTCACAGCCTTGACCAATAAATACCAGGCTTTTATATAAAGTGAGCAGTGCCAGGCATCCTGCAGTTATCTGAAGTGGAACATGGTTACTGCCCCAGTGCTGAGGTTTCCAGAAGAAGGGGTGACATTTGAGGTATTTTTTGATGCTTCAGGCCAAGGTTCGGGGTTTTTGTGGATGCTATAGCAGGGGTCGATCACTTATGGGTATAGGAAGATATGTACCCATGAGCGTAACTATTCCACCCGTGACATGGAACATTCATAGGTTGTGTTTTCACTAGATTTTTGGAAGCACTACCTCACCAGGGAGAGCTTTGTGGTCTTCACAGATCACAATAGCTTGAGGAATATCTTCTCCCATTGGGACCTAAAAATGCGGCAGTAGAGGTGGATTGAGTTTATTCAGGACTACGACTTTCAGATTTTCTACACCACAGGAAAGGGGAACATAGTGGCTGATTCCTTGAGCAGTAAGGTGCATAGGGATGTGTTTCAAGAGTTGACAGATGCTTGGAAGGTGATGGAGGTGTTGGATTCTATACACCTGGATGCAAGGGTGGATGGTGGTAGAGGTTGTTTGTTTCAGATGACAGTGCAGTCCTCCCTATTACGGCAGGTGGACGAGTCTTAGTGTTGAGACTCAAAGAGTGAAGTGATGCGCGATTGGGTTAACTAAGGAAATTCTCCAGAAGGGTGGTCAGAGGATGCTTAGAATTAGATTATTTTTCAAGGGAAGATGTTTGTCCCATAGGAGATGCACGAGAGAGTTCTTAGTGAGTTCCATCACTCACCCCTGGTGGTGCATCAACGAGTTTCCAAAATGTATCGGGGCTTGAGGGGTCATTTTTGGTGGGCTCGGGTAAAGTGGGAAGTGGCAGAGTTTGTGGAGAAGTGCCTCATATGTCAGCAGGTCAAGTCATAACACCACATCCCAGGGGATCTGTTACACCCTTTAGATGTCCCCGAGTGGAAGTGGGACGACATCTCGATGGATTTCGTCACTTAACTACCCAGAGTTCAATGGGGTTGTGATACTATCTACGTAGTGGTGGACAGGCTGACAAAATCATCTCACTTCCTGGCAATCAAGAAGTTGAGTATGGTGGATTCCCTATCACAATATTACATGGAAGATGTGGTGTCGTTGCATGGAATCTCGATGTCAATAGTCTCCGAACGGGATACCCGGTTTACCTCACGGGTGTGTAAAGGATTGAAACATGATTTTGGCTCCCAGCTGTACCTCAGCACTGCTTTCCACCCCCATAACGATGGAAAGATAGAGCACACCATCCAGATATTGGAGTATATTCTACGGGCATGTGTTTTGGACTTTGGGGGATCGTCAGTGCGAAAATTACCATTGGTATAGTTTTTCTAAAACAATATCTATCACTCTACCAATGGCATGGATCCGTTCGAAGATTTGTACGGGAGGTCGTGTCACTCATCCATGTGCTGGACAGAGGTTGAGGAAGTTGGTGTTCTTGGCCTGAAAGCGGTGCAGAGCATGACAGAGAAGGTTCAGCTTGTATGAGAGAGAATGAAGGTGGCCCGGGACCGGCCAAAGTCGTATGCTGGTAGTAAGAGGAGACCCTTGTAGTTTGAGGTCGAGGACCACGTTTTCTTGATGGTCTCCCTGGGCGTTGACAACAGAGGTTCGATATGGGGAGTAAGCATTCTCCTAGGTTTTTTGGGCCCTTCGAGGTGTTGTGGAAGGTCGGTGAAGTGGCTTATCAGCTGGCGCTACCACTGCCACTACTGAGAGTGCATGACGTCTTTCATCTGTCTCAGCTCTGTCGGTATCTACATGATGATTCGCATATACTTGACTAGGGAAAACTAGATATCGTGGATGATGAGACATTCATAGAGTGAATAGTGATGATCGAAGGTATTGAGGAGAATGTGATTCTTGGATGAGCCATTCCCTTGGTTTGTGTGTTATTCAAGTATGGTGGCCTTGAGGAGAGTACATGGGAATGGGAGGCACATATGCACGCCCAGTACCCAGAGCTGTTTTGAGTTTTTTAAGTTTTGTTTCATACTTGTTTGTGATGTAGTGGTTTACATTGTTGACTGTGAAATGCGTCATTTTCCTTGTTCATTGAATGTTTGTGAAGGTTACTGTATGTGGGGAAGGGAGGACCAGATCCCTGATCAAGACACATTAGAGTGGATGCAATTAAACCCATTTGGGCGAATCAGGGCCGCCTAAAGTGGATAGTATTTTGACATGGAGAAAGGGACTCCCTAATCCATATGTCTAGATAGTGACACCTTAATATGTTGTGTGGTTACGTAAGGGAGGGGTGTTCTTATATTTCAAAGAGGATTTATCCTAAGAGGTATCTTTCGAGGTGGTTGTTTAGACACCTCTCTTCTCTTCGGGTCTAGTTTGATTATTGAGGGTGAGAATACTTTGGGAGTTATCTAATGTAATGGCTCGAGCAATTACTCATTAACGAGTTTTCCAAAAAAACTCAGTTCCATAAAATGGTTCCACCGAAATGGTGGCACCAGTAATGGTCTCACACCGAAACGGTGGCACCGCTTACTATGGCACCGTGACGGTGGCACCGTAATGGTCGCACCATCATAGTCACACACCAAAACGGTGGAACCACTTATAGTGGCACTATAACGGTCGCACTGTGATGGTGGCACCATAATAGTCACACCATCATGTTTACACACCAAAATGGGGGCACAATGACCATGGAACCGCTTAGAGTGTCTCACGAAATGGTGTCCCACCCTTGTTTATTTTTCCAGTTCCGCTCCCGCAACATATCTTTTGACATAAGAGTTTTTTAAATACACCTTTCAGATCCATTTAAATACCATAAATTATATAAAGAATCCCCGAAGATCCGAGAAACCCTTTACTTACCAAAACGCTTGGCTTTCCCACGGTGTCACACATTTTCTCATACTTTCCAGTTCCACCCTTATTGCGTGTTTTACTCTGATTGAAGGAAACTATTTAATGCATAGCTTTTATGGACACCTCTATGATGATAATTAATAAATGAAAATTAATTCCATCATGTGTAACCACCCAACCATGTGGGGAAACCACGATACACCTTCAAAGCCATTCAAGATTTTGATATCACGCAACTCTAGGATCTCACCTTTTTATCGCATGGGAATCCCTTCTTCTTTAGGGCTGGTTTCCTTCTTATCCTTGGATCATTTGGAGTTATTCCTTTCCAAGGAAAGTGGTGCGCCTATGCTGGAGCCTTCCTTCCCAACCTTGGACCCCCGTAGTTCATCCTTTGCAAGTTGTGCATCCCCATTTCATGGTTCATAGAGATAAATTTCGATTGTTGATCATCAAAGTAGGGTTCTTCCTTCATCTATCTTTACTATGTACCATGCGGGGTGGGTATGATAATGTTTCCATTATGAATGGATGAAAACAAATCATAACAAAGATAATGAATGATATTTTGAAGGATAAAGGGGGGTTTTTGATGTTTCTTCTGTACTCTTCTATCCTTGATTATATGTTGTGGATTTTATGCGCTTATTTCCACTGAAATTTATTGTCGTTGGTGGCTATTCCTTGTGGGATAATGATCCTATGTTTTTTGGTTAATTAAATTATTGAAAGGATATAACATGGAAACTGGTTAATCATGTAAACTTGGTTGATTAAATTTATTCCCAATGAATAAGAATCTTTTTGAGGTCACCCCGGTTAACCAACGGAAGAAGAAAAATTAATGAAAGATGTGTGGAATCTGAAAACACTCTTGATCTGTCTTGGTAACACGTGTGGTTGATCTGCTTGATGCATGTGGGTTGAAATGGGTGGGGATGGGATCACCTGTTGTGGTGGAGTTGTTGGATTGTGGATCAAAGGTTGTGTGGGGACATATGGCGGGGCTTGGATTGGTTTTAGTACTTTGAGGGATCTCATGAATCCCTTTTTTTGTTTTGAATTTACAAGTGAACCGGGTGTGGATGGTTAAATTGCGGTTTGATTGTTTTTCCTTCCGTGGCATGTGGCCATGCCTGTTAATTGCCCAGTAATGAAGAATTATTTAAAATAGAACCACTCGAATGTGATAACAAAAATGGGTTCAATGGGGAATTGTTTTCTAGGAATGAGTTGTGATTTGGCTATGGGTGTTGTGCTTTTTATGAATGAATAGTAATGAGGGGGTTTGTGTATAGGATGGTTTTGGAACCCCTAGGTTGGGATGAGTTCTTGTTACCTATATATATAATTTAGTTATTGTGTTTCTTATTCGAGCCCCACACAAGATGAGCACTTCCTGCCGAACACCCCCATTTCAATGGGGGAGGGTGTTTTTTCCAACACTCCTTTGAGTGGATGGTTATTAGCTCCTTTTCTGCTCCCTTTCTTGAGTAGCCCAAGACTCTTGGGGTAGGCTGTGATGGAATCAGGTCCATTATAGCCCAAGATTCTTTGGGTAGGGTATGTTGTGGTGGTTGGCCCAGGTGGGTGCGGGCAGGTTGTTTCCCAAGTGTCTTCGGGATGAGGCGCATGTGTCTTCGGGCATGGTGGTAGTTCTTTTAACCCAAGTGTATGCAGGTGTGGTTACATGTGGTTGTTGTCGCTTGGGTGTTTGCAGGCAGGGTGTGAGGTTGTGGTATCCTAGATGTGTGTGGGTGGGGTATGGTCGCGGGATTGCGGTGATAATGGAAGGAGAAGTTTGATGCATAGGATGTCTTCAATAACAAGTGGGAAGGTGGTGCGGGGTACCTACATATCGATGTGAAATTACTATTACATTACTTGACTTGCATTATTTGGGGAGTGTTCCTTGGTGAGGTTGGGTGGATAGTTCCCTTTCTAGGTGCCTCATTTATATCAGTTTCTCACAGGGCATTATAATGCCTCCACACTGGTTCCCGAGAGCTTTTGGTTTTCCTTACTGAGTATACATTTATACTCACCCTACGTATATAAAACTACTTTCTGGTTTTCAAGAGGACTTTGAGGATCGTGTAGAACTGTACTAGTTCGGACGTTGGGACAGTTGTTGTTGTTGTTTTTATTTTATTTGGTATTTACCATTGGATTTTTCATTTATTGTAGCACTTATTATTGAAACATTCATATGTTAAAGGATTTTTTGGGGTTTACTTTTACATCTAGTTTTAGTGTTTTTTGGGACTTACTATCTTATCTCCCGATCCGACTAAACAAAAATGGTAATGCCATCCATTTGTGTGTGATTCTATACCCTTGGTGCTAGTCACTACTCTAGGACATATTGAAGGTTGGTATTGGGGGGTCATTATCTCTCCCTCAACTTGAATAAGGAAGGGTATAGCAGTCTACTGTCCCTTCCATCATCTTAGTGAAGGTAGGTTATGATAGTGTGGCACCACATGTAAATCCCCAACATTTTATGGGGTATGTTCCTTTTCAAAATTCTCCCAATCTTGTTTCTTTCATTGGTAATTTGGTATTTATAATGTTTATAGGGGTTTAAAGGTGGTTCTTAGATCATGTCAGGGGTTGAAGACCCAACGATATTGAAAATTTGAAGTTTCAAGATGGGATCCTAGTGGGGGAATAATTAGTGATAACTATTAATACAACCATGGAAAGGGGTGGAGATAGGAGAATAGTTTCTCAAAATATGTTAAGATCTATAAATAATTTAGAAAAACCTACAAAAAATTTCATATCTAGTTTAAATGGTTGGCACATGGGTATCCAGACCAGGTGGCCTACATGGTGAAGTAGAGTGTCCTAGATAGTGGGATTTGCATAATTGGTGCATGGTTTGAATAACTATGAAATATAACTGTGTGAGGTGGGGTTCCTTAGGTATTTGTATCTGCATATTTTGTGCATGGTTTTTCCAATCGTGTGGCCAAACCACATGACCCCTTAAAAATTGATAAATTACAGTTTCAACCTTATGATTTTATATCCCCATGCTTCTATTTTTCCCACCACTCAACTAGGATTATTCTTAGGCATGATAACCCTCCTTCCCTCCCCTTCCTCTTGAGTTTTATCGTCCATTTATACTTTGTTTTGATGTATTTTTTTATTATAAATAATAATATTAATCAATAATTTTATACCTTTCAGTTCTTCATTTATTTTTCTATCTACCATGATTATGTCATTGTGCACTATTTCCAATGATTTTTTTTTACTTTTCAAATTTACATAATTTGGGAGAAAACTAAATGATGATACTCTATGGGTATAAATCTATGAGTATAAAGTAGGTCATTTATAAAATATCATGTAAGCCTTGTGTCATTTTTCTGATTTATGTATTGAGTGGTCACACCAAAATTACCAAAATTTTGAACCAATTTATTAAATTATATATTGTTATGGATAAATCATGAAATGGGACTTCTTAATGAAAATCAACATCCAATTTATGAGGAAAATGTGAATTTTTTCGACCCATGGGGAACGATTAGCCTTGGAAAGTGACTTGAGGATGGGTAATACAAAAAGTTAAGCTAGAGGTGACTCACACGTAATATTTTACATTGATTGAATGGTTTGGGATACCTAGATCATGATATATGATATTGAGTAAATGGTTGTTATGTGAGATATGATCAATTAGAAATAAATTAATTTGATAATGAATTTACCTATCACTTTAATTATTAATTACCACTGAGAATGAATTGGGGTGAGCCCCATTGGATTCAATGATGAATATTTCTACATTGCAATGTCTTGGGGAAATACCACTTTGATTTCTAATGACACTCAACATGGAATGACTTGGGGATGTACTACTTGGATTTAGTTTGACACTTATTTGAAATTCCTTAGGGAATTACCCCATGAATTAATGATGCTACTAGTGTGGAATTATTTTTTGGAAATTCCCATTGGATTAATGTTAATATTAATTGGAAAACCATGGTGCAATCCCCCTTTAGATTGATGATGATACTAGTTAATAATTCATTTTGAGAAGTAACCCTTAGATTCATGATGATATATGATTTGGAATTTCATGGATTCACTCCATTAATTTGTTTGGGCCTACATATGATGGTAATTTGGGATGCCTTGGATTTGATCAGAGTCGAGATGACTCCAGGATTGGGATTCCAAGGGATTGTCCCAAGGATCTGATTGTTCCTTTATAGGTTTTATGGATAGAAACATTTGGATTATGGTGAAGAAAAATATAGCTGATCCAAGGTGTAGCTTGGATCCCATGGATTGTTGGTGGTTTTATTTATCTATTTGAGACTTTATTTATTATGAACATTAGTATGCACTTTATTTTTCAGTCAATGTATGGTTATAGATGTCATTGGTAGTGGCCTAATGATTCAAATAAACACCATTATCAGGCATTTGTGTGGAACATGAGATGATCTTCATGACTATAAGATAATACAAGGAGAATCTACTGATGACAGATGATTGATTTGGATTAATATGATGTTGCATGGGAGTTTGGGAATAGTCTAGGACTCAAGACTATTTTCATGGGGTTCTCTAGTTTTTTATTAAATACTTTTGGTTTTTGAGGTATTTGAATTTCTATTGATATATAACATTCCTGAAATGTATTTTATAGTTCATTTTGATATAGTTTGGGTTTTGATTATTTATTAGCACATTACTAGATGTTTGTTTACTAGTTATTTATCACGATTTGTGTTTAATTACTTTGTTATTTAAATTTTCTGTTCACTCTGATAAAGGAGGTATCTTCACCCCACTATACTATATTAGAACCATATTACTAGTCAGTAGCCTCTAGTGTATAGGGAACTATGCCTAAGATCATAGTAGTTTTTCAATATATATATTTATATGTGGTCACGGGTCAGAGATGCTATAAAGTGGTATAAGTGTTTTTTATTTTGTTTGACTAATTCGGTAAGATAGAAAGGAGTTAGGGCACTATTAGAACATGGTATGTGACTCATGACTGGGAGTATCTAATCCACATTTGAGTACAGTTTATGTTCTTAAGGATGGGATTGTTGTTCATGTTATTCACTTTTAACTTTTACTTATTTCACCTTGAGTGATGCACATGATTATGAGGTTTTTATTTATGGTATTTTATCTCTTATCCAGATGGAAAGAGTGAGTTTCTTCATACATCATACAAAAAACATATAATTCACATGTATTTTGTGTGATTTCCTATGGTTGTTATTCTGAATATGACATGAGTAGATTATTTAAACTATTTATAACCATTTATATGTTTTTATCATATTTTTTATGGTTTCATATTTTTGAATTGAAACTAAAAAATAGTTAAAATTATATTACTGGTCTATTTCCATGATTATTATGTGACCTAAATTATTGTAAATTAAATATTATTATGATATTTCTTATATAACTTGTGATTTAAATTTCATTTAACTAAGACTCAATTTTTAAAATCATTGGTTAAGGTAAATTTCTAAAAGTGTATTAGATGATCACATATCTTTTTTATTATTTTGCGTAAACTAAATAAAATTCCAAGTATAACTTATAAATTTTTTTACTCTATAGATTTTAATTGGAATTTTATATAACTTTGCCCCTTGTTATGAAAGTTTTGTTTGTGTGAGATGCAAAACTGTGATATGTTTAATATTATATATATGATGTGGACCCAATATATTGGTAGTGGGGTCTATTTAAAGTACCCTAATTATGAGATCTATGAGATATGAGATGTAGGGAACAGTTGGGAATTAGACCGGTTATCACTTTCCTTGTACATCGATTATAAGATTTTTAATTAAAATGTGATCTCATGTGGGACATATGAGTGTCTGGCCTGATCTTATGAATGGGTAAATGGGGATATAGAGAGATCCCAGTTTTTGAGACCCTATTGATTTGGGGTGTATAGGATAGTGGGATATTATTCATTTTTAATCTTTATTTATTCATCATGATATTTAAAATTTTGATATATCGAGATTGTTTGTTACCCTTGTAGGTTATTTCATGACCTGAGACTAGGTAGGAAAGTCTATATTTGATCCTATATGTGATATACTTAGGAGGAAAGGCATGATCGAAGTTACAAACCAAGTTTTTATTGGTTTTTACACTAAGGATAAGTAATTACGAGTTCAGTGGTTCCTAAATTCTATTTATATTGGGTAAAAGTTTAAAAAATTTATTCATAATAACTATTGTATATGTGGTGAGCAGGGTCGAATCTAAAGGGAAGGTAAATTGACAAAAACTTTTCTAATTTTATTTAAAAACACCCCACTATTGTCAAAAGTGGAGTAAACTTATGTTTTATTTTTAAATTTCTGTTCTAAGTAACTAAGTCCTAACAAAACTATGATGAACTATGTTGTAATAAAACTAAAACAAAACAACGATGAACAACACAACAGAAGATAATAAGAAGAAAAATCAATAGAAATTCCTAGGGAAAATATATTCTACTTTTTTAGAAATGATTTCATATTCTTTCAAATATATATGAAATGTACCACTAAAAAGGAATGACTTACTTCCCTCACCAACAGATAAGTCATACAGACTAACCAATCAGGGAGTTATCCACTCCCAGAAAGTTACCTACCAGATTACTTTTTGAAAATGACAATAAAAGAAACTCACCATAAGTTCTGAAGTTTTCTAAATTAAAATTTTTAGAAAATATATCCACGATAAATCTCACCAAATGATCGTGGAATTGAAAATTGAAATAAAGTGGTACGAATAAAAGGAAGGAATTTTGAATTGAACTCACTGATCAATTCTTAATGCATTAAAATGAAAATTGATACGGAAGAAAAGAAATTACTAGTAGATCTAGAAATTTCCCTAAACTAAAAATGACTAAATAACTATCATGTTCATTAAATAAATTTAAAACATTCAATTTCAATATATGGAATTGAGAAAAAACAGGGGATAGAGAGAACTCCCCTAGAAACTATGTTGCGACATGGCTAATCCTTAGATCTCCAAGAATAGGTTCTCCAATGTTCTCCAGGAGCTGCTCCACTCTTGCTCTGAGAGATCAACCATGAGTTGTGAGTGAATCCCCTCCTCTGCTGCTCTATTTTCTCCTTTTAAATTTCTTCCTCATTATCTGCATGTCACCACTGCCTTCCACCGACATAGTCTTGTCTTCTTGTTGTGCACCACACGCGTGCTCTTTTTACTATATCACATGTCACTTTACCCTTTTTTATGTAACTAACTTCATGTTGGTTAATCGAATGCACCTAGATATGTTTTTGAACTCCATCATGTACCTAGACAAAAAGAAAAACAAAGAAAACTTTAAACTATTAAAAATATGATAATAAATAATTGATTATTATTATTAAAGTTAAATTACTTACTTAAAAATTAATAGTTATTAATTTATAGATTATAATTGAATATTTTATTTATTTAATCTAAAATTTAAATTAATAACTAATTATTAGATTCATTATTTTAATTACCTTATAATATTATTTTAGGATTATAAAATGTTATTATTTAATTAATTTATATAATTTATAATTAGATCAAATTATTTAGATTAATATTTAATATATGTTTATTTTAAATTTTTTATTAAATTAATATTTTCAGTAATTAGTTTATGTATCTTTAAATTATAATTAATTAGTTAAATCAATTACTATATTTTAATTATTTAAATTGTTATTATAATTATATGTGTTAAAAAGTTACAATTATTAAAAAATTTAAAGAAAGTAATAAAGTATAATTTGATTAAATTAGTTAAAAAGAAATCTTATTTATAAATTATTATTTAAGTTTAATAACTTATAAGTTATTATTATCTATTTTAGTTTAATATATTTAATTAATTTATAATTATATTTTATTATTTTATATTTATTATTTAATATATTAGTTTAATTATTATATTTTTTAAGTTTTTATTTAAGTTTTTATTTTAAATTTATTGTTTAATTCTGTAATTTATTTACTCTCCCCCATATTTTCTTCCCTAGGGGGTACTATTTCGACATGACAACAAGACGTTGTAACAACTTCTTCCTCCCAGCATTGGCTTCCCTTCAGCATAGCCACAACCCTCTTCCCTGAAGCGTAACTCATTCTTCAACCTGGAAATCATGGGTCCAACTTGATAGTTAATCCAATCTTCAATGCAGTGCAGGTCCTCCAGATCTAGTAGATGTTGTGACTTGGTATGGTTTGGATTTAGCGGATAGTGTGGCGGGTACTCCACAGTGCGGCGAAGACCCTCTTCTTTCCAAATCAGACTCGATTCATCTGTGCGGTGTAGTTCCTTCAAAGGCTCAGGTGACAAATGAGGTTGGATAGATTTTTATTTTAGATGAATTTCTAGGAGTGAAAAAATGGTATGTAGTAGATCTAATCTGTAGGGGAATTGTTTTTTGGTTAGGGTATTTTGAAAATTTCTTGATTGAATTTGAGAGGATGTGTGGATAGGAACGATGATGGTGTGAAAAATTGAGAATGAACTGTGGAAATGGAGAAGTGTAGTGCCACTGATGCGTAAATTGATGATGGAGGTGTCACTATAGTTGTGACAGTGAGACTATGGGTTTCTATAAATGACACTAAAAGAGAAAAGATATAGGGAGTGGCTTCACGTCGGTGCCACCGACAACACAGGTTGGTAGTAGTGTTGGGTGGAGCATCAGTGGCACCTATAATGGAAGGAGGATGTTGTACGTCAGTGAGAGGGAGTAAATCCGTGAGTTCATGACACCGATGAAAATAAGGACAATGTCGGTGTCAAGGTGGGCCTGAGATTCGCGGTGGTGTGTTGCCACAGGTGGAGACGTTATCGTGATGATGAATGGGAAAGCATCAGTATCAGTATCAGAATGAGAGACTGGCAGGCGTGTTAGTAGCTACAAATGTGAGGGATCAGACCGACATCAATGCGAATAGGAAGTGTGTCAGTTTCACTGAAAATGTAAAAATATTGAATTGTCGGTGAGACAAAAAAAATTCTACAATTTAAAAAACAAAAACCATTAACTTAATGAAATAAAATTAGAACACTTTAAAATATTTAAAGTACTAAAAACTAAAACTAAACAAATTAAATCAACTAATTATTTAAATATTTATCTATGTTAAATTAAAACATAGAAAAAATAATTTTAACAGGACATAATAAATAAAAAACATTAATAAAAACTTAAAACTTAAAATTAAATTAAATAATAACCAAAAAATTGTACAATTAATTAACATATTTAAAGAATTAAAGAGAAATTAAAAAGGTTTGAATAACTAAATACAAAATATTATCTTTAAAATCTGACTAATTTATTAATAATAATATTAATTAATAAAATAATTAATAAATTTAATTAAAAGGATTATTTATTATTTAAATCCAATAGATTGAAATAAATAAATAAAGTTAAGTTATTTTAATTAATCAAAAGTAAACAATTAAATATTTGAATTCAAAACTAATTTAATTAAGTTTAAACAACATGATTAATTGGTTAAATAATAAACATGTCAAGATGTTAAAAATTCATCCAAAATAAAATTACTAAACTAATTAATGGATTATTATATTACAAATATATTTTGATTGAATTAGTTATTTTAAAGACTATACTTTCTTAATTTGTTATAAAATTCGATAAATTAATAAATTTAATTACAAAAAATATAAAAGATCAACAATTTAGTAAAAAGTGGAGAATTAATTAAATAAGTAATGAAAAATTAAATAAAAATATGTGGAAAACTGTGTGTTTTTAAGTCCACATCATTCAGGATCACCCTGGAGTGGTTGGTTGGATTATGTATGGGATACCTGATATACTCATGTACAAAAACCATTTAGTGGGTTTGTTGCACTATGAGTTTCCTTGTAATGTTGATATGTGGCCCAATATATTGATTATATGAGTTTTTTTATTATGGAGCATGACATTTTTCTACTACTAATTGAGGTGGATATGACATGTGAGGGTAACCTAAGAGAGGGTTTCACCAAGTATTGTGTATTCCTTCTATATTAGAAGCATGATAAATGTTTTATTTTGAAATTAATGTGTGGGTGTGATAGCCAATTCTTATAATATATGTATAGATTCATTTTTCATTGCGGTTGTAGATGACTAACCATTGTGTTGTGGTCTATCTAGTTTTTCAAAGGGGAATGATCATTTCTATGGCTTTCCATGTTAATTATGTGATCATAGATTGTTTGATAAAAAAAGTGTAGAGTATGGGTAGACAATTATATTTTTTTGGGGATTTAAATATGGATAGTGATCAACTAGTTTTCCTTATAATCAGTTTGGTTCCATATGATTAGTGGAATAAATAATGGTGTGATATGTTTTTGGATAAATGAGTTGACATGAAATTAGAAAAGTCAACTGAGATATTAGGAATGTGATCCTTGGATTGATTTGATATGCCTCTAGATGGTTGACTTAGATCATACCACATATAAAACCTAAGATGTATACACTACTGGAATAGAAGGTTATACCAATGGTTTTAAACCATTGGTATAGGCTCAAAAAACATTGGTATAGCCTATACCAATGGTTTTCCAAACAGTTGGGTAGTAAGCTGTGAGGAAAGCCCTATACCAACGGTTTGATCTAACCCATTGGTATAGCCCACTGTATTTATTGATATACCAACGATTATAGGATAAACATTGGTATATGTTTGTTTAACTGTTTTACCAATGGTTTCCAGAAACTGTTGGTATATATTGAATACTAAACACTATACCAACTGTCTTAAAACTGTTGGTATAGTTCTTAAATTTCTCTGAAATTACACCAACAGTTTAGAACTGTTGGTATTGTGTTTTTCCAGAACTATTATACCAATGCATTAAAACCATTGGTATTATGTTTTTCCAGAACTATTATACCAACGGTTTAAGACCATTGGTATTGTGTTTTTCCAGAACTGTTGCACAGCAGTCCTCCCGTAGCCCCTCCATAAACACCTGCATAAAAAATATCACAAAAACCACATACAGACATAAAACTTCATAAAAAACACCTAAAATACCACACACACAAAAACACATAAAACCATAAAACTCTTACAACCATTTCATGTACAAAAATTCCCTATTTCAATCTTCATATGACAAAAATCATCTAGTAGAGTTAATAACAGTTTCAATAACTCAATATTATTTACACCCATTTCAATATTCATATGACAACCACTCTTCCAGTAGTAATTCACCTCACCCCTACACAACCCCGCCAACCATCACATCCCCCACCTCCCCATCAAACTCTAATAGGAAGAATATTCTGAGAAATACTTATTAGAGTTGAATAAGAGTTTGAAAATGGCTCAAATCCCAATTTTTTTTCTGATCCTAGATTTGGGAATGTAATGATTTGTGATGCATTTTGCATTGAACTTCTATTTTTTTATAATATATGGTTAAAAGTTATTTTCATAGGAGTCTCTTCACTTATGACCCCATGAGTGAAACTACCCAACTCATGAAAAAGAGTTTGCGACTATCGTTGATGAGTGTAAATTTTAGTTATTGTATTCACTTAAAATGATGTACTTTTTAAACAAAAGAGAGACACTTTGAGTAGTTCCAGCCACACCGCACCTCAGATTGAGGCGAGGTTGAATCGTACCTATCACAAATGACCCATGTATTATTTTCCTAAAGTATCAACACAATTCTAATTTGTTTGGTCGATTTTCCGTATGCCGGTTGTTTTTACTTGAAAGCGTATCCATTTTAAACAAAAGAAATACACATTGACTGGTACCAGCCACACCATGTCTCAGTTTGAGGCAGGGTTGAGTTGTACATGTCAAAAATGATCCATGTATCATTTTCCTAAAGTATAAATGGAATCCAAATGCGTTTGGTCCGTTTTCCATATGTCATTTGTAGTTTTCACTTAAAATGTTGTCCATTTCAAAGAAACGTGAGACACTTTGATTGGTGCCATCCACAACGCGTCTCGGATTGAGACGGGGTTGACTCGTACACATCAAAAATGACCCATGTATCGTTTTCCTAAAGTTTTAACAGAATCCAAATGCATTTGTTCAGTTTTATGTATGTCAGTTGTTGTTTTCACATAAAATGATGTCCATTTTAAACAAATGAGAGACATTTTGAGTGGTGTCGTCCACACCGCACCTAGGATTGAGTCGGGGTGACTTTTACATGTCACAAATGACCCATTCATCGTTTTCCCAAAATATAAACATAATCCGAATGCGTTTGGATGATTTTATGTATGCTAGTTGTTGTTTTCACTTAAAATCTTGTCCATTTAAAACAAAAGAGAAACACTTTGAGTGGTTCCGGCCACACCAGCCCCCATATTTGGGCGGGGTTGACTAATTCATGTCACATATGACCCATAGATCATTTTCCTAATGTTTCAACAGAATCTGAATTCATTTGTTCGGTTTTCTGTATGTCCGTTGTTGTATTCACTTAAAATGATGTCCTTTTGAAACAAAAGAGAGACACTTTGAGTGGTGATGGCCACAAAGCACCTCAGATTGAGTCGGGGTTGACTCTTACACATTATAAATGACCCGTGGATTTTTTTCCTAAAGTATCAACACAATACGAATGTGTTCGGTCGGTTTCGACCACCCACACACACTTTTCAAGTGCTCCAAACACCTAAAAACACATATTCAGCCATGCTGTGCAAACAAAGCATTTAAATGACGTTCCGTATCCACATACACCTGACGAACAATAATTAGGGTTCTTTCTTATGATTTCAAGTCATTCTGATGTCATTCGGCATGCATTTGACCGTCAAACACATGTTTTGGCCATTTACGACACGTGGAGTGTGTTTTCGGCCAGCGCGTTCACAAGACACCTCTGATTGATGTTTCGTCTATCCAAACATTTTAAAATTCATCCAACCTTTGTTGTAATCAGATTTCATGGCATTCTGAGATCGTTCGGTGGGTTTCGATCACCCCACGCACGCTTTTCAAGCGCACCAAACACCTAAAAACACATATTCAGTCGTGCCGCGTAAACCGCACATCCTAATGACATTTCGTCTCATTGTAAACCTCAAAGATAATAATAATGGTGTTTTCGTGTGATTTCAAGTCATTTCGATGTCTTTCGGAATGCATTTGACCGTTAAACGTATGTTTTGGCCAATTACGACACTCGGAATGCATTTTCGGCCAGTACGGTCACACGACACCACCGATTGATGTGCTGTCTGGCCGACAATTTCAAAATTCACCCACTCTTTGTTTTCGTCTGATTTCATGGCATTACGAGGTCATTTGGCCGATTTCAAACACCCCACGCATGCTTTTCAAGCACGCCAAACACCTAAAAAACACATATTCATATGTGCCACGTAAACCGTGCATCCGAATGATGTGTTGTCTCCTAGTACACCTGAAAATAATAATTAGGGTGTTTTGGGTGATTTCAAGTCATTCTGATGTCGTTCGGCATGCATTTGACCATTAAACGTATGTTTTGGCCCTTTAAGACACACAGAGTGAATTTTCGGCCATCGCTGTAATACGACACCTCCGATTGATGTTCCATCTAGCCGAACATTTCACAATCCACCCACCCTTTGTTGACGTCCGATTTCATGGAATTCTGAGGTCGTTCGGCTCGTTTTTACCACCCCACGCACGCTTTTCAAGTGCGCCAAACACCTAAAAATACATATTCAGTCGTGTCGTGCAAACCGCTCGTCTGAATGATGTGTCATCTCCTCATACTCCTCACCAATAATAATTACGGTGTTTTCCTATGATTTCAAGTCATTTTTATGTCATTTGGAATGCATTTGACTGTTAAACGCATGTTTTGGCCATTTACGACACGCTGAGTGCGTTTTTGGACAGCGCGGTCACACGACACCACTGATTGACGTGCCATCTGGCCGACCATTTCACAATTCACCCACCCTTTATTTTCGTCCAATTTCATTTCATTCAGAAGTCGTTCGGCTAGTATCAACCACCCCACACACACTTTTCAAGCACGCCAGTCTCCTAAAAAACACATATTCAGCCGTGTCGTGCAAACCGCACATCCGAATGATGTGGCGTCTCCTCGTACACCTCACGGATAATAATTAGGGTGTTTTCGTGTGATTTCAAGTCATTCTGATGTCGTTCGGCATGCATTTGACCGTTAAACGCATGTTTTGTCCATTTATGACGCACAGAGTGCGTTTTCCGCTAGCGCGGCCACACGACACCTCCGATTGACATGCTTTCTGGCCAACCATTTCAAAATTCACCAAACCTTTGTTGTCTTCCAATTTCATGGCATTCTGAGGTCGTTCGGATAGTTTCTACCAAACCACGCACGCATTTCAAGCGCTCCAAACACCTAAAACGCATATTCAGCCGTGCCGCACCAACCACGCTTCCGAAAGACCTGGCGTCTCCTCGTACACCTCATGAATAATAATTAGGGTTTTTTCATGTGATTTTAAGCCATTCTAATGTCGTTAGGCATGCATTTGACTGTTAAACACATGTTGTGGCCATTTACGACACGTGGAGTGCATTTTCGGCCAGCGCAGTCAGACGACACCTTCGATTGACGTGTCGTCTGGCCGACCATTTTAGAATTCAACCACCCTTTTTTGTCGTCCAATTTCATGGCATTCCGAGGTCGTTCGGCCAGTTACGACCACCCCACGCACACTTTTCAAACGCGCCAAACACCTTAAAAACACAAATTCATCTGTGTCACGCAAACCGCCCATCCCAATGGCATGTCGTCTCCTCTAACACCTCATGAATAATAATTAGGTTGTTTTCGTGTAATTTGAAGTCATTCCGATGTTTTTCGTCATTCATCTGACCGTTAAATGCATGTTTTGGCCATTTAGGACATGCGGAGTGAGCGCGGTAACACGGGACCTCCAATTGATGTGTCGTCTAGCCGATTATTTCAAAATTCACCCACCCTTTGTTGTCGTCAGATTTCATGGCATTCTGAGGTCATTCGGCCAGTTTTGACCATCCCACACAAGCTTTTCAAGAGCGCCAAACACCTTAAAAACACATATTCAGTCGTACCATGAAAACCGCGCATCTGAATGATGTGGAGTCTCCTTTTACTCCTCTTGAATAATAATTAGGGTTTTTTGTGTGATTTCAAGTCATTCGGATGTCGTTTGGCATGCATTTGACCGTTAAACACATGTTTTGGCCATTTACGACACACGGAGTGCATTTTCAACCATCGCGGTCACACGACACCTCCGATTGACATGTTGTCTAGCCAAACATTTCACAATTCACCCACTCTTTTTTGTCATCTGATTTCATGGCATTCTGAGGGCGTTCGGTCGGTTTCGACAACCCCACGCACGCTTTTCAAGCGCGCCAAACACCTTAATAACACATATTCAGCCGTCCCGTGCAAACCGCACGTTCGATTGACATGTCGTCTCTTCGTACGACTCAATAATAATAATTAGGATGTTTTCGTGTGATTTCAAGGCATTCGGATGTCGTTCGACATGCATTTGACCATTAAACGCATGTTTTGGCCATTTACGACACGTGGAGTGTGTTTTTGGACAGCGCGGTCACACAACCCTTCTGATTGACTTGTCGTCTGACAAACCATTTCACAATTCACCCACCATTTGTTTTCATTCGATTTCATGGCATTCTGCGGTCATTCAGCCAGTTTCGACAACCCCATGCATGGTTTTCAAGCGCGCCAAACACCTAAAAACACATATTCAGCCATGTTTCACAAACCGCATGTCTGAATCTCTTGAAGTCTCCTTGTACACCTCATGAATAATAATTTGGGTGTTTTCATGTGATTTGAAGTCATTAAGAAGTCGTTTGGAATGCATTTGACAGTTAAACGCATGTTTTGGCTATTTACGACACGCGGGGTACGTTTTCGGCCAGCGCGGTCACACAACACTTCAGATTGATGTGCCGTCTTGCTGACCATTTCACAATTCACCCACAATTTTTTGTCGTCCAATTTCATGGCATTCCAAGGTCGTTCAGCTGGTTTTGACCACCCCACGCATGCTTTTCAAGCACGCCAAACACCTAAAAACATTTATTCAGTCATGTCGCAATAACTATGCGTCCAAATGACATGGTGTCTCCTCGTACACCTAAATATTAATAATTAGGGTGTTTTCCTGTGATTTCAAGTCATTCTGATGTCTTTCAGCATGTATTTGACCTTTAAATGCTTGTTTGGGCCATTTATGACACTTGGAGTGCGTTTTCGGCCAGCGTGGTCACACGAAACCTCTGATTGACGTGCCGTCTGGCGGACCATTTTACAATTCACCCACCCTTTGTTTTCGTCCGATTTAATGGCATTTTGAGGTCATTCGGCTGGTTTTGACCACCCCACGCACACTTTTCATGGGCACCAAACACCTAAAAAACACATATTCATCCATGCCACGCATACCGCGTATCTGAGTGATGTGGAATTTCTTCTTACACCTCACGAATAATAATTAGGGTGTTTTTTTGTGATTTAAAGTCATTGTGATGTCGTTTGGCATGCATTTGACCGTTAAATGCATGTTTTGGCCATCAATGACACGCTGAGTAAATTTTCATCCAGCACAGTCACACGACACCTCTGATTGACGTGCCCTCTTGCCGACCATTTCGCAATTCACCCACCCTTTGTTGTCTTCTGATTTCATGGAATTCTGAGGTCTTTCAGCCAGTTTCGACCACCGCACGCACGCTTTTCAAGCATTCCAAACACCTAAAAAATACTTATTCAGCAGTGTTGTGCAAACCGTGTGTCTAAATAATGTGGCGTATCCTCATACACCTCCAAAATAATAATTAGGGTGTTTTCGTGTCATTTCAAGTCATTCTGATGTCTTTTGGCATGCATTTGACCGTTAAACACCTTTTTTGGCCATTTACGACACGCTGGGTGTGTTTTTGTCCAGCGCGGTCACACGTCACCTCTGATTAACCTTCCATCTGGCTGACCATTTCACAATTCACCCACCCTTTGATGTCGTCCGATTTCATGGAATTACGAGGTCGTTCGTCCGGTTTCGACCACCCCACGCACGCTTTTCAAGCACCCCAAACACCTAAAAAACACATATCCAGCCATGCCACGAAAACCGCACATCTGAATGATGTGTCGTCTCCTCGTACACCTCAAGAAAAAAAATTAGGGTGTTTTCATGTGATTTAAAGTCATTCCAATGTCGTTTAGCACGCATTTGACCGTTAAACGCATGTTTTGGCCATTTACGACACGCGGAGTGCATTTTCGGCCAACACGGTCACACGACACCTCCGATTGAGGTACCATATGGCCCACCATTTCACAATTCAAATACCTTTGTTTTTTTCCGATTTCATGGAATTCTAAGGTCATTCAGTCGGTTTCGACCACCCCACGCATGCTTTTCAAGCGCGCCAAACACCTAAAAATGACATATTCAGCCATGCCATTCAAACCGTGCATCTGAATGACGTGGTGTCTCCTCGTACACCTCATGAATAATAATTAGGGTGTTTTTGTGCGATTTAAAGTCATTATGATGTCGTTCGGAATGCATTTGACCATTAAACACATGTTTTGGCCATTTATGAAACATGGAGTGCATTTTCGGCCAGCATGGTCACACGACACCTCTGATTGATGTGCCGTCTAGCCGACCATTTCACAATTCACCCACCTTTTTTTTTGTCCGATTTCATGGCATTACGAGGTTGTTCGGCCGGTTTCGACCACCCCATGCAAGATTTTAAAGCGTGCCAAACACCTTAAAAACACATATTCAGTTGTGCCACGAAAACAGCGCATATGAATGATGTGTCGTCTACTCGTACACCTCGCAAATAATAATTCGGGTCTTTTTGTGTGCTTTCATTTCATTATGATGTCGTTTAGCATGCATTTGACCGTTAAACGCATGTTTTGGCCATTTATGACACGCAGAGTGCATTTTCGGCCAGTGTGGTCACACGACACCTCTGATTGACGTGCCATCTAGCCAACCATTTCTCAATTCACCCAACCTTTGTTGTCGTTCGATTTCATGGTATTACAAGGTCGTTCGGATGGTTTCGACAACCCCACACTCATTTTTCAAGTGCACCAATCACCTTAGAAACACATATACATCCATGCCGTGCAAACCACGCATTCGAATTATGTGGTATCTCATCGTACACCTCACAAATAATAATTAGGGTGTTTTCATGTGATTTCAATTCATTTAGATGTCGTTCGGCTTGAATTTGACCGTTAAACGCATGTTCTGGCCATTTACGACACACAGGGTGCGTTTTCGACCAGCGTGGTCATGCGACACCTCCAATTGACATGTTGTTGGGCCGACTATTTCACAATTCACCCATGGATCATTTTTTTGAAGTATCAACACAATCCGAATGCGTTTGGTCAGTTTTCCATATGCCAGTTGTTGTTTTAACATTAAATGTTGTCCATTTCAAAAAAAAGTGAGACACTTTGAGTGGTGCCAGCAACATCGTGCCTCGGATTGAGGCGGGGTTGACTCATACACGTCAAAAATCACCCATGGATCATTTTCCTAAAGTATCAACACAATCCGAATGTGTTTGGTTGTTTTTCCATATGCCAGTTGTTTTTACTTAAATGAGTATCCATTTTAAACAAAAGAAAGACATTTTGTGTGGTATCGGCCACACCGTGCCTCAGATTGAGGCGGGTGACGGGACTGTCTAGGGGGGCTGTCTAGGAAGGAGGTTGGGTAATGTATCTAAAACTCTATCTAGGTATCATACATCGAATTCTGATAGGATTACGAACCACCGCGGGGTGTCGTCCTGGAGCAGGGCCAAATCACGGCATTACTGTAGCGTGACCACAACGTGGCTGCAGTGTGACCGTGGTGTGACCACGGCGTGTTTGCGGTGTGACCTCAGTCTGTTGGCCCTGTCCAAAAACATCGGAGGGGCAGCATATTCGGGCCAAGATTCCTAATAAATCCTATGTAGTTTTCCTTCACATTATATAAACTGATCTTATGTTGTAAAAAACATAATCTTGATTCAGGATTGTGGTATGATAAAGATATATATTTCATATTATTTGTTTTTAAAAGTGGTATTAGGTAGTTGAAACAACTAATTGAGAGTCAAATTATCACACCCTAAACTATCACTTTGAGTTTTCGTTGACAGTGCACCTATGTTGGAGGGGTTTTATTATAAAAACATGACTTTATTTGTCAAATTAAACAATTATATTAAAGAAAAATTATTCAAGATATGCAATTTAAAATAATTAAGAAAAATTAAAAAAGAAGCTAAATTATATATAAATAATTCTAAAATTAAAGAGGCTTCCATTTTTGGTCAAAAATAAAGAGATATACTGAATTCAAAAAGATCCATACCAGAGTGAAAAACCAGGTTCAAAAATAAAGAGTTATACAGAATTCAAAAATGTGATGGATCAATCTGCCCCTGATCACCATCACCATCACCACTATCATCATCGGCCTCATTCTCACCACCATCTCTGCCCTCTTCATCATCCTCATCATCGTTCCCATGTTCATCCTTGGCCCCATCCTCGCCCTCGGCCCCATCCTCACCCTCGTCCTCATCCTCATCCTTTCCCTCGTCCTCTTCAGCATCCTCATCATCACCAAGAACGTCATCATCTTGACCGCAACTAGAACTGCCTCCTAGTGCATTGGATAATGCACCCATCGACGACATATATGTCTGACAAGCTGTGCAGACCTCTGGTGGAAGTGATGAAGATAAAGCTTCCATCAGTTTCATAAATTCTTTGTCCCTCATTTGAACTTGTACTTTAAACTCTGTGATCCTTTTATCAGACTGTCTTGCATGCTCCTTGACCATTTCCAACTCATTGGTACTAGAATGGATATCTGGAGAGGACTAATACCTCATCGGGACTATATTCTTACCAGGATAATAGCGTACTCGACCAGAGTGTTCATCTCCCAAAACCTAATATAAATGATCATGTGGCCATAAATTGTCAGGCTCCTGGGAATCAAGGGAATCTAAATCAGCCTGTTAAAAATATTAATAGATTATAAAATTTCAAAATATATAATAAAATTTGAAATAGACAAATTAAAACTTACAATCTTTTCTTGTGTCTATTCATTAACCACAGTTCCATCTTTTTTCCTTCTACTCGAGCAAAACAATTTTCCTCGAGGGATACGTCCTTCAATATTCACTTTTTTCTTCTGTAATGAAATTGAAACAATATAAAGTACAATTATAATCATATATTAAATATTCAATAAATCACATAATTTAATTAGGAAACAATAAAAAGGGAATGTCCTAAAGAAAAATTATAAACAACTATATTGTACCAGCTGCCTCTCATGATCTCACATAGTAGGGCACCACAAAGTGTTGAGGTATTTCTTTAAATCAATGTTATTTTTCAGAATATTCCTAAATAATTTTAAATAATAAATTAGATAATATTAATTCAAAGTAAGAAAACTGTCATTTAAATACATCAAATGGGATTAATACCTTAAATTTGGCAGTCGCCCAATGGGTAATGATTTGGCGATATTGCTCTATCGGGAAGTCATACACCATAGGAAATGTCTCCAACTCTGTTCCCACTCTATCACACCATACAACATATAGCGCATGCTTATAAGCTCTCCAAAACTCTCTTATCTCCTTTAAACACGCTAGTCGTGCACCTTCTCCATCAGGGAAGTTATACCAAAGATGAAACCCAGTAGATTAATTCATATAAATACAATGAAAATACTACATTAAATCCAAAATATTTTTTACCCATATTTGTGCCCACGCATCATCCTTGACATCGTATGGTAGATGTCTCCAAGAGAGAGGGCTTACAGGAATGATGTCGGATTATTTGGCTAGTGTCGCCAAAAAACTCCGACATTCCTGCCCAGATTTATCAATCATCTGTCCAACATCATTATATTCAACCATCAACTGTGTATGGTGGTTCCATACCGCATGAAAGTGTGTACGCCCCCTCCCCCGCCTCCTACCAGTAGATGAATCGGTTATTAAAGAAAAAAATATTAGTACAAGTTATAATAAAAATAAATTTTGGTATAAATTTTTTTTATAGTTATATAAATATACCTATGGTAGTCGGATCAATGGGAGTCACTGGATGTGAAGAAGCTGAAGGAATATCCTGTATAGGTGTAGTTTCCCTCATTGTACGCTCCTCATCCAGATACTTTTTCGGAGTAGGAGTCTAAGAATGTAGAATATAATAGCTCGGATATGATGAACCAGAAGCAAAAGATGATGGCACAGATGTCTGGCCAACTACTAGTGTAACCATTGGAGGCCTAAATAACCCGTGTGTCCCTAAAGACACACCAGGATCAAAATGGGGTGTAGAAGATATGTCTCCGGTAGGGGAATATTCCAATTGGGTACGACCATTGGATCATCTAACTCTTGCACCACGAACCCTCATACCACCGGCCGTAGTACCGGGACCACCAGATGATCGTCTAACTCTGACACCCCCCCTCCCACCACTAGCCTCTGTACTTGGAGAAATATTAGGCTCCTTATCGGATATCTCACATCTATGGGGTGGATCCTGAAAAAACGTTTAACACAAAAGTAAATACATGATATTATAAGTTATTGAAATATATATATTTAAAATAAAATACTCACAACAGGGATGAGTGGAGGAATGCCCATCTGTGTCATGCGACGTTTATTTTCTATCATCTTTTTCTGCCGCCTCTATTCAATGAGTGTCATTTCCTACAATGAAAAAAAATATGTAAGTAATTAGAAAGAGATAACTAATGTGTTATGCAAAAAACAAAATAAAGAAAAACCATTATGATAAAAAGAACATAATGAAACAGAATATTTATGGTGTCTCTAAGGTAAGTACTAGGATACACACTCTGAATGATGTTGGTGAATCATGTAGGTGAGAACATGACTTTATTATTCTATATATTTCCCACCATAACTTCGGGTTCACAATCAACTCTGGCAATTGATCTATTGGAGTCATCATAAGTAATAAATAGATTTCTTCCAATTATAGTAGGCATAGTGTCAACTTCATCATCACAATCAACAAAAACATGTATGGGATTTACTTCAATAATTACAGTGAATTTAGGATGACGATGATCTTTGACATAAAATACTTGTTTCACCATTGATGCCAATACATATGGTTCATCGGTGGAAAGAGTGCGAGTCATGTCAATAACTCAAAATCCACAATCATCAATAAAGGTGCCTTGCCTCATCATTGAATCAAACCATTGAAATTTCATCATCGTGACTCAACCATGTGAGTAATAATCCAAAATTATTATTTTCTCCACGACTCTATAATAAGATACATTTTTAGAATGAGGTCTATTATCCGATGAACTGGAATAACAGTTTGTTGTGGAAGTTAGAATAACACCATCATGTTGTGTTCTCATATTTTTTTCTCGTTCAGTGATAATAAATTTGTATCCATTGATCACAAGTGATTTACAAGAACGAACCATGGTATTAGGACAGAAATCCAAAGCTCTTATTTCCTCATAAACAGATTCTGGAGGTAAAATCGATACCTGAAATATAAACAAATAGTAAACTTAATTAAATATTATTTTTATTTAGTTATTACATAAATATTTTTACCTTGAATTTCAACAAAGTAGAAAACCCTTTTCTATGCAAAGTCTCTTTCCTTCTCAAAGATAAAGAATGATTCTTTCTATATATAAATTATTTATGTTCCCTGTAGATAAAAATAACAACAGTTTAAGAAATATTTAAAATGACAAGAGATAAGATAAGAGATAAATATACAATTTACTTACTTGATATACTCATCAAACAAATCAAAATTGAATAACACTGTGCGATGTGCCATATCTCGCTCTTTAAGGCTTAATGTCGTTAATGTATATGATCCTGGAATTCCTCCTGTATGAGGAAGTGATGGAAAACGGGGTTCAGTTTTTCCATACTTTTCTTCTTCATTTCTCCTTGGTCTGTCTATTCTCGTAGTAAGATCAGAAAAATACATTGAGCAGAAATCCATACATTTTTTAGCTAAGTAACCGTTCATAATAGAACCTTCAGGATAATCCATGTTCCAAACATATGATTTCAATTTGCACATGTTTATTTCAGTTGGATACTTCCAATGGGAAGCAATAGGTCCTCTAAGAAGTATTTCGGTAGGAAGATGGACAATCAGATGCAACATGCTTGTAAAAAATGATGGATGGAATATTTTCTCTAACTTACACAAAATTAATGGTCTCTCTACCAACAGTTTTTTCTAGAAGAATTTGGACAACCTCTTAGCACAAAGATCTCTAATCAAATAGCACAACTGAATAACTGAGACTCTTACATTATTGGACAAGAGATGACGGATTTCTATTGGAATCAACTCATGCAAAATGACGTGATAATCATGAGTCTTCAAAGATTTCATCTTCAACTCTTTTCTGTTGACCTGTTTTGATATATTTCTTGAATAGCCATCAGGAACTTTAATAGTCTATAGCACTTCTAGAAATTGATTTTTTTTCAATAGGTGTCATCACATAAGAAGAACATTGAACATTCCATTTATGTTCACAGATATAGATAGGATGCAATTCTGGTCTGATCCCCCAATCTACCAAGTCACGCCAAGATCGTAAATCATCTTTTTTATTCCCCTTGACATTTATATGAATCTAAAGAAACATTTCACATATATTATTTTCAATGTGCATTACGTCTAAGGAATGACATAACAAGTTGGTTGACCAATACGACAACTCAAATAATATACTCTTCTTCTTCTGATTGGAATAGGTATCATTGGAAACATTTTTCCTCTTTCTAGATTTCATTACACCCTTACCAAATGAATAACCTAAATCTTTCAATTCATTAACCACATCAGTTCCAGACATACGCTGAGGTGGATCTTCAGTCTCCATGGTATTGTCAAATCATCGACGATTGTTTCTATATGGATGGTTCATTGTAAATAATTTTTGATGTCCCATAAATCTAAAAATATGATGATATTTCAGTCTTCTCGATCAATTATTCTTCATACAAATAGGACATGACAATTTTCCTTTTCTTCTCCATCCAGAAATCATTGCATAAGTAGGAAAATCATCGATCGTCTACATAAGTGCAGCACACATATGAAATATGTCTTTCGAACATGCATTGTATGTGGGCACACCCACATCCCCAAGAATTTTAAACTCTTTTATTAAAGTTTCCATGTATAAATATATATCATTACTTGGATTAGAAGGTCCAGATATTAGTATCCTCAAGAAAGTGTAAGGATTTTTCATACACAACCATGGAGGAAGGTTATAAATGTATATGAAAATCGGCCATGTGCTGTGCGAAGTAAGCATCTGCCCAAATGGATTAAAATTGTCACATGAAAGACCCAGTCTCACCTTACGCACATCGGATGCATATTCAGGATATCGAGCATCAAATCTCTGCCCTGAAAATCCATCTGCAGGGTGAACCAAATATTCATTATTCTTTTTTCTCTCGGTGTCATGCCATCACATTTTTACTGATATTTCATAAAATATGAAAAAGGTTATGTAATCTGAGGATTAATGGAAAGTGCCACATTACTTTTTGTGGCACACGAAATGGTGTTCCATCATATTTTGGATTCCATCGAGAGGTTCCACATTTGATACAATCATTTATTTCAGCAGTTTCCTCCCAAACTAAGATGCAATCATTCGGGCAAGCATGATTTTTTTTGAGAATCCAAGTTTATCAACTAACTTCCATGCCAGATAGTGGTTTGAGGGAATATCTACATCATCTGGAAGTAAGTCCTTCGAGAAGTTATGAATGTAATCAATTGCATTATTTGAAGTCCCATACATAGTTTTCTCATGATACAATCGGATTAAAAATTCCTACTTTTCATTTTACCACATTGCCGATATACTGGAGTCGTCGCATCATCATTCAATTTTTTCACCCTATCAACATCATCATTTTCATGGGACGCATCATGTGTGCTTGAATAAAAATCTTGTTGCCTAGACATCCTTTCCTTCTCATGATGTCTAATAAATAGTGACAGATCATATATCAAAATATCCAATTCAGTCCTATCATTTGGATCATCAACATTTTGAGATTCCATTTTCTATCCATTGTGATACCACACGTAATAGTTTGTTTGGAAACCATATTTGGTTATATGAAAGAAAACTACTTCACGACTCAACCAAGGTCTTCCAACACAATTATAACATGGTCAATGTATGCGACCACTATCTGAAGCCTTGTCAAATGAAAAATCTAGAAATGTGTTCAAATTATTTTGAAAATCGGTTGAAATCCGATAAGTTTCGTACATCCAACTTCTATCCATTCTGTAAAAAAATTGCAATAAGTCATTTTAGTGAAATTCAATAATATTGAAGTTTAATCAAAAAATATTTATGTAAATGGACAATTGTTTACTTTAAATAAAAGCATAACTGACAAATTACTCTATATGAGAATCATATTAAGAAATTCAACAAAATATAGTGTATATAAGAAAATAAGATAACAAATTTTTAATTCCTATATTAAAGGATTTCCCTGTAAGATATTCGAATTGGATTAAGTAATACATAATCCATATGGGTCTTGTTGGGATTACATTAGTTTTATACTTTAACTTCTTCAGGGAGATCAGGATGAGTAGTAGGATGAGGATTAGGGGAGTGGTGGGGCTGTCCAAGGGGGGTGTGGGGTGTCCAGGGGGTGCGGGGTGTCCAGGGGGTGGTGGGGCTATCCGGGGGTTCGGAGGTGTCCCAGGGGTGGGGGGATGTCTAGGGGGCGGGGTGTTCAGTTGGGCGGGCTGTTCATGGGGGTGGTCAGGCTATCCACGAGGGGTAGGGGAGTCTAGGGGTGGGCGGCCTGTCCAAGGAGGTGAGTGAGGTGTCTAAGGGTGGTTGGGGCTGTCTGGGGGGGTGGGTACGGGGTGTCCAGGGGGGTGGGCGGGCTGCCCATGGGGGTGCTGGGGCTATCCAGGGGGTCTGGGTTGTCTAGGGGGTGAATGGGCTGTCCAGGGGGGTGGGTGGGCTATCCACGAGGGGTGGTCAGGCTGTCCACGGGGGGGTGTTCGGGCTATCCACGGGGGTGGCGGCACGGTCCAGTGGGGTTGGGGTGTCAAGGGGGTGGGGGGGGGGGGGGCTTTCTAGGGGTGGGGTGCATCCGAGGGGGATGGGGGTGTCCGGGGGTGGTGGGAGAGCGTCCAGGGGTGGGGGTGGGTGGGTTGTCAACAAGGGAGGGGGGGCTGTCCAGGGGGGCACATGCTATCCAGTGGGGTGGGCGGGCTGTCCACGGGGGTGGCGGGGCTGTCCAGGGGGGTTAGGGGTGTCCAGGGGGGGCTTTCCAGGGGTGAGGGTTGTCCAGGGGGTACGAGGTGTCCAGGGGGTCGTCGAGGTGTCTATGGGGGGTGGCGGGGTGGTGGGGCTGTCCAGTGGGGTACAGGGTGTCCAGGGGGTGGTCGGGCTTTCCCTAGGGGTGGGGGTAGTCCACGGTGGGAGGGGGTGTCCAGGGGGTGGGCGGGGCTTCCTAGAGAGTAAGAGGTGGGTGGGCGGTGTCCACGAGGGGGGGGGGGATATCCAGGGGGTGGGAGGGCTATCCACATGGGTGGCAGGGTTGTTCAGGTGGTCCAGTGGGTTAGGGGGGCTTCCATGAGTGGGGGGGGCTGTTCAGGGGGTACAAGGTGTCCAGGACAGGCCACCCCCCATGGACACCCCACACCCCCACCTGGACAGCCCACCCCCTACTAAACCAAAAACATAAAACAAACCCTTTACCCCCTGCACTAAACAAACCCCACTAAAAGACCATTTATTATGTATGAAGTGTAGAACAAAAAAACATAAAGAAAACAAATAGTTCAGTACTCCAAAAACAATAACTCTAATTTAACTGAAATCAAAACATCAAAAATAAAATAAAAAGGGGAATACCACTAAAACTAAGATAACACATACTAATTTAAAGTGTAGAAATAAAAATTTGTTTGATTGAAGAAGGTTCTTCAGCTAGAAGGTATTTTGCAGCTGAGAATACATTGAGAGGAGGTCTGGATTAGGTATACAATCGAAACTAATGAGATTTGGGGCACTAGTTATTTGGGGGAAAATATTCCCAAGTCAAGCTCACCACATTCGTGGATAATGTTTAGGCTTCCACACTAATATGTTGTTCATGGATCGTAATGAGGTTTAATTTCATAAATTATTGACCGAAACATTTATTTCTAAATTTGAGATTAATAATAAAGTATTTCAATGTTACTATACACTTCATAAAGAACACAAAATAGTGATACTTTTAAGGGATGATTTATCAACCATATTCTATATACTCACAGACATCTAAGAATCATGTATTAGTCATTGATTCAATATCAAATGGTGTGAATCATAAAATATTCCCAAATCCCTAAAATAGAAAAAAATGACGTGATCTTTCTAGATATTGAAATAAATGTAGAAATTGGAGGAAGAGGTCTTCTATGTTTGTATTTTGGAATAGGTTTAAAGAGTCCAACCTGGATGGGGGATTTGCATCCAGTCGGATGGAAGAACTCGGGTTAGGATTCACATGCGTACCGGGGCTTCTGGAAATTGGGGGAAATGAGTTTTGTGTTGTGTTGTGGGGGCTTCTAGAAATCGGGAGTATTTGAAGAGACATTTCCCAAGGGTTTGTAAAAACCGTTGGGAAAAAATTTCCTTTAGCAACAGTTTTCTACAAACCGTTGGTAAAGGGTGAAAACATATTGGATTTCCCAACGGTTTCTTCAATCCACTGGGAAAGCCTTCACGAAACCAAGATTTACCAATGGTTTTTACAAACTATTGGTAAAAAAAACTTATACCAACGGTTATCCAGAACCGTTGGTATACAAGTGTTGGGATACCCCAACATTCCAGTAGTGATACATGATGAGCTTGTTTGGTTGGAAATTTTATCTTTTGAGAATTTTTACAAGAGGTTAAACATGACAATCCTTTACCATGGAAAATTTTTAACACCCCATGTATTCAAAAAAGGAAAACTTTTCTTGATAGCGTTAGTGACACGCAACACCAAACCTAAAAGAAACACGAATTTTTAAGATCATTATGAACTAGCCATTATATTTATGGCTATGAATAAGACTAACAAACTTATAAAATAGATATAAAGGTCATAATAAATATAAATATATTTATAAATTCTTAGGAAATAAGCCCTAAATTTTTTATAAAAACATTTGTTTCCCAAAATGATTGTTATTTTGTTTGTGAGAAAAAATTATAATCAACTTTCGAACGTTATAGAAATTTTATATTATAAAATTAAAATTATTTTGGAAAGCCTCATATCAATATGAACTTAGAATGTAATTTTTTAATTTTTCCGAAATGATTTTTTTCCATGAATAGCAAAAAATATTGGTTTTTATTTATAACATTCTTTTTTAAAAAAAATATATAAGGTTAGACAATTTTAATAGGGGTTTCAAAGTAAAATTTGTAAAATTATATATTTATAAATCCAATTTAATTAATTTAATTAGTTTCAGATTGAAAACATATATTAAAACTACTTCTAATTAGGAAAAAAATTTCTTTGGAAACCCTATTTTTCATCACTTTTATGAGTTTAATTTTTAAATTAAATACTTCAAATTATGTGTGTTTAATTATAAAAAATATATCATATTTTTGGAATAATAATAATTTATATTATCTAAAATGTTTAACTTAATTTTTTTACCATAATGAATAGTGACCATATTAAAAATTATTTACCATGGTTATGGTGAATACGAGTTTACTAGGGGGTTAAAATACAATGATAAGTATTAAAAAATGATCCAAAAATTCTCTAATTCCGATTTTATAGTCATATTTTGACCTTATATATCCTAAGGTTTGAAAATGGTCCAATTTTTATCCTTTTTTTACATGTGATAAATGAGGGTATCACTTTTTATTTTCAAAATATACCAAGTGTATCCTCTTTACCACATATAAAATTCCACCCACTCTCTTCTCATATTCACACTTCCAAAACCTGTTGTTTTGTCCAATACCTACCCAAATCACTTCCAAAATTCCCTAAACTCATCCTATAATCATTTTTTGGTTAGAATTCAATTCTAGTAAGGATTTAGCTATAATCCTAAAGAGGTGGTATATGAAGAGAAATAATTCATAACTTACCATTTTTATTTCATTACTTATTAAACCTCCGTAAAAAAATTTAAATCATGATTATATAAAAACCTTGGTATATTAACTATTTATAGTTTCACGACCCCCTCCCACCAAAGATGCCCATCCTGAGCTGGTAATGGTGAAAGGGAGATAATGACCCCCCGAGTCCTGCCTTTAGTAGGCCCCAGGGTGGCGACTTGCACCAAGGGTATGGGTTTTCACAAATATGGGAGGCATTACCCTTTTTATTATTTAGGATCGGGAAAGAGGACAAGTCAACCACCAAAAAGGAAAAGAACAAGTGTATATATAAAAAACCCAAACCAATCCAACATGCATGTTTAAACAATTTTATAACATGGTACAATTACAAGAATGCTCAAAGTACAATACCAAAAGGAAACAAGAGTACAACAACTGCAACAACTCCAACTGTCCGACTAGTAGGGTCCCGCACGGCCCTGGTAGTCCTCCTGGAAACTTGAGAGTAAATGTAGGGTGAGCATACAAGTATACTCAGTAGGGAAACCAAAATCTCTCATGCACAAGTGGGGAGACACCCTAATGTCCCGTGAGAACAACAGAAGAAACCTAACAAGGAATTCTATCCACCCAACCTCACCAGCCACACTCAAAAAAAAAACACAATCACAATAGGTAGTAGTATATAAGAAACAAGAGTATTGGGTACCCCGTACCATTTACCTTTAGTTAGCTGCTCTTCCTAACGACGAACGTCCTGACGCTGCCACACTCTCCCCGCCCACACACACCTGAGTCTCACAACCACGTATCCCGCCCGCACACACCTGGGCCTCACAACCACGTATCCCGCCCGCACACACCTGGGCCTCACAACCACGTATCCCGCCCGCACACACTTTGGCCTCACAACCACGTATCCCACCCACACACTTGGGCCTCAAAACCACGTATCCCGCTCGCACACACCTGGGCCTCATCCTGAAGATTCTTAGGAAACAGTAAAACCTGCCCGAAGAGTCTTGGGCTAAAACCACCCCAATTGAAACCTACCCAAATAGTCTTAGGTGTAAGGTCGCCTCAAGCCATCACAGCCTAGGGGAGAAGGAGCATGAAGGAGCTAGTAACTAAGGTAAAAACACCCTCTCTGATGAAATAGGAGTGTTCGGCACTAAGTTCTATACATGGGTGGGGTGCGATAAAACACAAAAGATATAAATATATATATATATATATATAGCAACCACTCAGCCCAACCTATGGCTTCTAAACAGAGAAACTGAGCACGTGCCTCGGCACTTCTACCACGAAGCATGCATACAACAATAACGCCAACCCCATTATGGTTTTCACGTTTTAGCAGAATTGTTTATTAGTTCCTTAACTACAGGGAAACTATCCACAACGAACCACATCGATCATTCATAAAACATATCCCTGCCATCCACAAATCAAGTTAGGAAAACACAAGCAGCACAAGAAGGTCCTTCTTATCAACCAACCAACCCATTGATTATTAATCTCGTTCCATTACCATGACCCACCATTCATTAACTCTTCCAGTTTTTATTTATTATTCACAACCCATAGCTCATTCACATTAAAATCCATCCCTGCAGCCCCACTGCCAACTGCCATAACCACAACTGCACCGTACATCATTATCCTTTTAATACCATTTATCATAGGCCCGCTACCCGTTACTAACATGACATTCACACAAACCCACAACCAAGTCAACCGCAGCCCCACTGCTCACCTGATCCACAACAACCCACAAAAACACCCCCACCACATGCCACGTATCCAAGCCAACACCCACATATTCATTATTCAATTTTTTTTTAACCCGAGTGATCACAAAAGGGTTCCATATTTTAAACAGCCAACATTATGTGATTAACCAACTTCCACATTCCACAATGTTTCCATCCACAAAAACGGTCTAGAAAGATAGGGAGACATGTAATTGTGCAAGAAAAGGCCCCCAACGAACATTATTTTCATTAGGCATAATCCTATTCAATTCATAACATATCAATAGGATAAACAAATACAAACATCACAACTTCCCCATCCTCGTTCTTTAACTAGTTATTATCTTTATTTAATGGTTCAATTGTTTCTCATGAAAACAAAAAGATACCCACCCCGCATTATGCACAAATTAAAGAGACGAAGGTAAGATCCCTACTTCAATAGGTTCTGATCGCAACGCTCCCCCATATCAACCTTAGAAGACGTCTAGCGGCATCCGTCACTTATGTCGGGTCCCGGAAATACCTCCTAGGGTGGAATTAGAAAAGGAAAATCCGAAGGAAAGACAATAGATCCAAGATTTGAAGTTCCGCCTCGTCATTATGATCTCGTGGCCACTGACGGATCGTAAATCGGAGCTCGGACGAAGATGTTTTGGAAGAAAGAGCCTTTGAGTCTCTTGGGAGAACTCTGCTCAAAGGAAAGGGGAGGATATGGGTGAGTTGAAAAGGAGGAGGGGACCCCTCCTTTTATAGGTGAGAAAAGAAAAAGTACACAGCATGTACTTTATGGTACACGGCGTGTACTCGGTTATTTCACACGGTCTCCACGCGGCTTCCAACACGGCTCTACGACCATTGACTGGTCAACACACGGTTTGAGGGTAACGTATACGCGGGGAAGGACTACACGGTGTGTAGTTTGGACACACGACATGTACTCATTTATTTCACATGGAAAGGACACGACTCCAACACGGCACACAGCCGTTGACTGGTAACGCGTACGCGGGGAAGGACTACAAGGATTGTAGTACTGGACACACGGCGTGTTCCCATTTATTGCACATAGCAAGGTCACTGCCTTTAACATGGGGTATAACCAGCAAGGTGGTCCACAGAATGTACTCACACTACACAGCGTGTAGTTTCAAAATTCTGGAAAGTGTGGGAAAAGTCCATTTTACCCTCGATAACACTTTGTGGCCTTATTTTTGACAAAGGAATGGGCAAGAGAGGTCTGAGTCATTACCTCAGATACCTCTTAAAACATTCTCATCCCCAAGAATTCAAAAACCAACCCAGAGGAACCCAAAAAGATACCTCTTAGGGTTCTCATTATAACAGCAACCCAACCATCAACCCTAATCATTTGTGTTAGGAATTCCTTCTCTTATGTCGAGATATAATCCGCTTTAGGCGGCACTGACTCGGCTACACGGGTTTAATCGCATCCGCATTAATGCGTCTCGATTAAGGATTGGGCCCTCCCACTTCCATATATTAGGATTTTTCAACTTACACTTCCCCTAACACCGTACAACCCACACATTGTCCGAACACGTGGTTTGGGAAAAATTCCTTCTTCTATGATGAGATATTGTCCACTTTAGGCGGCACTGACTTGCCGGCACGGATTCAATCGCATCCTCATTAATGCATCTCAATTAAGAGTCAGGTTTTTTCCTTTCCCCACACATCCAGACATGCTACACACTTCCAGAGAACAAGGAAACAAAAGGTCTCACAACTGACAAGCCAAGCATTCCATATATCAAAGGTACATAGTACAGCATCAACACAAAGCTCAGAAGAACAAGGGAAAACACAAGTCAAAACAACTCTGGGTACTGAGCGTGAATCTGGGTCTCCCACTCCCAAGTGCTCTCCTCGAGGCCGCCATGACTCCACAACACACGAACCAACAGAATGGTTCGTCCACAGAGCACCTTCTCTTTACAATCCTCGATTCTGATTGGTCGTTCCTCAAAGGTCGCGTCATCTCCCATATCTAACAATCCCCAGTCGATAATGTGGGAGTCGTCGTGTAAGTACCGGAGAATCTGGGAGACGTGGAAGACGTCATGAACCTTCTCCAACTGAGGTGGCAGGGCCAACTGATATGCCACCTCACCGACTCACCTCAGCACCTCAAAAGGACCAATGAACCTAGGTGAGAGCTTTCTCCCTTTCCCAAACCTCTGCTGCCCCCGTCGAGGGGAAACCATCAAGAACACATGATCTCTCTCCATGAACTCCAAGGGCCTCCAATGTCGATCAACATAAGACTTCTGTCGGTCTTGAGCCGCTTTCATCCTCTCACGTACAAGCTAGACTTTCTCCGTGGTGCTCTGTACTACCTCTGGCCCAAGAGCACCTGTCTCACCAACCTCTGCCCAGCAAATGGGTGAACGACATGGTATTCCATACAAAGATTCAAACGGTTCCATTCTAATTGTAGAGTGGAAGCTGTTGTTGTAGGTGAACTATACTAAAGGCAAGTATCGTACCCATGATCCTCCAAAATCTAGAACGCATGCTCGTAGCATGTCCTCCAATGTCTGGATAGTCCGCTCTGCCTGCCCATCGGTCTGGGGGTGGAAAGTAGTGCTAAGGCGTAGCTGGGTGCCAAGAGAATGATGTAACCCCCTCTAGACTCGTGAGGTAAATGGAGTATTCTGATCTGAGACGATGGTCTTTGGAACTCCATGAAAAATCATCACCTTGTCTACGTACCTATGGGCTAAGGTACACATCGGGCCTGACTCCTTAATTTCTAAGAAGTGGGCTGATTTCGTCAGTCGATCCACCACTACCCAGATAGCATCATAACCACCCTGAGTTATGGTTAGTCTTATGAAGAATTCCAATGAGATGTAATACCACTTACTCTCGGGGACATCTATAGGATGCAACATTCCACTGGGATCACGGTGTTCAGCCTTCACTTGCTGACACACTAGGAATTTAGCCACAAACGCCGCCACTGCCCGTTTCACCCCGGGCCACCAGAACTGTTCCCTATGGCCTCGATACATTTTTGAAACTCATGGATATACCTCCAAGGCTGAGCTATGGAACTCACGGAGAACTCCCTTACGCATTGTCTCCAGGACAAACAACCTTCCATGGAAAAGCATCTGATGTCGGTTATCCTCTAACCATCCTTCTAGAGCATTCCCTTGATCGACATGATCCCGCATCACATTCACCTCAAAGTCCCCCCACTAAGACTCTTCCACCATCTGCAACAAGGAGGACTACACCGTTATCTGAAACAAACATCCTATAACACCTTCTACCCTGGAATCCAAGTGCAAGGCGGCCAACTCTCCCATCGCTTTCCAAGCATCAGTGGACTCCAGAACCGCTTCCATATGTGACTTCCTGTTCAGGGAATCAGCTACAACCTTTCCCTTACCATTAGTGTAAGAGATCTCAAAGTCATAGTCTTGGAGAAAATCGACCCATCTTCGCTATTGTAAGTTCATGTCATGCTGGGAGAAGATATAACGCAGGATATTGTGATTTGAGAAGACCACAAAGCACTCCCCAAAGAGATAATGTCACCAAAACTTCAGTGCGAACACTACTGCTGCAAGCTCTAGGTCATGGGTGGAATAGTTACGCTTGTGAGGGCGTAACTGTCTAGACCCATAACAGATCACTCCCTTCTTCTGCGTCATCACACACCCCAGACCAAGACCAGAAGCATCACAAAACACCTCATACAACAACCCTTCCTCTGGAAACCTGAGTACGGGAGCACTGACCAACTTCTACTTCAGGTAGTCGAATGCTTTCTGGCACTGATCGCTCCAAAGGAAGGCCTGGTTCTTCCTAGTCAAACCTGTCAATGGAGAAGCAACTTTAGAGAAGTACGAAACAAACCTCCCATAGTAACCTGCTAACCCCAGGAAACTACAAACTTTTGCCACACTCATGGATGTTGCCCAAGAAACAACTGCCTCCACCTTTGACGGGTCCACCGACACTCCATTCTGAGACACCGCGTGCCCAAGGAAGTGTACTTCTTGCGTCAAGAACTTACACTTCGACAATTTCCTGTAAAGCTGGTGGTGTCGAAGGACTTCCAAGACTGCCCTGAGATGCTCAACGTTCTCCTCCTCTGATCTTGAGTAGACTAGGATGTCATCGATAAACACAATGACAAACCAGTCCAGAAACTCTCGGAAGACAAAGTTCATAAGTCCCATGAACACAGCCGGTGCATTCATAACTCCAAACTACATCACTACAAACTCTAAGTGCCCATACCTGCACCTTAAATCTGTCTTCGAGATGTCACTGTCATTTACCCTCAGCTGATGATATCCAGATCATCGATCAATCTTTGAAAACTAACCTGATCCCCTCAGTTGATCGAAGAGATCATCTATCCTTGGAAGGGGGTAACGGTTCTTGACTGTTTCATGGTTCAACCTTCGGAAGTCTATGCATAGCCTGAGACCACCATATTCCTTCTTCACGAACAAAACTGGAGCACCCCATGGTGATACGCTGGGTCGAACAAAACCCTTCTCCATCAGATCATCAATCTTATCTGCAACTCCCGCAACTTCGAAAGTTCCATCTGATAAGGGGCCATCAAAATTAGACGGGCACCAGGCTGTAAGTCTATCCCAAACTCAGCGTCATGTCGGGGGGGTTAGAGTCACAACCTCCTCAGGAAAAACATTGAGGAACTCCCCAACAACCTCCAGGACATCCATCATCTCTGTATCCGCTGGAACCACTGATAACCCGCCTAACAAGGAAAGGAGAGGCTTCACATGTCGGCTTCCCACCTGATATCTCCTCTCACCAACAAAAGATATGCGCTGCCCATCCACGTCAGAGAACACGACTCTTCTCCGGAAGCAGTCGACAACGACACTAACAGAAAACAACCAGTCAATGCCTACGATGACATCGTATGGCTGCATTTGTAACAGAAGAAGGTCCCCACAAGATCTATGTGGTCCCAACGTCAGCCCACATCCCCGGAAAACACAAGATACCTTGGTCTGGACTCCAACTAGTGTACTCAGTACCAGTGGTATGGAAATTCTCTCTACATCAAGTCCCAAAGCATGGGCTAGACCGAATGCAACAAAGGAGTGCGAAGCTCACGAATCAAACAAAGCAGAAACGAGAGTGCTGAACAAACAAATCATACCTCGCACCACCTCTGGTCCTTTCGGAGCTGTCAACTCTGCTTCGTGAAACTGACCACGCCCAGCTCCTCTGCCTCTCTAATGCCATCCACCTCACCGACCACGCCCTGGTCGAGGTCCCTGAGGAGCACCCTGAGATCGGCCTCCTCCCGCAAAGTCTGCCCTCAGAGGAGCATGGTTCTGCTACTGCTGGAAGGGCCTCGCCAGAAACTGGTGCTACGGAGGTGGGCGATGAACCTGCCCACCTCCACCGTACTGATCTCGGGTTGGGAATTGACTCTGAATGTTCGTGAAACTTCCAAAAGAAAAACACTTCGGTCCTAGGCTCGTGAAAAAGGGACGAGGACCCGAAGATCTGAACTAGAACTACTGGGTCCTGCTCCCCACTGGCCTGAACCTAGAAGGTCCCATCACAGGAGACCTGTTGTTGACTGGCTTCCCCTTCGACGAGCCCGGTTGGATCCCCTCTCGTAGTGAACCTCCCAGCGAGTGCATCCTCTCTACAACCTATGCCTTCTTCTGTACCTCCAAGTACGTCGGAAGGGTGAAGGGGGTGATAGCATATTAGATAGAAGGACGAAGCGCCTCCTCCAAACGTCTCGCCTGAGTCTCCTCATCCAGAAAGAGGTCCGGAGTAAAGCGCATGAGATCCTTGAACTTGATCCCCAGCTCTCGTACTGACATACTCCCCTATTGAAGGGAGAGTAACTCCTGCCGCCTCTCCGCATTGATCATGGAAGAAAGGAATTCCTCTCCGAATTATTTCTCAAAGTCAGCCCATGGAACCTCGGCCTCTATCCTCTCTCTGAGGTAGAACGTCCACCACTATCGTGCCACACCTCTCAGCTGACTGACTGCTAGGGGAACCTAGTACCCCCTCGGAGCACGAATCAAGGTAAAAGTGATCCCTAGCTCCTCAAGCCACCCCTCCATCTCCGTATCCGAAGTAATACCCTGGTACTTCTTCAGGGTCTGTCGCTGAAAAGAATGGAGAGTCTTATGCCACTATCAATATTCCTCCTCTCGGTCAATCCTCAACTGATCGACCGCCTGAATCTGTTGGGCCTCGACCGTCTAAGCCACCCGGGGATGACATCCAGGTTCCATAGCTGTTCGGTAAACAAGGATCACCCAAGCCAAAGTAGTAAGGAAAAACTCAAGGTTTTATCTTATCATTTTATTTTAATTTCTTTCCCAGAACACCCAAATCAAGAAAAACAAAATCATGATGATGCATGTACCTTCCCTAGGTTCTCTACTCTGAAATCAATGTAGTCTCACTTGGTCGTTCGGTAGGCTCAGAGTCCTTGCATCGGATCACAGGGGGACCTAAAATCCCGTGTCCTATCTGGTCTTCCCTGGCCTATTTCAAGCACCAAGATTAACTAACACTGTTTCCCTACCATCCCATGCAATCCTCACTGTGCCTAACTCCAGACTCCATCCTATCTCTCAACCATCACCTCTGATACCATTCTGTCACGACCCCCTCCACCCAAAGATTCCCCTCTTGAGCTGGCAATGGTGAAAGGGAGATAATGACCCCCGCGTCCCACCTCCAGTAGGCCCCGGGGTGGCAACTAGCACCAAGGGTATGAGTTTTCACAAATATAGGAGGCATTACCCTTTTTATTATTTAGGATCGGGAAAGAGGACAAGTCAACCACCAAAAAGGAAAAGAACAAGTGTATATAAATAAAACCAAACCAATCCCACATGCATGTTTAAACAATTTTATAACAAGGTACAAGTACAATAAAGCTCAAAGTACAACACCAAAAGGAAACAAGAGTACAAAAACTGCAACAACTCCAACTATATGACTAGTAGGGTCCCGCACGGCCCTGGTAGTCCTCCTAGAAACCTGAAAGTAAACATAGGGTTAGCATTCAAGTATACCTAGTAGGAAAACCTAAAGCTCTCATGCACAAGTGGGGAGACACCCTAATGTCCCGGGAGAAAAACAGAAGAAACCTAGAAAGGAATTATATCCACCCAACCTCACTAGCCACACTCACAAAAAACAAAATCACAACTGGTAGTAGTATATAAGAAACAAGAGTATTGGGTACCCCGCACCATTTCCCTTTAGTTAGCTGCTCTTCCTAACGACGAATGTCCTGACGTTGCCAAACTCTCCCCACCCGCACACACCTGGGCCTCACAACAACGTATCCCTCCCGCACACACCTGGGCCTCACAACCATGTATCCCGCCCGCACACACCTGGGCCTCATCCCGATGATTCTTGGGAAGTATTAAAACTTACCCGAAGAGTCTTAGGCTAAAACCACCCCAATAGAAACCTACCCGAAGAGTCTTAGGTGTAAGGTCACCTCAACCCATCACAACCTAGGGGAGAAGGAGCAGGAAGGATCTAGTAACTATGGGAAAAACACCCCCTCCGATGAAATGGGATTGTTGAGAACTAAGTGCTCAACATGGGTGGGGTGTGATAAAACACAAAAGATACAGATATATATATATATATATAAACCACTCATCCCAAACTATGGCTTCTAAACAGAGAAACGAAGCACGTTCCTCGGCACAGCAACCACGAATAATGCATACAACAATAACCCCAACCCCATTTAGGTTGTCACGTTTCAGCAGAATTGTTTATTAGTTCCTTAAATACTAGGAAACTATCCACAACCAACCACATTGATCATTCGTAAAACATATACCTTCCATCCACAAGTCATGTTAGGAAAACACAAGTAGCACAACAACGTCTTTCTTATCAATCAACCAACCCATTGATTATAATTCCCGTTCCATTACCATGACCCACCATTCATTAACTCTTCCACTTTTTATTTATTATTCACAACCCATAGCTCGTTCACATTAAAACCCATCCCTGCAGCCCCGCTGCCAATTGCCATAACCACAACTGCATCGTACATCATTATCCCTTTAATACCATTTATCGTAGCCCTGTTTCCTGTTACTAACATGACATTCACACTAACCCACATCCAAGTCAACCGCAGCCACGCTGCTCACCCGATCCACAACAACCCACAAAAACACCCCCACCACAGGCCACGTATCCAAGCCAACACCCACATGTTCATTATTCCATTTTTGTTTTAACCGGGGTGATCACACAGGGCTTCCATATTTTAAATAGCCAACTTTACGTGATTAACCAACTTCCACATTCCACAAAGTTTCCATCCACAAAAATGGTCTAGATAGATAGGAAACATTTAATTGCGCAAGCAAAGTCCCCCAACGACTGCGATTTTCAGTAGGAATAATCCTATTCAATTCATAACATATCAATAGGATAAACAATGACAAACATCACACCTTCCCCATCCCCGTTCATTAACCAGTTATTATCTTAATTTAATGGTTCAACTGTTTCTCATGAAAACAAAAATATACCCACCCCGCATGATGCACAAATTAGAGAGACGAAGGTAAGATCGCTACTTCAATAGGTTCTGATCGCAACTCTCCCCCGGATCAACCTTAGAAGATGTCTGTCGGCATCCGTCACTTCTGTCGGGTCCTGGAAAAACCTCCTCGGGTGGATGTCGGAAAGGAAAATCCGAAGGAAAGACAACATATCCAAGATCGTAAGTTCCGCCTCGTTGTTACGATCCCGTGGCCGCCAACGGATCGTAAATCGGAGCTCGGACGAAGAAGTTATGGAAGAAAGAGCCTTCGAGTCTCTTGGGAGAACTCTGCTCAGAGGAAAGGGGAGGAGAGGGGTGAGTTGAAAAGGAGGAGGGGACCCCTCCTTTTATAGGCGAGAAAAGCAAAAGTACATGGAGTGTACTTTATGGTGCACGGTGTGTACTCGATTATTTCACACGGTCTCCACGCGGCTTCCAACACGGCTCCTAGGCTGTTGACTGGTCAACACACAGTTTGAGGGTAACACATATGCGAGGAAGGACTACATGGTGTGTAGTTTTGACACACGGCGTGTACTCATTTATTGCACACGGTAAGGACATGGATCCAACACAGTACACGACCATTGACTGGTAACGCGTACGCGGGGAAGGACTACACGACATATATTGTTGGACACATGGTGTGTGCCCATTTATTGCACACGGCAAGGACATGGCCTTCAACACGGGGTATACCCAGCAAGGTGGTACACGACGTGTACTCACACTACACGGCGTGTAGTTTCAAAATTCTAGAAAGTGTGGGAAAATTCCATTTTACCCTCCAGAACACTTCGTGGCCTTCTTTTTGACAATGGAATGGGCCGGAGAGGTCCGGGCCATTACATATAGACATTTTTGTTTTCTGTTTGTAACCTACATCCATCTCCTACTCACTCAAATGGGAAGTGAAATTTTTTATTGTGTGTACATAGGACTACCTCCTCGTGGATTGATGTAATTTATTTTTCTTCACTGTTTCAAAAATATTGATATAATGGTGTTTCTAATGTTTATATATGATATATATGATATTATTAATATTATTATATTATAATATCACATATTTAATTTTACTTTCCATCCCATAGATAATAGGATAACGTTGTTCGTGTGTACGACGGACAGTTGCCTAACAATGTGTTCTGATTCGTTTTTCACTTTATCTTTAAATGAAAGGTAATAATGATTAATATTATGTTTATATATGATATTAATGAAAGAATAACAGTTCTATAATGTTAATATATCATATAATTTCCTACCTTACCATCCATTAAAAATAATGATAACGGTGGTCATGTGCACAGTAGACTATTGCCTTGCCAAACGATGTTATTCCTTTTCATTTACAGCTTCAAATGGGTGGTATATATAAGTGTATTTATGTAAATAATATTATATTTAACATATAATTATCATTATTCAAATATAAAATAACACTTACCTTCTTTCCATCATGATCATTGAAAAATGGAAACATTACTCATACGTATATACTACTTATCATCTCCATAATTGTAACGTAGTCAATTTTTGATAACCATCATCCATGATTTGTTTTAAAAGTATAATTTATATATTAAATTTATAATTATTTCTTGAATATAATTCCTAATACGATAAACCATGACTAATATATAATTATCTAACCAAAAAAATACATGAAAATGAAGTTATTATCACAGAAACCGGTAATTAAAATAAGGAATGGTTATTAAATGGGTATTAAAATGTTATAAAAAGTTATATATGATATAATATATATGATATTGGTTATGTAATAAAAGTATAATGAACCTATATTTGTTATATATGATATTAAAATGTTTCTTAGGAAAAAATTACTTAAGGTAATAGATCTTTCTAACTCACCATTTTATGTGGGTTATGAACATTATCTCTCTTGCACACATTCTCTCTCTTTAAGGTCATGGAATGATTATAAATTATATATATATATATCACATGTATAACTATCTTATTATCACTTCGTTTTTTGGGTTAATACATACATTTTGACCATTTCTCAAATTCCATCATTAAGAAATATCTTTTGATTATATTATGAGACAAGATCATGCAACTCGTTTAATTATATAGTAATTAACAGGTTTATTCCTTATGATGGATATCATTAAGTGGAATTCATATGAATGTACATGAAATAAATGTGACAGGTGGTCTAAGAGTTATATGTCCCTCCAATACATTGATAGTTTTTTTAGTCTCATGAGATATCTTGTATGGGATTAGGGAGTGAACTTAATCAATTATGGGACTTCTTCCACCATGTGATGTTGTCTTAGTAGTAATCCTAGAATTATGTTAATGCAATGTTTTAGGTTTTTTCCACTTCCCCTTATTACCATGATCTTATGATACCAAGATATTTATGATATTCTACCGCTTGATTACTCATGTATCTTTTATTTTATGATATAATGTTATGCCTTTGACTCGCATGTTATGTTTCATTATCTTGTTTATTACCTTACTAGGATTTTTATATCACACCATTCTTTCATGTATTCCATTGGTTATCTTGTGTAAATTTGGGAGAACAAATGGATTTTAGGATCTCACTCTCTTGAATAGAATAAGAATGCCATGTTTTAGTTTCCTTTTATATATTATAAACCTAGTTTTCTAAAAAATCCATTATGATATTTTTGTTTTATTAATAGATATATATATTTAAGAATATTTTAAGAATATGTGTAAAATTCTTGTGTCTCTATAGTTGGTATTAGAGGAAATTTTTATTTAACCTTTGGAAACAATGATGATAAAAATTTAGAGATAAGACTAGGGTTTATAGTTAGGATAATATAAGGATTAGACTATGTATAGAAAATTATCTTGGAATTATGGTGATGAACAATGAATGCGGTTTATGAGACATTATATATCTTTTTGGATTATACAAGTTGTTGTCATTCTGGAATAGAGGTAATGATGGGTAATAAGTATGAAAAAGGTGTGTCGAGATTGACTCAAGTGTTACTTGGTATATGAAAGTGTGCCTTACTGCACACTTGCTTAAATATTCCCAGGGGATATATATTTTAATATCACAAAATATTTATAAACCAATATAAAGGACATGAAAGATTTATTTGGTTGGAAAATATAATATGAATAACTACTATATATAACCTATAAATTCATAGGTTTAGGAATATATTTCATTTATGAGTTATCCCCTTGATGTTCATGGTTTATCATTTATGTATTTAAGAGTTTAAAAATACTCATCCATGATTTCCTTTTTTCTATGAATGGATAAAAATTGGAGAACGTAAGTCAACAACCACTGTGAGGGGTAATGTGATGACTTCCCAAATGAGATTCACAAGCTGATGGAAGCATGTTTCGAGAACTTCCTGATAATACTTTATCAGAAAACTCATGTATTAACCTTAAAATTGAATTAGGAAGAATTTTTGAATCCCCCCAAGAAAGGGCATGTTCTAATTTAAACATTTATATGATAAGGCACCAAAAATTATGTGGATCTTATGATAGTTTAATTGAATAAAAATTGATTAATTCCATTGAAATGATATTCTTTTTGATTCAATGATATGAGAAAGATAAGTTTTTTTGTTTTTTTCATATAGATGGAGAATCTGATCAATGGTGTATGTTGATCAAAAATATGACACCCGAGGAAGATATCAAAGAGATGGAGTGGATGGAATTCATGAATTTTTTTTCCCAAAAATATTATTCTTATACACATTCAATTAAAATGGAGATACATTTATTTATCCTCAAGAAAAAGGATGAAGAATCCATTTGGGAATTCGAAGTAAAGTTCATAGGTCATGAATGTTACACCTTCAGCCTTTTCATCTCTATTTAAATTATATTTGACCACTTATTGGGTTGGCTAAAGCCAAGTTTACAAAAATATTTATCAATTAAAGTCTTCAAGAACTATGGGTAAATTATTGGATGTGAACTCAAAGTTTAAATGGTGATCATTTATTATCAAGGTTCTCTGAGGGATAAGAAGAAAAAAATAGAGTTTAACTATGAAGGTACAATGGATAAATATTAGGTTGGAACGAAAGTCCAACATCCCACTAGTCAAATGTGTGGTAAGAAGAACAATATAAATTGTCTGAAGGGGACTTGGAGGTGCTTAGGTTTTGGAAGGAAGGGAACCTATCTAGTGATTAGTAATAGGAGAAAGCCACCAATGAAATGGAAATGGAATAATCTATAAAACCCTCAACCTATTTTATAATGTTAAAAATTCAATGTACATAAAAACTATGTGAAACTATGCACTAATCCAAGTGTTGTTGATGAAAACGGTTGAAAATAGCATCTGAGGAATGGAGAGAAAGGGTGACCTTATTCTGTCTCAACTGCTGATGTGGATCCAAATAATGAAGTGGTGACTTGTATGATAGTTATTCAATCAAGAATAGTGAATTTATTTTTTAATTCTGGTTTTATGGATTCCTTCACATCACACAAGTTTTGTATAACTATTTAATCACAACCTAAAAACATAGAGGTTGAGTTATTATTGAATAAAGTGTATGGGTCAATTATTTCATCACAAGTATATAACTCATCTCCTATTCATGTTTGTGGGATGAACATCACTTAAATAATTTTGATTCATCCTTTAGCAGAATAAGATTCAATTCAATGCATGGATTAGATATCCTTATATAAAGCCAACGTAAAATTTTGAGAGAATAAAATCACCATATGAATCCTGAATTTCCCTTTGATTCTATACAATAGAAAGGATAAAGATAAATATTATTTGGTATCATTATCTAAAGAATTGATATTTTTTCCTTATGAGTAAGAATATATTTCTTAAATGATTGAGACTATGGAAAATATCATCCTTGAAGACATTTCTATTATTAGGGGTTATACTGATGTATTTATGAAATAGTTTCTTGGTCTTACTTCTAGATGATAGGTTGAATTTTCAATCGATATTATTCCTATTCATTTTATAATATCTAAGAGTTTATATAGAATCACTATTGTTGAACATGAGTTTTTGAAGAAAAAATTGTAAGAAAATATGGATAGAGGTTTTATATACACAAGTGTCTCACTATGGGGTTCACTAGTCCTCTTCACCATAATGAAGTTTGGGTAAATGAAACACATCATTGATTATCATAAGATCAATAAGGCCACAATAAATAACAAGTATCCCCTTCCACAAATAGATGACTTGTTCGATCAACTAAATGGTGCTTAGTATTCTTCTATGTTCAACCTTCGGCTAGGATATCACTAGATTAGGGTGAAGAATGATAATATTCCCAAAAAAAAATTTGAATAAGGTTTGGACACTATGAGTTCAATGTGATTCCTTTCAAACTCAGTAATTTTCCAACAATATTTATAGACATGATGAATAGCGTCTTTAGATATTACCTCAAAAAATTTGTGGTAGTATTTACAAGTGATATATTGATTTAATCCAAAAGTAAGGAAGATAACGAGGATCCATTTAATACCATGATTAAGGATTTGAGAATGTAGAAGCTATATTCTAGGTATAGTTAATGTGAGTTCTAGATGAAGGAATTAAATTTCTTTAGACATATTATCATGAGAAAATAGATATTTTTGAACCCTTACAAGACAAATGAGATAGAGGACTATCCTAGACTGACATCTTTTATAGAAATCCATAGTTTCCTGGAATTAGCTGGGTCTTATCAATGGTTTTTGAAAAAAAAAATCATGATTTTCAAATCCTCTAACCAAGAAAACATGAATTAGAGTCATGTTTTTATAAGCCAGTGAATGTGAAGAGATATTTAAGGAGTTTAAGATGAGTCTTATCTCTATACTAGTACTCACACTACCCCCAAGTGGGTAAATTTTTATGTTATATAGAGATGCTTCAAATAAGGTTTTGGGATATGTAATAATACATAATTCTAAATTGATATCGTACACCTCAAGGTAGTTGAAATTTCATGAGAAAAACTATCCAACACATGATTTATAGTTTGTAGCAATGAACATTCAATTGAATACCTAGAAGAAATATCTCTATGGGATGAATTGTGAAATATATACTGATCACAAGATCATAAAATATATATTCACATAGAAAGAGCTTAACATGATCCATTGAAGATAGTTCAAGTCAATCAAGTACAACGACTACTCAGTCCATTACCATCTTTTTAAAGATAAAAAAGTGGAAGATACTCTATGTAGAAATGATCAAAAAAAATTATAAATCCTAAGAATTGATAAAGATCCAATATTCATATACTTTCAAAGGATAGAAATAGGAATCATGTAGAAATTAATATCATAATTACTTTATAAAATGACTATTATACAATCCCTTTCATAGAAGTCAAACTATTTTCAAAAAGACAATGTGAAAAATTAAATTGTCGGATGCCTTAAAAAAAGTGAAATCCTTGGAGTTCAAAATTTATAATGAAAAAGTTTTATGATTTGGGTCACGAATATGTTTTCCATCAGATATTGAGATAAAGAAAGTGATGTTTAATGATTCTCATATCGCGAACTTCTCCTTCCACACAGGGAACACATAGATGTATCATGATCTCTAAGAACACTATTGGTAGGACAATATAAAGATATATACCTTATAAAATATAACAATGTGTCTAGTATGTCAACAAGTGAAAGTTAAAGGAATATTTTTTATGGGATGATGAAACCATTACCCATACCTATATGAAAATGTAAAATCCTAATAATGAACTTTTTCATTAGTCTTCCCAATGAATCAAGAGGAAGGAATTCCATATTGACGGTGGTGGATCATTTTAAAAATATTTTTCACTTCATTTCAATTGAATATAAAATTTCCCTTAATAATATTTCAAGGATATACATCACATAGGTGTTGAGGTTTCATAGAACACCATTATTGATTATTTCTAACCGAGATATGATATTTAGATCCTTGTTCTTGAAGAGAATCCAATATTCTCTAAATAATGAGTTGAAATTTTGTATGAATTTCCACCCCTAAACTGATTTCCAATATTATTAGAATATTCATACATTATAATATTTATTTAGAGCATGTTTTATGGACATTAAAGGAGTTTGGGATCAAAATATCCGTGAGTTGAGTTATCATACAAAAATATCTCCCACCCAAGAATTTGATGGATCCTTATGAATCCATTTTTGGGAAGAGAAATAAAAAACATATTTTTTGGGATAAATTGTGTGAACATAATTTTTTTTGACCTTAATTGGTTGAGTATATGGTGGAAAAAAAACAAGACCATTCTGAAACACATTTATACTACTCAAAGTCAACCAAATAGTTATACTAACAATCATTGATGAGATCTGGAGTTTGACATTGAGGTCAAAATGTTTCTTCGTATATAACCATGGAAGAAATTCACGTGTTTTTGGAAAAAGGAAAGCTTAGTCCAAGATACATCATCCCCTTTTGGATCTTTGATCGCATCAGAGTGGTGTCCTATTGAATAACACTCCCAACTAACCTATATCAAGTACAAAATGTGTTCCTTGTATCCTTATTTATGAAGTAAATACTGGATACATAACATGTAATAAATAAAAAGGTGGTATTATTGTACAATGACCATTCATAATAGGAGAATCCCATGAAAATATCAGACCATTGAGACAATGTTCTGTGAAATAAGACAACTCACCGGATCGAAGTGTTGTGGTGAAACCACAAATTTGAGAAACCCACATGGGAATTGGATGAGGTGATGAAGCAGGAGTAACATCACCTATTATAACCTTAACATTTAATACAATATATCAAGGTAAAAATTCTTTAAAGGGGGAATAATGTAACATCTTGTGTTTTTTAAATGGAAAACTTTTCTCGATTGTGTATGGGACACACAACACCGAACCTAAATGAACCACAAATATTTAAGACCATTATAACAAATAAATTATGTTTAAGGCTATTAATAGGATTAAATAATTAATTAAATGTATATAACATTTTTAATAAATATACATTTATTTATAAACATCTATGAACTAAGTACTCAATTTATTAAAAAAAATTTATTTTACATCATTGCGTTTTGTAATAAAATATTATAATTAATTTTTGTAATTTTTATAAATTTTAAACTATAAAATTAAAATTATTTTTTGAATCAAAATATTTATATTAACTTATAATGATATTAAGTTTTTTTATGAAAAGATAAAATTTTTGATGAATAATAAAAATTACTATTTTTTCTTTAAAAATGCTTTTCCGTTAAAAGAATTTATAAGGATTAATTATGTTTTAAAATGGTTTTAAATGTGATATTATTTCAATTATATATTTATTAATACATTCTAATTCATTACAATCAATTTTATGTTGAACTATTATATTAAAACATTCTCTACCTATGAAACTTTCTCCTTTGGAAACTCGCTTTTTTTATCATGCCTCAATGTATAATTTTTAAACTAAATTATTCCACTTATCTTAGTTGAATTTAAAAAAAGGATTTAATATTTGGATTCATCATAATTTATATTATCTAATAATTCCAACTTAATTTTTAACCATAATTAATAGTAAAACTAGTAAAAATTATTCACTGATGTGCTGTTAAAAACGGGTTTTCCGGGGGTCAAACTTAAAAGATAAGGGCTAAAATATCCCAAAACCTATCTAATTCATATTTTATGGTCATATGTATACCTTATATATTGTAATTTTATAAAATATCCTACTTTTGAGACTTTTTACATTCGAAAACCATGGGTATCACTTTTAATTCTCAAAAATTCCAAGTGCATCATCTCCCCACTTATAAAAGGGCACCTCATATCCTCTCCTATTCAAAATTCTAAAATCAATTGGTTTTTATAATACATATCCAAATAAATCCCCAAATTCCCTATCATAATATTTGAATAATTTTATGGTCATAAAAAATATATTAAGTCTTTAGGTATAATCATAAAAAGGTTGTCCAAAAGGAGGTAAAATTCATAACCGAGAATTTTTTTTCATTACTTCTTCCAAATCATTAAAAAAAATTAAATCATGATGATATAATAACCTTGGTTCATTATATATAATTATATATATTTATTATATGTTTATGACTTACATCCATCACCTCCCCCCCCCCTCAAATGGGAAACAAAACTGTTGATCGTGTGTATGATGGACTATGATGAAGAAGATGGGAGGAGGAGTTCCAAAGTATAGTCTGTATAATTCCTAAGGCCTATGAGTCATGTACTCTCTAAGCCTAGGGGGATTATAAGGGTTCAACTCATCCATCGAAAGGTGGGTTATCAAAAATCAATAAAAAGAAGGCATTTGGGCCATTTTGTGTCTATGATGGACTATTGCCTCGCAAACCGATGTAAATATTTTAACATCGCCTTTTCTCATAGCTGGATATAATGTTGTAAATAATGTTTCTATATTATATTTATGATATTATTATAATTATTTAATTATTATATGGTAAATACCTTCTTTCATTATATTATATAGAGAATATGATAACGACACTCATGCATATGACAAACTACTACCTCTTGAAATGATGTGATTCATTTTTTACTTATGATTAATATGAAAGGTAATAAGAATTAATTTTATTTTTACATATGATATTCATGAAATATAATTCAACTTTTAATATTAATATATCATATAATTTCTTACCTTACCATCCATTAAAAAATATTGATAATGTTTGTTTGTGTATGCGATGTACTACAACCACACATAGTGATGTGATTTATTTTTTTACCACATCACATGGGTTGTAACACCACAAGATTTTAAAAAATAAATTGAAATTCATGAAACATTTAGTCTCAACATAATGAAACTTTTTTTAAGTATAAAGTTATAAAATAGCTGTAAAACATAATTTTTTCCGCTTCTATTATTTGAATATGAAAAAATGAACATATAAGGTTGTGAGGAGTAAGTTATTTAATGTATGATAGAACCAACTTGTTTTATTTTTGAATAGTAACATAACCATATGAACAGTTATATGAACCTTAGGAATAGTTATATGAACCTTATGAATAGTAAATGGTATTATTATTTTATTTTCTTAAGGTAATGTGATAATTAGATATTGATTAATTTTTCAATGTGATATAAAATGAGTTATAGTTTTAAAAATGATATTTTTCTAATATATTATTATTTTATTTAAAAATTATATTAATCATATATAGAAAATTATTTTCAAAAAAATTAGTTAATTTTTTAATTCAATATGTCGAAAAATGGTTGGCGTTTTTTTTGGGATTTTTTTAAGATAGCTTATGTAGAGACCCATTTTTTTCTATTTAAAACTTTTTAATATTTCTACGTATATTTCCAGAGCTCGAAACTAAGATGGCGTACAATTATGAGGCCTGGTGTGCCTAGGATAAATTATACAAAAATATCAAGTATTTTTGTACTATTCAGGCCATGGACGTAGGATATATCTTAAACGGTTCATTAGATCATAAATCTGAGACCACGGTTGGGTCCAGAATGCAGTGTTTACCCTAGGTGCGATATAAAATATGTTGGCGTGGGATGTTCGGACCCCTCGGTCATTATTTGTAAGTAAATTGTTGAATTAATTAATTCATTCATTCATTTAATAGATCAAATTAAAATAACTCTAAAAGAACAACTTGGATTTGAAATCTAATAGTTGAGTCTGGAGCATGTCGTTTACCCTAGGAGAGGTATAAGTTTTTTCGGCACAAGCTTCCTGTAGAAAAAGTCCTGGAGGGAAAATCGTATATAAAATAATTAAATTAAATCATTTTATTTGAATCAAAACATTGAAAAAAATCCAAATGGAGGCTCAGAGTGTATATATGAGACCTCCATTGAGTTTCTAGCATGGTTTTTACCCTACGGGTGGCTTTAGTTGAGAGGGTGTGGGAGATTCAGATTTCGTGTGTGCCGACAGTTTTCTATAAATAGGGAATTAAGGAAATGAGCAGGGATATCTCATTTTACATCTCAGACAATGAATCTCTGTCCAATGATGATTCAATATACGAATTTCATCATATGATGACAAATATTCAAACACTGATAGATCTGGGCACAACGAACACAATAGAGGATACAGATTCGAAGTAGGATTTCTATTTCGGATTCTGCAGCCCCCCTGTTAAATATTTAGTCATCGAAAATCCTTTCTGTTTGTTTTCCTATTTATGGAATCCTTTAAAATTGTCCAAACAAAAAAACCACCACCTGTTTAAATTTCTGATTTCCTATTCATCACGTTCTTCATCCACCAACTTTTTACCTCGCCAAATCATCGACGAATCGAAAAGCAAGGGACATTTTTGCTAAGCTCTCTACTAGAGAACTCCTGATCTATGCTCGGGTTTGAGTTTTGTGCACTAGAGGAAGTGAATCAGCGAGCAGAAGTGGCGGTTACTTTTCATGAAGCTGAAACGATGATGGATCATCAAGAAGAGGCAATCTATCAAAAGGTCTCACCCAGGGATTCCAAATCATGTCCCAGATCGCGTTTTGGACCACCTGAGTTATCGTGGTGGTCCGCAGAAGATTCTGGAAAATTGTCAGTTGGTTGGGAGGTAGTCCGGTGTCTCCAACGGTGGTCCAGTGGTATCGACGGCAGTCCTGCAGTGGCAGTTTCTGGCAAGGCAGTGGCGGCCTGGCGGGCGCTCCAACGACGGTCCGGCAGGACTGTTTTGAGGGCATTTAAACCCCCATATCTTTCAAAACGGGTATCCAATTGGCATACCATCTATGGCCACATGACCATTGGTTCAAGTAAGACCTTTTGAGGATTCATTGATGAAATTTTTTCGGGCTCAATGATCATGTGCATGAATCGTCCATTTTTAAAAATAATAATATTTTTATTTTTATTTGGTAAACTTGTATCGGACCATACATCTGCATACAGAATCTGATTGATGTGCCATCAGAGGCATTGTGACCCTGGTGTTGTGACCCTAGAGTTGAGACAATAATTCCAAGGCTAATTTTGGGCACTTAAACTTAAATAGTGGTGCGGTCCCCATGAGGCCCATTTCAGGCATTTGTGGAGGAATGTGGCTTTTTCACCGATTATCTGTTTTGGATGATCGAGTAGATGATCTTGTGTGTTTTCTCATGGGGATCACAATGGTGTGATCTAACCTAATAAATTATTGGCTGAGGCATGGGCCCCATGGTACACCTTTTTGAGCGTGATGCAATGTTTTACAACTTCTACAAAGGAAGTCCATTTGGGGAAAATGAATAACCTACCTTGTGTGTTTTTCTAGAAGGATCACAATGGTGCAATCTGTTTGGATGAGCGAAGCCTTTTTTTGATTGGTATTTATTGAGCACCGATTGGTCATTTGCAGTGAAAACTACTCTTTTCACCAGTTTTCCATTTTGGACAAATGAATATTTGATCCTTTATGTTTTTTAGTGGGGATCGCAATAGCGCAAACCGTGTGATGTGCTTTGGGATCGAGGTGTAAGCCTTACGGGGCACCATTTGCCTATGACATGGGGAGATGTAGATTGTAGAGACCCGAAGCTTGACATACATGGATATTACATTACTTTTTCAGAATACTTAGTACATAACAAAAACACACACACAAGGACCATAATAGTTTAGTGTCTTTGGAAACTCAGAATACAGTCTTCTGATCGTGGTGAAAGATCTTCCACATCTCCCATAAAGATCTTCCTTTTTTTATACCTAAAACCTTTCTTTATATCTTGGGGAAACGAAAACATAAAAGGGTGAGCTCAAATTCTCAGTAAGGGTAAACAAAAGAAATATCAATCACATCATATTCAAAAGAACATATCTTTTGGAAATCTTAACCTGCAAAAGAGATCATAATTTCATAACATGGGAGAAATCATAGTAGTGAAATGTAATCCCAAAAATCATAACATAAAAAATGATACTGTTTTTCATACACACATAATCATAGATAATCATTTCTTATTAGTCAAGACTCATTTCCAAGACTATCTTAGTGGACAAAGTCCATTTCTGAACCGAGTTCATTCCTCGTTTCAGTCCTGTTTCACTGAACCGGTTTAACCTTACCGTTCCAGCCATGTCTATCTCATGAGATATAAAATCTTTACCCAATGCATTGGAGGGAGATATAGGTCCCACCCATCTCATAATGATACCATTCTTATGTGTGCCACAAAATCATAAACCATACATCATAGCATAACCCATGTAATAAAAATGGGATTCTTAAACATCGTGACATCAAAAAACAATTCATATAAGATAAAGGAATTCATAAAAATGATTCCATCACAACATAATCTAATCAATATAATAATAGGGATAAAAACAGAACCCTTTATTATCTTAGATGGAAAACAATTTTGATAAAACACTTGAACTCCGTTCTTGAGGAAAATATTCTTTCTACTTCAAAAACACTTTTCCTTTCTTAACATGTCATACAATACTAAACTAAAAGAAGTTGATTAAAAATAAACTTGAAAACCTTTAAAGGAATCTTCTTGGAAATAATGTTTTAAAAATACATTCATGTCGTATAAGTTTAAAAAAAAATCCCTCTCGTACTTTTGTCGGAAAAGTCCAAAAGTACCTCGTACAAAAAACGACAAAAGATTCCTTTCATATCTTTTACTAAAAACTCACCGAAGGGTAAAATTGGATTTAAAAAATTGTAGGTGGATGGAAATAATATTACATATTGAGGAAAAATGGATGTGGATGATAAAATATACCCTAGTAAATTCAAAAGTATAAACAATCTCGGATAAAAATGAGATTGTGATATTTCCCTTACCTTAAGTCTGTTTGCTTCGTACATGTCCGAACCTCCTATATAATGATTTAAATATTGTCATTGACTTATTACAGAATCATACTAATTGTTATGATATCATATATGTTTCACTTATGACTTTATATTACCCGTTCTTTTGTAAATTCTATGTTAAGGAGCGTTTTGGATAAAATCGTTTCATTTGTCGTCCGTGTTTTGACTTGTAATTATTCTATGATTACATCGATCATGATTACTTAATTAAATAATATAAAACATGATTTATATATAATATATATTCAGAATATACATATATATAATAGACCAGTAATTGGAAAGAAATACACCATTCATGGAGATGGTATGCTGTACGTACGCATGAACGCTGTTTTCGCTACCTTATTGAGTTGAATGGAATTAAGTAGATGACATACATATATATACACATAAATACATTATCATTATTATGTCATATATTTCATTATTACTTATTATATATACTTTATAATCATTCAGGAATGGTTAACGTGGAGAATGAATCTCATCGCGTCATGGAGACGGTAGTCCGTACGTGTGCATGAGCGATGATATCGTTCTCATGACCGTGGAATTGTATTGGATTGTATGTATACTATTTCATAATAAATATCAATTTACAATAATCAGATATAGTTATTATTTACACCATTATACCCATCCAAGTAAGGTGGTGGTGGAAAATAGATTACACCACGGCGTGGAGACGGTATTCCGTACGTACGCACGCGTGGTGATTTCATTTTTCGTAGGAGGGATAGATGGTGAAGTAGATTTGTTTCATACATATAATAACATATCAGTATATTAGTGATACTGATGATATTACTTCATAATGAAACAACCTAATAGGAATAAGTGTAAGAAAAAATAAAGTTGAAAGAATCGGTAACAGACATTACCTCTTCTTTGAAGCGCATCTTTGAGTCCTCCTCTTAGGGCACTAAAATTGGTCTTTGAAGAAGACCAGTACCTCTAGGATGTTTCTAGGGAAGTGGACAAGAGAATTTGGCAGGGTTTGGACGATCTTGAATGCTCAAAGTGGTGTAAGTAAGAGAGGGAGGAGGTGCCCTTTTATAAGGGAGGAGAGGGGCACCTTTGGAATAACTAAAAATATTATTTTATTATAAAGTCATATTTGGTTTTTAATAGCTCCAAATTGAGTTATTTAGAAGATAATATGGGGATGGGTAGAAATCCTTTCATACAATAGAATTTGGACAAGTTTAGTTTACTATTTTAACCTTATCATTTAGTTTTAACTTTAAGTTAGATAATTTTACTTTTACCGTGTCTTTTGTGTTCTTACACTATAAGGGTAATAAACTTACTATAACAAGCCAAACGAACCCCAATTTGTTTATTATTAATATTTATAACCTTATCTAAGTCATTTTTCCGAAACTTAGATTTTTAGGAATAAAATAACAATTAATAATATAAGATTTGTATTAAAAACTATTTTATGTCAATTTTGACACTATTTAGTAATTGATTTTTGTGAAAATCATAACAGAATGATTAGTTAGAAAACAGTTACATACATCAATACTAACATGTCATATTAACCTATATAATTATTTTAATTCATAAAAAGTCTCAATTTAAATTTATTTTGGTATTTATAACATCAATTATGTCAATATTTCATTAATAAGATAATTACTGCATCATCGTTGTGTCGTAAATAAATTAACTTATTTAAAGTCTAAAAATTACAAATAAAATATCATTATGTAGTAAATATTTTTATCTTTCTAATAAATTTTTATAGTCGAATTTATCTTATTTATAACCCTATATTAAAAATTCATTAGTTATTAAACTTTGATTTTACCTATTTTAACCCTTCTTTAAATAAATTGATAATAAATGTCCTAATCTAATCCAAGCGGGCCTAAATGGTCATATTTTATTCCTAAGGATGTTTTTGGTCGAATTAAACTTATCAAATAGAATTAGGACATGTTTTATGGTAATAATAATATCATTTTTACCCTTAACTACCCTATTTACTTTTAACCGTGGTAAAAAAAAGTAAAAAGTTACTATTCACCAAAAATTATTTTCATCTCATTGAACCACATTTTAGTCCTTGATATTAACTGTGTTTCTCGGATTTTCGAAATTCCACTCACAGAAGCGGTAAAATTAAGTTTTATGAAAAATTCAGTTTTTTTTAACTACCACTTAGTGGTTTCACTATTCATCAAAAAAATGAAAGTTTCCAGAAAAATACCAAAAATTAGGCCTAAGCTATATTTGATATTATGAATTCAAAAATGATGTCTATTTTACCAAATTAAAAACATATAAGTTACATTAACTAATTTAAAAATTAATTCTCATCGTCAAAACAAATAGCGTGTTTTTAAGAGATAATAACTATCAAAAGATTGACACTTGTTTATGTCTGGTTTAAATGTGAAATTACATCCAATGACCAACATTGTGTTAAATTGTAAAAATATATTTTAAATATACTTTAAAACCACTCAAATTAATAATTTATCACTTTTAATTATTTCGATTAAAAAAGTTGTTTTTAATTAAAATTTAGTAATTTTCACTATTCACCAGAATATGAAAGTTATCCAAAAAGTACCAAAATTTCACCCTAAGCTAATTTCGATATTCCGAATCCAAAAATGAAGTCCATTTTGAAAAATAAAATTTACAAAATTTCAAAAAGTGGTTATTACTATTCATAATGGCTAGTTTTAATAATATTTTAATAGTATATCGTTGTTTAGTGAAACTCGGTATTGCGTACTACACACGCTATCGAGGAAGGTCGTGATTTCCTGTAATGAAAGTAAAGTCAAGGATGCGTGTTGTGAAAGCTATTTTTGATATAGCGTACAACACAAGACATTAATGAAATTAAAAGAATGTTTTTCATAAAATCTCGGGGTGTTACATTCTACCCCCCTTAAAATGAATTTCGCCCTCTAAATTCGTCAGGGCTATAAATGGTTTACTACTCGAAAGTTTGTTTAATAGAAACACACATTGTAAAAATAAATACCAAAACTTGTCTTTAAAAACTAAATTATGAAATGTAACGGTTACCCAAATTAACTCATCACTGGGTTTCCACGTAGGAGAACATATGTGAAAATATGGATATGGAAGAAAAATCTAACCATCACGTTCTAATGGAGAGTGGTAGAGAACATGTCTATAAAAAATCAAGTAATAAAAAAGCCATATATTTGTGATGATCTAAGGTACCATCTGATTCATCGGATATAAGAGCACTAGGACAACATTTTTTGTTTTCAGGATCATTTCTCTAGTGTTGAAGAATTTTTGAATCAAAAGAAATACTTACTTGATTTTTGTACAATCTCACCGTTGTTCGTGCCTTGAACAATTTCCACTTCATCTCTTAAAGAAATGAAGTTGAATTTTCCATTCATGATGCGTTAGCAGATCATGTGATAGAATGATGGGTCATTCCATCTGTCTCAAACAGAAGGTGAGATGGACTTATACTTCTTATATCATACTGCTTAATATAATAAAACTAGTTTCTACTAAACAGGGACTTCCTGTAGGCCAGTGGTAGGCGATAAAGGCCAGTCGCACATCGGTTGTGGGTTCGATTCCCACAACCTTGTCTGACGCGATGGGCTGTTGCCCATCCTGCAGGTTGTCCTTTTTCTAAAACTACATTACTATAACATCCCATAAATGATATCGGAAAAACTTATATCCTTAAACAATACTAACTTATGTCCAACATAATCCATTCCAATATTTAGGCTTATCCAAAATAATACTGTCTAATCTCATTTTATAGTGAAAACGATCACCAAAGAGTTCATACAACTAGCATGTTAATACCATTGTTGATCCCCATATATCATGAGATATGTCTTGTTGGTCACATTCCAAACATTCGAAGGCCTTAATCATGTATTCTCTTGAAAAAAAATGAATACCCATTGAATCTTAGTGAAAACATGAGTGCTGTCAAAAGTTAACTCTTTTCACATACCAAAACTTCGATCCATGATATAACTATATCCTTATATCAGTCATGAGCTCATGAATACTGTCAAACATTTCATTTTCTCGTTTCCCTTCATTATGTGAATATCATATTTTTTCCAAAAAATATCTCAAACACTTTCCATGGTTACTGGTACCATAAAATTATTGAAAACCACAATAGACCAATACATAAATATTCCAATATTCCACGATACTATATACAACATTATTTTGGAATCCCATTACATAAACACTTAATCATTCCACCACATCGTTGTCATATTCAACATCGCCAATAGTAATCACATGTGATTTCCCTTTGTCCTTTTCCTTAAGTGGTTTCTCATGTCAATCATCACTAACCCTTGGATTAGGGCATTTATTAGCATAATGCTCCATTACCTTGCACTTGAAGCATTGAAGTGTTGGTGGTGAATTCCCTGCAGTCCTTTCTTTATTCACATCATTAGAAACCCTTTTTCCATTACATAGACACTCAGCTACTCAATGACCTTCTTTTCCACACTTAAAACATTTTCTAGTCCCTTTAAGACAATCTCCACCATTCTTCTTTCCACAGTTTGAGCATAAGGAAACATTGATATTATTTTCACCCTTATTCTGAGATTTCTCATTAAACTCCATCTTTTGTTTCTTGTCAAAACTATGAGATGGGTAAGTAACACCAACTTCCATTTCTACCGTGACAGCACAACGCACAATTTCTTCATAGCTACTAAAGTCTCTTATAGTTAATTCCCTTCGACGATTTGGTTTTAAGCCACTGAAGAATCGATCAACTTTACTTTCTGGTTGGATGATAAATCCAGATGCATACCTTGCAAGCCTTGTAAAATTCACTTCGTATAGACAAACAGATTCATCATACTTTTTATTTAGTTCAAGAAAATCCTTCTCCATCTTTGTTCAAAGAATATGAGGGAAGTACTTATTGAAAAATAAGTTCTTCAACTCGTCCCATTCCATGGACTCAATTTCATCTCTTTGCCTCGTATTCTTGATAATATTCCACCATTTATTAGCTTCACCTTCCAAACGATATACTGCTAAGATGACTTTATCATGTTCAGAACATTGAAGAACTGAAAATATCTTTTCAGTGGTACTCATCCATTGTTCAGCAACAAGTGGATCAGAAGACCCACTGAAAGAAGGTGGGTGTTGCCTCCTGAAGGACTCAATATAATATTGTTCCCTTCTCTACTCATTTGGAAGTCCAGAATGATTCATAGCTTGTGTAAGTATAGCAATAATATTTTCCACTCCATGTCCCATAACATTTGTTTGTTCAGGAGGACAATCATTGCATTGTCCATTGCATTGATCAACACGGTTCCTTCGGGTTCCATCCATCGTCTAAAACCCAAAAAGAATAGTGTGAGAGGCAAAAATCATGCTAGGGAAAACAACATAATAAAGGGGGGGTACCTTCAATATCTAACATCTTAGGTTTAATTCTAAGATCTTTACCGTAATTCTAGGACTATAAACTATACGTATACTAATCCTTAGGGACATCCCTAGACATACCTTAAAAATATCTCTAGGGATTTCACTAATGTTTTCGCATCCTAGTTTCCAATGGTTGACTAAACCTTTCCACTGATACCAACTGTAGAGACCCGAAGCTTGACATACATGGATATTACATTACTTTGGCGGAATACTTAGTACATAACAAAAACACACACACAAGGACCGTAATAGTTTAGTGTCTTTGGAAACTCAGAATATAATCTTCTAATCGTGGTCAACGATCTTCAACATCTCCCATAAAGATATTACTTTTTTTAACCTAAAACCTTTCTTTATATCAAGAGAAAAAGAAAACATAAAATGTTGAGATAAAATGCTCAGTAAGGGTAAACAAAAGAAATATCAATCACATCATATTCATAAGAACATATCTTTTGGACATCTTAACCAGCAAAAGAGATCATAATTTCATAACATGGGATAAATCATAGTGGTGAAATGTAATCCCAATAATCATAACTTAAAACATTATACTTTGTGGAATACACACATAATCATAGATAATCATTTCTTATTAGTCAAGACTCATTTCCAAGACTATCTTATTGGACAAAGTCCATTTCTGAACCGAGTTCATTCCTCGTTTCAGTCCTGTTTCACTGAACCGGTTTAACCTGCCGTTCCAACCATGTCTATATCATGAGATATAAAATCTTTACCCAATGCATTGGAGGGAGATATAGGTCCCACCCATCTCATAATGATACCATTCTTATGTGTTCCACAAAATCATAAACCATACATCATAGCATAACCCATGTAATAAAAATGGGATTCCTAAACATCGTGACATCATAAAACAATTCATATAAGATAAATGAATTCATAAAAATGATGCCATAACAATATAATCAAATCAATGTAATAATAGGGATAAAAACAGAACCCTTTATTATCTTAGATGGAAAATAATTTTGATAAAACACTTGAACTCCATTCTTGAGGAAAATATTCATTCTACATCAAAAACAATTTTCCTTTCTTAACATGTCATAAAATTATAAACTAAAAGAAGTTGATTAAAAATAAACTTGAAAACATTTAAAGGAAGCTTCTTGGAAATAATGTTTTAAAAATCCATTCATTCCGTATAAGTTAAAAAAACATTCTTCTCGTACTTTTGTCAGAAAAGTCAAAAAGTACCTCGTACGAAAAATGACAAAAGATTCCTTTCATATATTTTACTAAAAACTCACCGAAGGGTAAAATTGGATTTAAACAATTGTAGGTGGATGGAAATAATATTACATATTGAGGAAGCATGGATGTGGATGATTAAATATACCCCAGTAAATTCCAAAGTATAAACAATCTCGGATAAAAATGAGATTGTGATATTTCCCTTACCTTAGGTCTGATTTGCTTCGTACGTGTCTGAACCTCCTGTATAATGATTTAAATAATATCATTGACTTACTAACGAATCATACTCATTGTTATGATATCATATATGGTTCACTTATGACTTTATATTACCCGTTCTTTTGTAAATTCCATGTTAAAGAGCGTTTTGGGTAAAATCGTTTCATTTGTCGTCCATGTTTTGACTTGTAATTATTCATATGATTACATAGATCATGATTACTTAATTCCAGAATATAAAACATGATTTATATATAATATATATTCATAATATACATATATATAATAGATCAGTAATTGGAAATAAATACACCGTTCATGGAGACGGTAGGTCGTACGTACGCATGAACGCTGTTTTCGTTTCCTTATTGAGTTGAATGGAATTAAGTAGATGACATACATATATATACACATAAATCCAGTATCATAATTATTTCATATATTTCATGATTACTTATTATATATACTTTATAATTATTCATGAATGGTTAACGTGGATAATGATTCTCATCGCGACGTGGAGACGGTAGTCAGTATGTACGCACGAGCGATGATATCGTTCTCATGATCGTGGAATTGTATTGGAGTGTATGTATACTATTTCATAATCAATATCACTTTACAATAATCATATATAGTTATTATTTACACCATTATACCCATACAAGTAAGGTGGTGGTGGAAAATAGATTACACCACGACGTGGAGACGGTATTCCGTACGTATGCACGCGTGGTGATTTCATTTTTTGTAGGATGGATATATGGTGAATTAGGGTTGTTTCATACTTATAATAACATATCATTATATTATTTATACTTTTGTTATTACTTCATAATGAAACAACCTAAGAAGAATAAGTGGAAGAAGAAATAAAGTTGAAAGAATCGGTAACGGACATTACCTCTTCTTTGAAGCGCCTCTTTGAGTCCTCCTCTTAGAGCACTAAAATTGGTCTTTGAAGAAAACCAGGACATCTGGGATGTTTATAGGGAAGTGTAGAAGAGATTTTGGCAGGGTTTGGCCGAGCTTGAAGGCTCAAAGTGGTGTGAGGAAGAGAGGGAGGAGGTGCCCTTTTATAAGGGAGGAGAGGGGCACCTTTGGAATAACTAAACATATTATTTTCTTATAAATTCATATTCGGTTTTTAATAGCTCCAAATTGAGTTATTTCTAAGCTAAGGTGGGGAGGGGTCGAAATCCTCTCATCCAATAGAATTTGGACAAGTTTAGTTTACTATTTTAACCTTATCATTTAGTTTTAACTTTAAGTTAGATAATATTACTTTTACAGTGTATTTTGTGTTCTTACACTATAAGGTTAATAAACTTACTATAACAAGTCAAACAAACCCAAAGTTGTTTATTATTAATATATATAACCTTATCTAAGTAATTTTTCTGAACCTTAGATTTTTAGGAATAAAATAACAATTAATAATATAATATTTTTTTTAAAAACTATTTTATTCCAATTTTGACACTATTTAGTAATTGATTTTTGTGAAAATCATAACAGAATGATTAGTTCAAATAAAGTTACTTAAATCAATACTAACATGTCATATTAACCTATAAAAGTAGTTTAATTCATAAAAAGTCTCAAATTACATTTATTTTGATATTTATAACATCAATTATGTCAATATTTCATTAATAAGATAATTATTGCATCATCGTTGTGTCATAAATAAATTAACTTATTTAAATTCTAAAAATTACAAATAAAATATAATTATGTAGGAAATTATTTTATATTTCTAATGAATATTTATAGTCGAATTTATCTTATTTATAACCCTATATTAAAAATGCTTTAGTTATTAACCTTTGATTTTAACTATTTTAACCCTTCTTTAAATAAATTGATAATAAATGTCCTAATCTAATCCAAGTGGGCCTAAATGGTCATATTTTATTCTAAGCTTGTTTTTTTCCGAATTACACTTATCCAATAGAATTAGGACATGTGTTAGGGTAATAATAATATCATTTTTACCCTTAACTACCCTATTTACCTTTAACCGTGGTAAAAAAAGTAAAAAGTTACTGTTCACCAAAAATTATTTTCATCTCATTGAACCACATTTTAGTCCTTGATATTAACCGTGTCTCTCGTATTTTCGAAATTCCACTCACAGAAGTGGTAAAATTAAGTTTTATGAAAAATTCAGTTTTTTTAACTACCACTTAGTGGTTTTACTATTCATCAAAAATGAAAGTTTCCAGAAAAATACCAAAAATTGGGCCTAAGATATATTTGATATTATGAATTCAAAAATGATGTCTATTTTACCAAATTCAAAACATATCAGTTAGATTAACTAATTTAAAAATTAATTCTCATCATCAAAACAAATAGCGTGTTTTTAAGAGATAATAACTATCAAAAGATTGACACTTCTTTATGTCTGGTTTAAATGTGAAATTACATCCAATGACCAAAATTGTATTAAATTGTAATAATATATTCTAAATATACTTTAAAACCACTCAAATTAATAATTTATTAGTTTTAATTATTTCGATTAAAAAAAATTTTAATTAAAATTTAGTAATTTTCACTATTTATCAGAATATGAAAGTTATCCGAAAAGTACCAAAATTTCACCCTAAGCTAATTTCGTTATTCCGAATCCAAAAATGAAAAATAAAATTTACAAAATTTCAAAAAGTGGTTATTACTATTCATAATGGCTAGTTTTAATAATATTTTAATAGTATATCGTTGTTTAGTGAAACTCAGTATTGTGTACTACACACGCTGTCGAGAGAGGTCGTAATTGCGTGTAATACAAGGCAAGTCAAGGATGTGTCTTGTGCAAGCTCCTTGTGGTGTAGCGTACAACACAAGACATTAATGAAATTAAAAGAATATTTTTCATAAAATATCCGGGTGTTACCTAGATTCTCCATCAGGAGTCTGTTTCTAATGATTTAGTAGTCGATCTACCATGTTTTTCCCCAAGGATCACGATAGCGTGATCCATTTGAATGTGAAGATCCTTATTCACGATCTCTTGTTAAAAGTAGAAACATGAAAGGAATATTGGTGGGAGATCTTTTTTATGTTTTGGTAGAGAATCCATGGCTTAGGTCTGATCTGACTTGTGTGAGAGTGGAGAAGATGTATGAAGAGATACCGTCGATATTATAGGACTATTCAAGGAGGCATGTTAACTAACCTATAATCCTGACCCTCCAACTAAGTGACGAGCGTCATGTGCTCATTGTATTTCTGACTAATGTGGCATGTACTCTAGGAGTACTTTGACCTACCTAGTGGTACTTTCTTACCATTTTGGGACTCAGAAATGGTTAGGTAAATGGACAGGTGATGAGGATGGGTCACACGTCATGTGGGCCCCACATGTGATGTGTAAAATAAAAATCTTCTACCTCTCATATATCATTCCTCTGAACTCAGATTGTTGTTCGCGAATAGCCTATCCTAAGTGTTTCTCCACATACGACACGATGGTGCCCTCCATAGAAGATTTTGAGATATAATGCGAGTTGTTCCGAGTACAATTACTATCTGAGGTGATTCTTGATGATGATAGTGATGGCAGGGATATTTTTAGAGTCACCAAAGAAATCTCGACTTACCCTCCAGCATAGCTAGGGAGTGTTGTTCGTCATTCTCTTTCGGGCTTACCCACCTGTGCAGTTGGGTAGTGGAATTCTCCAGTTACACTTTCATGGATTACCCTTCAGTAAGGGTGGGCCATGGAGTTTTCCAGTTACTCTTTCATTGCATACCTTCCAGTGCAGCTAGGCAGTGGTGTTCTTCATTCTCTTTCAGGCTTCCACTTTAGCACAACTGGGTAGTGGCATTCTCCAGTTACACTTTCAGGGCTTATCCTCCAGTGAGGCTGGGTATTGGTATTCTCAAGTTACTCTTTCAAGGATAACTGTCCAGATGGGCTAGGTGGTGGCATTCTCTGGTGACTTTTATAAGTATATCCTCTTGCAGGGCTGGATAGTGGGTTCACGACTTTTTGACATGATCTCTCGACTGTGCGGCATAGAAACGAGACATACAAAACATGACTCTGGAATCTGATAAAAGTGGGTCACTTTTCCCATGAACATGCATCCTTGTGACGTGACCTAAAATCCTAGAGGTGAGACAGAACCGTCTAAAGTGAACAATATCAATGTGTGGTGATTGAGCCCCTTTGACTTGTAGTTCAGGACAGACATGAGGGATGCTGGGCATCAATGGTGTTTTCTTCTCGATCTATTGGTGACACTTTTCCGGGGTTGAGATAGTAATATAGAGATCTTGTTACTCTCTTGTTTTGGTTCCTTTGTTTGAGCATATATATATATCCTACTATAGTACCAACTCCTTGGGCTTTGGTTACTCTCCTTCTATGTGAGCGGAAGACGCATAGGGTTTACCACATGCTTTCCATGTCTAGTTTCTCATGGTTGGAAGAGTCTACTCTCCTACTGTAGGTAGAGAAGACTCAATGAGAAGTCCAACATCTCACCATTTCTAGCTCCTCATGTTTGGATGAGCTTACTTCACTTCCTTGTTGGGATGAGTTGTACTCTTTTATAGTACCCTATTCTATCTACTACTTCCCTCTTTAGTACCTTACTTGCTGCTCCCATGAGCCTTTGGGGCATCCTACTGAGTATTTATATAATCACCCCTACATGTTCATTGCCCGCACTCGGTGTGACCTTGCATATGACATATAGTTTGATCGTGACATTAGAGGAGCATAGGGATATGGGTTTCTTGGAATGTGTGCGGGGGTCGTAGCTTAGGATCTAGGAGCGGGGATCTCTTAGCTATTTAACTTTTCCACCTATTTTCGGGTTGTGGAACTTTTCTAGTTGGCCATGTATTTTTCCACTTTCCCTTTTAGTTGAATTTTATGTACTTTTACTGATTAAAGGTTGATTCATATTTTTTGTTTATATATAGAAGTGTTGTAACTTGCTTTCTTTTCCCTCTACACTGTTTTCATTGAGTCGGATTTGTGTGTGTGTAGGTTCTTAGGAAAAGGCCTACCCATGTTTTTTGTGCCTTTGTCGGTAGTCACCAGCCTATGGCCTATGGAGGCGGGCTTGGGGTATTTGTATCTTGAGCCTTGGTACGCGTCAGGTTGTGACAGTTGAATTTTCAATGAATAGTAAAAAATACAGTTATAATTTCTCAGGTGTTTAATGACATCATAATGATGTAACCATTCCAGTAAACTCTTGAGGATTAAAATATGATATGAGGTGTCCCAAGTGGACAATACCATGGGTATAAACCAAGGGAAAGCCCATGTTTTTTCAAATATCCCTAATGAGGTGTCCATTGAAATTAATTAAAAACTCCCCCACCTTCACTATAAATACCACCCTCACCATGATGGGTCAATTTACCGATATTGTGGATGATGTGTTGTCAATTTACTTTAATTAATTAAAATATTTTTGTAAAAACATTTCAATTTTTTTAAAAAAAATTAATGTGTATTATATGACATCTTTAATTTTCTGGAATTAATTTATATGCATAATATTAAACGTATATGATGAATGAAATTCTTGATTAATGAAGAACCACCAAAATTATCTAAATGAAAATCAATGATGATTTTTATAATTTTCTATCCTCTTAAAATATAAACATAATTTATGGAATAATTAAATATTCTTGAATCATATTAAAACATTTTTGTTCCACTTCTGTAATTTCTCTTCCATTCAACAAAAACATCCTTCACAAACTGACCATGGAAATAATGTAAAGAATGCACCCAAAATAATGTAAATAACAAAATACTATTAATGAATGGGTGGGATGATGTTACAAAAAGATCGTATAATTTTTTATAAACATGATTATGCTTATGTAAAATATTAATAACAACATTTTAACCATTAAATATGAGGTTTAAACAAATTTCAAGTAAGAAGATCTGAGGTAATGGAATTATTAACCCAGTTTCCAATATTTGTGTTAGCATCATATTTCATTAATTATATGGTACTAAGATCATTTGGGTAATGAATTTAATTCATATTATGTTTTATTATGTGTATTTATAATTTATACACATATTTATTTAATTCTATCAATTCTCACATCAATTATATGATATTTATAAAGGACTTTTCTTTAAAAAATCTCTTTTAAAATTCTCTTTTACAAAATTAAAAATCAATGTTTTTATGAAGTTATTCATGTTTTATGATTATGTTTGGGTTCAAGGGAATTTTTTATGATTAGGGGTCGGACCTATATCTACCTCTAATCCATTGGGTATGTGTATGCTGGAGGTCAGTCATATCGTTACTCTAAGTGTAACTATGATGGTTACACCCTAAGGTAGTTTTGAGGGTTACATTGTAAGGTAGCAGTGAGGGTTAAAAATCATAAAGACTTCATGAGTGTTAAAATATAAGTATGTAATGCTCCAAGATACATTTATGGTTTTATATATGTTCTTTAATTTATTATGGAAATATCATGTTTCACAATGTAAGTATATATGGGTGAGAAGTATGTCTTTGTGAGAATGATTTCATATATTTTTATGTATTCATAGGATAATGTTTTATTTCCTTATTTTTTATATCTATTACTAATATTTTTAGAGTCATACCATGTTTAAATAAATAAATAAATGTGTTATAAGTATGTGTAAGAGAAAGAAGGAAGTCAATATTTTTCAAAGAAATCATGTTGTTGTTTTTTGTTAAAAAATGTATTTATTCGATGAAATGGATACTGATTTAATAATACCCGCTTTGTATGATTATGGGTTGATATGTAAAAGTTTTTTAGTAACATTCTAAAACTCTAAAACAAAAATATAATTGGGAATATACGGAAGTGAAATCGATTTTAAATAGCTAGATTATGATGTGTTTAAGGCTGGGTCCTTATAGTTGGTATCAGTGCACATTTTAGATAACATTAGAAGTTGGTATGATGTTAATAAAATACCATAAATTGTTTTCCTTATATTTATGTTAAAATGGTATATAATTTAAAGATTACAATGATTATTCATCTAATATATATCTTTTCAGAATGATTTTCCGCATAAGAAATAGGGAAGGTGAAGATAGAAGGAACTGGGAGGTTAATATTTTTCTGAATCTGCAACCTAGAATGGTGGGAAATGGAACCAAGTAATTTTTGGTTGTAATGGTTTAGATGACATGGGAAATAAATGGTGGTGTAATCCGTGAATCAGAACAACCATAGCTACCACAAAGGAACATGACAATAGTGGAATATTTTATGAGGCAACACCCTCACGATTTTAGTGGATTTTCTGACCTAGTAGCAGCTGAAGGATGGATTAAATCCCTTGAAAATATATTATATATTGTTATGGGATGTTTAGATAATAAAAATTTTAGTCATTCTATTTATCATTTTGAAGGTAAAGCTGATCAGTGGTGGTCAATGGTCAGGAATATTAGAGATAGATAGGAGATTGAAGCCTTAAAGTGGGACTAATTTAAAATTCGTTTCTTTGAAAAATATTTTACTAAGCTGGTTTAACCTAGTTTGGAGAATAAATTCATTGAATTGAAGGAACAAGAAGAATAATCAATGGTCGTGTATGAAGAGAACTTCACCCAACCTGAGAGGTATTCTCCAAATTTTATTCCATATTTTGATAGCAAAATCTACCATTTTTACTCAAGATTGAATCCAAGATATCAAAGTTAATTGGATTCCCATGAGTTCAGAAGTTATGAGAAACTCATCCGATGTGTTGAGAGGGTAGAAATAGATTTTTCTGATGATCACTGTTACATTGAAAAAATAGAATAAGTGGTCCATATTGTAAGCAATGGGTAAGAATCAATCAATGAAATCTGATGGTATGAAACTTTAGTTTCCATTTTGTAAAAAGTGTGGTAAAAAGAACCCTGGGGAATGTCTTACCAAAACTGGGAAGTGCGTTCAATGTGGTATGTTTGGATATATGACCTGATATTATAATGAAAATGATCTTAATATCTATTCTAATAAGAAAATTGTAAAGTGTTTCAAATGTGGTGATATGGTTCATTATGAAAATGATTTTCCAAAGAGAGATCTGATTGATAGAAAGTATCTTGACTATAATCATAAAGGTGTAGTGAGATCTTTGTGACTATATCAGTAGATTTCTGGCCATCCAATGAAGTCACATCAGTTACTTTGTTTTATTACTATTATTTTTCAAATGTATTGTTTGATATTGGTTCTAAATATTCCTTTATTTCTGAGAAATTTTCTAGTAAATTAGAAATTTTACCCCAATAATTGAGACCATAACTTATAGTTAAAATTATAGGGGGAAAATTTATAGCAAAAAGTCATTTTAGGAATCTTCCTATTGTTATTTGTGGAATGGAATTACCTTTAAACCTTATTGTTTTTTCCTTAGTAGAGTTTGATATCATTTTGGGCGTGGTTTGGCTTTCTATTTTTCATGCTAAGATTGATTGTAGAGCTAAAGATGTTTTCTTTAGAAAGAGTTTTAGTTTGTATACAATAATGAACCCATATAATTGATAACATATCAAGAAGTAGAGATACCCGTGAAATATGTAAATAAAATTTATCTTATTTGTATTGTTGAAAATAAGGTAACTCTTCAGATTAATGACGTGCCTATGGTAAATGATTACCTTGATGTTTTCCTGATGAGTTAATCAGTGTTATACATGATGAGGAAGTCGAATGCACAATTGACTTAGTTTTTGATGTTGAGAACATTTCAAAGCCCCCTTATCGAATGGCTCAAATAGAACTTCTTGAGTTGAAAAATTAGTTGTAGGAGTTTCTTGATGAAGGATTCATTCATCCTCAAACTTCACCATGGAGAGTTTATGTTTTTTTCATTAAAAATAATGAAAGTTTCATGAGACTTTGCATTTGTTATAGATCTTTGAATAACATTATTGATAGGAATAAGTATCATTTTCCTCACATGGATGACTTGTTTGATTAGCTCTAGGGAGCTTAGTATTTTCCAATATTGGATTGAGATCTGGGTACTATCAGTTGAAGTTGAAGGAGGACGACATTCCAAAAATAGCTTTTTGTACTAGATATAGTTATTATGAATTTTTTGTGATTCCATTTTGGTTAACTAATGCACCTCTTGTATCCTTGGATCTTATGAATAGAATATTTCATGAGTTCTTGGATACATTTGTTGTTGTGTTTATTTATGAAATTCTAGTATATACTAGAATAAGAGATGGGCAAGAAAAAAATATAAGGGTCAATTTGAAAACCATAAAAGAAAAGAAACTATATGTAAAATTCATTGAGTGTGAATTTTGGTTGCAAAAAATTTCTTTCCTTGGTCACATTCTTTCTAAAGAAGGCATAACTATTGATCCTACTAATACCAATGTTTTTTTAAATGGAGTAAAACCCCAAATATAACTGAGATTCATAGTTTTCTTTTTTTGGTAGGATATTACCAGAGGTTTGTTGAAAAAATTTCACAATTATCTAGTCTATTGATTAAGTTAACTCAAAAAGGACTTAAATTTACCTAGACCAAAGAATGTGATGGTTGTTTTTAGGAATTGAAAAAAATATTGGTGAATTCTCTAGTTTTTCCCCTACCTTATAGAAATGATGTGTTCATCATATTTAGTGATGATTAATTAAAGGTAATTGGTTGTGTTCTGATGCAGAATGATTAGGTAATTTCTTATGATTTAAGATAGGTAAAATATCATGAGTTAGAATTTCCCACACATGATTTGGAATTAGCAGCTGTGGTTTTCACTTTAAAAATTTGGAGACATCATTTATATAGATCAAAATGTGAAATTTATAATAATCACAATAGTTGGAAGTATATATTCTATCAAAAGTAATTAAACATAAGGTAGAGAATAATTATTGAATTGATAAAAGATTATGATTTCCTGATCAATTACCATCCTGGAAAATAAAAAAAAAGTTACAGATGCCTTGAGTTGAAAACATCATGCATCAAAAACTATGTTATTTGTAGAAAAGAACCTTTGATCAAATATTTAATGAATTTTGTCTTGTAAGTTGTTGGTGTATGAAATTCCTTTAATTTGTTTCAGGTTTTAGTGCAGTCATCTTTTTTAGATAGAATTAAGCAAGTGCATAAGGAAGATGAGGAGTTACCAAAAAATGTAGAACTGGTTAAAATTAGTAAGTTTCCAAAGTTTAACATTGATAAAGATGGTGTTTTGATATTTGGAGAAATATTGTGCGTTCCATGTGATTCTTAGCTGAATAAATATTTTTTTTGTGAAGCTCATATTTTTCCATTTTTATTTCATCTTGGAAGCACAATGATGTACAGAGACCTTTGGGTGTGTTACTAGTGGGATTGAATGAAAAGAGATATTGCATATTTTACCATGAAATGTTTGACTTGTCAATAGATTAAAGCACATTCAGAATAATTAAATGGGATACTTTAGCCTTTACCAATTCTAGAGTGGAAATTGGTAAATATATCCTTGGAATTTTTTGAGGGACTACAAATTAATTCTCTAGGTAAGAATGTAATCTAGGTTATTATTGATAGACTGGCCAAATATTCTTATTTCCTTCCTATTCAAGATACTATGTATTTGGATTAGCTTTCTCGACTGTATATCGAAGATATTTTATGATAAATGGAGTTCTGCTATCCATTATATCTGATCGTGATCCCAAGTTCACTTCTATCTTTTGGAAAGGCCTTCAGAAGTCGTTGGGAATATGATTAAATTTCAGTACATATTTTCATCATCAATTAGATGGGTTGTCAGCCCAAATGATTCAGACTATAGATAATATGCTTTGAGCTTGTTCAATGGATTACCAGGGAAGTTGGTATCATCATATTTCATTATTTGAATTTTCTTATAATAACCCTTTTTATTCTAGTATATATATGGAGTCTTTTGAAAAATTATATGGGAAGAGGTGTCGAACACTAGCGTTTTGGGATAAAGATGGGGAATGGAAGTTAATGGGACCAAAATTCGTAGAGAAAGTTGATAAGAAAGTGAATATAATCCAACAACACATGATGACAGCTTAGAGAAGGAAAAAAAGTTATGTAGGTAATATGAGGAACGAATTTTCTTTTGAGTTAGGTGATTATGATTTCATTAGAATCACGCCATGGAAAAGTGTTATAGAATTTTGTAAAAAAGGGATTCTAAGCCCAAGGTTCATTAGAAATTATGTAATCTGGGGGGAAATTTGACCACTTGACTACTGTGTACCTTTACCTCTGAGTTTATCTCAGATTCACAATATTTTCAGTATTTCGATGTTGTGAAATTAACTTCTAGATTCATCTCATGTCTTGATCCCAGAAGTTGTTCAGCTAGAAGAGAACCTTTCTTAGGAAGAGAAACCTATTCATATCCTTGATCAAAGAAAAAAATTATTGGGGAATAAGGTAATCCACTAGGTAAAGGTTTTGTGGAGAAACCGCATGGTTGAATAAGTAACATGAGAATCTAAAAATTTTATGAGGGAAAGGTACCCTCAATTGTTTAATAAGTAAATAAAATTCTGAGGATGCAATTTCTAGAAAGTGGGGATAATGTAACACCCTAAGGTTTAAAAAAATAAATTGAAATTCATGAAACATTTTATCTCTATATAATGAAACATTTTTTAAGTACAAAGTTATAAAATAACCATTAAACATAACTTTTTCACTTCTATGATTTGAATTTCAAAAAAATGGACATCTTTAGTTTTGATCAATAAATTATTTGGAGTCTAATAAAACCAACTTGTTTTTTTTTGAATAGTAACGTACATTATTATTAGTAATATAACCCTTATGAATATTAAATTGTATTATTATTTTATTTTCTTAATTTTAAAATTCAATGAGATCATGATTTCTTTTTTAAGGTGATATAAAATGAATTATAGTTTTAAAATTGTTATTTTTCATATAAATTATGATTTTCATTAAAAATTAAATTAATAATTTTTATAAAATTATTTTTAATAAATGGAGTTCATTTTTGAATTCTAAACATCAAAAAATGGTAGGGGTGTTTTTTTTGTATTTTTCTAAGATAGTTGAATTTTCATTGAATAGTAAAAAATCCAGTTTTTAGTTTTCTGTTGTTTAATAACATAATAATGATGTAATAAGGAATTAATAATTTTGGTAGACTCTTGAGGATTAATATAATATATTAGGTGTCCAAATTGGCCAATACCATGGGAAAAAACCATGGTCATGACCATTGTTTTGCAAATACCACTTTCACTTTAAATACCATCATCACCCCCTCTTCCTCTCACACCTATCAAGATTTGATCATTGTATAAATTATACACAATCCCATTCCCGGGGATATTCCCATAATCCAAGACCTTCTGGTCTCACCAAAAGGCCAAAATCAAAGGCCTTATGGAGGATCTCAAGGAGAATAGATCAAGAAATAAAGATCCTCTTTTATTTTCTTGAGTTTTTTTTCAATTATGTTATTTTCTTATACTCTATTTTCCTCCCCTTATACAATAGTAATTAAAGTTTTATAATATTATATATTCTGTACTATATAATTTTTGTGGAAAAATTCATCAATTTACTTCTTCTCCTCTTCCTCTTATTCTAATAATAAAAAAATCGTCTTTGATGTGTCGATTTACTGATATCATGGATTATGTTTCTTAAATTTACTTTAATTCATTAAAATATAGTTGTAAAACCATTTTTATGGTTAAAAAAGTTTTTAAAGTGTATTATATGACATCTCTTATGATATATAATTAACTTATATGCATTATAGTAATGTTATATCATGAAACAAATTCATGATTATCGAAGAACCACCAAAATGATCTTAATGAAAATCACTGATGATTTATCTAATGATTCATCATCATACTATATAACCAAAATTTTGGACATCATTTAATATTCTAAAAACATATTTAAACCTTTTCGTTCCAATTCTATTGTTTTTCATCCATTCGACAAGAAAATATTTTACGAACTGACCGTGGAAATCATGTAATGCACGCACCCGAAACAATGTAAATAACAAAATATTTTTAATTAATGGGTGGAATGATGTCTTAAAAAGATCATATAAGGTACTATAACCAGATTATTATTCTTTAAAGTATTAATAACACCCTTTTAACCACAATATAATAGTTTTAGTCAAGTTTGAAGTTAGAACAACCCGCGGTAAGAGAATTCTTAACCCAATTTCTATTATTTGGGTTAATATTCTATTTAATTAATTATATAGTACTAAGATCATTTGGGTAATTAATTTAATTCAAATTATGTTTTATCATGTGTATTTACATTTAATAAACATATTAAATTAATTATATCAATTCTCACCTCAATTATATGATATTTGTAAGGGACTTTTCAATAAAAAATCATTTTTAAAATTCTATTTTACAAAATTAAAAATCAATGTTTTTATGAAATTATTCATGTTTTATGATTATTTTATAGTTCTTGGTAATTTTTTATGAGGAATTTTTCAGGCAATATATCCCTCTAATGCATTGGGTATGTAAAATATAGATGTTGGTCGTATGGTTACTCCAAGTGTAACTGCGATGGTTACGCCATAAGGTAGCTGTGAGGGTTACACTGTATGGTAGTCATGAGGGTTACCAATCATAAGGTATAAGTGAGAGTTACAATATACTAAATTAATTTCCCAATACACCTTCATTTTTTTATATATGTTCTTTAATGTTTTATGAAAACCTCATGTTTCACAAACTAAGTATGTATGGGTGAGAAGTATGTATTTTTGAAAATGATTTCATATGCTTTTAATTATACATGGACTAATGGTTTCTTTAAATTTTATATACCTTACTGGGATTTTTATTCCCATCCCATGTTTTCAAATATTTTTCACATGTTATAAGGATGTGTAAGAGAATGAAGGGAGTCATCATTTTTCAAAGAAATCATGTTGTTGTTTTTTATTAAAACATTTCTAATTTTTAAGAAATGTATACTGATTTAATATTAACCACTTTGTATTAATGTGGGTTCCTATGTATGAGTTATTTATTAAATTTATAAAACTCTAAACTAAAATGATCTTTATGCATTTAAAAATGTGAAATCTAGTTGAAATAGCTAGATTATGATACGTTTAGGATCAGGTCCTTATATGGGTGGTATTTTTAAGTTTATTTTAAGTAAATAATATTATATTTAATATATAATAATAATTATATAATGATAAAATAATACTTACCTTATTTCTTTCATGATCCTTGAAAATGGAAATGTTACACATGCGTATATACCTCCTTTTGTCTCTATGATTGTAATGTAGTATGTTTTTCATAACAATCATCCATGATTGGTTATAAAAGTATCATTGATTTTTATAAATGATAATTTTTTCATTATTATTATTATGGATTTGATTAACAATGACCAATTTAGAAATTCCAAACCAAAGCATATAGGGATAATGAAGTTTTTATCTCCCAAAATGACAATTTTAATATGATGTGGTTATTTAACAGGTGGTAAAATGTTATAAGAAAGTATATGGTATAATATATATATGTGTGGTTCTACAATGCATGTATAATAAAACTATATTTATTACACATGAGATTATAACATGTATGAAGAAATAAAGACTCGTGGTAAGGTATCCTTCAAATCCACCCTTTTCTTCCGGTTAAGAAAATTCTCTCTCCAACACACATTATCTCTCTTAATAATTATGGAATTAATATAAATTATGTACATATTTCTCTCACATGTTTACCTATCATATTATACCTACCTTTGACGAGTTAATATATTCCTTGTGACTATTTCTCAAATTACTTCTTTAGGTAATTTCTTTTTGATTATGTTATGAGATGATATTATGAAACCCATTTATTTCAATGGGTAATTCTTACATTTATTCCTTATGATTGATTTCCTTAAGTGAAAAAAAGTACATATACTTGAAATTAATGTGAAGGTTGTTCCTAGAATTATGTATCCCTTGAATGAATTAGGTAATTTTTTAGTCACATGAGACATCATTTATGGAATTTGGGAGGGAATCTAATACATTTTGGGACTCTATACACCATGTTATTTTGCCTTCGAAGTTTGAATTGACTTATGTTTATTCCATGTTTTATGTCATTTCAACATTACCTAATTTTTATGATCCTATAAATGATTTTCTTGATGATATTATTTTACTTGATTACTCATGCACATTCTCTTTTATGATATCATGTTATACCATTGATTTAATTATTGTACTTCTAAATCATGTTTATCATCATACTCGGTTTTCTAGATCACCCATTAATTTCATGTATTCCCCAGGTTATAATATAAATATTTATAATCTCAAATGGATTTTAGGAGCTCACTATAGAGAATAAAATAAGGATTCCACGTTTTAGATTCATCATATGTATTATGTACCCAGTTTTTCTAAGTCAAAAATCCTTTTGGATCCTTTTGTTATATTAATTAATATTTTTTTTAATAATATGTTAAAAATATATGTAAAAGTATTTGGCCACTATAAAAATTGATTGAATTTTTTTACCTAATTGGTAGATGAATTTGTGCAACCTAGGATCTATCATACAGAGGTAAGCAGGTTGTCTGAATTTATGTGGCTATAATTTCATGGCATGTGAGACTTATTAAAGGGTGGTTTTTGAGAGAAAATGTAGGATGAGGAGTTGAGTTAAAAATTAATGTAGCTCCTATTTTAAGAACATTATAATGGATATTAATTTACGGTGATTACTTTTTATGCTCATGAGTGAATATGGATTATGTAGAGAAGTTCGTGTTTAGTATATAGAGAACCATTGGGGTTAGACCCTTGTGAAATGCTGATGTGTTCTGTTGGGGTTTTCGACTCCATAATTTTTCATAACCTTCTGTGAGTGAGGTGTTAGGTTGTTAATGGGATCAGTGGATTATCTGATATGAAAAGATGATAGAAATATTTGAGAAAACATTTTTGAGGGAAAAATGTTAGAGGATATAGACCCTTTAGGCTAGGATGTATGTTGATCAAAGAAATTTTTCCTTTAGTGTATAACCTTAGGTAAAATGTCATTTAGATTTTAGGCATTTATATCTGAATAATTAATGAGAATAGATATTTATAATTCATGAAGAAATGATCATGTTATTATGAGGAATTTGAAAATATTAAGGCATTCAACTCATATGAAGTATGAGTTATGAGATTTGCTGAAAAGTGTGAGCCTTAGTATGATGTCCCATTAATCTTGTGAGACACTAAGGGGTCATTACACTTAGTGTGATGGTTATGAAATCGTAAGAGTGGCTCAACTACAATGAGCCAAGTGACCATCCAAATTTGAGTTGTTAGTAGGTATAGGATATCCCATAGTATGATGCAACATGAAAGTTATGTGATGATGATAAAGGTCATAGAACATGGGTTAAAACTGTCCTGATTGGGTGTATGGTAGAAGTTTTTGTATAGTTTTGGGAACAATTATGTGAGGTGCCTCAATATTAATAGATTCCTAAGAAGAAATCTAGAGTTATAGTGTTTGGATGATGGTGGTTCAAAAAAATTATTATTAGAATATATTGGAAACAAGGGGGTCCTATGGTGGTTATCACACCATGGATATTTTGATAATGTGATGCTCAGTCAAATAAATGTTTAGCAGGCATGAAAAGTGGTGTGTTGATTTACCCAACCTGGTGGTTGTTGTATTTTTTTTATGTATATTTGGTAAAAAAATCCAAGTAATATTTTTAAAATAGAATGTACCCAAGTATTGGTGTTAGTTTATAAATTTGGGTGGGTTGGTGTGATAATTTTTAATGAATTCTAGTTTTGGGTTAACAGATCAGTGGTTGGATTGGGTGTGAACAAATTGATATAGGAAGATAGAGTGAATGGGTTAGTGAGATTCTAGTGATATGAGGTAATGTGCCAACATGAATTTTGGGGTGAGAAATTTTGTTATATATATATTCTCAAGAGTGATACTGTGAGTTATAATAAGGTTTATTGGGTGATAAATGGATTGGTGTATACTAATTTCATCATCTAGAGAGGTGTGATGTTTGTATTTTAAAATACATGAATGTAACAATTATCACATCATGGGGTAGTTTTTTGAGATGATCTATTCTATAATGCATGTAATTATGAGGTTTTGAGTAATGTATTTGGTTTTAGTGAATTTTTGGCATGATCATGACTGATAAGAGGCATGAAGTTTGGTTCATTTATTGAGCTCAATGATTATGGTAGTTTGATAAAATGTTTCAGATCTTATAGGTCATAATAAGATCATGTATCATGGGATTCAATGATTCTTGTGATAATTACATGGATTTAGTGTCATTCACCTATGTGTTTGTTAGAAGTTCAAGACTTATAGATGATCAGTGTAAGCCTTTTCCAAGAGACTTTAGAGTGTGTTCAGTTGAATAGAAAGAGGATGGAGATTTCTAGAGAAGTACATGATGTTATTAAATGGGTGAAACATAAATTCATCACATTATTCATGCAGTTAATCATGTAATGAAACCACTTAATGGTATCAATTTTTGGAATAAATGATCGATTAGTGAAGGAATTTAATGTTATGTCTCATAGGCATGAGCAGGACATTGTATGTGTGGTCATTTGTAAGATGTTGAGATTAAGGTTGATACATACTTCAAGAGTGTTCATTTTTTTATGAATTAATCACAGTAAATAGGATCATAATGACATGTCAGTTACCTTAGTGCGTGTATAATGGTATAAAATACATATTCAAGAGGAGTAATTAGATAAGAAGTTGAATATGCAGACTCAATGGAAAAATTTATTTACTGATGAGGCCTTGTGACATCTAAGAACACTCCTCGAGGATGAAAAATTATATGGTGGGTTGTTTTTAATGTCCCAAAAATTCTTAAGGTGTGTTCATTTTTAAATATTATCCAAAATAATTGTTTCATTAGAAATTTTATCTTGATCTTGATTATGGGGATCTAGAGAGGCTCTTAGAGAATTTTAGGGGTTGGAGGCCAAAAGGTATGGAAAATTTGAAACTTCTAGTTGGGAATATGACCAAAACATGGTTAGTTCTAACCATGGGAATGGTTAGGGGTAGTAAATTTTGTCTTAAAACAATATGAAATGATCTATTGAACCAAAAAAACTATTATATATTGTGAAGGCATATCACAGGGTTGGCATACAAGTTATAAAACTGGGTGACCTACACATGCGAAGTGGAGTTTCCAGGAAAGTGGGATCTTCACATTTGGAACTCTATTTTAATAATCATGTGATCTGACTATGAAAGGTGGGGATAGCTAGGTAGTGGGAAATGCATGGTTGGTACATGTTTTGACCAACTATGTGGCCTAACCATGTGCCCCCTAAAAAGTGGTAAATTATAGTTTTCTTCATATGATTTTATAAAAAAATATTCATTTTATCTCTCATTTGGCTAGTACTACTCCAAGGAACTTGAATCATCCTTCCCTTCACTTCCTATTGTTTTGTAACTTCTTCTAATACTCTATTTTGATCATTGTTCATTGAATTGGAAATATTAAGGTAAATCTATGCTTTTGTTCCCTTCTGTTCTTCATATATTTCAAAATCTAGAAATCTTATACCATTGTGCCCCATTTTTAGTGATTTTTGTACATTTTAATTCATTATGTTGAAGCCCTAACCAAGTTATAATAGTCATTGGGATGAAATATTATAGTATAAGATAAGTGGTTTATAATTTATCACAAAAGTCTAGACTCAATTTATTGATGTATGTGTTGTGTAGTCACACCCATATTACTACATGTTTGACCTAATTTAATAAATACAATATTGTTTCCCTAAATAATGAAATAGATCCTCTTAAGTGGTGAAAGAAACCAATTGGTGAGTAAACAATGATTTTTCTCCACCCCTGGGGTGTGACTAACCTTTGTAAGTGACTTGAGAATTCTAAATTCAAGAGAAAACCCTAGGTGTTACTTAGACTTATGATTTGATTGTGAGTGCCTAGGATGGGATGACCAAAGAATGATTTGGGATGGGGGTGAATTTTTTTCACATGATACTTCATGATATAGAATTAAATTTTTTTTTAATGAATTTTCTAGATAATATATTTATTAATAAATTTTGATAATGTTGTGGGGCGATCCACCATAAATTCAGCGATGATTCTTGTAACCATGGAAATCCCTTAGGAAATCCCACTTGGATTAATAATGATACTAACTTTAAATTTTTTGAAGTAAATACAATTTTTATTCATTTTTACAATTAATTTGAATGCCTTAGGGAAGACCATATTTGATTCATGATAATACTAGTTTGCAATTAATTGGGTAAATACTCCTTGGATTTATGTTGATATTGATTTTGAATGCATTGGGGAATCCCCCCTTGTATTCATGATGATACCAACATATAATTCATTGGGGTATTATCCCATGGATTCACGATGATTTCTGATTAAAAATTTCATTGATACACTCTAAGGATTCATTTGGTCATACTTATGATATTGTTTTGGGATGCCTTGGATTTGATCCTTGGAGTTAAGATAAATCCTATTTTGGAATGTCTAAGACTTATCCCATGTATCCAGTTGTGCGTTGTGGATTTTATAGACACAAATAGTCATCTCTGGTTGAAACATGTATAGTCGGGTCTGGGTGTCACTTTGGAAATCATGGATTAGACATCTTTTTATTTATTTATATTATGCATTTATTGATTATGTACATTATTAAGTAGTTTTTTAATATAATGGATATGCTTATAGAAATTTTTGGTGGTGGACTATTGAGTTATACTGACTTCTTTTTAGGCTTTCATGGGGTACCCAAGAATACCTTCATGACTGCAGGGCCGGTTTAGGGAAAGGGCCATGTGAGTGATGCTTGATTTTGTTTTCTAGGATGAAGTATGGGATTTTGGGACTTGGTGTGTAACGACCCAAAATTTTATCAATGAAAATTACCTTATTTTATTTATTTTTTATACTATCAAACACATAAAATTACAAAGATAACATAATAAAAAAAATTAAATGAATAATGAATGACATAAGTGGTTTTTGTAGAAATTAAGGAACCTATACCGATGGAATAATAACCCGACAGTTGGAATAGTAATATGACCATTAAAAATAGTAATCTTGCCAATAGAATAGTAACCATACCTATGAATGTATAAATAATATTTAAATGTCATATATAAGAAAATATGATATATTTATATCATATAATACGTAAATAAATGTTTTAAAAATGATAAATTACGTATAGGTATTTCTGTGAAATGTAAATGTTTATTTACAATTTTTAAATTAGTTTAATGATTTAAAAGAAATTTTATTTTCTTACAATGTATTTATTAGTTAAGATTTTGTTGTCTTTTGATTATGAGATAATTTTATGAGACATTAATTATTTTTTCAAAGTATCAAAAAATTAGTTATAATTTTAAAATCGGTGTTTTTCGGAAAAAAATTATGATTTTAACTAAAAATTAAATTTTTTATATTTAGAAAATTAATTTCATAAAATTAATTCCATTTTTAAAATATTGATATTGAGAAATATTCAAGGGATTTTTTGGGATTTTTCTATTATAGTTGAATTTTTGGTGAATAGTAAAATACAGTAATTTACAGTATTTAACATTTTAATCCAAATACATGAATTTTTGAGTCATGGATGATGTAATAAGTATAATCTATAACTACCCATATCTTATTACTACATTTGTTCCTGGGAAAAAACATTATTGATGGTCTTGATGGTCTTGATTTAAAATTATAAACTAATGAATATAATAATAATAAAACACCCCACTTCACCCCTATAAATACAACCCCTCACCACCTCTTCTCCTCAAAACTTGTAATCCATGAATCCTGTTAAAATTATACCCAAAAATCTTCTTAAGACTCTACCCATGGCCATGATGATTTGGTCTAAAAAAATATTAAACCCAATTTCCTTAAGGAGGTTCTCAATGAGAAGAAATTCAAGATGTAAAATACTCTTTCATTCTCTTTTAATTTATTTTCAATTTATTTTATTTTATTATACATTGCTCAGCTCACTATCTTAAATCGTAATGATAACCTAAGTATCTTATATATACTATAATTTTATTATGTTAATGAAATATCCATCATTAAACCTCTTCCCCTCTCCCTTTTATTCTAAAAATGAAAACATTATCTGTGATGTGTCGATTTACCACCATAGTGGATGATGGATTTTAATTTTCAATGACCTCATTCATGGATATTCATAAAAGGATTATTATGGTTAAATAATATTTTACCCATGCAATTCCAGTCAGAGGAAAAAACAACTTACCATTTAGTAAAGGGAAAGAAAAAGTATAACAAGGATTGAAATGGATGAGGGATGATATATTTCCCACATACAACCAACAATCCCAAACAGAAAGATATAACTACATATCACTAAATTCACACCCCTCACCACAACCATTAAAGGGTGCTTCCTCTATAGTATATGATTCCCACTCTAAATGTGTTTTATACTGCTTCAAAAGCTTGACATACATCTTTCTTAGTTTTAGTTACTCCAAATAGAGATGCTCTTTTCAGGGTTTCTTATCAACACAACCCTTTTTAGAATAGTCTTTTCTCATCCTTCTTCTTGGTGGAGATATCCCAACTCCTTTAATTTCTAGCCTCTTATTCTTTCCACCTTGAAAAATATCATTATAGGAGGTATGACAGTGTTCCTATCATTTTATTTATCATTATCAGAGACATTTCTGCATTTTCCACAGATATGCACAGAGACATAATTTTGGTATCCATATTTCACTCCCATCAAATCATCCTCTAAAGCAGACAGTTTCCCCCCTCTATTTGTATCAATAGGGACTATAAATTTGTAGTATACCATAATTTCATGAAAATCATGGGACTCCTTCCTCATTGAATCCTCCACAATCAATAAATGCAGAGTTGTGGAGTCTAACTGCATGCACACATCATCCTTCACTAGAGGACCTTCCTTCACATGGGGCATTCTCTCATTCCCCAATCCTTCAAATCAATTACATGTTTGGAAATTGACCTGAAAATACTTCCAATTTTCATGAAAATCCCTCTCTCCCATCCATTTCAAGTTGTTAACATTATCAATATGAACCCTCAAGAGATACGTGTTTACATCTCCACCTAATACTTATTTAACAGTAATCATTGAACCATATTCACAAATCACATTGTCTGAAGGCTGTTCATTAACATATTTTGACAATAGAAGACTGATTCCATCATCATCTTTCAACAAAGGAACTTTATAAACACAAAGATCATTCTTCAGTCGATAAAAACCTAACTCACCATCAGATATGGTGGCATCCACTACACCTGCTTTAGAAAATTAGCATTCACGTTGACGTTAGTGTGATCAATTTTATTTTCCTTCTACTCGGCACATGACTGACTTTTCTCCTTAACCATGGAAAAACCAATTATAATTTCACCCACTCACAGTCCTTGCTCATAGGAGACTCCCAGGTTAGTTTGACCATGACCTCTCAACCATACAGTAGATCGCCTTAGTGAAATAGCCATATAATGATCCACCAGCATTAGGTCATCCAATCCAGTAGCATCACAACCACCGGTACCCTACTTCTCTAGCACCTGTGAGATCCCATTCAAACTTATGCTACAACAAACTAACTCCAGGTGACCAAATCGACTGCAAGCAACAAAAAATAGTATCTAGGACTCAAAAATAACCTCCTATTTACATCAAAACTCTTCCCATATATTATCCAAACCCATTTCATAGGTGGCCTTGAAAAATCAACCTCAATGAATATTCGTGGACAGATGGGGTTACACACTACCTTTATTCGACAATCAGAGTAGAGATATTGTCCTACCATATTCTCAAGAGCATGAAGAATAGAGGGTTGTTTTTAAAGGAAAGCAGTTTAATAGGAAGACTTACCCATATATCATTTTTCTATGGATCACACCACATATTAAACTCGAGTCTCCATCAAAACAGGTGAAAGAGAGATCCATTAAATCTTCGACGAGCCCTGGACCAGGCAGTGATCAGGTCCTCCTCAACCAAAACTAGATCATGATGTGCCTATGATAAAGTAATCTAACTACCTCACACTCCAATAGATCCCATAAATCAAAGGTGAACAAATCTAACTCATCAAATGAGGGATGGGAATGATGAAACCAATCCATGAGAGTGAGTTTTCAAAGATCTATGGTGTTATGGAGCTCCTCTATGGAAGGAGAGAGTTGATGCGCATCCTGGAAGAGATCATGGACTTTAGGAGAAATAAGGATCTTTGGGAAGGATGGATGAAATTTAGGATTTGGGAATGGTGAGAAGGAGATTCCCTTATCATGATAATGATATCATGAAACTCCCCCTCTAATCGGGAGGGGTGAGCAGGGCTATGCGACATTAGGGTTAGGTCATCGATGTGAGAGAGAAACCCAATGGGTGATGCCCATCTATATTATTAAATAAGAATATATTATAAATTTCATAGGTTATATAATTTTATAGAACAAATCTACAAACATGATATTAAATAAGATGATGCAGGTACATAATGGTCATAAAAACCGTGAAAATAAATTAAATCATTTTCTTTAACATTGTATCTAATGAATAATAACCATACCATATAACCAAATGATATATAATACCATTTAAAATTATTATTTTTATTAATAATATATAATTTCAAATCTATATAATTAGTATCATTTTACAAGAACTTCCTTAATTGTAAACAAGTGAACCAATCATAAAAACAATGAAAATGAACACTCTTGAAAAGATGAAATTAAACTTTATAACTCATATAAATAGCCAAAAGTTAACTTATGAAAGTTATATTAAATTAAATAAATGTTTAATATGTTATAAATTAATTAATTAATGGAAATATTTGATTATCTATTATGTTATGTACAAGTAAATAACATTTTTGGATATAAGGTAAGGGATTCTTTCTGAACCACCACATTTTCTTTAGGTTATGGGTTTTCTCTATTTTACACAATTTAATTCTTAGTTATTATAATTTTATCCTCATAAATTCTGTTTATATGTTTCAAACATATCTGAAATTTTCAATTTTTCTTTCATGGTGGTTAAATACATGATTTATAAGTTTACATTATCAATTCTTCCTAATAAGAAAGCTCTATTATAGGGAACTTCTCAATTTCTTACCCATTTTCAAGTACACCGCGTAATCTATTTTAACCCAATATTTTCTTCTAAAATAAATAATTTCCTCATTAAAAACTATCTTATTTCATTTTTTATTTTATACTAGAAAAATAATTTATTTTTCCGTTTTAAATTCTCTTTAATTTTTCACTTAAACCACACTAATGTGGTCCATTTCTAATGTTTCTTAAATACTAATTTTTAATTAATTAACTTATGTTGGAAGTAATTTATCTTTATTTATGCCTATTTTCACTTATAAATGTCCATGTAGGATTTAAATCCATTCTTTCAAGGATGTTTTTATGATATTCCCTTTGGTTATTCCTTAAGATGTTATTATGATGCCCATTTCATTCCATGGGTAACCCTTATGTTTATTCCTAATGTATGATTCTACATGTGGAACATATATTACTAAACATGTTATAATGGTTCCACCTAGTCAGTGATCTAATGAATTAGGTAATATTTAGTCTCATTATAATTCATGTTAGGATAAAGAGAAAATTTGATTCCTTCATGGGACTTTTTCCACCATGTGAAATAGTCTTTACAGTTAGCCTTGAATCATGTATATTTCATGTTATATATTTCTTCCAAATCCCTATGTTAAATGACTACATGGTACCATGTTATATTTTTTATTATTCTATATTTTTACTCAGTTTCCATACCTTTTTATGCCATCATGTTATGTCTTCTAACCCATGTGATATGCTTTATTCCTATGTTTGTTCTCTTACTGGGATTTTAGCTCATCCATTTCTCTATGTATTCCTCTGGTTATCCAATGAAAATGTAGGATCTTAAAGAAAGTTAGGAGATTTTTATGGATTATTAAAATGATGTTTTTATTCCATTTCCATGTTTTTAATTTTATGTACCTAATCTTCCAAAAACACTAGAATTTATGATCCTTGGTTTTTATTTGATGGTTAATTACTTTTAAAATAATCGAATACTATTTTTTAAAAAATATTTTCACTATAATTGGTATCATATCATGATCTAGTTATACTTGTGGATAACGACTAGAAAACATTATTAATAACCCAAGGGATAATTCTGTCACAATGGATAACATAGATTAAAACATTGGAAGACATAAGTTATGATATAATTTTCATTTCTAGGTTTAAAATTACATGTTCAATGTTTTACTTTTATATTACTCTTATCTATGTATTCATGCCCACCTAATTGTACCTTTTTTAGTTAATGGGTGGAAATAGAAGAACTTGTGATAATAGTAAATGTGATAGGCAAAGTGATAATTTATCTAATAAAATGCCAAATTTGATTAAAATGGGAGATAAAAGATTTATGACAATACTTTCTCATATAGATAAAATTATGAACAATAACTTGAATCATGTGAAACTCCCCCTTATCATAATAAATAGAATGTTGTGGATGAATCCTTTATGTGACAAATGACTCAAATATTTAGTCGATCTTCTGATCCCATCATCACAAAATAATTAATTAAATCTATTGAGAAGATATTCTCTATCATACATTGCTTAGAATAAGAGGAAGTTGTATTGTTAGGCTATAATTTTGTTAGGGAAAATTATTCTTGGTGGACACTGATCAAAACCACAAAGTCTAAGAAGAAAATTTTTTCCATAAAATGGGATGATTTCAACAAAATGTTTTTCATTAAATATTTTCCTTAAAATCACCCTCTTATGATAGAAAAGAAGTTCCTTAGACTAAATGAAAAGGAATATGAGTCTATCAGGGTGTATGAGGAAGACTTTACAAGGCTAGAATGATACACCTCTGGCATTTTCATGAAAATTGAAATCAAGGTGGGTCTCTTATTTAACAGACTGAAGACGATTCTACGAATAGAATGGTAATTTCAAGACATAAATATATATGATGAGATTTTCCTTTGTTCCCTAAACGTTGAAATGGAGGTCTAATACTCTAAGGGGTATCATGGGCCTAAAGATAAAAAGAATAAAATATAGTTTAATATAGAGGATTAACAGAAAATTCCCATGATGGATAGAAAACCCAATATCCCACATGTCAAAAATTATGGGAAGAATCATCTTGGAAACCACATATGGGGAACAAAGAGATATTTAAAATTTTTCAATAGAGGGGAATATGGATAATAATTACTGAACCGATATTAAAATCCCAAAAAATAGGAGGAATAATGGAAGGTTCAAATCAAAACTTATCCTATAGTGTAGTATTTCAACTGCAACGTAAATGGGAATTATAGGAGACATTTCCCTAAGAAAAGGGTTGTCAGAGGAAATAAACAATAACATATAAGGAAGAAAGTGAGAGAAAATTATATCTTTACTGCTGAGGTGGATCCTAACAATGATGTGGTGGAAGGTATGTTGTTTATTCATGCAAGAATAGAAAAACATGTAATTTAATTTTGGTTCTATGCATTATTTTATATCTTTCAAGTTTCATAGAACTATTCAAAACAACCTCAAAATATGGAGGTCGAGTTATCTATGAGAATAGAATATGGGGTAATTATTGCTCCCAAAGTGTATAACTCCTCCCCGATAAATTTTTGAGGAATGAACCTCCCATAAAATCCTTCCTTACATTGGTGGTGTTTGATGGTATATTTGGCATGGATTGGCCATATTTATACAAAACCAACATCAAATGTAGAGAAAAGGATATCAATATTCACATCATGAGGCATCCTCTAGTCCTATATAAGTGTAAGGATGACAATGAATACCCTTCAGAATCATCATCTGAATTATGGATATTATTTACTTACGAGCCTGAATAATGATATCATATGATTGAGAAAAATGAGAGGATCATACTAGATTTCATACCCATTGTGCAGAACTACACTAATGTGTTCCTCTAATAATTTCTTGGTGTTCCACCTAACTGATTTTTTTAGTTATCAATTGGACTTATTCCTGGATCATAGACTGTATCTTGTCCCCCTTATAGAATGGTAACCATTGAGTTTGAGGAACTAAAGAAGAAATTGTAAGAGAATTTGGGCAAGGTTTTTATACACCGCAGTGCTTCACCATGAGGTGATATATTCCAATTCATTAAGAAGGATTATGTATTGACACAGATCTTAATTTATTATCATAAAAACAAATAAATAAAAAAATAACATGTATCCCCTTCCATAGATAGATGAATTGTCCGATAAACTACATGGGGAAAATATTACTTTAAGGTGATCCTTCAGCTAGGATATCACAAATTAAAGGTGAAGAAGGAAGATATTACCAAAAAAATCATTTTGAAAAAGGTTTGGAAACTATGTGTTCTTTGAAATTTCCTCCAACTCACAACCCCCAAAGAATACTTTTTATTAATATAGTATTAAAGTATAGAGGCACCTACAATTTTGGTCATAGAGTTATGAAGTAATGAATTCCTAATGTTTTAGCTTTAACAAATTTAGTTCCCTCTATGGAAAATACCCAAGACTAGAAAAGAAATGAAAATGATCATTAATTTAAGTCTGTGAGGCCAGGTAGTTAGAAACTACATTACCTTATTTCCAAGTATGAAGGATATTCATATGGTTGTTCAACAACCCTTTACACATTCTGATAAAATACTTAATAGACCACATAATTGTTCTTTTTTCCATCATGCATTATAGAATATTAAGGAATCTATCTCGATCTCTAAAAGAGTTATATTTTTCTAGTAGCATAAATTCAGACCTATAAGAAATGAGTGTGCTTCAAATTATAGGGATTCTCCATACACAAAGAAGGTAGACAATTCTGCTACAACCGAGCCTCGTTAATCCCTTATCACTCCTCCTCCTCACATCACTCCTAAGAGGTAGGATCCATCTGGATTCAATTTATTGACCTGATCTGGTGGTGTTAAGCTAATACATCTCCCCTGGTCCCCAATATTGTTCAAGGTGGAAGGATGAGAAGGTTGAATGAACTTGAGAGAAGGGGAAACTTATGTATCCCTACATAAACTATCCAAATCTAGGATTAATTGTTTTTTTTGGAATAGTATACCTCAGATAGAACCGAGAGTGAACTGGTGTTAGATATTATTAATAGTAGACCATATAATCCATCGTCCTACAGAAATAATTAAGGTTTTGACCTTTCTCTTCACATGTGGTCAATATACACCATGGAACCACTGAAAAAAGAATCATTTTGCACTGAACTCCTAATCCAACTAGCTGGTGAAAAGACCTAGATAACCTTATCACATTCACTATTCCAAAAATGTTCTATAATTTCTATATTGGGATCCCTATAGCAATTAAATTTGGATACAAGTCTAATAACACACCATAAAATATTCTCCAAAATTGGAAATTCTTTGTGACAGACATTAGAAACTACAAAATTAAACTTAAAATGGAGATCCTAACACCATAAAGTCCAACCTCTGTAGTCTAGATAGGTTTAATATGATTGGAAACATTGGAAATATCTAACTGTAAAGGGAACTGAATCATTTCTCGTAAAAACACATCTACCTGAGGCATGGTTAAGTACAATATTGTTAAATGTTGTCCACTGATTGACATCCCAGGGGTCTGGGATTAAATTAGGATGATTGTTGGACTCTTTGATGCTAATATTAGGAACTGGAAATCCAGGGAAACTGAGGATATTTCATAACCAATTATGCTGACAATAACTAATGTATCCCTTTCCAACAATCCACCGGGTTTGAAGCTAAATAAGAGGAAGGTGTGGTTGGATATTATTCTGAATAGTAGAGGGTCTGAGCCTATGATTGGTTTCTTCAATGTCGTACATGATGGAAATGTATTTACCCCATAGATACCTCCCCTTAATGACCTATCAAGCTAGCTTATCATGCAGTGCCGACATAGTTCCAGAAAAAATCTTAATATTGATACCTCCTTCCTTAAATGTCTTAACAATACTTTTCCATGAATCCAAATGGTACTTTCCTTCAGAGTGGTTGTCCTAGAGAATGGAGGTCATTGAGCTCTCTAATTTTGATATCACTTTTTTGGGGACTTTTATCATATAATGAATGTGCATTGGTATTTAAGGGAGAAAACTATTTATGAGATTGATACTCCCTCCAAAAGATAAGAATATATTTTACCAGTTGTGGACAAGACCCAAAATCCTATCGATGACCATATCAAAATTTTTGATAAGGAGTTTATTTTGGGACGCTATAGCTCTCAAGTAATCCATAGGGAAGTTCCCCTTGTGCATACTGATACAACCATAGAAAGATCTTATCCTCCTATTAGAACATTTTTTTGGGAAAAAGAATCTTCTTTTATCATTGTTGAAAACTTTTCCACTCCATGAACAATACTCTTCTAAGGCATTATTAACTGCCTGAATTGATCTCCCAAAACCACTGACAAATAGAACAATATCATCAATAAATAGAAGGTGGAAAATATACCCCACCTGATATTTTTTACAAAAGGGGAGAGCTCTACCCATGTAGATATATTCTTTGAAGTACCGACTTAAGACATCTTGGGTGATGATAAATAAAGATTGTTAAAGGGGGTCACCTTACCTCAAGACTACAACTTCATTGAAGAATCCCAATTACTTGCCCAAACAATTAGTGGATATCCATGGAGAGATGAAAAAATGGAATAGAAGATCAGTGGGATACACTGAAAACCCCATGTAATAAAGAACCCTGATGACAATGATCCACTAAACTCTGTCATAAACTTTATTCATGTCGAGCTTGATAGCAACATTGCTACCGAATGTTTTCATGTTTATGAAACTGATGATTCTTGAGCTTGGATGATTGTGCCTTGGATCGAATTACCTTTAATAAAACCATGTTGTTCTTCATCCAACCATCTTGGAAAGAAATAATAAATCCTCTTTTTTAGGATGTTTTCCAACACATTATAAGGAACATTGCATATATTGACTAGGTGATATTGGCTCAAAGACTGAGGGTTTTTAATCTTGGGAACTAATACAGTTTTTGTTTTACTGGCCACGTGGGGAAGGTTTCCCCCTTAGAAGTAATCTTGGATGGAACTAATCAGGATCTGATTCAAAATATCCTAATATGTATAATATAATGAATCATGGAAACCATCCAAACCTGGAGAACTATTCAGATTTGTGTACCAAACTACATTGCAAATTTCTTCCTCATCTTAAGTTCCTTCCATCTTATTATTAACCTCTTCTATTACCACACGAGGAATTGACTCAAAGAGAGTATATGATCCCCCCAAATAACCTCCTACCATTTGTGGGTTATGGAAAGATAATAAGGATAATTTTCATCGATACTTCCCACCATATCGCTATCATTAGAGTAGGATCCATCTTTATGCACTATATTGGGCATCTTTAACCTACTTTTTTCTTTAACACAAGATTAAAATATCTTGTGTTCTTATCTATTTCATTAATCCATTTCACCTCCGAATTATCTCTAGCTGTACATTCTATTTCAATAGAAATTCTTCCAAAAGACTTTTGTTATTTCCAAGATCAACATATATTGATTCGTCCCATTTTGCTTCTAGGAACAGATCTTACTGCTAGATGTTCCTACTGAGCCCCTCTAGGTGTCGGTCACAAGAGGATATATTCCTTTCCTAGAAGGAGAGGTAAACCTTTAGAAACCTGAGATTATTTTGAAGGCCCAACCATGGGATCCCACTACAATGGAAATTCCATTAGCCTATTAATGTTTTCAAAAAACATGGTTCGACCGCCCAAGAGGGAGATAAGTGAAAGAAATATTCTCAGTCACTCCTAGATTCTAGGTAAATATAGATGGGTTAATGATCCGAGATACTATGTTCCATATGAGTGACTTTTATATTAGAAAAATATGAGATAAAAAACCCATTCACCAAAAAACACTCAATCCAACTCCAAGAGTGACGAGTCCCATGCTATTTATTACAGAAGGTGAATGGGTCATATGTGAAGCTAGTATCCATAAGCCCATTACTAGCTGAGAAAATCACAAAGGATTTATTTTATCTTATAGTAAATGATCCACTTCCATTTTTCTCATATAGACTTTCAACAATGTTGATGTCTCCTCCAACTATCCATAGTAAGTCACCTAGATTGATAGAGCTCAGATCATCCCAAAAAATTCCCTATCTTGAGCATCACATTTAGCCTAGAAAATTGATAGCATATTAATATGGGATCCCACTAATATGTTGTGTTAATAAATTTTTCCCTTGAAGATAACAATTCAACTAAAATAAAATCCTTCTAGAATACCCATATGTGAGAGTTATAGGGGGATCCATGAAGAAATCCCTAAACTCTCATACATCATGAAAAAACATTGATTCTTGAAGCACCCTGCTTAGGTTCAAGCACTAATACCATAGAAATAGAATTATTGTCAAATTATTTAGAGATATAATACAATTTTACCTAAGGACACAAACCACGAACATTCCAAATCGGCATACTAATCATCATATGAATAGGCACCTAGATTTTTTCCCAGATCCTTGACCGTGTAAATCTTAAGAAGAAATTTTAGAAACATTGTATTTGGTCTTTGACCTGGTGAAAAATCTTGAAGGATGTTTGGCACCTGAAGAGGAAGTATATTGGAAGCTGACCATAGAAGATTTCATCTTCAAATGAGAACTAACCATAGGTGAATCAGGGGGCCGCACATCCCTCAGTAGGGAGGGGGAGATGATTATCAATGAAGAGTAGGATGACTGCAAAAGTTAAATTGATAGTAGTTATGATTCAAGATCGGTAATGTTAATCCAAGACATATAATATGATACCCAAAATATAGTAAAATCCCTTATAGGCAATTTTATTGTGGAGATAGAGAAAACATGAGGACATAGAAGCAGAACCTCAGGCAAAGGAGAAGCACTCTAAGAGGAAAAAAAACCAAATCCTAGAAAGTATACCTCACCTTAGGAGGAATTCCAACCTCCAATAAAGAGGGATAAAATTCCACTAGGGGAGGAGGATGAGGAATGAACCCCTTTCCTCAATCGCTAGGCCCTGGATCTGAGTGGGAGATAACTGAATATTTGATAGGCAACATATATTTCTCTTAGTAGAAGCGAGGAACATTCTTCTTACCACGACCCAAGGTATCCAAATATATATTTAGAAAACTCTTACAATCCATGAACTTTTTTGTGTAAATAAGCACATAATATCATAGTAGTAGGATATATGAGGACCTTAGACCAATCCGTCATCCCTTCAAACCTAAGAAGAATCTTGGTTAGAAGTTGAGGCTTTATATTCATTTCAATGAAGACTCTCACCACCACTGTATCTTTTATCTGGAGGGATTTCTCATCACCATAAATAAAAGAACCAGCAAATATTCCTGGACAAGGAAGAAAATGGGGAGAATTATAATATTTTGATAAATACCTTGATAAGGGAGGATGAATCAATCTTGGGGCATGTTATTACCTGCAAATGAATATTTGTGGACCCTTCCAAGATTAAGGAAATCGAAGAGTGGCTGAGGAAAACATCATTAATGTAGATCCATATCTCCCTTGGTATAGATGGGTATTAACAATTTTTTAATAACTTATAATGATTTTCAAACCCATTAGCCAAGCAGGCTTAGAAGAGATTAAAGCATATATGGACCAGTGAATATGGAGACTGCTTCAACAAGTTGAAAAACAGGCTTATCACTACCCCAGTACTCACACTTCCTAAAAGTGGGAACTCTTTGTGGTATAACATTATGCTTCAAATATGTTCTTAGGATATGTATTGAAGAAAATGATAAATTTATAGCCTACACCTCAAGGAATTTGAAAATTCGTGAGCAAAACTATCCTACACTTGATCTATAGTTAGGGGATATGATCTTCACATTGAAAATATGGAAGTATTATCTATATGGGGAGAATTTTGAGATATATTCTGATTATAAGAGTATAAAATATATATCTACATATAAGGAAATTACTATGCACCAGTGAAGATGGTTATAGTTCATCAGGGATTACAATTTCTCAATCCACTACCATCCTAGTAGACCAAATAAAGTGGCAGATGCTCTAAGTTGAAATGATCCTGAAACATTATCAATGATGAAAATTGAGAAGGATCCAATATTATTATATTTTCAAAGTATGAAAATGGAAATAATTAATGAAGGAATATCTTCATTCCATTATCAAATTATTTCTCGACACTCCCTTTTGGATAAAATAAAGGATGCTCAATGAAATGATGAGGTAATTCAACAAAAGAAGGAAGCTATCGGTAATGGTAAATACTCATAGTTCAAAACGGATGATGAAGGAGTTTTTATATTAGGTTCATGAATATGTTTTTCCATCCAATATAGAGCTAAAGAAAGAGCTTCTGAATGACGCACATAACTCAACTTTCTCTATTCACCCAAATTTAAAAAAGACATATTGTGATCTCCAATAGCACTATTGGTGGGAAAATATGAATATGAAGATCCCTAAATATAAATAAAAGTGTTTGGTATGTTATAAAGTGATGGTTGAGTAGAAAAATTATAAGGAAATGATACAACTATATCACATGACAACATAGAAATGGGAAAACATCATCACTGACTTTGTAATCGAACATCCAAACACATCAAGGGGAAATAACACTATATGGGTTATTATGGATTGTCTTACAAATATAGACAAATTTATCACAATTTTATAGGACTTATAACTGGATAAATATTCATAGATATACATCAGAGAAGTGCTAAGTTTTAATGTAGTACAGCTGTTTATTATATCTGATTGAGTTCAGATATTCGCCTCAAAGTTATGGAAAACTTTCCAACATATTCTAAACAATAAGATGAACTTACATATATATTATCACCAACAAACTAATGGACAATATTAGGTAATTATTCATATAGTAAAACAATTTTTGAGAGCATGTTCTAGGGAATTCAAAGGGGGATGAGGCCAAGGTTTACCTCGAGTTGAGTTCTATCGAAAAAATAATTTCCACATGAGCATCGAAATGGATCCATAAAAATACCTTTATGGGAAAATATACAGAACACTAATATGCTGGGATGAATTCAGTGAAAGGAAGCTATTGGGAAATGAAATGTTCCATGAAATTGTAGAAAAGGTGAAAACCATTTAGTGGAATATCTAGGTTGCCCAAATTTGAAAGAAGATCTATGAAGACAATCATCAATGGGACCTGTAGTTTAAGATTTTAGAAATGTAATTCCTCCATAAATGTCCATGGAAAAGGATCATAAGATTTATAAAGAAAGGAAAGATGAGTCCCAGGGGTATCGAACCCTTTGAGATTCTTGATCATGTTGGATTTGTGGCCTGTCGACTAGAAATTACACCAAACATGTCTCAAGTACATGATGCATTCTTCATATCCCTCTTGAGAAAGTATGTACCATATCCATCACATGTACTGGATTTAGAGGTCGTACATTTGTAAAATGTTCTCTCATAAGAGGAGAATCTGGTGAAGATCATAGAACAAAGGAATGAAGTTATACGAAACAAGACTACACACCTTCCCAAAGTCATATGGAGGAACTATAAGAATTAAAAGGTAACATGGGAACCATTGGAATAGATGAATGAGAATTAACCCCACCTTTTTAAATTTATAATGTAAAAGTAAATTTTGAGGGAGATATTTCATAATGGGGGAAGAAAGTAATAACCCAAAATTTTATCAGTATAAATTTCATTCATATAATTTTGTCATGTAGTATAAAACACATAAAATCATATATATGGCACAATACAAACTTTTAAAATGAATAATGAATGAAATAAGTTGTATTTTTAGAAATTAAGGAACCTATAGTGGTGGAATAGTAACATAACCATTAGAATAATAATATGACCATTAAGAATATTAATCTGGAAAATAGAATCTTAACATCACATTTGAAATAATAAATAACATTTAAGTATATTATATAAAACAATATTATATATTTATATCATGGAATATGTAAATAATTTTTTAAAAAATGATAAATTAATTTTTGGTATTTTTTTGAAACGTAAATGTTGATTTACAATTTTATAATTTGTTTCATCAATTAAAATGAAATTTATATTCATAAAAAGTATTCATAAATTAACAGTTTTGTCTTGTGATTATAAAATAATTTTATGAGACATTATTTAATTTGTCAATGTGTCATAAAATCAGTTATAATTTTTAAACAGATATTTTTCAAATAAATGATGATTTTAATTAAAAATTAATTTTATCATACTAATAAAATTAATTTCATAAAATGGAATCCTATTTCTGAATATATACATTATAAAATGATATGGGATATTTTTTGGGATTTTTATAAAATAGTTCATTTTTTTGAATAATGAAATACAGTAATTTATGATATTTAGCATTTTAATCGAAATAGATGATTTTTAGTCAAGTATGCCATAAGAAAGATAATCAAGAAATATCCTCCTCTATTTATAATATTTATTCATGTTAATAATATCTATTTATATTATTATGTTAAAATAATAAACTATTGAATATAATAATGAAAAAACTCCCCTCTCCTCCCATATAAATACCACCCCTCACCACCTATTATCCGAACTCCTTCTAAGCCTTAAAGATTGTCTAAATTTTTCCTAATCATCTTAAAAATATTATCCCCCATATCATGGATCTAATTTCATGAGAAAAATTCAAAAACCCAAGTGCCTTAACAAGGTTCTCAATGAGAATAAATTCAAGAGGTAAAATCCTTTTTCATACTCTCTTAACTTCTTTTAATTTTTTTTCTTTTCATATAGTCTCCTAACCTACCTATCCCAAAGTGGTATGATAACTCTAGTATCCTATATATATACTATAATTTTATTTTTTAAATTAAATATTAATAATAAAACCACTTCTCTTCTCCCTTTAATTATAAAAATGAAAACATATTCTGTGATGTGTCGATTTACCGCCATCGTGAATGATGTGTTTTCATTCTCCATTACTACCTTAAAGTATAGTCATAAAACCATTATTATTATTAAATAAGATTATATTAATAATTTTATCGGCTATATATTGTTCTATAACCAATTTCTAAACATGATATTATATTAGATGATATAATTTCATGATGATCGTCAAAACCACAAAAATAAATTAAATCATTTTCATTAACATTGTATCTAATGAATCATCCTCATAAAATATAACCAAATTATAGATATTAACAATTACTCATTTTTATGTTCATTAATAACATATAATTTCAATTTTAGTGCCACTTCGTTGGTGGCGTGGTGGTGAAGGAGAGTGGTACAACAACACCGTTCTTTGGGTGGTTTGGGGTTAGAATCCCGGGAGTCCGCTTTCAGGGTGAGCCTCTCCCCCAGGATAAAACCATCTTTCTAGGTCTCTTGGTCTCAACTGGGCAGGAAAAATGAGGCACGACCCAATGTGATGATGTATTTCTTTGACTAACCCTCGCTGATTGAGCTATCACCCTCTGGGGTGCTATGCCATCTCAGCTGGCAATGACTCCTTCCCCGGATGGGGCTCTACCTCAGGGCAGTGACCTCTTCATGGGGGTGGGGGGTTACCATATCTGGAGGGTTAGAAAAGTCCACACATGTTAATTCCCTTCTAGTAGAAAAAAATATAATTTCAATTGTAGAGTATTATTCATATTTTCCAAGAAATTTCATACCTGTATACAAGTTAAATTACAATGAAAACCAAGAAAATTAACACTTACAGAATAATGAAATTGAACTTTATAAATCATATAAATGACCACAAGTTAACTTAATGAAATTAATGGGTCTAATTTTATTATCTAATAAATTAAGCACAAGTGAAGAATAATTTCAGAAATAAGGTAAGTGATTCTTTCCAAACCTCCACTTTTCCTTTGGGTTATGCTTTCTCTTTCTATACCCCAATTTAATAATTAATTATTATTATTTTATCCTCCTATGTTATGATTTTATGTGTAATTTTTTTACCTAGCTCAATTATTCTTTATTTATGGGGAAATACATGTTTGATAATGTTCCCTTCTCAATTCTTCCCGATAAGCAAGCCCGATTAAAGGGAACTTCTCAATTTCGTACCCATTTTTAACTAAATCCAAAATAATATTTTAATCCATAGATATTTTTATAAAATCAATCATTTAATCATAAAAAAAATATCTAATCTGATTTCTGGTTTTATACAAAAAATATGCCTTTTTCCTCTTCAAAGTATCTTAAATGTTTTCCCTTAGGGCCCACTAAAGAGGAACATTTCTAAAGTTCCTTAAACACTAATTTTTATTGATTTCACTTCTATTGAACATAATTAATCATGATATATTCATATTTTACTTATTAATCTTCATTTATGATTTAAATCCATTCATTCATGGACACTATTATGATATTATCGTTGGTTATTCCTTGTGACATGATTGTGATACACATTTATTTCCATTGGTAACACTTATATTCATTCCCAATGTTGGATTATTCATTTGGAACATATATGTATGAAAATTTTATGAGGGTTTCACCAAGATATCACTTCATTTCATTGGGTAATTTTTAGTCTCATGACATTTCATGTTGTTATAATGAGTAAACCTGATTCCTTTATGAGACATTGTCCAACAAGTGATATAGTCATGGGAGTTATCCTAGAATCAGGTTTATGTTGCTTCCAAATTCCAATGTTTATATGATTACATGATCCCGTGTTCTATATGTTATTATTAAAAATGTTTACTCATGTTCCATGACTTTTTATGTAATCATGTTATGTCTTTTATCTCATGTGTTATGATTTATTCCTATTTTTATTCACTTACAGTTCCTTTTAGCTCATCCCTTTTCTCAATGTATTCCCCAGTTTATGCTATGAATAAGTATGAGGTAAAAAAGTTTGGTTCTATTTTTGGATGATTAATATAAAAAAAATTATTATATTTCCATTTTTTCAATTTTATGTACCTAATATTTTGAAGACACTAGAATTTATAATCTCCGGTTTGTATTTGATGGTAAATTATAATTACAGGCATATATTCATTTTTTGTAAAATGATAGGGTCACTATAGGGTTAGGACGTAGTAGCATTTTCATGTTTTTTATAAATATCTTATTTTCTTATTATGGTTTTTATGTTATATTAATTTATATTCATGTAAGACTTCCCTGACATGTATTATACAGTTCATTTTGAAATAGAGCGTGTTTTGATTATTTTTATGTACTTTCCATAATGTTTTTTTCCAATTTTTTATCTAGATATCGTATTTTATATCAATATTATTTATAATTATGTTTAAATTTGATTAAGTGGGTATAATATCCTAACTATACCACCTAAGACACCTACTACTAGTCGGTAGCCTCAAGGGCATGAGGGGTCTCACCTGAGGTCGTAGTAGCTCTCTGGTATGGAAGCTTATGAGTGTTCATAGGTCTGAGATATTGTGCCATGTTCCTATATGGGGTGTTTGGCACACCTAGGGTCCGCCAAATGGTAGTCCTGATGCCTTAATGGAATGTTTCTTATATCTATTTCTCAAGGTGTCTATTACAAGTATGAAAATATCCCATATGAATTTTTTTTCAAATAAATCAAGATGGTACAAACCATTCTAGCCTTTTAGGACACTTTAAGGGTGTGATAAGAATATTTTGAAGCAAAAACCTCATAATGGATGATGTATTTCAGGTTAGAATATGATGGTGCCCCCAATAAATCATGGTAGCATAAGGGGACTTATAAATGTATGTGGAACTCTAAGAGACTCCCTCCTTCCTATGAAACCTTTATTTAGTGTTGGTGTATGTGGTGTATATTGGAGGATAAAAAAATAGTGGTTCAAACACTATTAATAATATCCTTTGTATCCATTATGTTTTATAAATAGTGACCTTTTTCTATCTCCTTTGTTCACTCTAGATGGTGGTTATTGGAGATGGGGATTGACAACTATGTAATATACTCATCGGACCTTTCATCAATCCAATAGCTCTAATGTTAATGTTGTGATATATTTATGAATTTGGTATTTTTTAATCCCACAACTTACTTATATGCATAGGTGAATCATGAAATTCATATAGTGATTGGGAGTTGAGATGTTATGATAATGGTTATCATGGAAGGAGGATATGTCTTGTATGTTTAGGGTCTAAAAACCTTGGCATTTTGAAGTCACCCAAAGATACATGGGCCATAGGGTTGTGGTACTAGATCAGTGTTTTGGTGGAGGTGGGGTTCACATGGAATGTATGAGATCTAGTTCTTTTGGTCCATGGTTAAAGGGGTCTCTAGGACCCCCTTAGTACGCTTCTCTTATGGAGATGAGTTGAGTATATAGGGAACCACCTATCAGTTGGTTGGTATTTCCCCCTTTGAACTATCTTAGGCTATAACACTTCCCAAGTCCTTCTGTGATTGAGGATGGGTTGTTTCTCTCTTTTATTATGTAACATTTTGTGGTTCATCCATTTTGGGGGTTGGTATCCCCTCAGAAGTTGTATCATTCTTAATGATGTAGGTTCGAAACTCCAATTTGACTATTGGATTGATATTTCAAGTGTGAAGTGTTTATATGGTAATTTTTATAAATGGAATTATTGGGACTACAGTTTCACCAAATATTTTGGATGTTCACCCTCTATGAGGGGTGAGTGACGATATGAGTGCATGAGTAGTGGCTCATGGGTGATCGATCCCTTCTTATGGGATATTACTGATTATATAATTGGGTTCTAATATATTGATCTTGGTTTTGGTGTCCTTAGGGAGACCTACGTGATTTTATCATTCATGTTATGGAAGATCATGGAGTCTTACCCTTGAGGCATGTGGTGTATCATTAATAGATGTGTATGTAGGTGTTTTTTCCCATGGGTTTACAAGATTGATAGTGTTTTCCCCTAAGGGATGTGTTTTTTCTTCTTGGAGTCTTTATGCCATGGAATTAGTTTGAAACTAGGGTCATCCCTTATTATATTCCCATCAGATCATGTTAGGTTCATAATGGTAAGTGAAGATTAATTTTATTCCCGATATAGTGTTTTCCCCTTAATTGATTTGGTTAATAGTATGGTTTAACATTCAGTTCCTTCTAACCAATATCCCTATCACACATTCATGTTTTTTGGGAATCCTGTTGGGTAATTTTATACTCACCTGACTTGGTCCTAATGCCCACACTTGTTGGGTCTATGCAGATGACACATTGGTAGATGGTGATATTATTTGGTGTGGAGCTCCTGGTTCTATTGGAGCTAAATCTTAGCAGTGTTGATGGGATTCATAGACAGTATTGCTCATGACAGGGTTAGAATAATGTGGTAATCCCCTTATTCCTAGTCTATAAAGGCGCTTTATTTTGAGAGTATTAGGTCTTTTATTTTTGTCACTTTTGTATTGGAATTTATATTGTATGCCCTGAAAATTTTAATGTACATATAAATGCATATTCTATATTCCATATAGTTTTATCCTACGAGGTTGTGGTTATCATTATTGGATGGTGATGTAAGTTATTGGAGTCTCTATAGGGTAAGTAATACCATATGCTATTTATACCTTCTTTTTGTTATTCACCAACCCCTATTCTATCGGAGGCGGGCTTGGGGTGGCACACTTGGCTCACCACCATCCCAGGAAGTGATCCACTATGTTGAGTCTTTTCATTCTTCCTCACTCATTCCCATACTTTCTTTTTCTTACACCCTCTCATACATGAACTACCCCAACCTTTTCCTTCTTCCTCAATAACACAAACCACCTCTTCCCATTCTTAGTCTCTCGTTATCTTTAATCATAGTGGCTTCATGTTCTTCTTCTCAATCTATTTCTTATTTATTTATCATGTGAACTGATTCTCCTTCTATGTCCATAGGTTCTAGGTACACTGAAAGTTCCCAGAATATATACTCTTATCTTCACATTATTATTCAAAAATTTCAATGACCTCCGTTAGATTTACGTTGGAATTTTTAATTGGGGATTTAGGGATATGTTATCCCATGTTCTTGGTATTTCTTTTTATATTCTTATATATAACAATTTTTTGGAATATATAGACATGTTGAATCCTATAATGGATATTATGCTTCATGATTGGTGTAATAGTGGAGCCTGATATACTAATAGTAGTTTTTCTTTTATTTTGTGATAAATCTAGTATTCCTTTATTTTTGAGTAATATCTCATCTCATTGATCATGTTTTTTAAAAAATTAAATTTTTTCGGATAATATATATAAATTACTATATTATATTTATATATATATTTATATATATATCTTGTTTTTGTTTTGATTTATATACTATTATTATAAGAAACCCAATTGTGAGACTATGTTTGACTTCCATTATGTTTGAATTCTCAAATTATGTATATGTCATATTGAAATTTTAAAATAAGACAAATATGTGATATGATTGGGTTAAATATGGGAAATAATTAAAAAGTAATAATTCTAATACTTTGATGTTACCCATAAAATTCAAAAAATTTAGAAGCATGTTTGAGTTCATTAGTAGTATAGTTTCATATTTTCGTAATTTCATGTTGATTTTCTTACTAACATAATTTTTTTTTATTATAAATATTAAAATTGGATAGTTTTTGATAAAATTATATATATATATAAGTAGAATTTTAACATTTCCTTGAATACATTTTTTGTAAAAATGTGACTCATTGTTTAGAAATGGCCTCTAATATACTTTTTAAAAAATGATCATTAAATTAAAAATTACAACATACATAAACTATTATATGGATAAAAATATCAAAAAACCCATTTATAAATTAATGTGCATATATAGGTCTAGATAATGTGGTTATCAACATATTTGGTATCAATACATACTATTAATTTAATTATTATTAAACAATACACAAATCACAAGAATTTTTATGGTTCAGAATATAAATATATCCTTTTTAATAATGTATGTTTTTCATCCACCTACTAGGTCATTATTTTAGGGTAATATGCATTGCGAAAATATCTAGTTTATAAAATATTATAAATTTACCATGCAATCCATAAATATATTAAAATAGTGTAATATATATACAAGATCTATAATAATTATCAATTTTTTAATTTCTGGTTTAAATATGTATGATCATATATTCATAAAAATATTTTCATGGAGGATTTTAATGATGATTTTAATGAGTGAAAATTTAATTAAAAAATAAATTATCTCCTTTGAAATTATTATTTTTTGTGAAAAAATGACTTAAATTTTTATTTTACCACTCATCGTATATCTTGTGGGAAATATATTATTTTTCTTAATATTAAGAAATTTTCAAGAAGACCGAACACATGTACCTAATACAAAAATGGTGTAATTAAAGCATGACATATCATATAGAGAGATTTGGTCCTAATATATTACTAAATTTAGTAGTTCTTATGGAATTGGGGACATGGATAGTGGATGTTAAAAATTATAACCATGAATGTAATGTGGAAACATCAGTACACATAGATATTGTGAAGAAAATTATTTGAAACTCATTTATTAATGCATGTATGACTGATATTTTTTGGGTTTAAACTAATATTTTGTTGCATTTTGTCTATTTTTATATGACACTCATTTATCTTCCATCAATTATGAACAATTATATATATATATACCGATATTTTTTTGTTTTTTTAATTTTTAAAAAATATTTTTTAAAAAATATTTTTTATAAAAGTTTGTTGAAAAACGTTTAATTTTACCTTTTTTGACATGGGTTTACTAAAAACCAAATGATTTGAAGATTTTTTCTGGTCTCCCAAAACTCCCATGTCATCAGATCCATTTGATATGCTTCCATAATTATCATGCATGCTCCTTAATTTGTATATTCTCCCTTCATACCATTGCATACTATCTTATATTATCCTATATTCCTTAGACACTCTCCCTTCTTTTAGTTCATAACCTTCTTCTTCAACGATATCATGGGAATTATATGGAGTAGATGAGGAGTGTTCATTTACTAAGAATATGATTTCAAAGTTACCATCACAGTGCTCTTGGAGGGTGGATGTAATTTTCTTGTAATTATTAATGTGACCAAAATTACTAAATATTAATACTAATTGTTGAATATATTTATTAAAAAGATTTTAATAATAATAATATAGAAACTACATTGAATACATATGTTGATAGGATTATTGAAATACATAGATAAGTTTATCCATTTGACAAATATGGAGTGGTTATAGAAGATTTCAAAGGCTTATATGGGCATACCATGGGGTCGTTAGAAAGTGATATGGTGTCCCTTCCTATCAAGTATCATGATTGGAGGTACATTATTAAGGACTAGAAGAATAATATTATTGATAAACAAATAAAATTAAGTGAAAATAAATTATTATAATTTATTTTTTTGTATATTCCTATCAAATGAAAGTCTCATTATTTATACATATCCAATATGTAAATTCTATTTCATATTAACTTGCATGAATTAGTTTTATATCAATGGAATATGAAAAACATTTGGGAAAAGTGGAAGAACATTAGGTATATACTATGGTGTGTCTCCAATGAAACCTCCTTGACCACCAATCCATTTTTTTTATTTTCAACTAACACTTTTAACATTAAGTGTGAACCAAAAAAATTACAACCAAATAAAACCATTAAAAAGTAAAAGTCATCCAAATCAAGAATATTTAATGCTTCCCCTCCCCTGAACCTACATTAAAAAAACAATCCTCCACCTTTATATGGCTGCTCGGCTAGCTATCTCATGCAGTGTTTCACGATCTTGGTACTGATGGAAAGTGAAATACCCTCTCATTCAAATGAAACCTCCTTGAGTCTCCATAAATTTTATAAAGAGGTGACCAAAGGGATACCAGAGGATCAATGAATGTCCATGATGGATATGTATTATTATGGTTCAAAAAGTTTATTTTATATAGACTTAGTAAATTGATATTATTTAAATGGAAATAATATAACTTTACTAATATTTACCTTTCTATCAAGATTCATCTAAAAAAATCATCAATCAAAGAGAAACAAGTTTTCCAACAAACACCTGATTCCAATTTTTTTGAGGAGAATATATAACAAGGTAATATTCTAACTAGGATTAAAAATACTTTTCTTCATATTAAGTACATATGTTTTTATTGTTATAAATTTTATTCTTTGATTATGTAGGTGAAAGATGTTGGTAAGGTGGTGGGTAAAACTAAGTTGTGGTTCTATGTGCAAAATAAATATGACGTGCATTACATAAATAAACCCAATTTAAAAAATATGGTTTAAAGAAATAAATTATAATTCACTTTTGTTTATGTTGTAGATATTGAACAAAATAAATCATTGTAAATAATTGATTTATAAAGTCAACTAATAGTACAATTTATCTTAAGGTAGATTTTAATATGTTGATTTGATTTAAATAATTATAATTTATACCATATTTAATAATTATGTAATATATATTTAATGATACTTGAGTATATCAATAAAGTGGATGAAATAATTAATTATATTATTATTGATGAGTAATTTTGGTGGCACTATTTTTAGTACATTTAAAATTAGTGGAATTGTTAGTTTACCAAATGATTATTTTTATTTTATTGATAAGTTTCATTATTTTATAATTTTTTTACTGTCCATATTAATGTGTTAATTTATATATTTTTTCTTATGATTTTATCTAGTAATTTAAAAATTATTATGATATTTCACACAAAATAGAATATATTCATAAATATGAGTAGAATAAAATAATGGGTTATCATATCTTTATTGAGTAGCCTTGATATTGATGTTATAACCATTTTTCACTTGGTTAGAACTTGTTATTGATGATTTTATTTTATATTAAGATTTATGTTAAATCTAGAGAGTAAATAAAAATAAGTAAATCATAGTGAAACATTGAATTCATGTTGATTTAAATGTGTCGAATTGATGAGTTATTGTCAGATAAAATTATTTTTCTCCAACATATATTTGTTTTTATTTGTTTTTATGATTCAAAAAATAGATATTTTTTCTAATAATTTTATCTTAAGTTTTACAGATTATTCTTTTATCAAAGGTATTTATCTTACACTAACTCTTGAAGTGTTTATCTTATTTCGTGTGAAATATTTATTATGATAAAAAACATTTTATCTTATGTGAATCAAATTCTTAAATGAATATATTCAATTTACTCAAAATTAGAATACTCCCTCGAGGAAATTTATCTTACTACATAATATATTATCTAATGATGATAATATTTTATTTTACACTTTATATAATTCTTCATCTTATGAAAATTATATTTATAAAATATTATCATATGAGTGTAAGAATAATTTTGAAAGCTTTGTTTCACACCTCAGTAACAAATTTATCTTACATTGAAGAATTATCCTATGTAATGTTGAATTATGTTTATATTATGCACAATATGATTCAAAAATCTCTTTTACCTTATTAAGTCTCTGAGAAGTTTATCTTACAATAATAGTACAACAAGATAGATAACTTATATGAAATTATATTTTATATAGAAATTTATGATTAATTTCATATTATATTGATAATTCTTTTAATTGTTTTAAATAATACCAAAAAAATAATTTTCTATTTCAGGAAATATCAATTTGTACGAAGTTATGTTTTTCATAGAATGTAAAAATATGAAGAAGAATATCTCTTAATGTGTTACTAAAAAAGTTTGTTCCATATTAAGAAAGAATGGATGCATTCCATTAATAGACTATCATAAAAAAATTTCAATGAAATTTCAAATCGACTATTATGATTATTTCACTAGTTAATTACAAAATAAAATAAGTGATATAAGAGGAATAGTTATCCAGTACATGAAGACACATGAGAAATAGAACTAATTTGATGAACACAAAGTAACAAATACATTCATACCCATAAAAAGGATTGTGTGTACATTGAAAAAAACTCATAAAAATGATTTCCTTTTGTGTTTAAAATTTTATCATTTGCACTAAAGATCATCCAGAGCTTCACCATGAATACTATCATCTTCTAAGGACGTATCTTAATCTTCTGTCAGTTAAACCTTGCATTTATTTACTACAACAGTTCTTTAAATGTTTACTCATAATATTTTTTTAACTCATTGTAGGAGTGTGTGTTAATTCCAAGGATAGGTCCAATAAGGGGAGATCCAGGTTGAAATCTCTTCAATCTTTGTAACAACTGACATCTGGTGGTAATCAGCTAGGATCCCAAAAAAAGGGATGTTAAAGTGAAAATCACCAAACTAGTGGAACAAAAGTTTTGGTGGAGTGTACTAGGAGATTTTTTCTCCTTCAACCTATATAAATATCCTATGTTAATTTTCTCTATAAATATTTTATATTTCCACTTTATATATTCATTGAGGAAAATATTTTAACTCAAAAACCTTGAAGAGGGAGGTTTCCAAAAAATAAATATTTAAGAACTCAATTCACCCCCTCTTGTGTTTTCAGTAAGACATTATCGGGGACAATAGGTATCAGAGCTCATGACTCTTGAGTTAATATTTGTCAAAGGATGAAGTCTAAAGATATTTTTTTCAAATTTATTTTTTGGATGATAACCAAGATTTTATGTCAATGGTTAGAGTTCCCTGCATTAAAAAATAAAATTATAGTTTCTGGATGGCACACGTGACCATATATCTGAAGAATCTTATACTAAAATTGTATCTTAATGTTGTGAAGACTTATGAAATTACTAATAAATTAACACAAATATGAGGTTCTAAAACCAAAGTAGACTATGATTTGAATTACAAATCTGTGAATTATTTAATCATTGGATTTGGACCATTTGAGTTCAACAGAGTTTCTTAGTGTTAAATTTCTCATGAAATGTATTCCACTGTAGAAATAACTTACAATGGTATTGAAAATATGAATTATCTATGATATGATACTTTCATACTAAATTTTCACATATTGACAATGTTTAAAGGTGAAATTATTACTAATATGAATATAATACTCACTAATAATGTTAATAATGTTACTGCTCTAGGAGTATATATCACTGATCCCGAACAATCCTTGAAATTTCTACCAGTATTAGAAACTAAAAAGAGATTAATATCAACTACAATAAAATAATTAGTAAAGGATATAAATTTTAAAATAAAATATCTCATTGGAGATCCTATCTTGTACAACTATGAAATGGAAGCTGAAGCTAGAGAGTATAAAATGGAAAAGAAATAAAATGATACCTTGATAATTTTATGTTCTAGACGTGACAATAATAACAAAATCATAAAGATCTATAAAAAATAAAAATTAAGAAAATTCTTCAAAATATTCTAGATCAAATGATGAGATTTCATAGTTTTCTTGAAAGTTCTATAAATTTGATAACAAAATAATATTTTTCAAGAGACCCTTCATCAAGTACAAAAAGCATTGTGTCAAATATAAGAAAATGAGTTTTTAGGAGTTCAAAAAGGTAGGAAAAATCAAGAAATATTTCCAAAAATTGATTGAAAATAATAACTTTGAAAAAAAATATCTTCAAGAAGGATTGGTATAATAAGAAATAAAAGAAATATATGAAGGCTACATGGAGTGATTCTAAAGATTATAGTGAATTTAAATCTTCAGAATAATAATCTTTTGATATTAATCAAAATTAAAAAATATGATTTATGGAACATTCATATAAGATACATTATTAATATTCATCTTATCATGAGGACAAGCATTTATAGAAAAATTAAAAAGTATCATATGAAGAATTAATTGAATATTGTACTGTGTTAGAGACAAAGTATGAAAGGTTAAAGAAGAAAAAATCACTCATGAACTCCTATAATAAAATTGTCAATGAAGTGGAAGACATAATTAAATAAATTTAAGATTTAGAAAATAAATTATAAAAGTCTAATTTATCATATTCTAAAAAAATTAAGACAATAGAGAACCTATAGAAGGATTTTAAACACATCAAAGATATTGAAAATGTTTTCCCAAAAGTGATAGATTATCTAAAAAAACTCTTTATTAGAATCAACACTAAAAGGAAAAAAATTTGAATAGGAAGTCGTGGTGAGGGGCCTAAACATTACAAGAACGATTTTTTTATTTGTTCTAAAAACAGAATCCATTCCAAAGTTACCAATTTTCATTGAGGATAAATGGGAAATTTTGCCAATATATATAATCTATAAAATCCTCAATTTTATGGTATAAAAATTTATTTTATTAAAAAATATTTTTCAAAACATGTTTTTATGTTTTTTGGGAAAATAATATTTTTATCCCCAAGTATTTTTTAACTAACATTTTAGGACCCAAGATAATTTGGGTACGCAAATTTTTTATTGTTTTATTTTACATTATTGGGAAAAAATTACATGAACAGTGGTGAAAATTTATTTATGGGTAGTGGTTGTTAAATAAATATGAGTGGATTTTTCTCAAACTTTCACCCACTAACCAAGATTTAAAGAGGTTATGTTATATTTGGTGACAATGAAAAAGGAATAATTTTTGGAATTTTATCTATTTTAATTCCTCAATCTATTCTTATCAAAAAGGTTCTTTATGTTGAAGGCTTAATGGACCACCTGATAAGTATCCCTCAAATTTTTGATGATGGCTTTTTAGTTTATTTTTTGAAAATGCATGTTTATTTTTTCAATATAAGTCTCTCAATTTTAAATCGTGTAAAAACGATAATTTTTATACATTAGATCTCAATTACATTTGTAGAAAAAATGTAAATTGTATGAATGCTGAAATTTTTAAATCATGGATTTTGAATATAAGGATTCTGTGTTATAATTATCACTCCATGAAAAGTTGTCTAAAATACTTTTTCCTTCTAAATTTCCTAACATTAAATAAGAAAAAATATGGGATTCTTGTTAAATGGGAAAACAACACTAGTAATCTTTTAAACCAATTAAATAGGATGATATATCTAAACCTCTTGAGATTATCCTTATAGATCTGTTCGAACCACCTAGAACTACAAGCCTATCTAGTAAATCGTTTGTTTATATATTTGTTGATGAATTTTCAATAGTTACATGGTTTTTATTTTTTAGACATAAAATTTAGTCTTGTTCTATTTTTATCAATTTCTACAAGCCAATGAAAAATTAAAAGAATTCCAAATTTTTTAATTTGAAAAGTGATCATGGAGTCAAATTTTAGAATCTTGAATTTAGTTCATATTTCTAAAAAAATGTGTCAAACCAATTTTTGTTTCCCCCATGACACCTCAACAGAATTATGTTATTTAAAGGAGGAATATGAATTTGTAATAAACTACTAGAACCATGTTACGTGAATATAACATGTCTACTTATTTTTTAGGAAAATTGTTTAACAAAAAATGTTATGTCATTAATAAAGCTCTAATAATACCTTTCATAAATAAAATTCTATATGATTTATGGAATAATTAAAAACCATATATAGGATAATTTAAAGTATTTTTATACCAGGTTTACATTTTAAATACCAAGGATAATCTAGGAATTCTTGATCCAAATGGTAATGAAGGTATTTTCCTAGGTTATTCTTATACTTCCAATTATTGTAGAGTTTTAAATAAATTTTCAAGGATTATTGAATAATCAACTCATATGAAGTTTGAAAAAATTCATCCTTTTGATCACAAAATGACTCAAAATAATGTAATGAATCAGTCTCTAAAGAACATGACACTTTAACCTATCTTTAAAAACAACAAGGATGATGGTTTAGAACTTTATAATCTTAAACCAAATATTATAAGGGTTGGTACTAGTGAACTAGAAAGTGTGATACCAAGATTAAATAAAAATCATCAATACCATCCTTTAGAAATTATTATAGGAAGCATAGTTGAAGGAGTTAAAACAAGCAGAAATATTTGGAACCTAGTAGAATCACTTTTCTTTTTTATCTTAGCTAGAACCAAAATATATATAAAAATCTTTATTTGAAGAAGGTTAGTTTTTAGCTATACAAAATGTGTTAAATCAGTTCAAAAGGAAAAAATTAGGGTAATTTGTTGATATATCCTATAATTATCTTATAATTACAAAAAACGGTATTTAGTAACAAACAATATGATCCATGGTATAATCATTATAAATAAATCTTGATTAGTTTAAGAAGGATACAATTAAGAATAAGTAATAGAATACGAAGAAACCATTTACCCTATAGATAGGTTAGAAGCAATTATAATTCTTCTATTATATGAGTGTTGTATGAGTTTTTAATTACAAAAAAGGGATGTTAAATAATAATTTTTAAATGTATTTCTAATGTAAGAAATTTATTTATTTAAACTTTATAGTTTTTAATTTTTTCACATTCAAAATTCTATTTTTAAACATAACAAATATCTATATGGAATTAAATAAGCACCAAGTGCATGTAAGAGAGATTAAACTATTTTATTTTATCAATTAGTTTTATATTAGGAATGGGTGGTCCTATATTATTTATGAAAACATCATCTTCAGATATTTTTCTAGTACAAATATATGTTGATGATGTTATTTTTTGATCAAAAAATTAAAAATTATGAATTGATTTTTCAAAAATTATGAAAAATATATTTTAAATGAGTATAATGGGTGATTTAAATTGTTTTCCAGGATTTCAATTTTACCAAAAAGATTTTTTAAATGTTATAAACCAATGAAAATACATAATTTATTTGCATAAGAATTTTTTAATTGAAAACAATAAGACTTTTTTAAGTCATATAATATCCAATATTAAACTCAATATGAATTAGATTGGAAAACTATTTTAAAAACACTGTATAAAAGAATAATCGAAAGTTTATTATATCTTATTTGAAGTAGACTAGACATTATGTTTTCATTTGGTCTTTGTGAAAGATTTTAATCCAATCCTAAACAATATAATTTAAATTATTCCACACGAATTCTATGGTATTTAAAAGAAATTATATCTCTTAATCGTATTTTTTCCGAAAAATGATCTCAATTTAACTTCATATTTAGATGAATATTTTTATAGATGTAAATTTCACTAGAAGAGAACCTCAGGAACCTTTCATTTTCTTGGAAAATCTCTTCTATTTTGGTCAATTAAAAAACATCACCCTATATAATTATAAACTTATAAAGTAGAATATATTGTAGTAGGAAGTTGTTTTACACAAGTACTGTGGATGAAACACATCTTAATGGATTTTGGATTTAATTTTAATTGTGTTCCAATCAAATATCATAATTCCAGTGCTATGAACATTTCAAAAACTCCAAATTACCATTATTTAAAAACACAAATTGATTAGATAAGTCATTTATTAATATCTCATTCAAAAAAATGATCTATCTCATTAGAATTCATTTCCATAAAAACCAATTACTGGACATTTTTAAAAAACATTTACGTATAGAAATATTAGATTTTATTTAATTATAATTAGGTTTTTTAATTTTACATGAAGTTATTTTAATCTTTCTCAGTATCATAGTTTCTTATTCATGTAAATATTTTAGTTACCTTATTTAATTTATTTTTTGGCATCACAATTCCAAGTATTAGTCACATAAAATAGGACATGTCACCAGGGCTTTATAATGACTGTTATGTACATCACTATATGACCCCTCATATATCGAAATACAAAAAAAGGTGTCTTATATATGTGTGAAACCATTGTAAACCTTAAAAACCTCACTCTTTATACTATTAAAACCTCGTTTCACTAACCCTCTAATATTCAAAATCCAATAAACAATAGAAAAACTAATAGAATCAATGGAGCTTCCCCAATCAGAATGAAGAATCAAAGAACATTAAGAAAAATTCTATGTGGATGAGCAATAGATTTTACTTTGATTGATGGAACGGAAATTTTTCTTAATAATGTTATCAACCATCAAGGAAGGTAATTTTTATTTGATGAAGTAATAAGTGATTTTGTGATTTCAAAGGATGTTCATTAGTTCTATGAGATGGTAGTATTTTATTTTCGCGATAATGACTACCTCATCACTGAAACCACAAATAAAAAATGTTTCTCATTAACCTCGTTAGTAATGGATGAAGTGTTAAAGTTACCCCATGAAGGATATGAATAATTAAGTATTTATTTGTGCACTAGATATGAAGTTAGCCTGCCTGAAATCATGCAGTCCCTATTCATCTATAAAAATATTGAGAAGAATCATGTGAATGACCTTGAACTAGAAGCAAAATTTCCTATAAAGTTTATTAAATATGCATCTCATAGCATAATGGTGAGTTTTAAAAGGTTTTATTTCAAGATGTTACTTTATTATTATTTTTATGATTAAGAATATGGTTAATCTATCATTATACATTTTGAGATACATGTACCATGTATAGAATATGTCTGTAAATTTACATCCTTTTTTGGGGTATTAACTTTAGAATTTCATAAGGTTTATATTTATTTTGGATGACAACACCACAACCCGTTGTCATGGACTGAAAACATTGGGAACAAGTATTTTAAGAATGGGTTTTGATGTAATTATTCTTTAAATGAGGTGGTGTTAGTATTTCATGAAGAAGATATCAGATTAAACCCAAATTTGACTTAGGGGGAGTCATCTCAGATGTGTTCTTCCAGTAATGTCATAATACCTATAGGTGTTTATGTTTCAGTAGAAATCAACAATATGATGATTATAAAACCACATAGGTTCACCAAGAATAATTTTATATTATTCTTTCTTAGCATACATGGTCATAAATTACTATAATTGAATTATATAAAGCAGAAGACAGATTTAGTGATATCCACTCGAAGTTAATGTCAAAATTAGAATCATTAAAATGTTAGTTGCTAAAATATAGGAATAAAATTAGGACTCTAGGATCATGTTGTCTCAATGGAATATAATAATGAAGTAAAATCATTATTTTAGTCTCTGTTTAAATTTTTTTTCAGTGAAACCATCTTTTGAATCCTCAAATCAAGTATATGTTTTCTCAAGGTCATAAATTGTGTCTATGGAGATAGAAACGATGACTACTATAATCTCCTCAATAAAGTGGAAAATTATTTCAAAGAAAGTGATTTGGGGAATTAAAATGGCTCTAATTAATGATGTTATAAGGTTTTAGGTGTTTCCACAACAATATCCTATGTTAGTTGATCAATCTAAGAATGAAAATAGATCAGTGGGAAAATAAATACTCCCATAAGTTCAACATGTTACTTCTAAAGTGAAAATATATGTAATTTCTATCTTGGAAGGTTTAAAAAATATGTATAGACCCCTGGAAAATAATTTTTAAGTGTGGGAAACCAATTATAAATATTTACAATGGTTTTTTGTATGAAATTTGAAGATTGAATAATCAGAGGATGAAGAAGATGAATATGCTGATTAATTTTTTCATCCACAGGAATGAAAAGTGTTTAAAAGAGGAATGGAAATTGATTCAGTTGATCATTATTTTAGTATATTAGATTTCCAATATTAATAATTGAAAATTTATTAGTCAGTTTCACTTAAAAGAAAAATATATAATACATAATCCGAAATTTCTAACTGTGGATCTAGATTGGTTTTACAAATCTTATTGATTACTGTAAGAATGGAATAATTGATAAAACACTATTTTGTTGAATATTTTATTGATAATAAATTATATTATTTCCTCACATTGTGTTAAATATGTTTATTTATAAAATATTTGGGATTTGATCATTCATTTGAAAATTTGGTGAAAATTCTAGTTTTACCCTTTATGGTGCACTGTAGTATTTCGAAGATAAATATTTGTATATTTATTATGTAAATTTTAAATTTTGTAACAGTGTTCCTAACATAATGTTCTACAACTTTTATTTAGGAAACTAGACCTAACGAGTGCATTTGGATGGAGTAAATGGGCCATTAATCCAATGGTGGGCTGGACTTGGCAGAATGGACATGGGTTTTGTATTTGGGCCATATCTTCTTCATCCGACCTTGGATGGAGCCCAAATTTTGAGAAACGCTCGAGGACATGATTTTACACAAATAATCCTTCTAGAAGGCCGGTCAATTCACGCGTTTTGAGGTAAACTAGGCGGTTAAACGTGGAATAAAATATTTGGCCGAGTTTTTCATTTCACACTTAAAAAGTAATGTAACCCAAGCCCTCACAAACTCTATTTAAAGGGGTTTTTAACTCTTTGGGAGGGTTGGTCGAGGATTTTGGAAGGTGTGTCTGAAAGGGTGTCTCTTGGGAGACCCTCACAACTCTTGGAAGAAGTAATCCTTTGTGCAAACCTCTCTTCCAAAAAGACTCTCCTCTCCCACCTCTTCTTTGTATTTCTTTTATTTCATGTTTGTTTCTTTAATTTTTCTTCAAATAATCTTCTGTGTTATTCCCTTTTCATCTTCTCTTAATATTCTTAATTGGGTTGGAATCAAGAGTGGAGACAAGATTGGGTTCTACTCTTTCAATCCTTTGCTTATGCAAAACATCTCCACGATGACTTCACCATCCATGGAAGACTAGTTCTTTTTAGTAATCGACCGACCTCTATCCTTCTTCATTTAATTATTTTGAATAATTGAGCTAATTTAATTAAATTAATATGATCCATGAATTATGTTTTTAAATTGTAAGAAAATAATCAAGCAATTGAACAATTAACACAAAACACACGAGGTCGGGAATTGTGTAAATTGCGAGAGCGCGATCTTAATCGGTAATACAAGACTATACAGGATAAATTTTTAGAGTTCAAATATAATACCTAAACACAATTAATCCTCATTTTAAGAATGGATATGTGGTCTAATTAACCACTGACCATAAGCTATCCTTAGAACAACAATCAAAGCAGGGTGTTGCGATTGTGTGTTCCAAAGCTAGCATAGGGTTTAAGTAATTTCATCTTTGTGGTTAAGTTAACTCTCGTAGGGTTTGAGGGATAAAAAATTAGGAGATAATAATTAAGTGGATATTGATTTAAATGATAATGATTAATAAGTGAATGAAGAGGTAGGGATAGATCAATTACGGCTTTTAAAATATTTTCTAAAAAATATCTTTTCGTTGTGTCATTTTAATCGAACTTCATTTCAAAACTAAAAACAAAAAAAATACAATCTTCTTCCAGAAAACTTCTTCTAGATTCATAAACTATAACCAACCCCCATCCTTTCAAATAGTGTTATTATTCTCTTTTATTTTATTTTTAGAATATCTTTAAAAATTTGTTTTAAATCTACTTCCTCCTTTGAGAGACGACCTTGCTCAGCCACTCTACTGCACCTAAGTACCCCAAAATCACACTAATCATTTGAGGGCGCCCATGATAGTGCTCTTTCAAATTGCCGCCATTTACGGGGAGGCAAGTAATTTATTCAACCATTTAGAGGTATTTTTTTTATTTTTCATTTTATTATTTTCTTCACCTCTCTCTTTCATCTTTCCCCTTTCTCAAGTTCTCATTTTTTTCATCCTCTTCTTTTCTTTTTGGACCATCAACTCAAACTGCTCATTTTTTATTTTACTATGGTCCACTTTATTTATATTCATTTTTATTTGATTTATGACATGAACTAATCCCAAAGATCTCTTAAATCTTGACCTGGAGATTGAACGCAGCCTTAGGGCACGAATCAGACATTCTCAGTCTACGGGAAGATTCAATATTCAACCAGTTGGTGAATTCCTCTCTTCTGGAAACATTGAAATTAGAATATATTAAAATTCAAACATATAAGAAGAACCAATGGCTGGAAATAATAATAATGATCTAAATAGAACCATTCTAGTATTGGCTGAACCTGATATTAACTATCAACCAAATTGTATTTGCATACCCAAATATTGAATCAGACTTTGAACTAAAATCTGGGTGAATTCACTTACTTCCAAAGTTTCATAGCCTCTCTGGTGAGGATCCCAATAAACAATTGAAAAAATTTAATGTGGTTTTCTCAACCCTAAAACCTAGAAATGTCTCTGAAGATCAAATCAAACTAAGAGCATTCCCATTCTCACTTGATGGAGCTTCGAAAGACTCGATGTATTATTTATAACCCAATGATGTAACTTGTTGGAACGATTTGAAACGTCTTTTCTTGCAGAGATTTTTTCCATCATCGAGGACGAATTCCATTTGTAAAGAGATATCTGGGATCTAGCAAGCACAAGGGGAGTTAATGTATGAGTATTGGGAGCGATTCAAGAAGTTGTGTGCAAGCTGTCCACATCACCAAATCAGTGAGCAATTACTCATTCAGTACTTTTATGAAGGACTCACACCTATGGAGAGAAGCATGGTGGATGCTGCAGTAGGAGGGGTATTGGTGGACAAGACACCAGTAGTCGCACATGCATTGATCGAAAATATGGCACAAAACTCCCAATAATTTGGCGATCGAAGTACACCACATGTCAGGGGAGTACACCAGGTAAGTTCTTCTTCTCTTGAAAGTCATTTGATTGATACAATTTTGGAAGAATTGACAACTATGGTGAGGCAGATTTCTTTGGCTCAAAAGACATCCCAAACCACTCCTTCAAGGCCTTGTGTAATTTGCACTGATACAAGCCATCCAACTAATTGTTCCCCCAACTACAAGAAATAGAAGATTGTGCAGCAGTATTCCCAGGGAGACCATTTCATCAGAAGAAACAACCATATCCCCAAAAGAAGTTTGATTCATTTTCTCCAACATACAACCAAGGGTGGGAAGATCAACCGGACATGAGGTGTGGCTCTGGACAACAACAAAGGCCACCCTTTCAACAAACTTCTAGCAGCCTACACCTTACCAGGAGGGTTTCCAACAACCCCAAAGGAGATTTGAAGCCCAAGCATGTGCAATCCAGCAACAAGGGAATCCCCCTCCCAAGGTAGATTCTAACACTAATGACCTTTTGAAGCAAATTGTTCTTAATCAACAGAATGAGATAAAGAGTCAAGGTTCAGAGCTAAGGGAGTTGAAGACTCAAATGAGCCAGACTGCCACCGCCTTCCATGAACTTATAAGTAAGAATTCTAGAAATCTACCCTCCCAACCCACTCCACATCCAAAGGGGAATGTTTGTGCCATCACATTGAGAAGTGGGAAGCAAATGAATGATACATCTGTACCTACCACTCCACCGGTATTCACCTCAACTCCATAGAAGACACATTCCATACCAACTGATGAGCAATCCAAGGAGAAAGATAAAGGCAAGAAAAAGATTGATGATGTTCCTCCTAAACCCCTTCCTTTTCCAAACAGGGTTGTTCAAACCAAGAAGATGGCTGAAGAAGCAATGCAAAAAGTGGTTTTGGACACATTCAATCATGTGGAGATCAACATCCTTATACTTGAAGCCATTAAGAAAATTCCAAGGTTTTCCAAATTCTTAAAAGAACTTTGCCCCAATCAAAGAGGGCTCAATGGAAATGAGAGGATCAATCTTGGAAGGAATGTGTCAGCACTCATTACACCAACTCTAGCAATTCCGACAAAGTGCAAGGATCTAGGGACATTCACCATCTCATGTACCATAGGGTAGTTTCACTTCTCTGATGCACTTTGTGATTTAGGTGCTTCCATAAATGTGATGCCTCACTCTTTATTCTCTTCCTTGCAGGTTGGTGAGTTGAACCCAACAAGAGTAGTGGTGTAGTTGACGAATAGATCTACGACATATCCAGTGGGAGTCCTTGAGGATGTACTTTTCCGGGTAAGAGAAATTATCTTTCCAGCAGATTTCTCTATTCTTAACATGGAGGATGATCAGGTAAGTTCTCATGCTCCCATAATCTTAGGTAGGACCTTCCTCAAAACTGAAAAAACTATCATAAATTTAAATTAGGGTACACTTTCCATGGAGTTTGGAGATGAAGTTGTGATATTTAATGTTATAGATTCCATGAAGTTCCCCTCAGAGGATCACTCTGCATTTGTTATCTCCCATTTTGAACCACCAAATAAAAACTCCATGGAATTTTATTGTCCTATGCTTAGGGAGATTATGAATATTGGTTTGAGTTTGATGTCTAAGAGAACTTCCACACATGATGCTGATACACAATCCTCTCTTGGATTTGATTTGGATTCATATTATGATTTTGATTATGTTCACTCTTATTATGACATGGATGTTGAGTATGATGATGTATTTGATTCTTTATTCTCTAATTTTGATGATGTCTATTCTGATATTGATGCTCTTTGTCCACATATTTCAGTTCCTTCAATGTCTCCATCCATACTACACCCTCCTTCATTAGAACTCAATCCATTTCCACCAAATCTGAAATACTCATACTTGTTGAGTGATGAGAGATTACCTGTTATCATTGCTAACAATCTCCCCTTTGAACATGAAGAAAAAAATTTGAATCTTTTGAGGGAGAACAACAGGGCAATCAGGTGGACCTTGGCTGACATATCAGGTATTAGCCCATCCATTTGCAATCATAGGATTCTCTTGGAGGATGGGTCTAAACTAGTGAGACAACCACAAAGGAGACTCAATCAAACCCTTCTGGAGGTTGTTAAAAAAGAAGTTGAAAAATTTATCGAGGTAGGTATAATCTATTCCATTTCAGATTCTCAGTCGGTAAGTCCAATTCAGGTTGTGACTAAGAAAAGTGGTGTTACTGTTGTTAAAAATGAGAAAGATGAGTTAGTTCCAATGAGGGTACAATATAGTTGGCGTGTGTGTATTGATTATAGGAAACTAAATCATTCCACTCGCAAAGACCATTTCCCCCTCCCATTTATTGATCAGATGCTTGAGAGACTAATTGGGAAGACACACTATTGTTTCTTGGATGGATTTTCTGGATATTTTCAGGTTCCTATAGCTCCGAAGGATCAGAAGAAGACTACATTCACCTGTCCCTTTGGCACATTTTCCTACCGAAGGATGCCATTTGGACTTTGCAACGCCCCAAGTACCTTCCAAAGATGCATGGTGAGTATTTTTTCTGATTTTATTGAGACCTGCAAGGAGGTATTTATGGATGATTTTATAGTGTATGGGTCTTCATTTGATGAATTTCTAATTAGTTTGGGAAAGGTTTTGATCGTTGTATTGAGAAGAATCTAGTCTTAAATTTTGAAAAATGTCATTTCACGGTCGAAAAGGGAATTTTCTTAGGTCATATAGTATCACAGCATGGAATTGAAGTTAATAAATCTAAGGTAGATATTATTTATTCCCTCCCATATCCTACATGTGTGTGTGATGTTCAATAATTCCTTGGACATGCTGGATTTTATCGACGCTTCATCAGAGGTTTTAGTAAGATCGCTCTACCCTTATCTCGATTGCTTCAAAAAGATATTGACTTCAATTTTGATGATTCATGCAGGGTATCATTTGATGGGCTAAAGAAGTGTCTGACCACTCCACCGATCATACAGCCTACACGAGGGGACCTTCCATTTGAGATAATGTGTGACGCCTCCAACTTCACGGTTGGAGCTGTCTTATCTTAGAGGGTGGAGGGACGCTCACATGTGATCGCCTATGCATCGAGGACACTAGATTCAGCCCAATCAAACTACACAACCATGGAAAAAGAGTTTCTTGATGTCATATTTGATTTAGATAAATTCCGTTCATATTTATGGGGCTCTAAAGTAGTTGTTTTTTCTGACCATGCAGCTTTGAGGTACCTCTTAAAGAAGCCAGATGCAAAGCCACGACTTATCCGTTGGATTCTCCTTCTTTAGGAATTTGATATTGAGATAAAATAAAAGAAGGGATCAGAGAATTTGGTGGCAGAACACATGAGTAGGCTTACTCACACACTGGAGGATGACACCTTGGACTAGGTACCACTTCGGGACACTTTCGCCGATGAGAATCTCTATACCATCCTGGTACGCATCCTTGGTATGCTGATTTAGTTAATTACATTGTTTCCTATGAAATCCCAGCAAGTTTGAAGAATCATCAAGTCCAAAAATTAAAAAGTGAGTCTAAGTATTATGTCTGGGATGATCCTTACCTCTGGCGCATGTGTAGTGACCAAGTCATTAGGAGGTGTGTTCCCGATCATAAGTTTGAGTCTGTTTTGCATTTCTATCATACACTTGATTGTGGTGGACACTTTGGACCACAACGGACTGCTAGGAAGGTTTTGGACTCCGGATTATATTGTCCTAGCTTGTTCCATGATGCCCATGTGTTTTGTATGTCATGCTCTCATTGCCAACACACTGGGAATATTTCTAGGAGACATGAGATGCCCCAACAACCCATACTATTCTGTGAGATTTTTTATGTATGGGGAATTGATTTTATGGGTCCTTTTTCTAGTTCATTTGTATTTTTGTATATTTTGGTTGCTTTTGATTATGTGAGTAAATGGGTGGAGGCCAAGGCCACCAGGACTGATGATTCCCATGTTGTTGTGGACTTTGTCAAAGCACAGATTTTTTGCAGGTTTGGAGTACCAAAGGCCATCATCAGTGACCAAGGGATACACTTTTTCAATAGTAATTTTTATTCCCTTCTTCTAAAGTATGGGGTAACACACAAAACATAAACACCATACCACCCCCAAACAAATGGTCAAGCTTAGGTTTCAAATCGTGAGTTGAAACAAGTTTTGGAGAAATCTGTGCAGCTAAATAGGAAGGATCGGGGAAAGCACTTGGATGATGCATTGTGGGATTATAGGACAGCATACAAGACCCCCATTGGTATTTCCCCATTTTGGATTTTTTTTGGGAAATCATGTCATCACCCAGTGCAAGTTGAGAATCAGGCATATTGGGCTATAAAGAAATGCAACATGGATTTGGCCCAAGCTGGAATTCAAAGGAAGTTGCAAATTCAAGAGCTTGAGGAGATTCGACTGGCATCATATGAGAACTCAAAGCTCTACAAGGAAAGATCAAAATCATTTCATGATAAAATGATCCAACAAAGGGAGTTTCATGTTGGGGAGAAAGTCCAACTCTATAGTTCACGACTGAAGTTGATGCCTGGTAAGTTGTGTTCCAGATGGTTAGGTCCTTATATTGTGTCTAATTTTTTTCCTTATAGTGTAGTGGAGATCACACAAGAGGACACTGGAAGGACCTTTACATTCAATGGGAAACGTTTTAAGAGATACATCGAGGGACTTCCTACCGATGCAGTTGATTTTATCACACTGCATGACCCCATCATCACTTGAGAACATCAGGTTGTTCCTAACCCTTTAACTTTTATATTATTTTTCCTATTTAAAACTTCTGCATTTCATGTGCCTATATCATCTCATGGGTTCACATTGAGTACAATGCAATATTTTAAGTGTGGGGGAGTAGGGAACCTTTTAGTTTAGTAATTTCAATTGTTTTCCTGTTTAAAAAAAACCAAAAAAATTTGTGTGTTTTTCAAATTATGTGTGTTTATTTTTTAATTTTTTTTTTGATTTTGAAATTTTTGAGCTGAAATGATTCTCATCACAATTTTTAAATTCATATCAATGAGTGAAACAATTTTTCCCTTGAAAATAAACTTAAATTAATGTTGAAATAACTTTGTTTCAAGTTCAAATATTTAGTAATTTCATGAAAAGTACACCGAATTTTGAATCCCATGCCACATCTCACTGTCTTTATATTTGAAATCACTTTCCTGTGAGGCTTCTGAACCATTAATTTCCTATTCTTTACATTCACCTCACTTATTTAGAGAACCAAACCATGCTTGCTTTAACCATAATTTGATTTATTCCTGTCAAAACTTGAGGGCCTGAGGTACTTATGTTTAAACGATTGAGGAATTTGTTTAGTATTAAAGCCCCTATTTCAAATAATAATTTTTTATAATGGCCTAACTTGAACATTTAATCCTTGTAGCCCTTAGAATCCATGCACATCTTGTTAGTTTATCCACATTACAAGCCAATTTTTCCTATCCAACCAACTCTTGAAGTGAAATTGCATAATCTAGTTGAGCTTAGGTGTGGGGGAAGATAACTTGTGTTGTGCTACCACATTCTGTGATACTTTGGGTGGAAAATTAAATTCTAAAGAGATGTGTTTTCTACCGAAGAAAGTCATTATATTGAAATATGTGCCTTTTCTAGAGCTTTCATGACAAGTGAAGCTGTTCCTTTTCTGGAGCTTCTAATTGAGGTGGAAAGTTGTGCCTATCTAGAGCTTTCAAGAAAATCATGTTTGAGAAGATTGACATTTTTGATGCTGAAATGATGAATGGTGTAAAACTTTCAGGACTTTTCATGATGATGGAGCTGAATTGATACTATTAGGATTGAGGATAAGATCATATTTAAGTGGAAATTAGATCAATGCAATTTTGCTTCAAAAAGATTCAAGCCCTCCTCATTAAGCCTCAGAATTTTTCACATCTAAATCCTACCAACCGAAAGCCACAGAACAACCCTGAAAAGACCTCATAATAAACATCTGTCCTTGAATAATATTGGGTGGCAATGTAAGAATCTATCAAGCCTATGGTGACCCTTGTATGAGTTTGGATGAGAAAGACATTTCAAAAAAAATTGATATTTCAGTGATGAGAGAAAATTCAAGCGAGGTAAGTGTTTTGTGTATGGGACGATAAATGAAGTGGAAATATATTGAATGATATTAATATATAACTTGAAATAAGGTTTTTTATGAGGCATGATATCTTTTGATTCTTGGTGCAGAATTGATGGATCCCAATGATATGTGTTTTAAAATTGGTTTTGATTTGATATTGATGTTTACTTGACATGAGGTTTTTCCCAGGAGTGCAAAAGGGTAAGTGTGGGGGAGTTGATAAAACACTATTTTGTTAAATATTTTATTTATAATAAATGATATAATTTCCTCACATTGTGTTAAATATGTTTATTTATAAAATATTTGGGATTTGATCATTCATTTGAAAATTTGGTGAAAATTCCAGTTTTACCCTTTATAGTGCACTGTAGTATTTCGAAGATAAATATTTTTATATTTGTTATTTGAATTTGAAATTTTGTAAAAGGGTTCCTAACTTAATTTTCTACAACTTATAGTCAGGACACTGAAGCTAAATAGTGCATTTTAATGGAGTAAACGGGTCATTAATCCAATGGTGGGCTGGACTCGGCAGAATGGACATGGGTTCTGTATTTGGGTCATATCTTCTTCATCCATGCTTGGATTGAGCCCAAATTTGATGCAAGCTCCGGGAAATGATTTGACACAAATCATATTTCTAGAAGGTCGTCCATTTCACGTGTTTTGGAGGTCAAATAGGCGGTGCAACTTGGAATAAAATATTTGGCCGAGTTTTTCATTTCAGACTTAAAAAGTTATGTATCCCTATCCCTCAAATACTCTATTTAATGGGGGTTTCAACTCTTTGGGATGGCTTTTCGTGGCTTTGGGAAGGTGTGGCCGAAAGGGTGTCTCTTGGGAGCCCCTCACAACTCTTGGAAGAAGTAAGACTTTGTGAAAACCTCTCTTCCAAAAAGGCTCTCCTCTCCCACCTCTTCTTTGTATTTCTTTTATTTCATGTTTGTTTCTTGAATTTTTCTTCAAATAATCTTTTGTGTTCTTCCCTTTTCTTCTTCTCTTAATCTTCTTAATTTGGTTGGAATCAAGAGTGGAGACAAGATTGGGTTCTACCCTTTCAATCCTTTGCTTATGCAAAACGTCTCCACGATGACTTCATCGTCCATGGAAGAGTTGTTCTTTTTAGTAATCGATGGAACTCTATCCTTATTCATTTAATTAATTTGAATCATTGAGATAATTTAATTCACTTAATATGATCCATGAATTGTGTTTTTAAATTGTAATAAACTAAGCAAGAAATTGAACAATTAACACAAAACACGCGAGGTCGGGAATTGTGTAAATTGTGAGAGCGTGATCTTAATCGGTAATACAATACCATAAGGGATAAATTTGTAGAGTTCAAATATAATCCCTAAACACAATTCATCCTAATTTACAGAATGGATATGTGCTCTAATTAACCACTAACAATAATCTAACCTTACAACAACAATCAAAGCACGGTGTTGTGATTGCGTGTTCCGAAGCTAGCCTAGGGTTTAAGTAATTTCATCTTTGTGGTTAAGTTAACTCTCGTAGGGTTCGATGGATAACAAATTAAGGGATCATAATTAAGTGGATATTTATTTAAATGATAATTATTAATAAGTGAATGAAGAGGTAGAGTTAGATCGATTACACCTTTTAAAATATTTTCTAAAAAAACATCTTTTTGTTGTGTCATTTTAATCGAACTTCATTTCAAAGCTAAAAACAAAAAAATACAATATTCTTCCATCAAACTTATTCTAGATTCATAAAATATAACCAACCCCCATCCTTTCAAATAGTGTTATTATTCTCTTTTATTTTATTTTTAGAAAATCTTTAAAAAGTTGTTTTAAATCTACTTCCTCCTTTGAGAGACGACCTTGGTCAGCCACTCTGCTGAACCTAAGTACCCAAAAATCTCACTAATCATTTGAGTGCGCCCACTACAGCGCTCTTTCAATAATAAAAAAGGATTGACACTAGGGTTTATTCATTATTTAATATTCAAGGGAGAAATATACCTGGACTACCTATCATTAATTACCATGATTATACTTTTAAGAGGATAAAATTAATCTTTGACCCTGATGATATTTACCAAATATATAATCAGATGTTTAATAAGGAAGTATATTTTCAAATACTTGAACCATATTAAAAACTATCCTTTATCTAATATCCCAAGGATTAATAAATAAATTTAATATTGAATTCATTAAACAATATGTCTCTACCAAACACCACTTTTTTATAACCTAGCCAGTAAACATAATTTTTTCACCTCTGTGATTTGAATTTTGAAAAACTGGCATACACAGTTGCGTTTTGTAAGATATTTAGAGTCTGATAAGACAAAAATAATTTTTGGTAAATAGTTACATAACCTTATGAATATTAATATGAAAATTAATATGACCCTTATGAATTGTAAGCCATATTATTATTTTATTGTCTTGGGTTTATAATATAATGAGATCTTGATTAATTTTTCAATGTGACATAAAACGAATAATAGTTTTAAAATTGTTATTTATCAAATAAATTATGATTTTAATTAAAAATTAAATGAATAATATTTAGAAAATTATTTTCAAGAAATTGAGTTATTTTTTTAATTATACAATTTGAGAAAATGGTTAGGACTTATGGTAAGGGGGGGTAATGGAATTATTATTTTAGGAGAGGTACTGGAATTATAATAAATCAATTAAATTTAGGGGAGGTACTGGAATTTTCTTGAAAAAATGATCTCAATTTAACTTCATATTAGATGAATATTTTTATAGATGTAAATTGCACTAGAAGAGAACCTCATAAACCTTTCATTTTCTTGGAAAATCTCTTGTATTTTGGTCAATTAAGAAACATCACTCTATATAATTATAAACTTATAAAGTATAATATATTGTAGTAGGAAGTTGTTTTACAGAAGTATTGTGGATCAAACACGTATTTATGGATTTTGGATTTAATTTTAATTGTGTTCCAATCAAATCTGATAATTCTAGTGCTATCAACATTTCAAAAAATCCAAATAACCATTATTTAAAAACACAAATTTATTAGATAAGTCATTTATTAATATCTCATTCAAAAAAATGATCTATCTCATTAGAATTCATTTCCATAAAAACCAATTACTGGACATTTTTAAAAAAACATTTACGTATATAAATATTTGATTTTATTTCATTAGAATTAGGTTTTTTAATTTTACATGAAGTTATATTAATATTTCTTAGTATCATAGTTCCTTATTCATGTAAATATTTTAGTTACCTTATTTAATTTATTTTTTGGCATCACTATTCCAAGTATTAGTCACATCATATAGGACATGTCACCAAGACTTTATAATGATTGTTATGTACATAACTATATGACCTCTCATATATCGAAAAACAAAAAAAAGGTGTCTTATATACGTGTGAAACCATTGTAAACCATAAAAACCTCACTCTTTATACTATTAAAACCTTGTTTCACTAACCCTCTAATATTCAAAATCCTATAAACAATAGAAAAACTAATAGAATCAATGGAGCTTCCCCAATCAGAATGAAGCATCAAAGAACATTAAGAAAAATTTTAAACTAATCGGTCTGTCAGGATTAATATTCCTTGTTTATATTATAATGTATTAAAATAAGGAACTTTCTCTAGGCAATTGAGGTCAAGTCCTTACAGTTGGTATCAAAGGAAGTTTATCAGAAAACATAGAAACTAGATTTACAAAACAACGATTAGAGAACAAAACTATAACATAGACTTTGAGGATAAGTATACAGTAATATCCAATAATTTTGGTAAGGAATAAATTATTTGTATCTTTATAGAAAATAAATCCCTATCTAGATACTAAAAGTGGATGTGGTTCTAGAAAGATTTAACTTAGAGTGAAACCTGGGCAAGGAGATTTTGGGCTTGACCTAGGGTATCCTGGTACATGACAACGAGCCTTATTGCACACCTATTTTGACACTCCAGGGGGATTTTCCAAGGATAATTCACATTTTATTGACAATTCATTATGAAGGATTTAAATGTAAAATGTTCCTCAATGAAATCATGTTTATGATTAAGAGATTAGGATTTCAATTTATGAGAAGTGTTTTACTAAGTTGATATTATACATTATAATTCATCTAGTGTATTCCATTACTTAGAAATGGTGCCTAGAAGAAGGAATGGAAACCACATAAACTCATGTATCCCATTTAGGGATTTCCCTCTGATGCAATAAAATGATGTCAGATCTGGTTCTGTGACTAGTGCTGAGAAGCTTATAACTATACTGGGATACTTGAATCAGGTTATGAATGATAACCTTACATGTATAGAGCTTCCAGATCCACAATGTAGAGAAGCTATTTTAGATAGCTTTATTCGACATCAACCTCTATCAATCAATGGTTCTACAAACCCATTTGTATATGATTAGTTGATATGTTCCATATAGAAGATATTTCTCTATTTGGGATGTAACGAAAGAGAGAATGTTTTATGGTCCTTTATCATCTATCGGGAGGTGTGGATCAGTGGTGGTCATTAATCCAAAACAAAAAGGAGGAGGAAGAAATAAAAAGGATGGAATAGAGGGATTTTAATGAAATTTTCCTAATAAAATTCATCCCTCATGAACAGCGAGTAGATATGGAAAGGAAGTTTTTGAATCTGATGCAAAAAGTGGATGAGAATGTTGCAAAGTATGAATCTAACTTCACATGGTTATCACGTAATTCCATAGACTACATACGTAATCCAAGGAGTAATATTGGCCGAATTTTTTAGGGTTTAAAACCAGTCCTCTAAAGGGCACTAGTCTCCCAGAATTTCTCATCATTTGAAGATATAGTCTCACGTACTATCAAGACAGAAAAAAATTTCTAATTCTTATGACTTTAAAAGAATGAAATAGAAGAAGAGGGCTGCTGAAAACTATGGAAAATGAAATAATGATATGGAAAATAAGGGAAGATTTTAACTTCAACCCTATAGTAATTGTGGGATGGAACACCTTGAAACTTTTCTGAAGGGAATGGAAATATGTTACAAGTGCCGATAAATTGGCCACCAATATCGTTATTTCAAGGGGAAGAAAGAAACAACCAATGATCAATGATATAGTTGTAAATAGATGGGAAATTATGCACATTAATGTCCTAATCATCAAGGAAATGATCCATAAAGAATGCCAAGGGAGAAATACCAATATTATACGGTCACAACTAATGAGGTTGAAGTTCCTAACAATGCAGTGGTAGGTACTTTAATTGTTTCCTTGAACTTATCTAATGATTTATTTGACCATAAATTATTGCATTCATTTATATCTTCCCAGTTTTCTATGAAAATTAGACATCTCCAATTTGATTTAATAAAGGTGTTTCTAGTAAAAACTCTTATGGGATGTATCATTGGAACAAAGATGTGTCGATCAGTCCCCCATATGACAAATAAATGTGATTTAGTTTCTAATATTATCATTATACCCATAATATACATTGATATAATCCTTCGTATGAGTTAACTTTCAAATTATGATGTGAAGATCTATTGAAATAATAGAGAAGTAACAATTTTTTAGAATGGTTTTGTCACGTCCCCAACCTGGAATGCACTAAACCGGTGCTTCGAGCCGGGTGGTTACATGGCCTTAAGAGTGCCTCCCTGTACGCCAAAGGCTGCCGACTAGCAACAGGGGTCTATGTGGGTAAGTGGGGAGACTATAACCCCTTTTTTCAGAGTAATATACAACAGAAATAAACCAATAGCGGAAACAATAATCAATAAACAAGGAACATGTATAACAACCATTTCCAACAATCAAATATGTCATGTCATACTAAAAGTAAAAAAGTGGACAAAACCCCAAAATGGTCCCGACTCCAAGTCTGTATCCTCCACCAAGTGCTACCCATGTCTACTCAACTATCTAGCAAGGACCCATGCCCTTCTCCTGACCTGCAAACATGAAGTCTGTTCGGGTACGCAATGGCGGTCCGAGCAGGGTGTGAGTACAACTCAGTATGCCACCACCAACGGTGTCTACAAAATATCCAGTATAAACAGGTAGTGCATGCAACAGGAATATGAATGATAATTGTCAAGTGATTATTTAATGTGCCGTTAACCAGTTTAGAGCCAAGCCATTGCCACATCCATTACCATTCATTACACACCCAATATCACCATTTAGCATTTCATCACATTTCCATGGGTTATTCACATACATTATGTTACATGGGTCTAAGTCCAACAATCACATGCAAGAGGGTAACACATTGTTATACTATCTCACTAGGAATAACCCCTCATAGCAACAATAACCTCACCTCGAAACCTCCGTCCGGGTGGATGAAACCGTTAGGAGAATAGAACCTCAGTCCCCTTTATTAACCCCTGCATTTAGGGTGGGGTTTAGAACCTCAGTCTTCACTCGACCCGTCGGTGTAGATCCTCATGTCATTCCCCACTCTACGAAGCCATGTGCACATGCTTATATATATAAGTAATCATCAACCATCCAAACCATTTCCCTTCAGTAACACTATTCACAACAACCCACATGGGAATCCACATCATGCCTTAACACATTAACACATTACCATTTCACATCATTTAACCATTCACCCAATTCCCATGTGTTATTCCTATCTCATTAAGGATTCTACATTAAAAACATAATCTATCCAATTATGTTCTTTAATCAGTTTCCACATTAACCCATTTAACCCGTTCATTATTCCCATGAATCAACCATTTAACCCATTCCACTTTAACCCTTAGCTTATTGACAAGTCTAGGTGCATCACCTAACTTATATTCCAAGTTCAACCAATCATGCCAACATATTTATCAAGGGCTCTACAATTCATTACAATAAGGTAACTTGTTTGATATCAATCCCTAAATCCGGGAAAAGCTGGCACATCCCATGGATGGCCCAAAATAGTTCAAGTCTATCCCAATACATCCCACGGGGATCGTGAGGGTTCCCATTTTCCATTTTAAACACCCTTATTACCAAACATTCCAAGGTTATCCAAAACATAACCAAAGGAAAGCAAGAACACAACTAAACATGCAAAAAAACCCAAATAACTATGGGATATCACTTGTAGACCACCTACCTCGAACCCACGGTTGAACGCACTCTCAATCGAGTCCTTAGACATCGTTCCAACCAACCTTTGGAGCATCAACCTAGAAATCACCCAAAAGATAGGGTTTTAGTGCTTCGGAACGAGAGGGAAAGAAGAAAAAAACCCTAAACCAAAAAGAGAACCAAGGATGATATTATCCTTACCCGGAGCTTCGATCCGCAACCAACGGCACCAAAAACGCCTTAGAATCGAAGGAGATCGGTCTATTGGAGCCTTTGGGCAATTTGGTTCATGCCTAGGGTGAAGAGGGAGGAAATGAGAGGAAATACCAAGTGGGGTTCTAAAGCCCGGAGTGGAAAACTTGTAATTTTTCCCAACTATAAGTGGTCGCACGGTTTGTCCGCGCGGTTTGGAAAACCGTGCGCAAACCGTGCACATGCCACTATCCGTAGGAGGAGGGGTAGCACAATTTAGCCGCATGGTTTGGAAAACCGTGCACAAACCGTGTGCATGCTTCTGTTCGGAGGAGGAGGGGTCACATGGTTTAGCCTGGGCTGGTTGCACGGCTTTCCTGGTCGTGCGCAGGTCGTGCACCCTGGTCTGTCTTGCCCTGGTTTTATTTCTTCCATGCCCCGAGCCCCTGAAACACCCCTAAGGCCTCTCACATTTTCAGTAAACATTTTAAAACCCCAAAACAAAGGGTTCAACAGAAAACATAACAAAAACATACCTTTCCAAAAACCAGGATCTTACATCTCCTCGCTTTATAACGGCTCACCCTTGAGCCGAGTTCCCAAGCCTCATTGCTCCACCGAAGAGAAGAGTTCGGGCCACTAAACCCACATATCTGATTCCCACTCCCAAGTTTCTTCCTGAACATTCCCATGCTACCATATTACTCTCAATAATGGCACAACCTTGACTCACAAGACCTTTTCACTACGATCGCCCACATGGATCGGATGCTCCTCAAAGGACGCATCAGCCTCAAGCTACACATCCTCAACATCAACCATGTGATATGGGTCAGGGTGATACCGCCGAAGCTGTGACACATGAAACACATCATGCATCCCACCATACCACTGTGGAAGAGCCAATCGGTATGCCACTGGTTCGATCCTCTCCACAATCTCAAAAGGTTCCACATATCTAGGCGCCAACTTACCCTGCCTTCGTATCCAATGGTGACCCAACCTTGGTGACACCCAAAGGAACACTTTGTCACCCACCCCAAACTCAAGAGGTCTACGCCTTCGATATGCATACAACTTCTTCCTACTCTGAGTCGTATCCATTCGCTTCTTGATCAACTTAACTATCTCTGAAGTCTCCTGCACGAGACTTGGCCCCAACAACTTGGATTCACCAGTCTCTAGCCAACACAATGGAGATCTACATGGCCTCCCATAGAGTTCCTCGAACAGTGCCTTCTGAATCGTAGCCTGAAAACTATTGTTTTAGGCAAACTCAACCAATGATAGGTGTCTCTCCCAAGAACCACCAAGGTCCAAGACACAAGCTCTTAACATGTCTTCCAACACTTGGATCGTACACTCCGACTACCCGTCCGTCTGTGGGTGGAAAGCCACACTCAAAAACACCTACGTACCAAGAACCTTCTACAACCCTTTCTAGAAACACGATGTGAAACACGGATCTCGGTCCAAAACTATGGTCCGCGGCACACCATGCAACCTTACTATTTCCCGAACATAAAGCTCACCCAACTGGTCGACTGTATGGGTCTCCTGAATTGGTAAGAAATGATCCACTTTTGTTAACCGATCCACAATCACCCATATTGCATCATTCTTCCATGGCGTCCTCGAAAGACCCACGACAAAATACATTGTCACATCATCCCATTTCCATTCCGGGATGGGAAATGGTTGCAACAAACCGCCTAGGCGTTGATGCTCAGCCTTCACCTGATGACAGGTAAGACACCGTGCCAAAAGGCCCGCAACTTCCATTTTCATTCTAGGCCACCAAAACTGCCTTCGGAGATCATGGTACATCTTGGTCAAACCAGGATGCACTGCCCACTTTGATTCATGGAACTCACGCATCAACTCTTCCCGCACACACTTTGGCACAACCACACGATCACGAACACGAACAACACCGTCCACACCGACGGCCCAGCCAGAAGGTAGCTCCCCACCTTTAAGCTTCTCCTTCATGATCAAAGACTAAGGATCATCAAGATGACCTTCCTTAACTCAACTCAAAAGAGTCAACTCCATCATTAATGAAGCAAGAGTGACTTTACCATTCTCCTCCTACACCTCCAGGTGCATCTCTGCAAACAAATCCATCACCTTCCACTCGGTGCTGGACTCCTGATCCATCTGATTCTGAACCTTCCTGCTCAGAGCATCAAAAACATTGTTTCCCTTTCCCAGTGCGTACACCAACTCAAAGTCAAAATGATGGAGATATTCAAACCATCTTCACTGCTGAATATTCATATCCCACTGTGAGAAGATGTAATTTAAAATCTTATGATCGGTAAACACAGTAAACCGTTCTCCCAGCAGATAGTGCCTCCAACACTTCAAAGTGTACACTACTGTAGCCGACTCAAGGTCATGAGTGGGATAGTTCTTGTAACACCCTGAGATTTTATGAAAAATATTCTTTTTATTTTCATTAATGTCTTGTGTTGTACGCTACACCAAAAGGATCTTGCACAACACACATCCTTTACTTGCCTTGCATTACATGCAATCACGACCTTCCTTGATAGCGTGTGTAGTACGCAATACCGAGTTTCACTAAACAACGATATGCTACTAAAATATTATTAAAACTAGCCGTTATGAATAGTAATAACCACTTTTTGAAATTTTATAAATTTTATTTTTCAAAATGTACTTCATTTTTGGATTCGGAATATCGAAATTATCTTAGGGTGAAATTTTGGTACTTTTCGGATAACTTTCATTTTTTGATGAATAGTGAAAATTGCTAAATTTTAATTAAAAACAACCTTTATAATCGAAATAATTAATTATGATATATTATTAAATTGAGTGGTTTTAAAGTATATTTAGAATATATTTTTACAATTAAATACAATTTAGGTCATTGTATGTAATTTCACATTTAAACCAGACATAAAAAAGTGTCAATCTTTTGATAGTTATTATCTCTTAGGAACACACTATTTATTTTGATGACGGGAATTAATTTTTAAAATAATTAATGCAACTGATATGTTTTGAATTTTTTAAAATAGACATAATTTTTGAGTTCATAATATCAAATATATCTTAGGCCTAAGTTTTGGTACTTTTCTAGAAACTTTCATTTTTTTGATGAATAGTTAAACAACTAAGTGGTAGTTAAAAAAATGAACTTTTCATAAAACATAATTTTACCGCTTCTATGAGTGGAATTTCAAAAATCCGAGAGACACGGTTAATATCAAGGACTAAAATGTGGTTCAATGAGATGAAAATAATTTTTGGTGAATAGTAAGTTTTTACTTTTTTTACCACGGTTAAAAGTAAATAGGGTGATTAAGGGTAACAATGGTATTATTATTACCCTAACACATGTACTAATTCTATTGGATAATTTTAATTCGACCAAAAACAACCTTAGGAATAAAATATGACCATTTAGGCCCACTTGGATTAGATTAGGACATTTATTATTAATTTATTTAAAGAAGGGTTAAAATAGTTAAAATCAAAGATTAATAAGTAAATAATTTTTAATATAGGGTTATACATAAGATAAATTCGACTAAAAATATTCATTAGAAATATAATAAGATTTCCTACATAATGATATTTTATTTGTAATTTTTAGACATTAAATAATTTAATTTATTTATGACACAATGATGATGCAGTAATTATCTTATTAATGAAATATTGACATAATTGATGTTATAAATACCCAAATAAATATAATTTGATCCTTTTTATGAATTAAACTAATTTTATAGGTTAATATTACATGTTAGTATTGATTTAATTAACTTTTTTATAATTAATCATTCTGTTATGATTTTCACAAAAATCAATTACTAAATAGTGTCAAAATTGACATAAAATAGTTTTTAAAACATATATTATATTATTAATTGTTATTTTATTCTTGAAAATATAAGGTTCGGTAAAATGACTTAGATAAGGTTATATATATTAATAATAAACAACTTGGGGTTCTTTTGTCTTGTTATAGTATGTTTATTAACCTTATAGTGCAAGAACACAAAAAGACACAGTAAAAGTAAAATTCTTTAACTTAAAGTTAAATCTAAATGATAAGGTTAAAATAGGAACCTAAACTTGTCTAAATTATATTGGATGATAGGATTTCGACCCATCCCCACCTTAGCTTCGAAATAAATCAATTTGGAGCTATTTAAAACCGAATATGACTTTATAATAAAATAATATTTTTCGTTTTTCAAAAGGTGCCCCTCTCCTCCCTTATAAAAGGCCACCTCCTCCCTCTCTTCCTCACAACGCTTTGAGCCTTAAAGATCATCCAACCCCTACCAAATTCTTTTCTACACTTCCCTAGAAACATCCTTGAGGTCCCAGTCTTCTTCAAAGACCAATTTTAGTGCCCTAAAAGGAGTTCTCAAAGAGGCGCTTCAAAGAAGAGTTAATGTCCGTTACCGATTCTTTCAACTTTATTTCTTCTTCCACTTCTTCTTCTTTAGTTGTTTCATTATGGAGTAATAACATCAGTATCTCTAATATACTGATATGTTATTATAAGTATGAAACAACTTTATTTCACCATCTATCCACCCTACGAAAAACGAAATCACCGCACATGCGTACATACGGAATACCGTCTCCACGCCGTGGTGTAATCTATTTTCCACCACCACCTTACTTGGATGGATATAATGGTGTAAATAATGACTATATATGATTATTGTAATGTGATATTGATTCTGAAATCATATACATACACTCCAATACAATTACACGATCATGGAAACGATATCATCGCTCGTGCGTACGTACGGAATACCATCTCCACGATGTGATGCGACTCGTTCTACATGATCTTCATTTGCATAATGATTATATAAATGAATTGAATGAATAAATATGATATATATTACACTAATACCATTCTTTAAATTAGTTATCTATAACCTAAAAGAAGAATAAGAATTTATTCCACAAAACACGCAAAAGAACAAAAAGCAATAAACACCCAAATAACAAGTAACAATGAAATATTACTAATAAGAATCTAGGAATATGACCATATATGATATCATAACAATGAGTATGATTCTGGAATAAGTCAATGACATTATTTAAATCATTATACAGGAGGTTCGGACACTTGCGAAGCAAATCGGACCTAAGGTAAGGGAAATATCAAAATCTCATTTTTATCAGAGATTGTTTATAATTTGGTATTTACTGGGGTGTATTTTATCATCCACATACTTGTTTCCTCAATATGTAATATTATTTCCATCCACATAAAATTGTTTAAATCCATTTTTACCCTTTGGTGAGTTTATATTAAAAGATATGAAAGGAATATTTTGTCGTTTTTCGTACGAGGTACTTTTTGACCTTTCCGACAAAAGTACGAGAAGAATGTTTTTTTAACTTATACGGCATGAATGGATTTTTAAAACATTATTTCCAAAAAGCTTACTTTACAAGTTTTCAAGTTTATTTTTAATCAACTTATTTTAGTTTAAAATTGTATGACATGTTAATAAAGGAAAATGTTTTTAAAGTGGAAAGGATATTTTCCTCAAGAATGGAGTTCAAGTGTTTAATCAAAATTATTTTCCATCTCAGATAATATAGGGTTCTGTTTCTATCCCTATTATTACATTGATTTGATTATGTTGTGATGGAATTATTTTTATGAATTTATTTATCTTATATTAATTGTTTTATGATGTCATGGTGTTTAAGAATCCCATTTTTATTACATGGGATATGAAATGATGTATGATTTATGATTTTGTGGCACACATATGAATGATATCATTATGACATGGGTGGGACCTATATCTCCCTCCAATGCATTGTGTAAAGATTTTATATCTCATGATATAGACATGGCTGGAATGGCATGTTAAACCGGTTCAGTGGAACAGGACTAAAACGAGGAGTAAACTCGGTTCAGAAATGGACTTTGTCCACTAAGATAGTCTTGGAAATGAGTCTTGACTAATAAGAAATGATTCTCTATGATTATGTGTATATTCCACAAAGTTTCATGTTTTAAGTTATGATTATTGGGATTACATTTCACTACTATGATTTATCCCATGTTATGATATTATGATCTTTTTTGCAGGTTAAGATTTCCAAAATGTTATGTTCTTATGAATATGATGTGATTGATATTTATTTTTTTTACCCTTACTGAGCATTTGAGCTCACCCTTTTATGTTTTCCTTTCCCCTGGATACAAAGAAAGTTTTTAGGTAAAAAAAGTAAGATCTTTATGGGAGATGTTGAAAATCATTCACCACGATTAGAAGATTATATTCCGAGTTTCCAGAGACACTAAACTATTACGGTCCTTGTGTGTGTGTTTTTGTTATGTACTAAGTATTCTGCAAAAATAATGTAATGTCCATGTACGTTAAGCTTCAGGTCTCTACAATTGGTATCATAGGAAAGGTTTAGTCAACCTTTGGAAATTAGGATGCGAGAACTTTAGTGAGATCCCTAGAGATATTTATAAGGTATGTCTATGGATGTCCCAAAGGTTAAGTATAAGTATAGGTTATAGTCCTAGAATTACGGTAACAATCTTAGAATTAAACCTAAGATGTTAGATATTTAAGGTACTCCCCCTTTACTAATTTGTTTTCCCTAGAACGATTTTTTCCTCTCACACTATTCTTTTTGGGTTTTAGAAAATGGCTGGAAACAGGAAGATTCATGATAATGGAGGATATGACGGACAATGGAATGATACTCTTCATGAGAAACAAAATGAAATGGGATTTGGAAGTCCAAACATGGTTATTATTCCTAATCATAAATATCATAATATGATCAATAATCTCAACTTTGGTAAGTTTCCTGACTCAGATAATAAGATAAATATGGAGTTTCATGATGATCATAGAGGAAAGAAAGTTCAATTTACCCTATGTAAATCATGTGGGAAGTGGCGTCAAGGAGAATGTTTCAAAGGAACTGGAAGATGCTTTGGGTGTGGAAAAGAAGGACACAAAGCCAGTAAGTACAAAGGAAAAGGTTCAGTTAACACCATGGATGAGGATAATGGTATTTCTACGACATCAACAATGGTTAAATGTTTTAAATGTGGAATGTACGGGCATTATGCAAACCAATTCCCTAAGGGAAAGTCTCATGAAGAGAATCAGTACGGTCGTATGGGTAGTATTTATGTTGATGATGATGAAGAGACTACAAATGATATGTGAGATGAAAGAATTGTTGAAGCTCAGTCAATGGTTTAAGAAGGTAGTGGAATGATTACATGTTTATCAAGTGTAATGTTGTATTAGTAATCTCATGGTACTATTGAATAAAGAGACATCTAAGGATTGTTACACTGTTGTCTTTCCTTGAGTTTTGAAAGTGTATGATGAATGGTACCAGTAACCATGAAAGGTTATTCAGATATTTTTGGAATGTATATGATATGCGCATAATGAAGGGATAAGGGGAAAATTAAATATTTGATTGTATTCATGAGCTCATGACTGATATAAGGAGAATGTTATATCATGGTTTGAGTATCTAGAATTTTTGGATTTTGGAAAGAGTTAACTTTTGACAGCATTCATGTTTTCACTAAGGTTTAATGGGTATTCATTTTTCAAGAGAATACATGATTAAGGTATTCACATGATTGGAATGTGACCAGCAAGATATATGGGGGAAAATGATGGTATTCACATGCTTGGTTGATGAAATTTCAAGTAATAGTTTTCTTTATACTATGAGCTTGGACTGAAGTATTTTAGATAAGCCTAAATATTGGAATGGGTTATTTTGGAAATAAGTTAGTATTGTTTAAGGATAGAACATTTTTGGATATTATTGATGGGATGTTATATTAATGTAGTTCTAGAAAAAGGAAAACCTGCAGGACGGGCGACAGCCCATCACATCGGACAAGGCTGTAGGAATCGAACCCACAACCGAAGTGCGACTGGCCTTTATCACCTACCACTGGCCTACCGGAAGTCCCTGTTTAGTAGAAACTAGTTTTATTATATTAAGCAGTATGATATATGAATTATAAGTCCATTTTAGGAACCATATATGATTGATCTCACTATAGATGGACTTATGTATTTTTTGATAAATTTTCTAACCTTTTGTTTGAGATAGATGGAATGACCCATCATTCTATCACATGATCTGCTAACATATCACGAATGACAAATTCAACTTCATTTCTTTAAGAGATGAAGTGTAAATTGTCCAAAGAACGACCAACAGTGAGACTATACCAAAATCACAAAAGTATTTCTTCTATTTCCAATTTCATCAACTTTAGGGAAATGATCTTGAAAACCAAAAATGTTGTCCTAGTGCTCTTATATCTGATGAATCAGATGGTACCTTAGATCATCACAAATTTATGGCTTTGTGATTTATGGATTTTTCATAGCCATGTTCTCTACCACTCTCCATCAGAACTTGATGGTTAGATTTTTCTTCAAAATCCATATTTTCAGTTATGTTCTCCTACGTGGAAACCCAGTGATGAGTTAATTTGGGTAACCGTTACATTTCATAATTTAGTTTTTTAAGCCAAGTTTTGGTATTCCTTTTTACGACGTGGTTTTCTATTAAACAATCTTTCAAGTAGTAAACCATTTATAACCCGGACGAATTTCAAGAGCGAAATTCATTTTAAGGGAGGTAGAATGTAACACCCCGAGATTTTATGAAAAATATTCTTTTAATTTCATTAATGTCTTGTGTTGTACACTACACCAAAAGGAGCTTGCACAACATGCATCCTTGACTTGCCTTTCATTACACGCAATCGCGACCTTCCTCGATAGCGTGTGTAGTACGCAATACCGAGTTTCACTAAACAACGATATGCTATTAAAATATTATTAAAACTAGCCATTATGAATAGTAATAACCACTTTTTTAAATTTTATAAATTTTATTTTTCAAAATGGACTTCATTTTTGGATTCAGAATATCGAAATTAGCTTAGGGTGAAATTTGGGTACTTTTCGGATAACTTTCATTTTTTGATTAATAGTGAAAACTACTAAATTTTAATTTAAAACAACCTTTTTAATCGAAATAATTAATAGTGATAAATTATTAATTTCAATGGTTTTAAAGTATATTTAGAATATATTTTTACAATTTAATACAATGTTGGTCATTGGATGTAATTTCACATTTAAACCAGACATAAACAAGTGTCAATCTTTTGATAGTTATTATCTCTTAAGAACATGCTATTTGTTTTGACGACGGGAACTAATTTTTAAAATAATTAATGAAACTGATAGGTTTAGAATTGGTAAAATAGAAATAATTTTTCAGTTCATAATATCAAATATATCTTAGGCCTAATTTTTGGTATTTTTCTGGAAACTTTCATTTTTTGATGAATAGTGAAACCACTAAGTGGTTGTTAAAAAAATGAATTTTTCATAAAACATAATTTTACCGCTTCTATGAGTGGAATTTAAAAAATCCAAGAGACACGGTTAATATCAAAGACTAAAATTTGGTTCAATGAGATGAAAATAATTTTTGGTGAATAGTAACTTTTTACTTTTTTTTACCACGGTTAAAAGAAAATAGGGTAATTAAGGGTAAAAATGGTATTATTATTATCCTAACACATGTAATAATTATATTGGATAAGTTTAATTCGACCAAAAACAACCTTAGTAATAAAATATGACCATTTAGGCCCACTTGGATTAGATTAGGACATTTATTATTAATTTATTTAAAGAAGGGTTAAAATAGTTAAAATCACACTTTAATAGGTAAATAATTTTTAATATAGGGTTATACATAAGATAAATTCGACAAAAAATATTCATTAGAAAGATAATAATATTTCCTACATAATGATAGTTTATTTTTAATTTTAAGACATTAAATAATTTAATTTATGTATGACACAATGATGATGCAGTAATTATCTTATTAATAAAATATTGAAATAATTGATGTTATAAATACCTAAATAAATATAATTTGAGACTTTTTATGAATTCAACTAATTTTATAGGTTAATATGACATGTTAGTATTGATTTAATTAACGTTTTTCAAATTAATCATTCTGTTATGATTTTCACAAAAATCAATTACTAAATAGTGTCAAAATTGACATCAAATAGTTTTTAAAACAAATATTATATTATCAATTGATATATTATTCCTAAAAATCTAAGGTTCGTCCAAATGACTTAGATAAGGTTATATATATTAATAATAAACAACTTGGGGTTCTTTTGGCTTGTTATAGTAAGTTTATTAACCTTATAGTGTAAGAACACAAAAAGACACGGTAAAAGTAAAATTATTTAACTTAAAGTTAAATCTAAATGATAAGGTTAAAATAGGAACCTAAACTTTTCTAAATTCTATTGGATGATAGGATTTCAACCCATACCCACCTTATCTTCTAAATAAATCAATTTTAAGATATTTAAAACCAAATATGACTTTATAATAAAATAATATTTTTAGTTTTTCCAAAGGTGCCCCTCTCCTCCCTTATAAAAGGGCACCTCCTCCCTCTCTTCCTCACACCCCTTTGAGACTTAAAGCTCGGACAACCCCTGCCAAATTATTTTCTCCACTTCCCTAGAAACATCTTTGAGGTTCTGGTCTTATTCAAAGACCAATTTTATTTCCCTAAAAGGAGGTCTCAAAGAGGCGCTTCAAAGAAGAGGTAATGTCCGTTACCGATTTTTTCAACTTTATTTCTTCTTCCACTTCTTCTTCTTTAGTTTTTTCATTATGAATTAATAACATAAGTATCACTCATATACTGATGTGTTATTATAAGTATTAAACAACCCTATTTCACAATTTATCCTTCCTACGGAAAACGAAATCACCGTGCGTGCGTACGTACGAAATACCGTCTCCACGCCGTGGTGTAATCTATTTTCCACCACCACCTTACTTGGATGGGTATAATGGTGTAAATAATGACTATATATGATTATTGTAAATTGATATTGATTATGAAATAGTATACATACACTCCAATACAATTACACGATCATGGGAACGATTTCATCGCTCGTGCGTACGTACGGAATACCGTCTCCACGATGTGATGCGACTCGTTCTACATGATATTCATTTGAATAATGATTATATAAATTAATTTAATGAATAAATATGATATATATTACACTAATAAAATTCTATAAATGAGTTATCTATAACCTAAAAGAAGAATAAGAATTTATTCGACAAAACAAGCATAAGAACAAAAATCAATAAACACCCAAATAACAAGTAACAATGAAATATTACTAATAAGAAGCTAAGAATATGACCATATATGAAATCATAACAATGAGTATGATTCTGGAATAAGTCAATGACATTATTTAAATCATTATACAGGAGTTTTGGAAACTTATGAAGCAAATCGGACCTAAGGTAAGGGAAATATCACAATCTCATTTTTATCTGAGATTGTTTATACTTTGGTATTTACTGGGGTGTATTTTATCATCGACATCCATGTTTCTTCAATATGTAATATTATTTCCATCCACCTAGAATTTTTTAAATCCATTTTTATACTTTGGTGAGTTTATAGTAAAAGATATGAAAGGAATCTTTTGTCATTTTTCGTACGAGGTACTTTTTGACTTTTCTGACAAAAGTACGAGAAGAATGTTTTTTTAACTTATACGGCATGAATGGATTTTTAAAAAATTATTTCCAAGAAGCTTAATTTACAAGTTTTCAATTTTATTTTTAATCAAATTCTTTTAGTTTAAAATTGTATGACATGTAAGGAAAGGAAAATGTTTTTGAAGTAGAAAGGATATTTTCCTCAAAAATGGAGTTCAAGTGTTTTATCAAAATTATTTTCCATCTAAGATAATATAGGGTTCTGTTTCTATCCCTATTATTACATTTATTTGATTATGTTGTGATGGAATTATTTTTATGAATTTCTTTATCTTATATGGATTGTTTTATGATGTCATGTTGTTTAAGAATCACATTTTTATTACATGGGTTATGCAATGATGTATGATTTATGATTTTGTGGAACACATATGAATGGTATCATTATGAGATGGGTGGGACCTATATCTCCCTACAATGCATTGGTTATAGATTTGATATCTCATGAGATAGACATGGCTGGAACGGCATGTTAAACCGGTTCAGTGGAACAGGACTGAAACAAGGAGTGAACTCGGTTCAGAAATGGAATTTGTCCACTAAGATAGTATTGGAAATGAGTCTTGACTAATAAGAAATGATTCTCTATGATTATGCGTGTATTCCACAAAGGTTCATGTTTTATTTTATGATTATTGGGATTACATTTCACTACTATGATTTATCCCATGTTAAGATATTATGATCTCTTTTGCAGGTTAAGATTTTCAAAATGTTATGTTCCTATGAATATGATGTGATTGATATTTCTTTTGTTTACCCTTACTGAGAATTTGAGCTCACCCTTTTATGTTTTCTTTTCCCTAGGATATAAAGAAAGGTTTTAGGTAAAAAAGGATGAATTTTATGGGATATGTTTAAGATCTTTCACCACGATTAGAAGATTATATTCCGAGTTTCCAAAGACACTAAACTATTACGGTCCTTGTGTGTGTGTTTTTGTTATGTACAAAGTATTCCGCAAAGATAATGTAAGGTCCATGTACGTTATGCTTCGGGTCTCTACAGTTCTGCTCATGGTGTCTCAACTGCCTTGACCTGTAAGCCACAACCCACTCATCCTACATCAACACAGCCCCAAGTCCGATTCCGGATGCATCACAAAACACGATGTAATTCTTACCCGGATCAGGTAAGATCAAGATAGGTGTGGTCTCCAGCCACTTATTCAACTCTTGGAAGGAATTATCACAAGCCTCAGACCAATTGAACATGATTCCATTCTTGGTCAAGCCCGAAAGTGGTGCTTCCAAGCGAGAGAAATCTTGAATGAGATTTCGGTAATACCCGGCCAAACCCAGAAAACTCCGAACATTAGAAACACTATTGGGATGCTCCCAAGATACAACTGCCTGCACTTTCTCTGGATCCACTGACACACCTGCCTCTGAGATGATATGACCCAGGAAATGTTCCTCACCTATCCAGAATTGACACTTGGATAGCAAGGCATATAGACGGTCCTCTCTTAGCATACTCAGGACGATGTCATGATGTTGGACATGATCGTGGTTAGTTTTCAAGTACATTAAGATATAATCAACAAAGATACCCACAAACCAATCTAGATATAGATGAAATATCTAGTTCATCAAGGCCATAAACACTGTCAGTGCATTAGTCAAGCCGAAATGCATTACCAAAAACTCAAAAAACACGTACCGACTCCAGAAATCTGTCAGCGGTATGTCGAAGGACCTCACCCTCAACTGGTGATAACCCGACCTCAGATAAATCTTAGAAAACACTGATGCACCTCAAAACTGATCAAAAAGGTCATCAATTCTAGGAAGAGGGTACCGGTTTTTCACTGTCATCTGTTTCAACCTTCGATAGTCAACACACAGCCTTAATGACCCATTGGCCTTCTTTGAAAAAAGAATGGGAGATCTCCAAGGAGACATACTAGGATGGATAAACCCCTTACGCTCCAACTCGTCAAGCTGAACCTTAAGTTCCTGGAGTTCTTCCAGTGCCATTTTGTATGGCAGAATAGAAACTTGCTTCGCTCCTGGTAGCAACTCGATTGTGAACTCAACATCCCTCTCAGAGGGTAACCCCAAGAAATCCTCATGAAACACATCCTGAAACTGATACACCATAGGAGGGAAATTATTTTGTTCCCCTCCCTCATCATCATCAAGCATGATGCATGCCACTTAAGCCACTATTCCACTCATCTGTTGAAAAAACGGCCCTCCACGCCTTGCTCGAATATCCCATTCACCACGGTGGACATAAGCATCACCCTTAAGCGACCTAAACGACACTCTACGATGGTAATAGTCTATATGTTCTTGATACAACACCAACCAATACATTCCCAAGATTAGGTCAAAACCTGACATCTCGAGAATGAACATGTCCCACATAAAATTATACCCACCAAATTCCAAGGCACATCCCTTTCACTACTTGATATCCTCAACCCGCACCCCCAACAGAGTGTCAATTGAAATCACCCCACACACCCCCTCCATAGGTAAACCCAGCGCTACCATAAATTGAGCAGAGATAAATGAGTGTGCGACACCTATGACAAATAATGCACTAGAAAAATCAGAAGCTATAGGGATCTTACCTCGAATAGTCGATGGTCCAGCCTTTCCATAACTAGGCACAAACAAAAAAACATGAAGCTGACTTACCCCTCTACCTTGGGTTCCAGCATGAATGCCCTGCGCTGCACTACCCTGCTAGAGTGAGCGATCTTTCCCTAGAGTTCCACGTCCACCACCCCTGCCAGTACGGCCCGTGGAGCTCCAACTTCCTTCCTGATACGAGGAAACTGATCCCCTTCCTTCATCTGGTACCTACCTTCCACCATCATACTCGCCCACCTTCTGAGGTTTCCTACATAACATCTGCACATGTCCCATCCGGCCACACGAACAACACTCAACTGGAGGTCGAGGACACTGACCACGCATGTTCTGCGGCCTACCACATTGATTGCAGAACACATAATTTCCACTTTTAGAGGTTAACCCTCTCTTATAGACACTTCGCACACTTCCACCATGTTGTGAGCTCTCATGGCGTCACTTTTAACCTTTGGTTGTTGCACCGCACGTCTGTCCCTCTTACACCACAATCCCACTACCCGTAGCTCCCTTCAGGTTTCCTTCCAAAATTAGTGCCTGGTCTACTACCTCTACGAACCTCTTCAAGCAGAAGATGTTTACTTGAGACCTAATCTCATGTCTTAGCCCATCCTAGAAATGCCTTGCTACTGCTGACTCATCCCATGCTAACACTGGGACAAAGCATCTCAAATCAGTGAAGCGACTGGCATAGTCCATCACCGATAGTGATCCCTGAGTCAGGCTCATAAACTATGCAGCCTGCTCTTGTCTCTAGGTATCTAGGTAGAAAAGCTCCAAAAACATTTCTTAAAAACCTTCCATGACATTCCATCAGCCTGCTCAATTTGAGCCTGAATGTCCCACCAACGCCTAGCCTTCCCTCTCAACATATAAGCGGCCAGCTTCACTCACTTTTCAACATGGGTATCTAGATGGTCCAGTATCATCTTGACAGACTCTAACCAGAACTCCACTGCCTCTGGCCCACCCTCTCCTGTGAAAGTCTGAGGGTGTTGCAGCTGGAACTTCCTGGTCAGCTCAAACATACTCAGCACAACCCGCCCTGGGTCCTGATCCATCATCTGCATAAGGAGAGTCAAGTTATCTCGGAACTGATCTTCTCTACCTTCATTGATGACCACATTTTCTTGATCCTCTACTGGAGGAGTGTTCTCAGAAACACCCTCCCATTTCCCAACTGGTAACCGACATTATGGCGAAATTTCTCTTCAATGCCAAGCACGAGATTTTAGAGCGCATACCATAATATTTCATGACTTCATCAAAATCTCTTTAATAGCTACAACGACCTACTTGTTTTATTTCATTCTTCTCATTAATCCTTGGTTTAATGAAATGCATGATGCACCCTACTTTCCTGCCTCACTCACCCACCTCGTGCGTGTGTCTTACACAATGCAGGTCACCTATCTCTCTAGGAGCCTACAATGATGCAAGAATGCAAATCCTCGTGTCGTTAAGGCCACAAGCCAAATATCATAAAATATTCACATCAAACCACATGTGCATCACCCAACAGTAAAATATCATCAACTCTAACATCACACAACCAAGATCAACATTTCCCACCCAGGGTGACTTGGGTTTCCCCCGTACCTGGGTTAGCTACTCCTAAGCACTAGCTCATTACCATGGCCCGACAAGTCTTAACCCTTGGATACTAATCCCAAATAACAAGGCCTCAGAAAAGGAGAATAAAGACCTCCCCTAATACCACTTTGTAACGTCCCTCACCCAGAAGCCACTAAACCGGTGCTCCGAGCCGGGTGGTTACATGGCCTTAAGCGCACATCCCCATACGCCGAAGGCTGCCGACTAGTAGCGGGGGTCTATGTGGTCAAGTGGGGAGACTATACCCCCTTTTTATCAGAGTATTCCACAACAGAAATAAACCAATAGCAGAAACAGTAATAAAAAAACAAGGAACATGTATAACAACCATTTCCAACAATCATATATGTCATGTCATACTACAAGTGAAAAAGTTGACAAAACACCAAAATAATGACCAAGGCCAAAATCCCCAAAATGGACCCGACTCCAAGTCCGAATACTCCACCAAGTGCTACCCATGTCAACTGAACTACCAACGGTGTCTACAAAATATCCAGTTTAAAAAGGTAGTGCAAGAAACAGGAATATGAATGATAATTTCCAAGTGATTATTTAAGGTACCATTAACTGGTTTAGAGCCAAGCCATTTCCACTTCCATTACCATTCATAACCCACCCATTATCACCATTTACCATTTCATCACATTTCCATGGTTTAATCACATACATTATGTTACATGGGTCTATGGCCAAAAATCACATGAAAGAGGGTAACACATCATTATCCTATCTCACTCGGACTGACCCCTCATAGAAACCATAACCTCACCTCGAAGCCTCAGTCCGGGTGGATGCAACCGTTAGGAGAATAGACCCTCAGTCCCCTTTCCTAACCCGTACATTTTGGGTGGAGTTTAGAACATAATCTTCACTCGACCCGTGGGCGTAGATCCTCATGTCATACCCCACTCTACAATGCCATGTGCACATGATTATATATATAAGTAACCATCAACCATCCAAACCAGTGCCCTTCGGAAACACTATTCATCGCAACCCACATGGGAATCCACATCATGCCTTAACCCATTACCACATTACCATTTCACATCATTTAACCATTCACCCAATTCCCATGTGTTATGCCTATCTCACTAAGTATTCAACATTAAATCCATAATCTATCCCATTATGGTCTTTAATCAGTTTACACATTAACCCATTTAACCCGTTCATTATTCCCATGAATCAACCATTAAACCCATTCCACATTAACCCTTAGGTTAATGCCAAGTCTAGGTCCATCACCTAACTTCTATTACAAGTTCAACCAATCATGCCAACATATTTATCAAGGGCTCTACAATTCATTACAACAAGGTCACCTGTTTAATATCAATCCCTAAATCTGAGAAAAGCCGGCACATCCCATGGATGGACCCAATTAGGTCAAGTATATCCCAACACATCCCACAGGGATCGTGAGGTTTCCCATTTTCCATTTTAAACACCCTTATTACCAAAAATTCCATGTTTATCCAAAACATAACCAAAGGAAAGCAAGAACACAACTAAACATGTACAAATACCCAAATAACTATGGGATATCACTTATAGACCACCTACCTCGAAACCGCGGTGGAACTCACTCTCAATCGAGTCCTTAGACCTCGATCCAACCAACCTTTGGATCTTCAACTTAGAACTCACACAAAAGTTAGGGTTTTAGAGCTTCGGAACGAGAGGGAGAGAAGATACAAACCCTAAACCAAAAACAGAACCAAGGATGAGATTATCCTTACCCGTAGCTTCGATCCGCAACCAACGACACCAAAAACACCTTAGAATCGAAGGAGATCGTTCTCTTGGATCCTTTGGGCGATTTGGTTCGTGACTAGGGTGAAGAGGGAGGAAATGAGAGGAAATACCGAGTGGGGTTTTAAATCCAGGAGTGGAAAACATGTAATTTTTCCCAACATTAAGTGGCCACATGGTTTGTCCGCACTGTTTAGAAAACCGTGCACAAACAATGCAATAGCCACTGTCCGGAGGAGGATGGTTCTCACGATTTAGCTACATGGTTTGAAAAACCATGCGCAAACCTTGTGCAAGCTTCTATCCAGAGGACGAGGGGTCGCACGGTTTAGCCTGGGCAGGCTGCACAGTTTTCTTGGTCGTGCGCAGGCCGTGCACCCTTGCCTTTCTTGCCCATGTTTCCTTTCTTCTATGCCCCAAGCCCCCGAAACACCCCCACGGCCTCTCAAATTTTCAGGAAACATTTTAAAACCCCAAAACAAAGGGGTCAACCCAAAACACAACAAAAACATGCCTTTCAAAAAACTGGGATCTTACAGGTGTAGAATCCCTTATTATTAGAGTAGAAAAGTCTCCATATGATTCTCATCTAGATCCACCACCAGTAGCTCTTCTGAATTAAATTATTATGGAGGGAGAGAATGTAATATCTATAGGTGAGGAAAGGAATCTTCAAATAGAATATGTAACTATTATTCAAGAGTATGTTTATGTGTTTACAAAGGATTTAATTGGACATCCTCTAAAGTGAGAATTTGTGTTCTCTATTGATTTAATTCATGTTTGAAGACTTATAACAAATAATCCTTATGTAATAACCGCTATGGAATTAGTAGAATTGAAGAAACAACTAGAGTAATTGTGTGATAAAAGATTTTTTCACCCTAGTGTTTCCCCATGGGGAGCCCCTATTCTTTTCTTTAACAATAATGATGGATCAATGAGGTTTCACATTGACTACAGGTAGATCAATGCTATAACAATGAAGTAAAATTATTCCCCACCTCTAATGGATGATTTATTTAATCAAATTCATGGATCTCAATATTTTTCGACGATTGAACTTCGATATGTATATCATCAGTTGCATGTGAGGAAGGAATACATTCCAAAAATAGCATTTTGAACTAGGTATAAGCATTATGAGTTTATAGTAATGCCTTTGGTACTAACTAATGCACCCTCTATTTTCATGGATCATATGAATATAGTTTTTAAGGAACATCTTAATTAATTTTTTGTGGTATTTATTGATGATATCTTGGTATAATCTAAAACCTATGAAGATAAATAAAATTACTTTTTCACTATTCTAAATACTCTTAGAAGAAGTGAATTATATGGGATGTTTAGAAAGTTTAAATTTTGGTTTTAATCAGTTTCCTTTCTTGGCCACATTATCTCTAATGATGGAATATCTATTGATGTTGTGAAGACAATGTTTGTGAAATAATGGTCTAATCCAATGAACATAATAGAGGTATGTATTTTTATTGGTTTAGTATGTTATTATCTTCATTTCATTCAGAACATCACCTATTTAACCAAGCAAATGACCAAGCTTACACGTAAATGGGTTAAGTTCTTATGTACAAAATAATGTGATGAATGTTTTTTTAGGAATTTAAGAGGATATTATTTAATTTTCTGATCCTGACTCAACCATTGGGGAATGATGGGCTTCTGATCAATAGTGATGCATCAAAGAAAGGACTTGGTTACGTATTTATGTAGAATGATTGAGTTATTTCCTATACATCAAGGAAGCAAAAAATTAGTGAAAAAACTATCCTACTCTTGATCTTCAATTAGAATTTGTAATATTTTCTCTGATGATATGAAGACATTATCTCTCTAGAGAAAAATGTGGGATATATTTGGATCATAAGATTTTGAAATATATATTTTCATAGAAAGAACTCAACATGAGGCAAAGGAGATAGATCAGAATAATCAAGGACTACGATTGTTCCATGCACTAACACCCAGAAAATTCAAATAAGGTTGATGATGCATTGAGCCAGAAGTATCATGGAGTTCTCGAAAAAATGAGGATTGACAAGGATCCTTTGTAAATCGATCTAGTGAGGATGCATATGGGAATTATCAAAGAAGGTGAAACATCACGTCTTATTCAAATGATTTCCCAACCATATTTATTGGAAAGAATTTAATCTTCATAGTGTAATGAGAAGAATCTTCAAAAGAAAATTAATGCTATGAATGATGTGAATTTTCAAGACTTTGTATATGCAGAGGGAATTCTGAAATTTTGGAAGATGCTTTGTGTTATAGATATACCTGCACTAAAAAGGGAATTATTGGATGATTCCCATAGTTCAAATTTCTCTATACATACTAGTTTCACAAAGATGTATATATATTTGGGGGAGTATTTCTGGTAGGACAACATGAAGTGGGAAATTTCTAATTATGTGTCAAGATGTTTACCTTGTCAACAAGTCACGTCCGAATGAAAACATACTTGAGGAGTTATGAAACCTCTACTAATTCCTACATATAAATGGGATGAAATAACCATGTATTTTGTCACTATATTACCCAAAAATCCAAGAATTAATGATGCAACATGGGTAATTGTTGAGAGACTTATGAAATCTGCATATTTCCTCACTATAAGGGTGGATTTTCCATTGAAGCACCTTGAAAGACTCTATATCAATAAATTTGTGAGACTTCATGGAGCACTTCTCTCAATTGTATCTAATTGTGATCCAAAATTTACATCAAAATTTTGGAAAAGTCTTCATTAATCTTGGGATATTGAGCTTCGATTGAGTACTTCTTACCACCCCCAAACTGATGGGAAATAAAAATAAAATATCCAAACATTAGAAGATAGGTTTAGATCATGTTCACTAGACTTTAAAGGTACATGGGATCAGTATTTACCCTTAGCGAAGTCTTCTTATAATAATAGTTTCCATTTTAGTATTAAAATGGCACCATATGAAGCATTGTAGGGGAAGAGATGTTGTACACCGACATGATGGGATGAAATTTTTGAAAGGAAGCTTGTGGGACCAGAGTTTCTGGAGGAAACAACAACAAAGGAAAAGACTATTAAAACCAATATCAAATCAGTTCAAACCAGGTAAAAGAGCTATGACGAAAATTGAAGGAAGTATTTAAAATTTCATGTGTGAGATCATGTTTTCCTAAATGTATCTCTCTGGGAGTGCGTTATAATATTTGGGAAGAAATGGAAATTGAGCACTAGGTACATTAGAATTTTGAAATATTAGAGGGAATTGGAGCTATTGAATATTTATTGGACATGCCGGCTAGTTTATCTAAAGTACCCAATGTGTTTCATGTCTCATTGTTGTGGAAGTACATGTCAGACCCAACACATGTCCGGATTTCTGTAGGAATATAATTTGAACATGTCCTATCATACTATGAAGAGACTAACTGGATTCTGGACACTAAAAAATAGGTGTTAAAGAATTGGATAACTAAACAAGTAAAGATACATTGGAAGAACCATAAAATCGAAGAGGAAACATGGGATCTTTATGAGCTTATGATGAATACCAACCCAAATATTTTTATGAAGTATCATTTTGTGAATTTTGAGGATGAAATTTTTCTAAGGGGGGGAAATGTAACACCCCAAGGATTTATAAATAAATTTATTGTTGAGGTCATGAAACAGTGAATCTTTACAAAAACCCAATTTTTTATATACTATCCATTATACATAATTTCTCCTCTGTGATTTTAATTTCAAAAAACTGAGTTACACGGTTGCGTTCAGGAAGATAATTAGAGTCTAATAAGACAAACATAATTTTTGGTGAATTATAACATACCCTTATGAATAGTAAAATGAATAGTAATGTGAACCCTATGAATAGTAAATCATATTATTATTTTATTATCTCATGGTAATAAGATAATAATATCTTGATTAAATTGTCAATGTGATATAAAACAAATTATAGTTTTAAATTTTTATTTTTGGAATAAATTATGATTTTATTTAAAAAATTTATTAATAATATTTCTAAAATTATTTTCAAAAAATGGAGTTCATTTTCGAATTTTAAACATTGAAAATTGGTTTGGCTAAATTTTTTGTATTTTTTTAAAATACTCGAATTTTGATAAATAGTGAAATGCGGTAATTTACCATATATATAGATTATCAGTTAAATTCACTATTCCTAACATCATGGATGATGTAATTACAATTGGTTCTAACTCATGTGTAGTTATTACTATTATGTGTCACATTAATCAACATTATTGGTTGTCTTGATGGATATAATAAAATAATGAATAAGATATTTAAAAATCACCCCTCTTTTCCCGGATAACCCCCCGGTCCCTCTCCACTTCACTCCTCTATAGACTTGTTCCATGACTAAATTATACCCAAATAACCTCCCACAATCCTCCCCCACATAGATAATTCCTTGGTCTCAAAAAATACTATACCTACTCGCCTAAATAGGCTCTCAAAGAAGATTACTTCAAGAGGAAAATTCATCTTTTCATTTATTTTATTTCATGTTTCTTTCTTTTATATTTCATTCCTCACCTACCTTCATCCAAATGTTGTGATGAATCTTGTAACATAAATTTACTAGAATTTTTTATGAGAAAGGAATAATTATTCATTAACCCTCCTTTCCCCGTATTTTATACTAGAAAAAAACACCATCTGAGATGTGTTAATTTATCACATTCAAGGATGGCAAGTTTTAAATCTCTATAACCATATTCAATTATGGTAATCAAACCATTTTAATTGTAAAACCAGTATATAAAATATTTATTATAACTTATTTGATATTTTGTAATCCTTTTTTACAAATTATATTAATTTATAAATCAAAATGAGTTCTTTGTGATCAAAAACCACCAATTAACCCAAACAATTGTCATTAAAGATTTATATAATGATTCATCTTCACTAATAATAAGAAAATAAATTTTATAACCATGTAATATTCTGGTTGTTCACTAATAACATAAAACTTATATTCTGGACATTCTTTCTCATTCTACATGTTTATCCAGACATTAGTATAATTAAAATGATCATGAAACACAAGAAAGAAAATTCTCCAAAATAATGAAATTGAATCTATTAACCCATAAAAAGGCAATAAATGAACCTAATAAGGTTATAATAAATCAATTAAATATTTTTAAGGTTCTGTAATAATTAATTTATGAACCTAAATTTGATTATTCCGGTAATTATGATCAAGTGAGTAACACCTTCATACTTAAGGTAAGGGGTTTCTACCCGAACATCAATTTTAATTCGGGTTAATATTATTCTCTACTTACCTAAAATAAATTTTTATTTATTCATATTAAATCCTCATATATTATTTTATAATTTTCCATATATATGTACCAACCATAATCCTACTTTAATTTATGGGGAGTTATTTGTTTTAAAAGGATCTTTCAAAACTTATTCCCGTAATACAAGCCCGATTCAAGAGAATTTCTAAAATTATTACCTATTTTCAAGGGCACTCTATAATATGTTTTTAACTAAAATTATATTTATAAAATTACCTACTTTATTATTAAAATATTACCTTACTTCACTTATTGTTTCTTACAAATAATTTCCCAAAATAACTCTTTTTTTCAAAATAAAAGAGTATTTTTCTCAAAAATTACTCGATGATTTTATAAGACTATCTTCATATTTTTCAACACTGTTGTTGATTATTGTGTATTATTGGGATTAATATTTTATGATATCATCTACCATATTTAATTGAATGGTTTATTATTAGTTTTAATGTGGATGTTCTATATTAAAACCATTCACCAATTCACTCGAAATGGTTAGTGTTTATGCTTAATGTTTGAGGAAAGTTATTTACATTTCATATGTTAGTTTCAATATTAATGTATATGTTGTTTATTATTAACACAATTCATATGAGGAATTAATTGGACTTAGTAAGTATTAGGTGGGGGCCACTATAACCACAATATTCATCAGTAGGTCTCATGAGACAAATTAGGTCTTAGAACGAGGCCTTGACAGAATGGTTATTTATGGCCTTGTAAAGAGGCCTTTACAGTATGGTTATAATGTCGCGCATTATGCATTACCTCATTAAGAAACTAGTATTTATAGTTTATGTGGTTATTAGACTAGTGGAATACCCGAGATTATGTTTTATCATGGAATTATTTATTCAGCTCTTATTCTTGTCATATTATTCTCAAGTATATTTTTAAAGGAATGAATTTTTAGTTATTCACCAGGCCTAATGTTTATGCTTATGAAATATTCCACTTTATTGCTTACCATTACTGAGCATTTGAGCTCACCCATTTCTTATGTTTTTTTCCTGGATTTAAAGAAGTATTTAGTGAATGGACTGTAGGGATAACCAAGGATATATGGATGTTTTCAAAGGAATTTCTATGTTGTATTTAATTTCAAGTTGTAATGTTGAACTTATGTATTTATCTTTTTTTGAAAACTACTAAACTCCTCGATGCGTCAAGATAGGTAATCATTGTTTATATTCCAATGTAATAAAATAAATCCCTAGATCTGAGGAACTGGGGTCGGGTCCTTACACTTTCTACCTACATATTACTTTTATTTAGTGAGACCTATGTATGCTTCTCTCAACATCCCTTCCACTTTTGTAGTTATCGATCAGAGTGACTGAAAAAGAGTTGGTGAATATTTAATAACTTTTGGTGATTTTGTTAGAGAAATAGATGATGATCCTCAACCTTTATCCTCTTTACCCTCAAGCCAGCCTCAATATTTCAAGAAACCACCTCCAAATAATCATTTCCTATTCTAAATTTGATACACCTTTCCCAGTCCTCATACACCCTTGGATGGGTCTTTCTTAAAATTTGGAATATTTTTTGGTTGAATTGAATTTTTAAAACATTTGAGTAGGGTTTCTAAAACATTTAAATGCTTTCTTTCTTAGATTTCATGTTTTTAATGCATTTCTATCTTTTATATTAAAATGGTAGTGGATATGTTTTAAATATTCTTATATTTTTATACATTATTCAAAACTCTTGTCTTATCATTTCTTTCCCTCTTTCTATTTTTATTATACTGTTTTGTTGAATCTATTTATCTATATGCACTACTAATAATACCCCTTTTATCAGTGCTAAAAATGCCCTTTAATAGGGATAGAAAAGTGTTGTTAAATCCAGCAAAGATAAAGGGGGTCCCATTTATAAGTTCTCTAGAAAGCGCTGATACAGACCACTTTTATCAGCGCTAAAAAAAAGCGCTGATAAAAGGGGTATTTTATCAGTGCTAAAAAGAAGCACTGATAAAAGGTTATTTTATCAGTGCTTTCTTTTTAGCACTGATAAAAGACCCCTTTTATCGATTCTCTTTTTAGTGTTGATAAAATTAAAAAAAAATAAAAAACAAATTTAAAAACAAATTTAAAAAAATCCTGCTAATTGGGGGGGCTTTTATAGTGCTTGAGACCCCCTTTTAACAGTGCTTTCCAGCCCCTCTAGTTCCCGCACACACCCCCCTCTACCCTATATCAGCTCTACACCAACCCCCTTTATTAGCGCTAGCCCCCCATATCTACCCCCATGCACGCGCCTTTCCCTTCACCAAGATTTGATCTCAAGACATCCCCCTTGCGTGCCAAAAACCTTTACCACTCTGCAATATTGATTTTTCTCCAGTTAATGACATATCTATTTATTTATTTATTTATATATATTTAGTTATATTTATTCCTATAGTAATATATAGTTATATTAATATATATATATAGTTATATTAATATATATATTTATAGTGATATTAATATATATATTTATTCATATCGTAATATCTATTAATATCTATTTATTTATATATATTTTGTTATATTTTTTTATTTGTATATTTATTTGTATATTAATATATATATTTGTAATATCAATTTTAAATACATTTATAAAATATGTTTTTTTGTGTATAAAATAAATAAATACATACATACATACATATATACAACACACACACACATATTATATATGTGTACTTGTTAGTATAATTATACATATTTATATATATTTACAAATATTATATATTAATAGGTATATACATATGTTAGAATATATAGATAATATATATCAGTTTGTTAATAAAAACACATACAGATACACACACACACACACATTATATAGGTATATAAATATTCATATATCTGTGTTTTAAATAAAATGAATATTAGTTTTTCTTTAGATAAAGATTATATATTTAGAAATATATTTTATATATAAATATGTTTAATTATTTATTTATAAAATTATATTTTTATGTGTGAATATATAAAATATAGGTATATATTGTTATATATTTGATTATAAATAGCAGTTCATTATAATAAACGATAAAATTTCAAAGATATAATATCAATATGAATGTAATAACTTGGAATAAATTCAGTCCACACCAAAAAAAATCCAACAATACCCCCTTAAATGAGGCTGAAAATCCACAAAATGTTAAAAAATCGGGGTATCCGAACTAAAAAATCAGTTTTGGAGGCCTTCTAGGCCTATTTTAGCCTGAAACAAACCTTGAATGAGGCTCCCCGTGGTCATAGGGGTGTAGATCTCATCACGGGTTTCGATTTGATATGTGTTAGAGCTGAAACGGATACCCGAATCAAAATTTATGGACGTTTGATGTTCGAGTTGCATTTTCCACATATTTTGGATCTTTTTTAATTTCATTTTTTTAGTCTTCAAATTATTATTAAATGACTATTAATCCATAATAATTAGAAAATTATTAATTAAAAACAATTTTTTAAATTTTTTATAAGCCATTTTCACTAAATTCTTTATATATTAAGTATATTAAGTGTAAATGTATATTTATACTTATCTAAAATATATTTAGAAATTATGTATTATATTTATATCAATATAACTATATTTATATATTTAAATATTATTTTTAATTAAATTTTTTGAAGTTGACCCTTTATCAGCGCTACTAAAAAAGAACTGGTAAAGGTACCCTCCTTTATCAGCGCTTTTTCGTTTGCGCTGATAAAGGTTGGCGCTGGGAAAAAGTGTTTTTGTGGTAGTGATCGTCAATATGTTTCTATTTTAATCTTAGTAACTATTCTGAATTTGTATTTTATGATTCTATTTCTTCAGTTACATATTGATTTCTATTTATTATTGTTTTTTAATAGAACATAATGAAAAATTATATTCACAATAAGAGGTACTATCTTTCACACCTGTTTGTGTAAAATATTGATTGTATTCCTTTTTTATAATTCTTTTTTATGTCACCAAAAAGGTAAGAATAAAAAAAAGAATACAGAAATTTAAGGATTTAAATATAATTATAGAATAATAAAGAGAGTATGAAAATTTAAAATTTAATCTTCTTTTAAAGGGGGAGAAGAAAAAGATGAATTTATGATTTAAAAGTTTTAATTTAAGGGGAGAAGAGGCTTTTTAAAGATCATTTTTTCAAAAACAAAATTCTATCGAATGGGTTTTCTAATCATAAAAAATTGGGAGACTGTTGGATAGACTTATGTTGTTTCAAAATATCTCTATTTTTATGTGTTTTGATGATTCTAAATATACATATTTTTATTAAATATATTTTATTTTAAGTGTTATATAATATAATTTTATCAAAGTAATTTTTATTACATTGGGTCTTGAAGTGTTTATCATACACCATGTAGTGTTTTAATTATACAAAAAAAGTATTTTATCTTACAAGAATCAATGTCTTTAAATAATATCTTTCCTTTACTCAAAATCAAAAAAAAATCCCTGATGGAAGTTTATATTACTAATTAAGATATTATCTTATGAAGAGAATATTTTATTTACCATTTACATTAGATATAATGATGTTATGATAATTATTTATCTTATAAAATGGATATTCATAAAATATTATCTTAAAGACATCAAAAAAATTTATGAAGGTTAAGTATCACACCTTAGTAACATATTTATCATATAATAAATAATTATCCTATGAAATGTTGATTTTAGTTTATATTACTCCTAGTATGATTCAAATATTTGTTTTATCTTATGAAGTATCTTAGAAGTTTATCTTATGAGAACAGTACCAAAAGTTTGATATCTTGTGAATAAGTAGTTTTTATAAAGAATGTCATGATTATTTTCATAATATCTTGATATGTCATTTTATGCTTCTAAAGCGTATCAAAAAGAGAATTTTCCATTTTAGGAAAGAAAAATTATATTAAAGTATCATTTTTCCTAGACTGTAATAATATGATGAAGAAAATCTATGATAGTTCTCCTCTAGAAGCTCATTCCTTATTTGGAAAGAATAGACCCACTCCATTAATATCCTATCATATCAAATTTTTAAATAGATTATCAACTCTACCATTATGATTATTTCACTACTTAATTTCAAAATCATAGAGGGTGTATAATAGGGGCATTTAGTTGTTGCATGAGGATACATAAGAGAAAGAACTATTGTGATGCACACACATTGACAAATACTGGGATTCTAGAAAAAATGAACTTGTGTATATAGATAGAATCTCCTAAAAATGATTATGTGATTTGATTACATGTAAATCATTTTCACTAAAGATCATCCAGAGCTCCACCATGAAGACAATAATATTCTCAGGATGTATCTTCAACTACATTCAGTTGCTGTATACAGTTGTGCACTACAATAGTCCTCCAAAATTTTACTCATTCTATTTTGTTTTCACTCATTGTAAGAGTTTTTGTTAATACCGTGGATAGATATTGTAAAGGTAGATCTTGGTTGAAATATCTTGGACATTTTAAATAAGTTAAATCTTTTTTTTTAATCAGCTAGTATCCCCTAGAAAAGGGATTGTTATAATAAAAATCAGTAATCTCATGTAGTATAATGTTTGTGGAGTGGACTTGGGGATTTTTTTTCTTCAGACCACTATAAATCTATTGTTCTCAATATATTTCCATTAATATTTAATATTTTTTCTACATAAAATCATTAATTAAAATATTTGAACTCAAATATATTGAATAGTGATTTTTACAACAAATAAATTTTTAAGAACTCAATTCACCCCTCTCTTGAGTTTTTATTTTTCCATTATTTGGGACAAAAAAAATTTAATAGTTTCATTGAATCTATTATTTTAAAAATTGTTGTTTATAATATGTGTTACATGAAATTTATTTTATTTTTAATATGTTATAATTGGCTATATATGTGATAAAATTTTATTTAATTTTATATAATGAAGTTAGATAATAATGGGTTGTGAATCCCTTACAGTCATTATCAATATCCAACAACAATGTTATTTCCCATCTTTTAAGAAAAGTGAATGCCATTTGTGTATGAGGGTCAAGTACTGTAACCTCCACATTATGATACATTCATAGGAGATCATCTACATTTACTATGATTCATTTTTTATAGGTATGAGTAATTTTATTGGTCTTGATCAAATAAAATCTCAAAATAAAATTATGATGCTTGAGAACAGTATACTACAGTATGATTTATTATGGATAGCTCGAGATGGAAAGTTTTTAGTGATGGTAAGTGTAGTTGATATACTATTTAAGTCCATTACTAGGATCATTCCTCCAAAAATTACATCATGAAAGTTCTAGGACATAGATGAACCATTATTCCACTTCCCAACAATTTATTTTAATTTGTTTCTTCGGATTTCTCTTCAAAAAATGGATGAATAAAAACTCTAAAATCAATGAGAAAATATCTTTCACATATAATTTATAATTATTTTATATAAATAAGAATTAACTTTACTTTCAATTATTACTTTGTTTCTATAATTATTTGACCACTCTGGTTGTACCATCATTGTGATGAGGGATCCAATGATATAATCCCTCTAGTGGTAATCCACATGTACTCCACAAACATCAAAACATATCTATAAAATATCTATCTTCTAGCGTAGATGATTCAAAAAAAATTATTATTCATTACTATTTCAAAAAATAACCACTTCCATTCTTGAAGGATCCTATCTAGTTCTCTTGAGGATTGTGATGGGAGAGGATGATCAATGGTTTTCGTTCTTGAGATGGTTCTAGAGAAAGTTCTCTCTATACATGAGACAATTATCTAGAGAGGTTTTTTCTACAAAATCATCCTTATCCAATTAAATTAAATAATTTGACTTATATAATTAGTTAGTCAATAAGTTATTATACAAAGGCCCTTAACCATTCTACGGATTCTAAGTTTACCCCACATCAAATAATTATATTATTATTATTATTATCATTTCCTTAACATTCACAAAACTAATGGATAATTTTAATATCATTTTATAGATAATTAAATTAATATTTATTTAAATGATATTATATATATCATTACCATTTAACCCATAATATGATATGTGAATCCACCTAGATATTTATTAAACCATGAATAATAACTATTTATTTAATTAAATTAATACCTATGTATTTTTATTTAAATAAATAAATAAATATTATATACAGAATACTGGTTATTAAATATTTATTCAATATTTAGATAATAGATTTATATATTCTATTGAAAATCTATTGAATGAATAAGTTCAATAAAAATAACCAAAAAGATTATTTTTCCTTGGAACTAGATGGTAATTGTTATTCTAATATTAAATTTATATAGAATTTAAATGTAGTACTAGATACCCATAATGTGTGAACCTATATGCCCATTTCTTAGTGGAATTATTCTTATTGGCTTAAATTCCAATATTAATATCTAAAAAAAGGTCAAGTAACCCATAGATAAAGTAGTTAAGTTTTCAATGACCACAACCTCCTATGGATCCTCACTATGTAATATAATCCCTTTTTCTCGATATCTCATTAAGTAGGTTTCACTCCAAGTGCCATCAACTTACATGTTGGATATATAATACTATTACTTTTGTGAAATGATCTCGTCGATAATATTTACATACCCATGGACATAATCCAATAGTTTAATTCTAATAAAATGATATAAAATATCTTATTACAGTAACTCAAAAAGGGGGAAATATTTTCTTGACTTATTATTTAATGTCATATCATTCATGATACACCCGACATATCCAACCTCATTGTAATCATACATCATCATGGGTTTTTAAATACATTTTATTATGAGACTCATGATATGAACTAATCATAATATCCTATCTAAAGACTAAAACACATAGCTACATATAGAAATATATAATGGCACATATAACATATTGAATTATTATAAGTGATTATATTATTATAACCTCCTCTCTTAGATACTTCGAAGTGAGAATTTTATGGGAAAAAGTCTCAAGATACTATGATACCCCAACACCTGAAATACTACATTATCTAAGTCATGTTAGATATATTTCAACCATCCATAAAATATATATTTAATATTATTTTCATAGAACATCAAGGTTATAATCATAAAAAGAATTCTCTAAGAACTTTTAGTGGGATAAATACACTATGGACATTATCTCATAATGTTACATGGAATAACACTCATTACATAATATTATATTTCTTAATATTCAAGACCATGAATATACTGGTAATAAAAATTAAAATGCTTTTGGTCCTAGGGAACCAACAACCGAATTCTCCCATTTTCACTAGAGTCATATACAGATGAATTTGAGTGTAATATATCTCACATGATATTCATTTTTTTATTGAGATAAGTATTTATCTAATGATATATCCATGTTATCCTCCTTATAAACTCTTCTTATTCAAACCGCACCCCTATGAGAAAATTCCCTCAAGAGGTGATACCTATTGATGTGACCCTGTATCCTGAGAAAGGGATACCACTACAGTATTATCAGAATAAAATGTGGAATGGTCTTTACTACTAGGAACAACATCAATATTCTTTAGAAAGTTTTTATTCCTTGTTTATTCTTTGAAAACATTAAAAGATTCACTATACTCAAACTATGTTGTAGAATTATACACCATTGGATACTTTGATCTTTTCTAAGGTATAGATCATATTTTAAGGGTAATGAAATTTCATAACAGTGATATCAGATCATATGGATCTATCTAGAAACCAGTGTATTTATATCTCTTGATTACTGGCTCATTATCTCTGACATAAATTTGTAACACATCCTTAGTATGATTTAGATACTTTAGGATAATCTTTACTACCATCCAATGGAGGTATCCTGAATATTCTTGATATATACCTACAATTCTCAAGTCATAGGAAACATCAAGACTGTTATATATGAAGGAATACATAATAGATTCTATCGTTGATACCTAAGGAATTGTAGTCATCCTCAGTCTCTCCTCTCGTTTTTGAGGTCACATTTACTTAGAGATATATATTCGATGTAATAGTAAAAGAAATCACCTATTAGATTTTTCTATAAATAATATCTTAACTAGCTATCAAATAGATATCTGATTTCTAATTAGAAATATGTCATCAACATATACTACTAGGAAAATGACTGCACTCCAACAAAATTTCTAGTGGATATAAGGTTCACATTATCACTTTATGAAATAAAATTACCAAATATCTTTATAAAAGTAAATGTTACAAGATCTAGATCCCTGATTCAACCCATAAATGGATATTTTCAACTTTCATACCTTATATGAATCTCTTGGATTCTAAAAATACTATGTTTGTGAATTATAAAAATTTTATATAATGTTTCCTCAAAGGAAAGTAGTTTTGAGACCCATATGAATAATATCATAACTATGATAAGTTGTTATGTCAAGAATAATTATTATTTATGTCATCATGGAAACTCATTAAAAGGTTTCATCATATTTTATGACTTAATATTTTCAAAACCTTTATCCCCTAGTCTTGCCTTCTTCATACTAACTTTATATTCCATGTCTAGTTTTTTCATTAATACTCCTTTGAACCCAATAATATTTTAATAATCCAAGGGATCTATCGGAACCTATAATTGGTTATGATACCTGGAATCCATATCAGAATTTATATCTTTTTTTCATACCAAAACACTAGAGACACTTACTACTTCTTTATATTAACTAATAATCCGACACAATCCTCAAAGATTAGAAAACTACATCGCCCTAGTTCTTTAATGTGTATATTTCACCTATGAAAAATTTATATCTCTAGAACAACAACTTCCACAGGGTCTGGTGGATTTTTTTACTATCAAATATCTAGTAAATATTTTTCTTAAACTTCATAATAGTCAATATTTATCCCAATATCTATTTTGGTGATGTTATTCCTCTCATGGAATAGGAAATGTCTTTCCACTATTACCATTCTGTTTGAGAGGTCATATTGATAACATCTCCTTATTTACTTGGTATATCTTAAAAAGATACACTTTTTTTCATAGGGTGCTATTTTGTTTTTAAATATATTAATAACAAAATATCAGCAACCCCATACATGAGTTTGTGACAAAACAGGTTTCTTTCCACTCCATAACTAGAATGGGGTCTCATTTTACACTTTAGTTAGCTCACAGTGTAGTGTATGCACGATTATCCATAATTCATATCCCCAAAGTATAATAGAATATTTGTATGAATCGTTATTGGCCTCATTATATCCAACAAGGTGTTATTCCTCCTTTCAATCAAACTATTCTATTGTGTTTTATAAGTAGGAGTAAGTTAAGATAGAATATTAAACCCCCTCATATATTCAATGAATGCTTGGTTAAAATATTATCTACCTTGATCTGATCTAAGTTTCATTATCTTATTACCAATATCATTATTTACTTCATTCGTAAACTCCTTAAATATCTCAAACTATTCTAACTTATACCTCAATAATTATAAATATCCATATCTAATCATTTTATCAATAAAATTAATGAATTACAAGTATCTACCTATAGCTTCAACTGGAAGAGGCATACACACATTTGTATGAACCAATTCAATAAGATCTATGTCCCTTTCACCCATTACACCAAATGGTGTTTTGGTCATTCTATCTAGAAATGAATAATGAAACATATTAATTTTATTTAGGTAAAAATAAAATAGATACTCATCGTGATATTGCTTTTTCAAGTGCTTATAATTTATATAACTGAGTCAGTGATTCCATAATCAGGGGAAATCTGAGTCATGTGAACTTGATTTTCTATTGATTTAAAAGACTTTATTTTTGTATTCTAGTTGACAAAGATCATTATTAAGTTGTTCCATTCTATAGAAAACATTATTTTTATAAAACTCTCTACTTTTATACCCAAAATTGAATCATTAGGAAGTGTATTGAATCATTAGACTTGGAAGTAGTCTAAGGTCCCTTTTTATTTCCATTCATCTAATTATCCAAATGGATTAATGTTTTTTCATGCTTCATGTCTTTATCCACTTATAGAATTGGATTATGGAGTTCTGGGAGTGAATTCTCAATTTTTTCATATTAAAATTCACAGATTTTTTTGAATAATCTCAAAGGTAGTGAGGCATGTATTATGTCATTGTGTAACTCATTTGGTAGATTGAAACCAAAAATGTCCAAATTCTCAATATATCTAAACATATTTACTATATCTGGTCAAGATGGCACAAATTCTCTAAAAATTGATGAAAATAATTTTTTATAGATCTTATAACACTCTTGAATACCCTTGTCCTAATAGATATCACAAAGGTGCGACATTGTGGTGTGTACCTATTTGTTTTTAGGCATCATATAGGTCTCACTAGATATGTATTATAGTATAAAACACTAGATATATAGTGAATCATTCAAATGTCATAAGTAGAGAGAGGGAAATTTATCACCTTCACCCTTTGAATACTCATTGGGAAAAAGAGACTCTAGTATATAAGACTTATGTAATGGGCATAGTATAATGTGTAGATGACAATACCACTCTTGGAAGTTACAAAAATCCATAAGTTTTTCTTTTTTATAATATGGATCAGTGTGAGAATATCGAGTTTGTGTTACTTACCATATTCTACAAGAAAATAAAATTATCTTTTATTATATTATATTGATATCCCAAATTTGATGTGATAAATTTTATTTATTTGTCACCAAATTTTTTATAACATCCTAATAGACCACATAATTGAATTAAAAATATATTATGAAATGGATTTTCATGTGGAATGGATCCATATTTACTTTATCATGGTACAGATTATGGTCTTTAAATCTAATTGATGGTATTTTGGAAGGAGGGTCCTACTAACTATGTTATCTTAGAGTTCCTTTATTTGTTAAGGGGACTCCCCAATCTTGACGTTTTAGATTTGTATTTCCTCAACACTTACTTATATGTTACACCATGTACATTTTTTAATGTCACACCTTGATTAGAACTAGATCAATTTGACCCAAAATATTAGCTAAAACCTTATGAAAATTGAAAGCACCTTGACTTGTTCTACACAAGTTATTTGAACTATGGTTACATTTTAACTCAAGTTATAGAAGGTTATATAGGTTTAAAAATTTCCTTGAATGATATTGAATCATTATGAGTAAATGTTATGTATTTTATCCTTTTAAAAACTTGTTAATATTGTGTAGATTTTACACAAGTGATTAACCATGAATAATAAAATACTTTACACATAATCCATTTATTCTATTCAATATTTCAAGCTTGTTAATTGATTTATTTTATGTGATAACTTTTTAGGCATCAAATAAACATAAATAATTAACCATTCACTAGATGTAATTAAAATAATTATATGCATCGTGATAATGAGATTTTATAATGTTTAGTTTATCAAGATGATGATAAAATAACCCTTGAACATAGTCGAAGAACTCCTAGAATTGAGATAGGTTCATTTTGAAACATTCCACATGTTCACTTAAATATCCCTAGGTTAGTTCCACCTTAGATCGTCCTTGAAACCCCCTCCACATTCCTAGAAGCTCCATCCTTTATAAAAATTTTACTCACACATAGGTGCGGGGAACCATGTGTATGAGGTCACATAAAATAAATCATAAACACTTATTCCCATACATAATAAATAGGATAGGATGGTTCACATATCATCATTATAATTTAATAATTATTATCATAAGATAACATGAAAAAATAATTAAATTTAAATAAATTGAACATATACATTGGTCAGTAAAGGACATTGTAATCCAAACATAAAACGACTCCAAATTTAATAAAACCTTCTATAATTAATTTATATTCATTATTGATTTTGATAAATAATTTTAATTAATTAAAAAATTCATTCATTCATTCATTTATATTGATTTTTCAACCAATTTTTTTTTTATATTCCCATCTTCTGCAATTTAAATTAATTAAATAATTTAATTCAATTTAAAATTATTTTGTACACGGTGTGTGCTGATAAGGAACATGGTGTGTACACTTATGGTTAGTTTTCAATTCCATCTCAAATTTTACATGAAATATATTGGAGGTAAATTGATGTGAACCTATCTATATGGTTGGTAATGTGACTTTCATGTCCTGTGACTATGCTTCGTATGGCCTTCATCATGTACTATATACTCACATTAATTATAGCATAGACAGTGTTCCATGATATTACATTATTCGTAGTTCTGTGAGTCAATTTTCATATTTTCCATGAGTTTTATGACTACAAAATACACCATTAATATACATGGAATGTAACCATGAAATTCCAATGAAGTATATGACATGTATGATGACTATACATGTCATGTAGTTTTGAAATAAGATTGAAACTAGTTAAATTTAATATTTATTAATTGAAAACCCTATCACATGATGTGTACATAATAAACATGTCATATATCATTTAATGCTACAATTTAATTCCATTACACATAATTAATTCACATAGTGTACAACCTAGCTTGATGTGTACTCTAATTGAATGGGTATGAGTCACATGACGTGTAAAACCCACTACACATTGTGTACCCTGTTCTGGGTCCATTTGAAAAACTCACCTTGAGACACAATCTTTAATTTATATATATATTTAGAAGTTTGGGGTCATGCATTCTAAATACACACTATCTAATATAATCTAGACCATAATTCTTGATTTTCAATCAATATGTGGTGTGTAATTAACTCATGTTGTGTACTTTGACCAAACAAATTCTATGATTCATGTGTGTAAAAACCATGTGGATTATAATGTGTGTACACTACGTACACACTATGAAACTTGTCTTGAACTGTGAAATATTTCAAATCCAGTTCATGATATGTACGGAAACCATGTATTATTCCATTACACAATGTATCGATATTTTGAAAATTTGTCTTTGTGCAGTGAAATATGTACATGGTGTTTACTTTTAAATTAATTTTTGTGTAACCCAAGTTATCCAGCTAAAATCTCTAACACCTTTGAATGATATATTTTAATGTTTTTAATCGATTCTTGGTCGATACATGTTCATGTTAAGGATTAAAAACATTATATCTCAACTATTAGATTAAAAACTAGAAAATTATTAATAAAAACTGACAATAAATATGTAATTATATCACTAAATAATAAATGATTATAAAATAATATGTGACTCCTTTGATACCATTTAATTTTTGGGGTGTAATAGGAGATAATATAGCCACTACCCAATAATGTATTTCCATTAATTTATTGGGATTTCTCCTCAAAACTGGAGGAATATAAATCTAGGAACCATCCAGACATAATATTTTACGTATAATTTATAATTAATTCATATAAATAATAATTACCTTATCTTGTAATTCTTTCTTCACCATCAAATTGGTTTAATGCCTTTGTTTTATCATAATTTCAATGAAGGATCCATGGGTAGAATATATCTAGAATTAACATACATGTGATTCATGAATCATGGAACTTCACAGTAGAATATTTTTGTGCCATTAAATATTTTTTTAAGCACTTTCATTATTCCCAATAGATCACTAAAAGAATCAATTTCAAGCATAAAGGGTTTTTTTTCTAGTTCTCTTGGGACTTCATAGGGAAGATAAAGAATGATACTCTCTATTTGTTAGAGTGTTCTAGATAATTTTATCTCTAAGATTGAGAGAATAATCAAGATAGGATTTTTTGTACACATCCATCTTTAACCCTAGAAATGATATAATTATTCTTATATACTTAGGTTTGAGAATAATTTAGTGAAAAAAATCATTTGACCATTCTTCTAATTATAATAAAACTTAGTATAAAATAATAATAATAATAATAATATTATTATTATTAATACTATAACAACAATAATTATTATTATTTCCTTAACGTAGGATATACGCGCAAACAAATTTAATATAATTTCTTAAATAAATAAATTAATATTTATTTAAATTATATTAAATATATCATTTCCACCAAACCGTTAATTTAGTCTCTTAATCCTCATTGACATTAATCGAACCATGAATAGTAACTATTTATTTAATTAATTAAATACCATTTTATTTGAAATTCAATAAATAAATAAATATCATATTCACAAAAACAATGAATAAATATTTATTCAATAACCATTTCACATATTTATATTTTATTTTGAAAAATTGAAGATTCAGTTAATGTGATCAGCATAACTAAATAATTATTATTACATGGAACTAGAGATTAATATTTATTTTTAATATTTAATTTAGATATAATTTAATTAAATTTTTTAATACACTTAGTGTGTGACCCACTAGAAACCTTTATTTTTTGTAATTAGGATTATTAGCCTAAATTCCAAGATCAACATCTAGAATCACACCAAGATACCCATATAGAACGACATTATTATATCAATTACATAACCTTCTACTAATGCTCATAGATCCATACAATACCATTGTCTCGATATCTTATCAAGTAGGTTGTATTGTATGTGTCATTAACCTAAATAATTGATATATAATTCTTTTGATTTCATAAAATATTTTTGTTAATGAAACCACGATAGCCATGGGCTTAATCAAATAGTCTTATTCTAATAAAAGGACCCAGGATATCAACATTAATTAACTTGGAAGGTAAAATATTTTCTTGGGTTATTAATTAATTTAATTTCACTCATGACATAACAAGACAATGTGTGGTATATTCTTCGATAAACCATTTTTTCTTTTTAGTATTTTTCTAAAACAATAATGTATTTAAAATATTCTATGAAATGATGCTTATAGTTATTTTAATTTTTTACCTTGTTTGAATAGTTAATGTACAAAGTTAGGTTTATTATGGATATATAATTATTTTAAATTTTAGGTATTTACATATTTAGATACCACCCATTTTCTATTAATTTTTTCTGTGTTTAGCAGCAGTTTACACTAATTTCATTTTAAAAAACATTCACTAATTATTTCATTACAGTTTTACACACCACTAGATACTAATAAACCACCACTAAAATATATATCATATTTCCAAATCAATTCTAATAAATTAACAATAGATCTATGTTAAAATAAATTATGCAAAAAATATATATATAATTGAACTAACCACCGTGAATGTGTTTTAATAATGTCATATTCTAAACTACCACATTCATTCTTGCGGTTGTTTCAAAACCACTATCAATTATAGATTTGCTGTGGTTCCAAAAGATCATTTCCAATTAAAAAACGACTACTATTTAATAGCCAACTGAATAAGCCATGATAATTTTAGAAACTACCATGAATAAATAAGATATAGTTTAAACTACCACATAATATAAGAAACCACTAAATGAAGTTTCTTTCTTTATACTGATAATACATTTTTATAATATTAATACATTTATTTTTATCCAAAATTTTAATACATTTATTATTTATTATTCATAATAATAATACATTTATTAATATATTTATTACTCATAATATTAACAATATTTATACATTTATTATTCATAATATTTTCCATTGAAAAATATTTAAGCTTTTGTTATTAATAATATTTATACTTTTATTATATATGATATTTTTACATTTTTTATTATTATATATACATTTATACATAATATTATTATTGATTTATAATATTTAATAAGTTAATAATATAAATAATACACACACACTCTCAGAGTCACACTTTTAGTTTTTCAATTTAACATATCTTATTGGTTTTATATATATTTGTATTTATATATTCATATATGTACACACAATAACATGTTCCCCTGTACATTTATAGTCTATACATACATAGGGATCATCACATATACATTTTCAATGTGTGTGTTTGTCTGTGTGTGTGTCTATATATAAATTTGAATATAATATCAATATATTTTATTGTAATTAATTTATAAATTCATTTAAATTAAATTGAGTCTAACAAATTTATATAAAAATGTTCATATTTTATAAATAATATTAATTATATTATAATATATATTTTATTAATTATAATATTAATAATTAATGAATTTCAATTTTTATTAATTTTATTTTTATAAATATATATTTATATATAATCATGAATTCTAATATTCTTTATAATAAATGTAAATTATATGTATTATGTTTTAAAAATAGATTTATTTTAAATATATAATTAAGAAATAGTTTGTATATAATTGATAGTAAAATTAAATATCTATTTAATTATTAAAATATATTGAATTTATTTTTTATTTAAATTGAATAAAATAAATATTTATAAAAAACTATACATTTTTATTTAGTTTAAAATATTAATTCATGAATATAATTAATCATATTTTAAGAAATATTTCTAAAATTATTTAAATATAATTAAAACTTATAATTATTTTATATATGATATTATTAATATTATATATATTTATAGATTTAATAATATTATATACATTTATCATTGGGATTTATAATTTTGTATGCCTACATATAATTATTTAAGAATACAATTATACATTCATATAATTAAATAAATATTTTAAAAAATATTTATTCCCTTACATAACTAATTATATTTTTTTCCTATATCAGCACTAACCTTACCATAGATAAATCAACCTATATCAATGCTAAATCTAATGCTAATATATACCTAATGTTTATGGTTCAACCCTTACATATCATGTGTCTATTTGTACATATGAAACTCTAATTAGGGCTAAACTTGGCACTACTAAATATATTCTTTATCTGTGATAAAAGTAACACTAAAAAAATATTAAATTATTAGAACTTATGATTTTATCTTTTGATAAAAGCCAATTTTTCATTTATTTTTAGTAAGTGCTAATAAGTCACTTACCTTATTTGTAAAAGAACCCTAATCATGTCATGAATGAGACATGTCTTTCAATTTATTGTGAAATTCCAACTCTGTTGCACCCCCTCCCATAATTTTTTGAACGATTCTGCTTCTAAAATATAGATTATGAAATATCATCCCATATTGATGTGTTTTTGGGGATTTTTTGGATTTTTATTCATGTAAAATGACTCAACACTCTGATGCACCCCCTTATGAGTGAAAATGTTGTTTTTGGAGATTTTTATGTTTATTGTGATTTTAGTTTAATGTTTTTCAAGAAACGATTCTTGGTGTGTTGTGGATATGTATTCATTTTTTAAATTACATGTTATTTAGTGTTTGGGTAGAGTTATTTTCATTGAAAATGTTCAAAAATGTTTTTTTCAATAAAAATCATCATTTCTTTTTGATGGTTTGAAAATGAAATTTAATTTTGAGTATGTTGTTAGAACTTATTTCAAAGGAAATGGTTTTTAATGAATAATTATATAAAAACTATTTTTTCTCTATATAACACTTTGGAATATTTAAAATAATATTTTTAGAGTAAGGTACATAGTGGGCATGGAATTCTAGTCCTCATGGAGCCTCGATATTGATACATTAGAAATATTAAATATAATATATCAAGTACGCATAGGTTTTCATGAATAATGAAATATATCCTAAATGGTGTCTCATGTGAGAAAATTTAGAATTACATTAAATACACAACATAGTTTTTACCCAAGTTCAAGTATAATCTTATCATCCTCAAGCATTACCTCATTATGCTATCTCCAATGATACATTAGGTAAAAAAGTTAAACTAATTTATTTATTAATTATCTAATCAATGTTTTAAACATATCCAAACTCTATTTAGGTCTTCCTATTGATTATATCTAAGGTTATTTGTATAAATTTTGATATTGGAGGAGAGGCCATGGAGGATCTTCCTGGTAGATAATATTAGGAATGAGGATATATGAAGAATGAAAACCAATATTCTTAGAGCTGATGATGAACGTAGTGAATTATCTAACATAAATGATTAGGGAAAATTACTAGTACAACGATTGATCTAATACAAGGTAGGGAAGTTATTTTTGTTTGATTATTTCTATCACAACCCAACCATGGTTGTTCTTTTAATTTATCATTTTCTTGGATTTGGTTCTCTTGGTTGATGTTTGGGATGAGTTCCCGACCTGAAATTTTTTTTTCTAAATATTTTGGGTGATTTTTGGCCCTGTTCATAGTTTTCGTGCATTTTTTAAGGGTAAACATTGTAACCTGTAGAGGAATAGGGTGATTTCAATTAAATTTCTTCTAGCACGATTTTCATTACACAACATGTAAAAGGGTTGGTTCAAACCATGTGAGGCCTAGGAGAAATTTTCTGTCTTGAGAACGGTGTCTAAGAAATAACACACAACTTGAGAATTATTAGGAGAGACTGTGAGACAAGAATTCATGGATGATAAATAATTTTAATGGCCAAATCACATAGTTGATGAAAGGCTTCCCAAACCATAAGAACAAATCGGGTGGGTTGTCCCTATTCTCTAGCAGGACACACACTTTTGGCACAAATTTTGGCAAACCTCACATCCAAATAATGAAAGTTTCCTAGGTTAGTAAAATATTGAAATTAAATTCTTTTCCACTCTCAAATGTTTACCGCAAATCCTCTCATATCTCCTCCCTCTCAATCATGCATCCCTTGGGGTCCTTCAAAGGATTCCTCCTTCATCCCACCAAGGAATAATGGTTCTTATTCCAAAAATATTAGTTTGTTTCCTCCTTATGTAACCCCCCTTATCCCTCTTCTTCTCTCTTATTCTTGTTTCTTCTTCCTTCTTAGCTTGGACTCTGTTTGACTGAAACCTAGGGAGAGGGTTGGATGATGTAGGTCGATTTATTTGGATCTAGGGTTTGGGGTTTAATCCATGGCCCCCCTTCTTTATCCTATAAAGGTTTCATTGATATCTCCCATCATTGAGGTATGTGTTTCCATCCATTTTCTTTCTGGAACATTCTGTTTATGATTAATATTTTCTTCCACGATTTTAAAATTATATGATTATTATTGTGGTATGTTTTTTTATTTAATTATGTGGTTTTCTAGGTAGGAATTTGATAAAAATAAGTTTTAAAATATTTATTAGGTGAAGAATATATTTATATGTATTCAAATTGTTTGATAAACTTCTACTTGGACCTTATAGATGAAATTGGGTCTTTTATTTGTAGTTATCCTTGCTACAGCTTTGGTGATTTGTTTTTCCTTATGAAATTGAACTTCATGTGAGTGTAATTTCATATTGTTATGTGGTTTTGTAAAATCGTTTTTTTTTCATGGTTATTTCAATAGTGACTCTTTAATTTTGGTTGTGGGTATTTTTATTTTTTACCATGGATGTTCCATTGGATGTGGGAATATCTATATATGCTCGGAGTGCACTTATGGATAGGCATAACAATGATAATTGATTCATATAAAAATTTTCCTCTTGACCCGGATTTCAAAATACACCTTTCAACACTCTCTCTCCCTCATCACCTCATCAAATAAATGTGTCTTATATGAAACCTTAATTTTAAAAGGAGTTCCAAAGTTCATTTTAAATGAGGTTTTGAAATCATGGACCATTTGGCATCTAAAAGTTTGGGTTGGTTATTATATGATATAAAGGCCCACTCAAAACCTCTTGTATATAAAAAATGTTTCTACCTTGATTTTGGATAGTAATTTTGAAATGATTTTGGTTTGGAAATGTTTCAGGATCTATGATTACGCTGTTATATTTTAGGAAAGTGTTTTTAAACTGACATGATGTGTAGGTTGGATTATCAATTAGGATTGTTTTTTGTGAGATGAGAACCTCTCTGGTGGTCCCTCCGAGGAGAGGTTCATAACTTAAGAGGGTTCAGTGTCTAGGCTAGGCAAGAATAGTGTTTGTGGGTTTTATTTTGATCCACTCATGTGAGGACCTCCCCAGTCACCATTTACTATTATCATTGGATTATAAGGAATCAACTATAGGGTTGAGTGTCGGTTTATTATCAACCTTGATTAGATGGGTTGGTAACACCTAGATTGTCTAAGAGGCTTGGCAGGATGTTCTACTATATTGGCTTGTTTAGGGAAACTAGTTGGTTATTAGCTATTGAGATTCCCTATACACTGACAGGTGAGCCAGAACCTAGTACATCCAAGAATTTATTCTATAGATGATTAGGAAATACCCATTATTATTATTATCTATTTTTTCTATTTTACTCTATTACACTACTTTTTTTCTAGCATCTTCTTGATTTTTTCCATTTCATATATTCTTGGCCGAGATGTATGATTGCCAGTTTTTGTTCTTTCTTCTTGTATTGAGTTTTAAACTAGGTTTTAAAAATGGATTTTTTTTAATATAGGAATGTGGTGTGTGTTTTTTTTAAATTGTAAATATTCATTTGGTTATTTAAGAATATAAAAACCTATTTTCAATATGTATTTCAAACTATTATTTTTTGAATGTTTCAATAAATGAACTGTATTAAATTTTTTGTTCTTACCTATTGATTTGTTTTTTATCACACCCTACTTGTTCCACTAAGCATTGGTAGACCCAAGATATTTTTTAAGTTTAGTTTTCTTTCATAGGTTTCATTTTTTGTAGGCTGGTTTTGTAGACTGGTGGTGACTATGAGGTCATGTGAAGATCTGTTTGGGTTTTGGTTCTCGTTTTAGTTTCATTTGGTAGTTTTCATTTTGTTGATTTGTTATTGTTTTTTATTTGGTTTTTTATTATTTTTTGTTTAGTTATTTAATTTCTTATTGTGTTATAAATTTATTTATTTGATATAGTTTGTTTATTGGGAGAAAATCATTTCTACTTTGTTAATAATTGGTTCTTGACTCTAGTAGATAGCCTGGGAGGATCGAGAACTCCCCTCGGGCCATTTCACGGGCTGGTTCAGTTGTTGGGTTAGATGGAAGCGCATCCTGGTTTGTGACAAAATGGTATCAGAGCAACCATTTTATATTTAGAGTGTCAGGTAGACTGGATAATATAAGTTTTTAGGCTTTAGAGGTAGGTATGGGATGAAATTCATGAACCATTTCTTTTTTATGATCCTTAAGTTTCCATGTTTAGTCTATGATTTGCGTCTTTTTTTTGTATTTTGGTTTTTGTATTGGGAGTTACAAGGAAGTGATTCAGTATGGTACGGTGGCCTCACATGGAGTAGTGACCCTTGTGGAACTCGAGTGCCTGGATTTGGATATTCCTGGTGTTTGGTTCTTTCTAGGGGAATGTGCCACTAGCCATTTCACCAGCAAATGCATAGATACTAGTTCTTTATCCCCTGAGTTCAGTGTCAATTGAGTTTTGGTTTGGCTTATGTTGGTGTGAGTGTATTTTCCAATGGAAAAATGGATTTCAGAGAAAGTGTTTTCAAAATAAATATTATTTGAGGTTTTTTTTGTATAAAGGTGGGACTTGGTGTTTAAAATGGAATTCAAACGTGCATTTTAGTATTTAGAAAGTGTACTTGGGGCTAGGTGTTTTTTTAATTTTGGAAGGAAAGGATGGTTTTAAAAGGGAATAATGGTTTTGTTGTTGTGATTTGATTTTTGAGTTGGTTTTTTAGATTTATATGTCCTTTATGGTTGTGTTTTGAGTTAATTTTGGATGAAGTTTGGTGTCTTTCTGCTATTCAGAGTATGCTGCCCAGAAAGGTCCCCATGGTTTCCAGTGAATTATATTCAGTTATCAACCCTTCCAAGACTCTGATTAGGGTGGAAAATTCAAATTTTTTTGGGTTGTTTCCATTATTTCATGGTGATTGAGGTATTTTACAATCTACAGCGTGGTTTGAGGAAGTCAAAGGCATCATTAGGCTGTTGGGAATTCCTGAAGTGGTGAGGTTTTCAGTTGTCTTGGGTTTGTTTGAAGGTTCAAATTTGGATTAGTGGAAGGTGATTGTACAATCATCATTTCATGTTGATATTTCTTGGGAAGTGTTTAAGACTAATTTTTCCTATGGTCCATTCCTTAGGGGGTGAATTAAGGGGAAGTGGAATAGTTATTGGGTATTCAGTATGGTTAACAAATATTAAATTCCTCTCTCGATCAATTTAAATAGATGGTTTTTTTGTCCAGAGGTTGAATAATAAAATTAGTAAAATCATCATCTCCTTATGTGGATTGATCATCCATATATCAATGATAAAGTTATCTTCTTTGGTGAAGTCACATTCAGGAGGATTTTAGTAGAGGCGTTTTTAGCTGAGTTGGTTTCTAAAGTGCAACTAGTGGTAGTTGGTACTCATGAAGGTTCCCCATATAGAGATGGTTGTGTTCCTAAGGAACCTATTTCCTAGGATTACCCTTTTTCGGTTCCATCTTCTCATTTATCAGACCATTCTTTTGTGTGTTATTAGTGTGGAACTTTTTTGCATTCAAATATTTCCCATCATGATCCTCTGAAGGCTTGTCGTTGATGTGTTCATTTGGGTCATCTAGAGAAGTTCGGTAATTAGAGTTTCTAGAAGATGAAATCTTGGTTGGAGGATGTAAACTCTTGAGTATGTGTTAGAAGTTGCTTCAGAAATCATGGTTTTAGCCACAAGATCTGAATTGACTCATGCATGTAGTTAGAAATTGATGGGTGTAGGGTTGTTGGACAAGGTTTTGTCCCTAGTCTACGGTTGGGAATAGTTATGTTTCCCTGTATTGTGATCACTTTGTTTCTTGAAAGTTACTTATATTTTTATGTTTACGTTTTATTATAAAAGGTTAGATAATATCATTTTCTGATAAGATTAGTATAGGTGTTTCTCGATGTGAATCTGTAGCAGTTTGTTCTTCCTTGTGTACGCTTAGCCATGGGGATTGGTTTTGGTTTCCTGTTGTGCTCACTTTGGAGATGTTTGGGTATTGAGGAAGTGATGGATTGAGGATTGGTTTATTGTTTGGTTTGGATTCTCTTTCCCAAAGTTTACCTTTATTTTTAGGGTTTTTTGTTTCGGTTGGGAGTTCTCGAGTTTCCTTGTGGGGATTTTCCCCATGTCGATGTCACTATATAGAGAGTTTCAATTTTGACCATCATGGTATAGTTCTTGTGGTGGGGATAAAACTCTCTATGGTTTCACTTGTTTTTTGTTTCCATTAAATTTTGTTAGGTATGACTTGTGGAGTGAAATACCATACCGTGTTTTTGGTTTCATTTGACTTCATTCAGTTTAGAGTTGGAGTTTTGGTTTCTTGATTGGTTAGGTGACTTCTTGCGGTAGAATTTTTTTGTGGTGGAGATAATTTTAACACCCTAACCATGGTTTTTCTTTTAGTTTATTATTTACTTGGATTTGGTTCATTTGGTTGAGGTTCGTGGAGAGTTATTAGCTTTATTTTTGGGTTCTGGAAGTTTTTGGTGTGTTTTGTCCCTATGTATGGTTTGTGTGATTGGTTTGAGGGAAAACCATGTGACATACTATGGAAAATGGTGTTTTCAATTAAATTTCTTCTTGCACAGTTTTCTTTGCATGGATTATGCATGGTTTGGGTCAAACCAAGAAATTTCTAAGAGAAATCAGCCATCTTGAGGATGGTGTCTAGGATAGGGCAGAAGGATTTCAAATGCTTAGGGGAGACCGTGTGGAAATTGTGTTGGGAGGATCTATAATTTGATAGAGCCAAATCACATAATTGGTGCATTTTTTCTTAGAATTTGTGGAAACAATAGCATGGGGTGTCCCTCTTCTCTAGTAGGGTGCACATGGTTAGTGCACGGTTTGAAAAACCATGTAGCCAAAACATGTGTGTTTCCCATGTTATTAAAATATTGAAATTATCTTCTTTCCCCTATCAAGTATTAACCCTAAAAAATCTTCACTTCTCCCTCTCATTCGTGTGGAACTAGGTTAGTCTTTATATTCTTCCTCCATCCTCCCACCATGGAATCTTGGTGCTTCTCCTTAAAATCATAGGTGTTTTCCTCCTTTAGTAAGCTCCCGTGTCCCTCTTCTTCTCTCTTATTCTTGTTTCTTCCTCCCTCTTGGCATGGTCTCTCTTTGTCCAAACCCTAGGGTTAGGTTTGGGTAATATAGGTTGGTTTTTATGGTTATAGGTTGTGAATTTTAATCCTTGGCCCTCATTCTTCCTCCTCCAAAGTATTCATTGTGATTGTACATCATTAGTGTATGTTTTTTCATTCATTTCTTTTTCGGAACATTCTGTTGATTCTTGTGATTTCCTTGAACAATTTTAAAATTATATGATTATTCTTGTGATAAGTTTTCTTCCTAAATATTGGTTTTTTCTTCTTAAATGTTTGATAAAAATGGGGGTTTAAAGCATTTAAATGGACATTCCTATATGTATATGCATGGAAAATGTTTTATAAAATTTCATTTGGCCCTTAGAGATTAAATTGGGTGTTTGTTTTGTTTTTATTCTTGTTATAGATTTAGTGATTTAGTTATCCTTATAAAAATGAACCTTTCACAATTGTAATTTCTGAGTTATGTTTTGGTTCTTCTGTGTAATTGTTATATTTAATGGTTATATTAATGGTGAGTCTTTAAATCTTATTTTGGTTACTTCTATAGTTTATCATGGATGTGCCATTGTATTTGGGGATGTCCATACTTACACTGGGTGAACATATGGATCGGAACACAAAACATAATTTATTGATATTGAAATGTTCCCATTGAAACTATATTTCAAAATATACCTTTCCCTTCTATCATTTTCTCTCTCACCCATCTCATTCCCCAATAGTTTCTCAAATGACACCATGATTCTTAAATGATTTCCAAAGTGGGTTTTAAATGAGGTTTCAAAATCTTGGATCATTAGGAATCTTAATGTGTGGGTTATAGAATAAATGATGTAAAGGATGATTTGGAACGTCTTTTATAAAAATAATGTTTCCAACTTAGATTTGGAATGTAATTCACAAATTAATTTCATTTGGAAGTGTCAGAGGACCAGTTGGGTCCTAGTGATGTTTTGGTAAAGTAGATTTAAAATGACATGATGTGTAGGCATGGTTGGAACATTGGATGGTTTGTTGCGAAATGCGCACCTCTATGGTGGTCCCACTAAGGTGAGTGTCATTTTATAGGTGGTTTCGGTTTCTAGGAAAGGCACAAATGGTGGCTATGGGTTTTGTTTTGAGCCACACTTTTGATGACCTCCCCACTCACAATGAACTATTATCATGGGATTGATGGGTATCATATAGAGGGTTGGGTTAGGGTTTCTTATTGACCAATAAAAGACGTATTGGTACCCATTGGATTTATTAAGAGGCCGAGTGGGATGTTCCACTGGATTGGCTGGTTTAGTGTGTCCTTTTAGTTATTGTCTATGGTGTTGAACCATGCACCAGTAGGTGAATCCGAACCAATTACGTGCATGGATTGATTCAAGATAGGTTTGGTAAATTCAAATGATTATTGTATTTATGTTCTATTTTAATTTTTAAAAAAATTTGTTTATTTTTTCTTGTATTTTCCACCTTGTTCAATTTCTTCAATTATTGGTATAGTTGTTTGATCACATATTTTGGGTTCCTTATATTCATATTGTGTTTTAAATTGGGTTTTTAAAAATGGAAATTTGTTTTGAAATGATAAATGTGGTGTGTGTTGTTTTAAAATGGGAAAGCTATATTTGGTTCTTTAAAAGGAAAAACCCTTATTTTATATATGAATTTAAAACTTGTTTTTGTAAAATGTTTTTGGGAAAATTAAATGTATGGACTATATGGTACTTACCAATTGAGTTGTTTATGAACAAACCCTTCCTATGACTCTTAGAATCTCTATGCCTGAGATATTTTGTTGGTTCTGGTTTTTGGATCAGGGTTCCTTTTTTTCAAGATAGTTTTGTGTTCGGGTGGTGACCAGGAGGTCACATGGAGATCTGTTTGGATTTCATTTTGGTATTATTTTTTTTAATAGTATCTATTTTGTTGAAATATTTTTTTATCTGGTTTTGTATTATTTACACTTCAGTTATTATAGTTATTGATTTGTGCTCTGTTTTGTTATTTTATCATAGTTTTCTATTATGAGAAATTATTCACATGTTGTTTATCATTGATTCCATGTGCTAGTTGATAGCTTGGGAGTATTGGGAACACCTCTTGGGCCTTGTCGCGGGTCAGGTCAGGTTTCGGGTCAGATGGAGGCCTATCCTGGTTCCTGAGAATCTCCCTATTCTTATTTTTTCATTTTTAACATGAATGAATTCCTAATAAATTATTTAAGTCATCATGATTTTCATTTTTTTTGTTATTTCACTTCTTGAGTTTTTGAATTTCAGATTTAATTTTTGGTTTTTGATAAATTTTTTATCCTTCCCATTCTTCAGATTCCATATATGATGTGAAAATGGAAATGGATTACATTGGATCATCATTTTTTTGTTTCATGCCTTTTCCTCCATTCATTGATTTTCATCATTAGTATTTAGATTGGTTGATGGTTCTTATATACTTTATAAACTGGTCATTTTGAAATCACTCTTTGGTGTAATAAATAATTTTTGGGGGTTTAGTTTTGGATTTAGATATGGTAAAGAGGTGTGATGGTGGTGAAAATAATCTAGAGATGGTAGGTGTGATAGTTTTTACACAGTCCAGATCGAGTGGGTATCTTTGGAGCTTTGATAATGGGAAATTTATGATCTAGGGTTGGCCGAAATCCAACCACAGTAAATGATAAGGGAATTTTTTACATGATTCTAGGAATTATGGTTGAGAAACATGGTGGAATAAATGAAAACATAAGTGGTGTTGTAGAAACATAAATATTTATAAATTCAAGAAATTTACAATGTACACAACATGTAGTTTGAAAGAACAAATACAGTTGTGACCCATTTGTGTGGTGGCTGGAGTTTACTTGCAGAGTCAAATATCACACATCATGTAAGGGGCCACACATCATATGACCCTTAGCCTATCATGTCGGCATGTAAATGGATTACATTCCTAGGAATCCATGTGACCCAACCTAACATGTGTGTTGGGGCATACCCCATGTACTTCTGAATATGCATGATCATGTGATGATTACACATTCATGTGTGTCATCTTACCCAATGTGTAACCTATATCATAAAAAAACATTGTGTATCAATAGTAATATGTCATGTGAGATAAAAGGACACAAGTAGTACCAAAATTAGTGAGAAAAAATGTTTAACATAGATAAACACCTTGTTTTATCCTTTAAGGGATGTTTGGAGCCTTTAACCTCTTAGATTCATTTTCCATTTTAGTGGGTATGTTTTCTTGGAAAGTACCTAAGAGGTTATAGTTTGGAATCCCATCATGAACATAGGATGAGGGATTACATCTATTGTATAGTACAATATAGAATCTGGTATCTCCCCATATGGCCCAAAGTGGGATACTCTTTCTCTTTATTCACAAGGTTGAGTTGGTTATCCAATATCTAACATCTAGAATGACTGATCCCCTTTATATTGGGTTATTCCAGGTAGGGTTAGGTATCCCCCAAAAGCCTTGGGTGTTATGACCTACATGTTTATCAATATCTATTGATTTTCGATGATGTGTGGTCTAATTGAGTAGGTATCTTGGATGATCCCTCTCATTAACTTAATACTTATATATGTTAAGACCGGATGAGTATGACCTATCAGAAGAGTTCCATCAACATAGAATTATATAATTTGTAAGTTCACTTAGTTTAATGTTACCTTAGATCCCTAAGAAGAATCCTTAGGCTATAAGTGAGGTCAAACCAAACCTAGAGACATGAAGTCTCCCTTTGAGGATATATAGATTGTCTTGTTCATCCTCATTACATTGTGATTTCGAACTAAATACCTATTCGATACAAGGTTATTTTGGTGTGTCCAATTGGGATTGTTTATACACATCCTAAAATGGGATCTTCCTACACATGTAATGTATTATGAATATGATAGGCCTTTTGGTGGATTTCTAAAATGACTAGGATTATGTGGATCTTAGTTAGGCCAGTTGTACCAAGGATGGTTCCTCGAGTTGTGTCATGATAATAGTCCCCTTTTTTAGTATCTTGTCATATTTCCATAGTTATGGTGGGATTTTATTATTCCATTTTCTTTTTTCATAAGATTTATTATACTATCATGTGATATTAATAGATATTAATGCATTTAAAAAAATGTTTTTTTATATTTTTCACATTATACTGGAGTATGGAAATTTGTGTGTGTATATTGGTACTTTAGGTTAAGGCCTCTTATGTGTGTGGTGTGCCTACTTGGTGCTCGTCACTAGCCCATGGCTAGTTATAGGAAGGATTGGGGTATCACACTCGACTTACCATTATCCAGGAGAGCCATGATGTTTCAAGTCATAAAAAGTGGTATCAAATTAGGTCATATTAGAACCAAAGTTTACAGATATTCTAGTTGTAAGGATTGTTCCTTGATCTTGGGTGATAGTGATCAGTGTATTGATTTTGGATCTTATTCCAGGAAACTCAGTGATGGTGCAATGATTGGAATATCCATTCACAAGTAATATAATTACCTTCTTGTTGACTCGATACATATGAATTGATTATAGGGAAAACATGGTATAAGCATCATATAGGAATGGATTGAGATTTTCTTATCCTTATTGATTGAAATCCCTAGATATGATCTTTTATAGTAATACATCTTATTAATCCAAAAGTTTCCTCCATGTAGATATCCAAGGATGGTTCTATATTAAGTTGATGATGATGATTTAATTAGTGATGAGGCCTCAGTCCAGGGGGCATGTTTCGAAGGATTTTTTTCTCTTGGTGCATATAGAGAGATATTTATTCTCATTGAGTTATACACAGACCTACCAATGGTTACTCAACAAAATTTTATCCCCTTTTCTCGAAATTAAATTAATTATATAAGGCACTACCTTAACCCTTACTTAATATTGAAATCAATGAATAATTCACATTGATGATCTTTTCATGGTTTAGAGTTTTAGAGAATTAGGACATAACTATTACATCTCAAAAGATTACAAAGTACACACTTCTACTAAGTTTCCATAAAATAAAAACTCTTAAAAAGAAACATGTTTAGTTCCATGTTTTAGATAGCATGACTTTCCCTTGATCCCATCCTTGACCTTATTCCACATTAAGTCCTGTGAAAAACATTTCAAAAAAACTTGGGGTGAGCATAAAAATCTCAGTAAGGGATACACAAAGAAGTAAAACTGTTAGTTTTTCAAAACAACAAGTAAATCATGTATACTTTATCAAAGTAATACTTTTCACCTTTATGAAGTAGTAAAAACTCTTCACTGAATAAAAGATCATTACTTACCCTTTTGTAACAAAAATATTACCATAAAAACCATATAAAGAACACATAACATATAAAGGTATCTTGGGAAATAAACATACTTAAATGGAATAAACATACGGTCAACTTCCACACATATCGCTTAATGGAATAGCCATACGACCGACTTCCATACCCAATGCATTGGAGGTTATAACTTAACCACCCGTCTTGGTATTCACGACACCACCCGTCATATGGTTTATCACGTAACCACCCGTAAAATGTCCAAGTACCATCATTACACATAAAATATTGAAAATATAAACATTTCAAAAATAACATTTCATTTGCAATCACAATAATTAATTCCAAGATATTGAATTAATCAATCCATTTTCAAAAACCATTAAAAATAGATTTTTGAATCAAAGTGTCCCATACCCCATTGAAGCTTTTAATGGAATTATAATTTTAAAACATTAATGTCTATATAAATAAATACTAAGAACCATTTTGAAAACATGGACATTAAAGATAAATATTTAGAATAATAAATCTTTAAAACATTTAAAACGATATTTTTGTTAAAGGGTTTTTAACAAAATGAGAGACTCTTGAATACAAATAATTGCGGAATAACATTTAATCATAACATTATAATATCATGAGAATAAAGGGATTCATGATATAATATGTCAAAGGACAGTATATACCCCATATAAGAGTGAATTGGTGCATAACAACAATGAAGACTCAATGGAAATGTAAATTGAGATGAAATCCATTATAAAGATGGTATCCTTAAATTAAGGATAAATATATTACATAATTATATGTGAGAAATATAAATACACCAAATATAAGTGGATATTAAGTGTGAAGAAATCATAGTTCATTCACAGATATTCATAGTATGACATGTTCAACAATTACAAGTTGAACCCAAAGAAATCGAAATTGGGTTAAGACATTCCCTTGTAAAAATTCGACAGCCTAACGACGTCACTTTAAAATTCAGAAAATGGGTTGATGAGACAAAAAGGGTATCTCATCACTTGAAAATAAATTTTACATCAATAAGGATATAGAAGAACATATCCCAACATAATAAGATGTAAATTAAAAGATATAACAAAAATAAGTCTTTTAAAAAGAGGAGGGTGAAAGGTTCCCTTACCGACTTGGGTAACTTTTGAAACGTACACCCCATGAAAGAAGGACTATAAAACATTGATTCAAATATTAATAAAAGAAATTATATTACACAAATATTATAATAATGTTCTGTACATAAACCACTCAAAGTAAATGGTGGAAAATGTAGCATAAATCTCACAGGAATAAAAGTGAGATGAAAAATCCCTTACGAAAACTCGGCAGCCTAACGGCACCACTGAAAACTTCCAAAATGGTTTAATGAGAGAAAATAGGGTCTGTCATCATATGAACATAAAAATTACAGTAAGAGTAATGTAATAGAACATCCCAATCAGAATAAATATGAGCTTAAAAGGAATGACATAAAAGAGTGTACTCAAAAAGAAAGAGAGGGGTAGGATCCCTTACCTCAAGTCTGACTTGTCTTGTTCGTTTCCTTATATTCCTGAATAATAAACTTTGGTCAATTTATAATTTCATAAGGTACTCATTTAAAGAATATTATTCAGTTCATATCACATATTATAATGTTATAATAATAATTGGTTAATAATGTGAGTTCATATCAGACGTTTTTGTCGATGTTTGGTACCTGAGTCAAAAATGAACTTGTTTGAAAATGATTGTCCATGTAGTTATAAGTAAATCATCTCCAGAATAGTATTAATGTTTTAAATATTATATATATCCAATAAATATTCATTTTATACTATTCCATAACATTTTTAGATAAAAATAAATGAAATGCACCGTTCATGGAGACGGTAGGCCGTACGTTAGCATGAACACTACTTTCATTTTTTTGTCATATTAATGGAATTAAAAATAATTGAGAGATATATATATTATAATTCCAGTATAATATATATGTTTTATAGGTCCCATAAGTTCATTAATTTCATTCTTTATACATTCCATGTATTGCATGAACGAGTCACATCACTTGAGGGGGTGGTAGTCCACACTTCCTCGTACGAAATTATCGCATTTGCACAACATGAAAAGCATAAAGGAATGTTTTAAATATATAATTCAGAAGCATATAGAAAACATAAATACCATATATTTCATATATAAAATATAGTGACATCATAATGTCCAACATGAAAGGATTTAAGAGAAGATTGAACAATCATCATTTCATGAGGCAGAAATTCGACATCCACAGAAACAATATGTTCTTTAACCATTAGACGTTGGTGTGTGTAAGTGTAGCTCGAATCCTTCACATAACAACATCCTAGTATATTGAATATACTGTTTTTGTTACAAAATAAAGTAATAAAAAGAGTTTAGAGGGTTGGAGAAGCAAAATAAAACAAAAGAACACAAGGGAAGACATTAACTTTAAATCGGGTAACTCTTTTTGATTTTAGCTCAAAGGCTTCCTTGGAAAGGATTATGCCCAAAGGTGAGGCTTCAATAATGAATAGAGGGATTTGGAGAGATGAAATGGTCAGCGTTTTGCCGAGCCAAAGGCTTGAGAGGTGTGGGTAAGGTGGTAGAGGTGGGGGCCTTTTATAAGAGGAGAGGAGGGACACTCTTGGAAAGTTATAAACATTTACATTATTATAAAATGATTTTCGGATTTTAATGGTCACAAAATTATTTATTTCAAGGATAAGGTGATAATAGTTCTAAATACACCCATCCAATAGGTTTTTGACAAGTGTAGGTCTTATATTTTACATTATCTTTTCATTTTATTTAAATCGTTAAATAATGAGGTAATCGATGCACCATCATGGTGTCATAAATAATTTAATTTATTTAATGTCTAAAAATTATTAAAAATATATCCTGATGTAGGAAATCTTTTTGTATTTCTAATGAATATTTATAGTAAAAAATATGACTGGTATAACCCCATGTAAAAATTGTTTTAGTAAAATAATACATGTTTGTGACATTTTAATTTTAACTTTAAATAAAAAGTTATTAATGTCATTTTCCAAAAAAAGTGGCTCCATGGGGTCCCCAAGTTGAGCCATGGATTGTCATGGTCGGCCATGAATCATCCAATAAGGTTAATACATGTTTCAAGGTCATTTCATATTATTAAAACATTATTTTTACCTTAAATTACACTAATTACATCTAATCGCGATTAAAAACTTAAAAGTTACTATTCACCAAAAAATTATTTTAATCTCATTGAACCACATTTTACTTCATAATGAAAACCATGTATGTCGGATTTCTGAAAATAAAATCACAGAAGTGGTAATGTTTCATTTAAACGAAAAATCAGTTTCTTTAACTACCACTTAGTGGTTTCACTATTCATCAAAAATTGAAATTTTTCAGAAAAATACCAAAAATTCACCCTAAGATATATTAGTTATTACGAATTCAAAAATGATTTATATTTTAAAAAATTCAAAGCATATAAGTTGAATTAATTAATTTAATAATTAATTCCCGCTGTCAAAACAAATAGCGTGTTTTTAAGAAACAATATATATTAAAATATTAACACTAGTTTAAGTCCAATTTCAAATTGAAAATAATTCCAATGAACACCATTGGATTAAATGGTAAAAATATATTATAATTTAACTTTAAAACCAATTCAAAAGATAATCTAATCATATAAATAAATTAGATTAAAAAGAGGTTTACAACATTTTTCACAATTCATTAAAAAATGAACTTTATCGGAAAAATACCAAAAATATACACAAAGTAAATTTTGATGTCCCGATTCTAAAGAAAAATTTTATTTTGTGAAATATAACACATAAAATTGTCAAAAGGTGGTTTTAAAATAGGTTCGCCATCAAAAGACGGTTAATCGACCTTTTAAAGAATATTAGAATGTTTATGCATAAAATTGGATTCATTCGCATTTTTAATCCTCTAACTTTTATTGTAAAAAGTAAAAATATTTGACAAACATAAATAATCATTTTTTAGTTAGTTCTGTTCTTTCCTGCCATTAAAATGGCTAGGTGTTAACTACCATTAAAATAATATTATTTTATTATTAGAGTGCAACATAAGATTTCAAAGGACCTCATTGTCTCGTATTGGGTACGCCATCAAGCATAGAGTTCCCTTTAAAGTAATATTTTTATTTTATTCACAAATAAGGATAAATATAAAAATGTCATATTCTTTATTTACCTGGGGTGTTACATTCTTCCCCCCTTTTGGGAATTGTGTCCTCGCAATTTTAAAATTGGGCATGGAAACAACATTGAAAGTCCCACATCGGAACAAGAGTCGGTAAAACAATCACTTTAAAAGAAAGAAAGAGAAGTACAGAGGTCACCCGAGATAACCCATACTAGGATTCCATGTAGGAAAACATGGATATGGAAGAAAAATAAAAGGGTCATGTTCTGACGGAGTGTGATAGAAAACATGTTTAGGAGAAAGTTAACCACCAGAAAATCACAAACATGTGATGTGTTAAACGGTATTGGATTCCCCAGTAGGAAAAGTTAATAGACAAAATTTTTCTTAAGTTACTTTTCATTGAGGAATTTATTTTTGATCTTAACTAAAACATAAGGAAACATACTTACTTGTCATGATGACTTTCAACTTTTACAAGATTTCTTACACAAACTCATATTTTCTCCAAAAGATGAGTATTTAGGATGACTTGTTTACATTAATAGAGGTATAATCAACTTATAGAGAATCACCAAATCCACAAAAGAGAACTATATACTTCCCATGTCTTTATATGTTAACCAAAACTAAAACCAAAAAGGTTAGTATGAGATCAGATTATACCCAAAAAGGATAATCCTTTATAAAAAGGAAATCTATTCCTAATCTCCAAAATTTGTCCAACAAGACCCAAAGTTCAACAAAGACCAAAAGTAAACCAAACTAAGATTGAAACCCAAATATTTTAAGGATTTAATCACATAGTCTTCCAAGTTAAATCATAACATTTATCTCCAAACAACATTAGTTTCTCTTAAAGTCACGTATTGAAAAGTAATTAACCTAATCACATATCCTCTATGATAGGTTAATAATTTCCATAGATAACCCAAAATCAACTTACTCTTAATTCATAAAATCATCTAACTAAAAAGAATTAGTCAAAATAACCAGGTACTTTACGTAGTCCAGTGGTAGGCGATAAATACCAGTCGCACTTTGGTTGTGGGTTCGATTCCCACAGCTTTTTCCGACGCGACGGGTTGTCACACGGTCTGTGTGTTATCCTTTTTCCAAACTATATAATTCTAAAATAATTACCCAAAAAGAGATAAAATCCTCAAAAATAACCATAACATAATTTAACCTCAATTTTTTCTCATGCCATTCATTTTCCATCATAACATATAGTAACCCATAATTACCTCAAAAGTAAGGATCATATAAACCAAAATGGTTCTTTATAACTATGTCCACAAAATAACAGATAACTATTCCTTGAATAAAATTTTCATATATCAAACATCAGGGTTACACATACTATAAAAAGTCTTCTAATGTAACCCCATCATCAAAAGAGATTTTATACTCTTAAGAATTTCACCATAACTCTTGAAGCCCTCATATGTTGACTTCTTACTCATTCAACATTCTTCATGATCCATTAACCATTCCTTTCCAACTTATTCTGAAATACATCTTCCCTACAAACAAAATCATGAATTATATCCTAAGATTCCAAAATAGGAAAAAAAATGTTAAGAAATAATCCATACCTTTGATTGCTCATTGTCAGTTTTTTCATCCTCAATCGGAATGGCATTAGGTATTGGTAAACGAATATTTGTACGATCTTGGTGATCCCATTCTCGAAACTTCTTCATTGGACATGTGTTTGCATAATGACCATGCACACCACATTTAAAACATTCAATTGATCCCTCAGAAAGAACTTCTTTCCCTTTCCTCGATTCAACTGGATGCTTCCTTTTTCCATGGTAGGTTCTTGCTTTATGACCTTCATTTCCACATCTATAGCATATTTCTGTCCCTTTGAAACATTTTCCTAGGTGTTTCTTTTCACATCTTTGACACATAGGTTTTTGAACACACTTACCTTTATGATTATTACCTGTAGTTCCGTAGGGATTTTTTCCTCGCATATATGATTCCTTATAGAAATCACCAAGGATTAGGTGGTAAATCATGACTCCAGATAGTTGGTTGAGGATAAACACAAGAGTTCTCATTGCAGCTCCCATATCATTTAGTTACTCTCTTAGAAAACTGTCACAGTTTCCTTCACATCCACTGTTACTTTGGTGCCTGCTAGATCCAGCCATTTACTAAAACCAAAAAGGTAAGTGTAAGTATATCAACAACACCATCATGTACTAATGAGAAAGATAAACACTAAGATATACTTACTCATTCACTTTATCTAAAACTAGGACTCTTTCGAAAATCCTAACCATTATGGTAATGTCACTTATGCTTAGAGAATACCCTAACCTCTAAAGTTATCTAAACCGACCTTTGATACCAACTATAAGGACCCGACCTTAAAACATTACATAATCATGAATTAAATTAATAATTCACATTGAGGATATTTTCATGGTTTAGAGTTTTAGAGAATTAGGACATAACTATTACATCTCAAAAGATTACAAAGTAGACACTTCTACTAAGTTTCCATAAAATAAAAACTCTTAAAAAGAAACATGTTAGTTCCATGTTTTAGATAGCATGACTTTACCTTTATCCCATCCTTGACCTTATTCAACATTAAGTCCTATGAAAAAAATTTCAAAAAAACTTGGGGTGAGCATAAAAAGCTCAGTAAGGGATACACAAAGAAGTAAAACTGTTAGATTTTCAAAACAACAAGTAAACCATGTATACTTTATCAAAGTAATACTTTTCACCTTTATGAAGTAGTAAAAATTCTTCACTGAATAAAAGATCATTACTTACCCTTTTGTAACCAAAATATTACCATAAAACCCATATAAAGAACACATAACATATAAAGGTAACTTGGGACATAAACATACTTAAATGGAATAACCATACGGTCAACTTCCACACATATCACTTAATGGAATATCCATACGGTCGACTTCCATACCCAATGCATTGGAGGTTATAACGTAACCACCCGTCCTGGTATTCATGGCACCACCCGTCATATGGTTTATCACGTAACCACCCATAGAATTTTCAAGTACCATCATTACACATAAAATATTGCAAATATAAACATTTCAATAAAAACATTTCATTTTCAATCACAATAAGTAATTCCAAGATATTGAATTAATCAATCCATTTTCAAAAACCATTAAAAATAGATTTTTGAATCAATGTGTCCCATACCACTTTGAAGCTTTTAATGGAATTATAATTTTAAAAAATAAATTTCCATATAAATAAATAATGAGAACCATTTTGAAAACATGGACATTAATGATAAAGATTTAGAATAATAAATCTTTAAAACATTTAAAACAATATTTTTGTTAAAGAGTTTTTAACAAAATGAGAGACTCTTGAATACAAATAATTGTGGAATAACATTTAATCAGAACTTTATAATATCATGATAATAAAGGTATTCATGATATAATAAGTCAAATAATAGTATATACACCATATAAGAGTGAATTAGTGCATAACAACAATGAAGACTCAATAGAAATGTAAATTGATATGAAATCCATTATAAAGATGGTGTCCTTAAATTAAGGATAAATCTATCACATAATTATATGTGAGAAATATAAATACACCAAATATAAGTGGATATTAAGTGTAAAGCAATCAGAGTTCATTCACACATATTAATAGGATGACATGTTCGATAATTACAAGTTGAACCCAAAGAAATCGAAATAGGGTTAAGACATTCCCTTGTAAAAATTCGACAGCCTAACGGTGTCACTTTAAAATTCAGAAAATGGGTTGATGAGAAAAAAATGTTATCTCATCACTTGAAAATAAATTTTACATCAATAAGGATATACAAGAACATATCTCAACATAATAATATGTAAATTAAAAGACATAACAAAAATAAGTCTTTTAAAAAGAGGAGGGTGAAAGGTTCCCTTACCGACTTGGGTAACTTTCGAAAGGTACACCCCATGAAAGAAGGACTATAAAACATCAATTTAAATACTCATAAAAAAAGTATATTACAAAAATATTAGAATAATGGTCATTACATACACCACTAAAAGGAAATGGTGGAAAATTTAGAATAAATCTCACGGGAATAAAAGTGAGATGAAAAACCCCTTACGAAAACTCGGCAGCCTAACAACGCCACTTAAAACTTCCAAAATGGTTTGATGAGATAAAATAGGGTATCTCATCATATGAACATAAAACGTAAAGTAAGAGTAATATAAAAGAACATCCCAATCATAATAAATATGAGCTTAAAAGGAATGACATAAAAGAGTGTACTCAAAAAGAAAGAGAGGGGTAGGATCCCTTACCTCAAGTCTGACTTGTCTTGTTCATTTCTTTATATTCCTGAATAATAAACCTTTGTCAATTTGTAATTTCTTACGGTCCTCCTTTAAATATTATTATTCAGTTTATATCACATATTATAATGTTATAATAATAATTGGTTAATAATGTGAGTTCATATCAGACGTTTTTGTCGATGTTTGGTACCTGAGTCAAAAATGAACTTGTTTAAAAATGATTATCCATGTAGTTATAAGTAAATAATCTCCATAATAGTATTAATGATTTAAATATCATATATATCCAGTATATATTCATTCTATACTATTACATAACATTTGTAGATAAAAATAAATGAAATGCACCGTTCATGGAGACGGTAGGTCGTACGTACGCATGAACGCTACTTTCATTTCATTGTCATATTAATGGAATTAAAAATAATTGAGAGATATATATATTATAATTCCATTATAATATATATGTTATATAGGTCACATAAGTTCATTAAATTCATTTTTTATACATTCCATGTATTGCATGAATGAGTCACATCACTTGAGGGGGCGGTAGTCCACACTTCCTCGTATGAAATTATCGCATTTTCACAACATGAAAACCAAAAAGGCATGTTTTAAATATAAAATTAAAAAGCATATAGAAAACATAAATACCATATATAGCATATATAAAATATATTGGCATCATAATGGCCACCATGAAAGGTGTAAAGATAAGATTGAACAATCATCGTTTCGTGAGGCAGAAATTCGACATCCACAGAAACAATATGTTCTTTAACCATTAGACGTTGGTGTGTGTAAGTGTAGCTCGAATCCTTCACATAAAAAAATACTAGTATATTTAATATACTCTTTTTATTACAAAATAAATGAATAAAAAGAGTTTAGAGGGTTGGAGAAGCAAAATAAAACAAAAGAACACAAGGGAAGACATTACCTTTAAATTGGGTAACTCTTTTTGATTTGAGCTCAAAGGATTCCTTGGAAAGGATTATGCCCAAAGGTGAGGCTTCAATTATGAATATGGGGATGTGGAGAGATGAAATGGTCAGGGGTTGGCCGACCAAAGGCTTGAGAGGTGTGGGTAAGGTGGTAGAGGTGGGGGCCTTTTATAAGAGGAGAGGAGGGGCAATCTTGGAAAGTTATAAACATTTACTTTATTATAAAATGCTTTTCGGATTTTAAAGGTCCAAAAATTATTTATTTCAAGGATAAGGTGATAAGAGTTCTAAATCCACCCATACAATAGGTTTTTGACAAGTTTAGGTCTTATATTTTACATTATCTTTTCATTTTATTTAAATCGTTAAATAATGAGGTAATCGCTGCATCACATGGTGTCAAAAATAATTTAATTTATTTGATGTCTAATAATTATAAAAAAATACCATGATGTAGGGAATATTTTGAGATTTATAATTAATATTTATAGTCAAAAATATGACTGGTATAACCCCATGTAAAAATTGTTTTACTAAATTAATAAATGTTTGTGACATTTTAATTTTAACTTTAAATAAAAAGTTATTAATGACATTTTCCAACCAAAGTGGCTCCATGGGGTCCCCAAGTTGACCCATGAATTGTCTTGGTCGGCCATGAATCATACAATAATGGTAGGACATGTTTCAAGGTCATTTCATATTATTAAAACATTAATTTTACCTTAAATTACACTAATTACCTCTAATCGCGATTAAAAACATAAAAGTTACTATTCACCAAAAAATTATTTTAATCTCATTGAACCAAATTTTACTTCTTAATGACAACCATGTATGTCAGATTTTTGAAAATCAAATCATAGAAGTGGTAAAGTTTCATTTAAACGAAAAATTAGTTTCTTTAACTACCACTTAGTGGTTTTACTATTCATCAAAAATTGATGTTTTTCATAAAAATACCAAAAATTCACCCTAAAATATATTTTCTATTATGAATTCAAAAATTATTTCTATTTTAAAAAAATTAAAAACATATAAGTTGCATTATTTAATTTAATAATTAATTCCCGCTGTCAAAACAAATAGCATGTTTTTAAGAAACAATATCTATTAAAAGATTAACACTAGTTTAAGTCCAATTTCAAAGTGAAATTAATTCCAATGACCACCATGGGGTTAAATGGTAAAAATATATTATAATTTCACTTTAAAACAAATTCAAAACATAATATAATCATATAAATAAATTAGATTAAAAACAGGTTTACAACATTTTTCACTATTCATTAAAAAAATGAAGTTTATCGGAAAAATACCAAAAATTTACACAAAGTAAATTTTGATGTCCCAATTCTAAAGAAGAATTTTAGTTTTTCAAATATAACAGATAAAATTTTCAAAAAGTGGACTTAAAATAGGTTCTCCATCAAAAGGTGGTTAATCGACCATTTAAAGAATATTAGAATGTTTACGCATAAAATTGGATTCATTCGCATTTTTAATCCTCTAACATTTATTGTAAAAAGTAAAAAAATTTGACAAACATAAATAATCATTTTTTATTTAGTTCCTTTCATTACCGCCATTACAATGGCTAGGAGTTAACTACCATTAAAAATAATATTATTTTATTATTAGAGTGCAACGTAAGATTTAAAAGGAACTCATTGTCGCGTATTGGGTACGTCATCGAGCATAGCATTCCCTTTAAAGTAATATTATTATTTTATTCACAAATAGGGATAAATATTAAAATTACATATTCTTTATTTACCTAGGGTGTTACAAATTAATCATTTAAAAATGTTTACATGTGTGGTTTGATCATGCTTCTAGATCATTAGAGGTAGAGACTTCCTAAGTTTAAAGTCAATCCTGACCCGTGAGTAGTTGAGGTTTAGTTAGTGACAAGGGGTAAAGTTTTTTTCTCTCTAGTGGGGGATCCCTATTGGTTATATTTTGGTCCTAATCATTAGTCTTATTAATTTTGATGCAGATCATTAGAGGATCCTTGTATTGGTGATGTTTGATATGTCTTTAGGCATGAAAAGATGAGTGGAACTTTTCCCAACAAGACAAGCACACTTGTGGTGTGTTTTATAGTCATGTGAGCGATTTGGGGATTCAGAAAGTGGATAATATCATGTTTCAGTGGATTATTTCCTTTTAGTCATATATTTGAGGCCATTTTTAATGTGTTTAGGTGTCAGAGAGAACCATGATTATTAGAATATCCCAGAAAGGGGAATGATATATACATACATTTAAGGCTTATGACCTAGAGGATTTAGGTGTGATATAAGGTAAAACATGTGTATTCCTCTATTTATTTAATAGTTTAGTAGAAACATACATGGGCCACTATTTCTTTCCAGTATCCCTTGTTTGAGATTTTAAGTTTCATGTTTAGCCTTCAGTTTGAACCTTGTGTTTAGAGATTCTTTCAAGGAAATTTTTAGTGATCCCACATTTCAGCCATCAATATGACCTAACTCTTAGTTGATAGATCTAAATGTGGGATCCCTCCATAGTATCAATGAGTATATAAATTTTTTTCTTCATTATGGACTAGTTGTTTATTATCTATACCGATCTTGACTGTTACCAATGAGAATTGTTGTGTTCCAAGTTTTTAGGATGAGTTTTTTATCATTTATGAGAAGGAATATTAGGTAAATAATAAGAATATCATATGAATAAGTAAATAAATGATTTTTCATTGGTCGGTTAGTATTACCCTATGAGCAGTGTAAATTATGATCTTTTAGTTTCCTATAGTGATTGTGGAGTATAATGATTTCTTCAATGAGAATGTTCTAGGCCTACCACCCCATTGATAGATTGAGTTATTCATAGACTATCACCCTGGGATGACCCCAATATCTACTCCAACATATCTGATGGTCCCCATAAAATTGAAAGAGTTGCAGATTTAGTTGGATGATCTTTATAGGAAAAGATTTGTTAGACCCGATATGTTCCCATAGGAAAACTCAGTTTTATTCATCAAGGATGTTGATGGGATATTGATGTTATGCATGGATTATCATTACCTAAACTATGTGACCATCATGAATAAGTATCCACTTTTTATAATTGATGATATCTTCAAATATCTAATGGGGGCAAGGTGGTTCTTAGAGATTGACCTCAGCTCAGGGTATTACCATATCTGATTTTGAGAGGAGCATATACTGAAGAAGTCATTATGGTGACTATACAATCACTATGAGTACTTAGTGATTCACTTCATCGTGAAGAATTCCCAAGTAGTGTTCATGGTTATCATGAACCAAATATTTCATCCCTTCTATAACTGATTCATGGTAGTCTTCATAGATGACATTACTGGGTACTCAGTGTCAGATGAGGAGCTTGTGAGACATTTGGGGAGGGTTCTGTACATAGTCCAAGAGAACTAGGTTTATGGGAATATCATAATGTGTATTCTCTAGATTCAATAGGTCCACTTCCTAAGACATGTCATCTTGTAAGAGGGGGTGGCAGAAGACACAGTGAAAGTTGATGTAGTGATAGCTTTTGAGCCATAAAAGATTGTGAATGTGGTGTATATCTTCCTTTGGTTGATGTCTATTATCATATATTCATGACTAGTTTCTCTAGGATCATGACACATCTAACATCCATGACCTTAAAGGGGGGAATATTTTTTGTGGTTATAGAGGTGTCAACAAGCCTTTGAGGAGTCTTGTTATAGGTTGAAAAATACCCCCATAGAAAAACTTCCATAGGAGGGTGTTGAATATGCGGTGTTATTAAATTATAATGAATTTTTCATTAGATTCATTTCGATGTAGAGGAATTCAATGATTAATTATAGGTCCAAGCATTTGATACCATATGAGCATAAATGCACAACCCTTGACATGGAGTTGGCAGCAGGAGTGTTCGCCCTAAAGACTAGGTGTCAGTATCTTATGGGAGAGAGATTCATTATCTATTTTTAACATAAGAGTCTAAGGTATATCTTGTATCATAAATATATTAAGTATAGAGTATGATGTTAGATGGATTTCTTATATGACTATGATTTTGAGATATTATGTACTCTTATGAAAGGTAATGTGGCAGAAGATGATCTTAGTGGGAAATTATGTTTGTAGTTGTTGAGTGAGGTGACAGGGAAGTTTTCCTCTTTATAGTTAACCCATGTGGATGAGGGTGGATAATTGTATCTTTAGTCAATTATTATTTCCCCACCACTTATTTTGTGAGTCAGAGAATCATAGTTTTGAGATGTTGTTTGTGAGGTCTTACGTGACTAGATATCCATTGTACATAATCTTAATGGACTTTATGAAGGTGGGGAACAAGCCATCCATTTCTTAGAATAGAATATGGTACAAGTAACAATGTGATAGGAAGTGATTTGGGAGTTTCAAACATCGACCCATATTAGTGTTACATCTCAAAGGGAAAAATATGTACCAGGACCTTAGATTTCAGTTTTTGTGTTTAGGGATGAAGATGTAAGTTGTTGAGTTTTTCTCTCAATATAACATTTTCTATCATAAGATGGGAGATCACCAAGTTTGATCAATTTTTTCCCAAACCCTTCATGTTTCAATGTAGAAGTGGGATGGTATCTCCATAGAATTTTTGATAGGAATTATGTTATCATATCGAGATCATGAATGTATCTAGGTGATTGCTGTAACACCCCAAGATTTCATAGTGTGTTATTTCTTCAAAATAATACAATAACTTGCACTATACGCAACACCGAGTTCAAGCACACCATGACTTACCAAACAAGACGTTCAAAAGAGGTTATGAATATTATTAACTAAATTTTAAACTTTATATAATCTTTATAATTTTAGAATCCATATTATGAGTTTCTTAGACATAATGTAAGAAACAATTCATTTTCAGTATTGCACTTTTACCAACTTTTAATAGTGAACACTTTTTAAATACAATATTTTAAACTTTTTGACTAAATGGGGACATCAAAAAAAATTTAAAATGAAACATCCCAAGCATCCATGGTACGCTTTCCGTTGAATAATACATTAGTGTGTGTTGTATGCAACTTCGAGTTCTAACACACACCACAACCAATCAAACTAGTCGTTATGAATATTAATACCTACTTTTCGAAATTATATATATTTTATATTTCAAAATGGACATAATTTTTGGATTCGGAATATCGAATTTAGCCAAAGCTGAAATTTTGGTACTTTTCGGATATCTTTCATATTTTGATGAATATTGAAAATTACTAAATTTTAATTAAAAACAACTTTTTTAATCAAAATAATTAATAGTAATAAATTATTAATTTGATTGGTTTTAAAGTATATTTAGAATATATTTTTACCATTTAATATAATTTTGGTCATTGGACATAATTCTACAATTAAACCGAACATAAACAAGTGTCAATCTTTTGATAGTTATTATCTCTTAAAAACACGCTTTTTGTTTTGACAGCGGAAATTAATTTTAAATTAATTTCTGCCACTTCTGTGTTTGGAATTTAGAAAAATGGATTCCATATTTGGAATCAGGATGTTCAAATTGTGTAAATAGTTAACTTTTATTTTTAGACATTTTGAATAATTATTGCGGTAAATATTTTATTTACCATGGTTAAGGGTAAATCCGGTAAATAAGGGTTAAACAAATAATTTTATAATAATAAAAAATTACCCTAAAATATGTACTAGACTTATTGGTTGATACATGTTCGACCATAGGCATCTTTGGGTCGATTTTGGGACCCCATGGTGCCACTTGTAGGTGATAGGGACACTTTATTTTAATTAAGTTAAAATGAATACAAAAATGACACAAGCATATATCGTTTAGAAAAACAATTTTTACATAGGGTTATATATGTTAGATTTTTTATTATAAATATTAATTAGAAAGAGAAACAGATTTCCTACATAATTATATTTTATTTATAATTTTTAGACATTAAATAAGTTAATTTATGTATGAAACAATGATGATGCATTAATTACTATAATAGTGAAAAATTAAAATAATTGATATTATAAATACCCAAATAAATATAATATGAAAATTTTAATGAATTAAACTAATTTTCTAGGATAATATGATATATTATGATTGATTTAATTGACTTTTTTCGAAGTAATCAATCTGTTATGAGTTTCACAAAAATAATCTATTGAATAGTGTCAAAATTGACATAAAGGAGTTCTTAAAACAAATATTATATTATTAATTGATATTAAATTACTAAAAATCTAAGGATCGGCCAAGAGACTTATATAATGAGTGTTTCATCATTAAAGGACCACTTGGGGGTCTCTTGGATGTATATAGTAAGTTTATTAACCATATTATATAAAAATACAAAGAGACATTGTAAAAGTGAAACTAATTAACTTAGAGTTAATACTTAAAGATAAGGTTAATATAAGAACCCAAACCTATCTAAATTATATTGGTTGAGTTGTTTTAGACCCATCCCCACCTTAAAATTTAAATAATCAACTTGGGAGCCATTATAAACTGAATATGAATTAATTATAAACTAATATTTCTAGCTTTTCCAAAGGTGCCCCTCACCCCTCATATAAAAGGGCACTCCTCCTTCTCATTTCTTCACACCTTCAAAACCTTTTGGTTCGGAAAACCTCTGCCCAAATACTCTCCCAACTTCCCTCACTACAACCTAGAGGCCTTAGTTTGATCAGAAATCCATCCTAAGGTGCCCTTTTGATCAAATCAAAAGGAAGAACCCGAAGAAGAGGTAATGATTTCACCACCCTTTTCCAAGTTCCTTTCTTCTTCCACTTCTTCTTCCTTTGTTATTACCATTCTAAAATAATAACTCCAGTATCATATATATACTGTGATGTTATTATAAATATGTTACAACCATATTCAGTATTCTACCCACCCTTTGAATAACATGTCACCATACGTGCGTACGTACAGCTTACCGTCTCCACGTCGTGGTGTAATTGTTATTCAATATATTATTATTTTGATGGGTATAATAATGATATGTAACTCATGTAAATAATAAATATAACATGTTAATGATTCTGTATATATGATATAACAACCATTTATATATTATTTCAAAATAATGATATTGTCGCTCGTGCGTACGTACGGACTACCGTCTCCACGAACGCGATGAGATTCATTCTCCATCGTATCCATTCAAGTATAATTATCATTTGATGATTTAAAAATGATGTTTAAGGACTTGATATCATTATGGATATGAATAATATACAACCTATCCATTACAAACATGGCTTACGTAACAGAAGATATAAAATAAAACAAGTAAGTTAACACCCGAAACAATGATAATACTAAGATATTATTATCAAATCAATATTAAAAGATCATATATGATATCATATTAATGTATATGATTCTTGTATAATTTAATAACAATTATTTCACCATTATAAAGGAGTTTAACCTACCCCAACCAAGGAAAAGTACAAGGTAAGTGGTTTTCATCTCACTCCTTATTCCTGTGAGATTCATGCCATATTGCCACCATTACCTTTTGTGTGGTGTATGTACTGCCCATAATTATATTATTTGTGTAATACACTCTCATTTATGTGTATTTACATATTAATTGTATGATACCTATTTCATGGGTTGTATGTTTCATAATTTACCAAATTGGTAAGGGTTATTTCTCAATCTCTTCATTATCTGAGGTTGTTTATACGTAATAATCTACTGGGATCTCTTTATCATCCACATCCATGTTTCTTAAAAATGAATTTCCAAACATTTTTACTATTAACTAGAATATGGGTTAAAGTCATTTATACCCTTGTTTGACATTTTATAAGAGGTTTATAAAGGAATCTTTCTATCATTTTCCAAACAAGGTTCTTTTTAACCTTTTCGACAAAATTAAGGTAAGAATGTTTTTTTTAACATATACGGCGGGTGCGGCTATTTTCCGCCGTTATAAAATCTTCAAAGCTTCCCTTACAAGATAATAAGAATATTTTAAAAAAATGTTTTATTTCATAAATATAAGACTCTTAAATGATTACAAAATAGAACGAGATATTTTTCTAAAATAGTCTTTATTTCATCTATGTCAACATCCTTTGATGGATTTTAAGATTATTTGAAGTTGATTTATTATGATACAAAACATCCATATTTTATTGAAGGTTTTGTGATATTTTTGACTGTGGATAAGTTATTCTTATGTCAATCATGGTTTTTGATTAGTGTATTGACATTTCATAAGTTATTTTTAATCCGAATGTTTATGTTATATTTCAACCTTTCATTCAGATGAATGTGTTAGACAAGTATGTTCCGAGTTGGGGACCGGTAAAAGTAAGCCCTCCGGTTTGGTCTCCGGTTATTAGAGGAACTCCGGTTTGGTCTCCGGTTATTAGAGGAACTCCGGTTTGGTCTCCGGTTATTAGAGGCACTCCGGGTTGGTGTCCGGTTATTAGAGGCACTCCGGGTTGGGTTCCGGTTACAGTTAGACCCTAGGTCTTGGGATGAGGCCTTGACAATGAAATTAAAGCCCAGCATTATGCATTCCAACATTATGAAAGTGGTTATTGATATTGCATGTGATTATTCTATTAGTAAAATATCCATGTGAATAAGTAAATGGCATTATTTCATTTTACTTTTTCCATACAATGTTGAAGTTCAAGTTTAAAAGGCTTTTGTTTTAGTAATGCATTGCCTTAAATGTTTATGCTTATTTTTGAATGTTCCGCTATATTGTTATCCTTACTGGGCATTTGACCTCACCCCTTTTCTTTGTTTTATTTTTCCCAGGATGTGAAGAAATAAGTTATGAATGACCTACAAAGATATTATGAGGGGATAATAGTGTGGAATATGGAGACATTATGTTGTTGTAGTAGTTTTTCACTTTATTATGTAATGTAAAACTTATGAATATATCTAGTGTTTCCAAAGCTACTAAACCAATCGGTCTTTCGAGATTTGATCTTTCTTGTGATCATTCCAATGTTAGGTAATAATGCACCGACTCTGGGTAACTAGGGTCGGGGGGTTACAGTTGGTATCAGAGGAAGTTTAGTACAAACCTTGGAAGATAGATTTAGATAAACTCTGATTAGAGCACATAGATTTAAGATGGACTTTGAGGATTAGTATAGAAGAACTTCCTAGAATTTTGGTATTGTAGAGATTTTGAGAGTTTTCTGAGCAATCCATCCCTGTCTGGATACGAGCAGGTAGAGGCAGCTCTGGCACAGATGTACCTAGGGGTAAAACCCGAAAATACCTCTTTGAGCTAGACTCGAACGGGAACTGGTGCATGACAATGGGACTTGCTGCACTCTTGGTTACGACACTCCCGGGGGATATGCTTAGAATAATTCTCATTTTCTTTACAAACCATTATGAAGGGTTTATGTGGATTTACTTCCTCAAAGGAGAAATTTTTATGATTATGGATTATATCCATAAACTATTTAATTTCTGTTATGTGTCTTACAAGTTTGGGATTAGGTATTTTTATTCATAAACTAATCTAGTGTATTCCATTGTTTAGAAATAGCGCCCAGTAGAAGGAATGAGAACTCCAGCAATGCACATGATCCAAAGAGAAAGAATGATCATATATTTCATGGTCTTAAGCCAGAATTTATAAGAGAAATAGTCTCCCATGTATTTTCATCATATGAAGAAATAATATCATGTGTTGATAAGATAAGTAAAGATTTTACTGAGTCCTATGGCTTTAAAGGGAAGCAAGAGAAGAAAATGATGGAAGAGAGAACGATGGATAAAGGGAAGAGGGAAAATAATAATTTTCCCATATGTGATAACTGTGGGAAGAAACACCCTGGAACTTGTCTGAAAGGAATGGGAGTTTGTTATAAGTGTGGAGGAAAAGGGCACAAAGTACGTGACTGCAAGGGTAAGAAAATGGTTTCAATTGTACAATGCTTCATTTGCAAGGAGTTTGGACACTACGCGAACCTATGTCCCAGTCATCAGACTATTCCGCAAATGATTCTATTGGATAATAATAAATTTATGATACTACCACAGATGAAGAGGAATGATTAGAGTTCTTATGTTGATTATGTCGTTTGAGTGTTGTATCAACAATGTACTTGTTATAATAATTATGGAGTATATAAGGATTGTACTGCAGTACTATATCATTAAGGACTTGAGATTGTGTGGAACAAAGAAAAGTGACTCAATAGTAGGTTAAATTTTTGGAAAATATATGGTTGAGAGAAAGATAAACCATAATATGGTTCTGATACCGAGGTAGTGATTTTAGAATAATACATGATTGATTTGGATAAATTATATTGGATATTCTTGACTACCTTAAAGCTGATTAATGATTTGTGTATTCCATCATTATTGGGGTTTAAAACATTTTTTGATTGATGAAGTATATCCAGCATTATATATGGAATAAGGGAGCATGAATGTAATAAATAAGTATTATGGTAATTCAGGATGTTTCAGTGTTTTAAAATAATACATGATGAAGGTATTCATATGCTATTACGGGGTAAAAAGGATCTACATTAAGTTTACCTTCCTTATAAATATTGGACTGTGAGTTTGGACAGAAGTATTTTGGATAAATTCTAGTTTGAGATTAATTTTTGATTGCCATAAAAGGACAACCCAGAGGTCGGGCGGCAACCCGTCGCGACCGGCAAGGCCGCGACACTTGAACCCGCAACCGAAGGGCGACACGGGTGTATCACCTACCAATGGCCCACGAGATGTCCTATATTAGATAATGTAGTTTTTTTTAAAAGATCTGGTAGATGAATTATAAATTCATTTATTTTGGAACCCTGTACGAATAGTATAAATAGATTTTTTTTACGAGTGAAAGATGAGTTTGTGGTAGAAATTTATTAAAGGATAAAACTCTAATTATATAGTAAGTATATCTCCTTATGATCTTAGCCAATCTCATAAATAAATTCCTCAAAATTAAGAAAAGGAACTTAGAACAAAAATGTTTTCCTAGATGGTACCTTAAATCATCACTAATTTATGGCTTTGGGATTGTTAGCCTTTTCATATCCATGTTCTCTACCACTCTCCATCAGATAATTGATGGCTATATTTCTCTTCCATATCCATATTTTCTTACACGGAACCCTAGTATGTGTTATTTTCAGTAATCTTCATACTTTCCACTATTTATTTTAAATAGAGGCCTCATTAATTCATTTTTTGATGTGGGATTTCAACTAAGATATTTTGAAACGTCAAAAATGTGTTATCCTAATACCTTATGTTTTGTTGAATCGATGGTATTATAAATCATCCTAGATTGATGAATTTAAGGACCTCAATTTTAAACATGTTTGTGATTGATAACCTCAATCACTACCTATAACTATTTACGTTTTTCCTCCAATTATATGTCTCTAATTGCCACCAATGTTCTCCTAATCGAGATCATAATTTGGTGGTGACCCTTTCATTTCTCTTTTCCTCATATTAAGACTAAATTTTAATAACCCAATTTCTGATGTGGGTTTTCCCACAAAGATATTTTTTATTTTCAACCTTTTATTTTCGAAAAACAATTTCAAATTGCGAGGACGCAATTTATTGAAGGAGGGGAGAATGTAACACCCCAAGATTTCATAGTGTGTTATTTCTTCAAAATAATACAATAACTTGCACTACACGCAACACCGAGTTCAAGCACACCATGACTTACCAAACAAGCCGTTCAAAAGAGGTCATGAATAGTATTAACTAAATTTTAAACTTTATATAATCCTTATAATTTTAGAATCCATATTATGGGTTTCTTAGACATAATGTAAGAAACAATTCATTTTCAGTATTGCACTTTTACCAACTTTTAACAGTGAACCCTTTTTAAATACAATATTTTAATCTTTTTGACTAAATGTGGACATCAAAAAAAATTTAAAATGAAACTTCCCAAGCTTCCACGGTACGCTTTCCTTTGAATAATACAGTAGCGTGTGTTGTATGAAACTTCGAGTTCTAACACACACCACAACCAATCAAACTAGCCGTTATGAATAGTAATACCTACTTTTTGAAATTATATATATTTTATATTTAAAAATGGACTTAATTTTTGGATTCTGAATATCGAATTTAGCCAAACCTGAAATTTTGGTACTTTTCGGATAACTTTCATATTTTGATGAATAGTGAAAATTACAAAATTTTAATTAAAAACAACTTTTTTAATCCAAATAATTAATAGTGATAAATTATGAATTTGAGTGGTTTTAAAGTATATTTAGAATATATTTTTACCATTTAATATAATTTTGGTCATTGGACATAATTTTACAATTAAACCGAACATAAACAAGTGTCAATCTTTTGATAGTTATTATCTCTTAAAAACACGCTTTTTGTTTTGACAGTGGGAATTAATTTTAAATTAATTTCTGCCACTTCTGTGTTTTGAATTTAGAAAAATGGATTCCATATTTGGAATCAGGATGTTCAAATTGTGTAAATAGGTAACTTTTATTTTTAGACATTTTGAATAATTACTGCGGTAAATATTTTATTTACCATGGTTAAGTGTAAATCCGGTAAATAAGGGTTAAATAAATAATTTTATAATAATATTAAATTACCCTAAAACATGTCCTAGATTTATTGGTTGATACATGTTCGACCATAGGCATCTTTGGGTCGATTTTGGGACCCCATGGTGCCACTTGTAGATGATAGGGACACTTTATTTTAATTAAGTTAAAATGAATACAAAAATGACACAAGCATATATCATTTAGGAAAACAATTTTTACATAGGGTTATATATGTTGGATTTTAGATTATAAATATTAATTAGAAAGATAAAAAGATTTCATACATAATTATATTTTATTTATAATTTTTAGACATTAAATAATTTAATTTATTTATGACACAATGATGATGCATTAATTACTATAATAGTGAAAAATTAAAATAATTGATATTATAAATAACCAAATAAATATAATATGAAACATTTAATGAATTAAACTAATTTTCTAGGATAATATGATATATTAGAATTGATTTAATTGACTTTTTTTGAAGTAATCAATCTGTTATGAGTTTCACAAAAATAAACTATTGAATAGTGTCAAAATTGACATAAAGGAGTTCTTAAAACAAATATTATATTATTAATTGATATTAAATTCCTAAAAATATAAGGTTCGGCCAAGAGACTTATATCATGATAGGTTCATCATTAATGAACCACTTTTGGGTCTCTTGGATGTATATAGTAAGTCTATTAACCATATTATATAAAAATACAAAGAGACATTGTAAAAGTGAAACTAATTAACTTAGAGTTAATACTTAAAGATAAGGTTAATATAAGTACCCAAACCTGTTTAAATTCTATTGGTTGAGTTTTTTTCGACCCATACCCACCTTAAAATTTAAATAATCAATTTTGGAGCCATTAGAAACCGAATATGAATTTATTATAAACTAATATTTCTAGCTTTTCCAAAGGTGCCCCTCACCCCTCTTATAAAAGGGCACTCCTCCTTCTCATTTCTTCACACCTTAAAAACCTTTTGGTTCGGAAAACCTCTGCCCAAATACTCTCCCAACTTCCCTCAATACAACCTAGAGGCCTTAGTTTGATCATAAAGCCAACCTAAGGAGCCCTTTTGATCAAATCAAAAGGAAGAACCCGAAGAAGAGGTAATGATTTCACCACCCTTTTCCAAGTTCCTTTCTTCTTCCACTTCTTCTTCCTTTGTTATTACCATTCTAAAACAATAAATCCAGTATCATATATATACTGTGATGTTATTATAAATATGGTACGACCATATTCAGTATTCTATCCACCCTTTGAATAACATGTCACCATACGTGCATACGTACGGCTTACTGTCTCCACGTCGTGGTGTAATTGTTATTCAATATATTATTATTTGGATGGGTATAATAATGATATGTAACTCATGTAAATAATAAATATAACATGTTAATTATTCTGTATATATGATATAACAACCATTTATATATTATTTCAAAAGAATGATATTTTCGCTCGTGCATACGTACGGACTACCGTCTCCACGAACGCGATGAGATTCATTATCCAACGTATCCATTCAAGTATAATTATCATTTGATGATTTAAAAATGATGTTTAAGGACTTGATATCATTCTGGATATGAATAATATACAACCTATCCATTACAAACATGGCTTACGTAACAGAACATATAAAAGAAAACAAGTAAGTTAACACCCGAAACAACGATAATACTAAGATATTATTATCAAATCAATATTAAAAGATCATATATGATATCATATTAATGTATATGATTCTTGTATAATTTAATAAAAATTATTTCACCATTATACATGAGGTTAACATGCCCCAACCAAGGAAAAGTACAAGGTAAGGGTTTTTCATCTCACTCCGTATTCCCGTGAGATTCATGCCATATTGCCACCATTACCTTTTGTGTGGTGTATGTACTGCCCATAATTATATTCTTTGTGTAATACACTCTAATTAATGTGTATTTACAAATTCATTGTATGATACATATTTCATGGGTTGTATGTTTCATAAGTTACCAAATTGGTAAGGGTTATTTCGCAATCTCTTCATTATCCGAGGTTGTTTATATGTAATAATCTACTGGGATCTCGTTATCATCCACATCCATGTTTCTTAAAAATGAATTTCCAAACATTTTTACTATTTACTAGAATATGGGTTAAAGTCATTTATACCCTTGTTTGACTTTTTGTAAGAGGTTTATAAAGGAATCTTTCTGTCGTTTTCCAAACAAGTTTATTTTTAACCTTTTCGACAAAAGTAAGGTAAGAATGTTTTTTTAACTTATACGGCGGGTGCGGCTATTTTCCGCCGTTATAAAATCGTCGAGGCTTCCCTTACAAGATAATAAGAATATTTTCAAAAAAATGTTTTATTTCATAAATATAAGACTCTTAAATGATTACAAAATAGAAAGATATATTTTTCTAAAATAGTCTTTATTTCATCTATGTCAACATCCTTTGATGGATTTTAAGCTTATTTGAAGTTGATTTATTATGATACAAAACATTCATATTTTATTGAAGGTTTTGTGATATTTTTTACTGTGGATAAGTTATTCTTATGTCACTCATGGTTTTTTTTAGAGTATTGAAATTTCATAAGTTATTTTTAATCCGAATGTTTATGTTATATTTCAACCTTTCATTCAGATGAATGTGTTAGACAAGTATGTTCTGGGTTGGGGACCGGTAAAAGTAATCCCTTCGGTTTGGTCTCCGATTATTTGAGGAACTCCGGTTTGGTCTCTGGTTATTAGAGGAACTCCGGTTTGGTCTCCGGTTATTAGAGGCACTCCGGGTTGGTGTCCGGTTATTATAGGCACTTCGGGTTGGGTTCCAGTTACAGTTAGCCCCAAGGTCATGAGATGAGGCCTTGAAAATGAAAATAAAGCTCAGCATTATGCATTCCAACATTATGAAAGTGGTTATTGATATTGCATGTGATTATTCGATTAGTAGAATATCCATGTGAATAAGTAAATGGAATTATTTCATTTTACTTTTGCCATAGAATGTTCAAGTTCAAGTTTAAAAGGCTTTTGTTTTAATAATGCATTGCCTTAAATGTTTATGCTTATTTTTGAATGTTCCTCTATATTGTTATCCTTACTGGGCATTTGATCTCACCCCTTTTCTATGTTTTATTTTTCCCAGGATGTGAAGAAGTAAGTTATGAATGACCTACAAGGATATTATGAGGGGATAATAGTGTGGACTATGGAGACATTATGTTGTTGTAGTAGTTTTTCACTTTATGATGTAATTTAAAACTTATGAATATATCTAGTGTTTCCAAGGCTACTAAACCAATCAGTCTTTCGTGATTTGATATTTCTTGTGATCATGCCAATGTTATGTAATAATGCACCGACTCTGGGTAACTAGGGTCGGGGCGTTACAATTGTACACCAACTTTCCAAATCATCCCACTTCATATCAATCTCAATGAAAGGTTTAGTGAAGATCATGGGATATTAGTATGTGAAAGTGATCGTTTGGATTACTGGGGTTTCCTAGATTATAATTTTATACTATGATTCTCACATCACATAATGATTATGGATATGATTACAGGACACCTTTGAGACATATTTGCAGATGTGCATGACGTTTCACCCCTAGACAGATTGTCAGACAGAGCAGACCATTCAGGTTATCGAGGTCATTCTTCTAACATGCATGTTGTAATATGTACATAGTTGTGTGGATTATCTTCCATTGGTATATTTTTCATTAAAAGATACTTATTGTTTTACTATTGGTATGGAACCATTTGAGGCCTTATATGGGAGACCATGCAGTTCATCATTGTGATGCATAAAGCCAAGGGAGATAGTACTTATGAGATCAGAGTTGGTGTAAGAAATAAAATAGATAATTTGGATTTTACAAGAGAAGATGCGGACTACCTATAGCCATCATAATTCATATATTGAGTGATGATGGAGGTATTTAGAGTTTTAAGAGGGAGACCATGTGTTTTTGAATGTCTCACTATAGTGAGGAATAAAAATATCTGTTCAAGGTGGACAACTATATTTGATATTCATTATCCCTTTACAAATACAAGTAATAATTGGTGGGGTGGCATACTTCATATCCTTACCTCAACTGTTAACCCAAGTGGATGATGTATTTCGCATGTCATAGTTTAGGAGATATGTGCATGAATAATCGCATGTTATCAACTGGAATGATATGGATACTGAGGACAGATCTATATTTATAGAGAACCCAGTTGACATCATGATTTAGCATAGTAAGATCCTCAATAGATTATTCATTCCCCTTGTGTGTATTTTACGCTACCACAAGAACCTCTAGGATTGGTCATGGGAGTTTGAGAAGCATATGAAATCTCAGAACCCTAACATGTTTTAGTAGGTTTTTACTTTTCAAGATGAAAATCCTTAAGGTGGGGAAAATGTAATGGATTTATTTTTTCCATATAATAGTTTTGAATACTTTAAAATATATTTTTTTTGTATGACACAATTTCAATGAGAAATTTTAGGCCCCATGGAGCCTCAATATTTATATATTAGAAATGATAAATATAATCTATCATACAGACTTATTTTTTCAATATAATGTGATATCTCCTGAATTCTATATCATATGGAAAAAATACTACCTTCATTAAATCTAGAACATGGGTTTTACCCTAGGTGGGGTATAGGATTTTTCTTCATCGGGTGTTGTGCCATAGTAGAGTCACAGGTGGAAAGTTAGGTAAAATAAATAAATTAAACTTATTATTTATTAACTACCCTATTATTTTTTTAAAACTAGCCAACCTCTATTTATAAAATGGTATATCTCATTTATAAAAATAGTCACAAAAACATAGATATTATAGGAGAGTTAAATGGAGGTGTGTGTTGGAGAATGATCTTAGGATTTAGGATTAATGTTGGAAAAATATCAAAATTTGTAGATGTGGTGATGAATGCATCAAATTATTCAACTTCAATTCTTGTGGAAAAATTATAATCCAATTATAAATTCAATACAAGTTAGGGTACTTGTTTTTTTTTGGATTCTTTCATCATTGTTGTTTTTTCATTATTCATGTGAATTGATTACTTATAAATTATTTTTTTAGATCACAACTTTTTATTTTTCATTGGTCATTTCTCTTCTGGGATTTACGAATTTGAGATTTAATTTTTATTTTTGGATAAACTTTTAACCATTCAAATTCTTTAGATTCCATAAAATATGGACAATTGAACATGGAATTATATTGACACTAATTTTTTCATTTCATTCCGTCCTCCATTATTTGATGTTTATTATCTGTATTTTTATTGGACAATGATTTGAATATACCTGAGAAACTGATTTTTGTGTAATCACTCCTTTGTACAATAGATCATTCTTGCAGGTTTAGTTTTTTATTTAGATAAGTGAAGGATGTGTGGTAGAAATTATTGGAATCCAGTGATGGTAAAGGTGATGGTGATTCCTTGATGGTGATTGGGAGGGTATCTCTATAAGTGTGGTGACAGGAAACTTTTGAGCAATGGGTAGTGGGAATCCAACCACCGGTAATGATGTGGGATAGGTCAATGTGATTCCAAGTGTTATGGATGAAAAAATGTGGTGGGATATAGGGTGATGATGGTGGAGGTGTGGATGTGAGAAGGCATAGGAATTATAGAATTTAATGATGTACACAATGTGTAGTTTGGAAGAACACACATAGTGGGATGCTCTAGCTAAAATGGCTAGGGTTTACACGTTGAGTTAAATATCACACATTTTGTAAGTTACTACATGACATATGACCCATAGTTGGTCATATTAGCATGTATATAGAGTAAATTCTGAGTAATCCATATGACCCCACACACCAAATGTGTTGTGGCACACCCTATGTACATCTGAATTTGTATAGCCATGGGTAGACAAAACATACCTGAGTGATGGATTAACCTATTCATGTCATGTATAATAAAATCACTCCATGTATCTAGAGGATTATTCTATGTGAGACGGAGGTAAATAGTAAATACTAGAAATAATGGTACTTGTTTTGTACTATATTTTTACATGTCTTATACTCTATTCAGGTCAAGTTGGTCCCCTTGACCACTTCAGTTTGGTTTTTGTTTCAGTGGGTATGTTCTGTGATCATCCCTAATAGGGTAAAGTGTGGCATCCCATACTGATCATATGATGATAAATTTCCTGCATGGGGTAGTTCTAGATAGAATCAGGCATCCCTCAGTGTGGCCCAGAGTGAAATCATCTATATATTTATTCCCACGGTTGGGTCAATATTCCTATATCTAACATCTAGGATGTGTGATCCCCTTCATAGTGGGTTACTTTTACTAGGGTCACATATATCCCATAGGCCTGGGGTGTGATCGCCTACCTATCCATTGAAATAAATTTCTTTTTAATAAGGTGTGGTAGGATTGAGTAAATATTTCAGATCATCCCTCTCATTTCCTCCATACTTCTTCATGGAAGGACCCAATTAGTGTTACCACTCAGATGAGTGTCATCTTCTTAGAAAGAACTGATGATTGAGTTATCTTGGATGAATGTTACCATGGATCCTAGAGAAGAAAAACTAGGATGTAAGTGAGGATATACTGCACCTTGATTATGGGTTATTCCTTTGAGAATATCTAGTTTATCATTTTTATCCTCTTTTCCTTTTGAATTAGTGATTAATCCTTCTTAAATGATATCTGTTTGGTTATTTTGGGGTATACTACTAGTTATTATAATACCCACCCCTACATGGGTTTTCATGTATGTGTCATGTATTATTAAACTGAACAAACATTTGACGGAGTACTAATATAACTAGGATCAAGTGGGAATTAATTGTGCTAGTTGGACCATGGATGGTAAAGGAGTTGAATCTTGATAATAGTCCCCATCTGTTATCATCTTGGAATATTTGTACAATGATTACAGGAGTATAATGATCCTTTTGATTTTTCATACTATTTTTCATACTTTTATGAGGTATTAGTTGATATGTATTAATTTACAGTACGCTTTTTCAATCCATTCCAATTTATGATATTGTATGGTCATGTGTGAGTGTTCACATGTTGTTTAGGATAAGGCCTCTCATGTGTGGGATATGTCAACTCAGTGTTATCCACGCACCCATAGCCAATTGGAGTTAGGTTTGGGGTGCCACTCTCAGTTTACTGCCAACTAGGTGGTCCCTGATGGGTTTGTTCATTAGAAAGTACTTGTTTAATTTTTTTGAATTTTTAAAATGGAATCTTTCTTTATAATGCATAGTTTTTACATGAATTTTTATTAGTGTTTAATTAGTTTTGATGAGATAAATTGTATTTTGGATGTTTTATGATTTATTTATCATTAATTTTAATTCAAAAGTAAGTTATTTTCATTATAAATTGCCTATGTTGAGTAAAAATAGATTTGGGGTGAATTTTGGGATGATTTAATTGATTTATAAATCTTTTTGTTATTAAGCATGTGGTTTAATCGTATATTTTTCATATAAGTGTTTGTTTTAAAATAAATTAATAATGTTTGATTCTTATATATTGGTTTTACATGAAAATGGATTCAAAACATGATATAATAAATTGTACCATGTGTAATATACCTAAACATAAATATTGAGTTTTGTATGATGATGTCTGCACACTATTACTAAACAAAGTAATGAATTTAGCACTTAATTTATCATACACAATTGATATTAATAACAATTTATATAACGGATATGAAATGGAACAAACACCATTTATGAAATATAATTATAAAAGTAACAATTCTTTATCTAAATATATTTTCTACATTTTAAATTTAATTTAGAATGGAAAGAAATGTTTACTATAGAAATTTTTTTATAAAAAGTTAAGTTCCACCCATGTTGCTCTTATATAAAGAGAGAAAATTTTACACATTAAATTTCTACTGTATAAATTAAATTTATATAGATTGGTCGGGTAAATAAATTTTAAATAAAACATTTTAAAGGAATAAATTACAAATGGTTATGGCGTCAATAATAATAAAAAAAATTAAACCCTTTATGTAAAAAAATCCATACTCAACTCTTTATGAAAATAAACACTCAAATATATTCATAAACATTTAATTTTAGTTTTGGAAAACGACTGACTAAATGAAACCCATTATCTTTAAGAATGAAATAATTCCTTTTCACTTGTTCAAACTAAGAAATTATCTCACCACGTATGCAATTCTTAACCAAGGTTATGTATAGTTAGTTTAATTATAATTTATTCATGTTTTACTAGAGTAATAACTTACTTGGTAATACATATAAAAGTATAAAAATGCATGATTAACCTAAAAACATGAAAAAACATTCCTTTATCGATCTTAAAAACATTTAGAGATTTGAAATATTTCTATGAATGAAAATATATAAATAGACACATGTAAGAAATTAAAGAACACTAGACCACAATATTAGTTCACCGAACATTGAATTATAAAATAATAAAACATTATTAATGTATCTTATATAAGAAACCAAGAATAAACACACAATGAAAACACGTTATTCATGGAAAAAACTATGTTAAAAATGATAAAATTAATATAAGATCATGAAAGGAGATAAGTACTAACCAACATAAACAACCCATCATAACATTATGTAATTAACTTATTCAAATTAATAATTAAAATGAATAATAAAAACTTATCCATAAACTAACTTTTCAAAAAATTCTAAATTATAGTTATATATAATTAACTTATAAATAAAAACCAATCGCATATGTTTGTATAAAATTACATTTAAAACCATTAACCTAAGGTACAAAATTATTATTGAAAAACAACACATTTAAATCCCATTAATTTTTTTAAATAAATTTGTATATATTATGTATCTCTAATATGTATGTATTATAATTTATATTTATATTTTTTAAAGCTTTAATTTATATAATTTTGTCATGTAAAAATGATTTATTATATTCACATTTTCTTTTTATTTATTCCTTTAATGTAAAATATGAATATTATTTAACCAAATGGGATGAATATGAATAAAAAATGGGTGTATGTAAATCATAAGCAAAAACATTATGTGGATAGTTTTGAATAATTCATCGAGTTTATAATAGATCATGTAAATGGTCCTTCTCAAATAATTGTTTTATGTTTATGTTCTATTTATTCAAGAAGAATTTTTCCAGATGAGTTTGAATAACACTTAATTTGTAGTGTAATAGATTGAAGTTATAAATGTTGTAAAATTCATGGAAAAGAAATGAATGTTTCAAGTGGCTAGAGTAAAACTATATTTTATGGATAATTTTATTTGAGTATGATTATAAATTATAATAGAGATTGTATTGAGGAAATGAAAATTGAAGTTAAATATAAACTTTAGGATTGTATAAATCTATTTGTCAAGTTAAAGTTCTGTGAAAATATATCATTGTATATTGGCTATACAAAATATACAACATTATCAAGCATACTAGAGCTATATATTTTGAAATTTTTCAATTAATAGAGTGAAACTATATTAACAGAACTAATTGATCTCTTGAATGACATATTACTAAAAGATAATGAGATTACCTATCAAAAATATGATGTTTAATAAATTTTATGTTCAATTGGTATGATGTCTGAATGAATGCATGTATGTGAAAATGATTGGAAATTATTTTATTAGGACCATGAATCACTTAAAAAATTCTCTATGTGTGGTGTGCAATGATATAGTAAAGATAGATCAATTCCATATAAATTATTATGGTACATTCTTATCATTTAATGGTTTAGAAAACTGTATAGAATTGAGCATATGATAAGTCAATTATAATGGAATGAAAATATAAGAATTATAGATGGGAAACTTCATCACCCTGTATACTTTACTAGATGGAAGAAAATTGATCATGAGTATCTTGAATTTCAGAATATTCTAAGAAACCTTCATCTTGAAATGTTTATAGATGTAATAGATCCTTTTTGTGTATAAAGAATCACTTATAGTAAAAGTCTCATTATGACAGAAAATTATAACATTCCAACAGGGTTATGAATGAAGCGTAAGTACATTATATAGTCTTTGATTATATTGTCAAAAAAATAACCTAGTAATGATATTGATTTTTTATTAGGAAACATTTATTTAAAATTTAAAATTGATGTGTAATATATTTCAACAATGTATAATACATATAATTATTATTTCATGTTGATATCCATGTTATTTGGGATGATATGTTCATTTCCTTCTTATAAAGAAGTTTCGTGATATTTAATTTAATGTATATTAGGGTTTATTATTTGTGAATAAGGTATACACTCAATTTATTTGAAACATTCTATAGAGAGAATATTTTTAAGTCATTATAAATTTTTACCCCGTCAAACATAAATACTAATGTTGGAAAACACCATTCTCTGGGAATTTAGACGAAGGTACATCACCTTATCCATTAATAGGTGTTGAATAGTTTGAGAAAATAAACAATGGTGTCACTATTTTTAGTAAATCCTTTTAAAAAAACCATAAAAAATTATGTTGTAGAAAGATATCTTTTCTTTTGAATTTCCATATTGGGATTTTTATATTTATAACATTTTCTTCATGTCATGCATATTTGAAAAAATGTATGTGATAGTTTCATTGGAACATTATTAAATACAACCAAACAAAAAAAATATGGAATTAAGGATAGGATTCAAATGATTGATTTGGATATTAGGGAATAATTGGAACCAGTGAAGGGTCAAATAGTGACTTTTCATCCTCTAGTTGAAACACCCTTATATTCTATAGTATATTTCACTTTAATAAATTTGATAGTTTTCATTACATGAAACCCCGAAACTAAATGAATGATGATATTTTATGGAATTTATACCCCAAACATTAGATTATAGGACATTAATATGATTAACCATATAATGAAACATATATATATATATATAAATCAATTAATTTTTATGAAATAATAAACAAAATCATTTCATGATAAAAAACATATTTTTCCAAAGAAATGTATTTTTCCAGGTGTTATGAAATTTTATAAAAGAAAATATATAGATCATAATTAAATAGTTTTTTAATTAAACATGTTATTAATTTCTCAATAATAATTAATAAATTAGTTATCTAATGGTTAGGAATGAAGAAGAAATAATTTTATATAAAAGAGTTATTTTTTAGAAAACCCTTTTTATGTGTACAATATATTTTTTTCTTAATAAATTAAATAATCACTTTTGATTAACTATTTTAAAGAAATTTATAGAATATATATTCAATAAAATATTTCATCCTTATTAAAATTGTATTTATGATGTAAGTAATGATAATAAATTATCCTGTATGCTAAAATGAATTTAAAAAATGGATTTTCGTTTCATTTTATGTCAATATTTCAAAATTAATTTCTTCCATTTAAGGAAATTGAATTTGATAAATTGTATTAGATATTTTGAATCATAATTCAATTTTTTTAATAATGCTAATTTTATTTTTCTCATAAAGAGTACTAAAATCAGTAAAAATTTGTTACCACAGTTAAGGTTAAAACGGGCTTACCGGGGGTTAAACTCTGAGGTAAGGGTAAAAATCAAATTATACTTTTTTAGATTTTATTTTATGATGATATTAAGAACTCATATTTTCCTAAATTCTATATATATTCCATTTTATTCCACTTTCACATGAAAGTTACATTATATTATTTAAATTATTTATGTAACTCTATGTGTATCATTCCCCTCACTTATAAAAGGGTACATATACTCTTACCTTATGTACAAAATTTGATCCCTATAGATAAAAAAATCCTTAACCACATACCTTATTTGATTCATTCCCTTTTTTACTAAGATTTTATTATGCCCCTAATAACATCCTAATAATGCTTACGGTGTACGCTAATGATGTCTCTCAAAGAAGAGATAATTGTTTTACTCGATTCCTTCAATGTTTATATCTTATTCTAATTTATATAAATATATTTTATCCATCATAATATAATTAATATAGTATAAAAATATATACCTAGATTTTATTATCATTATTTTATAATTATTTTAACCTCCATTCGAAAAAATAGGAAATGAAAGTATCGGTCGTACGTATGTGTGGACTACCACCTTTACATTGCGATATGATTCATTTTACGTCACCATTTCCATGTTTGGTTATTATAATTAATTTAATGTTTATATATTATATGTATTAAATCATTGTTGTTTTAATATTAATGTATATTGTCAACCTTCTAACATTGTGATTTGTGGAGAAATGATAATGTCGTTCGGGCGTACATGGGTATTACCACCTCCACGAAGCGAATTGATTTGTTTTTCATTTAATTATTACGTGGATGGTAAGGAATATATATTTAATGAATATATATTATATATATTATATAAAAATTATTCTTTATAGGTGAATTATTGTTTAAATTTCTTTCGTCACATCCATAAAAAAGTGGAAACATCACTCGTTTATATAGACGATTTAAAGTCTACAAAAAGTGGTTTAATTAATTTTTCATAATTACTTTATATTAATGGTTATAAATATGTATATGTTGATTAAATATGATACATATTAAATGATTAAATTTCTGGAGATGATTTAACCAGGATCAGAGTTCAAGGACCATAACCATCGAACTAAAACACATATGAAAAATAAAGCAGTTAACACACGAAATGATGACGATAATGAATGATTGTAAATGAATGAGAGATAAAATTTTATATTTAATTCTTGTGTGATATTATAAGTATGAATATATTTTTTTAATATATTTATATTAAATATATATTTATTATATAGGTTTTTTGAGAACAGATGAATCTGGATGAGACTTTAGGTAAGATATTTATATTACAATTCATTTCTATTTGGGGTTGTTTATGTTAAATTTACTTTGAGTAAAATTGTATGATACTTATCCATTAAACCCTAAATATTTTCCTCTCATGTAGTTATTTATTTGGTTTTAATTTTTTATATTGTGTGCCTTCATAGATCATTTATTTTCCAACATTGGAGTTTGAGGTGTATAAAAGATGTTTGGGAAGGGTTTAGTGGAGGCTAGAGATGTAGTGACTGCAGTATGTGGTTCATCATGTGAAAGTGGAAATTCAACAATGAGATATTAATTCATGGTTTTCATAGTCTAAAAATCATATATTGTCTTTTTTGTGGGGATTCATGTGTTAAATGAATTAATGACATGAATGGTGAGTTCATGACACGAATTAAATCATCCCACGGAACTAAATTTTTTAAAAGATATTGAAAATTAGAGGGTTTCACAACATGGATTAGTTTCATGAATTTAATTTATCAGATTCATAATAATTCAAGTCTCAAATATGTAATTACTTAAGTTAATAAGGTGAGTTACATCATATTTATAAATATGAGGTTCAGACAAATCCTATCATTAGGCTCTTGTTTTTATTAGTTGTTGGGTAATCCCAGGTCATTTTTGGAGGATCGTATATAAATTTTACACCTACTTAGATCCTTGGGTTATGGAGGTTTATCATTGTAAATTGGAGTTTATTTCTTCTCTTTATCCCCCCTTTTCACCTCATTATTATTTCAGGGTTTCACAATGATGATGTTGTTTTGGTTCGAGGTGTGTTTGGGATGTATTTTTTTATGATCCATTAGTGAGGTTTAGGTTGATCTGAGGTTTCCTTTTATTGTTGTGGTTTTTTGTTTTGTTCCCCCTTCCCCATGTTTTTTGTGAGGAATCTAAAATCTTATTTGAGTTAAGGGATCATTTTTTTCTCCATATTTTTGTGAAATGTTTTTCTGTTGCTTGTTTTTTCTTTCCATTTATTTTATATTAAGGGAAATCTTAATAAAATTTTTGAATTTGTTAAACCTAAAATTGGTGGGAATTGAGAGATATCAAATGTTTTAATGATTTTCTTTTATTTTCAATGTTTTTAGGATTTTTTATTTCCATATTAAAAAATCATAACTATTGGGAGCCTTAATTTTATTATAGATATTCTTGAGAGTACCTTAGTATATTGTTTGTTTGATATCACCCTAAGTAAAAGGCTATGAATTTATATATGGATAATAATTTAGTTTCTCATGGAAATATGGCTTGTGGGATAATACACACGGTAAATAATAAAGTATAGTGCTGTAATACCTTGAATAAATTTTGAATGTCAGGATTTGATTATATGTGTGGATTTTATTGTTGTGTTAGTTTGTATTATGTGGGTTGTAGTGGAGTAATGGTGGTGAAAAGATTAGTTATGAAATAAATGGGTCGTTTGAGTGATGGTTGATTGGAATAGGATATGATGTGGTGATGATGTGTAGTAGTTGTGATGCATGCTGGTTGTGATGTGAGTTTGTTGTGATGTGTACTGGTTTTAATGTGCGATAGTTGTGATGGGTGGTGGTTGAGATGTGTGGTCATTATGGTGTGATAGTTTGGATGGTCTAGTGCAGTGGAAATGGTTAATGTGAGTCAGGAAAGTTGTGTGGTTTTGTTGTGTTAGTTTACTAGTTAACCATGGGATAAATTATAATAATAAAAAATATGAAATATCATGGGTCAGTAAATAAATGAAATTTGGATGGATTTTTTTCTGGTAATTGGTTTAAAAAATTGAATGATAAATGAATGGTATATTTATATGTGAATGAAATAACATAGTAAACTGAAATTAGTACAAACCTAAAAAATAATGAAAATTTTGGAAACATTAATTGAAAATGGGAATGTGTGGCTATGTGTGAAGGTCTTGTGTTGTGATTCATTTAGAGTTGGAAGAAGTTTTGATGGTTGATATTTGGTTAAGTCGTGGTGTTGTAGTTTATTATATATAATTTATTGTGAACCCATAGGTTATGTGTTGTGTGATATCTATATCATATATATTATTTCAATTTATAGGTTCTCCAAATGAGTTGAAAAACCTTACCGACACTCAAGGTTTTGGGGTTCTGGGTGTTTTCCACGACATCTAGGATGGAGGTGATATGGATGGCTAGCTACCCCATATTCCCCTCTATTCCTTCAAAAGTTATTATATGAGTTAGAGTTTCATATTACCCAGCAATGATTAATATGTGATAAATGGTTGCAATCATGCGTGGTATGGGGATGGAATGAGGTTGATGTACTTCATTTTCATGATTCCCTAATTCCCTAGTTATGTGATAAAAAGTGATGGGATGTACTAGGTGAGTATGGGTGGTATTTTATTTGATGGCCAAGGTGACTTTTGGAGAGATGTGATGTGATGTCCCATATGTCTTTGGGAAATATTTGACGTGATGATAACAGATCCTATCACTGTATTCCAGACCTTGCGAGTGTGGGATGGATAAGGATGTATCCTAACCCACATCATAGATGGTAGGATATGAGATGTGATTTTTTTGTAGGGGATGGAATAATATAACTTTCAATGTTGGGTATGAAGAGCATAAAATCAATTTGTAAGTGGTTTATATTTTTTTCACTATAACATTAGTTTACTCTTTTCACATGTGAACTTAAGACCTTAGATATGATCCTATTTAGTATATACGTTATACTCACATGATGTATATAAAGAAAGTTTTAGGATTCTAAGAGAAATTTTGGGACCAATATTTACATTAATAGATTGGGTTCTAGATCTACCATTGATTCCTTGTCATAGGAATTGTGTTTTGGTATTTACTATGAATCTTTTATTTGTATCTATTATCTTTTTTCTTGTATTGTGATATGGTTTGGGTTTACTTTTATTTTATATACTAGTGTTTCTTTGTGTTTTGTTATCCTATCTCATAATCCTATATTATTACTGAGGGTAATGGCTCCCATATATGCTATTTTTCTGCCATTGGAGCTTTTTTACAACCTGGAGCCTACTGGATATAGGACTCAAAGGTCATTATCTCTCTTCCTTTATCACTGGCCAAAGAGGGGTACATTTAGAGTTAGGGGGTCGTGACATAGTGGTATCTATTTCCACCCTTATTTGAATGATCACAAGAACATTTTTATTATGATATTAAACAGTATTATGTTTTATGGTTGCACTTTACATTGTAAAGAAGATTGGAAAAATTCGGATATGTATGGAAAAGACTCATCATTGAGGACGAGTCACCGCCATGGAAAACTCATTGCTGATATGAAATTTTTTCTAAGTGTTAGAAACACTCACTATTAAATATGACTCACCATCAAGGATTCCACTAAAATAAAAAATTGGATAATTATTGGAATCACCTATCATCATCTATGTCCCACCACTAGAATGAATTTTCATAGAATTATTGGAAAGACTCACCATTAGAGGATGACTCACCATTGAACCAATGATTTGATAAAGTGTTGAAAAAAAACTATCGCTGGAGATAACCCATGGAAATTTGAAAAATTAATTAAAAATATTATCACTGGGGTTGATTTATGGGATTTTTTCTAATATTATGAAATTATTACTGCCAGAACTAAGTCAACAATGATGCTGACATGCCACCAAAATGGAAAATTAGAAAAGTGTTGGGTTGAATCGCCACCAGCCTAAGTCACTGCCAGCCTGACTCACTGCCAGAGATTGTATCACCATTAAAAAGACTCATTACCACTATTTTTTATTTTGAATTAAATATCTCTAATTAATATATTATCTAATTTAATGTCATATCTTATTTCAATGATTTATACTTAATTTATTTTTAGATATGCATTAAAGAATGTGTCATCGATGAGTATGAGGATGTAATATATCTGGATGATATATCTGTACATGGAAATTCTTGCATTCTATTGTTATAATAAGTTGTAGAATCCCCCCTCAAAGAAACCCAGAAGTGAAAATAGTGAACCAGGATACATAAAGACACAAAAAGATCTTGGGATGAACATTACAAGATCAAAAGAAGATGTTGTGAAGAGTTCCTTACATGAAGCATCTTTATGAGTGATCAACTATAGAAAAAGTGAGTCACATTTAAAACATAGAAAACTTCCTATCTACACACAAGAAAGATTTTATGAAACACTATTCTATAATAATTTTTAAAAACTTAACTTGAGATTCCTTTAAAACCACAGTCAAGAAGTCACAAGCTACATAGCTTTTCAGAAAGAGAAACACAATCCTTCTACATATATTTATTTTCTATTTCTTTATATTTTATTTAAATTTATAGAAATGTGTGTTTACTATGTATTATTGTCACATATTTTGTATCCTATGATATAATTGAAAGATACGAGATATCTTCTAAAACTCTCTTTACTCTTATTTTCCCATTGAATTGTGGAAGAGGCCCCTGTATAGACTATCTTTGTTTTATTCTGATGGGTTTTATAGAAGAGGTCCTTATGTGGCCTCAAAATATTTATATTGTACACCTTATCCATGTTTTAAACCATAAATTATTTTTATATAATCATCTTGGAAGCAGGTGATTTCCAGGTGGAGAGAACTATGTTTCAGCTTTAGACCAAACCTCATGTATTTTTTTCTGATATGTTTTTTTAATTAATATTTAAACAGAATCTATTTTCAACTAAAAAAATCAATACTTTGATGGTTAGTCTTAATTAATCTTTTTATAAGTTTTTGATTAAGTTAATTTATTTCAAAAGTTAATGTAGTTTTTCATAATTTTTTTAACTGAAACTTAATCAATCTTTGAGAAATATTTTAAAAGATCATATCTTATTTTGATCTACAATTTTGATTAACTAGGTTGATTTAATTAAACCAGGGGATTTTTTTAAACTTTTTATAGATAGAAATTTTTATTGGGTACTCAATTCACCTCCACTTGATATACTCACTTCGGCCAAAATTTAGTATCATTGATTTTTAAAAATCATTTCAACTTTGATTTTAGTTGTTTTGAATATCTTTAATTTCTTTCATTTCTAAATTTATTTATATAAATTTATAATAGAAAATAATACTACTAAATAACATTCCTTTCTTAATGGAAATAATTATGAACAGTGGAAGATAAAGATAAAAATGCATATAGAGAGTATGTGTTTTGAAATTAGGTCTTCTATAGTGGATAAGTATGCATTATGTAAAATTTCTAGAATTACATGGGTTGATGAAACTAAAAATTACTATAACAACAATTGAAAAGAAATGAGTTCCTTTTATTGTTCTTTAGGAGGTGAGGAATTCAATATAATATCTTCTAGTAAAACTGTCAATGAAATTTGGGATTCGTTAGTTATTTCACATAACGGAATTGTGAATGTTAAAGAGATGAGATTTAATACTTATGACATTAAATATGATACTTTTAAGATAGAAACTAATGATCTAATTTATGATATGTATCCCACGTTCAATGAGATAGTCAATACCATGACGTCCTTGGGAAATATCAGGTCAAATAAAACCCAAATCATCAAACTATTAAGATGTATTCCAAAGAGATGGAGAGAGAAATCTATGTCAATAAAGGAATCTTATGATTTTGGTAATGTAAATTTCAAGGAATTTATTTGGAATTTAATGATGTATTAATGAGAACTTAAGGTCAATTTTGAATAAGATGTTGAACCTAAAATAAAATCTATTGCTTTCAAGTCAAATATGCTCAAAAATAAGAAACAAAGTACAATATAAAAGCTCTTGTGATGAAGAATCACTACTGAACTGTGATGATAAAATGTACCATTTTCCACGAAGGTTTATTAAGTTCTATAGGTATAATAACTTTTTCAGTAATATAAGTTACAATGGAAATTATTATAGAATAGGATCTTATAAAAAAGGATTAGAAGATATTTGATAACTCAAATAAGAATACTTGTTATGAATGTAAACAAAAAGGACATGTCAAGGAAGAATTTACTAAGTTGAAATACAAGAATGACTATGTTGAAAAATAAAAAAATCATAATAAATTCATGAAATCCACATGGTGTTCCTCTAAGGACAACTCTTGTGACTCTGATTCTACTCATGAAGAAAATCATCACATATCCAACATGTGCTTCATGAAAAATGTTTATGAGGTACCTATTGTATCTATTGTACATAATTATTATCACTCTTAAATTGGAAATAAATATGATACTTAAAAATAATATATGTTTGAATATTTCAACATGCTTAAGGAGACCTTTAATTATCTTAAATAAAATTATAAAATTCTGAAGAAGCAACATGATCTGTCTACAAAAATTAAATATGATCACATTTTAGAGAGAGATAAAAAAGAAGAATTATTAAAAAAATTACTAAATTTAAAAAGTAAAATTAGAAACGTAATAAAGTGTAAGAAAGATATAAAAATGGTATAGAAACACTTACTCAAATATTAGGAAAAAAATTGCTCCTAAATACATTACTGGTGTGAGCTACCAACCTAGACAGAGAAGAGTAGTTAACAGTAAATTTGTTCCTAACTACAATTTGGGAAGTTCTATTGATAATTATTTTTCAAATGGACCTAATAAAGTTTTAATTTAAAAAAATTAATCTACTAAGAGTAAATCAATATAGAAAATATGGATTCCTAAGGCCTTAACCACTAACAAATCTGGACCCATGAAAAACTGGGAAAAAATCAATTATGGAATAAACGTTGTTTAAAAAGAAACTTGTATGAAGAGATCCTATATAAATATATGGTACTTAAATAGTGGTTGTTACAATTATTTTATAGGATACTACTTTAACTGCAATAACCTCATAAATTTTGATATTTTTCTTGTCACCTTTGGTGATAATACTACAGGAAAGATCATCAGCCTTGAGGAAACTGGTAATAGTAATTCGGTTTTAATTTATAAAGCAATTTTTTTATGGTTTAAAAGATCACATGCTTAGAATCTCACAATTCAATTATGATGGTTTTCATGTGAAGTTTGAAATCAATGATTTTAATGTTTTTTATTCTAAAAATCCTTTACTGTTTAAATCTTTAAGAAATTAAAATATTTATATTGGTAGCCTTGATTTTTGATTTCTCAAAATGTTTCTTTCTTGAGTTCATTTCATAGAGAATATTTGATTTGGAATTAAAGACTATGCCACTATAATATTCACCCACGTAAAAATATTACAAGTAAAGGGTTATTTGGGGACCTACCCAACCTGAAATTCCCAAATGAAAAAGTTTGTAACCCCTAACAAAAAGGGAAACAACACAATATTTCATTTAAATTAAAAAAGAATATTAAGCTTCTCAACCTCTGCAGTTTGTTCACATGGACTTTTTTAGAGAATCCAAAGCTTCTAGTTTGAATTAAAAGCACCATGTATATGTACATTTAGATTAATTTTCTAGGTATACTTTGCTATTATTTTTAGATCAAAAAATTGAAGCTTGTCATTATTTTACTAAGTATGCTAAATTTTTAGAAAACCTAAGTTCACATAGAATTAAAACCTTAAGAATTGACCATGTACGTGAGTTTGAAAATCAATAATTTGAATATGTTTTCTTAGATAATGGCTATATTCAAAACTTTTCTACTCTTAGGAACCCTCGGTAGAATGGAGTTGTATAAAGAAGGAATAGAAAACTTCAAGAGATAGCCTGAACTATGATTAATGAATATGACTTCCCTATCTACTTTTGGGAATAGGTTTTGAATATAGCCTGCAATATAATCAGTAGAGTTTTAATCAGTCCTATATTAACGAAAAACTCTTATGAACTTTGGGATTGTAGAAATACTAAGGTTAATTTATTTAGACTTTCTAGTTTCAAAGCCTTTATTCTTAACACTAAGTATAATTTTGAAAATTTATCATCCAAAAGTGATAAAAGAATTTTCATGGGATATTCAACCTTTTGTAAATATTATAGTTTTTTTATGAAAAGAAACCAGATTATGGATGTCACAACCCGTCCCTCGGGGATCGTGTTGTGACTACCCCAAGCCCACCTTCTATATTCCAGGATTTTGAGACTAGCACCGGAAAGGCATATCCCTAAGATGGGAAGACATTACCCTTTTAACCTGTACAGATACACAGTTCGAGAACACAATAAGAATCAAGCACAATGTAACTGGTATAGTAAAAGAGTGATGAAAGTAAAAAGGCCAGAATACAAGCCCAACTGAACTACAAGTACAACGGTAAAGTTCAAATACAAATGAAAAGGAGAAAACAACTCCTAGATGATCCACTGAGGATCCTAACTGAAGGGTAGGTATAGCTCACGATTAGTATCCCCTACGTCACGTCACGCCAAAAGGCCCACCTCCTAGTACATCCCAGTCCCAGCTCCCTCATCCTCGATCAATGTTTTACGTCATCTTTACAAGACACTAAAAGGTGTCGGTGTAGCCCATGCAGGGGTGAGTATAATGATGCTCAGTAGGGACCCTAAGACCCCCGTAGGTATCCTAGAGTTCCACAAAGGAAATACTACAATGTAAGACCTCAATCTCAAAGCACGAAGCAATATAAATAAACTCTAATTAGGTATATGCACATACATATACCTGAGTTATCAAGACATACTCATCTCATACATGACGGAAGAATACCACAAAGGTAACACAATGAAGGTAGAAGTACCACAAATGTAACACCATGAAGTTATAAGTACCATAAAGGTAACACCACGAAGATAGAAGTACCATACATGTAACACCGTGAAGATAGAAGTACCACACAGGTAACACCCTGAAGATAGAAGTACCACATAGGTAACACCACGAAGATAGAAGATACTCAATTCAAAATTAGTTATAACATAACTATATAAGTATAGATGAATAATCGTATGCTAGATTGTCTCATTCTGTTAAGAGGCGTTGACGTTGACCCACATAGGATTGATAGATACTAACCCCCACTAACCCACACAAGATAGGTATGCCCTGACCCACATAGGATCGTTAAGCGCTGACCTAGATAGGATCTGATAGAAGCTGACCCAGAAATGATCTGACCCAAACAAGATTGATGCTCTGTCATCACATTACGATCTGCCATAGGATTCGTTGCACCCGGTGTGCTCGAGTTCCATAGAATCAGCCCCTCGAGATATTGGTTATACTTAGACCACCACTAAGCTCCACCAAGGAGAAACCCAAAGTACTTTCATGTCTTGAGGGTTCCAACGTGACAGACAGTGCATCAATCAGACGTTTAGTCTATGAGTTATAAGAATTTATGTTTTGGGGACCTCTTTTAATTCAAGTCTGATCCAACCCGGCCATACCCAAACTATCTGCAAAACACAAGTGGAGTATACCAAAAGGAATATCTTGCTCCAAGAATCCCAGCCTAATAGATGGTTCATAAAATGAAAACCTGGATTTCAATTTGTGGCCCTATATGTGTTTTCGGGTTCGGTGGGGCCTGGGTCCAGTATGACCTGGTCGGACAGACCCAGCCCGACCTAGTTTGGGCTGTGCTACGGTGGGCTCAACCCACTGGGCCAATGTCTATCCCGACCCACAAGTGAGTTTCCTGTAAAGGGAGGCCCGCAAAGGGTGTCCCAACCCACAAAGGGTGTCACACAAAGCTGCCCCGCATGGGCATCCCGACCCTCAAGGGGGCGGCAGCAAGGGGGCGCAGCCCGCAAGGGGGGTGTCGCCTGCCAGGCGTGCGGCCCATTGGGTAGGTGTCCTTGTGGCTTGAGACGTGGCCTGCTGGGGGGAATGACATGTTGTCCACCTGAGCTAGAAAAAGGGGGGGTGAAACCCCTCAGTATTCCGAATGGCCCAAAGGCTGTTCGTCTCGTGAATCGGCGGCGCCACGTGGGCACTGCCTGATCACCGCAAAACCCTTGCGGTGGGTTTTTCATCAGCTTCGGCCTCTTTCCCACTGGTGGCGTGCTGATCACGCCGCCCTTTTCTCTCGCAGGCAGCCAATGTTTCAACCGCCTCCTCCTATTATTGTGGCTCACAATCTGTGGACCCTTCCTCACTTGCATCACACGACGGCGTGCCACACCTCCCCGATGGCTGGCTGGTGCTGGTCGCTCCGATGACTATTGTGGTGTAGTGTCATGAACTCCTCTTACAACGTGCATCGTTGCTGCCATGTTGATGGTCTTCCACAGAGGGTGTCAGGGTAGCAAAGTAGTGGAGGGTTTGGGCTTGGTTCGTTAGGCTCGCACCATCGACATTATCTTTCAATCATAAGGGATGATCAAAGGGGCCAAGAAAAACACTTGAATTAAACAAGAATCTAACCCCTACCTCATGAACGGTGGAGAAACATCCGCGGTTGAGGATGTGGGTCGATGTTCACCATCCCCTACAACTAGCCTCCAATGACGTCACTCGATCATCAATCTCTGGTTCTGGGTTTCAGTGTCACTCATCACCTCTCGCTGGTACCTTCTCCATCCTCCAAGGGTTTGGAGTCTCGGTACATTGTCAGCACTTCGCTGCTTGGTGAATCTGTTCTAACAACTCTCCCCAGGCTCCATATAAATAGGAGAGGTAGAGGGTAAGTAACGACGTTGGGAATTAATGGGGCATCATTAATTAGAAACCTACCTAATTACCCAATGACGTCGTTACTTAATTTTTAAAGGTCAATATATTTATTAGCTTGAATCGTCACCGGACCCACGTTTTCATTTTTCCGTTGGAGGAAAATAAAGAAAATAAAAATTTACTAAGTTATTTTTATTATTCTTTAAAAATTACCAAAACATAAATTTTTCTCTAGACCTACTGCGGTCAAAGTTAATCCTCTATTAAGTGAATCTCAGTTCTGTGGTTTCAACAGTTCCCTCAGATTTTTAATCCGAGCACTGGATAAAAAGATAGAAAACACCACTCATGCGTTTACTGAATTTACCTTAAAAAAAGATCAACAATTAATTCCAACATCACCGGGGATTAGAATCACATGTAATCAATTTTTTAATAGTCATAATAATTCCATATAATTAAAAAAATTAACTTGAAAATATGGGTCTTTACATTATCCCCCACCTTAGGGCTTTTTATCCCTAAAATCCACATCATAGACTAAGAAAACAAATGGGAGTACTGAGCATGAATATGAGCCTCCCACTCCCATGTTCTCTCCTGTAGGTTCTCATACTGAAATCGAACGTGCACCAGAGGTATCAATCTCCTACAAAGGACTTCCTCTTGTTGAACCTCAATCTCTACTGTAACCTCTGTAAATGTCATCTCAATATCGAAGTCTAGCTCGCAATGGTCAATGATTGAGATGGGCCATGCACGTATCTCTTCAAATAGATATGTGGAAGACGTCATTCACCCTCTCCAACTATGGTGGAAGTTCCAAGTTGTATTCCACTTCGCCTATCCTCCAAAGTATCATAAATGGTCCAATAAACAACAGTAATAACTTTTCGCCTCAGCCAAATCTCCATAGTCCCCATCGAGGAGAGACTCGTAAGAATACATGGTCCCCCTCCTTAAACTCCAAAGGTCTCTGTCTCCTATCAGTATAAGACTTATGCCTCCTCTGTGCAGTCTTTATCTACTCCTGTATGATCTGCACCTTCTTAGTGGTAGCTCGTACAAACTCTAGACCCATAAGTGCCGACTCCCCTGGGTCCGTCCAATATAGAGGTGATCTGCAAGGTTGAATGTATAGGGCCTCGAATTGTGCCAAACTGATGGTGGAGGGATAACTGTTGTTGTATGTGAACTCCAACAAGGGAAAGTGATCCTCCAAACTACAGACAAAATCTAGGATGCATGCACGAAGAATATCCTCCAACGTTTGAATGGTCCACTCTCTCTGACCATCCATCTAAGGATCAAAGGCAGTTCCCAAATGAAAATGAGTCTCGAATGACTCCTATAATCCCTTCCACAACAAGGAAGTAAAAGGTGCATCATGGTCAGAGATGATTATTGATGGAAGACCATTAAGTCTCACAATCTTCTGTACATAGAGGCATCTCAAACCCTCTAATGATCCCTGCTCTCGAATAGGTAGGATGTGGGTAGACATGGTTAGTCGGTCAACGATCACCCATATGGAATCATATCCCATGGAAATACGTGAAATACCTTTCAAAAATTCCATGAATATCACATACGAATTCCACTTAGGCACCTCTAGTGGTCGTGTTAAGCCTACTGGAACCTGATGATCAGCCTTTACTTGCTGACAAGTGAGGCATCGAGAAACAAACTCTGCCACTGCTTTCTTCATCCCTGGCCCCCAGCGATGAAGCCGGAGATCCAGGTACATCTTTTCCACACTAGGATGTACCAAAAAAGTGTACGTATGGATCTCCCTCAACACCTACTCCCATAGCACAACTGGTACCATGGTATGTCCTCTTATGAAGATAATGTGCTCCCAACCTTCAGAAAATCCTTTAGGTGCCTACCCTGAGGATATCTAAGCATGTCGATCCTCACAGTCAATGTCCCCAATTTGTGCCTCCCTGATTCGCTGAAGGAGTGGGGGAGTGAATGGAATACACTAGAGGTAAGCTTCTCTATCTCTATCCATGAAGGATATCTACAAGGCGACTAACTTCTTTGTTGCCTCACTCAGCAACTGCATACCAGACCTCTTACTGAGTGCATCTGCTACCATGCCCCCTTCCTAAGAGTATAGACTATCTCAAAGTTATAGTACTAGTAGAACTCTATCCATTGTCAATGTATCATGTTCAAGTCCTTCTATGAGATGATATACCTGATTCTCTTGTGATCAGAGTAGACTTTAAAATATTCACCCATCAAGTAATGTCACCACATATTTTGGGTGAATACCACTGATGCTAACTACAGGTCATGGGTAGTGTAGTTCTGCTCATGTTTCTTTAGATTCCATGATCCGTTGGCAATCACTGATCACTCTTGCATCAATACTCATCCATTTCCAGTCTCTGGTGCGTCGTTGTAGACTACATACCCAAAGCCCTCTTCTGGTATCCTCAAGATGGGGCCACTCGTCAGTCTCTACTTCAGCTCCTGAAAACTCTGATGGCATCTCTCCGTCTACATAAAGGGATGTCCCTTCTTTGTCAATGCTGACAAAGGTTCCATGAATCTGTAAAAGTCAGGCACGAATCTCTGGTAATATTCATCCAACCTTAGGAATCTTCTCACCTCAATCACACTCCTGGGTGGATCCCAAGCAAGAAAGACCTCTATCTTCACGAAATCCACTGCAACTCCAGCCTTTGAGATAACATTTCCTAGAAAGTGGACCTCTCATAACCAGAACTAGCACTTCAAGATCTTACCAAAAATTCGGTGCTCTCAAAGTGTATCCAAAACTATCTACAGATGATAGGCATTCTCCCCCTCCATTGCTAAGTAAATAAAGATGTCATTGATGAAGACCACCACAAAGTGATCGAGGTATGGATGAAGGATCATGTTCATGTGTCCCATGAAAATTTCTGGGGAATTGATCATGCTGAAAAACATAACCATGAACTCATAGTGGGAATACCGACATATTAAGGTCATCTTATACACATCCTCATCTCGTACCCTAAGCAGATGATAGCCTGATCTGATGTCTATCTTCAAAAACCAACGACCTGCCTTCTGTTGATCGAAAACATCATCAATCCTCAGAAGTTGATACTTGTTCTTCATGGACACCTATTTAAGTCTCTCGTATTCCACACAGTGTCTCAAACTCCCATCTAAATTCTTGGTGAAAAAAATCGGGCCTGCCCAAGGAGAAACATTGGGCCTTATGAACCCCTTCCTAAGTAAGTCCTCCAAATGTACCCATAACTCATGAAGCTCCACGAGAGCCATCCGATATGCTAGTGTAGATATCAGTGTCATATTGGGGTACAGGTCGATGTAAAATTATACCTATCTTTGTGGAGGTAGTCCCGGAACGTCATCAGGAAAGGCATCGACATACTGGTCCGCCACTACAGGATTTCTCAGACAATCAACATCAACTGCTCTGAGGTTAGGGATTTCCAAATAATGCGTGATCAGCTTCAAACTCCTCTGGGTAAGTCTATCTTGTGTTGCAAAGATTCCCTTCTCGCTAGTGAAGGAAAAACTGGTCCCATCCTCGTGTACACACCACACATTGTGCCTAATACTTCCAATCTGATCATGGACTGTGGATAGCCAATCCATTCCGAAGATGATGTTGTAAGGCCTTGATGCCGCTACTAGAAAATCCCATATGAATCACTTTCCTCTCAGAGTAAGCTCACACTAATGGCACCAGTGTGTAATCATCTAATCATCTCCCATATGAGTCATTAGCCATAAGTATCGAACCAACGGCTCCTCCAAAATATATATGCTCCGAAAAAGGGTCTCGTCAATTAAAGAGTGATTGGAACCTATGTATATAAGTATTGTAGCTCAGGTGGTGTATGTAGAGACCCAAATCTTGGCGTACATGGACATTACATTACTTTTTCGTAATACTTAATACATAAAAAACCAACATTCAAGGATCATAATAGTTTAGTGTCTTTGGATACTCGGAACAAAATCTTCTAATCCTTGTGAAAGATCTTCAACATCTCCCATAAAGATCTTCCCCTTTTGTTTTCTTACGTAAAACCTTTCTTTATATCCTGGGGAAAAGAAAACATATAAAGGGTGATCTAAAATTCTCAGTAAGGGTTATCATGGAGAGAATAAAACAAACCATATACATTTGAACTTAAAAACATGAACATAATGTTTAAACATCAAAATCATGAGAAATGACATAAAACATCGCAGTACATAAGGCATAGAACATAATAGAACATCAATCATGATAAAATAGCACTGGAATAAAACATGTAATTGTGTAAAATCATTAAGCACATGATATGATTTCCATAGTAGCCAAGGCAATGCTTCCAAGACCATCTTAGTGGACAAAGTCCCTTTCTGAATTGAGTTCACTCCTCGTTCCAGTCCTGTATCACTGAACCAGATTAACTTACCATTCTATCCATGCGTATCTCATGAGATATAAATCTTTAACCAATGCATTGGAGGGAGATATAGGTCCCACCCATCTCATAATGAAATCATTCTTTCGTGTGCCACAAAATCATAAATCATACATCATAGCATAACCCATGTAATAGAATGGGATTCTTAAACATCATGTCATCATAACATAATCCATATAAAAAAATGTATATCATTTCATCATAAGAAAAATAAAACCATGTAAATAATAGAGACATTATAATTGAAACATAAACATATTAAATAAGGTCATTTAAGATGGAAAATAGTTTTGATAAAACAATTGAGATGAATTCTTGAGGAAAATATCCATTTTTCTTCAAAATAATTTTCTTTTCACAAAATGCCATGCAATTTCAAAAGAAAAGGATTTTGTTGAAAATAATCATGAAATATTGTGTAGGAAGCTTCATGAAAATTAGGCGTTATTAAACCGTAAAAAACCTTTCATGCTGTATAAGTTAAAAAAACATTCTCTTCGTACTTTTAACAGAAAATTCATAAAGTACCATGTTTGGTAAACAAAAGAAAGATTCCTTCCATAACACAAAGTAAAAGTAAAAGAGGGGTAAAAATGTCATAAAATATACATGGAAGAATATTAAATACTTTATTAAAAAATGTTATGGGTGTGGATGAATAATATAACCCTAGTAAATACTTACGAATAAACAATCTCGGATAAGAACGAGATTGGAATAATTATCCCTTACCTTATGTCTGATATGATTTGTATGTATCCAAACCTCCTGTATAATGATTTAAATAATGTCATATACTTATTAAAAAATCATATTCATTGTTATTATATCATATATAGTTCACTTATGACTTTATATTACCCATTATTTTGTAAATTCCATGTTAAAGAAGCGTTTTGGGTAAAATCGTTTCATTTATCGTACGTGTTTTGATTTGTTGTTCTTGATATTATTACTTATATCCTGATTTAACTAATTCCTTAATTTAAAACATGATTTATATATAATATATATTCATTATATAAATATATATGTGATATACCGATAAATGAAATGAAATACACCGTTCACGGAGACAGTTGACCGTACGTACGCATGAACGCTGTTTTTGTTTCCTTATTGAATTAAATGGAATTAAGTAAATGAAAAATATATGTAAATAAATAAATTATAATTATTATGTAATATATTTAATTATTATTTATTATATATATTCTTTATAATCATACTTTAATGGTTAATCATGGAAAATGAATCTCATTGCGTTCGTGGAGATGGTAGTTTGTACGTTCGCACGAGCGATGATATCATTCCCATAATTATTGAATAGAATTGGAATGGATGATATAATATCTCATAATCAGTATGATGTTATAATAACCATATTTAGTTATTCTTTACACCATTATACCCATCCAAGTAAGCTGGTGGTGGAAAAACTAATTACACCACGGCGTGGAGACGGTATTATGTACATACACACGCGCGGTGATTTTGTTTTCCGTAGGATGGATAGAATGTGAAATGGGGTTGTTTAATATTTATAATAATATATCAGTATATTATTGATACTGAAGTGATTACTTTATAATGAAAAAATTAAATAAGAAGAATTTGAAGAAGAAAGAATCTTGAAATAATCGGTGGAAGAGATTACCTCTTCTTCGACGCACCACTTTTATGCTTCCTCTTAAGGCACTAGAGTTGGTCATTTAAGAAAACAAAAACCTCCAGAATGTTTCTAGGGAAGTTTAGAAGAGAAATGGGCAGGGTTTGGCCGAGATTGAAGGCTCAAAGTTGTGCAAAGTTGAGAGGGAGGAGGTTCCTTTTTATAAGGGAGGAGAGGGGAACCTTTGGAAATCTCAAAAATATTAATTTATAAGAAATCAAACCCCACATAAAAACCTCCAAAAATAAACCATATTCGAATATTAGATGAGATAGGGTTGTAATATAATCAACCAATAAAACTTTGACATGTTGGAAATTTATTTTAAACCTTATCAACTTGATTTATCCTTATTTAATCTATTTAATTTTATTTGTGGTAATAAGATTCTAAATTTTAAATTGTTATAAATAATTACTTATGTGTTTTTAATTGTCTATAATTGGATAATATATAAAATTTTAGACCATATAAAGTTTAATTTATAATTTTTAAATATTTTTTTGTGATTTTTAAACAATTTTATATTATGTAATTTGTATAAAATAACAATAGTGTCAATTTTGACACTATTCATTTATTTGGATTTAGATAAAATCCACACAGAAGATATGTTAAAAATAAAAGATTTAATAGATTTATAACATGTCATATTTATCTAGAAAATTCATGGAGCACATAAAATAGTTCATATAATATTTATTTTAATATTTTAAAACCATTTATTTGATATTTCAATTAATAAAATAATTTCAACATCACTATCGTGTCACCTTTAATGATAATTATTTAATACCAAAAAATTATAAATAAAATTACATGATGTAGATAATTTTATTATATTTCTAGAGACTATTCATCTTTTAAGTTTCATGAATTTTATCACTAAATTAAAATTATTATACTTATAATCTTTAAGAGTGTGACATGTTGTCACTTTCTTTGGTTTTAATAATAATTAAATTATTTTCATGGTCAAAAGTCCATAAAATGAATCTAATCCGACCCTTAGGTTATATGAGCCTACTTTTAGTCATCCAATAGAATTTTGGCATGTGTTATGGTAATTTTATAATCTTATTTTTACCCTTAATTACCTGATTTACCTTTAACTATAGTAAATAAAAATTACTGTAGTTACTATTCATAATATCAAAAAATTAAAAGTAACCTATTAATATAATTTGGACCCAATTAATTCAAATATGGAATCCATTTTTAAAAATTCAAAACATATAAGTTGCAGTAATTAATTTAAAATTAATCCCGTTGTTAAGAAAACGAGTTTTAAAAGTTAAAACATTACCAAAGATTGAAATGTTTTACCTATGAATTCAATGTAAATTTAATGGTAATGACATAAATTATATTAAATGGTAAAAATATATTCTATTAATACTTTAAAACCATTAGATATTATAATTTAACTATATAAATTCTTATGATGAAAAAAAAATTATTAGTTAAAATATAGCGTGTTTTTACTATTCATTAAAATATGAAAGTTATCAATATAATATGAAAAATTTATCCAAAGTAAATTTTTATATCCTGATTCCAAGGAAGAATATTATTTTGTCAAATTTAACTTATAAACATGTCAAAAACTATATTTAATGTGGGTGTTCCATCAAAAGGTGGAAAAACTGCATTTTTTTAAAAATACTTATTTTACCCAAAAAATTTATTTTGATCTCATACCATGTTATAGAAAATGTGTAAGATGAATAATAATTTTATAAAATTAAAAATTTAGTTACTACTATTCTTAACGGCTAGTCCATAATAATATTATAACAATATATCGTTGTTTAGTGAAACCCGGTATTGCGTACTACACACGCTATCGAGGAAGGTTGTGATTGAGTGTAATGAAAGCCAAGTCAGGGATTCGTGTAGTGAAATATCCTTTTGGTTTAGCGTACAAAACAAGACATCAATGAAATTAAAAATAATAATTCTCATAAAATCTCAGTTTATTACATTCTACCCCCCATAAAAGTAATTTCGCCCCCAAAATTCGTCGGAGTTATAAATGGTTTACTACTTGAAAGTTTCATTCATAGAAACCCACATCGTAAAAAAGAATACTAAAACATAATTTTAAAAAGTGAAGTATGAAACATATCGGTTACCCAAATTAACTCATCATTGGGTTTCCACATAGGAGAACATAGGTGAAAATATGGATATGGAAGAGAAATCTAACCATGAAGTTCTAATGGAGTGTGGTAGAGAACATGGCTATGAAAAATACAACAATCACAAAGCCATAAATTTTTGATCATCTAAGGTACCATCTGATTCATCAGATATAAGGGCACTAGGACAACATTTTTGGTTTTCAAGATCATTTCCCTAAAGTTGATGAATTTGAATTAGAATAAATACTTACTTTATTTCATTATTATCTCACCGTTGTTCATGCCTTGAATAATTTCCACTTCATCTCATAAGGAAATGAAGTTGAATTTGTCTTTTGTGATGTTTTAGCAGATCATGTGATATAATGATAGGTCATTTCATCTGTCTCAATCATATGGTTAGCAAAAGTTATATACATAAGTTCATATATGGTGACATTAATCGTATATGGTTACTAAAATGGACTTATAGTTCATATATCATACCAAATAATAAATTAAAACAAATTTATACCAACCAGGGACTTCTGATAGATAGTGGTAGGCGATAAAGTCATGTCTCACTTCGGTTGTGGGTTCGATTCCCGCAACCTTGTCTGACGCGATGGGTTGTCTCCCATCCTGCAAGTTGTCCTTTTTCTAAAACTATACTATTATAACATTCCATAAATAATATCAAAAAAAAGTTTTTATCCTTAAACAATACTATCTAATGTCCAACTTAATCCATTCCAACCTTTAGGCTTATCAAAAATACTTCTGTCTGATCTCATAGTATAAAGAAAATGACTACTAGAAAGGTCATTTAACAAGCATTGAATACCATCATTTATCCCTCATATATCATAAGATATATCTTGTTGGTCACATACCAAATATGTGAATTCTTTAATCATGTATCCTCTTGAAACATTAATTACCAAATAATCTTTGTGAAAACAAGAATGTTGTCAAAAGTGAACTCTTTCCACATATAAAATGCCCAAAATTTCTATATACTCAAACCATGATATCACTTTGTCTTTATATCAGTCATGAGCTCATTATTACTATCAAACATCTCATTATCTCCTTATCCCTTCATTATGTGCATATCATATACTTTACAAAAATATCTGAATAACCTTTCATGGTTACCGGTACCATTCAACATATACTTTAAAATACATTAGGAAAAACAATAGTGTAACAATCCTTATATGTTTCTTTATTCCATAATACCATTAAATTACCCATAAAATAAAACTCTTTATAAACATACAATCATCCAATACCTTCTTAAACCATTAATCGAGATTGAACAATTCTTTCATCTCACATATAATTTGTAGTCTCTTCATCATCATCAACATAAATACTAACCATACGACCATGCTGATTCTCTTCATGATACTTTCCCTTAGGGCATTGGTTTTGATAATGACCATACATTCCACATTTAAAACATTTAATCGTCGTTGATGTCATAGAAATACCATTATCCTTGTCAATGGTGTTAACTGAACCTTTTCCTTTACACTTACTGGCTTTGTGTCCTTATTTTCCACACCCAAAGCATCTTTGAGTTTCTTTGAAACATTCTTCTTGATTCCTCTTCCCACGTGATTTACATGAGGGAAATTCAACTTTTTTTCCTCTATGATCATCATGAAACTCTATCTTTCTCTTATTAGTTGATTCAAGAAGCTTACCAAAGATGATATTATTGATCATATTATGAGATTTATGATTAGGCATAATAACGATGTTTGGACTTCCAAATCCCGTTTCATTTGGTTTCTCATGAATAATATCATTCCATTGTCCACCATATCCTCCATTATCATGAATCTTCCTGTTTCCAGCCATTTTCTAAAACCCAAAAAGAATAGTGTGAGAGGCAAAAATCATGTTAGGGAAAACAACATAGTAAAGGGGGAGTACCTTAAATATCTAACATCTTATGTTTAATTATAAGATCGTTACTGTAATTCTAGGACTATAACCTATATGTAGAGTTAACCTTAGAGACATCCCTATACATACCTTATAAATATCTCTATGGATTTCACTCAAGTTTTCACATCCTAGTTTCCAAAGCTTAACTAAACCATTCCTCTAATACCAACTATAGAGACCCAAATCTTGGTGTACATAGACATTAAATTACTTTTGCGGAATACTTAATACATAAAAAACCAACACTTAAGGATCATAATAGTTTAGTTTCTTTGGAAACTCATAACAAAATCTTCTAATCCTTGTGAAAGATCTTCAACATCTCCCATAAAGATCTTCCCCTTTTGTTTTCTTACCTAAAACCTTTCTTTATATCCTGGGAAAAAGAAAACATATAAAGGGTGAGCTCAAATTCTCAATAAGGGTAAGCATGGAGAGAATAAAACAAACCATATACATTTGAACTTAAAAACATGAACATAATGTTTAGACATCAAAATCTTGAGCAATGACATAAAACATGGAAGTACATAAGGCATAGATCATAATGAAAAATCAATCATGATAAAATATCATGGGGATAAAACATGAAATTGTGGAAAAACATTAAGCACATGATATTATTTCTATAGTATCCAAGTCATTGCTGCCAAGACCATCTTAGTGGACAAAGTCCCATTCTGAATCGAGTTCACTCCTCGTTCCAGTCCTGTATCACTGAACCGGATTAACTTACTGTTCCAACCATATCTATCTCATGAGATATAAATCTTTAACCAATGAATTGGAGGGAGATATAATTCCCACCCATCTAATAACGAAATCATTCTTTTGGGTGCCACACAATCATAAATCATACATCATATCATTACCCATGTAATAGAATGGGATTCTTAAACATCATGCCATCATAACAGAATCCATATAAAAAAATGGATATCATTTCATCACAAGAAAAATAAAACCATGTAAATAATAAAGACATTATAATTGGAACATAAACTTATTAAATGATGTCATTTTAGATGGAAAAAAGTTTTGATAAAACACTTGAAATGAATTCCTGAGGAAAATATCCATTCTTCTTCAAAATCATTTTCTTTTCACAACATGCCATGCAATTTCAAAAGAAAAAAATTTTGTTAAAAATAATCATGAAATATTGTACAGTAATCTTAATGAAAAATAGGCATTATGAAACCGTAGAAATACGTTCATTTTGTATAAGTTAAAAAGACATTCTCCTCAAACTTTTAATGGAAAAGTCAAAAAGTACCATGTTTGGTAAACAAAAAAAAGATTTCTTCCATAACACAAAGTAAAATTCAAAGTGGGGTAAAAATTCCATAAAACATACATGGATGAATATTAAACACTTTATGAAAAACATTTTATGTTCGTGGATGAAAAATATAACCCCAATAAATACTTACACGAATAAACAATTTCGGATAAGAACGAGATTGGAATAATTTTCCCTTACCTTATGTCTGATATGCTTCGTATGTATCCGAAAATCCTGTATATAGATTTAAATAATGTCATTGAATTATTACAGAATCATATTCATTGTTATGATATCATATATGGTTCACTTATGACTTTATATTACCCATTCTTTTGTAAATTCCATGTTAAAGAAGCGTTTCGGGTAAAATCGATTCATTTATCGTACATGTTTCGATTTTTTTTCTTGATATTATTACTTATATCATGATTTAATTAATTACATAATGTAAAACATTATTTATATATAATATTTTATCAGTATATAAATAAATATATGATATATCGATAAATGGAATGAAATACACCGTTCACGGAGACGGTAGACCGTACGTACGCATGAACGCTGTTTTCATTTCCTTATTGAATTAAATGGAATTAAGTAAATGAAACATATATGTACATAAATAAAACATCATTATTATGTAATTTATTTCATTATTATTTATTATATATATACTTTATAATCATACTTCAATGGTTAATAATGGAAAATGAATCTCATTGCATTCATGGAGACAGTAGTCCGTACGTATGCACGAGCGATGATATCATTCCCATAATTATTGAATAGAATTGGAGTGGATGATATAATATCTAAGAATCATTATGATGTTATAATAACCATATTTAGTTATTCTTTACACCATTATACCCATCCAAGAAAGGTGGTGGTGTAAAAACTAATTACACCACGGAGTGGAGACGGTATTCTGTACGCAAGCACGCGCAGTGATTTTGTTTTCCGTAGGATGGATAGAAGGTGAAATGGGTTTGTTTCATATTTATTATAAAATATAACTATATTAGTGATACTTAGGTTATTACTTTATATTTAAACAACTAAATAAGAATAATTGGAAGAAGAAAGAAACTTGAAAGAATCAGTGGAAGAGATTACCTCTTCTTCGACGCACCTCTTTTAAGCTTCATCTTATGGAACTAGAGTTGGTCTTTTGAGAAGACCAAAACCTCCATAATGTTACTAGGTAAGTGGAGAAGATTAATGGGCATGTTTTGTCCGATCTTGAAGGCTCAGTGTTGTGTAAAGAGGATATGGATGAGGTTCCCTTTTGTAAGGGAGGAGAGGGGCATCTTTGGAAATATCAAAAATATTAATTTATAATAAATCAAACCCCACATAAAAACCTCAAAAAAAGACTCATATTCAAATATTAGATGAGATAGGGTTTTAATATAATAAACCAATAAAATTTTTACATGTTGGAAATTTATTTTAAACCTTATCAACTTTATTTATCCTTATTTAATCTATTTAATTTTATTTGTGGTAATAAGATTCTAAATTTTAAATTTTAATGAATAATTAATTTTTTGTTTTAAATTTTCCATAATTGGATAATTTATAACCTTTTAAACCATATAATTTTTAGTTTATAATTTTTAAATATTTTTGTGATTTTTAAACAATTTTATATTATGTTATTTGTACAAAATAACAATAGTGTCAATTTTGACACTATTCATTTATTTTAAATTTAATAAAATTCACACAGAAGATATGTTCGAAATAAAAGCTTTAATAGATTCATAACATTTCATATTTATCTTGAAAATTAATTTAGCACATAAGATATTTCATATAATATTTAGTTTAATATTTATAAAACCATTTATTTGATATTTCAATCAATAAAATAATTTCTATATCACTATTGTGTCACCTTTAATAATAATTATTTAATACCTAAAAATTATAAATAAAATAACATGATGTAGATAAGTTTATTATCGTTCTTAATAATATTCATGTTCAAAGTTTCATGAAGTTTATCACTAAATTAAAATTATTATACATATAAGATTTAAGAGAGTGACATATTGTCACTTTCATTGGTTTTAATAATAATTAAATTATTTTCAGGATCAAAAGTCCATAAAATGAATCTAATCCGTCCCTTAGGTGATATGGGTCTACTTTTAGTCATCCAATAGAATTTTTTCCTGTGTTAGGGTAATTTTATAATCTTATTTTTACCCTTAATAACCCGATTTACCTTTAACTATAGTAAATAAAAATTAACGTAGTTACTATTCATAATATCCAAAAAATAAAAGTAACATATTAACATAATTTGGACCCACTTAATTCAAATATGGAATCCATTTTTTAAAATTAAAAACAAATAATTTGTAGTAATTAATTTAAAATTAATCTCGTTGTTAAGAAAACAAGTTTTAAAAGTTAAAATATTGTAAAAGATTGAAATGTTTTTACCTATGAATTCAATGTAAAATTAATGGTAATGACAAACATTATATTAAATGGTAAAAATATATTCTATTTATACATTAAAAAAATTCAATATTATAATTTGACCATATAAATTATTGCGATGAAAAAAAAATTTAATTAAAATATAGCGTGTTTTTTCTATTCATTAAAATATGAAAGTTATCAGAATAATATGAAAATTTTATCCAAAGTAAATTTTTATATCCTGATTCCAAATAAGAATTTTATTTTGTAAAATTGAACTTATAAACATGTCAAAAACTATATTTAATGTGGGTGAGCCATCAAAAGGTGGCAAAACTACATTTTTTAAAAAATACTTGTTTTACCTAAAAAAATTATTTTGTTCTCAAACCATGTTCTAGAAAATGTGTAACATGAATAATAATGTTAAAAAAATTAAAAATGTAGTTAATACTATTCATAACAGCTTGCCCATAATAATATTATAATAATATATCATTGTTTAGTGAAACCCGATATTGCCTACTACACACGCTATCGAGGAAGGTTGTGATTGCGTGTAATGGAAGCCAAGTCAGGGATGCGTGTAGTGCAAGATCTTTTTGGTGTAGTGTACAACACAACATATCAATGAAATTAAAAAGAATAATTCTCATAAAATCTTGGGTTGTTATATTGTAGACGCTGATCATACCTCTAATCATCTCCGGAGCACCGTGGTCATAGACCTCAGCTGCCTAGAGCTAAGCTCGTCCCTGACCTCCTACTCCATGTGATCGGGGTGGACCACATGGTGGTGGTGGTGGTAGAACATCGAATCACCACCCACCTCCTACTGCATGACCATATCCTCTGCCATGTCCACATACTGCTTGCGGACCTCCCCGATCAAATCTCTACCTCTGCCTCAGTGGTCCCTCGACCATTAGTTGGTCGTCCGTATGGTGGGTTAGGCGGTCGCGAGACATGTGACCTTGCCCACCACATGAGTAGCACTGCCTGCTCCTCATCTATCCCCCTCTATCAAGTGAGCCCCTCACCACCGACCCTGTATCTTTAGGTCTTCCACAATATGGTTTGGCATGCTTGGTCCCCTGCATCATCCACCTACTACCTACTACAGATGACTCTACTACCTGGCGTCCGGTGGTGGCTCTCACTGTTGGTGCCTACTCAGCTAAGAATCTCTCCACCAAAAGTACTCGCTCTAGCACCTCGGCCTATATTGGAATACTAAGCGATATCATTGATGCCCTGATATCCCATCAGAGACCCTGCTCAAAGGTCTGAGTCCTGAATAAAGGATCATGTACCATGTCGGTGGAGTAGCGGGAGAGATCAGTGAACCTCACTGAGTATTGGGCCACATTCATGTTGCCCTACTGTAAGAGAAGCATCTCTTGTATATATAATGAGCATAAAGTTACTTGGATGAAATCTTAACTGAAAAGGCTCTCAACAACCTCCCAGATGAGGGTCACCTCATCGTGTATCTAGAGTATCTTTCTCTACAGTATCCCAGATGTTCCCTAGAATACATTGGCTGCTAGGATCACCATAAAGTCAGCTGGTGTCCCAACCAGGCAGAAAACTCTGACTACATCCTCCATCCAGTCCTCAGCCACCTATAGTTCAATCACACCTTGGAACCTCAAAGGCCTTTTTCACTGAAACTCGTGCAACGTGCTTAGTCGTCGTGCATATTTTACTAGTGGGACTGGTGGCAACGGCTTCCCTACGGGTAGTGGTGCTACTGGAACACCACTCGAAGGTTCTAACACCATAGGAGGGCCCTACACTGAGGCCTCATCGCTCGGTGGGCCATCCTCGCGTACTCTATCAGGAATCCTGGATGGATGTCTATTTGGCGGCATCCTGAAATAATACGGGTGTTCCATGGTAAATAAGTTATAACTAGTGAGCTGACTCAAGAGATCAAAAGAAAATTTTTCAAAACAGACGGAATTTGTGTTTCTGTGTACTAAGTCAGAAATCAGAATTCATGGTCCTGGTGTATGGATACGCCAGCCTGCACACCCACACTGGATTCCCCAAACTGAGAAACACAATTATAACACTTAACAATATTTCCACATAGAAAATATCAGAGTGCTAGTTCTTCGGTAAAACCAACTCCTCTGATACCACTTTCTCATGACCCATCCCCTGGGGCCCATGTCGTGACTACCCCAAGCCATCCTTCCAAAGGCCAGGGGATGGCGAATAGCACCGAAAAGTCATATCCCTAATATGGGAAGGCATTTCCATTTTAACCTGTATAGACACAGAGTCTGAGAACAAAAAAATAATAAAGCACGAAGTAAACTGCTATAGTAAAAGAGTTCTGAAAGTAAAGGGGTTAGAATACAAGCCCAAGTGAAAGTATAAGTTCAATGGTAATGTAAAAATATAACAAAAAATGAGAAAACAGCACCTGGATCATCCACTGAGGATCATACCTAAAGGGTTGTTATAGTTCACAATCAGTATTCCCTGCATCACATTACACTAAAAGGTCCACCTTTGAGTACAATCCAGTCCTAGATCCCTAAGCCTCTAACAATGTCTTACGTCGTCTGCACAATACATAAAATGGTGTGGAAGTAGATCATGGAGGGGTGAGTATAATGATACTCAGTAGGGACCCCGATACCCTTGTAGGCCTCATAGAGTTCCCCCAAAAAATACCACAAAGCAAGACCTCAATCTCAAATCACAAATAAATAGACATCAACTATACTTAGGTATTTTCCCATACATATACCTAAGTTATCAAGACATACTCACCTCATACATGAGGAAAGAATACCACAAAGGTAACACCAAAAAGGTAGAAGTACCACACAGGTAACCCCACGAAGACAACACCATGAAGGTAGAAGTACCACACAGGTAACACCATGAAGATTGAAATACCACATAGGAAACACCACAAAGATAGAAGTATCACACAGGTAACCCCATGAAGATAGAAGTACCACACAGGTAACACCACGAAGATAGATGTACCACACAGTTGACACCACGAAGATAGAAGAGACTAATCTCCCAATTAGGTACAACTTAAGTACAAAAGTACATATGATTAGTCGTAAGCAAGATCATCTCATTCTGTTAAGACGCATTGGTGTTGACTGACACAGGATCGATAGGTACTAACCCCTGCTAACCCACATAGGATCTAACCCACACAGGATCAGTATAAGGTAATCCACATAGGATCTCTAAGCTCTGAACCATAGAGGATCTAAAAGAAGCTGACCCACATAGGATTTTACCAACATAGTATCTATTTTCTTTCTTCACGTTATAGTCTTCCACAGGATTCCTCACACCCGGTGCGCTCGACTTCAGTAGAATCTTCCCTTAAAGATATTTGTAATACCTCAACAACCACTAAGCTCCACAAAAGAGTAACCCAAATGATAGCCATGTCTTAAGGGTTCCAACTCAATAGACGGTGCGTTAATCGGACACCCGGTCTGTGAGTTATAAACATTTTAGTTCTGGGGCCCCTGTTGGATTCGAGTTCGATCCAACCCAGCTGTACTCCGACATTTTCCAAAACACAAGTGCAGTATACCAAAAGGACTGTATCGCTCCAAGGATCCTATCGCCACATACAGTTCGTTAAACGGACACCCATATTTCCATTTATGGACCTTTAAGTGTTTTTCTGGTTCGATGGGGCCCAGGTCCGGTCTAACACGGTTGGACCGATCCGGCCTGACCCAATCTAGGTGGGGCTAAGGTCCTACCTGGCTCGCAAGGGTGGCCGGAATAGTAAAGGTTGGACCAACCCGAAAGGGGTGTGCGGCCCTACTAGGCCGGCAGCCCAATCACATGAGTTGCAGCCCTTAGGGGGCGCGACATGCTGTCCACCCAGGCTTGTAGGGGGGGTGAAACCCCCTGGTATTCCGAATGTCCTGAAGGCCATTCACCTCGTGAAATGGCGGCACCACGTGGGCGTCACCTGGTTACCGAAGAACCCACGCATCGGGTTCCTCCTCTACTGCGACTTTGGTCATAGCCTCTTTCCCACCGGTGGCATGCTAGTTGTGCCACCCTTTCCTTCTGCGGCTGGTTGCCTCTTCGGATAGTTGCGACCGATGAACCGCGACCCCTTGCTCATTGGAGGCCCATGAAGGTGCGCTGCAACTCCTCCATGGCCGGCCAGTGCCGTCCACTCTGATGACCGCCATGGCTCAGTGCCACGACCTCCTCTTGCAGTGCACGTCGGCACACCACCCCCTTCGTAGCTAGTCGGTGCCTCTATGCTGGCGGTCTTAAATGGAGGGCGCCAGGGTTGCAATGAAGCGGAGGGTTCAGGCTGGGTTTGTTAGGCCTGCACCCTCCACATTAGCTTGCAATAATAAGTGAGGTACAAAGGGGCCAAGAAAAATACTATAATTAAATAAGAATCTAACCCCTACCTCAAGAAAGGTAGAGAAACGCCCACAGTTGGGGAAGTGGGTCGGTGCCCCCCCAAAACTAGCCTCCAACGACGTCGCTCGATCATCAATCTCTATTTTGGGGTATTGGTGTTTCCCATCACCTCCCACTGGTACCAGCACCTTCCTCCAAGGGTTTGGTATCTAGGTACTTTGTCAACACTTAGCTTCTTGGTTAATCCATGCTAATAACTCTCCCCAAGCTCCATATAAATAGGAGTGTGATAGGGTATGTAATGACGTTGGTAATTAATTGGGTCTCATTAGTTAGGAAACATCCTAATTCTCCAATGACGTCGTTACTTAAGATTGAAAGGTCAAGCCATTTATTGTCTTGACACGTCGCTGGTCCCACATTTCCATTTGTCTGTTGGAGGAAAATATAGAGAATAATAATTAATTAAGTTATTTTTATTATTCTTTAAAAAGTCCCAAAACATAAATTCTTCTCTAAACCTACTACGGTCAAAGTGAATCTCCCATATAGAGAATCCTAGCACTACGGTTTCAATGGTGCCCTCATATTTTTAATCCGAGCACCGGTTCAAAAGTTAGAAAATTTCACTCATGTGTTTACTAAATGTAACTTAAAAAAAGTTTAGAAATTCATTCTGGGTACACCAGGCCTCAGAATCATGCATCGTCAATTTTTGAAGACTCTTAATAATTCCATATAATTAAAAAAAATTAAATGTAAAATCCGGGTCTTTACAATGGATGATTTTTTTCATATAAAATTTTATGGGATATATCAACATAAACCTCAAACTTTCATAGAAAACCATGAGGATGATTTATCCACCATGAACATAAATTACAATCCTTCTAATTCTGCTATAAAACAAGAAAACAATCATCTAGTTCTGAGGAACTTATATAACTTGAATCTAAACCTATAGAGGACCCAGAGTTCACCAATCCTTATTATTATTGAGATGTTAGGACTATTAAATAAAATCCTCTAGGTGATATTTTTTGAGACTTATATAGAGGTACACAAACTAGATCTTCTCTAATAAATCAAGAGGAACATCTAGTATTCTTATCACAACCTGTACCAGAGAACACCAATGATATAATTAATGATGAATTATGGGTGTGGTTGTGCAAGAAGATCTTAATCAATTTGAAAGAAATAAAGTTTGGTAACTTGTTGACAGACCCAAATACACATTGACTATAGTCACTAAATGGCTATTTAGAAACAAGGTTGATGAATTTGTCACAGTAGTAAGGAATAAGTCTAGACTAGTTTCACAGGGGTATATTAAAGAAGAAGGTATATACTATGAAGAGGCCTTTATATCTATATCCAGACCAAAATTCATTATAATACGTCTTTCACATGCAGTACATGTAAATTTAAAACTATATCAAACAGATGTCAAACGTCAATTCTTGAATGGGTATATAGATGAGGATGTTTTTGTGGAACAACACACAAGATTTCAAAATCCCCATTTCCGAAATCCTATTTTTAAGTTATCAAAATCATTGTCTATTTTGAAACAAGCTCCTAGATCTTGGTATGACGAGATCAACTCTTTTCTTATTTCAAAACAATTTTCAAATGGTGTTGTGGATCTTACCCTATTTATAAAACTAATTTCAAAATATGTTTTAGTTATTAAAATTTATGTAGATAATATTTTTTGGATCATCTAAAAATTATTTATGTACTGATTTTTCAAAAATGATGAAAAATGAATTTGAAATGAGTTTAGCAGGTGAACAGAAATTCTTTCTTGGTTTACAAATTTTTCAAAATAATGAAGGAATTATTTTAAATAAAACTATATGTACTAATAAAATTTTAAAATGTTTTAATTTGGACAACACTAAGAATTATGACACTCTTATGAGTACCACATATAAATTAGATCTTGATAAAGATAGGAAATCAGTGGATCAAAAAAGTTATAGAGGTATGATTAGATTTCTTCTATATTTAACTTCTGGACAACCTAAAATTGTGGGTAGTGTGTGTATGAGTTCTCATTTTCAAGCCAACCCAAAATATTCACACATGGTTTCTATAAAAAAAATTAAATACCTCAAATATACATCTAATTTATGATACTTATATCCAAGAGGAAAAGTTAATTATCTTGTTTTTTATTTAGATGCTAATTTTGGAGGTTATAAGTCAAATAGAAAAAGAACCTCTCGAACATGTCACCTTTTGGGAAATTTACGAGTTTCGTGGTGTAGTAAGAAATAAAATTTTGTTGCATTGTATTTTACTGAAGTTGAATATATAGTTCTAGGTAGATGTTGTGCTCAGATTTTTTGGATTAGATATGAATTACTAGACTATGGGTATTAATTCCAACATTTCCCTATACTTTGTGAAAATAAAACTACAAAAAACATTTCTAAGAACCATTTATCTTACTCTAGAACAAAACATATTAATTTAGGACATCACTTTTTTAGACAGAATTTTCCAAAGGGTGATATAACTTTTGAATACATTTGTACAAAAAATCCATCTTGTTGATATTTTCACTAATCCTTTGAATTATAAAAGAATGAAATAAATCAAAAATTAATTAGTAATGATTAAATTTTGTTAAGTTTAATTTTATGGGAACCAACATTGAGTTTTACGCACTTTTGAGTCATACAAACCATTGCGTTCAACCCACCATTGAGATTTACTCTCCATTGGAATTACGTACCCACCACAGGAATTACTCAATATTGATTATACTCACTGTTAGACTTACCTTCTATTGTAAACATCATTCCTTTGTCAATTATTTAAATTTTGGTTTTTAAGACACAATGTCTAGTTTTATAACTCATTATTTATTTATTTAATTTTATATTCGATTCAAATTTTTTATTCCATTTTATGATTTTGATTTTCTAAATCCCTAAAATTCCCAAATGATATAAATTAGATATTTCTCTAATTCTAATGATCTCTAAATAGTGCCTCTTCTCTCAAGCAGTGTTGGGACCCTTTATCTCCCAACTATCTACCTTCCCTCTCCTTATCTTGATCATTTTGAACCATTTTACATGTCTAGAGTGAAGAGACCTATAGTTTCTTTTATATAAGAGTCATGTCCTTCAATTAAGTGTAATGGTGAGATAAGTCATTCTACTGCAATTGATCCAATGAAACCTGATATTTATTTTTATGTAGTTTTTCTCGAAAAATAATTTCAGCCCATGTTGTTCTTTAGATAAAGTCATTAGTGCTTAGCATGCTACACAGTCAAGGTTGGGTGGAATGGTCTTTGTCAAACCAGAGGACCCTCTATCCTAGGTTGGCGCATGATTTTTATCTCTTTTTTTAGCACCATTTAGAAGAATAAGACGGGGTGAGATATAGGTTAAATGGTCATTAGGTAGTTGTATCTTCAATTCAGTGGTCAAAAACGTTTTTTGATAGTTCCTCATGATGGTTTTGAAAATAATTATAAAGAAACTATTCCAGATTGAAGTTATAGTTTTTTTTTATGAAGATTATTTAGGTGAGTTGAGTGGATATGGAATTCTAAGAAGACCTATTGAAATATAACTTAATGGATAATGTTTACTACTTTTTAGATTTATCTAGTGCATTCTTTGTTTGGGAAAATGTTATTTTTCCATGATGAGGTAATACGATGTGTATCAGTTGTATCTTATGAAAATAGGAGTGATTATCAACTTGTGTAGATATCTAATGATTCACATGATGGAGATGTGAAATACTTATTCAAGATAAAATTTCTTAATCCACCCTAAGTGTTTTTCAACCATGAAATAATGCATAGGTCTAGTTGATGAATGTGAAGAATTAATAGTGTATTGTGGAGTTTTTTCATCACAAGAGTGATTTTCAAGAGTATAAATATCAGTTGTAATACATACAGAAATTAGTGGTTTGATTATAGTGATATGTTATAAAATGATCTCAACCAAGTTGACTACACTTGTAGACTAAAGGATCTTTTAGATCCTAGCTTGGATCCAGATAATGTTTTTGAGTATTCTGATTAAGAGGAAGAGAAGTTTGATGACTCTAGTGATAGGGAAAATGAAATTTTTGTGGGTGAAGGTAGTGATCGAAATTTAACTCAGAGACCCCCTATTATATCTTATGGTGCTCTTAGTCCACCAAGTTATATCCCTTTTAGTTATATAGTATTGAAAGAAGACAATGATGTAGAATAAATTGAAGTGTGAGGTGAAGATCAATTCAAAATAACTTCCAAGTCTTTTGAAAAAAAGGTGAAAATGGTTATGAAGATAAAGAAGAAGAATAAGAAGAAGAAGAAGGAAAATATGAGGAATATAGAAATGGACATGATAGTGATGTAAATTATAAACCTAATGGTCCTAGTGGGATAATTGGCGTAGAGGAAGTATATAAACCTTAAGAACATGTCTCTTATCCAGGATCAGTCTCTAGATTAGAAGAGAGATCCGACCTTGTTGAAGATATGGACCTGGATGCTAGAGAGGAGAAACAAGAATCTATTATTGAGAATATATCCCAAAGTCTATAAATTTTCATAGTTGATCATGTTATTTGTTAACATCATGGTGTTACTACATATGATATTCAGAAAGATGTTGACCATACAATTGTTGATCAGTTTGTTAGTGAAAATATGGACGTTGAGCCTACTATTGTTGAAAAAATAGTTGTTGTGAAGAGTATTGTTGTGAAGCTGTGTGTTGTACCTCTTATGGTTCTGTCTACAGTTTCTAGTTCCAAAGGTTTATAATATCTTATAAATTTTTCTATAAGTTAGATAAACCCAATTTTTTAGGAATGGGATAAGTTTCTTGTAAGTCCACGAAAGAATGGTGGAAACGATATTCAAAAGGTAAGAGATCCTAAGGGATCCATGGTTAATCGAATTGATTCTACTGGTGAGTTGAATAGGATTGATTTTGAGATAGTTTTTCCCCTTCCCTTTCACCAATTCCAATTGATGTTTTCACAATAAGTGACATATATTCTAATAGAAAAAAGAATATCACTATTTTTGGTGTGTTGTAGAAAAATCAACCTTTCATGGTTATCAAGTTCAATGATAAAGTTTCAAGGAATTTGGTAGGGATTGTAATTTAGCATATAAAACATAATATGATTCTTTATATTAGATAAGTATAGTTGGAAAACAGAAGGTTGGAAAATGATATGGAAGATATGAGAGTTATAGTGAATGTAATGAGGTCTTCATTTGCAGACTCTATGGAAGCTTTGGAATATTAGATAGAGAATCTTACTTCCATCACTTCTTCATCAGTTTCTCCATATTTTGATGTTGATTTGATAAATTCTATTGTGGGAGGGGATCTTAGTGGGTTTTAATGTTTTTACCTTCCATGCCTAAGGAAAATTTGAGGAAATTCTAGATTAATAATTACCATGACCATATGATTATTCTAGAGTATATAAAATACATGTAGGATTACCCATAAACCATCACAAAATCATATATAGTAAATTATTTCAAGGATATATACTATTAATGAGAAGAATACTCATTTCAAGAACCATTCTGAAAATATGAGGATGCCTCCAGTGACTCAAGCCTTTAAAAAGAAATTTAAGTAGTTGTATATAATGACTCTATTGCTTAAGTTATTCTTGAAGAGAAGAAATTTATTAAATGTTATGGAGAGAGGTGGAAACATCATTATGTACTTCATAAATATTATGAAACCATTTCTATATATTTTTGGAACTTCTGTTGTGGCATAGGATGCCTGGCATGTTACATATCATCTGACACCCCCTAATTATGAACTAGAGTTCTTCAAGCTTGTTGAAACCAGATACCCCTATGCTCCACTACCAACTCATTTACAATATTTTTATCTCTCCCATGGAAGCAGTTTAACACCTCGACAAATTATCATCCATGATACTTCTTCACTTATTGATGTCCCTACTACTATCTGTTGACTTCCTTCAGCTTTACATGTTGATCCTTCTTCTTAGGGAAAAGGAAAAGAAAAATCATGCTTGAATTTTCTATTTTCTTATTTCCTTTTGATAATAACAAAATAGATAGATGTCTAAATGGTATTTATTTTATATTTTATATATTCATAATCCTTTGATATCAGTGCTGCTTTGATACCATAATGATACTAATATTCATTGACATATATACGTAAATTCTATATTTAGATACTATATTTTCATTGATATTGTTTACTATCAAATTCCTTTTAATTCCATGTGTCATTTCTTTATCATTGATACCATGTTTATAAAATTCTATGATTTGTGATCTTCAAAAGAGGGGAGATTATTGGAACCTTTGTTTTAATGATCATAAAATCAAGTTTATTAATATATTAATTAATTTTATATTTTATGGTTTCATTTTACTTTATATAGAAGATTGGAAAAATTTGGATAAGTATGGAAAATTCTCTTCATTGAGGATGAGTCACCACCAGGCCTAACTCACCATTGAAATTAAATTTTTGTTAAGTGGAGGAAAGACTCACAATCAAATATAAGTCACTGTTAAGGACATTTCTATAATTAAAATTTGTAAAAGTGTTGGAATCACCTATCATTAGCTATGTATCACTGCCATAACAGACTTTCGGTAATGTATGGTAAATACCCATCACTAAAGGATGACTCTCCATTGAATCTAAGATTTGATAAATTGTTGAAAACACCTACAACCAGAGATGTCCCAGGAAAACTTAAAAAATTATTGAAAACACTTATAGTCAGAGGTGATCTATAAAAATTTAGATAAGTTTCATAAAGACTTACTACCGGACTAGAGTCACCATATATGTTTACCTATCACCAGAATGGAAATTTGGAAAAGTGTTGGGATGGCTCACTGCTAGCCGATGTTACCACTAGCCTAACTCGTCGCAGGCCTAACTCCCCTCCAGATATTAGCTCACCATTCAAAAGAATCAACACCAATATTTTTTTTTATTTTGAATTAAATACCCCCAATGGATGTGTTATTGAATTTAATAATGTCACTTATTTTAATATTTGTTCATAATTTCATTAAAGAGATGAATTAGTATTTGCTAGCTCTAAGTATGACCATATTGGATATTCGGATGACTGTTCTCCACATGGAAACTCCTACATTGTACTATTAAAATAAGTAGAACACTCCCTCATAAAATACACATAGAATAGAACAATAGTGAACCGAGATACAAACATACACATAGAGAGCTAGATATGAACATTGCATGATCAAAAGTAAATTGTTATGAAGTGTGCCTTAAACAAAGAATATTTACTAGTGATCAAATATAGAATAATTGAATCACATTGAAAGCATAGAGTACTTCATATATACTCACAAGAAATATTTTATGATACTCTGTTCCAATTCAGTTTTCAGAAAATCGACTCAAGATTTATTTCAAACCACATTCAAGGGGTCACAAGCTATAGGGAATATTCATACAAAGAAACCCAATCCTTATACATATTTTTATATTTTCATTCAGTATATTTTATTAACATTATGAGCATTGTGTGTTTACTCTATATTTTGATCACACACACTGTGTCCTATGCTACAACCGGAAGATAGTAGATAACTTTTCAAACTCTATTTATGCTTATTTTCCCATAGTGTTGTGGAAGAGGTCCATGTGTGGCATGTATTTGTTTTATTACAATGGGTTTTGTGAAAGAGGTCCCTAGTTAGTGTGGATAGATTTTTTATTTTACACCTGATCCATGTTATGGATTATATATTATTTTTATATAATATACTTGGAAATAGGTGATTTCCAAGTGGAGAGGAAAATGTGTCATATTAAGACCGAACCTCTTTAATTTTATTTTTTTTGTGTGTTTTTTAATTAATATTTAAAAAGAATCAATTTTATACTATAAAAAACCACTACTATGATAGTTAGTATTAATTAGTGTACATATAAGATTATGATTAATTAAATTTATTTCAAAAGCTAAATTCATTTTTCAAAATTAATTTAACTAAGATATAATAAATTTTAGAGAAATCTTTTAAAAGATCAGATTTTATATCGATCTACTATTTTTATTAACTGGACTATTTTAATTAAACTGGTGGATTTTATTTAAATCTATTTTAGATAGAAATTTTTATTCGGTACTCAATTAACACCCTCTTGAGATACTCACTCTGAACAATAGTATCAAGTGTTTTAGTTTAGAGATATGATGGATTTTATAGTTAGGAATTGTGAGTATTTCATGGGTTGGTAGGGATATTGTGCAAGTTGATCTTGGGGTTTAACATAGAGTCGGTGCACCAAATGAGTCATGATATCCCCCCCCTCCAATGATTTAATGTAAGGAATTTGAGACAATTTAATGAATTGTTTAGGTGGATCTATTTATAGGTTAGAGAATTAGTAGAGGTACAAGCATCATAATTGATTATGTTCATGTTGTAATTTGATGTCTGTGGTAATTTGAAATGAATTAATTAAATAGGATTTGATAATATTCCATGATATCGGGTTTAGGGTTTGTCATAAATTTTTAGGAATGAAACATGTTCATTATCTATGAGAATCTCAAGTAGTTCATGTTCATTAGGTTGATCCATTCAATCATTTAAGGATCAACCTGATAGAGTTGGATGTTGCATAGTATCAGGCCTTGTGTCCCTTTCAGGTGAAAATTTTGGGGTACAAATGGGGGATCATCTCTAATATAGATATGACACATTGGTTGGTAGACCCCAAGATCCATTTCAGTTTGATTAAACCTCTAAGAGAGTTTTGGGTTTTATTTCTAGTTTGTCAAATGTGGGTAGTTATGCATCAATGGTGTACATTGAATCATAGTGACTTCAGGTAGGAAAATGTGTTATTATCCAACATTCAAAATGATTTTTTCTTAGAATTATTAGCATCGGTGATGGGGAATAAAAAATGTAGGAGTTTTTCTACCTCTAATAGAGGATATTTAGTGTGAGAGAGCTTGGTTTCAGTTTGAAGGAACTCCTGCACATCTCTCCCAATGTCTTTCTAGATATGGAGTCTATAGTGCATCATTTGGAGGATTCTTTTTTTCCAATAATTAGGTATTTAGTCACCCTATTTAAATTTTCGAAATATCTATAGGTGTTGAAGAAGGTAGAGGTCATCAAGAGGATACTTTTCCTAGGAGGTGAGTCTCAAGAGAGTGGTCTGTAGGTCATCATAGAGAGCTAATCTTAAAGTGGTGGGTCATGAACGTTTAGGGAAGTATAGGTTTCAACCAATGGGGAACCCACCATTGAAGATAATTTCTTGTAATTTATATACTGGTGGTTTCTGAGAAACATACATGCGTTTTAAATTTTTATACCATGTATATGGGAAAAATGGCCACTACTTGGCTTAGTTTCTGACCACTAATGGAGGCTAGATTCAATTGGGCTTTCAAGCCCCTTTTTGATATAAACAATAGTTTCCTCTGAGGTGGTTTCAACAGCAGGGACTATTGATTCTTGTTCAGTATCCAATAAGAGGTTGTGTTGGAAAGGGAAAGCCTCATGATACTCCCCCTTCATAGGGACCTAGTCTAGAGCACAGTCATGGAGGTCAAATGTAGAGCTTTGAAGGTTTTTTTGTGGTTATATGCTTTTGTTAGAGACAGAAACACAAGTAGGTTGAATGGTTATCTGAGGTATGATCCTTTTATTGTCTACGCTTGTTTGTGAATTGTTTAACTTAGGTTCTTCACACACTTTTTTTCTTCTAATTTTTTATGTTCCTTGGGACTATATGTGGAGTGACCTCCAATTTCCTCAGTGTTCTCCACATAGGTTTTAGGTTTGGTTTTTTTGTTTGATGTGTGTCAGGTAAGTAGGTCGGTGATGGGATAGTACCTATTAGTGGGGATTTTCTTCTTACTAAAGATACAACCATATGATGTTATCCTCAATATCGATTGGTTTTATTTTATACATATAGTCATAAAATTATTCCATATGAGAGTTTCCTTTTCTAATATGGAGGGAAATTGAGTAGAGTTTGTAAGAAAATCGGGTTGTCATATGGGTGGTAGTAAGGTGGATCCTCTTTTGTGTTAGTTAGAGGATATTTTAGTTGAATCTCAGAAAAAGTGTGTGCCCAGAGTAATTTATGAGTTCTTCTATGTTTTCTTCGATGGGATTTTGACAATACCACCTTAGAACAAAATATATATCGTTATAGTGTTACGATCGGGTGCATCTATGATTTCCATGGATGCCTATCAAATTTTACCTAGAGAGTTTCATCAATTGAGTTAGATGGTATATGATCTGATGTATAGGGGTTTTATCCAACCTAGATTGTCTACGTGGGCTTCTCCAGTGTTATTTGCTAAGAAGGTGTATGGTAGTTTGAGTCAATCTATAGACAATAATAGGTTGAATCAGGTGATGATAAGGAATTTCTACCCTATTTCTAGGATTAATGAACTTTAAAACTAGTTCATAAGATACAGTTGGTTATCTAAGATCAATCTACAGTCTGGGTATCGCCGGATGAGAGTACAATATGAGGATATCTTGAATACTACCTTCAAAATCATGTACGACAACATTAAATTTATGTCCATTCAATTCAGTGTCATGAATATACTAGTTGTGTTCATGGGGATTATGAACTATATATTCTATGGGTACCTTGTCCAGTTCATCTTCACTTTCATCTATGATATGTCGGTCTACTCAAATTCATAGGAGGAGCATGTTGAATATCTCATCATAGTTGTGTGTTTCCTTCAACACCACCGACTCTATAGAAATTTGACCATGTTCAAGTTCTAGATGTGAGAGGAACATTTATGTGGACATGTGGTGTCTTAATAGGGTATAGTTGTGGGAATTTAAAATATCAAGGTAGTTTTTTCATGGGTAGCACCCAAGAATATGGTGGAGGTTCGTAGTTTCATTAGTCTCGTAGGATGATATCAGAGGTTTGGTTTTGATTTATCTCAGGTTTCATCCATAATGATAGCTTTTTGTTGGAATTAATGGTCTTCTTATTCACTGATAAATTCTATGAGGTGTTCGGTGACATTAAAGATAGTTTATTAGTTCCCCAATGCATTGTCTACTAGAGGAGGGCGTGATGTTTGAGGTTTTCTGTGACAAGTCTCATACGAGCTTAGGATGTGTGTTGATGTAGAAAAGATTAGTGATATATTATGGTCTAGGAAGTTATGTAACCTTGAGAAAAACTATTCCACCCATGATCTTAAGATAGTGGCCATCTTGTTTGTGCTAAATTTGTGGTGGAATTACCTCATCAACATGCACTTTTTTGTTTTCACAGACTACAAGAGCATAAAATATGTCTTCTCTTTGTGGGATTTGAATCTTGGATAGTTTATGTGGATTGATTTACTATAGGATTAAAATTTTGAGATATCTTATACCCTATGAAAGTGTAATGTGGTTTCTAATGCATTGAGTTGGAAGTATTGAGGAGATGTGGTTCAGGAGTCTACAGATGCTTGGAAAATAATGGAGGAGCCGACAATGATTCATCTAGATGTGGGGTAAATTATTTGTTGACGTTTTCTTTTATAGATTCTTATAGAGGGATATTTGATGCATGATGTAGAGGATTATTAGTGAGGACACTCATAGGTAGAGGTGATTCATGATTGTATTGGTCATGGTGATTCTCTAGAGGGATGGTCGAAGGATGGTCATAATAGGATATTTTTCTAGGTGATATTTTTGTTCCATGGGAGATGTGTGTGGGAGTTATCTATGAATTTAATATCTTCAATTAAGTGGTAAATCTCAGCATGACCAATATGTTTCAAATATTTTGTTGATAGATTTGGTGTATGGGGATGAAACAGTCGATATAAGAGTTTATGGAGAAGTGTTTGGTTAGTTAGAAGGTGAAATAGGATAACTATGTTTCTATAGGTTTATAGTAGTTCATTGATATTACAAAGTGGAAGTGGGGGTACATATCGATTTATTTCATAATTGGGTTACCCTAGGACTAGGGAAGATGTGATGTGTTTTGGATTATTGTTGATTGACAGATAAAGTCAGTTCATTTTCTGGTGATCAATGAATCTAGTGTCCTAGATGTCTTATTAAGGTAGTATATGGATGATGTGGTAATACATTATAGGGTACATAGGATCATCATATATGATTGGGATCCTTGTTTTACCTTATAGGTTTAGAGGATATTTCAGTATACATTTGTCTCCCAGTTTCACCTTAGCACTACCTTCTACCCTTAGATAGATGGACAGATGGAGTAGACCATCCAGATGCTGGATGATATATTATGAGATTACTTCTTGTAAATTAACAGATCATGGAAAAGGCACCCACCATTTATTGAATTTCTATACAATAATAGTTATCACTATTTCATTGTAATAACTCTATTAATGGAATTTTATGGGTAGTCTTGTCATTCTCTATTGTGTTGGATGAAGGTTAGGGATTTAGTGGTTCTTGTTTTTTATGTGTTATATAGTATAATTGAGAATATCTAATTGTCTTGGGAGTAGATGAGGGTGGAAAAGGATAATCATAAGGCCTATTCTAATCATAGTAAGAGACCATAAGTGTTTCTGGTTAGAGGTAATGTGTTCTTCATAGTAACCCCAAAGAAGGGGTATAAAAGTTTCATCTTGGGGGTAAGCTTTTTCCTTAGTTATTTGGGGCTTATGAGGTGTTTTGGCTTGTTTTCAGAGTGTTTTATTGGTTGGAAAATCCACTGTATTGAAAATAGATCCAAGAAATAGTTCGTGTGTCCTAGCATAGTAGGTATCTCGATGATGACTCTTTCATCATTGACTTGGTAGAGTTGGATATAAAGGATGATGAAGCATTTATGGAGTGAACAGTAGAGATCTGGCATCTTTGAGGGAAATTTTTTTCAGGGATGAATCATCCCCTTGGTTTGTGTGCTATATAGGTATGGTGTCCTGTAGGAGAGTAACTGGGATGTTATATATATTTTTTTCCCAAGTACCTTATGTGGTTTTCAGTCATTACTTGCATTATTCTACTTGGATGGTGTGATGTTTAAACCTTTCTATTTTTCAGAATTTCCTTTTTCCCATTCCCGATGATGTGTGTTATAGATCAATATATATGAATAAGGGATAGAAAATCATAATCAAGAAATGTTTTATTATAACATGTTTTAAACCCATTTAGGAATTTATTTTCTCCCCAAAGTGGACAATATGTAAATATAGAAGGCAATATTTCTTGATCCATGTACTCGAGGTAGTGTCATGTTCTAGTTGAGGAGGTCGTTTTCTTGGGTTGTGTAGAGGTTGGATGGTTTGTGTATGGTTATGTGGAAAAGAGGTGGATTATGGATGGTTCTAGTTGATGAGGTGTTATTTTAGGAGATATGGTGATGCGTTTATGTGGGGTGTTTTTTGGATATTCTGGTTTTATGTGTTTGGTTGGTGGTAGTGATTGGGGTGTAATGGGATTCCTAAGAGGTATATCATGGGGTGTTAATTCAGTCCCTTTCCATTATTTGGGTTTGGTTTTGAATCTAAAGGACAAAAATATTTTGAGAGGTATCTCATATTATGGTTCATGGATTATCAGCACATTACATTTCCAGTTTCAGAGTTGAAGGAGTTCGAAGGAGGTTCAAGGTGGGTTCAATCGACATTTGAAATGCAGTGATACTATAGGAGGTGGATCAAGATGTAAAATTGGAATTGACATTATGATATGGTGATTCATGATTTCAGTGGAACATGATTTATAGATTTTATTCAGGTGATGAGTCCTACATGTAGTGAATTCATGGTGTTAAATAGGATTTAATGACATGAATTTTATTCGGATAAGGTACCATGTTTTTCTTTGGAAGTCTAAAATTAAATTGTTTCACAAATTGGATCAGTTTTATGTGATATATGTTTGGGCCAAATGAGAACTTACAAGATGAATATGTAATTAAAAATATCAATAAGGATATTTGTAGCTTTTTTATAAATATATGGCTCAGTTGAATCCTCCCATTTGGTTCTCATTCTCTATGTTTTTGGGGTAAACTATAGGTTTTTTTGGAGGATTGTCTATCCACATTCCTCATTCTTTTATCTTTGGGTTTAAAATTTGATCATTGGTAACCAAAGGTGAGTTATTCTACTTATCCCATTATTTCCCCTCATTCTACTTTTGAGGATTCACAGTGGTGCTGTTTTTTTTGTTTGGGGTGTGTTTTGGATACTTTTTTAAAGATCTCTAGGTGTGGTTTAGGTAGATATGAGGTATCCTATTTTTTTTTTGGTTTTTGAGTTGATCCACCTTTAACATGTTGTGCACAGTGAACCGAAAAGATTATTTAGGGTAGGGGATCCTCGATATCTCCCTATTCATGTGAAACATGTGGGGATTTCATTATTTTCCCTTCTGTTGGGTGGATGTTAAAGGTTATATTAATAAGGCTAATGAATCAACTAAACCAAAAATTGATGGGAATGGGAAGAATGTACATATTTTACTACGTTGATGTTATTGTTTAGGATTGCAAGAATTTTTTACCATTGTTGAAATTCAGAACTATTGAGATCCTTGATTTGTTTATTTGTTTATGATAATATTTCTGTGTTTCCTGTTTTATCACACCTTACGTAAAATGATTAGAATATATATGTGGATAATGAATAGGTTTCCCATGTAAATATATTTTGTATGAGAATACCCAGGGTGAATAATAAATTAAATTTATATAATCCCTTAAACAAATTATCGAAGCTGGGATATGATCCTATTTTTGGATTTTCTTGTTTTTTTCTTATGTGATGTGGGTTGGTCTATAGTGATAGTAGTGATTGAATAAGTTGTGAAATAATTTGGGTATTAGGGTGATGGTTGGTTGTCATGGGATGTGATTTGGTATTGATGTGTGTTGTTTGTGATGTGTGGTGGTTTTGATGTGTGGTGGTTGTGATGTTTGGTGGTTGAGATGTGTAGTCATTATGGTTTGATGATTTGGCTGATGTGGTGTGGTGCTAATGGATGATGTGAGTTAGGTAATCTATTGTTTGGTGTATCTATGTTAGTTTCCTAGTAAGCCTTAGAATAAAGTATAATTCTAAAAAATAATATATCTTGGGTTGGTAAATGAATGAAAATGGATAGGATTTGGTGTATGGTAATTAGATTAATAAATTTGAAAGATAAATTATTGGGCTATGAAAATGTTAATGAAATGACTTAGTGAATGTAAGTTTGTAAAAATCGATTAAATCTAGAAAATGATGGAACATGTAATTGAGAGTGGGAATGTGTTTCTATTAATAGATGTTTTGTGGGGTGGTACATTGAGTGGTGGAATTGGTTACGATGGTTGATATATGGTGAAGTAGTGTTTTCTTGTGAACATTATAGTAGTTTTTGTAAACCGATAGCTTATATGCTGTGTGATATATATAAATATATATCATGTATTTTATCTTATTTCTCTATGAACACTACCCAAATTGGATAACCTTAACAACACCCAACGATTTTGGGTTCTAGGTGTTCTCTCGAACATCTAGGATAGCAGTGATATAGATGGTTGGGTACACACTATTTCCCTCTCTTCCTTTAGTAGTGATGACTTGGGTTGGTGTTAGAGATTACCCAGCAGTTCTGTGTATGTGATATATGTTGTGGGTTGTGTTTTGTAATAAGACGTCCTGGGGCTGATATCATTCATGATCATGATACCCTACTACCTTGGTTACATGATGAGATGTCATGTGATAGCCCTGGTGCCTTTAGGTGAGATTTGATGTGATGGGCCAGGTGTCTTCGGGAAAGATGTGATGTGGTGGTGAATAATGATAGCACCAGATACTGGACCTTGTGAGGGTGAGGTGGGTAGGGATGCATCATGACCCTTATCAGAGATGTCTAGATATGTGGTGTGATATGTTTCTAAAGGATGACAACATAGGATGTTCTCATTAGGGAGTAAGAGTGGAAAATAAGTGGGGAATCAGTTGTAGGGTTCCTTGATTTATTATGATCTTGATACTATGTTTCTATATTGGATGTGTGATTTAATGAGTTATCCATGGTGAGGCTTGGATTTTTTAGTTCAAAAACATAGGTATTTTTTGGTTCTGTTGTTTGTTTATTAAAGTGTTATCATGCTCTTTACCCAAGTGAACTTGAGGCCTTAGGTATGATTCTACTGAGTATACATGTTCTTCTCATCATATATATATATATATATAATATTTTTCAATTTTCTAAAAGGACTTTTGGAAATGGTCTCTACATTACAATCTTGGGTGTTGTAGCTGTTGTTGAGTCTCTATCATATAACTTTTCTTTTAATATTTACTTAGAGACTTAATTATATCAATTCATATTGTTTATTAATTATGGGATTGATTGGTTTATATTTTATTTTATATTCTAGAGTTTCTTAGTGTTTTATTATTATTTTGCACGATCTTATATTATTATAAAGGGTAATTCCTCTAATATGAGAGATTTATATACCCTCAGTGCTTGTTACCAACCTGAAGAATAATAGTGGTGGAACTCAAAATCCATTATTTCTATTACTTCATCACTGACCTAGGAACATCACCTTTGGAAGGAGGGGTTCATGACATCATGTTTTCCTAATATTTTTATCTCCTCGGTATAAGAAATGACAGAGTAATTTTTATAAGAAAAGTTTACTTTATTTCCTCATTGATAGGGAATCTTTTTATTTTATGTCCACATTTTCAAAAATGTTTTAAATAAAGTTTTTACTATTATCTAATAATTTATTGAACTCATTTTTACACATATTTTAATTTCAATAAAATCCTTAAAAAGAATATTCTTGTCTTTTTCTGAATGAGGAACTTTTTACCAAAGGTGTGAACGAAGTCTTTATTATAATGTATATGGGGTGCCTGTGTAAAGACCCGAAAAATTCAAGGAAATTTTTTTCTTAATTTTCTTTGTATTTTTACAAGAACGCAGTTTCTTACGGCACCTGATTCCGAGGCCCGGTGTGCCCGGAATCATTTTCCGAAGATAGGCTCGGGTACGTTCAGTGAACGGACGAGTGGGTTTTTCTAACTTTTGAATCGGTGCTCGGAATTGAATTCTGAGGGCACCAATGGAATCGCAGCACCGGTAATTTCTTAGAAACGCCTCTTCCGAAGTTGCGTTTGCTCGGGTGTGGTTTTTAATTTTTGGGCTTAAAGTTAAGAAATAAAATAAATTGTACGACAAACTTTATTTTATTTCACTTAAGCCACTTGGAAGCCACTTGAAGCCACTTAAAGCTACTTAAGTTGAGTTGTTGCGGATAAGGTGCTATCCAAAAATATCCTACCCTCTTGGTAGGATATTTGTGAGGTGGGCCCCGCACGAGCCCCACCGTTTCTTTCCGCTAAGTAACGCACCCGCGAATACCCGTCATTATGGAAGTCAACTGACGCGTTTTCTTAATTTCTTAACGCACCAATTAATTGGGCGGTTTTATTTGTTGAATTAATTGGGTGGTTTTATTCGTTGAATTAATTCTATGAATTAATTTAATCATTTCTTAACCTGTTTTCAATCCGTTGGCGTAATAATAAAATAATACCAACGCACGACTTCTGAAAAAATGTTCGTTGAGAGGATTTGACAGAAACCAAGAGTTCTTCATCCTCCTTCGCGAAGAATGCGAAGAACGCGAAGAACGCGAAGAACGCGAAGAACGCCGAGCCCTCGAAAATCGACGATGCAACGCCAAGTTCCACGACGCCGGTGATTCTTCTTCTGCGACGTTCTTCCGCGAAAATCCAACCCCGCGACAACCTTCGATCGGCAGCGACAAGGTAGGGGGTTGCGCTCTTTTTTTAAAATTTCCTTTGTGGATTAAAACAACAATATGGATTTAATTATTATTAATTAAATCTGTTGTTCTTGGTCCTCATAGTTCATCGACGCAATGCCGGATACCGCGACGACGCGACGATCCCCTCCTTCCGCGACGATCAATTCCGCGAAGAACGCGCGTGCGACGACTTGACGAGGTAGAGGGTTTTTATTTGAGAACAATCTTTTTTCCCATGATTGTTTCTTTTAAAACAAAGAACCCGGTTTCAAAGAGAACAATTTTAATTTATTAAAATTGTTGTGGTTATGTTTTTTTTATGTGTTGATTAATCCTCCCAACTGTTATCGCCAAACACGGAGGGTGCGGGCCAAACAAACATGGCCTGACAACCCTCCGCAGTTCTTCCTTGTTGTGAGGATTTGGTGGGCGATGACGAAACGTGCCGCAGAGGCGATTAAATGATCCCACAGTGAAGAACGGAACCCGGGAGGAACAGCAGCGCAGACGGGAAGGAAAACGTACCACCAGAGCAACTCCAGTGGCCCGCGGAAGCCTCCGGCGGCGCGGGTCGCCGCGGCGCGGGTCCGGCTCCCACGAACGGGACGTGGCATAGCTGCGTCCGTTGACTCCAGCGCGGCCCCACGCGGGGTGACGGCACTTCCATCCCGTGGGGGCATCGCCCCGCGCTGCCACGCTCGGCCGCTCGGCTGAGCCGAGCCGGGCCGGCCCGACCGGCCGGGTCGCGCCCTGGTCGGACCGGGCCGCGCCGAACTGGGTCCGACCCGGACCCGGGTCGGGTCGACCCGGTTCGGGCCGACCCAAGGGGCGTTGGGCCGGGTCGGTCCGGGCCCAGACCCCCCGTCTTCGGACCGTTTTTGATCTTTTGCTTGTAACTTGAGCTATGGGCCTCTAAACGACGCGTCGTCAGTGGCGATACAATCCTTGGATCGAGACGGTCGTTTCAGTATATCACACTCGAGGTTTCAGAATAATTTGTGTTCGGCCAGGTTGGTTCGTTCACGAAACCAACCGGGCCCTCGGAGCGGAAACACTCATATCTTGAGCTACGGACGTCCGATTGACGTGTCGTCGACTTCGTTAAATTCCTCTAAATGAGACGGATCTTTTGGAATACTCCGCCCGATGTTTGGACGCAGGTGGAGTACATTCGGGTTGGTTTTGCTTTAAAAACCAACCGGGCCCCTGGGACGAAAAGGCCAATATCTCTCAGACCGGGCGTCTGATTGACACGTCGTCTGCGACGTTGAGTTCCTGTTGACGATACGGAACATTTGGATACATCAACTCTGGACTATGTGTCAGTTGATGTATCAGCCTCTTGTCTCTTGGAGCAGACCCTCCCGAAAGAGCTTGCTTTGTGCGGGAACCCTAGTGCTGGCTGCGACTGCTACTATGACGACGACGACTGTGCAGAGATCCTCAGTGGATTCGACGGCGACGACTACAGCACTCAGCGATCCTTTGTGGGTCAGTGCTACCGATCCTGTGTGGGTCTGATCCTATGTGGGTCAACACTCAGCGGTTCTGTGTGAGCCAGCGCCTACAGGTCCTGTGTGGGCCCGATCCTGTGTGGGTCTTTGCGAGGGTTAGTTACCTATCGATCCTTTGTGGGTCAGATCCTTTGTGGGTCATTGCGGGGGTTAGTACCTATCGATCCTTTGTGGGTCCGACGAATTAGATGGATCAGTGATCATCTCTATCGTCATTTGAAGAAGTATACCTGTGTGAGCTGAAACTCTATTTTACTTTCCTTTGTGGATTGTGTTGTGCTATCCTGTGTGGATTTACGTTTTACTTTCCATTGTGTATTTTGTTGAGCTATCCTATGTGGATTTCACGTTTTGCTTTACTGTGTGGAATGGGTTGTACTTGAGCTCGGATGATGGATCCGAGCGAGAATTGAAGACTTAGGTATATGTATGGGCATATACCTAAGCCGTGTCGGAAGTTACTTCGTGATTGTAACTTTCCTTTTTGGTTTATCCTTTGTGGATTCTGGGAGACCTTCGGGGGTCTCGGGGTCCCTACTGAGTATCTTATACTCACCCCTGCACGGGCTATGCCCGCACTACGTTGTGTTGGTTGCAGACGACGGACAGCACTGATCGTGGTGGAGGCTTGCGGAGCAGGACGGTACCTGGAGGTGGACCACTGGGCGAGACGTACTCGGAGCGGTCAGGTGGACCCGAGGAGCACTGGAGGCTTTCTGTACCCACCCTTCAGGTGGGACTTCCAGAGGACGGCTCGACGTTGCGGCTTTACTTTTCAATTGTTGTTTTTCCCCTTTTAGTTGTACTTTACAGTTGGGCTTGTATTTCCGGCCCCCTTTACTTTTCCGCACTTACTGTTGTACCAGATTTTACTTAGTGTTTACTTTTTCCGCTTGCTTACTCTATAGTGCTTGTTTACTTTTCAAATGAAATGTCTTCCCTTTTTCTGGGATTTTACGCCTTGGTACTAGTCGCTAGCCCCTGGCCTATGGAAGGAGGGTTTGGGGTAGTCACGGCACGGGCCCCGAGGAAGGGTCGTGAGAGCCTGATTTTTCCTACTACCATAAAAACTCATTTATTTGAAGCTTCCATTATAATTTTCCATTTTAATTTTCATAAGAAAATATATCTCTTAATATATATATATATACATATTTATTTATTTATTTAAAAAGGTATTTCAAAATGAAAAGATTATTTTCCTCAAGAAATGTTCTAGTGGTATTTTAATGGTATTTTCATTTATGAGAACAATCATTGATGATTCTTATACTTCACCAGAGATATGTTCTATTTATACCACCCTAATTATTTCTATATATGGTTATTTATTATGATGATGAAATCTTCATGAAACCAATTTTCTTTTTCATGGGTTAATCTATGAAGAAATGATAAATGTTATTATTATCTTGTGGCATTCATATGAATGGTTTATTATTATGTGATGGGTGTATCCATTATATCCCTCCAATGTATTGGGTAATGTGTTATGGATAACTCATCATATGATAATGATGATCATGGTCATGATTGGAAATAGATATGTTCACATTTTTATATTCAAATTTTATTTCTTTTAACTATGACCACCAGATTATTCATGGACTTGATTTTGAATAAAACTGTTCATATTTCTATTTGTTGGTGTGATTTCTTCTAGTTATGATCATTATATTATGCGCATACAAGATTTCTAATAACTATGTTCTTGAGATTATTATTTCTAGTCTTATGATACCACATGTATATGTTATAACTCATGAATTATTTTTATGGATTTGACACCCTTATTAATCATTATTCTTAATATGATGCTATTTTGGAGTTTATGATCTATGTTTTTTGGGAATGAATATTTTATGTTTAGAACATGTACTTCATTGTGTTATCATACTATTATGATCATCTTATTATATCTTATGACTGATATCCACCATGTTTACTATAATGAACCGCTTATTCCCATTTTCTTGAGAGTAAAACAAGTCATTACATGGCCTTAAGCGACATCCCCATGATGTCCAAGGATGGTAATAAATGCGTAAGGGTTTCAAATACAAGTGGATGAAATTTACCATTTATGAAATAAAACCAATATCCAAGAAAACCACAACCAAATAGCTCACAATATGACGCATTAACAAATCAAAGACAACTCAACAACTTCATATATCTCAAAACCACATCAAAGTGTACCACATCCAAATAAGTAACTATATGATGCATGAACAAATGAAAGACAAATAAACAACCTCATATATCTCAAAACCACATCAAAGTGTACCATAATATAATAATGAACAAGTATCAAAGTAAACAGTGGAAAACAAACAAAGAATCTGAGATGACTACAAGAATCCATACACCACAAGCTACATTCTCCACAATCCCCAAAAAAACCAATGTATCATGAGTTGGTGTTAAAAACATGTGATATATTACCTTTTACTATGTCCCAAAATATGGAATCTGTAAAAGAATCAAAGTTCCAAAGTAGGATTGAGTATAAAATTCATTAAGTTTTCCCGAATGACTTTCTTACTCATTCCTCTAGGGTAGAAGAGTTATCAACATTTACATCAAACAGTTTGCGATCAATAAATTCTCAAAATAGTTTATAACTACATATAAAAAAGTTTCCAAAACTATTTATAACCAAAAGTATACAAGTGTAAATGAAACCAATTTTCAAACAAGTTGTTTTTCTAGAAAAATAACTAAACAAATCCTTTAAACCATTTCTCAATATTTCATTGGCATACCCAATCCATTATACACATCCACACAACCAACCATGCATGTTACATGATGACAGTTCCATAATCATGAGCGATTTCTCTTTGATCTACCAAATCATCACAAGGTAATTTTTTCCCATGTTCTATTTGACCTTTGGGAATGATCACAAGTTCATATTTCAACCAAGACTCAGAAATAAATCATGAATATACACACCAAGTATGCCCATGGATCATGCCAAAAAATCCCCTCAATAAAAACACCTTTTTATTGAAAATCATTTCCATTAAAACCATTTCAATGTCTAACCATTTCAATAAAACTAATTTTTTATAGAAAACCCCTTTTTCATAAAACCATTTTGAAATTTCAGAAAATCCACAATTTAAAATCATCATTTTAAATTCAAGAAACGAAATATATTTACCCAACAATTCACCAAGATCACACAATTTCACCCAAAACCTGAAATCATCACTATAGAAGATTTATTCCATACTTTTCATAATAAATTCAATTAAAATAAACCAATTTGAAACTAAGAATATCAATTATAGAAAGAGGAGTGGAGAGAGAATCCACCGACCTCAAAGGTTTTGGAGAAAACCGACAACGGATGAAGAACGCTCTAGAAACCGGGTTGAAACACTCAAAAAATGGCCCTAGATCTCTTCTACTACCATCAATGAACCAAAATATAATCATATTTCACATAAATAAATATTGATCTACCCATGAAAGCTGTATACATATAAAAGAAAGAGTATAGGATAATTAGATCTAAGAAACAAGATAAGAACGGTGAATAACGTCACTTACCAAGATAATCGGGATTTCAAAAATGAAGGGAGGGCTCTAGATCAGTTTCTAAACACTAGGGAGGGGTTACCAAACCTTAAATGGAGAGAAATATCAAATTAGGGAAATTTAGGAGAAAAACCTAGAAATTATGTTTATAAATGATTAAGAACCAAAATAATAGGGTCGTACTTTTTTCATGTGTATGGTTAGACGACACTATTAGAAAATGCGTGTTCTAACCATGGATTTGCTACTGTCTTGTGGAAAATCCTTTATGACACCATCTAATAGTCTCCCTAACAATTATCAAACTGTACCGAAGGTACTATCTCAAAACTGAAAATATGAAAGTTTTCTCCTTTTATATCCATATAGTTTAGACAAACTGTGTTCTGCCTGTACGCATTTATTTTAGCCTCAAATTTTTTTTAGATTTCACCCAACTCTCCCATATATTACCCTTACAATTTATAAGCATGAAAATCATCAATTAAGGGTTATGTAATTGAAACTGGGGATACTAATTCTCTCCATCATTGGTCTTTCTGTCCTCAAAATGTTGAAAACCAAAACTACTCTGAAAGAGTTCTGGCCATTACTCCTTCATTTCCTTCTCGTGTGCCTATGTCTCTTTCTAAATCTGACCATGTTTCTATAAAACCCACACTGGACTGATCCTTTTTTCCATCTGATACTTTCTATTTCTTATCCACAATCGTCACCGAGATATGTACCACTGAATCATCCGACTCTAGGTCAACGTGATCCTATCTGATCACATGGTCAGAATCAAACGGATAATTCTTCAACTGAGGTACATGGAACACATTTATGTTCTGCACTAAACCATAGTGGATATTCTAACCAATATTCCTCATCTCCAACCCATTATAGTATCTCTATATGGCCAATTTTTTATGGAGATAACTTTCCATGCTTTCCAAAATGATGATGTACAAGTCTTGGAGAGATCCTAAAGAACACATGACCGCTCACCGCGAACAATAATGGTCATCAATGATGATACACATAACATTTCTGACAAATATGATCCATCTCCATCCTATTTCTAATTAAATAAATATTATCTATTATTTCATGGACAAGACTAGGCCTAACTAGTGAATCCTGACCTCTTTTCACCCAACACAGTGGAGAAAAACAAGGACTCCTATACAATGCTTCAAAAAGAGCCATGAGTTTCGAGGTCTGATAGTTGTTATTATATGAGAACTACACTAAGGGTTGATTCTCCTCCCATAAACCACAAAAATCCATTACAAAATCCCACAAAATGCATTCCAATATATGTATCTTCCCTTTAGACTGGCCATCCATCTGAGGATGATATGCCATACTCATAGTCAACTGAGTTCCCAGAGCTTTCTGTAAGTATTTCTAGAAATGATATATGATCCTCATATCTCTATCAGACAAGATTGAAACTGGTATTCCATGTCTCTTTACCACCACTTGGATATAGATTTTGGACAGATCCTTCACTATATGAGTTTCATGAATGGGAATTAAATGAGCCAAATGGGTAATCCAATCCACTATCACCCATATAGAATCATGTTTCCGAATCATTCTTGGGAGACATGTAAACAAATCTGTCACTATATTCTCCCATTTCCACACTAGGATAAGTAAATACTGTAAAATAATCATTCATCACTGATATTATTCCTTTACATGCTCACAAGTTAAGCACATTGAAATGAACTCAACCACATTCCATTTCATGTTGCTCCATCAAAAATAGAATTTTAAACACCTTATACATATTATGTGAACTCAGATGTACAACCCATCTTGAATGGTGGTAATCAATAAGAAGTTGTTCTTGAGAAGCCATAGGTACAACCATCCGATCTCTGAACCACAAAACTGTAGTCCCATCAAGTTTTGAGCCATCAATATTCTTCCCATAATTGTGTTCTTAACTCATAACTATGCATTCTGCAGTGGAAATTTTTTCCACTTTAACCAAATTTACCAAATCAGATATAAGCGTATCTGAAAACAAAACTGTAACATCACCTTAGTCTTTACATTCCGCATGCATGTTGTATAGTAAAAACATCAACTAACATTCATGTGAAGCTTATTTTTCTAACTGAGCATATGAATTTCTTTTTAATGCATCTGCCATCGAATTCCCCTTTTTTGGTGTAAACATAAGGTCAAATTCAAACATCTTGAGATAATCCATCCATATCCTTTCCCTTAGATTAAAATCTCATTGTGAGAAAATGTGTTTCAAATTTTTTGATCTGTGAACACAGAATATTTCTCACCGAATAGATATTGATGCCAAGTCTTCAAATCATGTACAATGTCAGTGAATTCAAAGTTTTTTGTTGGTTAATTCTTCTCATGCACTCTCAAATGACTTAAACCATAAGTAACAACATGATGTCCTTGCATGAGAACACATCCCAACCCAAATCCTAAAGCATCACAATACACCATGTAGCCTTGGCATGATTTTGTAAAAATCAAGATGGGTACTAATGGAAGTTGAACTTTCTTCTCTTTGAAATAATTCTAGTATTTTTTTTCCCATTGCAATGGAATATTATTATTTTTAAAAGTTGTCATTGGAAATTATAGACATGAAAAATCACCCAAAAAGTGTCGATAATAACCAGAAAGACCAATAAAGCTTCATATATCAAATACATTCTTATGTTATTTCCATGAGAAAATAGCTTCTATATTTTTAGGGTCAAATGAAACACCCTTTTCTGAAAATACATGGACAAGAAAGAGTACCTTTTGTATCAAAAAAAAACTTTGATAATTTGGCATACATACAATGATATCTCAAGGTTCGCAATACTGTCGCCAAGTGTTTCTCAAACTCGGCTCTTGTCCCTTGAATACACCAATATATTATCCACAACCACCAAAACAAAAGAATCCATATATCTAGGAAATATCGGATTCATAAAATCTATGAATGTTGCTGCAGAATTTGTAAGACCCAAAGGAATCAATACATATTCATAATGGCCATATCTTCTTCTAAAAGATGTATTCAGAATATCGTCCTCCCGAACTCTCAATTGGTTATATCCTAATCACAAATCAATTTTAAAGAACCACTGAGCTCCCCTCAATTGATCGAACAGATCATCAATGTATGGAAGTTGATACCTATTATTTATCATAACATGGTTATTCTTATGATAATAAACACACAGCCTTAGAGTTCCAATACCCTTATAGTATGTAACCCTGAGAAGTTCCTAGGAAATACATATCTAAATTTATTCACAAATATTGGAAAATTGTCTTCCTCGATCTCTTCCATTGATTCCAAAGTCCGCGTTACCAACTGATAAGAGATAATTCATACTGTTGGTGGTAACAATCTTGTTGCATCTTTCTTTATAACCTTCTCTCCTATGAATAGATGCTCAACTCCATCCTTAGTCATGAAACTAATTATTCTCCTATAATAGTGGATGTGAGCATTGCACATTTTCAACCTATGAAAAACCAAGATTACATCATAGACATCCATCTACAACATTGAGAAGTCTCATTTCATCTCATCTCCATCAATAGCTATAACTCATGCTCTACACCCTAAATCTTGACACACTCTTTGAACAAGAAGAGTTTGGAGTTTTATCACAGAAGGAATCATCTAAAGTTTTAAACATATAAATTCAACAACACGAGAAGCAATGAAGGAATGCGATGCACCAGTATCAAACATCACTTGAATAGGGGTAGAATTCAAAACAATCATAACTCTCACCATAGATGGTCCAACCTGATCATCCATAATCATCTGATCTTATCCATACAATTGTGTTTTCACCATAATCTACTCCTTGTTTCCTTTATGAGATTTCCCTTACCGAGGAGTCCTGGAATTCCGAGAATCACCATGGATAGTTATGCTCTACTAACGAGACTAAGTCTGTTTTACTTATCCTGTTGAATCATATGATGCTTCCGACACCAGAGAAGTGTCCCGAGAACCTGAACTCGGAGCACTATGAAAAAATATCTTAATATGTCCCATCTTGTTTCAGTTATGGAATGCTCTTGGTGGTTTTGTACATTCTCACTTCATGTGGTAAATGGAACCACATTAACATTATGTTTGGCTATTTATTCGTGGAGGAATATTTACTGATATGGATGTCTAATTATGAGTTCCTCTCCCACCTTGGAAATAGGTGACCCTATTGTGCTTTCACCAATCATTCGTGTTCCCACCATTTCCCATAAGAATCATCATACTTCATCCTTCCATCGCTCCTGAGATGTCTCATTCATCCATGGTTTCTTCATTCATTATATCTGTATAATCCATAATATAAAGCACCGCAATCTTCGACTAAATATATTGCCTTAGCCCTAGTTTGAAGATACACGCCTTCAAGGCTGCACTTTCATAAACAACTGGTGCAAAGCACACTAAATGCATAAATTTAGCCGCATGCTCTATGACAGAGAGATTTTCCTACTTCAAGATGAAAATTTCTATCATTATCTAGATCCTAAACATGTGTGGATATAATTGTTTGTTAAAACATTCATCAAAATCCTCCCAACTAAGATCTTGATCCAATTTAGCATGCAACTCCAAATCTCACCACTTATATGCATGATCCTCGATCATATAAGCTACCAAATTGACTTTTATCTCCGATGGTGTGTTGATGAAATCGAAGATATGATTCATTCAAAGCACTTCTTTTTCAGGTTTAGAATCATCCCAGGAGATATGTGGATTCTGCTTCATGAACTGGATGGAATGATCCACATCCCTTGGATCATCCCTCTAGTTTCCCATATCCACAGCATGAAATGCTTGAACAATACTCTGAACTAACTCTTGGTTCACCTATGGTTTAGGTGCAACCACATTCTCTGCATTTTCTTCCAGTTGGTTTCTACGACGCCTACTCAGTGTCATTTTCTAAACAAAAAACAACTCATTAAGTCTCACTCCTGAGTAACTCATATCTTAGAATTCCAAATTCTATCACATCAACTATCACATTGTTGTTTTCCAATCATGGAATTTTCCACATTCAACCTTTTTGGAAAAACCATATTGGATTTTGAAAAAATACCCATTTTCAAAAAACATCTATCATTCTCTTTTTCAAAGTCATTCATTTGAAAAGAATTTCTACATTTTTCAAAAATTTACACTTTTAAACATATCTTAAATCATTACTCCAAATGAAATATGAATTTCTAGTAGGAATTCATTCCTCCAAAATGCATGTCATGCTTGTCTCATTGGATAAACTCTTAGAAATGAGATTCCAAGATCCTTTAAGTGTTTTTGAAACTCTTAGGTACCCAAATACCTAGTAACTTGAAGTTTAGAATAAACAGGTTAGCTATTTTCTTTTATACTATACATTTCAAGATCCTACAATCATACTCCTCTCTTGGATCACAAACCAAGGAATAGAACAAGATGAATTAAACTCCCAAACTATGAAATTGAAGAATACTTTCTAGGTAAGGACCGAACAAGTTGATACAATTTGTAATGATCTTCTTATTCCCATTGTATTGAGAGTACAATGAGTCATTACATGGCCTTAAGAAACATCCCCAAGATGCCAATGGCTAGAAATAAATGTCAAAGTGTTACAAATAAAAGTGGGGGATGATTCCAACATTAAGAAATAAACCCACTAAGCAAACAAAACACATCCAAATAGCCCACTATATCATGCATGGACAAATAAATTACAACTCAACAAATTCATATATCTCAAAACCACATCAAATTGTACCACATCCAAATAGCTCACTATATGGTGCATGAACAAATGAAAGACAACTCAACAACTTCATATATCACTAAACCACATCAAAGTGTACCATAATAGAAGAACAAAAATTTATCAAAGTAAATAGTTGAAAATATCCAAAGACTATATGATTACCAAAAGACTCCATAATCCACAATCTACATGCTCCACAATCACAAAACAGCCTATGTATCATGAGGTGGTGCTAAAACGTGTGATACTTTACATTTTCACGTGTCCTGAAAGATGGCATCTGCAAAACCACCAAAGTTCCAAAGTAAGGGTGAGTATAAATCTCAGTAGTATTTCCACAATGAATTACCTACTCATTCCACTATGATAGAAGAGTTAGAAACATTTACATAAAATAGTTTATAATCAATAATTTATCAAAATAGTTAATAACTACAGATAAACAAGATTTGAAAACCATTTATAATCAAAATGATAAAAGTGAAATTGAAACCAATTTTAGTGCAAGTTATTTTTCTATAAAAATAACTGAAAAAATATTTAGAAACATTTCTCAATATTACTTTGTCATAACCAATCAATTCCACACATCCACACAACTAACCATGCATGCTATGTAATGACAGGTCCATACTCCTGAGTAGTTTCTCATCGATCTACCAATCCATAACAAGATAATTATATACCATGTGACATTTGACCTTTAGCATTGAGAAAAAGGTCATATTTCAACCAAGCCATACACATAAAATATGAACACAAACACCAAGTATTCCCAAGGATCATTCCAAAAAAACAATTTTAATAAAAACAGTGTTTTATTGAAAACCATTTCCATCAAAACCATTTTAATGAAAAATTATTTCAATAAAAGAAATTTTTTATTGAAAAATAATTTTTCATAAAACCATTTTTCAATTCTATAAAATTCATAATTTAAATTAACCATTTTAAATTCAAGAAACTATATCACTTTTCACAATAATTCACCAAGATCACACAATTTCATCCAAAACCATATATCATCACTATATAAGATTTATTCCAAGATTTAAAAATAAATAAAATTCAGATAAATCAATTTTAGACTAGAAAAATCAATTATAACAAGAGTATTTGAGAGAGAATCCATCTACCATGAAGGTTTTGGTGAAAATCGACAACGGACAAAGAACACTCTCATAATTGGGTTGAAACTCCCCAAAATATCCTTAGATATATTCTCCTACCATAAAAAAACCAAATATCATCATCCTTGAAATCCCCCAATATATATCTACCCATAATATGTATAGATCATAAAAATAAATAGGATATGAGAATTAGATCTAACTAGATCTAAGAAACGAGACAAGAAAAGTGAAGAACGTCACTTACAGAGAGAATCAGACTTTCAAACGCCAAGGGAGGGCTTCATAATAGTTATTGAAATAATTGTAGAGCATCCCCAACCTTAAATGGAGATAAATCTATAATTAGTGCCATTTATAAAAAAATGAGCAAATAGAAACAAAAATGAGTAAGATCCTAAAAATAGGATCTTACCTTTTCCCTGCACATGGTTAGACCGCACGGTTAGACAAATAGTGTGATATTTATGTGTTATATAATTTCCTAAGTAAACCCTTTCATGTAATACTCACATGGTATCCCTAACTTTGGTCAAACCATTATGAAGAAACTACCACAAAACTGCAACTGTGCATGGTTTCTCCTAGGAGATCCGCATGGTTTAGACGAACTGTGTGCAGACCATGCGCATCTACTTTAGCCCTAAAAACTTATTTAGAGTTCACCCAAATCTCCCATACTTCACCCTTACACCTTATATCCATGAAAATAATCAATTAAAGGTTACGTACCAGAAAACAAGGGTACTTTATTTACCCTTACTTGGAATTTGAACTCACCCTTTCATAGGTTTTACATCCCTAGTTTTTGTTAGAAGGTTCTATGTATGATATTTCTATAAGGGTACTAATGTGAAGAAATTTATGGGAGCTATTGAAGATAATTTAAGAAATAATTTTATCGTGTATCTAGTCTCTAAAAAACTTTACATCCCCTAAGTGCGTATAAATGTGATATGTATTGATTATTCATATAAAATGATGCAATATTTATGTATTTCATGTTTAGGTATCCTAAATGAGTAAAAAATAAGGGTTTGGTTGTTTTAGATATTACGATTAGATTTTTTTTAAAATCCTGGGGTTAAGTATATATATAATATGACCTTTATAAGTTTTCGTAAAGTATAGATTATGTGGTTTTACTTGAAAATACATCCATTTTTGGACACCGAATAATGGATTTGGTTGTGGATAATTTTAACCTAGGGGTAAAAACTCTTAAAGGAGTATATTGGTTATCAAATAGATCATAACTCATGCATGATGAGTGGTCCTTAGACTACAACCCTTGATAGGCACTCTTTATGGATATTCTTTGGTTAACTCATATTTTATTTATAAACCATTATAAATGATTTGATTAGATGATGACCATGGATGACCAAGGTAAAAGTAAGGTGTCATAGATTTATAACAAGGTGTCATAAATTATGGAATCTCCTAAATTATTTTCTTATGATTGATTTATTTGTTTATTTTTTCTCAATATAAATATTAGTAGTTTTTTGTTTTAGTTGATGGATGGAACCATAATTAATCATGTTAACAAAAAATGTGATGCGCAATGCAGTGACCATTATAATGAGAAACCAAATGGATTTGGAGATGGTATGAAATATTTTGTGTCTATTGTCACTCAACTATATTAATAAATTAGAAGTAATGTGAACCATGTTGATCTTTTGATTTCACCAAGGAGGAAGCAACATGCCATTAAGTATTTTTTATAAAAATTTATTCCCTCCTTATTGGGATTTTTAAATACACTAGTTGTTGATAAATTTATCACTTTTATGGAAAATATATTTTCCATTCATTAGCGATCATACCATGTTATAGTTTTCTTAACGGCCCATTTCATGGAAGGCAATGATGATCAATTTTGGACTCTTATCAAGAAAACAAAGAAAGAGAAACAAATAAACTCCATATAATTGGTGGATTTTAATAGGGAATTTATTAATAAATACTTTACTCAAAATATTCATATTATGATGGAAAGGTAATTTCTAGACCTGAAAAATAAGTATGATGAATCCCTTGATAACTATAGAGAAAACATTACAATACTTTCAAGGTATAGTTTTGGATTTATCATCCGCCCTACAAGAAAAATCGATATATTCTTTATCAATATGAAAAAAAAATATTCAATAAGTGTATCCATATGAAACATTGTTAACTATGAACAAATCATTCAGTTTGCTCTGAATGTTGGAATAGAGTGAGGGAACTCAAATTATGTATCCATTTTTAGTGATGTGAATAGAAAGATGGATCTTCAAGAAAACTCAAATGGTAAATCTCACGGAGGAAAGAAATTACATCCACCTATATTACAATAATTTGTTAGAAATAACTTAGGAAATTATAGGAAAGGAATTATTAAATGATTCATGTGTTGAAAGGTTGTCTATTGAGCTAGTGACTGTTGATTGGGGATGAAAGGGTCGAAAAATTCCACATAGGAGAAGGGTTCAACCAATGAAGTTTGATATATTTTATGTACATAGATTGAGAATTTTGTGAATAAATTCTCTAATAAAATATATAAAGAGTACTTTAGACCCCAACAACCCCCTATGAAAATTGATAAAGTTATGGCCTTCGTTATCGAAACTAATGTGGATGAAGAGAATGATGTGGGGAAAAGTAAAATTAACATTGAATCTTAAACTAAAAAATGTATCATTTTATCCCTAATATAGCCGCTCATTTATATCTGAAGAACTTTTTTATAGTATGAAATTACCACATGAATGATTAAATATTGAGTTATCAGTAAAACCTTTTAATTGAATGTGATGTTATCTCAAGTTTATAGATCCTCTCCAACAGAAGTTTTTGGTAATGAAATTCTAATAAATATTATTATTATCCCTTTATTTGAATTTAATTTTATATTATGAATGGATTTCATCAATTTATATAGTTCCCATATCAATTTTATTGGAATGGAATTCACATTTTATATACCAAATCAAACTATGATTATCAATCTGTATGAGGATAAACTTGAACTTTCAATGGTAATTAATTCAATTGTATGGGTCAAACTACCAATTCATGAGTGATATTTATCTAAAATGGAAAGAGAGAAACTCAATATATTATATATTCCTATTTTTTGAGATGATTATGCCATATTTACGGAATATTATACTAGTCTCTTCCAAAACTCAAGACGTTTAGTTTTCAATAGAACTCAATCCTTATGCCACACCTATTTCAAAGAATCAATATACAATAACCCCAATTGAGTTATTGGAATTAAAGAAGACACACCAAGAAAATATAGATAATGGATTCTTATACCCTAGTTCATATCTGTGGGTTCACATGTTCATTTTGTTAAGAATAAATATGGTCCAATTAATATTTTCATTGATTATTTAGATCTTAACAAGATCACTATCAAGAACAAGTATCCACAACCCCATATTGATGAATTTATTATCCAATTGTGTGAATGTAAATATTTATCTAAGATTAAACTCCATTATAGATATCATAAATTGATGATCAAGAATGAAAATATTCCCAATATATCCTTCTATATGAGGTAGTTTCATTATGAATTTAACAAGTGTGAAATTTATCTGTATAAGGTTTCATTCATGGGACATATAATCTCATATGAGGGTATATCTATGGATCTCTCAAAGATGAATGTTATATATCAATAGACCATAAAAACCATGGTAACTAAGATCCATAGTTCTCATGGGTTGGATTAATACTATCAATTTTTTTAGGTATTTCTTATAGCTATATAAAATACTATCCATGTTGAAATGGAAGGGATCCATGTTACTATGGATATATCAATGTGAAGAAAATTTTGAGGAGGTGAAAAGAAGGTTGATTAGGTCCCATGTACTCAAAATAACCAATAATTGAGAAGGTTTTGTGATATATAGTGATACATTGAAGAAGTTATGGGGATGCACCCTCATATGGAATGACATGGTAATAACTTATGCCACACTCGAATTGAGAATTACCAATAAAAATTACCTGAATCCTGATTTAGATATGAAAGTCATAATTTTTCATTGTAAATATGGATTCGTTAACTTTTTGATGATATTTTTGAAATATATAGATCAAAAAATCTTGAAGTATATATTCACACAAGAATAGTTCAATGTCTACCAAAGAAGATGGTTGGAATTGATTAAAGATTATGATTTCCCAAAATACAACCACCATGGAAGGGGAACAAGGTAGATGTTTCTTTGATTTAGAAGAACCATACTAGTTTTATCATGATGAGTATTGGAAGAGATTTAATATTTATGGATTTGTAGAATATGATCCTTGAAATCAAAAGGAAAGGGGATAAATCATATCTTTATCGGATGGATGTTCAACCATCCATCCATGTGACGATTAAAGAGGTATAGAAGGAGGAAGAAAAACTATATAAGAAGGTAAGAAATGTTCCTAATTTTAAATATGATTATAATATAATGACAAGGTTATGTAACTAAGTATGTGTTTTGTTAATACCATAATTGAAGAAGGGTATGTTATATGTAGCTCATAGTTCATCATTCTCTATTCATTATGGAAGTATAAGGATATATAGAGATATAAAAGAGTATTGATGATCGGATAACATGAAAAGTCGTATTACAAAGTCTATATCTCTATTTATGATACAACAACATGTTCAGTCTAAGATTAAAAATTTTAAGGGGATGATACAACCATTTTGTATACTATAATGGATTTGGGTAAAATTACAATGAATTTCATCTTCAGAATCCCCAAACCATCTAAAAAGAATAGTTCCATTTAGGTCGTAGTAAATTATATTATGATGTTATAAAATTTCATTACAATAAGAGAAGATTTATCTCTTGATTATATATCCAAGATATACATTATGAAAGTTGTAAATTTTCATGGAGTACCACATTCAATTGTTTCTAATCAAAATATGAGGTTTACCTCGAAGTTCTAGATAAGTCTTTAGCATGATTTAAAAATGGAGTTAAAATTTATCAATGAATATCATACATAGAAAGTTGGTAAATTTTAGTGAACTATTAAAACCCTAGAAGATATCTTGAGATATTTGTATAAGGATTTAAAATGTGGTTGGGATAAACACCTTCCTTTGGTGGAAATTTCGTATAAGAATCACTTTCATCTGAGCACTCAGACTGCTCCTTAAGAATACCTCTATAGAAGGAAGTGTAGAACTTCTAATTTTTCAGGAAAAAGTTAGTGAATGAAATTTATTGAGATCTGAGATAACTGAGGAAATTGTAGAGAAGGTTAAATCTATTCAACAATTTATCAGGGAAGATTAGAGTGAATAGAAGAGTTATGCTGACAATCATCAGTAGGATCTATAGTTAAAATATGGTGATAATATTTTCTTATGTATATCTCCAAGGAAAAGGTTTTTATATTTGGAATGAATGGGAGTATAGGCCCAAGATATATCATCCCTTTAAAGATTCTTGATCGGGTTGGGATGGTTGTTTATCCCTTGGCACTGCCACCAAATCACTCTTAAGTTCATGATGTGTTCCATATATCTATCTTTAGGAAGTGCATACTCAATACTTAACATGTACTAAAATCATATTTTATTACATTGGATCAATATCTTAATTATTGGGAATAACCAGTAGAGATTCATGATCGATGAAAGAAAGTTATGTGGAACAAGACCACTCACCTGGTCAATGTTTCGTAGTGAAACAATATTTTTTGGAAGCTATGTGGGAGCCCAAGGATCTGATGAGGTTGAAGTATCCTTAGTTATTGGTATCGAAGTGATAGAATTTCATGTTAGAATTTCTTACTATGGGGTTATAATTTAAATCCTCAATATTTTATTATATATTTATCTTTAATAAATTTGAAGTATATGATAGATTTATTTGCACACAACCTCGAGTCAAAATGAACCATAATATATTATAGCCCTTATAACATATCCATTGGATTAGCGAGAATGAAAAAGATTAACCATATTATGAAATATATAGATACAAATTTCTTTCTTATTTATAATTTATTGAATAATTCTTATGAAATAATAAATAAAATCATTTCTAGATAAAAAGAAATATTTTTATGAAGAAATGTATTTTTCAAGTTTTTATCACTACTACAAAACATGTATGTAATAAGGATGGAATTCAACAGTGTCAGAAAAAAGGATGATAAGGGTTCCTTTAATTAGTGCTAAAAGAAGACCTAATAAAGGTCACCTATTATAAGTGATAAAAAAGCATTGTTAAAAGGACTCCTTTATCAGTGCTTTTTTAGCACAAATAAACGTTAACCTTCATTCGCACTTTTCAAGTGACGGAAAAAGATAACCTTTATCAATGCTTTATTTTTTGTGTAGATAAATGGAAGCCTTCATCCGTACTTTATTTTTAACATTGATAAAGGGTACCCTTTATCAGTGCCTTTTTTGAACTGATAAAGGGTATCCTTTATCGTTGCATTTTTATCACTGGTAAAGATCTCAAAAAAATTGAAACAAAGAAACAAATAAAAATTAAAAATGAGTAAATCAAAAAAAATATTAAAAATATTATTAATTAAATATTTATTAGTAATAATAAATAAATTAAATATATATATTATAAATATTAATAAATAGTATATATTAAATATATAGATATGTTAAATGAATGTAATTAAATAATTAAACAAACAAAAAATAAAAATGTATAAATTAAGAAAAATATTAAACACTTTGTTAATAAAATAATTGTTGATAAAACTTAATAAATTAATATACATATATATATATATATTATAAATATTGATAAATAGTATAAATTAAATATATATATATAGAATAAAAAAATTATAAAAATTACAGAAAGAAATTCAAAATGAATAAATTAAAAAATTATTAAAAATATATATTAATGAAATAATAATTAACAAAAAAGAATAAGTTTAATATATATATATGTGTTAATTATAAATAGAAATAAATATTATATATTAAATACAAATATATAAAATGAATAAAATTTTATAATTTAAAACTTATTAATGTCTTGTTCATTTTTAATTTGTTTTTATACATAATTATTAACTAATACATCTAATATAAAAATATATTCATATATATTTCTATATATTTATATCCATGCATACATAATATTTCCAAAATTATGATTTATACGATACAAAAATATTTATGATTTCATTAAATAAGTCATATATTTAGTGAATAATAGTTTATAATTAAAAATTAATATTAATTGAAAATACATAATAATTACATTGTGTAATGGACCTAATTAAATATCATTTGATTTTTCAATTTAACATATATTAAACGTGTGTTACATTGATTTCACACATACATAAACATAATTGATATATTTTGATATACAACGCACACATAAATATTAGTGTAATTAATTAAATCTTATATAAAAAGACATGCACAAAATATTTTTGTAATTTATTCGAATTTATTATTCATTTGGGAAATTAACTTTAAAATGATACATTTAATATATTTTATTTTTAATCACTAAATTTTACTTTTTTTTATTACCATTAGGAATTATTTATTCATTTTTCATATTTTTATTTCTTTTTTTTTGAAATTAATAATTTTTAATATTTTTTAAATTTTATTTATATACTATATTTTAATATTTTCAATATGCATTCATCTTTATTTCAATATATCCATCTTTTTTAATAATTTATAATAAACTAATCCATTTTTTCAATATTTATAAAGTGTACTCATTTTTAATTATTCAATTTCACTCATTTTTAACATATATGACTTCAACATTATATATTAATTAATAACGTTAAAAAATATTTAAAAATATATATTTATGAATAAATATATTTATAATGTATATTTACTATATTTATAAATTTATATATTTATAACTATAAAAAAATAAATATTATTTTTATAAATGGTATTTATTTAATTATAAATAAATAATTATATATATTTAAATAATTATAAAATTAAAATAGATTTGTTTCAATAATGAATCTATTTACTATATTTATCTCAATATTTTTATTTTTATTTTTATATAGTTATCAAATAAATATATATAATTATATAAATATATACATATTATTTTTTTTAATGTATTTATAAAAATAAAAATAAATTTTTATATACTTAAATAATTATAAAATTATAGTAAATATATTTCAATAATGAATATATTTACTATATATTATATTTATATTTATATCTATTTATTAAATATATATAATTATATAAATATATATAATGATATAAATATATCTATTTAATATATATGTAATTATATAAATATATAATGATATAAATATTTTTAAAATTCAAATTAAATAATTATAAATATATTTAAAAATATATTTTTTATAAATATATTTGTAATTATATATTTACTATATTTATAAATTTTTAAATTTATAATTATAAATAAAAAATATTTTATTAAGAAAGTGTTTCTATAATTATAAATAAATAATCAAATATTTAAATTATTATAACATTATAATAAATAAATATATAATTACATAAATATAATTACAAATTTTTTATTGATAGTTATAATTATAAATCCTTTACCAGTTCGAAAATTTAGCACTTATAAATATTTTTTTAGCAGCACTTCTTTAGAACTGATAAAGATAGAGCTTTTTCAGCATGAAATTCACTGATAAAATATATATTTAATAGTGCTAAAACTTTTGTCATGATAAAGAAAACTTTTATTAGTGATTATTAATTTGGAACTGATAAAAGGAATCTTTATAAGTACTTTTTTGGAAGTGTAGATAAAAGTCTCTCTGATCTGTTTAAAGAACTCTAATGCACTGATTTCATTCATGATATCTCAATTTTCTTCATAAGTCACCTGTTGTCGGCACTCCCCCTCCTCGAACTTAAGCCTTGAATCAAGACTCGAATGAATCCAATAATCGAATGAATTAAGGCTCGAATCAATACAAGCTTTCGCAATATCTCTAATTTCGGTCAGACAAAACAATGGTCAAATCCAAGGAATGTTATTTTCTTCTCCTCACTCACTCATTGATTTCTTATTTGGGTTATACATAAAGTTCATTTTCCTATATATTTTCAGCAGCCATGGAATTTAGGATTTATTTCATTTTCATTATATTTTTGCGGTATTTTGTTCAATAGTCATTTTTAGATTTCATCCACTCAATTTAACTTAATTTTGATCTCTCTACACCCTATATCACATGAACAATGTAGAAGAGATATCTTATAAATTCCTCCATGTTGCTTCACTTATAGTTTTTGGGATGTGGTTGTCTTATTTCTTTGCCGGTGATGTTGTCATAAATGGGAACCCTTGGGTGGCGGATTTTACCAGTATATGTTTAATATTTTCACACCCTAGGATCGAGCGAGATTCCAATGATGATTTTTCATTTGATTATATTATCCTAGAGATCATCATTGTGCATATTTTTTTCATCCCTTTGTACATTTCATGGACATGTTGCAAGAATTTATTTTTGTTTACTATTATTATACATCATTTTCAATGGTTATCATTTGATCTATATGCCATATTAAATTAATGGTTGAGTTGACTTTTTATTTTTATTATAAAATGTGTTTGGAGAAAAAAATTTAATGAATAAAATTGATTTTGATTTATTTTCATAATTTCTGAAGTCTAAATTTTTAATATTTCAAAGTTTTTTCACTTAAAAATGTATGATTCCATACATTAGTTAGTAAAAATTTGATTTTTAAAGAATTATTTTATATGAAAATTTTATTATATATATGAGTATAATTGATTAGATTTATTTTTAAGAGGCTCTCTCTACTTTTATAAAACCTAATTTTTCATGAAGTTCCAACAAAGGCCTTTTTCCAAATAGTCTTGTAATGCTAATATAACACATCATTTACCAAACACATCTCAATCCCCTCTTGAGACTATTTGACAGAAAAATTTTTAAACCCATTTAGAAACCCAAATATCCATCAAAATCACCATTTAAATCCCTCATATCCATAAAATTTCCAAAAAATTATCCACAGGGGATAATACACCACTTTTAAATCAACTAGCCCAGTTTTTTATCTCAAAATATTAAACATCGTAAAACAATGGTATAAAAAATTATTCAATGTTTCAAAAAGGCTCCAAGTGTAGAGTCTAAGGGTTAACACACATCATTATTGTCAAATAACCCATTTCAAATATTTTAAACACTTTCAAATCCCCATAACACATGGTTTAAATGTAAATTATTTGAAGAACACTTTTAAAATTCTCAATATAGTTCTCTCCACCACTTTTAAAACAAAAATATTTCATTGAAATCCATTTAGGAATTTTTTTCAAACACTTGGCATGGAATACCATTTCATACAAAGGGTCATAAATAAATTTAAATAATTTCTCCCCATTATGTTTACTACATATATGTTTAATTTAAATTAATCCTAATTGCCAAACCATTAATAATTTAAATTTATGAAATAGAAAGTGACAAAAAATGGAACACTGGCCACATATCAATGACGAATAAACTGTATTACATCTCATACGATAAAAAACAATCCCATAAGAAAATATACTCTCTCTTCAAATCCTACATGAGAAAAGTCCCATGGTTTGGAAAAAACCCAACCCTAAAGTCCACCAACATCAAGACTAGTGTTAATTGGAGTAAATAGGAACCAAGGGAGACAAATCTAACCTCACACTCCAATCCCTACAACCCTAAGAAATCCATGCATAAAATGAAAAATCTCGGGTGATACAGAATTTTGATTGACTTGGAAACATGTTAGTACTACATTGGTCCTTATAACATATTAGGAATTTGTAAATTGGTTTATGATTTTTTTTTCAAGAAATATAATCCAACTTGAGACTCCAATCCCAACTTTTCACATCCATCCAAAAAACTAAGCACGATCCTCTATGGTAACTCAATTTATGCCATTTCGGATTAAAGAACCACCAAGATAGGAATCTAATGAGATCCAACAATGTAAAACAATTAAATTCATTCACTTTCCAACCATAAAACCCTCCCCAAAATAACAAAGAGGGCAAAACTTCTAAAAGGAACTTGGACCTATAAAAATATAGGTATGATTTAAACAACCCAGTAGGTGCCACCCATCGAATCAAAGAATCCACTTTCATATTACATACTAAAATTGGTATTTTGAAACATAATAGAAAAATAATCGTTTTTTATAATAAATTACAAAAGAAACATTAACACATCATAAGTGTGTTAAAAATATTTTCCATGTATTTTCATTAAGTTAAAAAAATCAGTTTTAAAATGATTTTCCCTAACACATACCTCCTAGACAAACGATTATTTTTACAGTCTTACTTTAAAACCATTTCATAAGGACCACATTAATAAATACACAATTAAAAACTTATAATATTTTTCAAAATTTCATATAGTTTTCTAAATAATCTTTAAAACCAATCCTTTCAATTAAACTAGGCATGTTGGCCTAAAAACTTGTTTTTAAAACCCACAAACCCTCAAATATTAAAAAAAATTGTCTACACTTTTCCATTTAGAACACTCCAAAAATAATTGTAGAATAAGAGTCTATATTTAAAAAAACCCACCATTCAAACTTATGAAAAAATATTATTAAAGAACTTTCAAATCTCAATAACTCTTTCCATCATTTAAAAACTTTCACAACATCTTTTAAAACATTTTAAAATTAAACCACAAAAATAAAGAACAAAACACATAGTCATGAACCATTATGTTAAGTCACATGAAAAGGATAAATAAATATAAAGAACAAAGGTTCCAAATAATAACATATGAATAAGAGGATTAAATTGATATAAAAAGTAAAATCCCCTAAAAAAATCCAATATAGGATCATAAATCCATGTCTCTAACCAATGGTATCTAAAAAATAGGTGATAGCGTGAATTAAAATAACCATAGATTCCTAAACCACTTAGAAAGAATATAAAATTTGGAAGTTATCCTGATTCTCCCTTGGCTTACTCAGTCCCCAACTAGGATCTCTCATTCCCCACCTCCCATGGGAACCCCTTTATTTAAGTAAGTATTCCAAGACACTCATGTTGGGATTTAAATTGTTAATATTCTACTCTCTTCTCAAAAATATTTTATTCATGTCATATTTATAAAATTTTATTAATTTTTTAAAAATCATGCATAGATTTAGACTAGGTGGTGGACAACTTATCATTTAAATGGTCATTAATATTTTAAATTTTAGTTTTGAAAAAATTAAACTTGAATTTAAATGTTAAAGTGGGTTATGAAATGAAAAAAATGATGTTTTCCCATGAAATGAACTAAAATGGATTTTATGTTTTCAAACTCATTAAGTGATTTCAAAGTGAACCTATAAAGTTTTAAACTTTTCAAAGTGTACATATTTACATGGAAACAATTTTAAGAATTTAATTTATTATTAATGATTTTTGAATATGATTACATTTTTTTATTTGATGCAAACAACTTTTAATAGAAAAGGCGGTTCACATCCCATTATGTGTTTTGAAAAAATTAGTCAATTTTCATGTGTAATTTAAAAAAATTGATTTTAAATAAGTTTTAAAAAATTCAAAAATAATCCATTAATGTTTTGAAAGAGGTTCTGAGATGAGATTTGAAATTTTCATCTTTATGAAGGATATTGATAATTCTTTTCGGGTGCTTCATCAAATCCCAGACCAAAAACATTTAGATTTAAGGATGCATTTATCATCCTTATCAGCTTCATCTCTTAAATAGTTATTATCGGATTTTTTTCTTAATATCTATCCCCCATCTCTTTTGGGTATTAACCTATGTTTCATGAACTACTATGAGTAGTAGTCATCCCATACCAAGTAGTTTTGATCATTTAGGATGAATTCAGAGGATAACATCTTCCATAGTGGAGTAATTATTTTCTTAAATTAAATTACCCATTTCCTGAAAATAATACTGAAATTATTTGAAATAATTAAATGTTAGGTTCCCATTTTTAGAATTACCTATAACATCAAGATTTGATAATGAATATATTATGTGTATTTATTTATTTATTGTACAAAATTATTATTTTATCAACACAATAGGATATATATAAATAAAAAATGGATGCACATTAATCGTATGAAAAATATATGAATATGGATTTAATGGGTTCATCATGTTTTCAATAGAGCATGAATACGACACTTATCAAATCCTTTATTCAGGTTTACATTGTTTTTATTAAAAAAATTAGTCTGTAAGAGTTTTAAGAACATTTTATTGGTCATGAAATAGATTAAAGCTATAAATAATGGACTAAATATGGGAAATAATTGACATGTGCACCGATTGGGATGAAATAATTGACATGTACGATCAGTGAACGAACGAGCGGGAATTTCTAACTTTTGAACCGGTTCCCGGAATCAAATTCCGAGGGCACCGATGAACTCGCAGCGCCGATATTCGCTTAAGGGGACCTTTTCCGAGGTTGCGTTTATTGCGGGTCGACAGTTAGTTTTTGGGAGAAATTATAAGAAGTTAAATAAAAATGTGGAAACACTTTTTTTTTGTTGGTTAACTTCTCCCAAAGGGAGTTAAAGATGGGACCCACATCCACTTAACCTCCCTTGGGAGGAATAAGTGTGGTGGGGACCACATGAACCCCAACTACTCATCTTCTCTCAAAACTCCCCTATAACTCCCCTTTTAAATGAACTTGACAACTTAGCTTATTAAATGGGTTGAGTTGTATAATTTTCAAACCTTTGAATTTCAAAAGGTTTGGTTGAGTAAATAAAATAAGCCCTTAGCTTATTTTATTTGGTTAGAATTCTCTAGCCTCTTGAGAGATTTTGAAGCCTTCTTCTTCTTCTTCTTCAAGCTTGACGAAGAACGCGAAGAACCATCGAGCTCCGACAAAGAACGTCGCTCCTCTCTTCTTCGTAGCCGGTTGTTTCCGAAGATCGAAGACGTCTTCCGTGTCAACGAAAGGGAACGTCGCTTCCTCCTCGAACTTCCTTCGTCGGCTTACGAAGATTCGCCAACGACGTACCTCTTCAGACGTACCTCTTCGTCAACGGTTTTGACGAACGATTACCGCGACGCCCGACCTCCGCGACGTTGTCTTCCGCGGGTCGTTGACGATCATAGATCTTGAATCCAAGGTGGGGGTTGTTGTTGATTATTTATTTATTCTCGTTCTTGGTTCTAGCATGACAAACGTGAGGATAATTATTTATGTGTTATCGTCTAATGAGAGGGGGGTCGGACCGCACAAACACGGCCGAATTTCCCCTCCTTTGTTCTTGATTATGATTTTCTTGTGGATGAACGAGATGGCGTGGTGCCGTCGCACCACGCGGAAATTCGCACGGTTATATTGCATGACGACGTCGCGCCGCGCCGTGGAAGGATCATCATGAACGCGACACCGTCGCGCCGCGTCGAAGAAAACCGAAGGCACCGTGGCCGGAGCGGGGCCGCGGCGGAGGGGTGTGGTGTCGTCGCACCGCGTCGGATGATGAACACCGCGGCCGGTTCCGGGCCGCGGCGGGACGAGAGGACCAGCGGCTCGCGGGCCACCGGTGTCGGAAGCCGGAAGGGGACCGGCTTTGCCGATCCGTTGAAGAAGAACCGGCCGGCCAGGACGGGCCAGCCGGAAGGGGAAAGACCGGGGGAATTAAATTCCCCCGTCCAGGTTAATTTCCCCCCCATTATGAGGGGGGGCTGGTTTCATAAAGGGGGGGCAGGCGGCCCCCCCGTTTCCCTCAAGGCAGGCCCCCACGAGGGGGGCCGGTTTCTCCAAAGGCGCGGCTAAAAGTCGCGCCTCCAGCTAAGAAGAAGCGGGGGCCTTGCCCCCCGCGCGTGGCACCCGAGCGGCGCCAGGTCGCGCAGCCGCCAGCCGCGCCGCGCCGCCACACCGCCGCGTCGCAGCGCTACCGCGCCGCCGGCCGGGCCGGGTCGGCCCGGACCCAGACCCCCCGTTTTCGAAAAAACTTCGGTCTTTTGGCCATATCTTGAGCCACGGACCTCCGATTGACGAACCGTCAGCGGAAATGCGATCCTTGGATCAAGACGGTCGATTTGGTATATCGCACTAGAAGTTTCGGAATACTTTGAGTTCGGCCGGGTTGGTTCGTTCACGAAACCAACCGGGCCTTCGGAGCGGAAACGCTCATATCTTGAGCTACGGAAGTCTGATTGACGTGCCGTCAGCTTTGTTGTGTTCCTCTTAGTGAGACAGATCTTTTGGCATACTCCGCCCGAGGTTTGGACGCAGGTGGAGTACGGTCGGGTTGGTTTTTCCGTAAAAACCAACCGGGCCCCTGGGACGAAAAAGCCAATAACTCTCAGACCGGGCATCCGATCGACGCGCCGTCTATTGCGTTGAGTTCCTGTTGACGATACGTAACTTTTGGATACATCAACTCTGGACTTTGTGACAGTTGATGTATCAGCCTCTCAGCTCGTGGAGCGGACCCTCCTGAACGAGCTTGCTGTGTGCGGGAACCCTAGTGTTGGCTGCGACTGTTACTGAGACTGCTACTACTACTGCTACTGCTACTATGACTGTGACGACGACAGTACAGAGATCCTGTGTGGATTCGACGACGACTACAGCACTCAGCGATCCTACATGGATCAGTGCTACAGGTCCTGTGTGGGCCCGATCATGTGTGGGTCTTTGCGCTCAGCGGTCCTGTGTGAACCAGCGCCTACAGGTCCTGTGTGGGCCCGATCCTGTGTGGGTCTTTGCGGGGGTTAGTTACCTATCGATCCTTCGTGGGTCCGACGACTTAGATGGATCAGAGATCATCTTTATCGTCTTTCGAAGAAGTATACATGCGTGAGCTGAATCCTGTTTCTATCCTGTGTGGATTGTGTTGTGCTATCCTGTGTGGATTTCGTTTTTCTTTCCTCTGTGGAATACGTATACTTTCCTATGTGGACTTAGTTGTACTTGGGATCGGAGGTTGGAGCGTATTGGAATTGATGACTTAGGTATATATATGGGCATATACCTAAGCAGTGTCGGTTGTTACTTCGTGTTTGTATCTCACCTTTGTGGTTTATCCTTTGTGGATTTTGGGAGACCTTCAGTGGTCTCGGGGTCCCTACTGAGTAGCTTATACTCACCCCTGCACGGGCTATGCCCGCACTACGTTGTGTTGGTTGCAGACGACGGACAGCGTTGATCGTGGTTGAGGCTTGCAGAGCAGGACAGTACCTGGAGGTGGACCACTGGGCGGGACGTACTCGGAGCAGACAGTGGGACCCGTGGAGCAGTGGAGCTATCTGTACCCACCCTTCAGGTGGGATTTCCAGTGGATAGCTCGGTGTAGCAGCTTTTACTTTACAGTTGTTGTTTTCCCTTTCGAGTTGTACTTTACTTTCAGTTTGGGTTTGTATATTGGCCCATTTACTTTTCCGCACTTTCAGTTATACTCTGTTTTTACTTAGTGTGTACTTTTCCGCTTGCTTACTCTATGGTGTTTTTTTACTTTACAAAGGAAATGCCTTCCCTTTTTACCGGGATTTACGCCTTGGTGCTAGTCGCCAGCCCCTGGCCTATGGAAGGCGGGCATGGGGTAGTCACGGCACGGACCCCGAGGGCGGGTTGTGAAAAATTGGTATCAAAGGAGTTCGGTTCTACCGCGAACTCTGATATTTTCTATGTGAAGCAATAATGTTTAGCGTATTGAGTGTGGTTATCAGTCCAGGGAGTCCAGTGTTGGTGCGGCGGCCGACGTATCCATACACCAGGACCCTAACTTCTGATTTCCGACTTAATGCACGAAAACATTGATTGCGTGTGTGTTTCAAAGTTTTCTTTGTGATTACTTTATATCAGCTCACCAGACCGTGGCGCACCTGTTTCCTTTTCAGGATGGCCCCACGACAGCAGCCAGCTAGGGTTCCGAGAGTCGAGTGTGACGACAGCCCATCGAGCGACGAGGCTTCGGTGCAGGGCCCTTTGTCAGTAGTGGCACCGGCGGTAGCTCTACCCGTCGAGCCACCGATACTTCCAGCACCAGCCGCTGACGATGCATGTCTCCTCAGCGCACTGCATGAGTTTCAGCGCCACCGACCACCCAGGTTTTGCGGGGAGACGGATCCCTAGGCAGCCGAGTACTGGCTGGAGGCAGTGGTACGTGTGTTTAGGCTAGTGAGGACACCAGCAGACCTCATGGTGATCCTCGCTGCAAGCCTACTACACGCAGCAGCAGGACGATGGTGGAGCTTGATGCTCCAGGTGCACGATGAGGCATCTCTACTTTGGACGGACTTTGAGAGCATCTTCTACTCGGAGTTCGTCCCAGCCACCCTTCGTGCGGTGCGTATCCAGGAGCTTCTTCAGCTGCGACAGGACAGCATGACGGTCGCTCAGTACTCAGCGAGATTTACTGATCTCTCGCGCTACTCGACCGACATGGTACGGGACCCATTCTTCCGGGCCCGGACCTTCGAGCAGGGTTTGAGACACGAGATCAGGGCATCGCTGATCTCCCTCAGCATACCGACTCAGATAGAAGTACTGGAGCGGGCCCATTTGATCAAGAGCTTCCTTGCTGAGTCTACACCAGCGTCGAGACCCACCGCAGGGCGGCACGTGGCAGAGTCATCTGCAGTAGGCAGTCGACGGATGACTCAGGGGTTCAGGCAGACCAGACCTTCAGGAAGATGACCTCAGGACACTGGCTCAGCAGTGCAGGACACACAGCAAGGAGCCAGTCTTTTGAGAGGCAGGCAGTGCTACTCGTGCGGCGGGCAGGGCCACATGGCTCGTGAATGCCCGACCCGCCATGCAGAGGAGCAGCAGACGGTTGAGGAACCACCTATGCAGAGGCAGAGTTTCGACTGTGTCGGTCCGTAGGGAGGTGGTGGATGAGGCAGAGGAGCTGGCCGAGCAGCAGGTGGTGGGCAACGCTTTGAGGCTCTACCACCACCACCACCAGGAGGTCCACCCCGACCTCAGGGGAGAGCACAGCTTCAGGCAGCTGAAGATTACGATCATGGAGCTCCGGAAGCGGGTGGACTAGTGCGGGACTATCTCCAGGCATAGAGGCCTTTTCCCATAATGCCTCTAGCTTCGTAGATTGTTTTTCCTTGTGTCCTTGTACTTTAAGTTGAAGTAATAAAAGATACATTCCTTGGTGACTTTTGTTTTCTTGTCTTTTGTTTGTTTTTACTAAGAGGTGCCGGTTAAAAAAACTGTTGACTTGACCCTCACTTGCGAGATTCTTACTGGAGGAAACCCAGTGACCACACATCGATGCCGACAGTGTGACTCAACCCTTGGAGTCGAGAGTAACGGTTGGATCTCTTGGTAGCAGCGTCGAGGCCTTACGACGTCATCCATGCCATGAATTAACTAATCATGACGGTATTGACTGTATTAGGCAAGGAACGTGGTTCATACAGGGGATGAGACCGGATTTCACTTTTCGGCAAAGGAGAAATATTTGCAGCTTTGTCGTACGTTAAGGAGGAAGGGGAAACCCTTCGTGTGGTCAAACAAATGTCAGCAGAGCTTCCAGGAGCTGAGACAGAGATTGACCAGTGCACCTATCTTGAGGTTGCCTGAGGAGAGAGTAGGGTACGTAGTCTACTGCGATGCATCAGGGACTGGACTCGGATGTGTTCTGATGCAGGAGCGAGCAGTGATCGCCTATGGATCACGTCAGTTGAGGCCGCATGAGTAGAACTACGCTACCCATGACCTGGAGTTAGCAGCAGTGGTCTTCGCTCTGAAGACATGGCGACATTACCTGATGGGCGAACGCTTTACAGTCTTTTCTGATCATCAGAGTCTCAGGTATATCTTCTCGCAGAAGGTCCTGAACTTGAGACAGCGGCGATGGCTCGAGTTCCTCCAGGACAATGACATTTAGATAGTCTATACTCCTGGGAAGGGGAACGTGGTAGCCGATGCCCTCAGCAGGAGGACGGGCATTCAGCTACTTGAGGAGGCAACGGAGCAGCTAGCCTATTTGTAGATATCCTTCATGGATAGAGATGGAGCAGCCTTCCTTCAGTATCTCACAGTCACCCCTCCACTACTGCAGCGGGTCAGAGGGGCACAGCGTGAGGACGCTGACTGTGAGACACGGCGTGCACAGATATCCTCGGGACAGGCACCTGATGGTTTCTCCCTTGGAGCAAAGCATGACATTCTTTTCAGAGGACGTACCATGGTACCAGTCGCTTTGCGAGAGGAAGTGCTGAGAGAGTTTCACACTTCTCCTTTGGTGGTACATCCTGGAGTGGTGAAGATGTACCAGGACCTCAGACGACAACACTGGTGGCCGGGCATGAGGAAGGCAATAGCAGAGTTCGTTTCTCGATGCCTCACCTGCCAGCAGGTGATGGTAGAGCATCAGGTACCAGCAGGCTTGGTAAAGCCCTTGGAGGTCCCGGAGTGGAAGTGGGACGGCGTATCTATGGACTTCGTGACTGGACTTCCACGCACATCCAGAGGTCATGACTCCATCTGGGTGATTTTTGACCGACTCACCAAGTCGGCACACTTCTTACCCATCAGAGAGCAGGGCTCAGTGAAGAGCTTGGGACGTCTCTACGTTCAGGAGATTGTGCGGCTCCACAGTGTGCCATCATCTATCGTCTCCGATCGAGATGCTCGCTTTACTTCCCGGCTTTGGAAGGGGTTACATGAGGCGTTCGGGACGCAGCTACATCTGAGCACAGCCTTTCACCCTCAGACGGATGGTCAGACGGAGAGGACCATTCAGACTCTCGAGGAAATGCTCCGTGCATGTGTCCTCGACTTTGGTCGTAGCTGGGAGGACCACCTACCCTTGGTGGAGTTTGCGTACAACAACATCTACCACTCCACCATCGAGATGGCACCGTACGAGGTGTTGTACGGCCGACCTTGTAGATCTCCTTTGTGCTGGACAGACCCTGAGGAGTCAGTACTTGTGGGACCGGAGATGGTCCAGGCCACGACAGAGAAGGTCCAGGTCATCCAGGAGCGGATGAGGACAGCTCAGAGCTGGCAGAAGTCATACGCTGACAGGAGGCGGAGGCCACTAGAGTTCGAGGATGGCGACCACGTCTTCTTACGGGTCTCATCTCGACGTGGTATTCAGAGATTTGGCCGAGGCGGCAAGTTATCTCCGCGCTTCATCGGACCCTTCCAGATCCTCAGCAAGATTGGCGAGGTGGCTTATCGCCTGGCTCTACCACCTCAGTTGCCCTGGGTGCACGACGTCTTCCACGTATCACAGCTGAGGAGATACGTGCACGACCCAACGCACATCATTGACCATGGGGAGCTTGTCGTTGACGATGGGGCAACTTTTACGGAGATTCCGGTGGAGATCGAGGATCGACAGGAGTGGGTCCTACGTGGACGATCGATACCTCTAGTGCGCATCAGATGGCAGCACGGGAATCTCTAGGAGAGCACTTGGGAGCGGGAGGCTCAGATGCGTGCTCAGTACCCTCAGTTGTTTCCCTAGTTTTTGATGTATCTTTACGGGGACGTAAATCCCTGAGGTGGGAGTAATGTAAAGACCCGTAAAATTCAATGGAATTTTTTTTTCTTAATTATCTTTGGAATTTTACAAGAAAGCGGTTTCTGACGGCACCTGATTCTGAGGCCCAGAGTGCCCCGAATCAATTTCCGAAGTTTGGCTCGGGTACGTTCAGTGAACGAACGAGCGGGAATTTCTAACTTTTGAACCGGTGCCCGGAATCAAATTCCGAGGGCACCGATGAACTCACAGCGCCGATATTCGCTTAAGGGGACCTTTTCCGAGGTTGCGTTTATTGCGGGTCGAAAGTTAGTTTTTGGGAGAAATTATAAGAAGTTAAATAAAAATGTGGAAACACTTTTTATTTATTTTTTTTTGTTGGTTAACTTCTCCCAAAGGGAGTTAAAGGTAGGTCCCACATACACATAACCTCCCTTGGGAGGAATAAGTGTGGTGGGGCCCACACGAACCCCAACTACTCATCTTCTCTCAAAACTCCCCAATAACTCCCCTTTTAAATGAACTTGACAACTTAGCTTATTAAATGGGTTGAGTTGTATAATTTTCAAACCTTTGAATTTCAAAAGGTTTGGTTGAGTAAATAAAATAAGCCCTTAGCTTATTTTATTTGGTTAGAATTCTCTAGCCTCTTGAGAGATTTTGAAGTCTTCTTCTTCTTCTTCTTCAAGCATGACGAAGAACGCGAAGAACCTTCGAGCTCCGACGAAGAACGCCGCTCCTCTCTTCTTCGTAGCCGGTTGTTTCCGAAGATCGACGACGTCTTCCGTGTCAACGAAAGGGAACGCCGCTTCCTCCTCGGACTTCCTTCGTTGGCTTACGAAGATTCGCCAACGACGTACCTCTTCGGACGTACCTCTTCGTCAACGGTTTTGACGAACGATTACCGCGACGCCCGACCTCCGCGATGTTGTCTTCCGCGGGTCGTTGACGATCATCGATCTTGAAACCAAGGTGGGGGATGTTGTTGATTATTTATTTATTATCGTTCTTGGTTCTAGTATGACAAACGTGAGGATAATTATTTATGTGTTATCGTCTAATGAGAGGGGGGTTGGACCGCACGAACACGGCCGAATTTTCCCTCCTTTGTTAATGATTATGATTTTCTTGTGGATGAACGAGATGGCGTGGTGCCGTCGCACCACGCAGAAATTCGCACGGTTATATTGAGTGACGCCGTCGCGCCGCGCCGTGGAGGGATCATCATGAACGCAACGTCGTCGCGCCGCGTCGAAGAAAACCGAAGGCGCCGCGGCCGGAGTGGGGCCGCAGCGGAGGGGTGCGGTGCCGTCGCACCGCGCCGGATGACGAACACCACGGCCGGTTCCGGGCCGCGGCGGGACGAGAGGACAGGCGGCTCGCTGGGCCGCCGGTGTCGGAAGCCGGAAGGGGACCGTCTTTGCCGGTCCGTTGAAGAAGAACCGGCCGGCCAGGTCGGGCCGGCCGGAAGGGGAAAGACCGGGGGAATTAAATTCCCCCGGCCAGGTTAATTGCCCCCCCATTATGAGGGGGCTGGTTTCATAAAGGGGGGAAGGAGCCCCCCCCCCCCGTTTCCCTCAAGGCAGGCCCCCACGAGGGGGCTGGTTTCTCCAAAGGCGCGGTTAAAAGCCGCGCCGCCAGCTAAGAAGAAGCGAGGGCCTTGCCCCCCACGCGTGGCACCCGAGCGGCGCCAGGCCCCGCCGCCGCCGGCCGGGCCGTGCTGCCGCACCGCCGCGCCGCCGCACCGCCGGCCGGGCCGGGTCGGACCCGGGTCGGGTCGACCTGGTTCGGTCCGACCCAGGGGGGGTCGGGCTGGGTCGGCCCGGACCCGGACCCCCCCGTTTTCGAAACGACTTCGATCTTTTGGCCATATCATGAGCCACGGACCTCCGATTGACGAACCGTCAGCGGCAATGAGATCCTTGGATCGAGATAGTCGATTCGGTATATTGCACTCAAAGTTTCAGAATACTTTGAGTTCGGCCGGGTTGGTTCGTTCACGAAACCAACCGGGCCTTCGGAGCGGAAACGCTCATATCTTGAGCTACGGACGTCCGATTGACGTGCCGTTAGCTTTGTTGTGTTCCTCTTAGTGAGACGGATCTTTTTTCATACTCCGCCCGATGTTTAGACGCAGGTGGAGTACGGTCGGGTTGGTTTTGCCTTAAAAACCAACCGGGCCCCTGGGACGAAAAAGCCAATAACTCTCAGACCGAGCGTCCGATCGACGCGCCGTCTGTTGCGTTGAGTTCCTGTTGACGATACGGAACTTTTGGATACATCAACTCTGGACTTTGTGACAGTTGATGTATCAGCCTCTCGGCTCGTGGAGCGGACCCTCCTGAACGAGCTTGCTGTGTGCGGGATCCCTAGTGCTGGTTGCGACTGTTACTGAGACTGCTACTACTACTGCTACTGCTACTGTGACTGCGACGACGACAGTACAGTGATCCTGTGTGGATTCGACGACGACTACAGCACTCAGCGATCCTACGTGGATCAGTGCTACAGGTCCTGTGTGGGCCCGATCATGTGTGGGTCTTTGCGCTCAGCGGTCCTGTGTGAACCAGCGCCTACAGGTCCTGTGTGGGCCCGGTCCTGTGTGGGTCTTTGCGGGGGTTAGTTACCTATCCATCCTTCGTGGGTCCGACGACTTAGATGGATCAGAGATCATCTTTATCGTCTTTCGAAGAATTATACCTGTGTGAGCTGAATACTGTTGATATCCTGTGTGGATTGTGTTGTGTTATCCTGTGTGGATTTCGTTTTGCTTTCCTATGTGGAATACGTATACTTTCCTGTGTGGACTGAGTTGTAATTGGGCTCGGAGGTTGGATCGTATTGGAATTGATGACTTAGGTATATGTATGGGCATATACCTAAGTAGTGTCTGTTGTTACTTCGTGTTTGTATCTCACCTTTGTGGTTTATCCTTTGTAGATTTTGGGAGACCTTCAGGGGTCTCGGGGTCCCTACTGAGTAGCTTATACTCACCCCTGCACGGGCTATGCCCGCACTACGTTGTGTTGGTTGCAGACGACGGACAGCGTTGATCGTGGTTGAGGCTTGCAGAGTAGGACGGTACCTGGAGGTGGACCACTGGGTGGGACGTACTCGGAGCGGACGGTGGGACCCGTGGAGCAGTGGAGCTATCTGTACCCACCCTTCAGGTGGGATTTCCAGTGGACAGCTCGGTGTAGCAGCTTTTACTTTACAGTTGTTGTTTTCCCTTTCGAGTCGTACTTTACTTTCAGTTTGGGTTTGTTTACTGGCCCATTTACTTTTCCGCACTTTCAGTTATACTCTGTTTTTACTTAGTGTGTACTTTTCCGCTTGCTTACTCTGGGGTGTTTGTTTACTTTACAAAGGCAATGTCTTCCCTTTTTACCGGGATTTACGCCTTGGTGCTAGTCGCCAGCCGCTGGCCTATGGAAGGCGGTCTTGGGGTAGTCACAGCACGGACCCCGAGGGCGGGTCGTGACACCATGTGGAACATATAATGTTAAAATAATGTTATGTTCAATGGGAATTATATTTAAAGAAATACATGATTTTTCAAATTAGTGCATATTATTTATCAAGTGTCATTAATCACTCATAAAATTCCCTAACTGTGATGCAGGTCAATATAAGAAAAAGGAATCAAGTATATAGAAATTTGTAAGGTAATATCATATCATTCCATTATTTAAAAGACAATATGGATGTCAAGAAACTGTGAGAAAATTAAAATTTAATAAATATACAATAATTAAATATGTTAACCAATTACCTCTAGCAGATTCTCCTAAGTGGATGAAAATTGATTATGAGAATCCTATATTTTTAAACGAGCTAAAAAACATTCTTCTTGCGCTATCTAAAGTTGCAATAAATTTTTTAGGTGTACAGAGTAGAACTCATGGTACATAGACTATCATGTTGGAAAAATAAATCTTTACACCATCTGTATTCATTAAGCGTAAATACATTATTTGGTCTATTATTATATCTAGAATAGAGAAACCTCATAATGATAACTATGCTTATTTTTATCCATTAATCAAATATCTAAAATTGATATCGGATGTAGGTCTTATATTGTAAGATTCTCATAGAAGTGAAGATTTCACATTGATAACCATGATGTATGGGATGATAAATGAATTTACTTATTATGTAAAATTTTCAGGATATAACATTAAAAGAATTTTGGCGTGTCACGTTTGTGAATAATGCACACACATAGTACGATTGAAACATTCCTTAAAGAGTTTGTTTTAAGGAAATCAAAAAATTTTATGTTAATGAAATAAATATCAATCCAAGAAAATATCTTTTAATGGGAATACTAAACAGGGTAAAACAACATATCCACTGAAAGGTGACCAAATGTTTCATAATGTAAAAGATATTGACACTATTTTCAGTGAACCCTTTTGGAAAACCCATAAAATAGCAGGTTAGACTAAGAGATTAATTTTCTATAAATTATGATATTATGATTGTTTGTATGTTATATATTTTCTTAATTTCATGCATGTAAAAAAATGTATTTGATATAATTATTTTCACATTACTAAATGTTCCTATAAAATCAAAAATGGCAATAAGGCTAGGATAGATATCATTTACATGGGGATCAGGGATGAGTTGGCACTGATGAAGGGTAAAGGGTCATATTTTCTTCCTCCCACAACTTATACTCTATCCATATAGAAAAATTTTCAATTTTTCATTTTTATTAATGGTGTAAAATTTTTAGATGGGTACTCATAAACTATCAAGAATGTCGTATTAATGACTATTTTGATGTTACATAGACTAAAACCAAATGACATTCATGTTTTGAAGAAAGATTTGACGCATATTGTTTTTTGATGAATTATTCCTAAAAATTTAAGACATAAATTAACCAACACTAATTCTTTCAAATCCATATTTAGTAATGTTATATACCTAGTGAAGTTTCCAATCATGAATAATGATGTTTCAGTCATATAATGGGAATTATAGATGTTATTATTACCATCATTCCTTGATATAAGGGCCCACCTGATTGATCACTTAGTTAATAAGGTTCAACTATGTGGTCCAACCCATTGTAGATTAATGTACCCCATTGAATAGTATATATGGATTTTAAAACGGTATGTTAGGAATCGAAGTTTACCAGAATTTTGTGTTTTATAATGATATTTTATTTAAGAAGCTATTGAATTTCGTACTGATTACCTATCAGATTTTGACAACATCATATTCCCAAAGTCTCATCACAACGGACACCTTATGGGTGAAGGGATTTATGAAACAGATTTTTTTTATAATTACCATCACAATTTGGGAGAAATCACACCTTTATATTTTATATAATAGTAAATATGTTGATTTATATATTGAATCCCACAAAAAAATTCATAGATATTTGAATCTATTAAGGTATTAAGTGTCGATATTAAATACACATAATCATAAATTCATAGGATGGTTATGATATCAAATTTATAAGGATCTATCTGAATATATGAATTAAATTGTCAGATAACTTTTATAGAAATCATGGGGACCAAATAAAAATTTTATATCATACATTGGTTTTTTAATCAATGGTTATACATTCTATATAAAATAATACAATGACTACAGTCAGATACAAAATAGTGGAGTTACACTTGTGGCAGGAGTAACACACATATCTATTTCCAAGAATAGAAATCCAATTTCTGAGAATATGTCATATATCAAAATTATCGAATAGATATATTATTAGGATTACACAGCATTTCAAGTTGTGATTCTACATTGGAAAAAGTTGACAATAGGATTGAAGTGAAAGTTAATTAAATGGGCATCATAAAAATGAATTTCAGTGTGGAAGAAAAAAACGAAATGCCATTAATAGTGGAATCATAGGAAGTGAAAGTATTTTATGTCTCAAATAAAAAATAACAATAATATTTTTATTGTATAATTGGGGACTAAAACAACTATAGGGTAAAATGAAAATTCAATCAAGTATGGCCCTTTCATTGGGAGATCAAAACTAGTTCATGGTGGTCCCAATGTAAAAAGTGCCTTGTATATTAGAGGGGACCACATATATGGGATTTGGATTCTTGATATAGGATCCAAATCCAATCAATCTTTTAAAAAATATATTTCAATGAGAAGGTTAATGTTTTTTAATGTATTATTCTTTTCCCCATAATATTATTTGTTTTCTAATGAATTAACATGATCTAAATTAAATTTTTGAATGATCAGGAAAATGTATTCTACACATGATGATGTTACAAATATTAGGGAAGGACATACTGCTGATCAATAAACAGTATAATTATTAGGGGATCAAAAACATGTTGAGGAAAAAAACAAAATGATGCAGCATCATAGCGTTGAATAAAATTATCAAGGAAATAAGTAAGGGTATAAAATTTGAGGTTGGATGGAATCCAACCCACCAACCTGTTGACCCCAACAACTCAATTTTTATTAGTTATATTGGGGTTATAATGGGGATGAATGTTCAAATTGATATATATTCATGGAACCATGCCCATCTTATAATGAAGGTAACCCTTTGGGAAGATATAAATGTAATGTTATGATATAATTTCTCTATATTACCGAGAAATTATATAATTAAATATTGATTTAATTTTTAATATTCAATTCAAAGATCATTTATTTTTGACAATTTCTATAAGAAATATGTTTTAATGGATTCTATAAAATCTCATAGAGTCTTTTGGACTCTTCTAACCAAGTTACATGATAGGGGTGTTTAGGGGAAAGTAAACCCCCATCTTCCACTTAGTTATTCGCACATAATAAATCAAGAAACATTAAATACCATCATAAATTGTTATGATAATAAATCACTTGAGTTTTATTATAGTCAATAATATATTATTTTACATTATTTATTTTATCCAATTTTATTCAAAATCATTAATTTATGAAACATCAAAAGAATGCTGAAAAAAAGAATGTGCACCAAAACCAATGTACCACTATCACAAATTAAAGATGGGATACACTTCACTAGAGAAGAAATTGTTTTGTAATTTAAAACAACAATAAAAGTATTATGTGATATATAACAACATATGATCCTTTTCATATATGAAAATTAATTAATCAAAATCTAAATCCACTTCCATCCCATGTTAGCTGCAATGGAGGGAGGATTTCATAAATAAAGAGGTAAAACTAGTTAATGAGAATAAAAAATCAGTAAGGTAAACATGTTTAAGCAGGAAATAATGGTAATTCATTATGATTTATAATAATATTACAAAATGATAACTATTTATGTATATTGGTTTTTTATAAGGTTTAGACGCAATAATCGGTAGATCCATACTAGAAGAAAAAATACTTTAATCAACTTTGAAATGGCTGGAACAATATGGTTTCATTAGAGGATTAGGTTTTAGAGTGTCTCTTAGAATATATTTTGACAATAAAAAATTAGAATAAGATACATATAGGATGATTAAAGGATTTCAAGAATAAATAGATGATTTGAAAGATATTATTGTCTCACCTGGTTGGGTAGACCAATATATGAGGAAGGATAAAAGTGAACTGGTAGTGGAACAAAGATCTACACATGAATAACTAAATGACCTCACTATATTTGAGTCTATTTGTTCCCCTCTACCACATATCTTTCCCAAGGTAATCAATTTTTTCATTAATTTTTCTCCAAAAAGAAAATCCAACATCTTCCAATAACCTTATATTAATATAATTTTGTGAGGTAAAGTTATATTTTATTTTTATCTCTCAACACCCATGCAATATCTTATTTAGTGAGTTATTGTGTATAATATTCTTGGGAGACAAGCTACACAATAAAGAACTACCAAAAAATCACATGAGAGTAGGAATTAAGGTAGCTCAAGAGTTGACCGCTGAGTTTCCAGTTCCACTTGATGATTCAGATATTACAATGGTTAGTAATGTTATTTAAACTTTTTGAGTAAGGTTGTCTAATATTTTGAAGATACATGAGGTATGTCTTTAACAAAATTTTTCTTATAAAAAACTTATAAAATTGATGAAAATAGTACTTAAGTAATTTATGGTTTTACTAACAAAAAATGTGATGTTGAAATAGAAGGTCAGATCAAGTCAATCTTGTGAATCGACCAATAAATCATAAAGACATTTCAAGACTAACTTCTCCCCACCAGTTCGACATGAAAATTTATTATCATTACAACTTCATGAAGATTATGCATTTAAAGATGTAAATATATCTTAAATTCCATATAAAGGTGAAATATATGAAACTTTAATTATAGACAAAATTTTTCTTGAGAGTATAAATGAGATTCTAATGTTTGAATGGATTGGAGTCTCAATTGTGAAAACATAAATAAGGTAAATTTTCATAATGCATCTATCTAAATGGTGATCTAATATGTTTTTTAAAGTTAATAAATATTCATATTTTATACAAGTGCTTATATTACTACTATTTAAAGGGAAAATTGTGTGTAGCATGATTTGGGTTCATTAATCCTTATATCATTTCTACACCCAAAACTAATTTGGAGAAAGAAGAAATTAATAAGAAGAGAGTTGATCTATACGATACATATAAGAAAAAAATAATATACAAAAGACTATTTTTATGCCTATAGTGTATGGGTAAAACTATACAATATAATCACATAAAACATATTTATCTTTTTCTCATTAATTGTTTTTATTTTTTTATGAAGCCCTAGTTGTTGATCATAGTCAATCAGGAAACCCCAAATATTTATTTTTTAGAACCAATGGATAGATATCGAACAAACCGACCACACTTGATGTGTATTGCGATTTTTTAATACATTGTAATCTAAGTTTTATAGATTAAAATTGAATTATATGTTTTATTCTATGTTTTAACATGAATTTTTTTATGATAGGTCGATCACTAAATATAGGTTAAATCATAGAAATAATTTAATGAATGAACATATAAAGCCTGTAGATTACATCAAATGGAATCAAATTAAGGTATATATAGAAATATTTATCCATCAAAACATATTTCAATAAAATTTACTTATTTTTTTCAATGTTTCTAGAGTTTCTGAAGCATCATAATGGAAGAAATTGTGGATATTATTTTTGAAAATTTATGAGGGAGTTCATAAACCATGAAAAGACTAGAATTCCCAAATATGTTACTTCCAAATTTAATTACAATTTGAATTAAAATATTTCTTACTAGTTATTTTGTCTATATTTTCTGAATACTAACAAGATTTATAACAACCTATATACTCTAAATAAGAAGTAAAATTTTTTATAGATAAGAAGGAAGCATAAAAAGAGTTAGAATATTTTATGACAACAAATTTAGGTGATTACCTGAAATATTTGTGATCTGGTACAAGCTATAATGTTAAAAATATATTTGGTGTGTGAATCATTAGCATAAAAATGCTTATATATTATTTTTTATCTTTTTATCAAGGAGAGTTATAATGGAGGTAATCAATTTTTTTAGAATCAACCAAAAAACATGGTGTTAGAATGTATACAAGCATCATGAATAGGTGACTTACTACTACTTATTTTGTTAATATTCTCACTATTTTAACTAATTTTTTTATTTAACTAGTAACCAACTAATGAATTTTCATCAAATAGTCAATTAATTAAAAATTCATATATATAAAATCATAATTTAATATTGTTAAAACCTTTAGACACTTTCAATTAAGAAATAGATATAAAATCTAGAATAAATAATATTTGATACCAACAAAACTGAATTACAGTTAAATAGTTGAACATATGAATTGAATTTTGATACATTTATTCAATTTTTCTTCTCATTCTCTATTAAGGTTCATTAAACTTTGTTTAAGATCATCTGATGCTGAACCATCCCTGCTGCATAAAGTGGTTTCTTCATCTCCTATATCAAATAATTCTTGATTGAATTCATGTTCTAATTGTCTCTAAAAACAATTTCTTAATTAAAATGTGAGACAAAGTTCAGAAACTAAAATAAGATAATGTTTCAACAGTTTCAAAGTAAAATGTCATATACATCAATAAATTAGATAATTTAATGTTATATTAATTTAAAAGTACATAAATTCAACATTAATTTTATTATATTTCAAATTTTATACATTTGATATGGGAGGGTATGGAAATATAAATCAATATTTCAATGCTCATTGTGTAAAATGGGTGGGAAACAAAACTATATCCAGATGTGATTGTGCTTTGTTTCATAAAACCATCTCTAAGACTATCAATAAATTAATCATATTTATTCTTCATTTAATATTCTATTGAATTAGTTGATGAATGATCTCCTCCAACTTGAGACAACAATCTTTTAGTTATATATTCTATTAATGGTATAAAAAATATTTTAAGATATAAATGTAACTTATTTTATATTCTAAAAAAAATTAATTTAAAATTGATAATTCCATATGCAATCTATTGTGTGTTATTTGCTGTTGCAATCTTTAAAATGTAATGAACATTATAAATTTATTATTTTGTTGAAAAATAAAATATAACACGAATATAAGTTTATACATATTGGGAAATTACCATGGAATAATTGAGGGAGGTGATGCATTATAGTTATTGCACCAAATGATACCATTCAATTAATCTACCTTCTTTCTACAAGAATTGTATGATTCATAATACCCATTGTAGTTGCTTTGAATTTTTTTAACTGTAGCCATTATTTTACAATTTGTAACTTATAATCCAATAAATGAATATTTAATGTGTATCATTGATAAAATATAATTTTAATTAATCAGGTAAAAATATAATACCACTAATTAAATCCATTATCCAATATTTGTGCATGATCTAATTTTTTATTTTTTTCTTCTTATCAAACATATGGAATAATTCACCATACAATAGAGAGCATACAGAGGATTTTTCTCTCAAGTCTTCAAATGTTTCTTTGTGATTTCTTCAACATACTAATGATTAAATAATTCAATAATATTTGAAAATAAATTTCATCACAAATTTTAAAATTGTGAAGAATAATTATATAGGCACAATTAAATGGAAGTAGATTAATAATTTATTTCAATGGAAATGATGCATAACTACATTTAGATGTAAAATTCAAAAACATTACCTGAGAATCAACTGAGTGGTAGTTCATAATCATATATTAAGTACAAATGAGAGATAATATAGAAAATAAGTATTCTAATTTGATAAAGGTATATAAAATGATCACATATTTCTAAAGGAATGAACTATAAGAATTTTAGGATTCAGAAAAGGATTTCTTACATTCATGATTGAGGTAATAATTATTGTGTGTAAATAGAGTTGAATTATTTTTAATGAATAAAATGAGGTAATTTTTTTTTGGAATTTGTAATTAAATTTGTAATGTATATTGAAATAACTAATAACTAATTCGCTTTGCATGGATAAGTTTAAAGACTAAAATATTAGTTGTTTTAGTTTCTTCGTTCAAAAGTTTTTTAAGTAGTTATTGAAATTCATCCCACAAACAACAGCTAATATTTATTCATTTGTAACATTTAATTAATGGTATATTATATTAAATTTAAAATTATGGGGTCCATAAGAATTTTTAAATTGAATTTTTAATTACCCTTCATCTATCTATGCTAGTTTCATTATTTGGTTATTTTTTTCCACACATTCATAGGATGATAATGTTATATCTTTATGATAACATATAATATAACATGCTCATTATTGAATGTTCAACATATAAAAATAAAATTGTAGACTATTGACGAATGGTAATAGTAAAATCAAACTTACCTAGGAAAAATTGTATTTTAGTTTATTTTATTATCTTTTTACGAAATTTTTTTAGTTAATTTCATCATCATATTTATCTAATAATTATTTTGTTAATTTTCATTTAGATCATGAATAAATGTAAGAACGCATTACTTTCTAATGAATTAGAAAACCACTTGATGCATGAAACATGATGTGTTTGAGAAAGGTTTCATCTTCCAACATAATGGAACATTCTCTCTTTTTTCTAGTTTTTCCATATAGTTGAATGAAAAAACATATCATATACTCAATTAGTCACCCCATAATCTGATACACAATGTGCTCAGTATGACTCATACTATGTGTTTTAGTTTATAATTTAAATTTAAGTAAAAAACAAACATCACATACTCAAACCCAATAAAACACATAAATATTATTTTTATAATTAAGGAAAATAATCCCGAAGTCATTTGTGATGTGTTGGAATAAGACACCCCTCAATCTGAAACACAGTTTGGCCGGTATAACTCCATGGGTGTATTTTTATTTAATATTGAAATTTTAGTAAAAAAGACTAGTGATATACTCAAAATATAGAAAACAAATTCGTATTCTTTTTATACTTTATTGAAGGAATCCATAAATCCTTTTTATGTGTAGGAATTATCCACACCTCAATCAGATACATGATGTGACTGATATGAATCGAAGTGTCTGTTATCAGTTCAAAATTGATATTTTAGTTTAAAAAAGATCACTCCCCGAAAAACAATAAAACAAGCTCATATTGTCGTCATAATTTACAAAAATAATTCATAAGTCATTTGTAACATGTAGGAATTAGTCTCACATTAAAAAAGACATGATGTGACTAGTATTACTCAAAGTGCATGTTCCCATATTCAAATGACATTTTTGTAAAAAATAAAACTGAAATAATCAAAACTAAGAAAATACATTCTAATTGTTTTTATACATTAGGAAAATTATCCATATGATATTTTCAACCTGAAGGAATCATCTGAACCTTAATTTGATTCATGGTGTGACTAGTATGACTCTATGTGTGTCTTTTTATTTAAAATTGACATTAATTTTAGTAAAAAATACAAGCGACATAATCAAATCCAAGAAAACAAATTCATATTGTTTTGACATTTTATTAAAATGACCCATAATTCCTTTTCTACATTTAATAATCATTCACACCTCAATACGTTCCATGGTTTGGCTGGTATAACTCTAATTGTGACTTTTTAAATAAAATTGACATTATGTTTAGTAAAAAACAAGGGACATACTCAAAACATGAAAATTAAATCAATTTTATTTTATAGTCCAGGAAAATGATCCATAGATCATTTTTTACATGAAAAGATCATCCCCATCTCGATCTAACACACGGTGTGACCGATATGACTCCAAGAATGTCTTTTTATTTAAATTTGACATTAATTTTATTAAAAAAGTTAACAGACTGACTCAAAACCAAGAAAAGACATTTGAGCTATTTTGATACTTCAAGAAAAAAATTCATAAGTAATTTTTGATATGTAGGAATTAAATTCACCACAAAACAATGAATGGTGTGAGCGTTATGACTCTAAGTGTGAATTTTTATTTAAAGTTGTCATTAATTTTATTAAAATAGAAAACTAATACACTCATAATTGATAAAATTAATTGGGATTTTTTTTATACATTAGTAAAATTATCCATCAGTCATTTTTGATGTGTTTGAATCAGCTACACATTAATTCAATGCACTGTGTGATCGGTATGACTCCAAGTGTGTCATTTTATTTAAATTGACATTAATCTTAGTAAAAAAAGACAGGTGAAATACTCAAAACAAAGAATATTCATTCATATTATTTTGAAAATTCGGTAAAATGATCCTTAAGTCACTTTTTATTAGTATGAATTAGCATAATCATAATCTAATGCACAATGTGACCGGTATGACTCCAATTGTGTCTTTTTGTTTGAAATTAACATTAATTTTAGTAAAAATGATATCTTACATTCTCAAAACTTATCAAACACATTAAAATTGTTTTGATAATTGTGTAAAATGATATATAAGTCATTTTTGACATATAGAAATAAGTCGCACCATAATTACGACATAAGGTGTGACCTGTATGACTTTAAGTATGTATTTTTATTAAAAATTACCTCTAAATATAGTAAATAAAACTGACATACACAAAATTGAGAAAAATCATTCATATTTCCTTGATAATTTAGTAAAATGATTCATAAGTCATTTGTGATTTGTAAAAATCAATTGAACCTCGATCTGATGCATGTTGTTCCTGTTATGAATCAAAGTGTCTGTCATTAGTTTAAAATTGACATTTTATTTCAAAACGTTTAACTTAATGAAAATCAATGAAACACGCATGTATTATCTTGATAATTTATTAAAATTATTAAAAAGTCATTTTCTATGCGTAGAAACTAGTCTCAAGTGAAACTGACACATAATTTGACCTGTATGATTCAAAGTGAATGTCTCCAATTAAAAATGGCATTTTAGTGAAAAACACAAGTGACAAACCAAAATATAAGAAAATGAATTGGAATGATTTTTATACATTAGGAAAAAATATCCATAAGCCATTCTTAATGTGTATGAATATTCTACACCTCAATCTGGTATATTATGTTCTCGGTATGACTGAAAGTATCTGTTATCTGGTAAAAATTGATATTTTAGTTCAAAAAGTGTCACTCATTGAAAACCAAAAAACACAAATAAATTATCCTTAAATTTTTTAAATATGAATCATAGGACATTTTTGATGTATAGGAATTAGAATCACATAGAATTGACACATGATTTGACTGGAATGACTGAATTGGTGCATTTTCAATTTAAAATGATATTTTAGTAAAAAAACAAGTGGCATACATAAAACTGATAAAACACATTTGGATTTATTTTATTCTTAAAATAATCAAAAAAGGAATTTTTTATTTGTAGGAATCATCCACACCTCAATATGATTCATTATATGGCCGGTATGACTCCAAGTGTATCTTTTTATTTAAAATTGACATTAATTTTTGTAAAAAGGAGAACTCACTTACTCAGAACAAAGAAAATGAATTTGCATTGTTTTCATATTTTAGGAAAATATCCATAATTCAATTTTGACATATTTGATTCTTCCTAACATTAGGAAGATACACGGTGATCCTAGTATGACACAAAATGTATGTTATGATTTTAAAATTTATAGTTTCGTTCAAAAAGTGTCACTCACTAAAAATAGAGAAAACACACTCATATTGTCTTGATAATTTGTAAAAATGATTCATAATTCATCTTTTAGGTGAAGGAATCATTATCACTTCAAATTAACACACGATGTAACTGGTATAACTAAAAGTGCTTATTTCCAGTTTAAAATGATATTTCAGTAAAAACACAAGTGACATACTCAAAACTGAGCAAACACATTTAGAATATTTTTATACATTACGAAAATGATCCATAACTCATTTTTTAGGTTAATGAATTATATTCACATCAATATGATAAACGATGTGACCCGTATGATTCAAATTGTGTGTATCCAATTTAAAATGACATTTTAGTAAAGAAGAAAATTAACATACTTCAAATCAATAATGAACATTTAAATTGTTTTTATAGTATATTAAAATGATCCATAAGTTATTTTTGATGTGTTATATTTATCTGTACATCAATATGACATATTGTGTGGCTAATATGACTCCAAATGTGTCTTTCTATTTAATATTTAAATTAATTTTAATAAAAAAGACAACTCACAGACTCGAAACTAAGAAAATGCATTTGGATTGTTTTGAAACTTTTGGAAAAATATATACAAGTCATTTTTGATGTCTAAGTATCATCCAAACCATAATATGACAAATAGTTAGATTGGTATGACTCCAAGTGAATCATTTTATTTAAAATTGACATTAATTTTAGTAAAAAAGACAACTAAAATGCTCAAAAGTTAGAAAAAAAATCATATTCTTTTTATAATATAGGAACACAATCCATAAGTAATTTTTAACATGTAAGAATCAACCATACGTCAATATGATACACTATGTGTCTGGTATGACTCAAAGTGTCCATTATCAGTTTAAAATTGTCACTTTAGTTCAAAATGTGTTAAAAACTAATAGCCTAGTAAACATGGTTGGATTGTTTTTATAATATAGGAGAATGATTCATAATTCATTTTTCATGTGTAAGAATAATTCAAATGTCAAAATGGCACACGATTTGATCGGTGTGACTAAAAGTGTGTGTTTCTAGTCTAAAATGACATTTTAGAGAAAAAAAAACACATGTGACAAACATAAATCCAAGAAAAAAAACATTTGAATTGTTTTTATACTTCATGAAAATTATCCATATATCATTTGTGACATGTAAGAATCAGTCACAACTCAATATGACACACTATATGACGGTTATGACTTTAAGTGTGTCTTTTTAATAAAAATAGACATTAATTTTATTAAAAAAAGACAGTTATATACTGAAAATTGAGAAAACACATTGGAATTGTTTCAATACTTTAGAAAAAAACATCCATATGTCATTTGTGATGCGTAAGAATTAGTGGCACCTCAATCTAATACCCGATGTGTCTAGTATGACTCAAATTGTCTGTTTTTAGTTTAAAATTGAAATTTTAGTTCAAAAAGTGTCACTGAAAACTGAGTAAAAGTGCTTGTATTATCATGATAATCTTGGACAATGATTCATAAGTCATTTTTGATTTTTGAAAATTAGTCACATATAAAACTGACACACAATGTGACCAGAAAGACTGAAAGTTCCTATTTTCAGTTTAAAATGACACAGTACTACAAAATAGGTCTTTAACAGTGCTAACCATTTTCAGCATTGATAAAGGTCCCCTTCACTAGTGATCAAATAATACTGATATAGGGTAACCTTTATCAATACTAAAAAACGCTGAAAAAGGGACCTTTAATCAATGCTTTATTTGTAGCACAGATAAAGGATAACATTTATCAGCACTTTTTTGTGCTGATAAAGGTAACGAATAAAATAATGCAATTAAATAAATAAAAAATAAAAATCTGTAAATTAAAAAATATTAAAATTTTAATTAATTAAATTCTTATAGATAAAAATGAAAAACTTTAATATACATATATTTAAATTTTAAATATTAATAAATATTCTATATTAAATACAAAGTTATATAAATAGAATAAAATGAAATAATTAAACAAATAAAAAATAAAAATGTGTAAATTAAGAAAAATATTAAACATTTTATTAATTAAATAATTATTAATAAAATAAATAAATTTAATATATATATATATATTATAAATATTAATAAATAGTATATATTAAATATAGATATATAAAATGAATAAATTTTAACAATTAAATAAAATACTAAAAAATAAAAATTTGTAATAATTAAACAAATAAATGAATAAATTAAAAATTTTAAAAAAAATTATAAATGAAACAATTATTAATAAAAATGAAAAAATTTAATATATATATATATTAATTATAAATAGTAATAAATAATATATATTAAAAATAAATATAAAAAATGAATAATATATAATAATTAACAACATATTATTATCTAGTTCATTTTTAATGGTTTTTATACATAATTATTCATTAGTACATTTAATATAGAAATAAAATCAAACATGTTTATGTATATATATAAAGGTAAATAATATTTCCTAAAATATGATTTATTTAATAAAAAATATTTATGCTTACATTAAATAAGTCTTATATTTAGTGGTCTATAATAAAAAATTAATATTAATAAAAAATTAATATTAATAAAAAATTATGACTAATTGCATTGAGTAATGGACATAATTAAATGTAGTTTGATTTTTCAATTTAACATATATCAAATGTGTGTTACACTAATTTCACATGCATATATGAAATTAATTCAGTTTTATATACAACGCACACAAATAAATATTTACAAAATTAATCAAATCTTATAAAGAAACACATACACCTAATATTTATTTAATTTATTCAGATTTTAGTATTCATTTTAGAATTTAATTATAACATGATACATTTAATATATTATGTTTCTAATAAATAAATTTTATTTATTTATTTTTCATATTATTACACATAGGTGTTATTTATTCATTTATAGTATTATTTATTTATTATTATTTATTTATTTGGAATTTAATAATTTTATATTACTTATTTATTTATATATATATACACCATGTTTTAATATTTTCAATATATATTCATCTTTATTTCAATATATATCCATACTTTTCTAATAATTTATATTTAATAAATTAAAATTATCCATTTTTCAATATTTTTAAAGTGCCCTCATTTTTAATTATTCAACTTCACTCATTTTTAACCTTCATTTAAGATTATATATTTATTAATAATGTAAAAAATATATTAGTAAATAAATATTTATAAATAAACCTATTAATAAATATATAATTACTATGTTAATAAATTTATATATTCATAATTATAAATAAATAAAAATTATATTTTAAAAAAGTATTTACATTCTTATTTACACATAAATATATATATTTGAATAATGAAAAAAGTATGATGACTTTATTTTAATAATTAATATATTTTCAATATTCATATTTATATTTATATTTATATTTATTTATTAAATATATATATTATTATATAAATAAATATAATGATATAAATATATAAATATTATTTTTCTATTAAAATTATGTATATATTTATAATTATAAATAATTAATTATTATTTTAGAAAAAAATATTTATATACCTATAAATAACAAATTATATATATTTAAATAATTTAAAAATATAAAAATTTATTTAAATAATTAATATATTTACAATATTTTTATTTTTATTTTTATTTTTATTTTTATTTATATTTAGTGGTGGGTTGTCCCTCGGGGGGCTATGGTCTACCTTTTCATCATATCTGTATGGTGTGTGTGTGTGTTTAATGTAATTGTACCCCCAAGCACCTAATATATATAAATATATTTATAAATTTTATTTTTAATTATAATTATAAATCCTTTATCAGCACTTACATTTTGGAGCTCATAAAGATGTCTTTTATCGGTGCTTCTTTAGTGCTAATAAAGATATAGATTTATCAGTATTAAATAGCATTGATAAAAGGAATCTTTATTAGTGCTAAAACATTAGCACTGAAAAACATGCCTTTTATGATTTATTTTTTAGCTCTGATTAATTTTTATCACTATTAGCACTAAGAAAGCATAGATAAAGATATCTTTTATCGGTGCATTTTAGGAAGAGATGACAAATGTATCCCATATCTATTTAAATAATCCAAATCAAAACTAATTTAGTCATGATATCTCAAGTTTTTGCGAAATTCCCCTTCTAATAGTGCTCCTCCTCACTCATTGATTGCTTATTTAGATTCCATTTAAGGTGATTTTGCCAATATATTTTCTAGTAGTCAGGCGATTTAGGAGTTTTTTCATTTTCATTTATTTTTTATTTCTTGTGCTTTTTATATCTTGTTTTTCATTACCTTTTTTCATTATCATTCCATTACTGCTTTCCCTTCTTCTTCAATCCTTCCACTCGTTGTTTCTGATGGTTTTTCATTATCAATGACATCCCAAGGTAGGTTTATTTATGATTTCACTGTTCCCTAAATTGTCTCATGTTCTTGGGTGTTTAAAATTGGTTTCTCAAAAAATATAATTATTATTTGGGTTTAATTGGATTTAAATATGCTAGTTACTCATGGTGTTTAAGGGATTATAATTGATTTTAAATTATTTTCTTATGGATTTAACCTTCATTTTAATCTGTATTTAAAGGATAAATTATATTTGTTTCCAATAAAATATTTATGTTCGTTTTCATAAATTAATTTGTAGTTTTAAAATTATTTGAGGTTGTTTATGTAATCTATTTGGGTAATTCATGAGTTTATGACATTGAGTAATTGGGGTTTTCTTGTTTGAGATGTTTTCTTAAGTTTTATTTTGTTCTTGTGTTATTTATTTGTATCCAATGTTATAAATTCCTATTTACATGTTTTATTATTATACACATATGTATTTTTGTATATATCTATATATATTAGACACATGCATGTATTCACATGAAAATATGTGAATATTTGTATTGAGATATGGTTAGATATGTATATGTGTAATTGCATATATTTAAAACATTTAAAGTTATGTTTTAAAATTTAAACACATTGATTCCAATTGGGTTTCTTATATAGGTTTTTAAATAGGGGTTTTTGGATTGTTTTTTCATTTAAAAATAGATTTTATATTACAAAATTTTTATAAAATGTCCTCAAGAAAAATAATCACTTTTCTCATGAGCTTTCAAATTGGTTTTCTAAAGGAAGCTTGGTTTAAACTATGTTCTTAATTTTGGGTTTTTATTATTAATGGAATGGATTATTTCAATGTGAATTGTTTTTTGGTTTTAACATGGGAGACCATAGATAGGATGGTAAATAGATGGGTTCTGCTCTAGCTTAATTGACATATTTTCAATGGGTCTTTCTCGGTTTCCTTAAGAGGCTCAGGTTGTATTACTTGTTTTGGTCACATAACCAGCATGTATTCTTTGAGAGAGTGAGTTACCTTTAGAACCTATAGTTCAGACCTCCTCCCTATGTGTTATGGATTATACTTATGGTATTATATATATTTTCTGGAGCCCACTTTCGCTTATGTGTCAGGTTGTCTTCATCATACTTATTTAATTTTATTGATTATATCTTATACACTAAAGATTCTATTTTGAATTTTTTTTGTTTATTTATTTCATTTTGGTTACATTTAATTATACTGGGTTTTCCTTATTAGTTCCATTTACTTGAAAACAAATCCAAAATTAATTTTTAAATGTTTTTTAAATAAATAAGGATTGAGCCAAAGAAAATGATTTTCAAGTGTTTATTTTCATTTAAAAGGAAAAAATAAATTGTTTAATAAAGGATTTAAAATACTTGTCTAAAATATTATTAATTTTCAAAGATTGATTTCAGGAAAATATCATTGTTGGATTTTCTTAAAATAAAAAAAACATATTCTCCATATGTATTTCAAATTATATTTCTTGGTACTTTAAAAATTGTATCGTAAGTTTATAACAAGGATAACTTTATAACAAGATTTCCACCAATATAGTTATTAATGTTTGATTGTTACATTATAATAAAAAACATGATGATTTTTTCACCCTCATTAAGAAACCCTTGGGATAATGTTTTTTATAGGATATTTCAATTTTATGGGATATGTAATTATTATTATTAGTTAATGTTTTTATGATGTGATAAGTAGATATTTAAGGAGAGGATGTTGGAGGTGATATGATTTTTATTTATTCTGTTTTATTCTAGGTTTATAAAATGATCATGTTCATACGTTTTTCTCACCTCCACTATAACTATTCCATGGGAACCCTAGGAAACTATGATAGTGAACTTGTGTTTGTCATAGTGTGAGGACATGATGTACTTATTGCTTTTCCTAAACCATTAGTTATGTAATATCCATGATTCATCACCTATAGTGTTAGGGATGTGATATCCTTGTTTATCTATCGATGGAGTTATTATTGATGGGAACCCTTATATTGTTCATTCTACTAGTATATGTTCAATAGTGTCACACCCTCAGATCTAGTGAGATTCCCATGATGATTTTTCATTTAATGATATTAGTTAGAGATCCCCAACACACAAACTATTTTCATCCCATTTTACATTTCATGGACATGTTGCAGTAATTTTTTGTTTTACTATTATTATATGCTATTGTTATTATGGATCTCATTTTATCTATATACCATATTTAATTTATGTTTGAGTTAACATTTTTTCTTAGAAAATGTGTTTTTAGAAAGGTTTTTAATGAATAAAAGTGACTTTGATTCATTTTTAATATGCTTTGAAGTCCAAAATTTTAATATTTTAAAATTTTTTTACTTTTAAATGTATGATTCCATTCATTGGTTAGAAAAAATAAATTTATAAAGAATCATGTAAAATGATTTTTTATTTATCAACATGATCATAAATGTAATGATCTTAGTCAGGGTTGTATTTTATTTTCCAAAAGGGTTTTCCTTGGCATTTTAGAAAGAGATAAATGTATGAAATTTCACTCCATTTTAATTTCCTTTTTTGAAACATTTTTTAAATGGTGTTCAGAATATTTTTTGTGAAATGTTTTATAAATGAAATTTAATTGACTATTTGGTGAAATATTACTAGGGATATTTAGGTGAAACCCTATATACACACCCATATGGGTATATATAGGTTTTATGCTTTAATATATGTTATGAGGTTATGATATCAATGTATAAAAGGTAATTCTTAACTAAGTATATGCATACCATTTAAACTTGTGATTTGAAACTAAGTTCAAGATTATTAAATGTACTCAAGATATTAGAACATAAATATGTACCAAATAGTAATTTCTTTTCTTGAAAAAAGGACTAGTACAAATGAATATTCACGTCACTTTATCAAAATAAATTGAGGTAACTTAACCCAAACATATGATAGCTCCATTCCTTTATGGATATTAAAATGATTTGGAGATTATAAAATTTATAAGAATGAAATTATATAAATGAAAGAATGTAAATAATTAAATAACACCAGTCCAAACATTAATTTCAGACAATAAATAATTTTAAAACAATTAAATATGTTTAACATAATTTACATAATAAATCAGGCATAGATATATAATTTTGAAAACGCATGCGATGCAGTTTCTACACTGCCACACCCTGTCTCATGAAAAAATATTATTCATTCCTCCTAGAGATAAATTTTCACTTAAAATGCTACTCATCACCCATAGATATGATATATCATCACTATTTCACAATTTCTAAACAACCAAAATCATCCCATTATCTAATAAACACCCACAACATTGTAAAAACATGAAACTTGGTGTAACGTCATGTTTGGTTTCTTACTAAAAAAAAACCAAATTTGTTATCATTCTCTCACCCTGGGTACTCAAGCACCTGCAATTCAACTCAAACTCACACAAATTTAAATCAAAGATAAGTTTGATATCACACACAAACTCCATTTAACACCTCATGATCTTTTTTAAAATATTTTTCAATTTCTTGAATACTTTTAAGACCTTATTGATGTTATTTCTAAAATAAATTGTATGGCATATAAAATCTTGGATTTGTGGCTTCTTTTGTGATTTTTCATATAACTGATTTTTTATTTTGGAATAGTCACTTAATTTAATTTATAAATAATCCCATGGTAACCTAGGTATTTTGGTGGGTATTCAAGGAAAATCATGTTATGATTTAAATAGTTAATTTACTATTATCTTCCAAAAAAATATTCATTTTATCTACATAAAATGTTTTCAAAATTCCTAATAATCATGAATTTCATTAGACTTTTTGGGGGAATACATTTTATTTTTATGGTTATTCCAATTTTAAATTTCAGTTTTGAAAAAGGAAACTTGGTTTTATTTGTTAAAGTCAGGTTTTAAATGAAAAAAATAATGTTTTCACTTAAAATAGATTCAATATTTTGAAACTCATGAAGTGATTCCATAGTGAACCTTTAAATTTTTAATCATTTCACTGTGTACATATTTCCATGGAAATAATTTTAAAATTTTACTTATTTGTTAATGGTTTTTTGAAATTATTTTAAAAAATTTCTTTTAAAGCTAAAAGTTTTTTTAGAAAATTTTATTTGTATCACATTAAATGTTTTGAAAAAAAATTGGTTGATTTTCACGTGGAATTTAAAAAAATAAAATAGGGTTTTAAAAATTCAAACATCATCCTTTTGAAATTTGAAATTGTTTTTGAGATGTGATATGCAATTTTAAATTAATGTTTGGTAATTTAAAAAAATGAAATGAGGAAACAATCATCTTCATCAGTTTCATATCCCAAAAGTTATTATTTAATTTTTTTGATTGAGACTCATCCCCAATCTCTTTTATACATGAACTTATTTTTCTTGAACTACTCTATGAAATTGTCATCCCATACAGGGTATCAGTTATCATTTTGGATGAATTCATGGGATAAAACCTTCAATAGTGTTGTAATTATTTTCTTAAATTCAATTACCCATTTCCTTTGAAGAATAATGAAATTATTTGAAATGAAAAAATGTTAGGTTCCCCTTATTAGAATTATCTACATGTTTCACATTTTATAACGAATATTTTATGTGTATTTTTTTTTTTCAAAAATGATATTTTATGAACCTAATAGGATTGATATGAATTGAAAATGGATGCACACTAATCATAGGACAAAATAATATGAATATAGAGTTAAAGAGTTCATCAATTTTGCAATAGACAAAGAATACGACCATTCTCAAATCGTTTTTTGTGTTTAGATTGTTTTTATTGAAGAAAAATTAGTCCAAAAGAGTTGGAAGAACAATTTATTTGTCACGAAATTGATTAGATCATTAAATTTTAGACTAAAAATGGGGTAAAACTGAATGTGAAAACCAATTGGGATGATATTTTTATTTATAGATCATTTGATATGAATACTATTGTAAATGATGATGGAGATCACTTAGAAGAAATGTCAATTTAATTTAAAATGACCTTCATGATTGTCCAATGTTTCTTTTGAAGATAAATAGTTTTTCTAAGAGACCATTTAAAATCGATTATACTAAATACACAACATTTTTAGTTATATTTAACTTATATAATTAGAATTCTAGAAGGGGATGGAGAGACACCAGCTTTACAGAACTACTTGGTCTCTTAAATGATATTCTACCAAAGGAAAATAAGCCTACATGTCAAACATATAACACCAAAAAAACTATGTATTCAATCGAAATGACCTCTAAATAAATACATTCTTTACCAAATGATTTAATATTGTTTCTAAAATACTATGAATCACTCATAAAATGCCCCAATTATGGTGCAGAATGATAAAAGAAAAATTAATCAAGTCCTTTTAATGATGTATAGTAATTTACTATCATTAAATGGTTAAAAATAGTATATTTATGTTAGGAATCAATGGGAAAATTTATATGGAATGTAGATATAAGAATTAATGATGGTAACCTACATCATCCAACATATTCTCCACAATAGAATAAATTTTATTATGAGTTTCATGAATTTGGAAATATTCTGAGTAACATTCATATTGTATTATCTAAATATGGAATAAATTCTTTTGGTGTATAGAGTAGTAATCACAATATGTGTCTTCTCATGTTGGTAAATTATAACATTCCTCCATGGTTATGTATGAAGTGAAAATATATTATGTTGTCTCTTCTTGTATCTGGGCCAAACAATCCTGATAATGATATTGATTCCAATTTGGAACCATTGATCAATGATTTGAAATTGATAAGGGATATAGGAGTTATAATGTATGATTCTCATAGAAGTGAGGAATTTACATTGAGGGCCACATTGTATGGATTGAAAAATGACATTCATACATATGGAAATTTTCTAGACTATAGCATTAAAGAAATATAGTGGTGTCCCATTTTTTATGAAAGCACACACTCAGTTTGGATGAAACATTACTCAAAGATTGTGTTTTTAGAACATTCAAACTTTTTACCTCAATGACAAAAATATTGATCCTTGATGAGATCACTCGATAAGAATACCGACAAAGGTATGACACTGTCTCCACTAACAAGTGATTTGCTATTTGAAAACAGAAAATATGTTGACATTTTTTTTGGTAAATCATTTTCAAATAACCCTTAGGAAATTATGTTGTAAAATTTGATTAATTTTTTTGAATTATAATATTTTAATTTTTTTTACATCATAAATATTTTTGTTGTTATGAGTGGAGAAAAATATTTATTTGATATTGGTATTGGAATATTAATAAATGTTCCTGAAAAAAAAAATTGGAGTCAAGGATAGGTTGTACATGACTGACTTGGCGATAGGGGAAGCATTAGATCAGTGAAGGGTAAACGGTGGAATTTTCTTCCTCTAGTATATTTCACTCTATCCCGATCGGAAAAACTGAGATTTTTTATTTTCCTTAATGGCATAAGATTTCCATAGGGGTACTCATCCAATACCAAGAACACCATGTTAATAACTAATTTTAAGTTACAAGGAAAAAAATAACACAATTTTTTTTGTTTTGATGCAACATTTGATGACCATTTCTTTATGATGCATTATTCCTAAAAATTTATGACATAAATTAACCATTATTTACTTATTTTTCAAATCCATATGAAGTAATGTTATAGACCCGGTAAAATTTACAAACATGAATAAGGATTTTACATTCATATTATGTGAATTAGAGATGTTCTTTCCACCATAATTATTTGATATAATGGTCCACCTGAGGGTTTACTTGGTTAGATAGGTTCAAATATATGGTCATATCCATTATATATATATGTACCCATTGAATGGTATATGAAATTATAGAAAGGGTATATCAAGAATTGAAGTAATTAAAAAGGTTGTATTGCATAATGATATATTATTAAAGAAGATTTTGAACTCTATAGTGATTACCTATCACATGTAGACAATATCAGTGTCCCAAATTCTTGTCATAACAGAGACCTTATGGGTGAATCTATTTATATAAGAGATGTTGGTACAATTACTATCATAGAGTGGGAGAAAGGACACCATTGCATTTTAAATTATAGTGAATATGTTGATCCACACATTTTATTACCAAAAATCAATTCTTATATATGTTATTCCATCAAGGGATGAAAGATGGATATCAAATACACATAATAAGTAGTTTATTGGAAGGTTATGAGATCAAATTTATAAGGATTTATCAGAAAAACTGAATTTAATTACCAAATAACCTCGATTGATATCTAGGGGACCAAATGAATATGTTATATCAAATAATAATTTTGTAATAAATGGTTATATGTCCAAAAAAATGTGATGGATGTAGTAAGATACAAAATAGTGGAGTTATGGTTGTGGTAGAAGAGATTACTATATCAGGTTCTAATGATAGAAATCCAATTTATGAAAATATGTCATATTTCAACATTATTTAATAGATATACGAGTTTTATTATACAATATTTCAAGTGCCAATTTTCCATGTAAAATGGGTTGACACTAACAGTGTAGTGAAAGTTAAGGAAATTGGCCTCGTGAAGGTGAATTTCAGTGTAGAATAGGAAAAGGACAATCTATTCATAATGTAGTCACAAGAAATAAAAGTATTTTATATCTCAGATCCAACAAAAATAATTTCTAAATTTTTCTATTAGATACTAAAACAATAGTAGGGTCATATGAAAATTCAATCGAGGATGGACCTTTCATTGACATATTACAACCATTTCATAGAATTACCAATGTAGACAATTTATTGTACATTATAGGGGACCAAAAATATGGGATTTGGATTCTTTATAGAGGATAAAAATCACTTTAACCTTTAAAAAATAATGAGAGCTCAATGATAAGGTTAAAGTGTTTTTTAATATACTAAGTTTTTCCTCAAAATATTATCTATTCTCTACTTCATTAACATAATCTAAATTAAATGTTTGACTACTCATATAGATAATGTCTTCTTCAAATAACGATGCTACCAATACTTGGGAAGAATATACTATTTATGTTGAAACTACATCATTATTAGGGAATTAACAACATGTTTATGAAAAAATAATAATAACGCAGCATCATAGTGTTGAATAAAGCTATCAATGAAAAAGTAGGGATATAAAATTTTAGGTTGTATGGAATAAACATGGCCATCCCATTGACCCCAAAAGGTCAACATTCATTAGTTCAGTTAGGGTCTCAATAAGGATGAATTTGTTGATTGATACAGATTTTTTGTGCCACGTCCAGTCTATAATGAAGGAAACCCTTTGGGTAGATATAAAGGTAATGTTATGATATGCTTTCTCAATTTTATCAAAATATTATATAACAAAATTATGGTTTAATTTTCATTATTACTTGTAGATTTAGTTTATATTATAATATTTCTATAATAAATATGTCTTAATATCAAATGGAAAATCCCATAGAGGCTTCAGAACACTTCTTACCAAGTTACATCTTAGGGAAGCTGATGTGAAAGTAAATCCTCATCCACCAATTAGTTTTGCACACATTATAAAGTATGAAACATGGAATTATTTCATAATTTTTCATGATGATAAATCATTTCATGTACATTTTATTCGATAATATATAATTTGACATTAATTATTTTATCCAATTTGATTCAAAATTGTTAATTTATGAAAAAACAAAAATTGATGAAAATAAAAAACGTACATCAAAACCAATGTACCCCTATCACAAAGAAAGGATGGGGTATGCTTCACTAGAGAAGAAATGTGTATGTGTTTTAAATAAACAATAAGACTTTTATGTGATATAAAATGGCATATATACATTGGTTTATATGAAGATTGATGAATCAATATCTGAAGCCACTTCCATCCCACATCATGTGCTATGGAAGGAGGCTCTCTTAAATAAAAAGTGTAAACTATGTGATGAGTACACAAAATTAATATGGGAAACATTTATAAGTATAAAAATATTAAATATTTATAATATATATCAAAATTAGAAAAAAAATATCTATTTATACTCTTATGATTTTTATACAGTTTAGACATAAGATTCGGCAGAGACCATACTATGAGAAAAATAATTTCAGTATCATTGAAGCGGTTAGAAAAATATATTCATGTTAGAGGAGTGGGGTTTATAGTGTATCTTAGAAAAAATTTAGATAACATAAAACCATAATAAGATACCTATTAGATTATAACATTAATTAAAGAACCAATAAATTCTTTGTAGGATATTATTGTCTTTTCCAGTTTTGGAGACCAATATATGAGAAAAGATCAAATCCAACTGACAATAGAAAAAAATAATTGTATATGAAGAACCAAATTACCCTAATAGATTTTAGGCTATTCGTTCACCTCAACTATATACCTTAACTAAGGTAATCAATTTTATAATTAAATTTTCTCCTAAATGTGAATCAAACAACTTATAAAAACTTTATATTACTAAAATTTTAAAGAAATATAATAGCAATGATTGTGGATATAATGATTACATATTTATGAGAGATATCATAAAACATAAAAGGAACAACATTCATAAATAGTTAATTTCAAAAGTTAATTACAATTTCATTAAAAATAATTCTTATTCATTTATTTGTCTATATTTTCTCAGTCCTACCATGATTTTTGACAACCTTCATACTCAAATGAAGATGTAAATTTGTTTAGAGATGATTGGGAAATGTACATGGTGCCATGATATTTTTCAACAACAAATTTTTGGGATTACCAGCTATTTTTGGCGATATACTAGAGTATATGATGTTTGAAATATATTTTGGGAGTGAATCATTAGTATCATAATACTTATATATTATTTTTGATGTTTTTATCAAGAAGTAGTATAATGGGGTAAAGAAATTTGTTTAGAAATGAGAAGAAAAAATGGTGTTAGAATGTATTTGGGAATCATGAAGTGATGAATTTATACTACTTAGTTAATTTTATCATCAATTTATCTATTTTTTAGTTAATTTTCTTATAATTTTTCAAATAAAAGCATACAAATTCACTCTATAGGTTTCTTTCTTTGGTGGTATAAAATGATAAAATAAAAGAAATACATTGGTTTCATTCTTGTCGGTGGTGGAATTATTTGGTTTATTCGATCATCAATTTAATGCATTATATAATATCACAAATTCTTTTGAAATCCATAAAAGTTACACATCATGTTTACATTAATGAAATGGATTGACTAAAACTGATTCTTTTGAAATCAGAAAATGTGAAATAAAATAATCCCACCATTATCTCACTTATAATCTCACAATAATTACATGAGTAGATGTGTTTAACCTATCCATTTTATGAATACATACATCGTTTCACTGGATTTCCATGGAATAATGTGTCCACCAGTTCTTCAATAATACACATGTTCACATTCATTATGTAAGGACCACTAAAGGATGTTTAATTTTATATTATATTGTCCAATGAATTTTCATTTAGGGTTTTGTAATATTAACTAAATCCATTTTATTTTAGTTTCATATGAATAAGAATAAATATAATCAAGTTTAATGATATATAAATAGAAAAAATAGGCTTTTAGTTGATTTATAATTATTTTGTCTACTTTTTTAGTGAATTTCATCATCATTATTATCTAAAAAAATTCTTGTTAATTTTCATAGATATCGTGAAGAAATTAAAGAACATGTTCCCTTATAATGGAAGATGAAATTCCATGCTGCTGAAAACATGAAGTGTTTAAGGAATATTTCCTTTACCTTATGAATGGAACATGATCTTTTTTTTACAGATACTTGAAAACAAAACACATATGACATACATAATCGGTTTCACCTCAATCTCATAAATAATGTGCATAGTATGACTCAGAATCTTTATTCTTAGTTTATAATTTACAATTTAGTTTAAAACACACATCCAGTAATCAAAACCAAGAAAAAGAGTTAATTTTATCTATAATTTAGAATAAAATCCATAAGTTATTTGTGATCTTTAGGAATCAACCTCACCTCAATCTAAAGCATGGTGTGTCTAGTATGACTCCATGTGTTTATTTTTATTTAAAATTGAAATTTCAGTAAAAAAAAGTGACATTATAATAACTGAGAAAACAAATTTTCATTGTTTTGATACATTTGTAAAATGATCCATAAGTCAATTTTGAGGTTAAGGAATAACCCTCACCTCAATCTGATATATGATGTATCCAGTATAATTCATAGTGCTTGTTATTAGTTTAAAATTGACAATTTAGTTAAAAATGTAACACTCGTTAAAAAATGATCAAACATGCTTGGATTTCCAAGATAATTTAGAAAAAAGATACATAAATCATTTATGACATTTAAGAATCAGTCGCATATTAAACTGACACATGATGTGATCGGTATCACTCAAACTTCATGTTTCTAGTTTAAAATTATATTTTACTAAAAATACAAGTAACATAACAAAAACCCAGAGAATCATTTAGATAGTTTTGATACATTAGAAAAATGATCAAAATTTTATTTTTGACATATAGAAATTATCCTCATCTAAATCTGACACATTGTGTGATCATTATGACTATAAGTGTGTCTTTTTGTTTCAAAATGTCTTTAATTTTAGTAAAAAATACAAGTTACTTGCTCAAATCCATGAAAATGTATTCACATTATTTTAATAATTTAGTAAAAATATCTATATATAATTTGTGATGTGTTGGAATCAGTCGGACCTCAATCTAACACATGGTTTGATCAGTATGACTCCAAGTGTAACTTTTTATTTAAAATTGATATTAATTTTCTTAGAAAAGACAAGTGACATGCATAAAACTGATCAAAAACATTAATATTGTCTTTATACTTTAATAAAAAAAATTATAATTCATTTTTTACTTGTTGGAATCAAGAATCACCACAATCTAATGCATGATGTGCCAGTGTGACTCAATGTGTATCTTTTTATTTAAAATTGACATTAACTTTAGTGAAAAAGAAAAATGACATAGTCAAAACAAATAAAACCAATTTGGATTGTTTTTATAATTTAGTAAAATGATACATAATTTTTTATATGTAATAATTATCCAAACCTCATTCTGATGAACAATGTTATTTGTATGACTCCCAGTGTTTCTTTTGATTTAAAATTGAAATTAATTTTAATAAAAAAGACAACTAACATTATCATAATTAGGAAGATCCATTTATATTATTTATATTATTATTATTATGATCTATAATTCATTTTTGAAAAGTATAAATCAACCTCACCTCAATTAGATACATGATGTGGCCATTATGACTCAAAGTGTCTGTTGTCATTTTAAAATTGACATTTTAGTTAAAAAGGTTTCACTTACTAAAAACAAAGAGAATTTACATGGATAGTCTTGATAATTTATTAAAATGATTCATAAGTCATTTATTAAATATATAAATAATTCTCATATCAAACTGACACATTATCTCGCTTTTATGACTCAAAGTTAGTGTTTCTAGTTAAAAATAACATTTTAGCAGAAAACACACGTGACATACATAAAACTATGAAAACACATTCATGTTGTTTTTATAATTTATTAAAATAATAAATAGGTTATTAATGATGTGAATTAATCATTCGTGTCTCAGTATGATACACTTTGTGACTAGTATGATTCCAATTGAGTCTTTTTATTCAAAATTGACATTAATTTTAGTAAAAAGGACAACCGACATACTGAAATATTGGAAAATAAATTCTGGTTGTTTTTAAACTTTTGAAAAATGATCCAAATGTTTTTTTAGGTTAAGGAATCATATACACCTCAATCGTATACATGATGTGGCATGTATGACTCAAAGTGTCTGTTATCAGTTTAAAATTAAAACTTTTTTTTCCAAAAGTGTCACTCCCTGAAAATAAGGAAAATTCTCTAAGATTATTTTACTAATTTAGGAAACTGATTCATATGTCATTATTGACATGTGAAAATTAGTATAACATCAAACTGACTCACAATTTGATGAGTATGACACAAAGTTTTTGTTTCTTGTTTTAAATGACATTTTAGTGAAAAACACAAGTGACAAACTCAAAATAGAGTAAAAAAATTCGGATTGTGTTAATACTTTATGAAAATAATATATAAGTCATTTGGGATTTTTGTAAATCATCCACACCTCAATTTGATGTATTATATGATCAGTATGACTCAAATTTCATGCTTCGAGTTTAAAATGACATTTTAGTAAAAAAAATGTGAAGTACTAAAAAATAAGAAAATGAATTAAATTTTTTTTTAATACTTTAGGAAAAATATATTCAAGTAATTTTGGACATATAAGGATCATATACACGTCAATATAATTCACTGGGTGACTTTTATGTCTCCAAGTGTGTCTTTTTATTTAAAATTGACATTAATTTTTGTAAGAAAGAAAATTAACAAACTCAACACCAAGAAAACGCATTCAGTCTATTTTGATACTTTTGTAAAATGGTTCATAAGTCATTTTTTACATTTAAGAATCATCAATAATACAATATGATGCATGGTGTGACCGGTATAACTCCATGTGTATCTTTTTCTTTAAAATTGAATTTAATTTTAATAAAACAGTCAACAGACATACTCAAAACTGAGAAAAAACATTCATATTGTATTTTACACTTTAGAAAAAAAATACATTAGTCATTTTTGACATGTAAGAAATATTTTTACATCAATATGATAAAAGATGTACCTATTATGACTCAAAGAGTCCATTATTAGTTTAATATTGACATTTTAGTACAATTTCACCCATTAAAACCCAAGAAAATGAGATCTAATTATCGTGACAATTTAGGAAAATGATTCATAAGTCCTTTTTTACATGTAGGAATTATTCGCACATCAAACTAACGCATAATGTGACCAGCATGACTCAAAGTTTCTGTTTTTGGTTTAAAATGAAATTGTAGTAAAAAATAATATTGGAATACTTAAAACTAATCAAATACATTCATATTGTTCTGATACAATAGGAAAATGATCCATGTGTCATTTTTTATACTTAGGAATTAACTGCAACTCAATCTGATGCACTTTGTGACTGGTATGACTCCAAGTATGTCTTTTTAATTAAAATTGAAATATATTATAGTAAAAAAGACAACTAAAATACTCAAAACCAAGAAAACTCTTTTTTATTATTTTTATACTTTAGGAAAATGATCCATAGACATTTTTTATGTGTAGCAATCATATACACATCAATACAATGATGGATGTTATTGTTATGACTAAAAGTGTTTTGTATTATTTAAAACTGACATTATTTTATTAAAAAAGAAAAATACACAATTAAAATAGAGAAAACACAATTGTATTGTTTTTATACTTTAAGAAAGTTATAATTAAGTCATTTTTGATGTATATGAATCATCATTTCCTTAATCCAATACACAATGTGCTTGGTATAACTCAATGTGTTTGTTATCAGTTAAAAATTGACAATATTGTTCAAAAAGGTTCACTAAATGAAAACCAAGAAAACATGCCCATATTTTCTTTATAGATTATTAAAATGATTCATAATTCATTTTTTATGAGTAATAATTAGCCTAACTTTAAACTAACACATGATGTGACTAGTATAACTCAACGTGTGTGTTCCCAGTTTAAAATGGAATTTGAAAAAAAAAGTGACGTACTTAAATCCAAAAAAATCATTCAGAGTGTTTTTATAGTTTATTAAATTGATCCATAAGACATTTGTGACATGTAGGAATCGTCTTCTCCTAAATCTGACACACTGGGTGAGCTATATGACCCCAATTGCATCTTTTTATTTACAATTGACATTAATTTTAGTAAAAAATACAACTGACATACTCAAAACCAAGAAAACACATTCATAATGTTTTGATACATTACTAAAATGATCCATAAGACATTTTTGAGGTTTATTAATTAGCATTCCCTTAATCTGATACATGATTTTATTGGTATAACTAAAAGTGTCTCGTATCAGTTTAAAATTGATTTTTTAGTTCAAAAAGTGTGTCTCACTAGAAACTGAGAAAACTCACTTAGATTTTATTGATAATTTAGTTAAATGATTCATAATTAATTTTATGTGTAGGAATTAGTATCTTGTCAAACTGACACATGATGCGAATAGTTTGACTCAAAGTGTGTGTTTTTAGTTTAAAATGAAATTTTAGTAAAAAACACAATTGACATACTCAAGAGTTGGAAAATGAATTCATCTGGTATTGATACATTAGGAAAATGATCCATAAGTCATTTGGGATGTGTATGAATCATACTCACCTCAATATGACAATGGTGTGACCAATATGACTCTATGCACATATTTTCAATATATAGGTCTAATTTTAATTTTAAATGTGCATCATATCTCCAAAACTGAGAAAATGGTCAAAGATTGTTTTCTTATCATTTTGTATATTATTTATTGATTATTTCAATATCATTTTTATCCTATATTAAATTAGTAAATTTTCATTTAGAAAAATCTTGAATACTAATAAAAAATAATGTGATGTGCAAGAATCAATAGAAACTTAATCTGATACACAGTGTTTCTAGCATGAATCAATGTTTAGTTTAAAATTAACAGATTCTATTTAATTTCTATCTTTCTAGTATTATTAATATAAGAATTATTTTCAAATACAGGTGCATTCAATTTCTAAATCATGGGTGGTTTGTTTTGTATTATGATGAGTGACATTAGGGTAAAAATACAAATGAACATTGATGTTTTGGAATGTCTTTGATAATTTATACTTACTCAAGTATTTATATAAACCAATGTTTGAAATTTATATAATTTAGTGTTTTTATAGTATTTTTTTGTAAATTTTATTTCATTTATAATTTTTATTATACCTATTTGTTGTTTTTAATTGTTTTTTGTGTGACAGTGTATAAGTAAATTGCATCACACTATAGTACGACCTTTTATCAGCACTAAATAAAAGAACTTTTAAATTTTTTCCTTCATCACCCCTTTTAAAATAACTGATAAAGGATTCATTTATCAGTGATTCAAAATCATTGATAAATTTTTCATTTATCTAATGCATGGTATAACTGTTATGACTCTAAATGCATGTTTTCAATATATGAGTTTTATTTTTGTTTTAAACGCGCATAACATTCTCCAAAACCAAGAAAACGTGCCCAGATTTTCTTCTCATCATTCTATCTACTATTAATTAATTAATTTACTTATCAATTTTATCTTATACTTATTTAGTTAATTTTCACAGTTATAATGCATGAATACAAAAAAGAGGGGATGTGATGTACAAGAATCAACCACAAATCAATCTGATACACAATGTTCAAGGTATAACTCAAAGATTAGTTTAAAATTAACAGTTTCTGTTTAATTTATTTGATTATAGGTTTACAAACATAATATTTTATTCTTATACAACTACATTATTTTTCTCGAGTAGGGGTAGTTTGTTTTATAATATCATGAGTGTGGGTCAAGGTCCAAAGATAAATGAACATTGATGTTTTTAATGTCTGTGAGAATTTTTACTTACTCATATAATTGTATAAATCGATGTTTACAATTTCTATAATATAGTGTTTCTTCTTGTATTTTTTTTAAAATTTTATTTCATTTATAATTGATATTTTACTTGTGTTTTTCTTCTATTTTTTGTGTTGTGGTGCATTGTAAATTACAGCATAATATAGTATTCCCCTTTATCAATTATTCTATATGTAACAACCCAAAACATTTATAAATGAAATTCCATTCTTATAATAAATTCATATATTATAACCAAATAAAATCACATTAATAACATAATAAAAACTTTAAAAATTATGAATAGATCAAATAAAAGGTATTTCTAGAAGTTACAGAACCTATACTGATGAAATAGTAACTTAATATTTGGAATATTAATGTGACTCTTATGAATAGTAAACTTGAAAATTCAATAGTAACTACACCAACAAAAGTGTAAATAAAATTTATCCCTCTTATAAGTGGGAATATGATGTAATTATATCATAGTATAAGTAAATAAATATTTCAAAAAAATTAAATTTAGTATTGGAATTTTTATAATTCATAAATATTTAACTACAATTTTATGATTAATTAAATATTTTGAAATAAAATTTAATTTCAAAAAAATTTATTCATAAATTAATATTTTTATTTATTATGATTATATTAATGTATTATGTGACCTTTGTTAAAATTTCAAAGTGTTATAAAACCAGTTATAATTTTAAAATCTAAAAGTTTCATGTAAATTATGATTTTAATTAAAAAAATGAAATTTCACATATATAGAATCTTATTTTTATAAAATTCATTTAATTTTTAATTATAAACATCCAAAAAGGGTTATCATTATTTTTTATAATTTTTCTAAAATAATTGTTTTTCTCTGAAAAGTAAAATACGTTAATTTATAATAAAAGCTAATTACATGAATTTTGCAGTCATAGATGATGTATGGATGATTTAAGACCAAAATATCAAACTATTTTTATTCATTTTAATAATTTTTATGATAATTCAAAAACTATTTATAGTCATGATCCAAAATAATAAACTAATGATTAAAATAATGATAAAACACCCCTCTATTCCACTATAAATACCACCCCTCACCACCTATTCACCTCACACCTCTCAAGCCTTGAGCCTTCTCCAAATTTTAATAAACTTTTATCCCAAGACCCCAACCTAATTACATGATATTTTTTTCTGAACAAAACACCAAAACATATTCCCAAAGGAGGTTCTCAAGAATAAGGAATCTAGAGGTAAAACCCTCTTCTTTTTCTTTTAATTTCTTTTCAAGTTTCATTATTTTATTTTTCTCTCCCCACCTCCCCTAATCAAAATGGTATGATAAATCCAGTACCTTAAATATACTAAATTTTTTATTCTTATGGAAAAATTCATCATCATCTTTCTTTACGCCTCTTTTTATACAAAGACAGAAAACATCATCCGTGATGTGTTAATTTATCACATTAAAGGATGAAAAGTTTTCAATTTCCATTAACATATTTAAGGCTAGTCATGAAACCATTTTTAAGGATGAAATAGATTATAATATATGTAATATATATCATTTAATGTTCTGGAATCATTTTTTACACATTATATAAATTTATAAAACTAAATGAGTTCGTTGTGATCAAAAATTGCAAAAATAATCCCAAACGATTATCATTAACTATTTAACTAAATATTCATAATAATTCTATAATAAAGTTATAAAAAAACAAATTAACCTATGTATGATGATTAATAACATATATGTTCAATTCTAGAAAATTACCCCAACTTTACCTGACATTTCAAACATGTATACACGTAAACTGGTCCTGAAAACCAAGGAAACCAATTCTCCCAAACGATGAATTGATCATCTTAACCAATCAAAAAGACCGTAAATGAACATAATAAAGTTATAATAATTCAAATAATTTCATAAAGGGTTTTATAAATATTAATTAATGAATCTATTTTAATTACCCAAGACATTAAGATCAAATAAAAAATACCTTCAGACTTAAGGTAAGGGGTTCTACTCGATCCTCCATTATTGCTTCGGGTTATTATTTATCTCCTTTTACCAAAAATAATTTCTCTTTTAAATTTATTTACATACTATAAATTTTTTGTGTATATTATAAACTCAAGTATCAAGATCCATTAATCCTTATTTTTCATGGATAGACATTTTTTCAAAAGGTTCCCTACTCGATTCTTCTCGATTAGAAAGTTAATTTTAAGGGAACTTCCCAAATTCTTACCCATTTTCAAGATCACTCTATAATTTTTTTAGACACCATTATTTTTCAAAATTAACTCATTTTGTTATGAAAATTTTGTTGTTTACTTTTTTGTTTTATATAAAATATTATTCCTATTTTTCTAAAAATACTCTTTAATAATTTTCTTAAACCGCACTAAAATGTTTTATTTCTAAAGAGTCTTAAATTCCATTTTTACATGTTTTCACTTTATTTTGATATCACTGATTATGAGATATTCCTATTTTCTTTTATTGATGTCCATGTATGATTTAAATCCTTTATTTCATGGAAAATTTTGATATTCCCAAATGTTGTGCCTTTTTTACTATATTACAATTCCCAATTCTTACAATGGGTAACCCTTATATTTATATTTGATTGATTATATATGATTCTCAATGTGTCATACATATTCATGAACATGTTATAATGGGTGCACTCAAATAGTTATCCAATGAATTGTGTATTTTTTAGTCTCATGAGACATCGTGTGCAATAGTCTTGGTGGTTGGCCTTGACTTGTGCTCTATGTGTAGCAGTCTAGGTTGTTAAACTTGACTTGGGATACTTGTTGTAAAATTAGACTTGAATCATGATTATTTCATTCTTTATATTGTTTCCACATCTCTTATGATACCAGGGTTACATATTTTATTCTTCCTTATGTATATTCATGCCTTTTAAATCATCTTATTATGCGTACCAACCCATGTTCTACGATTTATTCATATGTTTATTCCCCCATGTTATCCCTATTTTATCCAATTAAGATGTAAGGGATGAGAGGAAATTAGGATCTCATAATGGATGATAAATAAAGTAATGTTTTTTTTAGTCCCATTTTTTCAGTTTTTTGTACCTAATCCTCCAAATACACTGGAAATTACGAACCATGGCTTATAATTTGAAAGTTAATTATGTTTAAAATCATGTAATATTTTGTGGTAGCCTTTATCGATGATATTCTAATATACTCCTAGAAAAATGAAGAAAATTAGGAACATTTGAATACTGTGTTGAAGACTTTGTAAATGGAGAATCATTATGAAAATTATAGTAAATATGAGTTATGTATGGTGGAAGTATCATTATTGGGGAATGTTATCCCTGGAAAAGGGATATCTGTGGACCCTTCCCATACAATTGAAATCAAATAGTGTCCACAAAAACATCTATAACTGATATTCATAGTTTCCTTGGACAATCTGGATATTATTGGTGATTTTTTAATAACTTCCCATGATTATAAAATCCAATAACCAAGCTGACATAGAAGGGTGTTTTGTTTTTTTAGACACAATAATGTGATTAATTCTTTAAGGAGCTCAAAAAGATGCTTATCACTGTGCTGGTACTCACACTCCTAAAAGGTGGATAAATCTTTCTAGTGTATAGAGATTCTTAAAAAATTAAATAGGGTGTATATTGATTAAAATTGATAAATTGATAGTATATGCCTAAAGGAAGTTAAAAATACATAAGAAAAATTATCCCATGCTTGATCAGGAGTTCACTGCTGTGATATTTGTATTGAAAATCAGGTGGAATTATCTCCATAGAAAGAAGTGTGAGATATAAGGTAGTGGATTCTCTAAGTAGAAAAGATCATGCATCTTTATCAATGATGTTAATATAGAATAATTAAATCTTATTATAAATTTAATGTATGTTGATGGAATAATTATGTAGGAACATCGTCAATCCTTTCTCAAATTATTTCCCAACCATCCCTCATGGAGAAAATAAAGGATTCTCGAAAAAACAACATGGAAATTCAGAAAAGGGTTGAAGCTATCTGAAATGGGAAATCCTCTAAGTTCAAGAATGATAAGGATGGATTCATAAGATTTGTTTCACGATTATGTGTATCATCTGTTCCATAGATATATAACTACCTTCTGAATGACACACATTGATCCACATTATTTATTCTCCACAGGAGAACAGACCTACATCGAGATATCTAGGAGAACTACTGTTTGGATAATATTAGGAAGGACGTTGGTGAATATACATCAAAGTTCATGGTATGTAAACAAGTTAAGGCTAAAAGGAAAAATTATAAAGGGTTTATGCAACCATTACCCATACCAACATGGAAATGAGAATACATCACCATAGACTTTGTTAATGGACTTCAGAAGACATACAGAGGTAACAATGCTATATGGGTTATTATGGATCTACTTACAAAGAAATATAACTTTATCACAATTTTATAGGACTTATCATTAGATCAAATTGAATTAATAAATATCAAAGAGGTGGTAAGGCTACACAGAATACCACTATCGATTGTGTCCGATCGAGATTCGATATTCACCTCGATGTTCTTGAAAAGTCTTCCACAAGCTCTAAGCACTGAGATGAACTTATTTATAGCCTATCATCTTCATACTGATGTCTACTTTGAGTGAACTATTCATAAAATAGAATACAAGTTGAGAGATTATTCTATGGACATAGAAGGAGGATGGGACAAACATCTGCCTCTAGATGAGTTATATTACAACAATATATTTTACTCAAGCATCCAAATGGATCTATATGAATCTCTTTATGGGAAAAGGTGAAGAACACTAGAATGTTGGGATAATTTCAATGAGTGTAAGCTGTGAGAACTTGAAATGGTTGATGAAATGGTGTAAAAGGTGAAAACAATTCAGTAGCACATCAAGGCATTCCAAATTTGACAAAATAGTTATACAGACAACCATCTATGAGACCTTGAGTATAAAGTTGGAGACATGGTATTATTATGAATATCTACATGGAATAAGGCCATGAGATTTAGAAAGAAAGGAAAGCTAAGTCCCAGGTACATCAGCCCCTTCGATATTCTTGATCGTGGCAGAGTTGTGCCTATAGACTTGCACTTATACCTACCATGTCTAAAATACACAATGTATTCAATGTATCACTCTTAATAAAGTACATACTATATAGTTCACATGTACTAACTTTAGACGTGTTATAGTTGGAGAATGATCTTTCCTATAAGTAGAAGCCAATGAAGATCTTGGATCATAGATATAATTTTAGATGTAAAAATTTCTACTCACCTATTCAATATACTATAGATAAACCATAGGTACGAAGAGAAAACAAGGGAACTGAAGTAAGTGATGAAGGAAAAGTACCCCCCCAGCAATTTTCATCTTCGAATGTAAAATGAAATTTTGAGGGTGAAATTTAAAAAAGGGGAAGAATGTAACGACCGAAAACATTTATTAATGAAAATTCCTTGTTATAATTATGTCATATAGTATAATTACATAAATAACATTAATAACTCAATACAATCTTTATAAATGATTATTGAATGAAATAAAAGGTATTTCTTGAAGTTAAGAATCCTATACTGTTAAAATAGTAACTTGACCTTTGGAATGGTAAAATGACCCCTATTAATAATAAACTAGGAAACTCAATATAAACCTCCCCAATAAAAGTATAAATAAAATTTATCCCTCTTATAAGTGATAAAATGATATAATTATATCATAGTTTAAGTAAATAAATATTTTAAAAATTATAAATTAAGTGTTCTATTTTTTATTAGTCATAAATATGTAATTAAAATTTTATGGTTAAAATAATAATTCATAAAAAATGTAAAATGGATTCATAAATTAATATTTTTTATTTCTTATGATTATATGATGATTTTATGTGACCTTATTTTATTTTTTAAAGTGTAATAAAATCAGTTTAATTTTAAAATATATATTTTTCTAGTAAATTATGATTTTAATTAGAAATTAAATTTATCATATCTGGAAAAATATTTTTTTAAAATGGAGTTCATTTTTTAATTATACATATTGATAAATGGTTAGGTTATATTTTTTGGAATCTTCTAAAATACTTGAGATTTTGGTGAGTAGTAAAATATGATAATTTACGATAAAAGCGAAATACCTGAATTATGGAGTCAAAGATGTTGTATGGATGATGTACACAAATGTTTTTGATCTATTATTCATTTAATATTTTTTATGATATTTCTTAAACTATTCAAAATCTTGAGTGAAAATAATAATCTAATGATTAAAATAATGAGAAAGCACCCCTCTCCTCCACTATAAATATCACCCCTCACAATCTCTTCACCTCACACCTCTCAAGCCTTGATCCTTGTCCAAATTCTTCTAAAATATACTCCCAAGACCCTCCCCCATGTCTATTAGCTTTTGGTCTTATCAAAATACCAAAACTGATTCCCTAATAAGGTTCTCAAGAAGAAGGAATCAAAAGGTAAAACCCTCTTTCTTTTCTTTTAATTTCTTTTCAAGTTCCTTTCTTTTATTTTTCTTTTCTCACCTACCCAAATCCGAATGGAATAATAACTACAATACCTTAAATAGAGTATGATGTTTTTATGAAAATGTAATAATTTATTATTATCTTTTTCCCTCCTTTTATTATAAACATGAAAATATCATTTGTGATGTGTTAATTTATCAAATTCAAGGATGATGATGTTTTCAATTACCATTATCATATTCAAGGCTGGTCGTGAAACAATTTTTTTGTTCAACCTGATTATAATATATGAATTATATATTAGTTAATGTTTTAGAATCATTTTTTATATATGATATTAATTTATAAAATAATATGGGTTTGTTGTGATCGAAAACCACCAAAATAATCCCAAACAATTATCATTAATTATTTATCTAATGATTCATACTCATGACATAAAAACAAATGATATATAAGAGAAATTTAACCAATTTAAGATCATTAATGACATATAAGTTCAATTATATATGATTACTCTAACTTTACATGGCCTTTTGTACATGTATACAAGTAAACTGATCATGAAAACCAAGGAAACAGACGCTCCCAAACGTTGAAATTGAACCTATTAACCAATAAACAAGGCCATAAATGAACATAATAAAGTTATAATAAATCAAATACATGTATAAAGGGTTTTGGAATTTTTTATTAAAGAATATAATTTTATTATTCAGGAAATTAAGATCATGTGAAGAACAAATTCAGACTTAAGGTTAGGGATTATACCCGAACCTCCAATATTTTTTGGGTTATTATTTATATCTTTTTACCAAAATGGAATTATCTTTTGTTTTTTTATCTCCTAAATTATTTTTATATGTTCCAAACTCATGTATCAATATTCTTTCATCATTATTTTTCTGGGATATACATGATTTTAAAAGGTTCCCTACTCAATTCTTTTTCATAAGTAAGCCCAATTAAAGGGAACTTCTCAAATTCTTACCCATTTTCTTGTGTAATATAAATATTTTTTTGATCCACCAATATTTTTCTAAAATCATGAATTTTATTATGAAAAATGTCTTTCTTCACTTCTGGTCTTATATAAAATATTAATCACTTTTTTTCTTAAAATGATCTTTTATATTTTCCTTAAACTGCACTAAAATGTTTTATTTAAATAGTTTATTAAAACCCATTTTTAAATGTATTCACTTCATCTTGAAATAAATTATCTTGATCTATTCCCACTTTACCTTATTAAAGTCCATGTATGATTTAAATATTTTCTTTCATGGAAACCATTATAATATTCCTATATGTTACTTCTTTTGGACAAGACTAGGATACCCAATACTTACTATGGGTAACCCATATGTTTTTGTTTGATTCCTTTTGAATTATTATTAATGAGCCACACATATTCATGATCACTTTATGATGGGTTCACCCAGATAGTGCTCCAATACATAGGTTAATGTTTAGTCTCTAGATATGTCATGTGCAACGATCTTGGTGGTTAGACTTAACTCGTTCTCTGTGTGAAATAGTCTTCATGTTTAAACATGACTCATGATCTTTCATGTTCAATGAGACCTGGATTGTGTTTATTTTACATTGTATGGTTTTTCAATATCTCCTATGATACCATAATTTCTTATGTTATGCTTCATATTGTATATCCATTCCCTTTATGTCATCTTATTATGCCTACTAACCCATGTGCTATGATTTATTCTGATGTTTATTCCCTTACAAATATTTTTATCTCATACCTTTGTTCATATTATCCCAAGGTTATCCAATGAATATGTAAGGTCTGAAAGGAAGTTAAGAGCTCATAATGGATGATAAATAAATAAAGGTTTTATTTAGTCCCATGTTTTTAGTTTTATATACCTAGTTCTCCAAATACACTAGAATTTATGATACTTGTATTGTAATTTAATATTTAATTATGTTTAAAATCATTTAATATTATGTAAAAATTTCTAGGGTCTATATACTACAAGCCCTGAGGAAGTCCCCCTTTATCTGCACATTATTTCACATTGATAAAGGGATCCTTTATCAATGATTCTAAAATAATCGATAATGAAAACCTTTGTTAGCCCTAAATAAAATCACTAATAAAGGAACCCTTTATTATCCCTTTTCTAGTGATGATAAAATCCTAGAGATTTTAATTGTTCTCCAGTAGTCAGTGCTTTTTTTGTACTGACAAAGGATAATTTTAGCACTGTTACAGGCTTATTTTTAGTAGTGTATAAATTTTTATATTAAAAAATATATTTATTACTATTAAAATTTATTTTAATTAAATTTATTGTTAATTTATGAATAATAATTGATACATTAGTTATTTAATAGTTATGAATGAAGATAAAATCATTTGAAGACAAAAAGAGTTATTTTTTGACAAAATTATTTTTATGTGTGCAATGTATTTTATCTTAATAAATTAAATGTATCAATTTTGATTAATGATTATAATAAAATTTATAGAATAAATATTAAATTAAATATTTTAACATTAATCTAATTGTTTTTACAAGGGTATTAATGATAGTAAATCTGATTTTATGATTAAAAATGATCTTTTAAAAAAATGGTTTTTATTGAATTTTGCATGACTATATTAGAATTAACTACTACTGCTTATAGAAATTGAATTAAATATTTTTATTAAATATTTTTAATCAAAATTAAATTTTTTTGGAAATTATTTCAAATTCATTTGATTCATAATGAATGGTAAAAGCAGTAAATATTTGTTACCGTGGTTATGGTTAAAATGGGTTTATTAGGGGCATTAATTAGTGAGTAAAGGGTAACAATTCCTATTATACTTGTAAAAATAATATTGTTTGAAGATATTTATACATTATTTTATTCCAAATTGGAATTATTTTTCATGTCCTATAACTTTTACATGAAAGTGGCCTTATTTTATTTAAATCTATTAGGTAATTCTATTTGCATATCTCCCCTGACTTATAAAAGGGAGCCTCTTTCCCTCCATTATTCACCCAATTTGGGCCCTAAATATCATCCAACACCTACACCAATACCTTCCCATATTCCTTAACTTCATTATTTATCTTCTTTTATTACATTAATACCATCCTACTAATAATTAATGTGTAATCCAATGAGGTCTCCCAATGAAGAGGTAATCATCTTACCCGACTCTTTCAAAAATTTTCTCTTATTATACTTTATATAAATCATTTATATTCATCCTAACATGATTATTCCATTATCATTAATATATTTAAATGTTATTATGATTATGGGTAAACAATTTTCTACCTCTTTTCCATCAAATGGGAAATAAAAGTAACGCTCATGCGTATGTGTTGACTACCGCCTCCACGTAGAGATATGATTTGTTTTCCATGAGAATATTTCATGGATGGTAATTATGATGTATTTTATGTTTTGTTAAGATATTTTTTATATAAATATTCTTTTATAATTATAATATCTATTATAACTTCTTACCTTCTCATCTACCGGCAAACAACAATGTCGCTTGTGTGTATGTATGGACTACCACCTCTTTGAAGTGATGTGATTACTTTTTCATTTATACATTAAATATATTTTAATAAAAATGGATTTAATTAATATAAATTATATAAAAATTATTATTTAAGTTGGATTTATTTTTTATCTGTTTTCCATCTATTGAAAAGTGAAAACATTACTCTTGAATTCATATTAACTATCATCTCCACGAAGTGGTATAAATTTTTTTACATCTCCACTTTATATGAATGGTTATAAAAGTGTATATAATGAATTAATATGATACATATTAAACAGTTAATATTATAGATATTGTTGAACCAGGATTAATGTGAGTGGATCAAAACATTTGAACTCAAACACACACAAAAAATGAAGCAGTTAAAAAATTAAATGATGATGACAGTGAAATATTATTAATGAACAGGTTATAAAATGTTATAATTAAACCATGTATGGTATTATAAATATGAATATGGTTATAATAAATATTTAAAATTAATATTTTTTTTATAAATGTGTTTTGAACGCATATGATTTTGGATGAGACATTAGGTAAGGGATTTGTGTTACAATCTCATTTTTTATGGATTGTTTACGTTAAATTTCCATTAAAAAATATATGATACTCAAAATTTAAACCCCATAAATTTTCATATACTTATGTTATTTATGGTGTTTTTAGGTTTTCCTTTCATTTTCCTCTATTTTGGAATATAAAATTGTTGAGAAATTATTTTTAAGAAAATGTGATTTTATTTCTTATTTGGTTGGGAATTATTTTCATCAATGCCTATATTTTATTTAAAACATTTTCAAGAATGTTTTTAAGGATAAAAAATAATTTATTAATGTAATTGTTACCCATATTTTACTTTTCATAGAAACAAATATGCTAATCATATCATTTTCTGAATGAGTTACCTTTTACCAAAGGTGTGAAAAAATTATTTGTTTTTAAATATACTGCATAAATGACTTTTCCCTCTAACATGACCACTATTTTATTGGAAACATACATTAAACATTCAAATTGTTTTTTTAAAAGAAATTTTTTTCTTAATATTATGTACATTTTTAGATTTTAAACAAGTGATTTCAAAATAAAAGGGTTATTTTTCTCAAGAAATGTTCAAGTGATATTTTAATGGTATTTTCATTTATGGAAGCAACCAATGATGTTACTTATACTTAATTGGGGAAATTATCCAATGGTACCACCATTATTATTTCTCAAGATGGTTATTTATTATGATGAAAAAATATTAAGGAATACTGTTTTCTTTTCCACTATTTTAGATATGATGAAATGAAAAATGTTTTTATTATCCAAAGGAATATATATTAATGGAATATGATTATATGATGTGTGGGTCTATTATATCTCTCCAATGCATTGGGTAATGCGATCTATATATCTCATGAGATTATGAAAATAAGAACTTACATGATTGATAATAGTTGTGTTCGCATTTTGATGTGTGAGTATGATTACTTTTCGATATTCTCACAATATTATGCATGGAAATGATTTCAAATAGCTATTTTTAACATTTTTATGTGTGATTATGATTGTTTCTATTTATGATCACAATATTACATGTGGAAACTATTTTGAATAGCTATTTTCAAAAGATTATGATTTAAATGACCAATCAGGATCGATGTGATCATTAATAGGGGAGGGATGAATAAGTGATATTCTATTTTTATATTTCCTTACATAAGAAATAACCCTAACCTATGATTAGTGAGAAAATACCCTGCTGAAAATCAATAACCAAGCATAACCATGAGAAGACAAGTATTTACATGGTCTAATACTCAATAATAGTAGTTTTTCCCTAGAATGGTTTGGATGTAATCTAAGACCACATTAATCACAGGAATATAATCATTTTGGTGGTTATAGAAAAGCACAGAATATCCATTCAATTGAATAACACTATAATTAATTAACATTGTATCTACTCCTCATAAAGATAAAGATATAACAAAACTTTGTGACCACTATATATACCTTCCCTAGTAGGATTTGTGACTTTTTCACTATGATGATATAACTATATTCACCCACAACCTTCTGTAATGGTTTTCTTACCCTTCACTCTCTTACATAGCTATGAGAAAGAACCTTATTCCATTTGATAGTAGTTCAGGCATCATAAACATTCTTTGATTTATATCTTGAATACTATATCTAGTTTTTCATACAGACTAATACCAATCTGATTTCTTGTTCATTTGATTTCTTTGTCACACTATCCATCCAATGTTTCCTCAATATAGTTAACTTATATTCATTATACACCAATTTTCGGATACCAACTAATATGAAAATTTATTTGATACCTGTCATAATTATTCCTCTTATCACTATTTTTTCTGATAATCTCTTCATTTTTTCAATGTTTTTCTTAATTATTAAAAAATAAACAACAAAATCATAGCACAACATATCCCGTTTATATTGGAATTGTATCTCTAAAATATTAGGGAGAAGCAAGTACAGTGAAATCAAACTTCCCACTCCACTTGGAACTTCCCACTCAAACTCGATCAATATTTGACCACCTTCAAAACTCCTAAAATTTAGGATCTTTTCATAAGACCCATTCTACAATGATATCCAAATAATCCATGAATTTCTTATTCAAACCTTCATAGAATCTCAACTGGAATCACAAAATTTCTTTATGGTTATCAAATTATTGATCATGTAGAAAAGAATCATCATATTTAATATCTTTATAAAAACTTCATAAACCCATTTGAACAATTTTTTTGATATACCATCATAATTTTCTTCCAACAATAAAATTATGACCAGTGTTCCTACACATATTAATTGGAGCATCTTTGAAGTAATTCTCTAGATACTAACTTAATGTAATGAATTGTACCAAAGAGCTTTGATTGAATCATTCATTTGGAAATATATGTCCGATGAAAAAAATTCAAAAACATTTTACTAATGAATTTATTGAACTCCATTTAGCTACATTTATTCTTAATCTTCCATAATCATTCCTCTATAGGATAATTTTTTAAAAGGCTTGTCTGATGAACTCTATTAGTTGAATTTTAGATTCTTCATCTAATGAACCAATTATTATCCTTATATATTATGAAATTGTACAAGTTTTAGATACTAAAATTTATAAAATTATTTCTGATAACACTTTTTACTATCACAAAATTATATATTGATAGGGTTCTAATTTTTAACTATGCTCAATCGAACCTTTAGATAATAAAATATCTTTGATGATATCCAAATAACTTCATAGCATGGACTTTTTTCACATCAATTTTTTTTCTCCCCCATTAAAATCAAGATTGTATCCTGAGATATTTTATTACTCGTGATTTTAATAAGTTATAGAATAAGAAATTTTCATCATATTTAAACTTCACGAAAAAATTTATTATATGAAATGAGTAATCATTCTTAGATAAACATTAACTTCCATACTTTGGATGATTACAACAGGTAAACCTCATCCACTAGGCTTGACCTGATAGACTCTAGATATTAGACTCCATCCAATAATATTTATAGGAAATCTCAATAATGTAAAGTGATTAATGTCAGATAACAAAATACAACACTTTGAGAAAATATTTTCCTCCATTTTATTTGAAACACATCAAAAACCACTTACTCTCAATAATTATTTTCTATTATTATGATACCAGATGACAATATTATGACTCTTGAATTATTATTTCTACTTTTACACTATTATTAATCATGATCCTGGATATTAATTGGTTTTGGTTTTTATGATCTAATATTTTTGGGGTATGAATATTTTATATTGGGAAAATTCAATTGATTGTATTATCATACCCTTATGATGATCTTATTATCAATTACAGTTGATATATCCCATGTTTACCCTTACTGAGAATCTGAGCTCACCCTTTATTAAATTTTCCTTCCACAATTTTTGATTGAATTTTCTATGTATGATATGTCTAGAAGGGTACTAATTTGAATAATTCATTGGGAGAAATTGAATATATTTTATGAAATAAAATTATTATGTGTCTAGTATCCAAAGACACTAAAACTTTATGATTCCAAGACAAGTATAATTATAATATTTATTCAATGTTATTTTAGAAATATGAAATATTTAAAAATTTTATGATATGGTTGTCTCACTAGTACCTTATACTCTTTCTAGGAAAGAGAGATTTTAGTTTTACAACTTATTTAATGATGTAAAGGTTTTTGATGGGTATTCATCAAATATCAATATATCTTGTCAATGAATGATTTAAAGTTAATGGGATTAAAATCACATAACTATCATATTTTAATATAATATTTAATGGTGGTCACATTATTTTTCATTCTACCAAAAAAATTAAAACACACATTACCGAGGCATTGGTTCTTCATTTAACCTATATACAGCAAAGTGATTGACTCCGTAAAGTTTCCAACTATGGAAAAGGAAATTATTTTCTTATTATGTGAATTATAGATTTTATTCCCACCATAATTATTTGATATAATGGTTTACTAGTTAAAGAGATCTGGCTATTTGGTCATATACAATACGGGGGGATATACCAAATTGAATTATATATGAAAAATGTAAAAGGGAATATTAAAATAAACATTTTCCAAAAGTTTTTATTATAAAGAGATATATTATTAAGGAATCCATTAAATTCTATTCTGAAAACCTTTCTGATGTTGATAGCATTGGTATGCTAATATATCATCATAGTGGGTAACTTATGGGTGAAGTAATTTGAATCCATCAAGAGATAAAAAATAGATATCAAGTACATATAGCCAACAGTTTATATAATGGTTTCAAGACCTTGTTTTTCAAGATTTATCTATAAATTTGAATTCAATTTCATAATGACATTTACGTATAGGTAGCAGATCAAGTTTGCATGTAATATAATACAATGGTTTTGTAATTAATAATTATATGTACTATACCAAGGAACTAGATGAACACAGCAAAATGTAAAATATTTGAGTAATTATTATGATGGAATCAATGCATGTATCTCGTACTATGTATGGAAAAACGATTTATACAAATATTTCATAACTTTTTGTAATTGAAAAAATATAGGAGTTAAATTATATAGAATTATCGGTGCAGTTTTTCAATGAAATTAGGTTAATAATGGAACTGTTTTTCAAATATATGAATTGGGATTTTTGAAAGTTAATTTCAATAAGGGTTAAAGGAAAAACCATTCATAATGGAATCATATTAAATATATGTATTTCATGTTTTGGATCATGTAATGGAAAATTGGTCAATTATTCTATTTTCAACTATATCATTTACATATTCAAATTATAATTCCATTGAGTAAGTGTAACACCCTAAGATCTTACAAATAAATTTATTATATAATGCATTCAACATTGAGTCTATGCAAAACAAAAACTTTGATATTTATTTGACATAGTTATAACATGTATGTTCGATATAATTTTTCTGCTTCTGTGGTTTGAATTCTGAAAAAGCGAGATACACGGTTGTAATCAGTAAGATATTTAGATTCTGATAGGATCAACTTATATTTTTGGTGAATTTTAACTTATACTTATGAATAGTAACTTACCCTTAGGAATATTAATGTACCATTTTTAATTGTAACCTCTCCAATTTGAGTTTAAATATAATCTAGGTACTGTATAAATGAGATAAAGTATTTACAAAATTAATAATTAAGTGTTGATATTTTTGTGAGTAATAATTATTTAATTATAATTTTAAATTAATAAATTTATTTAAAATAAAATTAATTTTCATAAATTGTATTATTAAATAAATATTTTTTTTCTATGAATTTAGGATACATTTATGAGACCTCGATTAATTTTTGAAATTATTATAAAATCAATTTTAAATTTAAAATATTTATTTTAAAAATAAATAATGATTTTATTTAAAAATTATATTTATATTATTTATAAAATTATTTTGATAAAATTTAGTTCATTATTGAATTATACATGTTGAAAAATTGTTACGGTGAATTTTTTTTAATTTTTTGAAATACATGAATTTTTTGGCATAGTGAAATTCAATAATTTATGAAATATGTTAAATAACTGAATTTCTGCATAATGCTTGAGTCATGGCTGATGAAAATGACCATTTTATAGAAATAACCTTAAATAATTACTATTTTTAGTCATAATAATCAATACTATTCATAGTATTGAGCCAAAATAATAAAATAATGATTAAAATAATGGAAAACTATCCTCTCCTCCACTATAAAACCACCCCTCACTCTCTCTTTTCTTCACTCCTCTCAAGCCTTGTGCCTTATATAAACTATGATAAAATATCCTCCTAAACTCCTTCCCACATTCATCAAACCCAAGTCTCTTCAAAAGACAAAATCCTCTCCCCTAAAGAGGCTCTCAAGGAAGATAAATTCAAGAGGTGAATTCCTCTTTTCATTTCTTTTATTTTCTTCCAAGTTCATTTCTTTCTTTTTATTTCCTAAATAAAATTGCTATAAATGTTATGATAACTATAGTAACTTAAATTTAATATAATTTTGTTTTGATAATGTAACAATTCGTCATCATCTCTCATTTCCTCACCTTTTATAGTATAAATGAAAATACCATCTGAGATGTGTTAATTTATCACATTCAAGGATGACGGGTTTTCAAATTCTATTATCATCTTCAATTATAGTCATGAAACAATTTTTATGGTTTAACCAGATATTAATATATATAATATATACTATTTGTTTTTCTAGAATCATTTTTTATACATGTTATTTGTTTATAGGACAAAATCAGTTTCTGGTGACAAAAAACCCATAAAATCAATCCAAGTGTTTATCATTAAAATTTCATCTCATGATTAATACTAACCCAAAGTAACCAAATGAATTATATTATCATTTAAACAAATATATGAACATTAATACCATATAAAACCAATTCTAGATTTAAATTCTCATTTTACATTAAATTCCATAAAAGCGAACCAGTCATTAAAATTAATGAAATGAGCACTCACAAACCATGATATTGAATATCTTAACCCAAACAAATGACTTTAAATAAACTCAATAAAATTATAATAAATCAAATAAATGTCTAATATGTTCTTAATCCTTTTATTAATAATTAAAATTTTATATTTCACGACCTTAAGTTCAAGAGAGGAACATATTCTGACAAAAGTAAGGGTTTTCTACCCAAACATCCATTTTCTTCCAGGTTACTCTTTGTCTCTATTAATCTCAATAAAATTCATATTAACTCTTATGTACTCCTCATAAATTATGTTATAATGTTATATATATCTGTACCAACCATAATACTTCTTTATTTTATGGGATGTTACATGTTTTAAAAGGATATTTAAAAAAATCTTCACAAAATACAAGCCCGATTCAAGGGAACTTCTCATATTCTTACCACACTCTATAATATGTTTTTTGGCCACCATTATTTTTCTAAAATCACTCATTTTATTATGAATAAAATTTATTATTTCACTTCTAGTTTTATACAAAAAATTTTCCAAAATAACTATTCTTTTCAAAGTAAAAGAGTATTAATCTCAATAATTAGTCTATGATTTTGTAAGAGTATTTTCATTTGTTTCAACACACTTAATGATTATTTTTTGTAGTGGGGACAGATATTTTATGAAATCATCTAAAATATTTTATTTATTTTTTTATTATTAGTTTGACTATGGATATGAAATCTTGAAACCATTCATCATATTCATCTGAATGGTTTTTGTTTATGTTTGTGGAAAGTTATTTCCATTTCATATGATAGTTTCAATACGAATGTATATATTGTTTATGTTTATCCCCATTAATATGAGTAGTGAATTGGACTTAGTAAGTGATGTGTGGGGCCCTATATATTCCTTTGAGGAATCAGTAGGTCTCATGATACAAAATAGATTTGGACTTGGTCGAGGCCTTTCCAATTTTCAGATATGGTTTTGGCTGAGGCCTTAATAATTTTCAGATTTCTTGACTGAGGCCTTGATGGTATATTTTAGAATGTCTGGCATTATTCATTATCTCATTATGAAACTATAGATTCATAGTCCATGTGATTATTTGACTACTAGAATATTCATGGTTCTATTTTATGTTATTTTTTAATCAGTTTTTATTCCAACCATATTATGTCAAGTATATTTTAAAGGGAATGCATTTTAGTTATTCATCATGCCTAGTTTTTATATTTTCTTCTAATATATTATTTACCCTTATTGAGCATCTGAGCTCACCCCATACACATGTTTTATTTTCCCTATGTTTTGAAGAAGTATATTTTGGATGACTTTCAAGGATAATCTATGATATTATGTGTGATTCAAAAGAATTTGTTGTGTTGCATTTCCTTTCAACATGTAATGTTAAACTTATATATGTATTTGGATTTCCAAAACTACAAAAATCATTATTTTTTCAGGATTTGAATTCCTTTTTTATATTCTATTGTAACAAATTAAGACACTAGATTTGGGAAACTGTGTTCGGGTCCTTACTGTTGGTATTAGAGAAAGTTTAGTAAAAAATGGAAACTAGATTTATAAAACATGGATTAGAAAAAAAAACCCAAATATTGTCTTTGAGGATAAACATACTAGAACATCCTGAAATTTTTGTAAATAATATATTATGTGGATCTTTCTTGAAAACATATTTTTGTCAGGATACTACAAGTATACGTGGTTCTAGAATAGATGTACCTAGGAGTAACAAATATGACAAGTAGTTTTGGGCTTCACCTAGGGTATCCTCATACATGAAAACGATCCTTAGTATACACTAATTTTGATACTCCTCGGGGACATGATTAGGATAATTTTCATTTTCTTTACAAACCATTATAAAGGAGGTAAATGTAAACTTTTCCTCAAAGGAACAATTATTATGAGTTTAGTTAGGGATGTGATTTCAATTTACGATAAGTATTTTTATATGTTGAGATTATACATTATGATTCATAACCTAATCTAGTGTATTACATTATTTAGAAATAGTACATGGTGGAAGGAATGGAAACCACATGAATTTTTGTATCCAATGTAGGTATTTCCCTCCAATTAAAGCTAATAATGTTGGCTTTGGAGATATGACTAGTGCTGAACATATTATAACTATACTGGGAAAACTGCCTCAGTTTATGAAAAATAACCTTACCCGTATGGAGATTCATGATCCACAATGCGGAGGAGAAATATTAGACCTCTTTACGTGACAAAAACCTCCATCATTCAATGAGACTACAAACCCATTCGTATTGGATCATTGGATAAGTTCTTTAGAGAAGATATTTATCACTTTCGTATGTAATGAAAGAGATAAGGTTTTCATTATGTTTTATTGTATATTAGGGGATGTAGATTAGTGGTGGTTGTTAATTCAAATCACAAAGGAGGAGGAAGAAATAGAAGAAATGGAATAGATTTATTTCAATTAAATTTTCCTAGAAAATTATTTTCCTCATGAACAACGAGCGGATATGGAGAGGAGATTCTTGAATCTCAGACATAAAGAGAATGAAAATGTTTCAAAGTATGAATCCAGCTTTACAAGGTTATCAAGGCAAGTTGTAGACTATATATGTAATCCAAGGTGAAATATTGAGCAATTATTTTATGGTTTAAAACCATTACATTGAAGGGAAATAGTCTTCCAAAGATTCTCATCATACGAAGAAATTGTCGCAAGTGCTATCAAGACCAAGAAAATTTTCTATAAGTTTTGTGAATTTAAGGGGAAAAAAGAGAAGAAGAGGGTGGAAGATGATAGAATGGATAAATGTAAGAATAAAAAGGTGTATTTTTTAACTTTCAGTACTTGTGGAGGGAAACACCCTGGTGCTTCCTTAAATGGAAAACATGTGTTCTATAAGTGTGGATAGAAAGGCCATCATACTAGTGATTGTAAGGGAAAGAAATAAGCTATAAATTTTAAATTCTATAATTGTAGGGAGATGGGGCACTATACTAATTATTTTTAGAATAATCAAGTAAAAATCCATCAAAAAGGTCCAAGGGAAAATTTCCAAGATTATGCTATCACATATACTAAGGTTGAAGTTCCTAATGATGTGTTGGTGGGTACTTTAATCATTACCTCAAACTTAGCCAAGGCTTGATTTGATTTTGTATCATCACATTATTTTATATCTTCCACGTTTTTCAAAGAAAATTATTTGTTTTTAATTTGATTTTAAAAAGGATTTTTCAGTAAAAACATCTAAGGGAAGTATCATTGCATGAATGATGTGTCGATCAATATTCATTATGACACATAAACATGCCTTATTTGTAAACCTTATCATCATACCCATGATAGACTTTGATATAATCCTCAGTATGGTTTGCCTTTTAAATTATGATGAAACAATATATTACAAGAAGAAGGAAGTTACAATTTCTGATAACGGTGTATAATCCATTATCATTAGAGCATAAATCCTCTCTATCTGATTCCCATCTAGATCCACCCCCATTATCTCTACTAGATTAAATTATTAAGGAGTAATAAAATGAAATATCTATGGATGAGGAAAGGAATGATCAAATAGAGGATGTAACTATAGTGGAAGAATATGTTGATGTGTTTCCAGAGGATATACCTAGACATCCTCTAGAGTATTAATTTGAGTTCTCTATCGATTTAATTACTAGTTCAAGACCTATATAAAAGGATCCTTATAGAATTTAACTGGGGAGTTATTATAACAAAATAAACCACTATAAGAATTTAGTGATAAATTATTTGTCCATCCTAGTGTTTCCCATGGGGAGAAACTATTCTTTTCATCCTGATGGATGGGTCTATGAGGTTGTGTGTTGACTACATGAATATCAATTCTATAACAATAAAGAACAAGTAACCCCTACCTTCAATTGATGCCTTATTGGATCATCCTCATGGAGATCAATATTTTTCGAATATTGAACTTCGATCTAGATATCATTAGTTCCGTATGAGGAATGAATAAATTCCAAAGAAAACATTTCGAACTAGGTATGGGCATTACGAGTTTAGAGTAATGAGTTTTGGGCTGACTAATGCACCCTATGTTTTGATGGATCTAATGAATAGGGTTTTCAAGGAATATCTTAATGAAAGTTTTGTGGTATTTATTGATGATATCTTTGTATACACCAAAAGTTAAAAATATCATGAAAATCACTTGCGCATTATTCTAAAGACTCTTAGAAGAAATGAATTATAAAGGATGTTTATCAATTATGAATTTTGGATTCAATCAGTTTCTTTTCTTAGCCATATTGTATCTACAGATGGAATATCTGTTGATCCTATAAAGACAAAGACTATTCAAGAATGACTTACACCAACAAAAAAACTAAGGCATGTAGTTTTATTATTTTTGCAGGATATTATATGTATTTCGTTTATAACTTCACCTAATTATCCGACCTGTTAACCATGTTTACTCATAAAAAGGTTATGTTCATGTGGAAAAAATAATGTGAGGAATGTTTCGAAGAATGAAATAGGAGATTAGTGAATGTCCCAATCCAAAATCTATCATTGAGGAATGATGGGTTTGTGATATATATTGATTCATCAAATAAAGGATTTGGTTGTGTCCTTATGAAAATGATAGAGTTATTGACTACATTTAAAGGCGGTTAAAAACTCATAAACAAAACTATCCTAATCATGATCTTGAGTTAGCAGCTATAATTGTTTCTCTGAATATATGGATAAATTGTCTCTATAAAGAAAGATGTGAGTTTTATATGGATCATAAGAGTTATATATATATATTCTCACAGAAATAACTCAACAAGAGGAATCGTGATGGCTTGAACAACTCAAGGATTATGATTATTCTATACACTACCACCCAGGAAAGGAAAATAAGGTAGCTGATTCATTAATCAGTAAGGATCATGATGTTTTAAACAAAATTTGGATTGAAATGGATCTGGTAATCATGGATCTAGTAAGGATAGACATGTGAATTATCAAAGAAAGTGAAATATCCTTACTTTTTCAATTGGTTTCCCAACCATCTTTATTAGAAAGGATTAAGACTTCTCAGCCTAATGATGATAATATTCAAAAGAAAATTAATGTTTTTAATGATGGGAAGTTGCAAGACATCGTATATGAAGATGGAATTCTGAAATTTGGGATGATTCTTTATCTTCCATCTATACCTAAGTTAAAAAAGGATTCATTGGATGATTCCCATAGTTCGAATTTATAGCACAAAGATGTATAGAGATTTGAAGGAACATTTTTGGTGGGATAAAATGAAGAGGGAATTTGCTGATTATTTATCATGATGTTTAGTCTGTCTACAAGTGAAGGCTGAAAGACAACATCGTAAATGATTCATGAAATCTATATTTATTCCTATATGGAAATGGTATGACATCACCATGGATTGTTTCACTAGATTTTTCAAAACTCAAATAAATAATGATGCAACATGGGTAATTATTGATCGACTTATGAAATTTTCACATTTCCTCGCTATAAGGAAGGATTTCCATCAGATCACCATGCATGAATATATATCAATGAAGTGTGAGACTTCATTGAGAACCTCTCTCAATTGTGTATGATCATGATCAACAATTTAAATTAAAATTCTGTTAAAACCTTTAGAAATCTTTGGACACTGAGCTTTATTTGATTATTTCTTATCACCCATAAATTTACAGGCAGTCTGAAAGGAAAATCCAGAGTTTAGAAGACATGTTGAGATAATGTTCTCTCAACTTTCAAGGTATGTGGGATCAGTATTTACCTTTTGTGTAGTTTTATTACAATATTTTTTTCCATTCCTGTATTTAAATGGAACTATATGAAGCATTGTATGGAAAGAGATGTCACACACCAAAATGTTGAGATGAAGTTGGTGAAATAAAGATTGTGGGACCTAATGTCATGGTGGAAACAATAGAAAAGTTAAAGACTATTCAAACCCATATCAAATAATATCAAGTTTGGAAAAGTTTTGTGTGGGTAATCAAAAGAATGATTTGGAATTTCAGGAGTGAGGTCATGTTTTCTTGAAAGTATCTCCATGGAGGGGTGTTCTAAGATTTTGAAAGAAAGGGAAATTGAGCCCCATGTACATAGTCCCTTCTAAAATTCTGGATAGAAATGGAGTTGTGGGTTATCATTTGGAAATACATCCTAGACTTTCTAAGGTACACAATGTGCTTTATGTCTCACTACTGAGAAAGTACATGCCATACCCACACATGTCCTCACTTATTAAGGTATAGAGTTAGAACCTGACTAATCTTACTATGAAGATCCTATCCAGATTCAGTAAAATAAAGAACAAGTTTTGAGGAATTAAACAACTCATCTAGTGAAGGTACATTGGAAAAATCCTAATATTGAAGAGGCAACGTGGGAGCCTGAGGAACATATGATGAAGACCTACCCAAATATTTTTATGAGGTAACATTCTGGTAATTTCAAGGATAGAATTTTTGTAAGGGGGAAAGAATGTAACATCCCAAGGTTATAAAAATAAATTTATTAAAGAATGAATTCAACACTGAGTCTATGGGAAACACACACTTCGATATTTATAAGAGAGAGTTATAACCTGATCGTTAGATATGATTTTTCCACGTCTATGGTTTGAATTTTGACAAACTAATATAAGTAGTTGTGATCAATAAGATATTTAGAGTTTTATAGGATCAACATACATTTATGTGAATAGTAACTTACCTTTATGAATAGTCACAGACCTTTATGAATAGTTATTCACCCTTTCAAATTGTAACCTCACCCATGTGATTTTAAATAAAATCTTTCCCATATAATTGAGAGTGAATATTTAAATGTGTTGAAATTTTTGTGAGTAATAAATATTTAATTATAATTTTAAATTAACACATTTATTTAAAATAAAACTCACTTTCATAAAATGTATTATTCAATAAATATTTTGTTTTTTTATAAATTTAGGATAATTTTATGAAAACTCAATTAATTTTTGAAAGTATAATAAAATCATTTTTAAAATTAAAATATGTATTTTTTAAATAAATAATGATTTTATTTAAAAATTAAATTTCTCTTATTTCGAAATTTTTTTTAATAAAATGGAGTTCATTTTTGAATTATATATATTGAAAATGTTTGGGTGAATTTTTTTGAATAGTGAAATTTGATAATTTATGAAATATGTTAAATAAATGAATTTTTCATCATTCTTGAGTCATGGAAGATGTAAATGACCATTGGTTTGAACTCACATGAACTTATTACAATCTTAAGTCAAAATAATAAAGACTATTCCTAGTCTTATGCCAAAATAAAAAAATAATGACTAAAATAATCGAAAAATCCTCCTTTCCTCTACTATAAAACTACCCCTCACTCCCTCTTCTCTTCACTCATATTAAGTATTGTGCCTTCTCTAAATTTTACTAAAATCTCCTCCAAATATCCTCCCCATATTAAAAATCATTTTTTCTCTTCAAAATTCTAAATCCTCTCCTCTAAAGAGTCTCTCAAGGAAGACAAATTGAAGAGGTAAATTCATGTTTTCATTTCTTTTATTTTCATTCAAGTTCTTATCTTTATTTTTATTTCCTAACATCCTTTCCTCCAAATGTTATGATAACAATAGTAACATTCATTTAGTATAATTTTTTTATGATAATGGAATAATTCATCATCATCTCTCTTTTCCCCTTATATTATACTATAAATGAAAATATCATTCGATATGTATTAATTTATCACAATAAAGAATGATGGATTTTCATATTCTATTATCATATTCAATTATGGTCAGGAAACCATTTTTATGTTTGAAATAGATCATAATATATGTATCATATCCTATTTAATGTTTTGGAATCATTATTTACCCACGGTATTTGTATATATTACCAAATGAGTTCGTGGTGACAAAAAACCCATAAATTAATCGAAGCGCTTATCATTAAAATTTATTCTAATGATTCATCATCCCAAAAAGTAACCAAATGATTTATATGATCATTTAACATTATGTATGAACATTAATATCATATAAAATTAACTCAGGAATTCAATTCTCATTTTACATTAACTTCGATACAAGTGAACCGATCATGAAAACTAATAAAATGATCACTCACAAACGATGATATTGAACCTCTTTACCCATAAAAATGACCATAAATTTACATAATAAAATTATAATAAATCAAATAAATTTCTAATAGGTTCTAAATTAAGTTATTCAAAATTCTAATTTCATAATCCATGACCTCAATTAGAAGAGTGGAATATATGCATACATAAGTTAAGGGTTTTCTACCCGAACCTCCAATTTATTTCGGGCTACTATTTGTCTCTCAAAATATAAATTAAATTCATATTTATTACTATTTACTCCTCATAAATTATGTTTTAATGTTCTATATATGTGTACCAACCCTAATTCTTCCTTATTTTATGGGGAGTTACATGTTTTGAATGGATATTTCAACATATCTTCCTGAAATACAAGATCGATTCAAGGGAACCTCTCGAATTATTACCTGTGTTCGAGTACAATATATAATATTTTTTTAGACACAAATATTTTTATAAAATCAATAATTATATTATGAAAAAAAAAATATTTTTTCACTGTTGGTTTTATACAAATATTTTTCCAAAATAACTCTTCTTTTCAATGTAAAAAAGTATTTATCTCAAGAAAAAGTCGATGATTTTATAAGAGTATTTTCATTTGATTCTACACATTGGTTTATTATTTTGTATAATTGGGGAAAATATTTTATGATATCATCTACCATAATTTATTTAATGGTTTATCATTATTTTGAATATGGATGTGCAATCTTATAACCATTCACCATATTCATCTAAATTGTTAGTGTTTATATTTGGGGAAAGTTATTTACATTTCATATGTTATTTTAAATATGAATGTATATACTTTTCATGTTTATCCCCATTTATAGGATAAGTTCATTGGACTTATTAAGTGATGGGTGGGGCCCACAATATCCAATCAATGCATCGATAGGTCTGATTACACAAATAAATATGGACTTGGTCGAGGCCTTACCCATTTTTAAATATGGTTTTGGTAAAGGCCTTAATATTTTTTAGATATCTTGGGAGATTCCTTGATGGTATATTTTAGAATGTTCATCATTATCCATTCACTCATTATGGAACTGGAGATTGATAGTCCAAGTGATTATTCTACAAGTAGAATATCCATGGTTATGTTTTATGGAATTGTTTAATCATTTTTTATTTCTTATATATTATGATAAATTATATTATTAAAGGAATTTATTTTAGTTATTCATCATTCCTAGTGTTTATATCTTATTTTTATGAATTATTTACCCTTAAGGAGCATCTGAGCTCACCAATTTCACTTATTTTATTTTCCCCAAGTTGTGAATAATTATATTATGAATGACTTACAAGGATAATCTAGGAGATTATGTGTAATTAAAAACAAGTTGTTATGTTTTATATCCTTTCACATTGTAATTTTGAACATATGTATCTATCTAAATTTATAAATCTATTGAACTATTTGGTCTTTCAGGATGTGTATTCCTTGTTTATATGCTAATGTAGCAAATTAAGGCACCGACACTAGGAAACTCGGGTTTGGTCCTTATAATAATTCCCTTTAATTGGGCCATCTAAATCATATCTCAGTGGTCCCAATATAGATGTTGTCTTTTATATCAGAGGGTCTAAAAATGGGAAATTTAGATAAAATAGAGGGCCAATTGTCTTAAACCATTGAATAATTTTTTTCGATGAATATGTCAACTGTCTCTTATTAGTGTTTTTTATATACCATGGTTTTCCTTATAATATTATATGTTCACTTCTATATTCATATAATATAAAATAAATGTTTAAAGTACTATTAAAATAATGGCTTTTCCACCCACTGATTCTACCAATATTGAGGAACATCATATTAGTGATGTTGAAATAGAGACAATGTCAAAAGATAATCACTATATGGTTTAATGCTATAATTATCAAATGAAACATTTAATTCCATGAAAATAATTATGTTCATGACATGATATATCATAGGGTAGTGTACATACACCACACATAAGTAATAAGTGGTGAATACGGCATATCTCACTAAAGTAAAAGTGATATGGGAAACCCTTACCAGGAGCTTTCCCTTAATTGAACATGATTTGACCTCCTGTATAATGGTTTAAAGAATTTTATAAATTTATGGAAGAACAATATTTATATTTATGGTATTGTATATGATCCTCTTATAACATTTTATCACTTTTTTGTTAATAATATTTCTATATTACTTTATTTATGGGGTTAACAACTTCATTTTTACTATGCATGTTTTGTTGTGTAATTCCTAGTTATTGTACATAAGATATAGTTACAAATTCTCCATAATTATATTAAGGTATTGGATATCATATTTATTCAATATATTTTTTTAGACTCATTATTGAATGGTGAACATGTAAAATAAATCTCATCACATCGTGGAGACGGTAAGTCATGCGTACGCACGAGCGGCAGTATCATTCCCATAATGCTTAAAGGGTAAGGAAGTGTGTGGTAAATATTTTTTATAGTATAAATATAATGTCATAATTATCCCATATATATATATTATTTCCATCATTATACGCATCCAAGTAAAGTGGGGATGAATAAAATTACACCACCATGTGGAGACGGTTAGTCATACGTACGCAAGAGATGTGCTTTCATTTTTCATAGGATGGATAATGGGTGGAATATAATTTTCCCACAGTAATAATAACATATATGTATATTTATGATACTAGAGTTATTACTTTATCATATATTTTTATGCAAAATAGGCCAACATCTCGTGGGCTTTGCAGGTATGGGTGGATGTCGGGCGGGGTGGGCTGGAAAATTTTGATCGTTAAGAGTGTGGGCCAATGAGGGTTGATCCCATACGGGTGCGGGAAAATGAGGGTTGAGCCTGTTCTGGTTCAGGCTTACCCACGGGCCTAATTTATAAAATATATTATTTTACAATATATTCTTATTTAATATTTTAGTTTTTTAATAAAAAATCATTATTAAATAATAGCATGTGATTTCTCACTGTGATTATAATAAAAAATCACCCTTCATTCACATGTGAATTTTAAATAGGTTTATATTTATTGTTTTAATATGATATTATAATATTTATATTATAATTATTTACCGTATTTACATGGTGTGTCATACCACCTCTCGAAAATTGGAACTCATATCCCTTGAACGTGGTTTCAATTCTAAAAGAGTTCTTATAATATTTTTTGGATTGATTTAATTTTGTTACTATTTAATTTTATTTTTTCATTAATAATATAGGAATAGAACTCATGAAAAACTTAATAGTATCCTTTGAAACTGGTTGTTTTCTGTAAATTCATCATTCATTCACAGGTCCATCCGTTCACATCACCACACGACCTATATCAACATTCATCACACCTCACCAATCACTCACCTAATTTGCATCATAGTAGTTAGATGCCACATCAGTTTCATCACATGCCACCAATAAACCATAGAAAAATGTTTCACCACATCTCTTAAAACTCTATCTATTGTCAATCCATACTTCTCCACAAAAATACCATTAATAATGATAGAAAAAACACAATATTTAAATGATTATAAACTATAAATTTTTTTAAAATGCGGGAAACCCGCGGGATTATGCAGGGTGGGTCGAGATTGAACATTTTTGTTCACATTAAATGCGTAATTTTATAGAAACACCCTCATAGGATCAAACCCGCATGAGTTTGACCCACCCTGACCTAGACCACCTATCTTTCGTTACTAAACCTAGAAAAAAACTCATGAAGATGAAGTATAAGATGAAATAAACTTGAAAGAGTGAGTATGGATAATTACCTTTTCTTCATAGAACATTCTTTATGTATCTTCTTATGGGATCTAGGGGTGGTATTTTGGAAGGAATGGAACCACCATAACTTGTTTGAGGATGTTGTTAAGATAAATTGATAGAGTTTGGTTGATCTATAAGGCTCAAGGTGGTAAAATGGAATGAAGGAAGGATTTATATTTTGTAACTGAGGTGAGGGGAAACCTTGGAAATCCTAAAAATATTAAATTACAATAAATTATTTTTTATTTCAAATTCAAAAAAAGTACAAGGATTATAATATATGATGAGATAAGGTTTTAATATCATAAAAAAAGAAATACATGCTTTTTTCACTTTAAACTATATCATTTTGATTGTCTTTAGTTAACATATTTTAATTTTAATTATGGTAACAATTTATTTAATATCAAAAGGTGGTAATTTTTTACTTATAAAATGTCAATTGAAACATAAATGAATAATTTATAACATTTTAGATAAAATAATAATAAGGTGTCATTTTTGAAATATTTTTTATGATTTGAAATAATTTAATAAATTACTATTTTGATAAAATATCACTAATGTCTATTTTTAAACTATTCATTACTTTGGCCTTAAAGAAAATACGATAGAAAGATAACTTGGAAAAAAACATTAATACACCCCTAAAATTTTATAATAATCTATAAAATTCTTGGATCACCTTAATTAATTAAAATTATATTTATTTTAATATCTTTAATATCATTTATTTTATTGGTTCATTGATAAAATAATTATTGCATCATCATTGTATAATTATTTAAGGTAATTATTTTATCACTAAAAGTTAAAATTAAAATACTATGACGTAGATAAATATTTTATATTTGAAAATAATATTGATATTAGAAGATTAATTCTGAATAACACAATGTTAAAAATAAAATAGTTATTAATATATGAATGTGACATATTTTTCTTTTCATTAAATAAAATATTATAAATATAATAACATCATTAAAATGGTTTCCCAAAAATAATAAATAAATTTTATCAAGAAAATAAGATTATTAAGTTCAATATGGACCCTTAGAAAATCTCAAATCCTACTATTTTTCTCATGTGGAAGCATAAGAGATATATAAGACAAAGAGAGGGGGATTGTGTTTTTCATTAATTTAAGTAATATGAAAGTCATTCTAATGGAAAAGTGTCCATTAAATAACTCAAATTATATCCTTATGTGTTAAGGGTTTAATATAAATCATCCAAAAATATTTAGGAAATTTTTAGTGTTGTAATCCATACCGTATTATTTTTTCCTGAATTTCCATATTTACCCTCAACCATGGTAAAAAAACTACCAATGTTACTATTAATATTAGCCAAAAATAAAATTTTCCTATTTAATAAATTTAGTGCTTGTTATTACAAATATTTAATAAATTTTTTAAAATTAAAAACATAGAATTGGAAGAATTTAATTTCAAATTAAACTAATAAAACGAATCTAAAAATAGTTTTCTTGAAAAGGCATTTTTACGCCAAAAAATGTACATATACCAAAATAATATATAATGATGATTAAAATGAAATGGATTATATTTTTTATAAATAAATATTATTTATTTTACCATGATATCAAATTCAAATCATAAATATACTTTTAATTGAGAGAAATTGATAGTTTTATAAAAATCGGTATTTTCACTATTCATCGGTAAATAAATATACCAAAATTTCACCATAAGCCAATTTTAAAATTAAAATTTAAAAAATTAAGTTTATTTTGATCAATATAATTTATAAAACTGAAAAATTTTAGTTTTAAAATATGTACATCGTTAAGAGTTGGTAAAAATTCCTTTTGAAAAATATTGGCTTTTATGTGTAAAATTGGATTTATTCTTATCTTATGCCAATAAAAATAATTTAGATGAATATAAAAATATTTTATTGAATATATAATATATAAATTTCATAAAAAAATATTATTTATTCCCCCAAATTTTATTCCTAGGTTAAAAGGGTCACATTTTAAGTAGTATATCGTCGTTTTAAAATCGATATTGTGTGAAACATAATCTATTGAAGAAGTTAAATTTAAAAAGATCCATACCATAAAATATTGTGTTTTGACAATTAAATTTTAATAGGTTGTAATTAACTTCTTTTCAATATGACATACAGTTTGACTAGTATAATTGAAGGTGCATGTTTTCAATTTAAAACATGAATTTTAGTTCAAAACTTTCTTTACAGGGTCAAAATAGATGAAAAATGTTCAGATTATGATGATACTTAATGAAAATGATCAATTATAAACATGGGACATGTAGACTTTAACCACATCTCAATATTACAGGAAGTGTGACTTTTGTAACTGAAAGTGCCTCATATACTCAAAATAGAGCAAACACATTAGGAGTATTATATTACTTTGTAATATTTAATATTTTTATATTATGTTATCCCATTTTATTTATGTATTATGTTTCATCATTCATTCTGTAATGACCTGAGTATTTGGGTGTAACAAACTTGTTTTTTGGAATCATTTTATTTTCATAAACTTCTTGTAAATCATTCACAAATATAAATGTTCTATTCTATTAAAATATTTGATCTTAAGTAGAAAATAAGACATACAAGATATGAACTAAACTAACAACACTTTATTAACTCATAATGGAACATTACAACCAAAGTACATGAAACTGTATATTTTAGTCAATATATTATTTCATTTCAATGATGATTACATCAATTAAAAGTACTTAGACTAAAAAAGGAAAAATAAATAGAAAAGAATAATATCATTAGAACTAAAAAATCCCTGAGATTATTTTTACCCTTGAGAATCATTGTTAGCATAACTAAACCCCAAATGGGAAAAAACCATAAAATAAGAAATAATTATAAAAAATACAATATGAAAATTAATATAATGAAAATTTTTACTTAAATGAAGAGAATTCATTGAATTTATAGGATGTAATGAGGAAAATATAGATATCATAATGGAAAATTTGGTCATTGGAAATATGATTTCTAGATATACATGTATCTGATAGGTATATTTAATTTTTGTTTGATTTTTAAAAATTTTAAAATTATATCATGCACAAATAATAAATAATTAAAGAAAAAATAATATTTAATTGAAATATTTATATATAAAAATATTTTTACGCACACATATTTTTTATTTAAAGTCTTATATAATTTACTTATAAATTTTGAGAACTATTTTAATGTTAATGAATTGAAAAAAAAATGAATATAAATAATTATATTTTATTTTATTTGGTGAATATTATTTAACATATAAGTAATATCTTTCAAAGAACTTTTTTTAATTATTTTTTATTTTTAATTAATCTATACTAAAAATTATTTTCATGAAATTTATTAGTAATATATATAAGACAAACTAGTGTCTTGGCACAAGGTCATGAGAAAATATTTTTTGTAGACTTCACACGAGGCCTTGACGATTGTGTTATGATGTCCGACATTATGCATTACATCATTATGAAATTAGCTATCAATATTACATGTGATTATTCGACAAGTAGAATATCCATGTGATAAAATAAATTGAATTATTTGATTTATATTTTCCATAATATGCTGAAATTTATTTTTAAAAGGATTTTTTGGTCTTATACATTGACTTAAATGTTTATACTTATTTATTATAGTTTCTGCTATATTATTATACTTACTAAGCATCTAAGCTCACCCCTTTATTTGTTTTATTTTTCCTATGATGAGAATAAGTATATTACGAATAACCAGCAGGAATAGGCTATGGGATATGAGTGTGTTCAAAGGGGATAAAATGTTGTTTTTTTATTTCATGATATAATGTAAAACTTATATATGTATCTAGCACTTATATGGCTACTAAACTAATTGGTACTTCAAGCCTTGATCTCTTATGATCATGCCAATGTTATGTAATAATGCACTGAATCTGGCTAACCAGGTTTAGGGTGTTACAGTTGGTATCAGAGTAATATTGCTACAAGCATTGGAAACTAGATTTTGAAAATTTCTGATTAGAGAACATTACCCTAAGATAGAATTTGAGAATTAGTATATAAGAAATTCGTAGAATTTTGGTAATGTAGAGTTTTTTGAATTTTTCAATAAATACATCTCTGTCTAGATATGAGCAGGTAGAGGTGGCTCTGGCATAAATGTACTTTTGGAGTGAAAACTCCGACAAGGAGTTTTGGGCTTGACCTAGGGTATCCTGGTACATGACAAAGGGCCTTGTTGCACTCTTGGTTATGAATCTCCCTGGGGATATGCTTAGGATAATTCACATTTTCTTTACAAACCATGATGAAGCATTTATGAGTAATTACCTCCTTAAAGAAAATATTTTTTTATGATTATGGATTATATGCATAAAGTGTTCAATTTAAGTTAGGTATTTTACTAGTTTGGAATTTTGTATTGTGATTCATAAATTAATCTAGTGTATTCCATTGTTTATAAATGGTACCTTGTGGAAGGAAAGGAAAGCATATCAATGCACGTAATCCATGTAAGGATATACCTTCTACTAAAGATAATTATAGTGGATCTAGTGATGCAACTAGTATTGAACAACTTATAACCATAATGGGAAAACTCACTGAGGTTATGAATAATAACCTTACCCATATGTATCACCCTAATCCACAATGCAAAGGATCAATATTATAAATCTTCAAGAGGAAAAAACCCTTAACATTAAATGGGACAACAAATACATTTGTATCTGAGTAATGGATATGTTCCTTAGAGAAAATATATCATTCTTTGGGGTGTAGCGAAAGGGAAAAGTTTTTCATGGCTGTTTATCACCTCACATGAAATTCAGATCAATGGTGGTCATTAATTCAAAACACAGAGGAAGATGAAAAAGTATCCAATATGGAATTGAGGGAGTTTAAAAAATTTTCTTAGAAAAATAATTTCCTCCTGACCATTGAGCAGATATGGAAAGACAAATTTTGAGTTTGATGAAAAAGGAGGATGAGAATGCCACAAAGTATGAGGCTAACTTTACAAGGTTAGCAAGGCATGCAACAGATTATATACATAACCCAAGGAGTAATATTGATCAATTATTTTATGGGTTAAAACCATTTATCCAATGAGCATTATTCTCACAAGCCTTCTCATCATACGAAGATATTGTCTCATGTTCTATCAAGACAGAAAAGGAATTCTCATAGTCTTATGAATTTAAAACAAAGCAAGAGAAGAATAGATCTGGTGAACACTCTAGAAATTTAAATAAGGGGAATAATGGAAAAAGTTGGATTTCCATCCTATGGTAAATGTGGGAAGAAACACCCTGGTACCTAAAATAAGGGAATGGGAGTCTTTTACAAGTGTGGTGAAAAAGGCCGCCAAGAATGTGATTTCAAGGGAAAGAAAGAGGTTGTCAATGTTGAGTGCTAAAATTTTAGAGAAATGGGGCATTATGGAAATGAATTTTCTAAGTGATATGGAAAATTACCTCAGAAAGGGTCAAGGGAGCAAGGAAAAGCTTATGTAATCCCTGCTGTTGAGGTTAAAGCTCCAAATGACGTGGTGGCAGGTAATTTAATGGTTTCCTCAAATTTAGCCAATGCTTTTTTTGATTCTGAATCATTCCATTCTTTCATATCTTCCCAGCTTTCTATGAAAATTTGATATTTCCAATTTGATTTAACATGGGATTTATCAGTCAAAACTCTTAAGGGAATTATCATTGCAAAAACGTTTTGTGAATAAATTCCCATTAGGGAATATAAATGTGCTTTATCTACCAATCTCATCATCACACCCATGATTTAATTTGATATAATCCTCAGTATGGATTGGATTTTGGACCATGATGCGGATTTTTATTGTAAGAAGGAGGTTACAATTTTATATGATGATAAGGAGTACCTTATCTTTAGAGCAGAAATGTCACCATCTGATTCTTATCTAGATCCTCTCCCAGTAGCACTACTAAATTCAATTATTGGGGATGAAGGGAATGAAATAACCATGGGTGAGTAAAGAAATGTTCAAATAGAGGACATACCTATTGTGCAAGAATATATTGATGTGTTTCCAGAAGATTTACCTAAAAATCCTCCAGAATAAGAAATTGAGTTTTCCATTGATTTAATTCCTGGTTCAAGGCCCATATTGAAGACCCCTTATAGAATAGACACTGTAGAATTAGTGGAACTAAAGAAACAACTAGAGGAATTTAGTAATAAAGGATTTATTCACCCTAGTGTTTCTCCATGGAGATCCCATGTTCGTTTTGTTAATAAGAAATATTGATCTATGAGGTTTTGCATCGACTACAAGGAGATAAATTCTATAACAATAAGGAACAAGTATCCTCTATCTCGTATTAATGATTTATTCGATCAAATTCATGGTGCTCAATATTTTTCAAAGATTGACCTTCGATCTGGATATCCTCAGTTGTGTGTGAAGATGGAAGATGTTCTAAATAAATCATTTCATACCAGGTATGGGCATTAAAAGTTTAGAGTAATGCCTTTTGGACTGACTAATTCACCCTCTATCTTCATGGATATAATGAATAGAGTTTTCAAGAAACATCATGGTGAAATTTTAGTGGTGTTTATTTTTGATATCTTGGTTTACTCCAAAAGTAATGAAGATCATGAAAACCACTTGCGCACTATTCTAAAGACTCCAAGAAGAAATGAATTATACGGGTAGTTTAGAAAATGTAAATTATGGCTTCAGGATATTTATTTTCTTGGCCATATTGTCTCTAAGGATGGAATTTCTGTTGATCCTTCTAAGATAAGATAAATAAAAGAATGGTTGGCACCAATGAGTATAACTGAGGTGCGCAGTTTTGTTGGTTTAGTAGGTTATTATTGGCATTTCTCCTATGATTTTTTCCAATTGGATAACCCATTAACCAGGATCACATGTAAAGGGGTTAAATATGTTTGAAAAAAATAGTGAAAATAATGTTTTGACGAACTGAAGAGAATATTAGTGAATGATGCTATCTTGACTTTACCATCAGGGAATGATGGGTCTGTTATTTATAGTGATTCTTCAATGAATGGACTTGGTTGTTTCATTATGAAAAATGATAAAGTTATTTCCTATGCATTACGATGGATAAAAATTCATAAAAAAAACTATCTCACTCCTGATCTTGAGTTAGAAATGGTAATATTTTCTTTGAAGATATGGAGACACTATCTATATGGTGATAAATGTGACATATATATAGATCACAAGAGTTTGAAGTATATTTTTTCACAGAAATAACTCAACATGAGGAAAATACGATGGCTTGAACTACTCAAGTATTATGATTTCACTATACACTACCACCTTGGGAAGGAAAATAATGTGGTAGATGCTTTGGGAAGAAATGATCAAGGATTTTTGAACAAGATGAGAGTTGAAAGGGATCCAATGTTTATGGGTATAGTTATGATGGATATGGGAAAAATTATGGAAGGTGAAACATCAAGACTTTTACAAGTGGATGCCAAACCATCTTTACTAGAATGGATAAAATGTTCTCAGAGTGATGAGGAAAAGTTTTAAAATAAAATTAAAGTTGTGAATGATGGGAGATTGATCGAGTTCGTATATGAATATGAGAATTTGAAATTTGGGAATAGACTTTGTGTTCCTGACATACATGATCTAAAAAGGGAAGTGTTGTTTGATGCTCATAACTACAATTTCTCTATACACCATGGTATCATTATGATGTATAGGGATTTGAAGGAACATTTTTTGTGAGACAACATGAAGAGGGAGATTGTTGATTTTGTGTCAAGATGTATGGTTTTTCAATAGGTTAAAGCTAGAAGACAACATCCCGGAGGAGTCATGCAACCTCTTCCCATACCTGAGTTGAAATGGGATGATATTACTATGGAATTTTTCATGGGGCTTCCAGAGACTACTAGAAGGAATGATCAATATGGGTCATTTTTTATAGTCTTACCAAGTCAGCACATTTTCTTGATATAAGAGAAGATTTACCAAAAGAATGTTTAGAAAGGATATATATTAATGAATTTGTAAGACTTGATGGAGTACCCCTATCGATTATTTTTTATCTTGATCCTCTTTTTGCATCAAGATTCTAGAAAAGTCTTGAGAAGGCCCTAGCTACTGAACTTCATTTGAGCACTGCCTACCACCCTCAAACTGATGGAAAATCAGAACATACTATTAAAACCTTAGAAGACATGTTGATATCTTTCTCACATGACTTTCAAGGAATGTGGGATCAATATTTACCTCTAGTATAATTTTCCAATAACAATAGCATCCATTCAAGTATTCAGATGGAACCATATAAAGTGTTATATGGAAAGAGATGTTACACACCCACTTGTTGGGATGATGTTGGTGAAAGAAAACATGTAGTGTTGAGGAAACAATGGAAAAGGTGAAGATTATCCAAACCCACATCAAATCAGCTCAATGTAGGCAAAAGATCTATGCTGATAACTGAAGGAATTATTTGGAATTTCAAGTAGGAGATCATGTTTTCTTGAAGGTATCTCCATGGAAAGGAGTTGTACGATTCGGTAAGAAGGGTAAAATAAGTTCCAGGTATATCTGACCTTTCCAAATTCAAGAACAAATTGGAGTTTCAACTTACCATTTGGTGATTCTTCCAAGTCTCTCCAAAGTTCATGATGTGTTCCACCTATCACTGTTGAGAAAATATATGCCTGACCCAACGCCTATACTCACCTATGAAGAAATAGAACTGGAACCCGATATGTCTTATTGTGAAGATCCTGTCAAGATTCTTGATACCAGAGAACCGGTGTTGAGAAACCAGATGACTTGTCTGGTAAAATTTCTATAGAGAAACCATAAGAAGGAAGAGGAAACATGGGAAGCTGAGGAACTTATGATGAAATACCACTCAATTATTTTTATGTAGTAGTATTCTAGAAATTTCTAGGATGAAATTATTTGAAGGAGGGAAGAATGTAACACCCCAAGTTTCCACGGTAGGTTTCTCTTTGAATAATGCAATAGATTGTGTTGTACGCAATTGTGAGTTATATCACACCACGACCAATCAAACTAGTCGTTATGAATAGTAATACATAATTTTTGAAATTTTATAAATTTTATTTTTCAAAATGGACATCATTTTTGTATTCAAAATATCAAAATTATCTTAGGGTGATTTTTTTGTATTTTTCTGAAAACTTCCAATTTTTTATGAATAGTGAAAAACATTGTGTTATTATTTAAAACCAACTTTTATTTAAATAATTATTTTTTTCTTTAAATTTATTTTAAAGTAAAAATAGATAAATAATACATATATTAGTTCAATTTAATTCATTGGAGTCATTTTTTAATAAGATTTGATGTATAAAATTTTATTGAATTTTTTTAACATATTTTACCCACCTTCTAGTCACATTTTATAAAAGGGTACTTCACCTTCTCTCAAAATAATACCTAAAAATCCATTTATCTTAGCAATACCCTACACAAATATCCTTAAAACTACCCTAAATTCAACCTAGATGCATTACTTTTATTAGAATCCAACCTAAGGAGCCCTTCTAATCAAATCAAAAGGAAGCACCCAAAAAAGAGGTAATAATTTCATCACATCTTTCAAAGTTCGTTTCTTCTTCCACTTCCTCTTTATTTGTTGTTTAAATACCAAAATAATAACTCCATTATATTATAATTACTATGATATTATTATAAATATGGTATAATCATATTCTTTATTCTATCCATCAAATGAATGACAATGTCACTATACGTGTCTACATACGACTTACCGTCTCCACCTCGTGGTGTAGTTTGTTATTCAACACTTCATTATATGGATGGGTATAATAATGAGTATAATTTATGTAAATGATAATTATAACAAGTTAATGATTCTTTATATATGATATACCATCCAATTACATATTATTTTACCATCGATAGATTGATATTGTCGCTCGTGCATACGTACGGATTACCGTCTCCACGAACGCGATGAGATTCATTCCCCATCATAACCATTAAAGAATAATTTTCATTTGATGATTAAAAATAATATTTAAAAAATTAATATCATACTTTATATGAATCAAATACATCATATCTATGACAAACATTACTTATGTAACAGAACATATAAAGGAAAACGAATCAGTTAACACCCGAAATAATGATACTATTGAAATATTATTAAAAAATCAATATTAGATGATCATATATGATATCATATTTAAGTATTTGGTTCTTGTATAGTTTTATAAAAATTATTTAACTATTATACACTAGTTTAATGTACCATAGACCAAGGTAGAGTACAAGTTAAGGGTTAATTCTACAATCTCTTCATTATCCGAGGTTGTTTATACGTTAGTATCTACTGGGACCTCTTTATCATCCCCAACAGTGTTTCTTAAAAATGTATTTCCAAACATTTATACCATTTCCTAGACTGTGGGTTAAATTCATTTATACTCTTTTTTGACTTTTTGTAAAAATTTTATAAAGGAATATTTCCATTGTTTTCCAAACAATGTCCTTTACGACCTTTTCGACAAAAATAAGGAAATAATTTTTTTTAACTTATTTGACGAGTGTGACTATTTTCCACCATTATAACACCTTCTAAGCTTCAATTAAAATCTTATGAGAATATTTTCAAAAGAAATTTTTTCTTTTATAGTTATTTTACTTTTAAATGATTTCAAAATAGAAAGATATATTTCTCTCAAATAGTTTTGGTTTCATCTATATCAACATCCTTTGATGGATTTTACACTTGCTTGAAGATGATTTATTATGATACAATATTCCATATTTTATTGAAGGTTTTGTGATATGTTTGACTGTGGATGTGTTATTTTTATACCATTCATGATTTATGGTTAAATTATTATCATTTCATATGCTCGTTTTAATATGAATACTTATGTTATGTTTCAACCTTTTCATATGTGGAATATATTGGACTTAGTAAGTGATGTGTAGAGCCCACTATAGATCCTCGACACATCAGTAGGTTTCATGATACAAACTAGTGTCTTTTCACAAGTCCATGAAAAAATCATATTTTAGTCTTGGTACAAGGCCTTGAGTATGTGGTTACAATTCCTGTCATTATGCATTCCATCATTATGAAATTGGATATTGATATTAAATGTGATTATTGGACTAGTAGAATATCCATGTGAATAATTAAATGACATTATTTGATTTATCTTTTGCATATTATGCATAATTTTAATATTAAAAGGCTTGTGTTTTAGTCTTATACATTACCTTAAATGTTTATGCTTATTTATGATAGTTTTCTCTATATTGTTATCCTTACTGAGCATCTGAGCTCACCCCTTTCAATGTTTTATTTTTCCTTGGATGTGAAGAAGTATATGACGATTAAACTGTAAGAAAATGCTAAGGGATATGAGTGTGTTCAAAGGGGACACAATGTTGTTGTTTTTTTTTCATTTTAAGATGTAATTTAACACTTATGTATGTATATAGAACTTCCAAGGCTACTAAACTAATCGGTCTTTTGAGACTTAATCTCTACCGATCATGCCAATTTTATGTAATAATGCACCAAATCTAGGTAACTATGGTCAGGGTGTTACAATTATAACCCCATAGATCCATTCAACATTGATACTACATGGTTAGCACTAATTGTGAAACCTAAACGTCCACCTAGACTGTTTCCTCTAAAAACCCATGTTCTCAACATTCGATCCCACGAAACATCCTGGAACCCAAAATAGATTGACCATGGTTCAACTAATGCATACTTATGACCTAGAAGGTATAAAAATTCTCCCCATTATAAATGATTTATCTCCACATAATGTGATCAATATTTTAGACTATCAAAAAGAGAAGGCTATAATTTCCTTAATAATGATTCCCACACCCACAACTTATGTTTTTCTTAACCACATTTCCCCATAACATTAACCATGGTAATTGTTTTTCCATATAATTCCTTATCATGGAAATACATAATATGAACTAGATACTCCACCATATTAGTTTCAGGCACAAGATCAATATATTCCCATTTGATCACATGGGAAGAGTCTGGTTGATAACTCCTCATCTAGGAAGCATTAAACACATCATGAACCAATGTCAAATGATAGGTAAAGTCTGACCGATATTCCACCTTTACAATTCATTTAATGATTTCAAATGGGACAATGAACCTCAGTGCCAACTAGAATTTTTACTCAACCGATAGTGTCCTAAATATGTTGAAAATCGAAGAAAATTTGGGTGTAATATCCTAATCCATAATAAACTAAACATTTCCTTAATCAAGTAGGTCACATGGCCTCAAGAACACATCCCCATATGTAAAAGGTCGTCGACTAGTAGTGAGGGTCAAGGTTGTGTCTATAGGGAGACAATTTCCTTGTTTTAGGGTGTAACACAATGGTAATAATCATAACAATCAATAGTAGAAGAAGATAAATAACAGAACATTAGATAAACATGTATAAGAATATAATAATATAAAATCCAAAACAATTTCATATACAATATTAATGATTGTTTCATGTCACTATACAAAAAGGTGGGAAATACATGGAATCTAGCATCCAATATTGTACATGTATCAAAAGAAAAAAATATAAAAAAGGAACAATCTCCAGCTAGCATCACGTGCATAAATCAATATTTTTTTCCACTTATCCTAAAAATCAAACAAATAAATCATCATAAAGTGGTCGATTTCCCTAGTCCCTACCTCCAACCATGAATTCTTTTTAGGTATCCAATGGTGGCCCAAATATGGTGTGAGATAATACTCATTAGGACCCCATCAATGGTGTCTATAACCTTTCTAGTTTTCATAATATAAATAGAAGCAGTGTATAGTATATGATAGTAATAATAGTAATAAAAGTTTGATTTTGTAAGCAAGATTTATACTATACAACCTATAAACAATAATCAAAGACTCGTAACCAATTTTTATTTGTATTCAAGACACCATACACCCAAGATAACTATAAATCATGGTAAAAATATCCAAAAGAGCTTTATCGTGTAATCCAGTGTCAAATATCTACAATGGTCATGCCATATAATCAAGTTTCAGATCACTAAGGGATAGATCCAATGTAAAAATATATATAATTCATCCTCATCGATTCCATGTAGGATCTCAATAGAAACTCAATAAAGAATTGATAGGAAACCAAGAAGCATGTCCACATAGATTTTCTAAGGTGTTACGAGCAATCTATATCCAAAAGGAATAATTTTCCTTGGCATCCTTTGGAATTAGGATACACAGAGTATAAATTTATAATCCATCCATGTATCACCCCCGGTTTACGGTATATAACCTTTGTTTATGCTTATTTATGTGTTTAAAGTTCATGGGATCAGTTGAGAATAGGTTGGGATATTTTGGAATGGTTTTGAATAAGTTTGGAGGATTTTTTAAGGGATCACGAGTTGATCACGATTAGGGGAAACCGTGCTGGTTCTCCATGAAACCGTGTAGGGGGAGACAATAGCCTTTTCACGGCCTATGCACAATTTTCCAAACCATGCAAGGCAATCGTGCGGACCCCTCCTCTCGAGGCAGCAGCGTTTTCATGGTTAGCGCATGGTTTTTTAAACCGTGCGGGCTAACCGTGCGGCCACTTAAAAGAAGGGTTTTAAAACCTAGGTTCACTCAGGCTTGCCTCATTCCACTCCCAGTCTTCTCCCACTTGAGAATCACGCGAGATTTTGGGTTATCACGGTTTGAAGGTGATCTTCCGCTGATTTTGGAACCGTTTTGAAGAGGTTTCTTGGTGGATTGAAGGTTTTTTCTCCTGGGAAAGTCTCTCCTCTTGTGTTCTTTGTGTTTTCCTCCAGATCTACATCCCCCTCTCTCTCAGTTTTCTAAATCTACACTTGTTTTGTGTAGATCTGGGTTTTTGGTTTTCTTGGATGTTGATTTTAAGGCTTTAGGATGTAAAGACCCGTAAAATTCAAGGGAAATTGTTTTTCTTAATTTTCTTTGGGATTTTACAAGAATGCGGTTTCTGAAGGTACTTGATTCTGAGGCCCGGTGTGCCCGGAATTTCTATCCAAAGTTTAGCTCGGGTACATTTAGTGAACGAACGAGTGGGTTTTTCTAACTTTTGAACCGGTGCTTGGAATCGAATTCTGAGGGCACCGATGGATTCGCAGCACCTGTAATTGCTTAGGAACACCTTTTCCGGAGTTGCGTTTACATGAGAGAAGTTGTTAAAAATTTGTGGAAGGTAAAATAAAATTGAGCATCAATTTTATTTTTCACTAAGTGGTTTAAAGCTTTGGGTGGAAGTTGGGGGAAACCACCCAACTTCCCATTCGAGGTTATGGGGGTGGTGGGGCCCACACGAACCCCACCCCTTCATCTTCCCTAACCTTCCATAACCCTTCATTTAATTTTACAACTTGAGTGGATTAATTGAGTGGATTAATTCAACTTTTGAATTTCAAACTTAAGTTCTGTTAATAAAAAAAGTGAGGTACTTATTTTATTTTGGTTGGGACTTGTTGCTTGAGAGGTTTTGGAGAAAATCTAAGGGAGGCTTGAAGATCTTCATCTACTTCATCGAAGAACACGAAGAACGCGAAGAACGTGAAGAATGCACCGATCTTCGACGAAGAACGCCGAATCCTCGGAGATCGACTACGCGATGTCGGGTACCGCGACGCCAACGATGCCTTCTTCCACGACGATTCTCCTTTCACGATGCCTTCTTCCACGACATTTATTTCCACGACGAACCTCCATTCAAGCTACACTCAAGGTAGGGGTTTTGATTCAATTTTAATCTATGTGATTTATATCATCAGCATGTGTTTAAAAAAAATTTGGAAGCCTTTTTAAACGGCTAACACGGTGGGTGTGGACCAACGAACAAGTCCGAAGACATCGTCTCTTCGTTCTTGGTGTGAGGATCGGTGGGTGACGATAAAGCAGGCCGCACGTGAGTTTTGAGGTCTTCGCAGTGAAGAACCGGTCCTGGGAGGGCCATTGGCAAAGATGGAAGGCAAATCCGACCACCAGAGCCCGTCCGGTGGTCCGCAGAACATTTCGCCGGTGCGCCTCGCCGGCACGGCGGCACTGGCGGCAGGAGGCGGCGGCAGGACACTGGTCCTGCGACCGCGCGGGACCGAGGGAGGTGGGACGCAGCGCTCGGCTGCGTCCGTTGACAAGGAGCGGCCCCACATGGGGCTGCGGTTACTTGCTGGCGGGGGGGCAGCATGCCACCCCGCACCGCTCGACCAAAATGGCCGAGCCGCCTGACCGGACCGCGCTCAAGTTGTCTGGACCCAGATTCGGGTCCGGTCGACCCGGTTCGGGCCAACCCAGGGGGTACCGGGCCAGGTCGGATCGGGCCCGAACCCCCTAATACCGAACCACTCATGGTATTTTGCCCATAACTTGGGCTGAGGACCTCCGATCGACGCACTGTCAGCTACGATATGATCCCTGGATCGATTCGGTCGTTTCGGTATATTAAACTCAAGGTTTCGAAGTACTTTGGGTTCAGCCGGGTTGGTTCGTACACGAATCCAACCGAGCCCTCGGAGCGGAAACGCTTATTACTTGAGCTCTGGACGTCTGATTGATGTGTCGTCGACTTTGATGGATTTCTCTTAGTGAGACGGACCTTTTGGGTTACTCCGCTTGAGGTTTGGATGCAGTTGGAGTATGATCGGGTTGGTTTTAACCTAAAAACCAACCGGGCCCCTGGGATGAAAAAGCCAATAACTCTCAGACCGGACGTCCGATTGATGCGTCGTCTGTCACGTTGAGTTCATGTTGACGATACGGAACTTTTGGATACATCAACTCCATACTTTTTTTCAGTTGATGTATCAGCCCCTCGGCTCGTGGAGCGGACCCTCCCGAAAGAGCTTGCTATGAGCTGGCTGCAACTGCGCCGATGGTGACGACTGTGCAGAAATCCTCCGTGGATTCGACGGTGACGACTACAACACTCAGTGATCCTACGTGGATTAGTGCTACTGATCCTGTGTGGGTCAGATCCTATGTGGGCCAGCGCTCAACGGTCCTGTGTGGGCCAGTGCCTACAGATCATGTGTGGGTCTGATCCTATGTGGGTCATTGCGGGGGTTAGTTACCTATCGATCCTGTGTGGGTTAGATCCTTTGTGGGTCATTTCGGAGGTTAGTTACCTATCGATCATGTGTGGGTCAGAACCTTTGTGGGTCATTGCGGGGGTTTGTACCTATCGATCCTTTGTGGGTCTGACGGCTTAGATGAATCAGTGGCTATATCTGATCATCTCTATCATCATACAAAGAAGTATACCTGTGTGGGATGTATCTTGACTTTCAATCCTTATCTTCAATATGATTGACTTGATATCCTGTGTGGATTACGTTATGATTTCCTGTGTGTATTGGATTGTGGTTTCCTGTGTGGACTAGGTTGTACTTGAGCTCGGATGTTGGAGCCGAATGAGAATTTATGACTCAGGTATTTGTATGGGCATATACCTAAGTAGTTTCGGATGTTACTTCGTGTTTGTATCTTTCCTTTGTGGATTCTCCTTTGTGGATTCTGGGAGACCTTCAGGGGTCTCGGGGTCCCTACTGAGTAGCTTATACTCACCCCTGCATGGGCTATGCCCGCACTACGTTGTGTTGGTTGCAGACGACGGACAGCGCTGATCATGGTTGACTCACGAGGAGCAGGTCGGTACCCGGAGGTGGATCACTAGGAGGGGCGTACTCGGAGTGGATGGCTGGACCCGAGGAGCTGTGGAGGCTATCTGTACCCACCCTTTAGGTGGGACTTCCTATGGATGGCTCGAGGCTGCAGCTTTACTTTCAATTGATTTTTTCCCTTTCCAGTTGTACTTTACTTTCAGTTTGGGTTTGTATTCTGGCCCACCTACTTTTTCCGTAATTACTGTTGTACCCAGTTTTTACTTAGTGTTTACTTCTTCTTACTTGCTCTATGGTGTTTGTTTACTTTACAAAGGCAATGCCTTCCAATTTTATCAGGAATTACACCTTGGTGCTAGTCGCCAGCCCCTGGCCTATGGAAGGCGGGCTTGGGGTAGTCACGGCACGGGCCCTGAGGACGGGTCGTGACAAATTGGTATCAAAGGAGTTCAGTTCTACTGCAGAACTCGGGACTCTGATCTTTTTATGTGTGAAGCAATAGTGTTAAGAGTATCGAGTGTGGTTATCAGTCCAGGGAGTCCAGTGTTGGTGCGGCGGACGACGTATCCGTACACCACAACCCTGACTCCTGATTTCCGACTTAATGCACGAAAACATTGATTGCATGTGTGTTTCATGTTTTCTTTGTGATTACTTTGTGTCAGCTCACCAGGTATACTGTTCTGATCGTGGCGCACCTGTTTCTTATCAGGATGGCCCCACGACGGCAGCCAGCTAGGGTTCCAAGAGTTGTGCGTGACGACAGCCCACCGAGCGACGAGGCCTCCGTACAAGGCCCTTTGACAGCAGAGGCACCGGAGGTACCTCTACCCACAGAACCACCGATGCTACGAGTCCCAGCCGCTGACGATGCACTTCGCCTTAGTGCACTGCACGAGTTTCAGCGTCAGCGACCGCCCAGGTTCCACGGTGAGATGGACCCTCAGGCAGCCGAGGATTGGCTGGAGGCAGTTGTACGAGTTTTCAAGTTAGTGAGGACACTAGTAGACCTCATGGTGATCCTCGCAGCAAGCCTTCTGCACGCGGCAGCAGGCAGATGGTGGAGCTTGATGCTCCAGGTGCACGACGAGGCATCACTCCTCTGGACGGACTTTGAGAGCCTCTTCCGCTCGGAGTTCATCCCAGCCACCCTCCGTGCGGTGCGCATCCAGGAGCTTCTACAGCTGTGGCAGGGCAGCTTGACGGTCGCCTAGTACTCAGTGAGATTTACCGATCTCTCGTGCTATTCAAAGGACATGGTACGGGACCCATTCTCCCGTGCCCGGACTTTCGAGCAGGGACTGAGGCATGAGATCAGGGCATCGCTGATCTCCCTCAGCATTCTGACACAGGCAGGGGTACTCGAGCGAGCCCTTCTCATCGAGAGCTTTCTTGCTGAGTCTACACCAGCAGTGAGACTTACCGTAGGGCGGCACGTGGCGGAGTCTTCTACAGCCTCTAGTAGACAGATGTCGCAGAGGTCCAAGTGGACTAGGCCATCAGGTGGACGACCACAGGATACTGGCTCGGAGGTGCGGGGCACACGTAGCAGAACCAGTCTTACGAGTGGAAGACAGTGTTATGCATGCGGCAGGCAGGGCCACATGACACGTGACTGCCCCGACCCGCCATGCATAGGAGTAGTAAACGGTGGAGGAACCATCCAGGCAGAGGCAGAGGTTCGACCGTGGCGGTTCTCAAGGAGCAGGTGGACGAGGCCGAGGAGTTGGTCGAGCGGCAGGTGGTGGACGACGTTTTGAGGCTCTACCACCACCACCACCAGGAGGTCCACCCCGACCTCAGGGGAGAGCACAGCTTCAAGCATCTGAAGCTTACGATCATGGAGCTCCAGAAGTGGGTGGACAAGTGCGGGACTTGCTCCAGGCATAGAGGCCTTTGACCATAATGCCTCTAGCTTCGTAGTTTGTGTTGACTTGTGTCCTTGTACTTTGAGTTGATGTAACAAAAGACACTTGCAATGGTGATGTTTGTTTTCTTTTCTTTTGTATGTTAATACTAAGAGGTGCCGATTAAAAACTGTTGACTTGACCCTCAATTGCGAGATTCTTACTGGAGGAGACCCAGTAACCACACACTGATGCCGACGGTGTGACTCAACCCTTTGAGGCGAGAGTAACTGTTGGATCTCTTGGTAGCAGCATCGAGGCCTTACGACGTCATCAATGGCATGAATTAACAGATCATTACGGGATTGACTGTACTAGGCAAGGAACGTGGTTAATCCAGGGGATGGGACCGGATTTCACTTTTCGGCAAAGGAGATATTTTTGCAGCTTTGCAGAACGTTAAGGAGGAAGGGGCAACCCTTCGCATGGTCAGATAGATGTCAGCAGAGTTTCCAGGAGCTGAGACAGAGATTGACCCATGCGCCTATCTTGAAGCTACCAGAATAGGGAGTTCGGTATATAGTTTACTGCGATGCATCAGGGACTGGACTCGGATGTGTCCTGATGCAGGAGCAGGCAGTGATCGCCTATAGATCACGTCAGTTGAGGTCGCATGAGTATAACTACGCTACCCATGACCTGGAGTTAGCAGAAGTGGTCTTCACTCTAAAGATGTGGCGACACTATCTGATGGGAAAGCACTTTACAGTCTATTCTGACCATCAGAGTCTCAGGTACATCTTCTCACAGAAGGACCTGAACCTGAGACAGTGGTGATGGCTTGAGTTCCTCTATGACTATGAATTTGAGATAGTCTATACTCCCAGAAAGGGAAACGTAGTAGTCGATGCTCTCAGCAGGAGGACGGGAATTCAGCTACTTGGGGAGGTGACAGATCAACTAGACGCTTTGCAGATATCCTTCGTGGATAGAGATGGAGTAGCCTTTCTTCAGTCGCTCACAGTCACTCCTCCACTACTGAAGTGGGTCAGAGAGGCACAATGTGGGGACGCCGACTGTGAGATGCGTCGTGCACAGATATCCTCAAGAAAGGCACCTGATGTTTTCTCTTTAGGAGGAGAGCATGACGTCCTTTTAAGAGGACATACCTTGGTACCAGTTTCCTTACTAGAGGAGGTGCTAAGAGAGTTTCACACTTCCCCTTTGGCGGTACATCCTGGAGTGGCGAAAATGTACCAGGATCTTAGACGACAGCACTGGTGGTCGGGCATGAAGAAGGTTGTGGAAGAGTTCGTTTCTCGATGCCTCACCTTCCAGCAGGTGAAGGTAGAGCACCAGGTACCAGAAGGGTTGGTACAGCCCTTGGAGGTCCCAGAGTGGAAGTGGGATGGCATATCTATGGACTTCGTGACTGGACTTCCACGCAATTCCAGAGGTCACAACTCCATTTGGGTGATTTTCGACCGACTCACCAATTCAGCTCACTTCTTACCCATCAGAGAGCAGGGCTCAGTGGAGATCTTGGGACGTCTCTACGTTCAGGAGATTGGGCGGCTTCATGGTGTGCCATCATCTATCGTCTCTGATCGAGATGCTCGCTTTACTTCCCGGCTTTGGAAGGGGTTGAAGGAGGCATTCAGGACGCAGCTACATCTGAGTACCGCCTTTCACCCTCAGACAGATGGTCAGACGGAGAGGACCATTCAGACTCTCGAGGACATGCTTCGCACATGTGTCCTCGACTTTGGTCGTAGCTGGGAGGACCACCTACCCTTGATGGAGTTCGCTAACAACAACAGCTACCACTCCACCATCGGGATGGCACCATACAAGGCATTGTACGACCGACCTTGCAGATATCTTCTGTGCTGGACAGACCCTGGGGAATCAGCAGTTGTGGGACCGGAGATGGTCCAGGCCACGACAGAGAAGGTCCAGGTCATCCAGGAGAGGATGAGGATATCTTAGAGCCGGCAGAAGTCTTATGCTGATAGGAGGCGGAGGCCACTAGAGTTCAAGGATGGCGACCACGTCTTCTTGCGGGTCTCACCTCGACGTGGATTACAGAGATTTTGTTGTGGCGTAAAGTTGTCTCCACGCTTCATCGGACCATTCCAGGTCCTCAGCAGGATTGGCGAGGTGGTTTATCGCCTGGCTCTACCACCTCAGTTGCACTGGGTGCACGACGTCTTCCACGTATCCCAGCTGAAGAGATACGTGCACGACCTGACGCATGTCATTGACCATGGGAAGATAGACATTGATGATGGGGTGGCTTTTGGGGAGGTCCTAGTGGAGATCGAGGATCGACAGGAGTGGGTCCTATGTGGATGGTCGATTCCTCTAGTGCGCATCAGGTGGCAACACGAGAACCTCCAGGAGAGCACTTGGGAGTGGGAGGCTCAGTTGCGTGCATAGTTCCCACATTTTTTCCCCTAGTTTTTTTATGTATCTTTAAGGGGACGTAAAGCCCTGAGGTGGGATTAATGTAAAGACCCTTAAAATTCAAGGGAAGTTTTTTTTCTTAATTTTCTTTGGGATTTTAAAAGAACGCAGTTTCTGACGGCACTTGATTTTGAGGCCCGGTGTGCCCGGAATTTCTATCCGAAGTTTAGCTCGGGTGCATTCAGTGAACGAACGAGCGGGTTTTTATAACTTTTGAACTGGTGCTCGAAATTGAATTCTGAGGGCACCGATGGATTCATAGGACCAGTAATTTCTTAGGAACACCTTTTCCAGAGTTGAGTTTACATGAGAGAAGTTGTTAAAAATTTGTGGAAGGTAAAATAAAATTGATCATCAATATTATTTTTCACTAAGTGGTTTAATGCTTTGGGTGGAAGTTGGGTGAAACCACCCAACTTCCCATTGGAGGTTATGAGGGTGGTGGGGCCCACACGAACCCTACCCCTTCATCTTCCCTAACCTTACGTAACCCTTCATTTAATTTGACAACTTGAGTTAATTAATTGAGTGGATTAATTCAACTTTTGAATTTCAAACTTAAGTTATGTTTATAAAATAAGTGAGGTACTTATTTTATTTTAGTTGGGACTTGTTGCTTCAGAGGATTGGGAGAAAAGCTAAGGGAGCCTTGAAGATCTTCATCTTCTTCATCGAAGAACACGAAGAACGTGAAGAACGTGAAGAACACACCAATCTCCGACGAAGAATGATGAATCCTTGGAGATCGACTACGCGACGCCGTGTATCGCGACGCCAACGACGCCTTCTTCCACGACGATTCTCCTTTCGCGACGCCTCCTTCTGAGACCGTTATTTCCACGATGAACCTCCGTTCAAGCTACGCTCGAGGTAGGGGTTATGATTTAATTTTAATCTATGTGATTTATATCATCGGCATGTGTTTAAAAATTTTTCGGAAGCCTTTTTAAACCGCTAATGCGGTGGGTGTGGACCAACGAACAAGTCTGAACCCACCGTCTCTTCGTTCTTGGTGTGCGGATCGGCGGGCGACGATAAAGTAGGCCGCACGGGAGTTATGAGGCCTTCGCAGTGAAGAACCGATCCCGGGAGGGCCGTTGGCGAAGAAGGCAGGAAAATCCAACCACCGGAGCCCGTCCGAGGGTCCGCGGAACATTCCGCCGGCACGCCCCGCCGGCACGGCGGGGCTGGCTGCAGGAGGCGGTGGCCAACATCGGCCAGCCGCCGGGAGGCGGCGGCGCCCGGCAGGACGCCGTGAAGGGCCGCCGCGGCTAAAGCCGTGGCGGCAGGCAGCAGGTCCCGCAACCACGCGGGACCGAGGGATGTGGGACGCGGCGCTCATCCGCGTCCATTGACAAGGGGCGGCCCCCCATGGGGCCGCAGTTACTTGCTGGCGGGGGGCAGCGTGCCACCCCGCACTGCTCGGTCGAAACGGCCATGCCGCCCGACCGGACCGCCAGGCCAGGCCGCGCCCAGGCCGGGCCGCGCCGGCCGGGCCGGGTCGCGCCCAGGCCTCGCCGGGCCGCGCCCAAGCGGGCCGGACCCAGACCCGGTTCGGGCTGTCCCAGGGGGTACCGGGCCGGGTCGGACCGAGCCCGAACCCCCTAATACTGAACCACTCATGGTCGTTTTCCTATAACTTGGGCTATGGACCTCCGATCGACGCACCGTCAGCTGCGATGCGATCCATGGATCGAGACGGTCGTTTTGGTATATCACACTCAAGATTTAGGAGTAATTTCGGTTCGTCTAGGTTGGTTCGTACACAAAACCAATCGGGTCCTCGGAGCGGAAACGCTTAAAACTTGCGCTCCGGACGTCTGATTGACGTGCCGTCGACTTTGATGGATTCCTCTTAGTTAGAATGACCTTTAGGATTACTCCGATCGAGGTTTGGATGCAGTTGGAGTATGGTCGGGTTGGTTTTGTCCTAAAAACCAACCGGGCCCCTGGGACGAAAAAAGCCAATAACTCTCAGACCGGGCGTCCGATTGATGCACCGTCTGTCACGTTGAGTTCCTATTGACGATACGGATCTTTTGGATACTTCATCTCCGGACTTTGTGTCACTTGATGTATCAGCCCCTCGGCTCGTGGAGCAGACCCTACCGAACGAGCTTGCTATGTGCGGGAACCCTAGAGCTGGCTGCGACTGCGACGACGGTGACGACTGTGCAGAAATCCTCTGTGGATTCGACGGTGATGACTACAACACTCAGCGATCCTACGTGGATCAGTGCTACCGATCCTATGTGGGTCAGCGATCAGCGGTCCTGTGTGGGCCAGCGCCTACAGATCCTGTGTGGGTCTGATCCTGTGTGGGTCATTGCGGGGGTTAGTTACCTATCGATCATGTGTGGGTCAGATCCTTTGTGGGTCATTGCAGGGGTTAGTTACATATCGATCCGGTGTGGGTCAGATCCTTTGTGGGTCATTGCGGGGGTTAGTACCTATCAATCCTTTGTGGGTCCGATGGCTTAGATGAATCAGTGGCTATATCTGGTCATCTCTATCGTCATACGAAGAAGTATACCTGTGTGAGTTGTATCTTGACTTTCAATCCTTATCTTCAATATGATTGAATTGATATCCTATGTGGATTACGTTATGATTTCATGTGTGGATTGGGTTGTGGTTTCCTATGTGGATTGGGTTGTACTTGAGCTCATATGTTGGAGCTGAACGAGAATTGATGACTTAGGTATATGTATGGTCATATACCTAAGTAGTTCCGGATCTTACTTCGTGTTTGTATCTTTCCTTTGTGGATTATACTTTGTTGATTCTGGGAGTCCTTCGGGGGTCTCGGGGTCCCTACTGAGTAGCTTATACTCACCCCTACACGGGCTATTCCCGTATTACGTTGTGTTGGTTGCAGACGATAGACAGCGTTGATTGTGGTTGAGGCACGAGGAGCAGGTCGGTACCCGGAGGTGGATCACTGGGCGGGGCGTACTCGGAGCGGACGGTTGGACCCGAGGAGCTGTGGAGGCTATCTGTACCCACCCTTCAGGTGGGACTTCCAGTGTATGGCTTGATTCTGCGGCTTTACTTTCAGTTGTTATTTTCCCTTTCCAGTTGTACTTTACTTTTAGTTTGGGTTTGTATTGTGGCCCACTTACTTTATCCGCACTTACTGTTGTACCCAGTTTTTACTTAGTGTTTACTTCTTCTTGCTTGCTCTGTGGTGTTTGTTAACTTTACAAAGGCAATGCCTTCCCTTTTTATCGGGAATTACGCCTTGGTTCTAGTCGCCAGCCCCTGGCCTATGGAAGGCGGGCTTGGGGTAGTCATGGCATGAGCCCCGAGGACGGGTCGTGACAATGGATGTTAGGGAAGGGGATCTAGAGAGGTTTTGGTGGTGCGTTTTCCAGATTTGAAGAGTGGTTTCTTGTGGGTCGATTTCACTGAGATCCTAAAGTTAGGTGGCTTCTCTCTCGACTCCACTTGGTTAGAACTAGTGGTTTGGTTACAATTAATTTGTTTTTCTTAAAAATTAATTGTTTTATTGATGTGTGAAATCGGATGGAAATTCCTTTGGTAATGGTTTTGGAATATTTGGGGAAAAGGGCTTATGGTGAAATGCTCTTGATGTGATTTTAAAATGGGATTTTCAAATGAGTTATTTTGTTGGTTTGATTAAGATGAATCGAGAAAAAGGTTTTCAATAAAACGGGGTGGTTTATTGAATTGTGGTTTGGCATGGAAAATGGATAAAGTTATTTTCAATAAATGTTTGATTTATTGAAGTGGATTGGAATGTAATGGAAATGGTTGATTGCATGTTGTTGTGGCCTTGATGGGTTATATTCTCGGTTATGTTGGCTTTTTTTAATGTTGTGAACATGGGAGGGAAGTACCACTATAAAAAAAGGATGGATAGTGGATGTAAGGGCCACCATTAAAAACAAGTGGGTGGGAAGTACCACTTGAGTGGATTGGTAATGAATGGGTTGGACGAGAAGTGCCACAATGATATGTTGTGTGCTTGGTTTGTGATGTTTGTAGATGGGGCTTGGGAGTGAAATATGGAAAGGTAATCGGCTTGTGGCATGGTTGATTTGGCTTCCTTGTGTGGCATGTTTGGATTACGGCATGATTGTTTGTCTTTCCCTGGGTTTACTTGGTTTGGGTGAAATGGCTTGGTAAGGGTGTGTTTGGCTTATGGTAATGGATGCACTTGTGATTATTTTATATAAACTATTTTATATAAATATGCTAATGGTTTTATCCTAGTGGAGTGTGTAGGGAAGTCATTTGGTTAAACCTACTGAGTAGTTTCAATCACCCCTGCGTTGGAACTTTGGTGTCTTTGCAGATGTAATGTACCGAGATACAGGTAAAGGTAAGGCATCTAATTTCTAGTGTTTCGTGGTGATGATTGTGATGTGTTGGTATAGCTTGGATCTTGGGTATTGTTGTGGAGTTGTAGTGGTTTCATGGCTCGTGGTGTTTTTTTGTTTAGTATTTTTCATAGTACTCTGATATCATGTTAGATTATATTGGTTTTGGGTTTTATTATAGAACAAGTTGGTTATCTTTTGGGAATACATGCTTGTACGTTTTATTGACATGCATCATATAGTGGTTGTAGTGATGGTTTGGTTGGTTTTTTCGTATGGGAGAATTGTTCCCCAATTTATTCTCAAAGCCCTCAGCATTTACTGCCAGCCTTTGGTGCCTTTGGAACATCGCTTAAGGCCAAGTAATCCCTCACTGCTTCCTCAATCCAATGAGGTAGGTCTGGGGTGTTACAAGTGGTATCAGCTTGTTCGGACCATTGGAGTTGATTCTCGAATTTGGAGTTGACATTTGTTGCAGTATATTCCTTGAGTTGGGATGGTAGCAAGGTGTAGGAATGTCAGAACATGGAATGTATAGCCTAAAAGGATGTAGCTAACCCTTTTATGCTGAACTTCAAGTTACCAGGGAGTTGGGTACATAAGTGGTTGGAGACACTTATAGGCATTGGATATCTCATTGTCATGGGTGTAGCCAATGAGATGAGCATGGCAAGCATGGTAGAAATGACTTCCCTCTAGGATGCATATTTCATTGGGGAATAATGATTTATGATGTGATATGAATATGTGGATTTTGAAAAATATGAATTGGGTTTCAAAATAGAAGGATTTGAAACATGGAAACTGGTGGTATTTTGAAAATGTTTTGACTTTCAAAAATGGTGAAACAGGGAAAATGTAAAAAAGGTGGAATGCCTCGTTGTGATAGTGTTGTGTAATGCGATTTGAAATGGGAATTATTGATTTCTACGGAAGTGAGGCTCATGGTTGTTTGTTTTCTGTTTATAGAAATGGCACCGGGTAGGCATCTTAGAGACCAACCAGAAGTGGCCGATGAGAACTTGGTTGCACCAAAGCCCCAGTGAATCAGTAGTTAGTCCTGGGCATAATGCAAGCTTTCCAAGCTATGGTAAGTGTTAATATAGTGGAAGATCCAAATCATGTTGATTATGTGGCTCAGTTTCAAAGGCAGGATCAACCCATCTTTAGGGGTGATTTGGACACGGAAAGGGTAGAGGCGTGGTTGTCCATAATGTATAGAATTTTCGAATTCTTGGGGATGATGGTAGAGCTAAAAGTAAATCTAGAGACACATGAGCTGGAGGATCTTGCTCTTCAATGGTGGGAGTTTGTAGTCTAGGTGGGGACGGACCAGGTTATGACGTGAGAAGGCTTTGAGGAATTGTTTAATAAAAAAATTCTACCCACATACATTCATAATTCAGTGAAAAACTTATTTCCTCAGTCTGAAGCAAGAACATATGTATGTGATGGATTATGCAGCTATGTTTACAAGCTTACTGCAGTTTGCACCAAAGGTTACAGGTAGCACGTCTTTGAAGGAAAGGATCTTCGAAGTGGGTTTAAGGCAAGAGATCCATTCAAAAATAGAAGTCATGTGTATTGGTGATTACATAGATATGGTGAATCGAGCATTAGTGGCTGAGCGGGATCTGTTGTGAACGCCGGGCGGAGGAAGCATGGTGATACCCATGGGGAATTGTGGGAACTCTAATGCTGGGTTCAAGCGGAGGAGGGACACTTATTCCCAGGGCGGGATTATGGCACATAATCTGATGGAAGGATTAGTAAATTTTCCACCGAAGCCCCAGAGCAAGCCAATATGTTTTCAGTGTGGCTCTGTAGCACACATCAAGGGGGACTATATGGAAGAACCTCAATCTTGTCACAATTGTAAGTAGATGGGGCATCTACAGCATTATTATCGGAATGCTCTAAGGTTGGTTGCGCGTGACACTCCCCGGGAATCACAGACGTAGTACGCATCAATGGGACGGGGACAACATCATGCCCATCATCAGTAGATCAAAGTCAGTTATGTTGATTCTCGGAACACCACAACTCCTCAGAAGGGAAATAAAGAGCAGAGTATGGCAACCGAGGCATTGTTCGGAACCGAGCAGGTTGTGGTGGATGATCAATCGGGACCATCCATGGTGCGAGGTACTATTATTTTAAATTCTACCTTGATGAAAGTTTTATTTGATACGAGTTCCTCACACTCTTTTATTTCTTCGCGTGTGGTTGAGTTTCTGGGTTTAAGGGTAGAAATGATGCCTTCGGTTTTGAAACATCAAACTCCTCTGGGTCGAAGAGAGTGTCAAGCCTTATTGTATAGAGCATGTTGTGTCATTGTGGGAAAGGATGATCTAAAGTGGAATTTCTTAGTGCTTGAGATAGATGGGTATGATGTAATCCTGGGAATGGATTGGTTGGTGTCGTTTAAGGCCCACATTGACTGTAACGTGCGGACAGTGGATTTTACAACACACGATGGTGTTAGACATCTCTTTAGAAGAGAAAGGCATGAAAGGTAGGGTGCAATGGGTTTGTTGGCACCAGTAGTGGGCACGTTATCGTTTCAATTGTCGGTGATGTATTTGGAATCGTTAGAGGGTATTGAGTAGTGTGTTCTTCTGGCAGTGGTGGATCATTTCATGGATGTTTTTTCTGAAGAATTCTATGGGTTACCTCTAGTAAGAGAAGTGGAGTTTACGATTGATCTTCTTCTAGGGACCAATACTATCTCATTTCTGTCTTACCAGATGGAACCTACTGAATTTCGGGAATTGGAAGTCCAGTTGGAGGAGTTAGAAAAGAAAGGGTTTGTTTGGCCTAGCACATCTCTGTGGGAAGCACCGGTGTTGTTTTTGAAAAGGCGGATGGAACTTTGATGATTTGTGTTGATTATCGTCGACTTAACCAAGTTACGATAAAGAGCAGATATCCACTTCTACGAATTGATGATTTGTTCGACTAGTTGAGGGGAGTACAGTGGTTCTCCAAGATCAACCTGAGGCCGGGATATCATCAATTGCAGGTGAGGAATGATGATATTCCAAAAACAACTTTTAGAAGTAGATATGGTCATTGTGAATATGTGGTTTTTCCCTTTAGTCTAACGAATGTGCCAGTGGTATTCATGGCATTGATGAATAAAATATTCTAGAGACATCTGGATTCATTTGTGGTAGTGTTTGTAGACGATATTATGTTGTATTCAAAGACAAGGGTGGAGCATGAGCTGCACTTGTCAACAATTATAGGGATCTTGAGGGATCATCTATTGTATGCCAAATTGTAAAAGTGTGACTTTTGGATACAGGAAGGCTGTTTTCTTGGCCATGTGATTTTTGAAAGGGGCATTTTAGTGGATTCAGAAAATATAGAGGCTTTTATCTCATGGAAACCCCCAAATAATGTGTTTGAGGTATGGATTTTCCTCGGTCTAGCTGGGTATTATCGGCATTTTGTTCGTGATTTTTCATGTTTGGCTTCACCAATGACAGCTTTGACAAGAAATAATGTTCCATTCTAGTGGAATTAATAGTGTCAGCAGTGTTTTGAAGAACTAAAGGGTCGCCTTACATCAACACCAATCTTGGTTTTTATAGAACTAGGAAAAGGGTACGTGGTGTATTGTGATGCATTGGGATCAAGTTTGGGGTGTGTTTCCATGCAAGGGAATCATGTGGTTGCGTATGGCTCACGGTAGTTGAGGGTTTATGATAAGAACTACCCAACTCATGATTTGGAATTGGCAGTAGTGGTCCATACTTTGAAAGTGTGGTGTCACTATCTCTTCGGTGAGAAATTCATAGTATATACAGATCATAAGAGATTGAATCACATTTTCTCACAAACGGATTTGAACTTGAGGAAAATGAAATGGATGGAATATCTCCAGATGTTTGATTTTTACTTTATGTACACATAGGGTAAGGGCAATTCAGTGGAGGATGCATTAAGTACAAAATCATATGCTCAGGTGGTGAAACAGGCCTCAGACCAATGGCAGTTGATGTCAGTTATAGCTGACATGCAGTTGGAATGTGAGGACCAGGGTGATAGAGCGTTCTTTTTTCCGGTTTTGTTGATTCTTAACTTGGTTGTCCAGGTTAAGGAGTCACAGATATATAATTCTTAGTGTGTGACCATGAGGTCAAAACTCACTGGTGGGGAGAGCATTGAGTTTTGGCAACTGAATGGTGATTCAGTTTGGTGTTTTCGGAATCGGATGGTAGTACCAGTTGCTTGTCAGGAGGATCTTCTTAGGGAGTATCATTATTCTAGGTGGGTTGTTCATCTTGGAATTCAAAAAATATATAAAGTGTTGAAATCATATTTCTTATGGGTTGGTATGAAAAGAAGAGTGGCTAAGTTTTTTTCAAGATGGTTGACTTGCCAGCAGGTCAAGGCAGAGCATCAGAGGCCAACGGGAATGTTGTAGTCTTTACCAATCGCTTTTTGGAAGTGGGAGAAAATATCAATGGATTTTTTCACATGTCTCCCAAGAACGGTTAGGAAGCACAATTCCATTTTGGAGATAGTGGATCGGCTAACGAATTCGGCCCATTTCATCCCTATTCGTGAGTCTCATACGGTGGAGGATCTGTCCAAAATCTATATCTGGGAGGTGGCAAAGAAGCATGGTGTTCTAGTTTCGATTGTATCGGATAGAGATTCAAGGTTTACATCCCATTTTTGGAAATCCTTATAGCATGCCCTTGGGACAAAGTTGACTATGAGCACAGTGTATCACCCTCAGACAGATGGTCAATCCGAGAGGATGATAAAAAATTTGGAGGATATGCTGAGGGCTTGCGTCATGGATTTTGGTGGCTCATGAAAAGAGCACTTGTCGTTGGTTGACTTCTCCTAAAATAATAGTCATCAAGAATCCATACATATGGCTCTGTTTGAAGCATTTTATGGGCATCCATTTCGTTCTCCACTATTCTGGGTGGAAATGGGTGAGTCTTTTATGGTTGGACCGAGTCTTTTCCAGGAGACTACAGAGAAGATTAGGTTAATCAGGAAGAGAATGGAGATGGCTCAGAGTCGCTAGAAATCATATGTGGATCATCATCGATGACCGTTGTCATTCGAGGTGAGTGATCATGTTTTCTTGAGGATCTCTCCTGGGTTGGGACATTGTGAGTTTGGGAAGCAGGGAAAGTTATCTCCGAGGTATATTAATCCTTTTGAGATTATTGAGTGGGTTATTGAGGTGGATTATCATTTGGCTTTTCCACCTAGGTTCAGTGTGGTGCACAATGTGTTTCATGTGTCGTAGTTGAGAAAGTATCAGCTAGATCCAAGCTATGTTATTCGATGGGATCATGTTGAGCTAGATCTGTATGCTTCGTTGGTGAACGTGCTTGTGCGGTATGTGGATAGGAAAGAGAAAGTCTTGTGGGGTAAAATCATTGGTCGAGTTCAGGTTCTATGGCCACATGGATAGATCCAAAAGGAGACTTGGGAGTGGGAGAAAGAGATGGCTGAGCAATGGAACTAACTCTTTCGGCAAAGGGTGAGTTCACTACTTTCCGAGGATGGAAAGTCCAATGGTGTGGAGAATGTAGCACCCCCATTTTGATGTATAGAGCCTTTTTATGTTTCTTTATGTATTTAAAGTTCATGGGATGAGTTGAGAATAGTTTGAGAGAGTTTGGAATGGTTTTGAATAAGTTTGGAGGCTTTTATAAGGGAGCACGGTTTGAGCATGGTTAGGGGAAACTGTGTAGGTGGAGAAAATATCCTTCGCATGGACTATGCACGGTTTTCCAAACCATGTGAGGAAATGGTGCGGACCCCTTCTCTCAAGGCAGTAGTGTGCGCACGGTTAGCGCACGGTTTTTCAAACCGTCTGGGCTAACCATGCGACCACGTAAAAATTGGTTTTTAAACCTTGGGTTCACTCGGGATTGCCTCATTCCACTCCCAATCTTCTCCCACTCGATCCTCACTCGGGATTTTGGGTTCTCAGAGGTTGAATGTGATCTCCTGCTGATTTTTGGAAGTGTTTTGAAGAGGTTTCTTGGTGGATTGAAGGTGGTATCTCCTGGGTAAGTCTCTCCTCTTGAGTTATTTGTGTTTTCCTCCAGATATATATCTCCCCCTCTCCTGGTTTTCTAGATATACACATTTTGTGTGTAGATATAGCATTGTAGTTGCCTTGGATGTTGATTTTAAGGCTTATGGATGTTAGGGAAGGGATATAGAGAGGTTTCGGTGGTGTGTTCGCCAGATTTGAGGAGTGGTTGCTTGTGGGTCGATTTCACTGAAACCCTAAAGGTAGGTGGATTCTCTCTTAACTCCACTTGGTTAGAACTAGTGGTTTGGTTATAATTAATTTGTGTTGTTTAAAAATTAATTGTGTTGTTGATGTGAAAAATCCGATGGAAATCCCTTTGGTAATGGTTTGGGAATTTTGGGGAAAATGGCTTGTGGTGAAATGCTCTTGATGTGATTTTAAAATGGGATTTTAAAATGAGTTGTTTTGTTGGTTTGATTAAGATGAATCAAGAAAAAGGTTTTCAATAAAAATGGTTGTTTTATTGAATTGGGGTTTGGCATGGAAAATGGTTAAAGGGTGTTTTCAATAAATGTTTGATTTATTGAAGTGGATTTTCATGTAATGGAAATCGTTTATTGGATTATGTTGTGGCCTTGATGGGTTATATGCTCAGTTATGTTGGCTTGTTTGAATGTTGTGAAAGTAGGAGGGAAGTACCACTATAAAAAGGGGATGGATAGTGGACAGAAGGTCCACCATAAAAAGAAAGTGGGTGGGAAGTACCACTTTAGTGGATTGGTAATGAATGGGTTGGACTGGAAGTGCCACCATGATATGTTGTGTGCTTGGTTGGTGATGTTTATAGATGGGGCTTGTGAGTGAAATATGGAAATGTAATCAGCTTGTATCATGGTGTATTTGGCTTCCTTGGGTGGCATGTTTGGCTTATGGCATGATTGTTTGGATTTCCCTGGGTTTAATTGGTTTGGGTGAAATGGATTGGTAAGGGTGTGTTTAGCTTATGGTAATGGATTGAGTTGTGATTATTTTATATAAACTATTTTATATAAATGTGCTAACAATTTTATCCTAGTGGCGTGTGTAGGGAAGTCATTTGGGGAAAACCTACTAAGTATTTGTAATCACCCCCTGCGTTGGCACATTGGTGTCTTTGTAGATGTCATATACCGGGATACAGGTAAAGGTAAGGCATCTCATTGCTAGTGGTTCGTGGTGATTCTTGTGATGTGTTGGTGGAGCTTGGAGCTTGGATCATGGTGAGGAGTTGTGGTGGTATAATGGATCATGGTGTTTTTTTGTTTATTCTTCCTCAGAGTACTATGATATCATGTTGGATTATATTGGTTTTGGGTTGTATTGTAGAACAACTTTGTTGTTTTTTGGGAATACATACTTGTACGTTTTATTGACTTGCATCATATAGTGGTTGTAGTGGTGGTTTGGTTGGTTTTTTCTTAAGGGAAAATCATTCCCCATTTTGTTCTTGAAGCCCCCGACATTTATTTCCAACCTTTTGCGCCTTGGGAACATCGCTTAAGGCCAAGTAATCCCTCACCGCCTCCTCAATCCAATGAGGTAGGGGCGGGGTGTTACAATCCACCACTGTAATCAAGATCCATGGAGTATAAATGTCTATGGAATCCTCTAGAATCATGATCTGAGGAGTGTAAATGTGTATGGAATCCACTACAATTAGAAATACATCAATCATTATCATTAACAACCAATGACTTCTTGTAACCCATTTAACATTTTACATATAAACCATTTATCTATTTTAAACATATTAAAAGGAGGAAACAACCTTCTCTTATCATTTCAATTCAATTCATTAATTTTGATTATAAAATAATAGAAAAACATGGTACTCAAAACCTTAAGAAATTTAATAAATTATCATTAAGGCACCCACTAAAATTTTTAAGCTCACACACACCCAATGGGGTGGTATAAAAAGGGGAAGATGTACAGACACACTCCATAGAAATTTACAACAATGACTATCTCGAGATCATACATCAGGTAATTCGTCTCATGTGGTATCAACTAAAGAGACTCATATGCCCCAAATTTTCCCTCTATATCAAAACAGATCTAATGATTATACCCGATACATCATAGTATACAACATAGCTTCTGACCAGCTCAGGAAGAATCAGGAACAACACTGAAGTCAGACTCTCTTTTAGCACCTAAAATTCTATCTTGTAGGTATCTAACCACATAAACTCGAAACCATTCTTAGTTAGGCCCATAAGAGGTCTTGTTAAGTATGAGAGTCCTGTTTGAAACACCAATAATTTCTATCTATTACCAAGAAACTCTATATATCAAATACATCCTTGGGATTCTATCAAAAAAACTCAAGTTCTCACCTTCTCAAGGTCAACTGAAACTCATGTCTCTAAGATAATGTTATCCGGTAAGTGAATATCATCCATCCAAAAGTGTCAGTTTTTGATCTTAGCATATTACTAATGTTCTCTCAATGAATTTAAAATGATATCAATAAGTTTTACATGGTCAGGTAGATTGTGTGAATACCCCAAGATATCTTCCATGAATACCACCCCAAAAAATTTCAGATAAGGATGGAAAACGTGGTTTATCAGTACCATAAAACTTGTTGGTGTGTTCATGAAACCAAACAGTATAACCAGATACTCATATTGAACATACATATTGGGAAAATATGGATGAGGTATGACTGAAATTTGAACACGCACCTAATGATAACCCAACATCAGATCAATCTTTGAGAAAACCAGACCTCCTTAGAGCTAGTCAAAGAGATCATATATCTACATAAAAAGATACTAATTCTCAATTGTCAACTGGTTTAACTACTGACAATCCTTGAATAGCATAATGGTATCATCCACATTTCTAATAAAAAGGACTGATGAATCCCCTAGAAGAGTATTGGTTTGTATAACCTTTTTTTATTATAAGTAGTCTATTTTTTCCCTTGAACTCGTAGAACCTAGTAGTCGCCATCCAATAAGAAGGAATGGATACCAGTGAAGTTCTTAGTGCTAGATAAATAGATAAATACACCTCTATATTAGTTGGTAAACCATAAAATTCATCTGGGAAATCTTACTTGAAATGGTCAACCATTATAGGTAAGTCTTCCAAACACATTACCTTATTATTCAGATAAAACAAGCAATTCATTTTGTCTTCCCACCTAGCCCACGATGCCTGGGTCCATATCTACCTTCATGGACATCCCATTCACCCCTATGAATAAAAAATCTCTACTCTAGTGATGTGAATATCATCATTCAGAAATAAAATACAACAAAATCCTGGTAGAAAATTAGATATTCCATTCCATGTATGTTGTCAAAACCTATAAACTTGAGGGATAAAAGCTCTCATATGAAGCGACACCCACATATCTCAAGGGGAACTCCCTGCACTAGAATACACCCACTATTGGGATCTCCAGCATAGTATCAAAAGTCATAACACCATCCTAACCTGAATAAAAAGCATGAGGCTCTCCAAAATAGGTACGGATATGAAATTATGAGACACACCCGTATCGAAAATATTAGATATTATAGTAGAGGATACAATGATCTTACCTCTCACTATAGACGTTCTGGTGCTATACTCCTCAAGTGTATGTTGTATATAATATATCTAGTCTTAACAACTAACCTATAAAACAATCTCACTACTCAGAGCAGGACCACTCTACTATCTCAGTACAATTGGTGCATGTCTACCTTAGTCACAACCACCACCTTGGCCTGAATGACTGGTACTACTCCGACTCTTATCTTGATGCGAATTTGTGAATCCCACTCCTGGACCTACGGTTGGAGTTGATCCCCTTCTACTAACTACTGGAGGAAAGGTCCTAGAAAAACATTATACATCGGACATTATGTTGCATGCTCGACACTCAAATGGGTCTTAATCACACTAAATTATCATATGTCTCCATCTACCACACTAATGATAGAATACTAAAATACTAGATCTAACAGCCTAGATTGTACTACCCTTGTGACAAGCCTTATTGTGAATTTTTGTTCATCTAACACTGAACCATCAGGTCAAGAGGCTAAACTGACCTGATATGTGCCCCTATCTTCCCTTAAGTTTTGTTTAGTAAAAAGTGTCTAATTAACTATCTATATAATAGTAGTGATGTGAAACATGTTGACCTATGATTGAACGTCATGCTTGAGACCTTCCTCAAAGCATCTCACCCTTGATATCTCTTTAGAAAGATAAATTTTCACCAAGCACTAATGCTTAGAAAAAGAATTTTTAATACTCCATAATGGTCAACACACCCTATTCAAGTGACATAAAATCATTGGCCCTTTCATCTCTTAGGGTCTCTGGAAAAAATTAATCATAAAACTAGTTTTGGAAATCCTTCTAAAACATATCCTACGTCGTATCATCATGGTTCAAAACATCCCACCAATTCTTAGATACTCTCAAAATCATATATGTATTGAGCTTCAATATCCTCTCAAGAGGTGTCTCAAGTAGATTTAAAGTTGAAAAAATATCCCCAAGACACAATTCAACACCCTTTTAACCGCCATCCCTTGAAAATGTGGGTGGATAACACTATTGGAACACATGTGTCAGCTCTTCCAAAGATGATGTTGGCTACTAGGCTCCCTAAAAATTTTCTATAAAGGATAGGAAACCATTTCAGAATTGGGAATAAATAACTTTATCCAATATTACTACTATTGTCTTATATGGAACTATTATAGGTTCTACTATAGGCTCACAACCCGCCACCTCCAGATCATGGTCATTTACACCCTTCTACTGCATGATTTGTGGTCTCTATGGTGGAATATCTTTATATTTCCAATCATATTCCTTAAAAAATAATTTGGTAACGACTAGTTCACAAAAAATAGGATAGGTTGAAGCCTTCATATTAACAAGCCCCACCAATCAGCCAACTCATAAAGCCGGTACTAGGTAACAAATAAAACTATAAAGAACACTAGTGACTCTTCTTAATGACCACTCTAAATCTAGATCAAGTTCAAGTTTTATATTTCACAGTTTTAGGTCATTTTAAATTCATAATTATATCATAATTCACTTGAAATGGTTGAAACAAAAGGATCACCACTTCTAATATATAAGGGTTTATACACCATATATACCTTAGTTTTGAATCCACTAAATCTACACCATAACATATTTGGTCCATGTGACCAATGATCCATGACTAAACATTCCCTAATTGACTACTTTGGGTGTCTAGTATAGACTATGTAGGAAAACATTGTTTAGGTTATGGAAGGAACTCTGAGTACTAATTATGTTCCTCAATTCCCTGCACAAATCATTTATCAAACAAACGGCATATCACTCATGGAACATATAATAACTTCATGTGGTCAAGTAATGTATCTTATATGGCATGGAATAATGCATGGAATGTGAATTCTAATAGGTGACTAAAATGATGTATGAGATAACATTCCCTCATCTCATCAGACAATGTCAAAATAAAATCCTCAACCAAAGCAATAATAGCATTATAATTAAAGTGCATCACCCCAAGGTGGAATCAAATCATTTGTAATAGGAAAAATACAGGACAACAATTCCCATTCCAGAAAATTTAGAATTTTTTTATCTATGAGTTAGCTACTCCCAGGAACAACTCATTATTATATTAAAATACCGTCCTAATATCTGGTATATTATCTCAAAATAGCAAGTCATTTAACGAAACATCCTTTGATGAAACCTTTTAATTTCCTATTCTAGGAGTCATTAAATAGTTCCCTAAGTCAGTGGGTCACATGGAATCATGCATGACTCCCAGTATTCTAGAGGTTTTCAACTAGTAGTGGGGGCCTTGGCTGTATTCGTGGGGAGACTATAACCACGTGTTAGAGTGAATCATAGAAGTAATAATCATAATATTAAATACAGTAAGTAGATAAATAAATAAACACTAGATAAACATATGGAAGACTATGATAATAAATAATCCAAAGCAATATCATACACAATATGAATGATCAGGTCATGTCTCTATATAAAATGGTATGTAATACATGGAAGAGAGAATCCAATACAGAACATGTAAAAAAATTATCAAAAAGGAACTCTCTCTCTCTCTAGAATCAAGATCACAGCTCGGTCCAGTTCTCCTTTGATCCTAATAAATGATCAAATCAAGCATCATAAAGTGGGTGCTTTCCCCAGTTCCAACCTGCATCCATAAAGTCTATCTGGGTATCCCATGGTGGCCCGAATAGGGTGTGTAATAACACTCAATTGGCCTCCACCAATAGTTTCTATAAACTATCTAGTCTGTATAATATAAATAGAATCAGTATGTAGTATATCATAGGTATAATAGTAATAAAATAGATATGTCATATTGTCCAGCCTTTCAACAATAATCAGACACTCATGACCAAGGTTCTCTATATTCAAGGCATTTTATGCACTATCTAACTATAAATCATGGAAAAATATCCACAATGGCCTTCCCATATAATCATGTTTCCAATATCCAAAATTTTCATGTTGTATAATCATGTTTCAAACATTGAAGGTCCCGATCCTAGGTAAAAAAATATCCAATGCATCATCATCGAGTCCATGGAGCATCCGAATATACACTCAGTAAAGACCTAAGTGGAATCTAATGATCATGTTTATGAGGAATTTCCAGGGAATTCCAAGAAATATGAATCTAAGGGGTAATAATTTCCTTAGTATCCAAAGAAATCAGGATCCAAGGAGTAGAAATTTCAAATTAATCCACTACCATAATCTAGATCCATGATGTAGACATGTCTATGGAATCCTTTGGAATCATTACCTAAGGAGTATAAATTTCCATGACATCGACTACCAAAATCAATATATAAATCATTATCATTAAAAACTAATGAGTTATTTCAACCCATTTAAAATTTCCCATATAAACCATTTATACATTTTAAACATTTTAAAATGAGGCAATAACCTTCTCTTATCAATTCAGTTCAATTATTTCCTTTAATTTACCAAATAATAGGTAAAAAAAGGCTCTCAAAACCTTAAATAATTTATTAAATTATCATTTAGGATCCCACTAAAATTGGCATTCTTACATGCACCCAATGGGGTGGTATAACATGGGGAAGATGAAAGGAAACACCCTACGGGTGGTCTGGGTTTAGGTAAAAAAACTCTAACCATACAAAGGAACTAGTCAGAAACCCTAATAGGTTCTAATCAATTTAATCAAGTAATTTAAAAAAATTTGGGGAAACATAAAAAAGATCAACGTTATGGAATAATGGAAACTAGTAATATAAAACACCAAACTTTAAGGTAAATGTATATACAACCTGCTATAGGTTCGTAGTAGAACAGTCGTATAGTATCGACCGTTGATTCAGTCTAGACTGATAGAAAATAGAGAAACATATGAAAAACCTATAAATAAAGAAAATTATCTTATGTAAAAATAACTCCTTCAATATGAAGACGAGTAACAAAAGGCACAATATGAATGATGAACTCACCGACATGGGTCCAACAAGACCAAATTCTTTTAAATCAAGCAATGGATGATGATTCAGGAGTAAACCCTAGGATAGGGACTTCAATATGAGAAAACCCCCTCATCTATACACTAGGAATAAGAAATGAGAAGGTTGGTTTAAACATTTAAAGTCATAGGGGAAGAATGGTTGTTTCCATCTTTTTAACTAGGTAACATGGTTTGGTCGCATGTTTGTACAAACCGTGAACCCCTCACTACCTAATAGGGAACCTGCATGGAGTATATGCATGGTTTGGAAACCTGTGTTCAATAAATTCCATATGGATTTTTCCTTTTAACCCATTACACGTTCATGGTGCATGACTAGAAAAATCATGCACCAACCATGCATTTGGCCTCTACAAAATATTATAGGTGGCCAAACTTGGGTGCGATTCCTTGGTAACATGGTTAGGGTGAATAGTGCTCCCCCATCTACCTTGTAAATCTCCCCCACATGATTTCCTCAAACTATTTATCCTGGGTAACATGGTTTCTACTAACCATTCACCCCATCTTCCATTTCCAAAAATCAGACCTCCAGGATCTGAACAAGCCCCAAACACCCCTAAACCATTTGTGACATCATTAGGAACTCAGATTAGGTCAAAACCAGTCATTTAAATAAAAATTAAAAAGATATTTACCTAATAAGAAAACCTAGGATCTTACACCTTGTCAGAAACCTCAAACTCTAATGACCGACAATGACTGCCCACGTAGGATTTATGATGAATTTGTGTCATGAACAACCACTTCTATATCAACTTTAACTTTTCTATCATTTCCTCAAGAATTCTTAGTCCAACCAAGGATTTCATTCCTGAATCTTCCCAACACAAGGGAGATCTATATGGAAACTCATTCAACTCTTCAAAGGGAACAATTTTAATTTATTAATGATAACTATTATTATAAAAAAAATCAACCAGAGGAAGAAGATTTTCCAAGGAACCTCCAAAATCAATCACACATGCTTGGAGCGTATCCTCAAGAACCTGGATAGCTCTCTCTATATCTGACCATATGTCAACATATGATATATTATTATCTACTTCAACAGGGAATCCATCACATTTTTCAAACCTTTGAAAAACATATATGTGAAACTCAGGTACCTTTTTAAAACAATTGTAGAGGGAACACCATGAGGTATCACAACTTCTTTGACATAAAAGTGCATGATATGATCTAAATTTCTCATCTCCTTGATATGGAGGAATGATTTGATTAAATATGCCATTTATTGTTCACCAAAATTAAATCATTCCAACTAGGATTCTATGGTAAACAAATGACAATATACATGGAAATATCATCCCACTTCTACATAGAAATAGGAAATGGATGCACCAAAATAGTAGGTCTTTGGTGCTCCTCCTTTATTATTTGAAATTTTTGGTCTCGTGACACCAATACAGCAACTTACCACCCTATCCTCAACCACCAATATCGAGGTTTAAAATCACAATACATATTGGTAGACTCGATTGTACATACCTAGAAAACTGTTGTCCATCTCCCATCAACTCCTACCTAATAGATAAAGATAAAACCAACCTTCTTTGAAAAGTTAATGCACTGATGGGAGTCAGAGACCACTAACCTGATGTTTCCTCACTATTTGGGATTTTGTTGAAGAACATAAAATCAGTTAATGATACCTACTTGATCTGAACTCACTCATTAAATGCGGATTCTTCCCTCAGAGATTCCCTGAGCATCTACCCATAGTCCTCCTCAACTACCAATCCCATCTCATCAAACAGACTCATTAGATACCACTTATCTACAAATTCTTAAAGTATGGAGTTAATAATTTCCTTCTCAGTTCACTGGTGGTCACATTTCCTTTTTTGGGAGTATAAACAATATTTAAATCATAATTTTTGAGATACTAAACCTAGTGTCTCTCTTATAGGATCAGATAACTCAAAGTAAAAAAATATTCTTTAGTATTTTATTATTATATTATACTTTATACCACTCCCTAATGAGATCATGATGCAACAATTTTAGGGAATGAAAAACCAAATCCAAATAAATATCATGGTTCTTGTAGTTCTTCTGATGGGGATATTACTAGTGATAACCATAGGCTACCACCAACTTCTCATGCATTAAGAAACGCCCAAAACCCATACTAGATGCAAAACAAAATAAATCAAAACCTGAACTCAAATATGGAATAATTAGAACTAAATCTAAAGTTATCCTCTTCTTCGGTTCAAAAAGGATCTCTAACATTTTTTGTTCCAGAAAAACTTAACACCCTTTCGAGTCAAATATTTCATCAGAGATTCATGCTTTAAAATTTCATAAATAGTCCACCTATAGTAACCAACAAATCCCAAAATCTTTATATCTAAAACTCATTTCTTGGATGATCCCATGAAATTACCACCTATATATTTTCAGGATATTCTGAGACACCCCTCTTGGATATGAAATTCCCCAAAAACATCACCTCTAGGATTTAAAATTCACACTTTGAAATCTTACGAAACAAATGATGTTCCATAAAGGTTCTCAAAATGGTATCCAAATAATCTCAATGCTTCTCTCCTAACCTAGAGTACATTAAAATATCACCCTAAACAATAAAAACAAGAGTTCAAAAACTAATGAATGAATTATTTCATCAATGTCATAAATACTGTAAGATCATTAGTGAGACCGAATGGCATAACTAGAAACTTGAAATTCTCATACAGGATCTAAAACACTATCTTTTGTATATCCTCTTCTTTGAATCTTAATTGGTGGTAACTTGACCAAAGTTAAATAATTTAAAACCAAAATTACTCTATGAGTTGATAAAAAATATCATCAATCATTCGAAAGGTAATTTTATTCTTAATGATCTCATGATTTGACTTTTGATCACTGATAAAAATTCGAAGTATCCCATCATTATTCTTGTAAAATAAGGCATGTGAATTCCAACCTGACATTAATGAATGAGTAAATCCCTTATCCTCAATTTCTATAATCCAAACCTCCTGTTCCATCAAATCAGTAAGTGTTGTATGATAAGATGGCATCAAAATGGGCATTGTACCTAAGACTAAGTCAATAGAAAACACACCCTCTCCCTATGGGAGTAACCCTAAAAAATCATATGGAAAGAACTCAAGGTATGAAAACACAACAGTATGAAGAGGACTACTCAATTAAGGATCAATTAAATCAAGGATAATTTCTGAAAACTGGCATGATTTTCTTCTAGAATAAGGAAAAACCGGTTATTCTCTCTCTGATCTAGAATCCTATTCTCCCTAAAACACATAAGATATCCCATTGAGCAATTGAAACTAAATTTGATGATGATAATAGTTTATTTGGTACTTAACTATGATCACACAATCCATATAAATAATTAGGTCTAAGATATCAAGATCAAGGACCAAGAAATCCCACACCACCTCAAAGTCTACTACAAAAACCAGACACATGGGGTACTTGAAAACATGCTCATATCTCTTTCAAAAATGTGTCGAAATATCCAAAAATAATGACATAATTTCATGATTCCATCCCAAAATTTCAAATAACATTTATCATATAAAATGGTGAGTATCACCTGTATCAATTAAATTTATCACTATATAAGATGAAATAAACACAATGCCATTAATAATAGTCAAACCTAGCTCAGATTCATTTAGAGAATACTCTATTGTATAAAGGTGTCCAATATCAACTACTCTCTAAGATATATTAGCTACATGAACACCCCCCTTGACTTGATGATAGGATCCACCACCCATGGAAGCATTAGAATGAACATGCAAACCCTTAGAGATAGTGGAGCTTTCTATACTTCCTTAGGACATCCTTCTACAAAAATTCCTCAGATGACCATATTTTCTATGATGATAATAATTTTGGATCACTTTCATGAAGTTAGGTTGGGTGTGACCAGGCCTCCCACATTGATATTAGACAACCTTTTGCTTCCCTGAAAAAGCCCCTAAAACTGGTCCTAAAGAAAACCGGATCTCTTTTCTCTTCCTTTTCTAGCCAGCAGACACACCTTGGCTAACTACTACACCAACTGAAGATCCAACCAAACCTATTTTCTCAAATATGTCCTCCCATGATATACCAGCTTTATCGACTACCTAAACAAAGTTCGATAAAAACAATAGCATCATCACTGATGGAATATTATGTTTAATCCCTATATGAAATATCCAAGATTTCTGGAAATTATTGGTAACTAGATTTGGTTCCAAGTGCACTGAATTAGAAAAATGGTTGGAATTATTCATAAGAGGATGCTCCCATTTTTTTAAGGTTAAAAATTCTAGGGTCTTCATCACATGCAATTTTTCAGGTAAAAACATCTGGTTTAATATTTTATTGAATGCAGTGTAGGTAAGATAATTGTGCAATATAACTTTCTCAATAGAGTCCTACCACCTCCTTTTTGGTCCCCAAATCATGTATATTGAAAAAACCATCTTAGATTCCTCATGGGTGTTTATAAAGATAAATATTCTCTCAGTACACTCAATCTATTCCTAGAATTCCTGGAGTATTTTGTTACCATAGAAGATGGGTGGATTTTGCTTACAAAATTTTGAGCAATGATCTGTTGGTCATCCCTAGTGTAAAACACCCACCTATCCCAAAGTTTAAATAGTGTGGATTATAGATTTTACCAAAGAAGGGTCCACTAGATAATTTTATTGCAGAATGTATATCGCATCTTCCTCACTCAGATTCAGATGTTCTATTCTATGTTTCAATTTCTAATGAACACAAGATAGTAATGAGTCATCTTAGAGAAAATTCCAATATCTAAACATTAAATTCTATAATCCATATAAATTCTTCTAAACAATAACAATTTAAAGTAATTGTTAATTCAATATATGAAATACAACACCTTAATGAGGAATATTTCCATTTAAATAAATGTCGATGTAGTTTATTCAAATGAACCAAAACAAAAAGTCAAAATCTTTGAAAAAATCATTGACCACCCATGGTAACTTGGGTTTAGACACATAAGTGAGATGTTCGGGCACCATCTCGCACATACTATCTGAATTTCAATGGTCATAATTCAACTTTTTCAAATAATAAAAACAAACACTAGAAATTATAATAACACTTCCAACTGATCAATTCCTTATATGCAATTTTTTAACAAACCATCCTAGGTCAACTACACAAGGGACCGAGGAGGGTCTTCCACAAAGGAGTATCATGAAAACAGACAGACAAGTCTCATTACATAACTAAAAGAAGTCAAACCAAAAAAGTAAAATTTGGAATAAAATATTATATACACATGAGAAAAAAATAACAAGAGCTATAGGATAAACCATAAAGTATATAAAGACAATCCATAATAAGTAACTATGAAACCATCGATCACCAACAAACCATCCTTCTATGGAGGAGAAAATAATAAGAGAGACCAACATGCTACACAATTCCCTTCACATTACTTGTGTCCTTCCAAAGAATATATATGTCCTCCTAAATGAAAAATTATTGTGTGAGTACAAATCCAAGTAGTATTTCACTAAATAATTTATATGAATTCCAAAATCAATAATGTGTTTTCTCTTGGTTTAAAAACAAATACAGCTTAAAATGAATTTTTAAAAAGTAAAATCATTTTTTGTAAATTATAACTCGGGTTTAAAAGAATGAATCTCATATTAAAAGAAAGGAATATGAAAAGTACATGTGATAAGGAATTAAATAATAATAAAAACTAACCATGGATAGAATATAAAATATGCATGTGAGAAAGTAACCTTGAATGTATTATAATGTGAAAAACCAATCATAAATGAAAAATAACACTATTCAGGCTCTATCCTATGAGAATATATTCTAAACATGAAAGGAAACCCTAATATTGGCCTAAGGTGGATCCAAATAGTATAACCTCCAATCGCATTACACGTACTAAAGTGATATAAAACCTCTAGTGTCATTCCCCACAATAAGAGTGTTGAGCCTATTTCCCAACACACCCAAGGTTACCCAATATGATAAGTTTATCAAAAACCATTTGAATCCATCCTTCATAATTTAAAAAACATTTTTATAGAAAATAATAAGTTATCCCTCTCTTGAAAATACATTTTAGAACCGAAACCCCCATTGAGGTGTTTCATCAAACACTTGGTGTGTACAAAACTATCTTTAAATGAAGACCCCTTTAAAAACATGAATCTCTTCCAAAAAAACCAGCGGATCCCAAAAAAATAATTTTACATGAATAACCCAAAGGAATTTAAAAAACAGAAATTAAATCATGATTTAATCCTTTTTATAGAGAAATGATCCTTAAAAACATGGGGAAAATAATTTCCTTTGAAAATAGAGATCGGGGGAGAGTCGATTAGGTCCTCATGATATTGGATCTATAAGAAGTGAAATCAATACTCTATCAATCCCATTAGATCTAGTATCTACAAAACATTTGTATCCCATGAGACAAGAGAAGAAGATATTTAATGAAGATATAGAATGAAAATGGGAAATTAGATCCCAACACAACATACCTCAAATTGATCCATCCTAAATAAATTAATTTCACCAATAATCCAAGGTAAGAAGCCTCTAGATCATTTGGAAAGGTTTTGGATGAGACAAATTTAGATTAGGGGTGATTATACAAAAAGAAAATCAAGGAAAAAAAGTTAAAACCCAAATTTTAGAGGTTTTTATTAGGTCACATGGTTAGGCCACATGGTTAGAAAATCTATGAAATAAACTTGTGTGGCCATTGTCCTTTGAGAAACATGGTGTATTGTCTCTAAGAGATGGACTATATAGTTTGTTAAAATTATTCTCAAACCTTGTAACACCCCTATAAAACCACTCAAACCCCTACACAATTCACTATATCAGTCACAGGATTTGTATAACCATTCTCAAATTATGAATAACTCCACTAGAACCCCATAGAGCTGTACCACATGGTTATCACTATTGTGTTACCTAACTGTTTGTCTATCTTGTTTCCTCCAAAAACACATGTTTTCAACCTTCTATCCCCTAAAGATTCCTAGACACCAAAAGAGAAAGACCAAGGCTCAATGAAGGCATACATGTGACCTAAGAGAATTAAAAATATTATGTAAACATTTTCATAAGTTTATTTTCATTTTTTACCCGAAAATAAGTTACTAAAGTAAATATTAGTTACTATGACAAAAATATTATTTTAAAATATTTTCTTAAAAAAATTGTTCAATTTTTATCTAAATAAGTTAAATATATATTTTATAAATAATAAAAATATGATGATTAATCATATAAAAATATATATTATTATACATTTAATTATTATTTTATATGAAATAAGAATCAACAAACTTAATGTCTAAAAATAGATTTTTCTACAAATTTTTTTACCTATATCCTATGTTTTAAATTAAAAGTTAATTTTAGCATATTTAAAAATTGGATAAGATTAAATGGGGTCTAAATTTTGAATCAACACATAGAAATTGGGTAATAGGGATGATATTATATTTTTCATTAAAAAATAATTTCCTTGATAGAAATTTACTAATTATTAATATGGATTAAAAGTGGTAACTTTATGTGGATCAAATGTTTCTAAATTAACTTGAAATTTATACCTTATATAAGAACTTTTTTCAGTTATATGGTCTTTACCACAGGTATCACCAACATTTTCTCACTAAATCCACTTAACTCCCATGTGATTCCATCTTTACCCCTCACCTAGCTTTAAAATTCAATGAAAAGTCTCTCCTTTTCACATATAATAAGAGCTCACATCCATCAACATTAATCCGCACATATATTTTGAAATTTTCATAAACCTCAACAGATTTTAATTCTCATATATATCTCTTCCAAATATGTTAGCCCCTAGTTACAAGAAAGTGTCTCAATTCCTCTTTTTCCCCAAAGCCTTTCAGGAGAATATTTGAGTCCTCAATGTCAGTATTATCCATTCCTTAACATTTTATTCTCTATATTTGTCCTACATTCATATTATAAACATAAAAATATAATTAGATTTTTATTATTTGTATACTTAAATGATATTATATTGATGTAACAACCATTATTCATTTCCCTCCCATACCTAGGAAATGAAAACGCCATTCGTCTTATGTGCAGTCTACCGACTCCATTGATGAAATGTTTCATTTTTCATAATTTCAATACATGGATGATTATAAGAATATATTTAAGGAAAAAAATTATATTTATGAAATTATTATGATTATATAAAGATAAATTTGGAATTATTTTAATATATAACTTGTTATTAATATATCGTCTTTTTTTGTTAAAAATTACCGAAATAATATCATCATTCATTTCATACTCAAGAATGATAACTAAAAATATCATGTAATAAAAATATAACTTTATAAAAATTTATAAAAAATTTATTCCATTCCATAAATAATCTAGGAATTATAAAATTGGTATCAAATAATGGGCATTGACAATTACATTAGAAAGGATGTACGAAATAATCGAAATCACAAACATTCATTGATGAAAATAAATAATAAATAACTAATAAATATATACTGAATGATTAGAATAAAAGTGAAAAAAGGTAATATATATTAACAAGGTTATTAATTTAGTTTTAAATAATTTTTTTGGTATCTCTTGGATGTATTCAACTTTTTGGGGCATCTTTCAACGTTTAGAATTAAAAAACAATAATAATCAATACCACTTAGAGTTGTATAGATTATTGGAGTATTGATGTCAAACCAAAGGGAATAGGGAATATACTGCACATAATTTTTTTGTTGATATTATTTAAATGAGATATCATATTATATTCTATGGGTGTACACCAAAGTAAAAGGGGTGAATAGGGAGTAACAAAGGTACAAGGTAGGACTACAACTTAAGGGTTAGTAAAACTCATATTTAAGGAATAGGTAGTGAACCAATTTTAGAGGAATGGATCATAAGGACCTTGGGTTGATATTATGATGATTTAAATGGGATACGAATTTTTATACTAATTGGATACACTAGTTTGATGTGGTCAACATAAAATTTCCTACATAGGTTTATTGATCCCTCTCTTGAGGTTATCTATAACTTCCCTAGATACAGTATTGTCCATCTTATTATAAGATATAGAGAAAGTTACAAACTTTCTCTCCCACTCCCTCCAAAAATGTTTTGTTTTTTCCATTAATCCTCATCCCTTTCCCTATATAGTTAATGTAAAAGTTATAAGATAATCATAATAGTGTATTATTTTTCCACAAGTTTTTATCTATTAAATTATTTATTCGTTACATAGAATAGGTCCTTCTACTCATGGTCCACCAACCCTAAAATGACTACACACTCATAGAAACTTTATTGGACCTCATGTGGAAAATAAAAGATGGAAATAATGAATAATTAATGGTGAACATAGAGTAAATAAGCAAATAGATAATGTAATAAAGAGAAATTTAGAAAATGATATAGCTTTTGTCACTAATCATTATGAAATCGGAATATTTGTACTAAAAAAAGAGTGTCCATCTTCCCCTTAAAAACATATTACTTACCTTCATGTTATCCTAATATTAATCTTTTCCTTAATGTAAAAATTTCTTATCCTTTTTAAAGTTGGTATATTTAGATTTAAATTGGTCTATAATTCCTACACCTCAACCCCTTCATTTAAATAATTAATTAATAAAAATCATGAATCCCTACAGGATGCTGACTAGTATTATATTATAATACAATGTCCTATGATATAACAAAAAAAATACATATTTTCAAAGTCTGAAATCATAAATATCATGAATCATTTAGAAGCTAAAATCTCAATCATAATTTCTTAAGAAATAAATTATCCACTGAGAAAAATGCGGTGGTGTGGAATTTTTCAGCATATCCCATACGTACCTTGGGAATGGGTGCCTCTGCCACCTCTCAAACCTCTATGGAATAGTAAAATGGTTGTGTTGTAGTAAAAATTCCATGGTGTATTTTCTATGATTTGGGTATAGTTTAAGACCATCTTGATGCTTGACGCACGCCTGTCGTGGGGCGTGGCAAAACAATATTTTATTTACCTAAGTATAGTATAGCAGTTGATCCTAGGTAGTCTCCCGAAGAGGAGTGCACACAAAACAAGGTTGTCACTTTTTGTTGGTTTTCTTCAAAAGATTGGTTTTAATTAATTTTAATGATTATGAGAGAAACAAACAACTGAAATTGATTGATTTTAATAAATGATAAAGATGGTGATCGGATTCGGTTTGGCTGGACTTAGTGTTGTGCCATCATGGTTTCCAAATTTTATCTATTCTTCTTCCTTAAACTGGTAAGAGAGAGATTTATCTACCGAGTCCTCTCTCTCCCTTAGTCAGATAAATGTGATGAGAATTTTCCTTTCTAAAACCTTAGATTGGTCTATCCTCCTTCCAATGTGTTTAGGGTTGTAGAAGGTCTCTTGATTAATTAGAGCAATCCCAGACCTGGAATTGTTGTTCCCTAATAAACCAAGATTTCGACATACAATCCTATACACGTGCTTGACAACTGTCGAGCAATCACCACCCAACCCTAATCATGTTCCACCGTATACAGATTAGAATTGGGTGGAGGGAGATGTGATCATTGACCAAAACAATTTATAATTTCAGAATAAAAACCATAACACAACCGCATTTGGAATTTAATACTGAATTAAGAATTGGAACCAGAGGAAGAAAGAAGAACAAATTTTATTCATTTCAAGCACAAAACTCAAGCACAACACATCGGTCCAGCCTCCCCTCTTTCTGATCACTCAAATGAAATTACCCCTCCATGGATGGGGTAAGAGAGATGATTCGGGAGAGGAGAGACATTTTAAAACAAAATAAATAAAAGAAAAAAATATGAGAAGTTCTTCTCCTGGGTGCCCGAGATGGAATGGGGTGGAGAATGGGATGGTTTGAGGGGGAGGAGCTCTCCTCCTTTTATAGGCAGAATTCGACCCCCTAAAGTTGTCGCGTTTTGGACCCCATAAATGACCTATTCACGCGTTGAGGCCTTCTTCAATGTTGTTCATAATTGTCTTGGACGTGTCCCCTCAAAATCTAAGCGGATTTGGATAGGTAGTCCGAGAGTTATGGCCAATTTACTCTGACAATTTATTCTGTCCAGTCAGAATCATCAAACCGAAAAACACCGTTTTGTACTGAATTAATGTCCCTGAACACGGCCATTTCAGGCGTGGCCTCCTTAATGAAACTTTTTCCAAACCTTCTTATCCGTCTATCCACAACATTTCAGCTCCATTAAAGTCGTTTTGGGCGAGTTATAGATATTTCACTGAACCTTCGTTTTTCTGGAAGAAATTTCCTGGAAGCTTCCTTGGTGTTCCTGAATAATCTTCAACTTCATTGAATTGTTTGGACCTCAAGATGGTCGAATCAGATCCTGGTCCAGAAGAAAAAGTTGAAGGAAATTAAATTAAGATTCTAAAGAAATTATAATCACAAAATTTGGATTTATAATTTTTTTGTAAATGACCAAAATACCCTTGTAGTGAAAATCTGTCCAAAATGCAGAATTTGGTCATTTTTGCATTTAAACTTAAAATACTTCTTAAATCCAAAATTGTTACATATAAGCTCAAAATGGTATCTTGGGATGTTTAAAACAATAGAAATGCATTAAAAAAATGTGCAAATTATAAGCCCTGTCAATTCCCCCATACTTAAACTATGCTTGTCCCCAAGCATAAAATCTCAACATGGAATTCAAAGGACACCAATGTCACCAATATTTAAATTTCAAATGGAATAAAATAAAATGATTATCAATGTCCAATCAAATTTTCGAGTTACACAAAAATACTAATTTAATTTCCCATTTTTCAAAGAAACAATCAATTCATGCATTTTACTTTTCCCCTTTGAAAAATAATGAAGCTTCTCCTTTCATTCATTCAAGCTTCTCAATTTATTATTATTAAACATGCCAAATCATGATCTACCTCACTTATGAATCTTTTCTCTCATCACTCATGATACAATTAATAGTGGAGTTATGCTCATATCATGAGAACATGCTCCTTACCCATAGGCTTGTAAAGTAACTACTTTCTCCACTTTGTAAAGACAAAACACACATAAAATCATGAGGACTTGCAATAAAGGTTCAAATGACTCTGTGGCTTAGGGTTGGTGGGTAAATGATTGAAATAATGTAAGGCCAGAAGTAGGAGGTTTGACTCTTAAGTACAATGCATGATTAATCAAGTGAAAACACAAGATGAACCTCACTCAAATCCCCTTGAAATGTGAATCACAACACCACTCCCCTTTCAATGACATGGGTCATGAGTCAATAAATGATTACAAAGAATGATATCATCCATGTTCTCCATGTTTTTTTGTAAAGCTCCAGAAAGGCACAGCTTTATTTTCTTTTTTCTTTTTTTTTCTTTTTTTTGTAAAGCTCCAGAAAGGCACAGCTTTATTTTCTTTTTTTTATGGAGAACCGGATGAAATGATAGAAGTATAATGAAATGATGACTCATGCCCAATTTTCTAATAATACATTGCCCAAAATGATGACGCACACATTACACCACCCAAAAATGATACATATCCCAAGGAACGCACACGAAAGGCCCTTCCCCCACACTCAAACTTGAAATAACCATGCAAAAATACTAAAAGTGCAGGTAGGTAAGGAAAAATTGGATTGTAATGTGGCTTAAACCTATAAGGCAATTCATGGCATCTAAGGGCTTACGAAGGATAAATGTAAAGGTGGGTCTTAGGATAAAATGTGGCTAGCCAAAGAGATGCCTCAATCATTTTAAATGTGGTTTTGTACAGTCATAGCTTTGACAAGTTTCAATACAAGTTCTAGCAGGTGGCACGTCCCAAGATCACTCAAGAAATATGCTCAAGATAAAATAGGAAATATTTGGTCTAGAAATCCTCTCAGGAATGAGAATATGATATTGGACAATCACTCATGGCATGATTAATAATAACAAATTAATTCACATGAATTTCAGAAATTCAAAGAATGAAAAAAAGGAAGGGAAATTTCATTTACATGAATCAATTAATTCCCTTAAATCATGAGTCCTTATTTCAATATCCTTGCTTCACTTTAATCATCCAATTATCCATTTTAATCATTCAATCTCATTAACATTGAAATCTAAAACATGGCATCACAAGATTCCTAAGAAACTAATGTCTCCTAGATAAGTTGAGTAAAACATGAATTCAAGCGTGGGAATGCCTTTTCTTGATTAATTCTTTAAAATACTAAAAAATGTAGGGAATAAAGTCAGATAATATAGAATTGAAACTCATACTCCCCTGTCAAATGGATCCTTTTCTTCACGACGTATAATCCCACGACACCCTCTTCATTAATGGACCTGAAAAAAAATGAAAGCAATTGATAGTACAGGCCCGTTCAATCATGTTGGTAAATAACTAAGAAGACAAGTGGAAAATGGGGGAAAATGCGGGTTGCCTCCCGGTAGCGCCTTTGTTTAATGTCGTTGGCTCGACAAAACAAAACATTTTTTTTTTTTTGAAAAATCTCTTGGACTACAAGATTTCCTCCCCCACACTTAATTTATGCAGTGTCCTCAATGCATGTAAATGTATGTTTCAAAAAGTTGGAGTTACTGCATTTAATCAAGTGTAAAGGAATGATGCAACCTGGTAGGTGTTCATTTGTATTCAGGATGAAGGAGTGTGATCTCCTCCACTGGTTCATGAGGTACGGTCCCATGGAACTTCTTCAGCCTCTGCCCATTTATAGTGAATGGTTTTCCTCCTCCTTCCTTTTGAATCTGCACAGCACCAAAGGGATATACATGAGTAACAGTAAAGGGGCCTTCCCATCTGGAACGAAGTTTACCTGGCATAAGCTTAAGTCTGGATTTGAATAGTAACACGTGATCTCCAGGGTTGAAGTTTCTTGGTTGAATTATCTTGTCATGGGCCATCCTCGTTCTCTCTTTATAGATCATTGAGTTTTCAAAAGATTCCCTTCTAATTTCCTCTAACTCTTGCAACTGCAATCTTCTTTCTTTCCCAGCTTTCTCAAGGTCCAGATTCATCTCTCTGACCGCCCAGTAGGCTCTATGCTCCAACTCCACAGGAAGGTGGCAACTCTTTCCATAGATCAATCTATAGGGACTCATCCCTATCGGTGTTTTGTAGGCCGTCCTATATGCCCATAATGTATCATCTAACTTTTGGCTCCAGTCCTTCCGGTTGGGTTTAACAGTCTTCTCCAGAATGGATTTGATTTCTCTATTAGAGACTTCTGCTTGGCCATTTGTTTGGGGATGGTATGGGGTAGATGTTCTATGATGTACCCCATACTTCTTCAGCAATGCTTCCATTTTCCTGTTGCAGAAATGAGTTCCCTGATCACTGATGATTGCTCGTGGCACGCCAAACCTACAGAAAATGTTAGCCCTAACAAAATCACAAACAACTTTTGCATCATCAGTTCTGGTTGCTTTTGCTTCCACCCATTTTGAAACATAGTCTACAGCCAAAAGAATATATGAATTTCCAAATGACATTGGGAATGGTCCCATGAAATCTATGCCCCAAACTTCAAAAATTTCACAAAAGGTTATTGGTTTTTGTGGCATTTCATGTCGTTTAGATATGTTACCAGAAAATTGACATTTTTCACATCTTTTACAAAATTCATATGCATCCTTGAATAAGGTGGGCCAGTAGAGTCCAGATTCTAAAACTTTTCGGGCAGTCCTCTGAGGTCCAAAGTGGCCTCCACATGATAATTTATGACAAAATTCAAACACTGATTCAATTTCACTTCTTGGCAAGCATCTTCTTATGATTTGATCATTACAAATTTTCCACAGAAACGGATCTTCCCAAATGTAAAATCTTGATTCAGATTTAAGCTTATGTTGTTGATGAGAGCATAGATGAGAGGGTACCTGAGATGTTACCAAATAGTTGACAATGTTGGCATACCATGGTATTTCACTATTGATGATGTAGAGTTGTTCTCCAGGAAGCTCATCATTAAGTGGGTTCTGCTTTGGTATTTCTGATTCAGCGGTGTGGGGTAGTCGACTCAGATGATCAGCCACTTGATTTTCAGTCCCCTTCTTATCTTTGATTTCCAAGTTGAACTCTTGTAAGAGTAGCATCCATCTCACCAACCGTGGTTTAGCATCCGCCTTTTTCATTAAGTACCTAAGAGCTGCATGATCAGAAAAAACAACAACTTTAGTGCCCAGAAGATATGATCGGAATTTATCTAGTGCAAAAACGACTGCAAGGAACTCCTTCTCTGTGGTTGTGTAATTTATTTGCGTTTCATCCAAGGTCCTTGATGCGTAGGAGATGACTTGAGGTTTGCTGTCAATTCTCTGTGATAGAGCGGCTCCCACTGCTTGGTTGGATGCATCACAAAGTATCTCGAAAGGGTAATCCCAATTGGGTGGCTTCATTATTGGTGGTGTTATCAGCCTTTCCTTTAATTCATCAAATGATTCCCTACATGCACAATCAAAATTAAAGTTAGCATCCTTTAGAAGTAATCTTGAGAGAGGGAGAGAAATCTTACTGAAATCCTTGATGAATCTTCTGTAAAATCCTGCATGCCCTAAAAAGGATCTAACATGTTTGACACAAGTTGGATATGGTAAGGAATTTATTACATCAACTTTTGATTTATCAACCTCAATCCCATTTTGTGAAATTATGTGTCCCAACACTATCCCTTTTTCAACCGTGAAATGACATTTCTCAAAATTTAAGACAAGGTTCTTTTCAATGCATGTTTTCAAAACTTTTTCCAAATTTCCCAAGCAATGATCAAATGAATTGCCAAAAACTGTGAAATCATCAAGAAACACCTCCAAGCAATCCTCAATGTGGTCCGAGAAAATACTCACCATACACCGTTGAAATGTACCTGGGGCATTGCATAGCCCGAAAGGCATCCTTTTGTAGGCGAATGTTCCAAAAGGGCAGGTGAAGGTTGTCTTCTCCTGGTCTTCTGGTGAAATTGGTACCTGAAAATAACCTGAGAATCCATCTAAAAAACAGTAATGAGTATTTCCAGCTAACCTTTCAAGCATCTGATCAATGAATGGAATAGGAAAGTGATCTTTTCTGGTAACTTGATTTAGCTTTCGGTAATCTATACACACTCTCCAGCTGTTTTGTATTCTCATGGGGATCAGTTCATTTCTTTCATTTGTGACAGTGGTCAGGCCAGTTTTCTTGGGGACTACATGAATTGGGCTGACCCATTGAGAATCAGAGATTGGGTAAATGATATCAGCTGCTAACAATTTCTCAATCTCTTTCTTAACGACCTCCATGATTGTGGGATTGAGTCTTCTTTGAGGTTGTCTAACTGGTCGAGATTCACTTTCTAAAAATATCCTGTGAGAGCATACCTTAGGGTTGATTCCAGGAATATCACCTAAACTCCATCCTACAGCTTTTACATTCCTTTTGAGAAGGTCAATCAATGTTTGTTCTTGTGAATGGGATAGGTTATTTGCAATGATTACTGGCAATTTCTCTCCTTCCATTAGGTAAGCATACTTCAATTCACATGGCAAAGGCTTCAGCTCTAAACATGGTGGTTGTTCAAGTGATGATATTGAATTTATGTTTCCTACTTCTAATGTTGAATTCTCTGGAATAATCTTACTTCCTCTTAACAAATCATCGAAAAAATCAGATTTTACCTCATCCTCCAACATGATATCAGAATTTTCAGGTTCATGGGAGTTATAAAATTCAAATGAAGAGTGTTCTCCCACAGATAACAAGTCATGAAACATACCTAAGTCTTCAATTGGTTCCATACCTTCATCATGGGCGATTGCATAAAGTGAGTGATTGCTGGATGAGTGTTTCATCGTATCAAGAATATTGAAGTGTACCGTACTATCTCCGAGCTCCATGGTGAGGGTTCCTTCATGCACGTTGATGATTGTTCTTGCTGTTTTCAGGAATGGTCTCCCTAAGATGATGGGAGATTGGGATGATGCTTGGTCTTCCTCCATGGTAAGGACATAAAAGTCTGCTGGAAAGATTAATCCTCTCACTCCTACAAGTACATCTTCAATGACTCCAGCTGGGAAAACGGTGGATCTGTTTGCTAATTGTACCACTACCCGAGTTGATTTTAGTTCTCCGATCTGCAAAGATGAAAACACAGAGTGAGGCATCACATTTATCGAAGCTCCAAGATCACATAGTGCATCAGTAAAATTTAATGAACCGATAGTGCAGGGAATAGAGAAAGTCCCTGGATCTTGACATTTTTGTGGTATCGGTGGTGTGATCAATGCTGAGACGCTTCTTCCTAAGTTGATTCTTTCATTTCCATCCAGCCTCTTTCTTTTAGTACATAGCTCCTTCAGAAATTTTGCATATTTAGGGATTTGCCTGATTGCATCCAGTAGTGGAATGTTAATCTCAACTTTTTGAAATGTTTCTTGAATTTCCCGTTGAATTCGTTCTTCTTCTCCCTTCTTTGACTCAACCAATGCTGATGGGAATGGTGCTGGAATATCCTTTTTATCCCTTTGTTGTTTCTGCAGTGGTGTTTCTAGTCTTTCTTTCTTGAACCTTGTTCTTTCTACTTTGTTGTTGACTCCATCTTTTGGTTGGATAGGATGAGCTTCAGCAGGTTTCCTAGATTCATCCTCCTCATTTTGTTCTGGTGGTTTGAGCTCCTTCCCGCTTCGGGTTGTGATTGCACTAACATTCTCCTTTGGATTGGGAATTGTTTGTGCAGGAAGCTTACCTTGGTTCTTGGTGAAAGCATCCATAATGCTTGCAAATTGATCAGCTAGCTTGTCCATCTTATCTTCTATTCCTGCAACTCTTGTCTTCAGTTGTTGGTCTTCATTTGTTGGTGCACTTGTGGATGGTTGCTCATAATTCTTCCGCTGGAAAGGTGGTGGTTGAAAAGTTTGTTGTTGTTGGAAGGGCTTCTGATAAGGTTGTTGGAATGCTATCGGGTTCTGATATTGCTGCTGAAAAGGTGCTCTGGCTTGGTTCTGTTGAAACCCATACCCTGGTTGGGTTTGCGGTTGGTATTGCCTTTGTTGACAGGCTGCAGCACAACTTTCTGTCCCCTGCACTTCCGGACATTGATCAGTGTAATGAGAATTAGAAGAGCATAAACCACATACCTGATACGGTCCTTGTTGATCCTTCACATGGTTCACAGCTATTTGTCGCACCAACCTGGTGAGTTCACCCATTTCATTCCTAATTAAATCTACTGAATCAGATGTTCTTACCTCATGGATCCCTCTGGTGATCGTACCTCGAGTGCCAAACTGCTGTGAATTTTGTGCAATCTTTTCAATCAGAATTCGTATATCTGCAGGTGATTTATCAATGAGGGCTCCTCCCGACGAGGCATCTAGTAGATTCCTGTCATTGTCAAGCAATCCTTGGTAGAAGCACACAAGGAATTGGTCCTCTTCTATTTCTTGGTGTGGACAACTTGCACAAAGCTTCTTGAAACGTTCCCAGTATTCGTAGAGTGTTTCTCCAGTTGATTGATGGATGACATAAATCTCCTTCTTGATTGCAGTGCTCCTAGATGTTGGGAAGAATCTTTGTAGAAAGCATTTTTTTAGATCTTCCCAGTCACTGATCTCCCCCGGTTGTAGATTGTACAACCATTCCTTTGCTGCTCCCTCTAGTGAGAAGGGGAAAGCCCTCCACTTCACATGCTCTTCTGCGACTGCTCGAGGTTTGAAGCTGGAGCAGACATAGGTGAATTCTTGAATATGTCGATTTGGGTCTTCACCTGCAAGACCATGAAATTTAGGAAGCACTTGGATCATGTTAATTCGTAATTCAAAATCATTTTCTAAGGCAGGAATTGCAAGTTGATAATTTTGATTGACAAATTGAGGTGCACAGATGTCACGTAGGGTTCGGTTGGGATTTATAGCCATTATTAATGGTTCAAAGTCTTCACTCAAGGTATCACTTGAATCGGTGAGATTGATTTCTTCAAATTCTTTGGGAAGATTTTGATTTTTCAATTTGGTTATTGTGCGCTCAATTTCTGGATCGAATTCTAATAAATTTCTATTTGAAATTCGGGTCATTCAAAAGAGAAATTTTTTTTTTAAAAAAAAAACAAAAAAAAACAAAAAAAAAGTTTTGAGGCACTGCCTCCCCGGCAACGGCGCCAAGTTTGACGCACGCCTGTCGTGGGGCGTGGCAAAACAATATTTTATTTACCTAAGTATAGTATAGCAGTTGATCCTAGGTAGTCTCCCGAAGAGGAGTGCACACAAAACAAGGTTGTCACTTTTTGTTGGTTTTCTTCAAAAGATTGGTTTTAATTAATTTGAATGATTATGAGAGAAACAAACAACAGAAATTGATTGATTTTAATAAATGATAAAGATGGTGATCGGATTGGGTTTGGCTGGACTTAGTGTTGTGCCATCATGGTTTCCAAATTTTATCTATTCTTCTTCCTTAAACTGGTAAGAGAGAGATTTATCTACCGAGTCCTCTCTCTCCCTTAGTCAGATAAATGTGATGAGAATTTTCCTTTCTAAAACCTTAGATTGGTCTATCCTCCTTCCAATGTGTTTAGGGTTGTAGAAGGTCTCTTGATTAATTAGAGCAATCCCAGACCTGGAATTGTTGTTCCCTAATAAACCAAGATTTCGACATACAATCCTATACACGTGCTTGACAACCGTCGAGCAATCACCACCCAACCCTAATCATGTTCCACCGTATACAGATTAGAATTGGGTGGAGGGAGATGTGATCATTGACCAAAACAATTTATAATTTCAGAATAAAAACCATAACACAACCGCATTTGGAATTTAATACTGAATTAAGAATTGGAACCAGAGGAAGAAAGAAGAACAAATTTTATTCATTTCAAGCACAAAACTCAAGCACAACACATCGGTCCAGCCTCCCCTCTTTCCGATCACTCAAATGAAATTACCCCTCCATGGATGGGGTAAGAGAGATGATTCGGGAGAGGAGAGACATTTTAAAACAAAATAAATAAAAGAAAAAAATATGAGAAGTTCTTCTCCTGGGTGCCCGAGATGGAATGGGGTGGAGAATGGGATGGTTTGAGGGGGAGGAGCTCTCCTCCTTTTATAGGCAGAATTCGACCCCCGAAAGTTGTCGCGTTTTGGACCCCATAAATGACCTCTTCACGCGTTGAGGCCTTCTTCAATGTTGTTCATAATTGTCTTGGCCGTGTCCCCTCAAAATCTCAGCGGATTTGGATAGGTAGTCCGAGAGTTATGGCCAATTTACTCTGACAATGTATTCTGTCCAGTCAGAATCATCAAACCGAAAAACACCGTTTTGTACTGAATTAATGTCCCTGAACACGGCCATTTCAGGCGTGGCCTCCTTAATGAAACTTTTTCCAAACCTTCTTATCCGTCTATCCACAAAATTTCAGCTCCATTAAAGTCGTTTTGGGCGAGTTATAGATATTTCACTGAACCTTCGTTTTTCTGGAAGAAATTTCCTGGAAGCTTCCTTGGTGTTCCTGAATAATCTTCAACTTCATTGAATTGTTTGGACCTCAAGATGGTCGAATCAGATCCTGGTCCAGAAGACAAAGTTGAAGGAAATTAAATTAGGATTCTAAAGAAATTATAATCACAAAATTTGGATTTATAATTTTTTTGTAAATGACCAAAATACCCTTGTAGTGAAAATCTGTCCAAAATGCAGAATTTGGTCATTTTTGCATTTAAACTTAAAATACTTCTTAAATCCAAAATTGTTACATATAAGCTCAAAATGGTATCTTGGGATGTTTAAAACAATAGAAATGCATTAAAAAAATGTGCAAATTATAAGCCCTGTCAATGCTTCAATGACAAAGAGGAGCGGTTGTGGTGCCATTCTTTCCTCGATAAAGCTCTATGAAAATGATAAAATCTTCTAAAACATAGGATATAACACTATGGGGTAGTTCCTTATTCCCTTGTCCAACATAAAACAATCATCTGTAGTATTTATTCTATATTGACATGTATTTTCCATGGATCACTTATTGAAATAATTTGGTGTTGACGCTCTCTAGAAGACCATTATATAACCCCACATGGTAGAGGATAGGCATAACTTGTCTTATACACCTACAAAACAATAACCCACATGGGTTTTTTGAAAAATATCTACCACAACAGTACAGACATCCTATTTGGCATGGATTACACTTTCTTGTGTCTAGGTGTATTTCCCTTTGGATGAGGGTTGTCTTGGTGTTGGCCCATTATTTCAATTGTTCAAATTCCTAAACCACATTGAAGTGTAAGACCAGGTTATTCGGTGAAAGAAAGGTATTTGGGGGATGTCTGTGGTTCATGACTTCATTAGCTTGCCCAAAATCTATCTATATTTTTGGAATCCTATAACATAGCACTATAGTAATATTATAGCTTATTAATATACTTAATTGCTTCAACAGACCATTGTGCATGTCCTTGGAAATGAAGTAATACTTTAAATATCTCAAAGAGTTTTCTTTAATGTGGTATCTTATATAAACCATGGTCCCCTATGATACACTAGTTTTTAGTAACCATTCTCTATAGGACTACACTATAATGAAGTTCTTGTGTCATAAGAGAAGTCACAATTCATTAAAATAAACTAGAGTCACTAAATTATCTACAAACCTATAACTTGACCACAAAGAAATAAAAAGACATGAGAAATGCCTAATTTGAATAAAAAAGTAATAAACTATGGATAAAATGTAAATTCATGAAGGAATTTTCAAATTCCCTCACACTTTAACCTTTTATTGTCCCTAATAAAACCTCAACATCATATCAACAAGAGTCTACACACTAACAAGAGGAATTATTAATATAATTATACTCATAAACATTAGGTATTGTCTAAAAAACAAAGATCTTATGACCTACTCAATTAGAAAGTGTAAAATATTGCTTCCTATCAAAATTAAATCCAAGAAATCTCTATTTTTTGACTTGCATCATTCAAGTTATCATTATCATACATGTCATTCATAATCCACATCACTTTGAATTTTCACTATTAGAATTCTTGTTTATACAAATGGATTGAAACTATTGGTATAACCTATACTAGTAGTTCTCTAAACCATTGGGTATATGTATATTGGGAAAGGCCTATACCAATGGTTTTTATTGATCCATTGGTATATTGTTGGAAATATTTTGGTTTACACAATAGTTCACTTGGAATAATTGGTTCATCTCTATAATAACGGTTCTGAACCGTTGGTATATATCAATAATAGTGGTTCCATGTGAACCATTGGTTAATATCTATAACAACTGTTCTAAAATCATTGGTATATATCCTCCCCCCCATGTTTCCAACTTTTCAACACCCCCACCCTTCCTAGATGACCTGAAACAACTATCAAAACCTGTTCAAATAGCCACCATAACCCACACCATCACCCCACCTTGTTCAATTACCTACAAAAAAAACATAACCAACTAATGTAAAAACAATAATAACATAATGAATCAATTAATTCATTAAACAAATGATAACACACAACAAAAATATCACATATATTCATTCAGAACTAATCATCAAATATCAAATGTCAAAATTATCAATCAAAAATATAAAGGTTCAATCTATCTTGCATTACCATCACCATCATCATCACAATCACCATCACCATCACCATAACAATCACCATCACCATCACCATCACCATCACCATCACCATCACCATCACCATCACCATCACCATCACCATCACCATCACCATCACCATCACCATCACCATAACCATAACCATCACCATCACCATCACCATTTACTCTAGCATCCTCTTCATCATCATCATTGTCATCCCCATCATCATCCTAACCATCATACTTTCCATCTCCACCTTCGGGAATTTCAAAATCCTGATGATCACACGCTCCCTGCCTTGTGCACTATATAAGGTATCCATCATCTAAATATTTTCATCACAAGATGCAGTGGTATTTGGTGGAAGTGATGAACATAAGACTTATATAATGATCATATCTTATTTTTTTGTCCCTTTGGATTTATTCATGCTATCCTATGACCATTAGTTATACCTTTTCTGCCTGGGATTGAGCCTCTACTACCTGTGGATTAAAATTTTATAAGTTAATTCTACATGAACTGAAAGCTGAAGTGGGCCAATATATAGTTGGTACAATACTCTTCTCTGGTCAACAACATACTCAGCCATGTTTCTCATAAATTAAAACCTGATGTAAGTGATCATTCAGCCCAAAATTTTTAGCTTCCTACTAATCAAGTGCCTCTAAAGAACACTATTACAAAAATAGATGGACTATTTTTAAAAAAAAATATATATGAAAATTTGAAATCAAAAAAGTAAAAATGACAATATTTTTTTGTGTCAGTTTGTTTTCCATAATTTCATATTTCTTCTTTCTGCTTGAGCAAAATAATTTTCTCAAAGCACACAACCTTTAATATTCAAAACCTCCCTCTAAAATGATATTAAATTTTGAAAACCATAATTTAAATTATGTTATTAACAATGAATTCCATAAAAAAATTAAATTGAAATACACTACATAATATGGTATCACATAATCACTAAATTCAACATAAAAATATCAATTTAACATAGAATAATGAATTTAATAAAAGGCCTTATGACTATGACTCATAAACAATATTCTATACTTTTATTACCATTCAGTATTTATACATAGTTACCATCCCTTACATATTTCTTATTTTCTTGTATAATTTTAATCTATTTTTATCAACCGTGGGCATCAATACATGAAAATATAAAATAGTCTCACGGCCTAGATTTAAGATAATAGCATATAATCGAGAATAAGGAAAATGTAGTGGGATAATAAAGGTTTATATAACCATGTTAAACATTCCATATCCATACCCATTATTTTAAATTCCCTTCCTCATATACAATTCTATAATATCTTCCATTTCACATAGGACGTCATATAATGTTGGAAACAAATATTCAATATTTAATCAACCATGGAATTATAATGAAACTATGCTTAGATTCCATTTTCCATTTCCATTATAGTTTCCACCTACCATTAATTTATAGAATACCTCCCATTTATCATGGGAAACCACATATAGTAATAATAGAGAATCAAAATGATTCAATTAATAGGACAATAAGACATAATATTAATTAACACAATATATATATATATAATCTAAAAATAAGGGGTGAACTAAAATAAGAAATACCTGATTTATATATACCATATTGAATTTAAATCAAAGAATCGCATTAACATGCTAGTGGATGAATCCACCAACTAACTATGATGTGTGTATAAGTATAGTGAGAGAGATAGAAAGATAGAGGTGTTTACACAGACCATAACTATTGGGGATAAGGGTTTGAACTACTCAAAGGAACCCAGAATGTTTCTCTGGTAATCCAAACATCAATAAGAATTTATAAATTAAAATGGATGTAAAGGAAAAATTAATTTAAGAATTAAATTGCATGAATTTAATCATCCTTCAACCCACCCAATAATTATAAGGTTAATGGATATCATTTTATGGAAAAACATTCACTTTCCCATGATTTCTAGTTTAAAATACGATTTTAAATCATAATATCATGTTGTGGAACAATTCAAAAAGAAACTAGAAATTTTTATACTAACCTATAGAAACATGAAATATCCCAGAAAAAATATGATACCAAAAAGTATTATAAATATAAAAAACTAAAAAAATCCTCTTTACATGTTTCTAAGGATCCATAATATTGGAGTTATGCTCCTCACTTTTCAAGGTATGATATCACATGAATTTTATCCTATTAGATAATATTTTTAGAAAATATTGGTACCACTTTGAAATAATGAACTCCTTTTATGAGTATGAACATTATCTTCTTTCTCTTAATTTTTTTTTCTTTTCTAGAATTGGCCACTACCACTAGATTTTAGAGATTAGGTCATGCCATCTATCTTTATTTCAATAAGAATTTCTAGATTCAACATTCCTTTCATTAAATTTACCAGATTCTATACTTTTCTATATTTCTAGATTTTCTACTTTCCTATATTTATAGAATCTACTTTTCTATATTTCATTTTCTCTTAAATGTATTTTTGCAAAGAAATAATATTAACTTTTCATACCATTTCTATATCCATTTTTTCTTCCATTTTATGATAAATTTCTCAAAATAAATTACTTTTATCCTTCATCTTTAAATATACCCTTTAAATCAATTATTTCAAGGTAAATTATTATTGTCTATTATTTTAATCTATTGAGATAATTCTAATATAAAAAAACCTTATTTAATTTTAATTTTTGGATGCTGAACATTTTTTCTGAAGGAGTGAATCTCCTCTGGATTGTTCTAAGAAAATTATCCAAATTGAAAACTCGATGTTGTTGTTAATTATTCTAATTCAACAATTTTATCATCTATTTTAAAAACTGATTAACAATATGAATGATAAAATATTAAATAAATTGCCACATGAGTATTAGTTTTAAATTTGTCAAGAATATAAAATCTATTCACATCTTTTGGATTACCCATTTCATTGAACACCTTATTTTAATTTTTTTCTTCACATTTACTATAGACAGAAGGTATTTTTTAATGAAAGATTTACTTTAGGATATGATACAATATTTTGTAACTCATTCTCAAAATATATTCTAAGTATATTATGAAAATCTGATGTGTTTGTGTGTTTGTCGTCTAGAGTGGAGGGGGGCTAGGCAAAGTAGGTTGTTCATAGATTTAAATATTGTTTTTCAATTATTCTTTATGTCAGTTATTATTTCTAGGTTTTAAAGAATAATGATTTAACCTATAGAAAATTCAATGCATGTATAATTGAATAAATTTTATTTCTATAATTTATTTAAATAGAAAAATTATAAATGAGTGTTCTACCTTCCTCCCCTCATGGTCCAGCATCATTGAATGCCCCAAAGTGTGGAGGTATTTCATAGTATCCTTGTTTTTATTTATTACCACCACTTCCTAAAATAGAATTTTCAATAATATAAAACTGATAATTAATGAAAATCATGGTAATTTTCATTTAAAAACCTCAAATTTTATTAATACCTTGAACTCTGTACTCATCCAATAAAAAGTCATTTCCTAATAATATTCCATAGTACACTCATTGATGATGGGTTTTTCCTCTAATTCAATATGAAATTTAGAACACCAACCACTATAGAAATCATGATTATATTATCTACACATCTCACCTAATTCCATGAGTCATGTTGTACTCATAGTCTCACAATTAGGAAAATTAAAATGAAGTTGTAACCAAAATATTAATTCTTATAAACTCAATAAAAATATAACATTTAATCTAATGAATTTTCATACCCATATATTTCCCCAAGCATTATCCTTTAGTTCATTTAGAAGTGTCTCTAGGAGAGTGTCCTAATGGGAATAATGAAAGGTAATTTGAAATCCATCACTATAAAACTCCTATATTCTCACCCTGTGTTTCCAATCATTTTATTTTCCTCATTATACTCTACCATCTGTTTTGTGTGGTGGTTTCACACACCATGCATGTGTGTACACCCACGTCGTCTACAGAAGATGAACCTATTAATGAAAAATAAATTTTATATAAATACATATTATAATTAAAACTAATTATGGTAAAAAATTACTAGGGTTTCATATACATACCTGAGGAAGTCTGATCAGTTGGTGTTGTTGGATCCCTGAGCTCTGAAGGAATGTCAACATGTACAGATGTAATGGGACCCAGTGTATGCTTTAGAGGCTCAAAATGTGTCAGAGTATAATTTGAAGGAGAAATAATTTAGAATATTTGGGATATTGAAGTAAAAGGAAAATAATATAAAATAGATATCTATGGAAATGCATAATATTAATGGGGAGTATGAGCCAACATCTAAAAAGGTAAAGATATGTGAGAAAGCTCATATGAAAATGTTGGAGAATACATTGGATGTCTAAATATCCTGGGTGTCTCTAACGACACTATGGGATTAGAAGGTGTGATATACGATATGTTAGGGTAAGGGATGTGGTGTGATCGAGTATGCTATGTGGAGTTTATAACTATATTACCCCACCCCACCCCACCCCCCACGCATCATCTGCCTTAGTACTAGTACCACTAGGCTGGTGAGAGAATAATTGTCACCTACAGTGTGAATCCTAATTAAAAGTAAAAATTAAAATTAATCACATGACATTATATTTTATTGATAAATATATTTGAAATAAAATACTAAAAACATGCACCAAAGGAGGGAAACTTATCTCTCTTATTTGGAAATTTTTTTCCATCAACCTTTTTCTTTTTATCCCCATAATGTTTTTCATTTCCTGTATTGGAAAAAAATAAGAAATTAATTAGAAATATATATCAAATGTGTAATCCAAATAAGAAAGAATATGATAAATGACTTAATTAAGGAATACCAACTATCACACCAAATAAAAGATATGTAGTTATATAAAAAACCATTTTATATTTAGGAGGAAGAATATCAAAACATAAAATAGATGCCATTGAAAAATCAATATGTTCCAATCATAATGTTTATCAAGAGTAAAATATAGTTTTATTCTATTTCCAGTTAGATCTAATTCAATTTTAGTTAGGTTATTCGGTTAATTTTGTTCAATTTATTGGGACATTTGTCTATTTTTAATTTTCATAGGTCATTTGGTTCATTTTTGTCAATTGATTAGGTCAATTTTCCATTTTAATTTTTCTTAGGTCAATTGGTTCATAATTTGGGTTAGGTAATTTTTCCATTTTTTTCATTATGTCATTATTTTCATTAGTTTTTGTTTTCATATTAATTAGTTTAATATGTCCAATTCAATTCATCTTGTTTTTGGTTCCCATTTAATTATTTTAGTTTTTTTTGTTTGGTAGGTTCTAATATACTTTAATTCAATATTATAAATTGGAACTCAAAGAAAACTACAACCAGTATATATCGAAAACTCACATGAAGGTTATGTTGGATAAAAAAAATTTAATCAATAGTACAAAAATTTGAATAGTACAGACCTTAAAACCCAAAGTTGAGATAAACCTAAATAACTAAGAACACATATGGATGATTTCATATATTTCCCATCACAACATCTATTTCACAATCAACTCTGAAAATTGAACTATTTAAATCATCATTAGAAATAAATGGATCAGGGCCAATGGGAGTAAGGATGGTGTCAATTACATCATCGCCATCATCAAAAATATGTGTTGGAATTACATGAATAATAAAACCAAATTCTGGTTGGAGATGATCTTTCAGGGAAAAAATTGTCTCGCCATTGATGCCAATACATATGGAACATCATTAGCAAGAGTGTGAGTCGTGTAAATGAATAGAAATCCACAATCATCAATAAGTTTTCCATTCTTCGTCGTCAAATAAAACCCCTATCATTTCATCATAGTGACTCAAACATGAATGAAATAGTCCAATATTTTTATTTTCTAAATGACTCCATAATAAGATACATTTACAAATCACGGTCTAATATCTGATGCACATGCATAACTTTCTTTTGTGGTAGTTACCATAACACCATATTTTTGTATTCTCATGTTCATTTCTCAATCAGCGATAATAAATATGTACCCATTGATCACAATTTATATCTATTCCCGAACCACATAATTTGGACAAAAATACAAAGCTCTCGTTTCCTCAGAGATAGAGTCAATAGGAAAACTGAATAACTAAATATAAATGAATTTAGAATTAATTAATTATTGATTTTCATAATTTATTATAGTAACACTTCTACCTTCAATTTATACCAATAATAAAACTCTTTACTCTAAAGATTCTCTCTCATTATCATATATAAAGAATGATGCTTTCTATTTATAATTTGTATATGTTCCCTATTGAAAAAATAAAAATATTTTAACAGATATGTCAAATTACATGAGATGTGATAAGATATACATGTTCACTTTACTTACTTGATGTAGTTATTGAACAAATCATAGTTAAACAAAACATTGTGATGCTCCACCTCCCACTCTTCAAGGATTAATGTGATAAATATATATGATCTAGTTATTCCCCCTATTTTGTGAAGTGATGAAAACTAGGTTCAATTTTCTCATATTTCTCTTCCCAATTTCTCATTGGTATGTTATATCTCATAGTCACATCAGTCAAATACATTGAATAGAAATCCATATATTCTTAATCCAAGTAACCTTTAATAATAAAAACTTTGGGATGATTCCTATTCCGAACATAAGACTTCAATGTGAGCATACTTTTTTTAGTTTGATACATCCAATGAAAAGAAACAGATCCTCCAAGAAGTATTTTGGTTGGAATATGGATAGTTAGATACAGCAAGCATGTGAAGAATGATGGAGGAAATATTTTCCCTAACTCACAAAAATTAATGGTGCCTCTGCCAACATTTTTTGTAATAAATACTAGGAAAAATTAATATCACAAATATCTCTATAAAAATGGCACCATAAAATAAATAAAACCTTTAAATTATTATAAAGAAGATGAAGAATTGATATTGGAATTAACTCATGCGGAAGGATGTGATAATCATGAGTATTCAATGATTTCACCTTCAACTATCTTCTATTGACCCACTTTGATATATTTCTTTAATATCCATTGAGAACATTAATAGCATCTAGTACTTATAGAAATTAATTCTTTCATGGGTTTCATTACATAAGAATTATATTGAACATTCCATTTATTTTTACTGATACACACAGGATGCAATTTTGATCTGATTCCCTAATCCAGTAATCCACATGGGTATCATAAATCATATTCTGACTTTTACTTTATATTGAGAACAATTGAAATAAACATTTCACACATATTTTTTTAATGTTCATTATGTCTAAAAAATGACGTAATAAATTGGTTGACCAATAAAGAAAATCAAAAAAAATACTTTTCTTCTACAAATTGTAACTGGTTTCAGTGGAAATAGTCTTCATATTTTTAAATTTCATTTGACCCTTCACAAATGAAAAACTGACATCTTTCAATTCATTAAGGGCATCATTTCCAGACATACACTGAGGTGGACTATTGGTGTCCATAGTATTTTCAAACCTTCGATGATTATTCCTATATAGATGATCCATTTGAAAGAACCATCTATGCCCCATAAAACTAAAACTGTGAAAATATTTAAGTCATAGGGATTATGTGTACTTAAAACAAATAAAAAATGAGCAGGAAAATTTACTCTTCATTTCCTATTTAGACATCATTTCATAAGAAGGAAAATTATTTATCATTCATATAAGCACATCACCCATATGAATTATGTATTTTGAACATGCATCGTCTGTGTGCAAACCCATATTCAAGAGTCTCTTTAAATATTTTTTTTAAATCATTCATGTATACATCTATAGAATTTCTAGGATTAGAAGTTTCAAATATGATTATACTCATTAAGGAGAAAAAAAATTTCATAGCCATCTTTGGAGTAAGGTTATAAATGTGTATGAAAACCATCCATGTGTTGTTTGAAGTACGAATCTGACCAAATAGATTAAAATCATCACATAAAAGACCCAACCTCACATTACACGTTTTAGTTGTGAAATCAGGATATCGAGCAATAATTTTATACCATACAAAGCCATTTTGAGGATGAATAAACTCATAATTATCCTTCTTTAACTCGGTATCATTCCATCACATTTTTCTTGATATTTTTCTAGAATGAAGATATTGTGGAGTCTAGGAAACAATAGAAAGTTCTACATTACTTTCAATGGAACATAGGATGGAGTCCCAATAGAATTTTTCTTCAATTGGGATATTCTACATTTTATACAATCATTTTTTCATCAGTTTCCTCCCATAATAATATATAATATTTTGGGAACACATGATTTTTTTAGAAAATAAAAGTTCTTAAAATAACTCTCATGCCATATAATTATTTGAGTGGATATCTGAATCATCTGAATGTAAGTCCTTCAAAAAGGTAAGAATGAAATTGATGGAAGTATTATAAATCCCATATATGGTTTTTCTATGAAACAGTCTGATTAAAAATTTTATTTTTTTCATTTTACCACATTATCGATATACTGGATTAATGGAAGAATCATTCAATTTCATCACCCTATCAACATCATAATTTTCATTACAAGAATTATGTGTGCTCATGTCGAAGTCTTCTTGGCTTGAAGACCTTTCCTTCTCATGATGAGGAATAAATGAAATCGGATCATCTAATAAATTCTTCAATCTAGTCCTATCATTTAGATCATGAACATTTTTGTCACGACCCGTCCTCGGGGCCCGTGTCGTGACTACCCCAAGCCCGCCTTCCATAGGCCAGGGGCTGGCGACTAGCACCAAGGCGTAAATCCCAGTAAAAAGGTAAGGCATTGCCTTTGAAAAGTAAACAACCACCACAGAGTAAGCAAGCGGAAAAGTAAACACTAAGTAAAAACTGTACAAGCTGTGCTGAAAGTAAAAGGGGCCGGAAATACAAGCCCAACTGTAAAGTACAACTGAAAGGAAAAATAGAAACTGAAAGGAAAAAACCACAGCGTCGAGCTGTCCTCTGGAAGTCCCACCTAAAGGGTGGGTACAGACAGCCTCCACTGCTCCTCGGGTCCACCTGACCGCTCTGAGTACGTCCCGCCCAGTGGTCCACCTCCAGGTACTCTCCTGCTCTGCATGCCTCCACCACGATCAGTGTTGTCCGTCGTCTGCAACAAACACAACGTAGTGCGGGCATAGCCCGTGCAGGGGTGAGTATAAGCTACTCAGTAGGGACCCCGAGACCCCCGAAGGTCTCCCGAAATCCACATAGGATAATCCACAAAGGAAAGATACAATCACGAAGTAACATCTGACACGGCTTAGGTATATGCCCATACATATACCTAAGTGATCAATTCCCGTTTGGCTCCAACGTCCGAGCCCAAGCACAACCCAGTCCACACAGGAAAGCAAACGTAAACCCACACAGGATAGCACAACACAATCCACAAAGGAGAGTAAACAGAAAATCCACATAGGATAGCTCAACACAATCCACAAAGGAGAGTAAACAGTAAATCCACACAGGATAGCTCAACACAATCCACAAATGAGAGTAAATAGTAAATCCACACAGGATAGCTCAACACAATCCACAAAGGAGAGTAACACAGGATTCAGCTCACACAGGTATACTTCTTCGGATGATGATAAAGATGATCACTGATCCATCTAAGTCATCGGAACCACAAAGGATCGATAGGTAACTAACCCCCGTAAAGACCCACACAGGATCGGGCCCACACAGGACCTGTAGGTGCTGGCTCACAGAGAACCGCTGAGAGCTGACCCACACCGGATCAGACCCACATAGGATCGGGCCCACACAGGACCTGTAGCACTGATCCACGTAGAATCGCTGAGTGCAGTAGTCGTCGCAGTCCACTGAGGATCTCTGCAGAGTCGTCGTCGCAGTCCACTGAGGATCTCTGCACAGTCGCCGCCGCAGTCCACTGAGGATCTCTGCACAGTCGTCACCGCAGTCCACTGAGGATCTCTGCACAGTCGTCGTTGTCGAAGTAGCAGTCGCAACCAGCTCTAGGGTTCCCGCACACAGCAAGCTCGTTCGGGAGGGTCCGCTCCACGAGCCGAGAGTCTGATACATCAACTGACACAAAGTCCGAGGTTGATGTATCCAAAAGTTCTGTATCGTCAACAGGAACTCAATGTCGCAGACGGCGCGTCAATCGGACGCCCGGTCTGAGAGATATTGGCCTTTTCGTCCCAGGGGCCCGGTTGGTTTTTAAGGCAACACCAACCCGACCATACTCCACCTGCATCCAAACCTCGGGTGGAGTGAGCCATAAGATCCGTCTCACTTAGAGGAATTCAACAAAGTCGAAGGCACGTCAATCGGACGTCCGTAGCTCAAGATATGAGCATTTCCGCTCCGAGGGCCCGGTTGGTTTCGTGTACGAACCAACCCGGCCGAACCCAAAGTACTCCGAAACCTTGAGTGCGATATATTGAAACGACCGTCTCGATCCAAGGATCGCGTTGCCGCTGACGGCGCATCGTTTGGAGGCCCGTAGCTCATGTTACGGGCATTTGACCGAAACTGGTCCGAAAACGGGGGGTTCGGGCCCCGGCCGACCCGGCCCGACCCCCCCTGGGTCGGCCTACCCGGGTCGACCCGGTCCGACCCAGTCTGACCCGGTCCGACCCGGTCTGGCTCGGCCAGCCCGGCCCGGCTCGGCCAAGCGGCCGAGCGACGCGGGGGGGAGCCGCCGCCCCCGCGTGACAACCCCGCGGCACCCACGGGGTGTCGCCCTGGCAGCCGGAGCGACGCGGGGGGGAGCCGCTGCCCCCGCGTGACAACCCCACGGCACCCGCGGGGTGTCGCCCTAGCAGCCGGACCCGCGCGGCCGCGGGTCCGTTGGCCGCCGCCGCCGCTCCCGGCTGCCGGCGCCGCCGCTCCCGGCTGCCGGCGCCGCCGCGCCGCCGGCGTGTTCCGCTGGCCACCGGAATCGCTCTGGTGGTCCAATTCTGTTCCTGTCTGCACCGCTGCTCCTCCCGGGACTCGTTCTTCACTGCGGAACCACCAAATTTCCGTTGCGGCACGTTCCGTCGTCGCCCGTCAAATCCGCACATCAACGAAGAACGGCGGAGGGTTGTCGGGCCGTGTTCGTTTGGCCAGCACCCTCCGCGTTAGAGATAAACAACGGGAGAAAAACATTCAACCCCTGAATACATATCCAAAAACAAATTTTAATGAAATAAAATTGTTTATAAATCGGGTTCTTCATTTTTGAACGGAAACAACACGGGAAATATGGGCATTTCCAAAAATAAAATCCCTACATCGTAGTCGTCGTCGAACGCACGTTCTTCGCGGATTTGTTCGTCGCGGAATCCGGCGTTGAGTCGGCGAACTCAACGGACCAAGAAACAACAGATTTAATTTAATTATAATTAAATCCGTGTTTTGGTAAAAACCACAAAGCAGATTAAAAAGAAAAACCGAGACTCTTACCTCAAGCAGCTGATCGAAGATTCGTTGCGGAGGAAGAGACGTCGCAGAAGAACATTGCAGGAGGGGAACGTTGGCGTCGCGGAATACGGTGTCACATCGTCAACTTCCACGGGGTCAGCGTTCTTCGTCGGAGGTCGGCGTTCTTCGTGTTCTTCGCGAAGGAGGTTGAAGGTTCAAGAACTCCTCTCAACGAGTAATCCTCCAAAAAGACATGTTGGTCTTATTTTATTACTACACCAACAAACGAAAAAGGGTAAGTAACGACCCATCAATTCGTTGTATTAATTCAACGAAAGTAACAGCTCATTTAATTCATGAAATAAACCGCCCAATTAAATGTTCTGTTAAGAATTTAAGAAAATGCATCAGTTGACTTTCATAATGACGGGTTTTCGCGGGTTCGTTACTTAGCAGAAAGAAACGGCGGGGCTCGTGCGGGCCCCACCTCAAAAATATCCTACCAAGAGGGTAGGATATTTCTGGATAGTACCATATCCTGTTCAACTCAGTTTAAGCCGCTTTTAAGTGGCTTCAAGTGGCTTCCAAATGTCTTAAGTGAAATAAAATAAAGTTGTCGTAAAATTATTTTATTTCTTAACTTTAAGCCCGAAAATTAAAAACCACACCCGAGCAAACGCAACTCCAGAAGAGGCGTTTCTAAGCGAATATCGGCGCTGCGATTTCATCGGTGCCCTCAGAATTCGATTCCGGGCACCGGTTCAAAATTTATAAAAACCCGCTCATCCGTTCACTGAACGTACCTGAGCCAAACTTCGGAAAATGATTCCGGGCACACCGGGTCTCGGAATCAGGTGTCGTCAGAAACTGCGCTCTTGTAAAATTCCACAAAAAATTAAAAAAAAAATTCCTTGAAATTTACGGGTCTTTACAATTTTGATATTGAATTTTCTCCCTGTTGTGATACAAAACATAGTAGATTATTTGAAAACCATATTTGGTTATATGGTATCTAACATCATCCCGACTTAATAAAGTTATTCCAACACAATTATAACATGGGAATTGTATGTGACCACTATCTATATCATTGTTAAATGAAAAATCTAAAAAGATCCCCAAATTGTTTTGAAAATCAATTGGGATATAATCAGTTTTATACATCCAACTTCAATCCATTATGTAAAAAAATGTTATATTCCATTTCATTAAAGAAATGAAAAAAATATTGAAATGAAATTGAAAATATATTTACATAAACGAGAATTGGTCACTCTATATAAATCCATAACTGAAAGACTTCTTTATATGAGAATCATAATATAAAAGACCAAAAAATACAATATATATACCAAAATATTAAAAATATAAAACCATTATTTTAAATTAAATTAAATGTAAGAATATAGTAGCTGGAGTGTGAGGGACATCTCCTTTTTTTAACCCCAAGGGACCTAGTGTAAAATTAATAGACTAATAAAATAATTTAATGAAGAAGAAAAATAATAGTCAATTAAAGCATAAATCTACCTACAATGTCTTCCATACCCATTAATATTGGAAAATGAATGTTCATGAATTTCATCATGTGGGATGGTCTTCATTCATTTTGATCTTCTTGATATTCCAAATTGGATGGTATAAAATCCATATAAATTCTAAAATGAATTTCATTATACTATGATGTATATAATACCAAATTTCACTTCTTTTAATTCATTTCAATGCTCTTATTCTCTTAATCACCTTATTATTATTTTCTATGTGTCTTGGTTAAAGGGTGACGATTCTTCAAATTTGAATATATCAAATCTTATCCTTACTTTAATCCATTCCCCTGATCTTCATGAACATAAAAAATATTAAATGGTTGGGGTATGGAATATTTGGAGGAGAACATAAATATTTGGTCAGACCAAAAGAATAAAATGATTTTATGTTTATCCCAAAATCAATTTTTTGAAATTTTATTTTTATGTTATATGAATTTTTGAATAAGAAAAATGGAATTTAATATTATGTTCCTACAAATTAAAGAAAGATAATTATAAATTTCAGTGCTAGGATTCAACACTTTTCCACATCTCATAGTCTATCAATAATTTATATTTGGATTCTATAAACTGACTCATTCATGTATAGCCTTTTCAAAATTATCATTTATAGAGTAAATTGACCATAATTTATTGAACAATGACTCTTATATTTTTACAGGATATCCCTTCCTCATGGAATGATCACCCGAATTTTACATATAGTTTTTCATATACCTTTCAGCATTCCATTGAACTTTTTCAATTTACATTTTTTCACTTTGTGTATCCATTAATAAATTCAATATTAGTCTTAAAAAATTTATAACTTATCCTAACGTCAATTAGTCACTTATAAATGACTCTTACAAATTTCCTATAGTGTTTTCCCTTTTCAATATTTATCAGTTTAAAGCTTTTGGTATATAACATATCTATCACTCATCCTTACATCTAGTCTTGTATCCTAGATTATGGTTATTACAGAAAAAAATCAATTATATATTTAAATATCGATGAAAAAAAACCCTAAAATTATTAAATCATAACAAAATCCAATATATCGAAATATTTTTTTAAAAACAATAAAGAATAAAAAAGGAAAAAATGTATGATATTTATTACGAATTAATGGTAAATAGATGTGAAAATTTTATAAAATCCAAAAAAAATTCAAAGCATTTAATATTTAGTTTTTCATTAAACTCATTATTAAACAAAAATAAATTTAAGACAATATAATTAAATTTTAATTCCAAAATCAATCTATGAAAATCCTCTAGTGATCATCATACCAAAAAACCCTTAAATATAAATTCAATTTCATGATATAATCACAAAAAATACATTAAAATATAAAAAAATAAGTAATTTATCTTGAGCCAACACCCAAAGAAAAAAAACATTTTCCCCCATGATGGATGGATTTATTTGCTAACATCATTATTATCACAATCAAAGATAAACTAATCTTATAAAAAAATTTGTGCATTAAAAATGATCAATGATATCCCAAATTATGGGGTTTTAGACTAAAATGAGGGGAGGTAGATATAGTGGTGTATTTGGGAAAGAATATCCCAATAGTTTTTTAAAATCGTTGGGATATATTTTCTTTACCAATGGTTTTAAAAAAACATTTTTAAATCTCTCCCAATATCAATGGTTAGAGATAACCATTGGTATAACCCTCAATAAAATGAGATATACCAACGATTATGGAAAACCATTGGTATAGAGGGACCTATACCATTGGTTTTCATAAACTGTTAGTATAGGGTCATATTCCAAGAGTGTTTCTATCATCACACAAGGTATAAATTTTCTAGAGTTATGCTAATACCTAAATCACGTACTACTAACCATATAATAGAAAATTTTCTCCAATATTCACTACATAAATAAAAAATTTATAATTTATCAATAAGACTACACATTATAGGGTCTGATGACTCTGAGGATTTAGGTTAGGTAGGTAGATGATGAAAAAAATAACTCTAAAAAGGTGGAAAACTCAAAATGACTATGAATGATTATCAATAATCATACATAATATAGAAATCTTTTATGAATAAAATCACACCTTCTCCCAAACTAAAAGTGAGAATTATGATGAAATGAAGCACAAATAATGATGCAGCCTCTTTTTTGTTTCTTTTTTTCCATTTTATTTTTTATTTTTTCTTAATAAAAATCTCGCATTTATGACCCAAACCATGAGATATCCTTATTAAACTAATTTTAATTTTATAATAGGATCATTTTTCAAGTAATGGTGATTTTTGACTGAGCAAATAAAAACCCCATTTTTTTGTTTTGATTTTTAAGAGGGTGAGAAATTGAACATAATGAGATAAATACATGAAACTTTTCCATATCCATGAAAACACCCCACATCCCTCCTTAATGTAAAATAGTACCCTTCACCATGGACTACATACCTCATGCTTAAACCATAGAATATCATGAAAAGTACCAATGGTGGTATGGGAAGGATAATATATGATTATAATGTGGATATTCCCTATAAAAGGTTATTTATAGAATCTATGGAATTAAATTATGATGAAATATAATGGTAGGTCTCAATGATATAGGCTTAAAATAAAAAATTCCTCTATTTTTGAAAAATTTTATTTCTAATTTTATTACATTTAATAAAATGCAAGTAAAGTTAAATTAGTTTTACATGCCCTGAGTGTCTCAATAAATTTATAAAAAATAATAGGAAAAATTAGTTCATGAATACTCTCTATAATGGGAGACATATGAAATAGGAAAATCACATAAGTCAATAATACTAACAATCAATCTCTTAAATTAAAGTTCAAGAGAATTAAAATCAAGGGAAAAATTAAATAAATAATCAGGTTTAAAACAACTTTAATATGGTTATAAGCATGAAACTCCTTGAATTGGCACCCATGTACCTATTATTTATGATTATAATTATCTTATGTTTTCTCAAGCCAAAATGATTCATCTATTTAACTATGAATCCTAGACCAATGCACGGAAAAAATCCAAAGGTGTCCCCCACACTAAAATGAAACATTATCCACAATGTGTAAAACAAGAATAGAGAGTTAAAATTGATAAAACAATAAAAATACATCACAATAAGTAATGAACATTATTAAATGTAATATTTCTCACTGAATAATGTAGTGACCATGGGGGAACATAAGAGATGACTCAGAACTAGTGAAAAATGTGATTGGGGCTTCTAGAAACCAAAAAAAAGACTCACACGTAAAATTGTTATCTCTAAAAATAATATGGAACTGAATTTTCTAGAGGATATCATATATCTCAAAAAGTTATTTTTAAAGTGTACTAATTAATAAAGAAAATAAATAAAGAATTTTATAAAGTACATGGACTAAAATATCCAAAATCATACAAAGGGATGCATAAAAAATGGGAGAGAGTGGGAGAATATTAATACTCCACCTATAAAAAATGGGAGCATATAATGTAGTAACAAACAAAATAGTTGAGGTTTCAATTAATTTCATAGAATCCACTGAATGGGGTGTATCTCTGATTTGAAGAGAAAATGTAGAATGATTAGTAGGACCAATAAATGGAATGATAGTGTGTGACTCATGAAAAAGCCTTTTACGATTCCTGTAGGCATCAGTATTAAGCTAGGGGAGATTGTCTACATCAATGGGACATACTGGGTCTAGTTGAAATATATTCTGATGAGGTGTGCATTGGAAAAATGTATTATTGTGGTATAATTGGTTGTTGTGTTCGGTTTCCTAGTTTGAGGGGTGATAAGGACATATTGGGTTCACTTTGCTGGAGGTTTTGGATAAGACATTATATTATGGTATAAGGTCTAGTGGTTCAGTGTAATGGATCCCCAAGAATGAAAAAATCATCTTTGATACAGTTAAAATGAAATCAAAAGCATTTCCACAGAACCAAGACCAATCATCCTGAAAATTTGGTGATTTTGGAAGCACTACTAAATTGATGATGGATTAAGAAGTGGAATCCCATGGTCAGGATGATGCATGATAATTTATTCCTTCCACCTTAGCCTCATTTGAAGAAATTACATAATCTTTCATCCACTTATACTGATTTTCATCTTTATATATGAGTCTTCTTTTTTTCAAAAGTGCAAGATCAATCAATTAATGTATCCTAAGAGATGTGAGGGACCTAACATTATTAAAATCTTTTTAATTCTTGTCCAAGAGAGTAATGAAGGTGTCACCCATGAGAGTTCTATTTAACTTCTTCCTTTATCCCTAAAAATATAATGTAGACAGTCGGCACATGTTCAATTTGTATGGGCATTAAATAGAGTAAAAAATTAGAACACCCAACTAAGTCACCGAGCCTTTGGATTCCCCCTTAGAAATCCATGCATGTGTGATGTCCCAATGAATAATACCGCAGAGGGAAATTTTTAGTTGGGTCATTTTTTTATTTTCTACATCAATCATGTTATTAGGGTAGATTGCAAAAAAAAATACACTTATATTATGCATGGTTCCTTTATAGATAAATTAATAAAGAAGTGTAATTAGGAGTGTCAAAAAATACGGTATTTTATAGTCCAAACTAAATCTAAATTGGGAAAGTTTCAATTTCCATTCTTTTCACCCCAAGCAGATGGTAATGAATTTGATATTAAGCTCCAATGTATTGAGGAAATATAGTAATAACTCATGAAAAGATTTTTCTCTAACCTGAAGTATTTTCTCAAGGACCATTGCATCCACAACATCATGAATAGGGATCTCTATCCCAATAGTCCTTAATATCAAAAACTCTAAAGTTTTACTCATACGTAGAGTTTTCTACTCGGGTTACTCTAGTAGAATACCTGATGTATCATATTTGAACTGAAGGAAATAATTTATGGTTGTGTGGGTGATGAAAATAGGACTAGAGAGTTCAGGAGATATTACAGTTGGTTTGGGGTGCTGGATGCAAAGAAAGTGGGTTTGGGGATATAGAAAGGTTTCAAAGAGGGGGTAGTATCCTTCTTCTTTTCGGAAGATTGTATGGATTTTATTGGTGGGGGTAATGGGATGGTATGTGATTTAGTGGTAGAATTGTGTGTGGACTTAGAAGTGGTGGGGTTCTTGGTATTTTTTCTTCGAAGCTAATGGTTCTTTATGGGATGGATTTTTTGGTTTGGACTTAGTAGAGGATAGAGGTGTTTGGGATTTAGATTGTTTGGATTTGGATTTAGGTTTATATGGATGGGGGATGACTTTTCAAGGGAGGTGTATGGGGTCATGGTGTGGATAGAGGATAGAGGTCTGTAACTTTTGGATCAGATGTCAAAGGGTCTATAGAATAATAATAGGGTGAGAACTCATGTTTTTTCTACATTGTAGTAAAATAGAGGTTGAGAAATGTCAGGAAACATGTGAAGGAAATATTTTTAAGAAGAGAATATGAGGTTGTTGAAACTATAGAAATAATTGAAAAAAATGGTGAAATGGTTTAGAGTATGTAGATGAAGTTGAAATCATAAATGGGGAATGTATTGGGTTTAAATAATCATAATGGTTAGAAAGGAAATGTTACCTAGTTTTGATCATTGTAAAGATCACCATAAAAACCATGGAGAATATAAGTGGTTGGATGCATAAATTTATGATATATAGAGATCTATTAAGTAGATTTAGGTTTTTAACCCAAACATATATAGGATGAGCGCCTTTATGATATAAAAAATTATTTTTATTATATTATTCCCCCCAATTATCAGAATTTCAACCATAACCAAATCATTTTCATGGTGCTTGGGATATGTTTTGAAGAGTCCAGATATTATAGCTTGATAAAAACATTTAATTTTTATGATTTAGGAACAAAAAGTGTGGTTCTTGGGATATGTAATGGATATTTTAAAAAATATAGTGAAATGGATCAATCCAAATTCCCATGTCCCAAGGATATGCGGTGTGATCTATCCACTATGGCATAGAGGGTATAAATTTTATGTTGTGGAAAAAATTTCCCATAAAATTCTAAAGTTTCTATGGGGTGGCCTATTTTATTTGGTCTTAATAATTTCAAAACACTTCCCAGTTGTGTTGTGGTATTCATATTACCCCATAAACCACATTTTGCACTTCATTCACAAAACAATTTCATTTCTCACTAAAAAATTCTTTTCTTGATGGCCTTTTTGGGTAATGTTAGAGGCACTCCAAGGAGATTATAGGGGGGAAATTTAAGATTATTAGGATAATAAAAATAATAAAAAATAACTATGAAATAATAACTTTGATATATATAAAGAAAAATAAAATGAAAAAAATACTTGGGTTTCCTCCTATTTAGTGTTTTATTTATAGTCAAAAGCTCGATATACCTTCTGTTCTGTTTATTATTAAAAATTCGGGGATATTATGATTTCCAAATAATTATGATCAATGTATAGAATGAGACAATGGTCATTGAATTTTAATGGATATTTTTAATTCTTATGGATCACCAAAACTCAATGAGGGAACATGTGAATGATGAAAAATGGTCTAGGCCATCTTGACCTCAACATACCTAAAAAAATTCATCTTTGAATTAAAAAATTCAAATTTATAACATAGTTATAATTTCATCCTTAATATTATCTTATCATTATATTTAATTTAATTTTCTTTATTTATTTATGTGTTGGAGTAAGCATCCCTGTATATTTCCCATAACTCATCAAGGTCTAAAAGTCACATCATCCCTACAACATCTTCATCCAAATTAATTGCATTGATTACCCAAAATGATCAATTAGAATGTTCATACAAAAGGAAATTCGGTTTCCCATACATCAAATGGAATAAGGATATCCCCAATGGTGTTTCGTAGGTTATTTAATAGGACCACAGAGCATCATCTAGTATGGTTAACCAATGTTTCTTTCTTGAACATATATTATTATCCTGGGTCTGATTCAGCTCCCTATATGAATGATCTACTTGACCACTTTTTTATGGATTGTATGGGTTTCATGTATTGTAGTGGAATCTATGATTTTCAGCACTTCCCATAAAAAATGGTTGTAAAAATGTGTTCCCTTATCACCGATAGGCATATAGAACACCTTATTGACAAAAAATATTCTTTTTCCAAAATATAATGACAAATTTCAGTAAATTTATTATGGTATACTCTACTTGAAGTCATTAGGAAATTTAATTGATACACACTAGAATATAAGTTCGGTTCCAATAATTTGGAAATAGGTTCATAAATTCAATGTTTCAAACATTTAAAATATCAAATTCAATGATAGGGTATTGGGGAATTTCATTATGAATTCCAATATTTCATGTTCTTTATCATCAGTCATGATCTTTTAAAAAATCTCTTCCACCCTTATAAAATATATGCCAAAAAAATATTCTTTGTAAAATTTTGTTTGTGGTCCACTCCAGGCCATGGTGTTCACTCATTGATGTGGATTGATAAAATAATAACACATTTGTAACATCATTTTTTATAGAAAACACCATTGAATTAGACCATTAATGCAATACATGATCAGTAGATAATCATCCAAAAAGTAGTTACTTACATTATATAAGACTTTCTTAATTTTTTGGTATAAAAACTATGGGTACATAGCTCTTGTGGAAAAATATTTATCAATTTTTTAAACCCAATTTAGATATTTTATGTCAAATAAAATGATATGTTCATCTATAAACTCATCTCAAATTTAAACTTCTTGTTCCCAGGAAAGATTTTTAAATCCCATGCTTAATAGATGGCCAGACAGAGTATTATTTTTCACTTTATTATCATTAATTTCAATATAAAACTACTATAATAGTAGAATACATATAACCAAGAGAGGATTAAAATATTTTTTCATAATAAAATACTTCAATGTTTCATGTTTAGTGTGAAAAATCACCTTAGAGAGCACAAGGTTTAGTCTAAACATCCCAAAAGAAAAGACCACTGTAAGAAGTACAGTCTATGTTGTAGTGTAGTTGACTTCGGATTTTATAAATATTATATAGGAAAAATAAATTTTCCAAAATAATATATCCTTATTCTATAAAAGTAATTATCCTATTTCATTATTATTATCATCACACATCATTTTAAATTGTTCCTACCAATTTGAAGGGAGCATGATGGGGGTGGTGATCAATTGTATCTTCAACTCTATAAAAACATCCTTTCACCTATAATCAAAATTAAATTCCATGTATTCATTAAGAAAGTGGGTTTTTGGTTGAGAAATATTTTAAAAATCCTTATTGGGTCAATGATAAAACCTGAAAAGAAAAAAAATTCTAATTTCCCATAAGGTAGTTGGATCTTGTAATTCCATGATGATTTTCATTTTTGACGTGTTAACTTCTATTCGATTCTGTGAAATCTATTGACCAAGAACGATGTCATCGGTTACCATGAAGTTTCATTTATCCCCATTCAAAAGGAGGCATGTCTCCTCACATATTTCAATGAACAAGTTATTAATATGTAAAAAAACTTCAAATGATGTTTCATAAACTAAGAAATCATCTATAAAAATCTCTAGGAAATCCTCTACAATCTTTTGAAAGGGTGTGTCATGCACCGCTGAAATGTGGTAAGTAAATTTAACATTCCCAAGGAAATAAAATGGTATGTAATGGTTTTATAGGTACACATGAAAGTATGTTTTTACTAATATTTCGGTTCCATCGAGATTTGTTTATAGCGGGAATAACCATATAGAAAATTGTAGTATTTATTCCCTATGAAAGAACCTAGGTTTTCATGAGAGGTATGGATCCTTTTTATTTTGGTTTAAATGATTAATTATGGCCTAATGTGAATTCCCTTGGAGATCACTGGTGTATTAGGGGTGTATGGGGATATTTTGGAGCCTAGAACATAGGTCTAGGTGTAAAAATGGCATGGCTCATGGTCAGTTCAAACTATGTGGGGTAGGCTGCATGGTCTTAAAAACTATGTGAGGTAGGAAAAGAGACCAGTATGAGGCCTCATGGTTATACTAAACCATGATATTTGAGTCGTACGGTTGTGTGCCAACCTCTAAAATTTTTACAGTGGGTTTTTGCATGGTTTAAACACGGTTAGTAAAACCACGCAAAAAAACTGTGTTGGTGCCCATTATCTATTGCTAACTATGCATGGTTAGTACACAATTTTTCAAAACATGTTCCCAAACTATAAAACCCATTTATTTTGAGTAATTTTATAATTTTAATTAAAAATAAAATCTATTTTGAACTTAAAAATTCATTTTTCGTCACATACATAGTAAGGGCTCCCATTTTGAAGCCCACTTGGCCACTATTCATTGTTTTGATTATGATACACCGTCAGATCTCTATTTCAAGTGAGAAATATCTTGTTGGATCCACATCGGTGAGTAATCGATTCCTTTATATCCATTCTTCATTATTCATGGTATCAGTGGCGCTATATAGGGGCCAAATAATATGCCCTATTTTAGGTTCTTCATATGTTCTTCAATTTTCTCCCAATCTGGGTGAAATAAAAAGTTGATAATGGATTATTACTATACTATTGAGCAACGGTAGGTGGTCTATACTATTCCTATTGGTTTCGTTTCTTTATAGACCAAGTCTTCATTGTGTCTCCCACCGTACTTACCGACATGGTCCCTAATTTTAGATGATTAATTGAATTAATTTAAATGGACCTATTAGGGATGACCTTAGGTTCAATTTGTATGTGTGGATGGTTTTTCTCTAACCAATGTCCACCCATTGGGTGTTCCATATGAATTCACCTTTTTTATTCCCTGTTAAACAATTCATCAAATGTGTTCTCATGCGTACATAGTTATAGGAAGATTAATTATAATTAAATGGAATTGGATTGCTTTATTAGGAGATCTAATACCTCCCTTTCCAAGTAATACATTCTGATAAATATTATATATTGAAATGTTAAAAGTTTTGTTAAATGAATGTATATACTCATTGACTTCATTTAAATGTGAAATGTTGTAAATGAGTGGGTATACTCATTGTTTGTACTTGTATGTAAATGGTTATATGAGTGGGTATAATCACAAGGTATGAAATGGAAAATGGTATGAAATAGTGATTGATTCCTTAGATTCTTGGGATGTTACTCCTTAGATCTTGACATGATAGTGGATTCCTCATAAAGATTATGATCCTTGGGTATTGATTCCATTGGATGCCTTAGGCCTTGATACCCCTTGGATCTGGATTTCTTGGACCCATGTCAGACATGTTCGATATGACATGCCCCTGGGAATCCAACCAATTTTATAACCAAGTTTCCATCGAGATACTCCTGGGACTCGATGAGGATGCCTTGGTACTCTAAACCTTATATCTAGCCATTCATGGTATGATACTTTGTTTATATATCAATAATGTGGTATTTTTTATATTCTTGGTTGAAAAACTCACCTGTGGTTGATATGGCACATTGGAATATATGGGAAGTCCATATTTGGTTCGATATGTATGGACGTATGGTGAGGCTTGGTGGGTTATTCTGTTTCTGTTACAACTACCTTGTTTGGAGCTTGACTCTTATTTTTCAAGGATCGTTGAGAGAATATTAAGTATCAATTATATAATTTTTAGATTATTATATTACATATCCTAGATTGTATAGATCATTGGGTGGTTTCCAATTTGGATTGTATCTCACACACTGTTTGGGCCACCCTTGGGTACCCAAACAAACTTTTTGGATGCAGGTATGGGCTGGGGAAAGCACACAAAGTCGGATGATTGATTTTGTACCATTTATAGAAGCATGGGGGCATGGGACTGAGTTGAGGATCCAAATTCTATAAATAGATAACACTTTTCTCCTATTTTACTTTTGTTTAATGTATTGTATATCTACCTTATATACATGTTTTGGATGCTTTATTAGAAACATTTGATAGGTATCATCATTCTATATATTAGGTGACTTATGACATTGATTATATACCAGTATTCCACTGTTTACTTTTTGTATGGTTATTATAATACTTCTTCTATATGAATGAGATTTTCTTTTCATTGTGCTACACTTTGGTGATGAGGGCATAGTCTCCCCACAGACAGACTTAAGACCACACAGCTAGTTTCTAGCATCTGGTATTTGGGGAGATGTTCTTGAGGCCTTGTGACCCTATGAGCTTAGGGAACTGTTGAGGTGCATCCAAGTCCAGGACATTACAAAGTGCTATCAGAGGGGTTATTTTTTGGTTTTATTTACTATTTGGATATAATAGCTAGGGATATGAATAAATTGGAATTTGGGAATGAGTTGTGCTCGAGAGTATCTACCCCACGTATTGGAAAGATCCAAATTAACTCAAATGGAATTTTTATTTTCTAGATGTTGGATATTGTAGTTTATTGGATTTCAATATTGGGTGAAGCACTTTAATTTTTTTATTATTATTGATATGACTATGCAGTATATTTCTCTTTAAATCTAATTATATGAGGGTATTCCATATCATTCATTATATTAGGAGCTTTACAGGAATCACAGGCCAGGAATTATGTCATGCCATTTAAGAAACATTACTTATTTCATGTTGTTGTGATCAGGGGTGTTATATTTTTTCCTTCTATTATTATAGATTTTGTGAAATGGATTGAGAATTGAAACCATATTTACGTTCATTAGGAGTACGGTCCCTTATGTACAAGAAATTGACACCCCTTTTCATTCAATCAATTAAAGTGAATGTGATATGGTGTGAATTATATGGGTGAAACATTTTGATTAAAAAGGTGTTTGGGCCCTTATGGATCAGAATTTGGTGAACCATTAGTTAAAACATTAAAAAATGAATTGTGGTATGTAATGAATTGAATATGAATTCAAATGGAAAAAAATGAAACTATGAATATATACTTGACCTAGACCCAACTTTTGAGTGCGAAAGAGGAAATGTATTTAGTGGTTTTTTTACTGATCTTATTACAGTTTGGGATTTAGGAACAAGTTGTGTGGTATGAACTGGTTTATGAGGGTTTTGATCTATCCTAATATTTTGAGCTAAAATATTTTATATTGTTCTCTTATGAACCATGTGTTCAGCATTGTAGATGCATGCCACTATGAAAACATCCAGTTATATACCAGGAGGGTGGGGAAGAACACACTCTGAAGGCGGTGGTCCATGGGTTATTGGTGGATCCTCCTTTAGTGCTAGCTATGGCACCAGTTGTTGTTCTAGGCATAGTTTTTGATGCACAGTTCCATGAGGTATTCTATCACTTCATGCATACTTTTTAGGGAGCACTGTATCCCACCTTTTCTAGGGATAAGCTGACACATTTGTTCTAGCAGCAGCATCCTCCCACCTTTTGGGGGTATTGCAATCCACAAGATATTATGTTGTGGCCTAATAATACAATTGTGATCTTTGATAATCTGTAGACACCTCCTGAGAGGATAGTGAATCTCACTACATATATGATCTGTGGGTTAGCAAAGCATCGGTGGGATTTTATGAAACATGCTGCAAGGCTATGACATATGGTTTGGGCTGATTTCCAAAACATGTTTTATGACTATTTCTACCCTGATACTCTACAGGTTGAACATGCTAGTGAATTTATGCATCTGGATCAAGGAGTGATGATGATTATGGAGTAATCAACATCCTTTATAGAGTTGCTGCATTTTTCACTGATGTACCTTACTGATGAGCTATTAAGAGAGACATGATTTGAGTAAGGTCCCTATCATGTTTTTAGATCTCAGGTAAACATGTCCTGGTTGTCCACTATCACTAAAATAGAGAATCAAGCACTAATTACATGGTGAAACCTGATGAAATTTGGGCATGTTGAGAAGGGCAATTCTTTCTCTTGGAAGAGTAGTTTGACTTCTAGTTCCATGAAGTGACATTTTAAAGCTTCCCATGAGATGAGTGTCTGTCAGTTTGTGAGTACTGGTAGCTTGTTTTTCTATCATCAGTGTGGAATATGGTACTACACAAAGAATTATTGTGATCGTGACCCAAATGAGTACCTATATTATAGCAGTATGGGCCAATTATAACATTTTTTAGGACATTTCATCCAATAGTGAGTGGTAAGGGGTCAACTATAACACTAGGTTCAGGAGAAGGTTTCTCATATTTGTATCTGATAGGTAGCCAGAGCAGTGTCGTTCGATCAAGATAAGATAGTTGTGGACATGGTAGAGGCATCCATACACCAATTACACTGATAATTTAGATTGGCCCAACTCTGGGTAGTGAGGTTGTGTCATTGGGCTATGGTTTAGGCCAGATCTATTTTGTACATCCTACCCTAGAGGAGTAGGGTTTCAGACCATCTATGGTGAGAGGTATGATCTTTGTATCCTTTACTATTTCATATTTTATTTTTTATACTGGTGCATCACATAGTTTTATATGTTCAACTGTATTAACAAGCCTTTATCTATTAAATATGTACTCGGTTCATCTCCAGAGTAGTGTGGCATGGGTGTTAAAGCAATCAAGCTTGTACCAATGATTTGGATGACTTCTAATAGAATTGGGTGTTTTGACATGATGGTTTGGTTGGTTTTGGTTTTCATGTAAAATTCTTTTATGTTGTAAGTGTAACTCGGAGGAAAGTCAAACATGTGTTTATGCTAAATCTAATCTAGCACTCTTATGAGCAGCTAGTCTACCCCTTAACATGATGACTAGGACACTCCTAAGTTGGGGAACATAGCTTTGGTTCTAGTGTATGTTTTAGTGATTGCTCAAAAGCATGACATTAATGTGGTTGGATGGGTATGCAACCTTTGAGGAACATTGTTATTCATGTATGGAATTTGGTGGTAACCCTTTAATGATCATAATATGCCTCGATTGGTGAAGAAATGTGATCAGTTAATGATAGTGTGTCGGTAGGTGAAGTTGAGATTCTTTCAATGAAATTTTACTTTTAATGGTTTGAATAATCTTATTGGAAATATTTGGTATCATATTAGTGTTCTCTGGTTTAGTGACAAGAATGTACCCTATCTTGAAATTGTCCTTGATTCACTAAAAGAGTTCTAGTCTTACACCAAGCTAAATTTTAAAAGTTTTTAGGCTTGTTTGGGTTGTTTCATCAGTTTTTCATGTTGTTGTGTGGTTCTTATAAAGGCATGGTTATTAATGGTGGATAATTGGGTTCCTAAGTAGGAACGCCTTGGATGGACTCTTGGAAACCAGCCATTTTCTTCTAACATGACCACCAGGATGATACCACTCTAGTATCAGTCGATGTTTTTCTGTGGACATATTGTCCAAATACTGATGTCTCACTTATAAACATAGTGTATGGAATACATGGGGTTAGTTCCCTGGAATCTAGTAAAATTAATCTGAAGTTACTCTAGACTCATGTCAGGATCATAGGTGATGTTTAAAAAGGGTGACGATTCTAGTGGGATGGATTTGGGTTGCCCCTTTTTTCATGGTGATGCATGATAGTTTTAAATTTTCTAGTGATGGTTTGACCAAGGAACATCACTGAAAGTCTATTATGGACTTATGTGGATGTGTTCTTGGTAAATTAATGATGCCTTGGAAGAAGTAGTTTCAATTCAGTTTGTAATATATCGACCATCAAAGCCAAGAATTTTAAGAATAGTCAGTTGGGGTGGATTGACTTGTTCTCCTTCATTTTTAATGATTATGGTAATAAGGAAGTTGTTTAAAAATTTCTCTAGGTTTATTCAGGTGTGGTAAAAAGGTCAGCAATGTATTTTAGAAAATATTATGCAACCAGCTTCAGTTTGGTTAGTGAGGATTCGACTGATCCATTATGGTGAGGTCCCTGATATGACCTCAGATGTAGTCAAGTTCATCCATCTAAATAATTCATCTAGGATGGTCATTAGAATGGTCAATGGTGTCCTTTGTAATGAAATTCCAATTGTGGAGGTACATTGGTTTGGAATCGGCCCCCTTTTGTGAGAAAATCCATGATGGGGAGAACCATCATCTAGATTTTTAAATAGATAATAACATGATCGTTTCTATAACTAAATGGGCTCACCAGTACTATGGTCCAAGTATAAATTAGGAGGTTGCAAATTTTTTTATGTTCTATTCCACTTTTCAATAGATGAAGGTTGAATATCTGTAATTAGCCTAACTTTTACAGCAGTTACCTATTCCAGAGTGGAAACATGATAACATCATGGGGGATTTCATGACCATTTTATTGAGGTCACCTCACGGTAATGATGTTATATGGGTTTTTGTTGAATGCATCATAAAGGATTCTCGTTTCTTGTCGATCAGGGAGACCTTCACTATTGATGGGCTCGGATTTTTGCATGTCTATGAGATAGTATAACTTCATAGGGTCCCATGCACTATCATTTTAGATAGGGATGCCTACTTTATGTCTCATTTCTAGAAGAGTTCACAGAGGGAGTTGGGTACATAGTTCCATCTAAGAATAGCATAACACCCTCATACTGATGTCCAGTCAAAGCATATGATATAGGTGTTTGAGAACATGATGCGATCATGCATCATAGATTTTAGGGGTAGAGAGGCATATTTCCCTTGTTGAGTTTTCTTATAACAACAGCTATCAGGATACTATGCAGATGAAGCCTTATGAGAATTTATATGGTAGTCCATGCTGATCACCACTATGCTGGTTAGAGGCTGGTGAGCCAACTTTATTGGGACAGGGTATCATTGAGGAGACTTTTGAGCAAGTCTAGTTGATTCAAAAGTAAATAGATACTAAACAACCTCAACATAAATCCAACTTCAATCACCGCAGATGACCTCTAGAGTTTTAGGTTGGGCATTAGGTCTTTTTTTTATGTTTCGCTGAGACTAGGATATAGAATAATCAGGAGAGCAAGTAAGCTTACACCACGATATGTTGGGCTATTTGATATTTTGGGTAGAGTTCGGCCCATAGCCTATCGGTTTCAGTTACCTCAGAGGTAATGATCCATGAATTATTTATTTCAGGTATATTAGATGTTCCATTATCATTCGTAATCATCTCATGATTTTTAGCATTATGAGGTTCAGTTACAGGCATATACTTCCTTTGAGGAGCATCATATTCTTATCGTTGGAAGGAGAACGGAGGTTCTCTAAGGACAATCAATTTCTCTAGTATGGGTGTTATGGAAGAATTTTCGTTTACAGGATGATATTGGGAGTGGGAGGCTGAATTAAATTATTAGTGGAAGAATTTTTTCTTAGAAGAATCTTGAGCACCCTTCATAGGGAAATTCAAAGATGAATTTCTTTAAGGGCAAATATTACATGATCCTAGTTTTTTTAGGTATAAATCCTTTTTATTTTGGATTAAATGATTAATTATGGCCTAATGTGAATTCCCTTTGAGATCATGGGTGTATCATTGGTGTTTGAATCTTGATCGTATCCTAGAACCCATGTTTAGAGGTAAAAAATGGTCTGGCACATGGTTAGTTCAAACCATTAAAGGAAGGGTATACGGTCTGATAAACAATGTGAGTTAAGGGATATGAGAAGGAGGGGCAACGCAGTTAGACCGAATTGTTTTATTTGGCCCACATGGTCATGCGGCAACCTATAAAATTTTGATAGTGGGTTTTTGAATGGTTTGTGCATGGTTTGTTAAACAGTGTGGGTTCCCCTTTCCTACAACTAATCATACCTGGTTGGCACACAGTTTTTCAAAATGGGCACCTAAACCATGAATCCCCTTTATTTTGAGTAATTTTATAATTTTGATTAAAATTAAAATCTATTTTAAATCTAAATACTCATTTTCATCCTACGCATAACAATGGATCCCATTTTGAATTCCTCTTGATGGCTATTTTTGTTTATCATCACGATCCACCATCTGATATCCATTTTAAGCATGGAACATCTTGTGTGGTCCAGATATCTAAGTACTCAATTCCTTTTTAGTTGTTAGTCATTATTATTGGTATTGTTTATGCTATTTTATATAAATAAAGTATGCCCCAATTACAGGTTCTTCATTCATTCTTTATTTTTATCCCAATTTGATTCGAATCAGGAGTTCATACGGGATGATCACTCTAATACCAAGCTACATTAAGTGTTCTATACTTTTCTCATTAGTTTTGGTGATTTATAAACCTAGATTACATCATTCCACCCACCATACTTTCTAGTGTGTTCTTGAATTTGAAATTATTATTTGAATTAATGGAACGAGACCTGTTAGGGATTCCCCTTTGTTTCTTTATGATGCATGGGTGGTTTTAGCCCAAACCAAAGGTCACCCATGGGGTGTGACATATGAATTCACCTTTTTTATTAGTTGTTAAACCATATATAGGATGTGTTGTCATTATTTCCTAGTTAGAGAAATATTAATTATAATTAAATTGAATTGGATTACTTTCCAAGGAGATGTATTGCCTCCCTTTCCAAGTGATACATGTTGATAAATTTTATATGTTGAATTGTAATTGGTTTTGTTAAATGAGTGGGTATACTCATTGATTTCCTTTAAATGTGAAATGTGGTAAATGAGTGGGTATACTCACTGTTTTTATTTGGATGTAAATGATTATATGAGTGGGTAGAATCATAGGATATAAAATAGAAAATGATATGAAATGAAAAAATGTATGAAATGTTGATTGATTACATAGATTCCTTATATGTTACTCCTTTGATCTTGACATGGTATTTGAAACCTTGGATAGAGTATGCTCCTTAGGTATTGATTCTATGGGATTACATGGTTATATATACCCCTTGGATCCAAATTTATTGGACTTGTGTAGGACATGTTTGGAATGACATGCTCATAAAACACCAACCATTGTCTTTACCAGGTTTTCATTGAGATGATTCTGGGACTCGATGAGGATGCCCTGGTTTTCAACACCTTGGATTTGACCCTTCATGGTATAAAACTTTATTTATATGGCATAGTCATGGTTTTTTGGATATGCTTGGTTAAATGGATCGTTCTTGGTTGATATGTCAATTTGGAATATATAGAAAGTCTGTAGTTGGTTTGACATGTATGGACATATGGTGAGGCCATGTTGGTTCTTTTGTTTCTATTATAGTTACCTTGTTAGGATGATGACACTTTTTTATAGGGATCCTTGAGAGGATATTCAGTATCACATGCTTAGTGGTATACATTCCATGGGAACATTTCATTTATTTACTACTTACCTATTTTACTCACATACTATTTAGATTATTAAATTACACAGCTTGGATTGTATAGATATTTGGGTGTTTACCTCCTAGGATTGTATTTCAATCCCTTTTCAGGAGGCAGCTGGGTAACCAGAGAGACTTTATGGATGTAGGAATGGATCAGGGAAATCAGCCATAGTTTGATTCTTGATTTTGTACCACGCTTTGGAGCAGGGTAGCATAGAACCCTGATGAGGCTCGAGATTCTATATAGAGATATCACTTTTGGCCTTTTTATAATTTTGTTATATGTATTGTATATCATCCTTGTATACGAGTTTTCGATGCTTTATTTGAAACATATGACATGTATCATCATTATGTATATGAGGTAACTTCTGTAATTTCTTATATATGAGTCTTCTATTGTTTACTTGTTGTCTGGTTGTTATAAATCTTCCCCTACTTGTATGCAATTGTATTTCCACTATTCTATGATCTAGTGATAATGGAATAGTCTACCCACTGAAACACCTTGACCATCACTTCTAGTTGGTAACCTATGGTGTTTTGGGAACTGGACTAGAGGCCATGTGACCCTCTAGGATTGGGGCTCTATTAAGTGGAATTTGTACCCAGGATGTTACACCCCACAAGACTCTCTAACAACTAGTTGATAAAAGGAAGGGTAAAGTAATATTTTCATGTTTCTTCAATAAACAACCTATAGTTAACACATACTCTCCATTCAATCATCGTCTAAGTAGAAATGTGATCATAATAATTATTGACCACTATCATGCCACCTTTCTTGGAACAACTAGTAATGGAATCACCCATTCAATATCTGAAATATGGTAAATAATATTATCAACCGATAACTTCAAAACATCCTTATTTTCCACTAACATCATGGGTGGTGTCTGCTATCATTATGGATGTATTTTATGATTCTTTCCACCTCAAAATTGAATTTATGAGTACACATTGAATAGATAATGAATTTTATATTGTAAATTTTCTAGTTTATAACATTTTTTATATGATTTAAAACTTCTATCAACTATTTCTCCTTCTCCGTAGATAGTTATAAATTTAAAATTACTATAAGGACCTCAGTTTCAAATATAAAAATATAGATGATAATTCCAAGGAGTTAATTTAGTTCCAAAATAAATGGATTTACAACTGATTGGATTATATTATGAAATGAATATCTAGAGAACTATTCAAAAACATGTATGCTCACTTCTTATTCTGGCATTTTTCTTCAATCCTCTATAATTTTTCTTCCTTCCTAAAATAACTCTTCTTTGATTGTCTCTAAAAAACTATATCTATCCACTACAATAGTAATTAAATGAAAATATTTTGTTTTATAACCATGATTCATTTATAAAGATCAAATTGGGACTTCTCATATCCCATCCAGAAGATCTACCAATATTTATTTACATCAATAAGTGTTTTCCAATGGAAATGAAGGGTTGACCAAGGATAATGGGTACCTTAATGTTTTATTCTGTCTCTAAGATCATAAAATCACAAGGAAAATAATTTTTTCTACCTTTACAAAACCATATTTGAGAATTCCTCTAGGATATTTCAAGGACCTATCATCCAACAGAAGTGAAACTCATGATTGTTTCAAATCACTCAATCTAAGTATCTTGAACACTTTTATCAGCATAAGATTTATGATTTCTCCAAAGCAAGACAAATAGTTTCCAATGGTATATGATCCAATTGTACATGGAATTAAAAAACATCATGGGACCCCTATCCTGGGAGGGATATTCCTTTATAAGACATCAAATAATTTTTAACATAATGATAACATGAACAAATCCTCTAGTTTCTTCCTATTTGAGATAAATTATTTAAGATGCATTATGTGATTTTGAATTTGAGAAATGGCCTCAATTAAGGGTATGTTGATGTGAAACTACATGAAGATTTACAAAAATTTCTTACAATTATCCTTCAATTTCCCATGGTAAATTCACTATGAAAAAAGAAGGGGTAGACTATTGGGTGGTATATCTTTCTTTTGATCTGATTTGTAATCTTGGAATGCCTATTTTTATTTCTCACATTCCTTTAGATTTCAATTTTATGCTTATTTTATTGTGTGGTGGTAGTGGTGTCTTGAATCTCCCTAATTAATGTAAATTACTTGAATAAATTATATATCACTTATTATGTGATATACATGTATTTTCCTCTAGTAACTATAGTGTTCCCTAAAAAAACTCCCATGGGACATTACTACAATTTTTGTGTAAGTTGTACTAGTTTCATGTCAATGTTCCCCAATTATCCTTGATGGGTTTCCTAGTAATTATCAACCTTATATATTCTTATTTCTACTTTACTAAGGTGTTGTTCATTATGTTTTATGTACCTAGTGACTAGATCCTCTAAGGAAGGATGGGTATCCTGTGGTGGATATTGTAAATATTAAAGAAATTATTGTCAAGGGGCCTGAAATTATAGGTTGATAGGTCTCACTGAATTATAACCTTGGGAAAAAATCTAGATGAACAAGATTAAAAATTTTATTCTTACCAGAAGAAACTCTCGAACATTAATTGTATAGAACTAGAATCACTCTTAGATCATACTAATTTTTGTAGTATGGTTAAGTTCATTTATAATTTTTGAAATTCATTTAATCCAGGGATGATTCTCTTATTATAGATCAATTGTCTTGAAAAAGGTTAGGACCTCCATATATCTCACATGAAATCACATGAGGTGGATCATATAAGTATATTATATTATGGAGTGATAATAATGACCCCATTTTATTAGACATGGCTTCAAGTTAGGTGGATATATTGGCATTTTTCTCAACCTGATGAAATCCTATCTTAAGGAGAACTTACTCACCTTTCCATTGTGATACATTATTTTCTAGATCATCTAAAATAACTTGAGATTATGAAGGGGTATTCCTCATCAGTCATCCTTTTGTGGTAGAATCAATGATGAAACAAGAATTATTATTCAATATAAAATATGAATCTTTTAATTACATCCATATAGTAACTCCATGATGATGGAATCATCTTAGAATCTCCATGAAATGATCTCAATCCCCATATGTGTATTCCCCATAATTCTATGAAAAAGATTTTTTTGGTCTATAGTTCAGTCATTTTCACTAGTGGGATGTATTTTTTTCAAAAAATTTATGTAATATCTTCCCATGTCATAATTAATATTAGAGACTATGAATTCATCCACTTCTTAGCATGACCTATAACGTCCCTAACCCAGATGCCATAGAGTGTTCCCTGAGCCCAGTGGGTCACATAGCCTCAAGCACATATCCCCAAATTCTAGAGGCTACGAATAGCATTCAGGTCATTAGGTGTGTCTATGGGTATATTATTCCCTCATTACCAAAGTGTAACATAGTGAAAAATCAATATCCATCAAATAGAAGTTGTATGAAAATCATATAAAAGTAAGTAGAGAAAGATAGATAAATAAGCAATGCCAAGACACTTCATATACAAAATGAGGATACATGTTATGTGTCTAATAAAGCATCCAAAATAGATAGAAAATAGTAAAAAAAAGTATCAAAATACCAAAAATACTAGTAGTCATATCTCTAAATAGTTTCATGATCTTCATCTCAGTCCCATACTCCCTTGATCTTATGTATGGAAAAAAATCAACCCTCGAACTATGGGTACTTGCCTCTGTCTCATCCTGTACCCAAATAGTATTTCCGGGTACCCAAAAGTGGCCCACCTAGGGTTTGAGGTAAAATCATAGTAGGTAACCACCCAATGGTCTATACAATCTAGGCTGGGAAATATAACAAACTATGCAGTGCGCAAGTAAAGTATGTAAGTAGGTAAGAAGTAAGAAAAAGTAAACATGCTCATGGAATCTAAACTACTAAATCAATAATACTAAAATAGACTCTAAAGACTCCCTTAAAAATATGGTCAATATCCTTAATCATGGTAGCTGTAAAAAATACATAAATAACCAATACACCCTTTCCATTCATCAAAACATGTAAAGATAATCATGGCCTTATCGTACAACCTGAAGTATCATACAAGAAAGTGATACTACCAGGCCATACCTGGCTCCCTGCAAAATAAGAGTTAACTCCTAACAAGGAATATATAATACAAAAAGGAGTAACTAAAAACATTCTCACCATACATATATACTTATCAATTCATCCATTTACTTGTCTTATAACCTGAAGAATCATAACAACCATGGTCAAGCCGTATAACCACACATATCACATTTACTGTGATCATTATGTATAATCAAATTTTCAGACCACAACACTCCGGATCTAAGATGTTGAAGACCATGGCATCCTTATTGAGTCCCACAATAATCTCAATGGAAACTCAGTTAGGCACAGATTGGAGTCCTAAGATCATTTCATACAGAACATGTCCTATGTGAGTCCATCCAATTCAGATCCAATGGGTAACAAAGCCTGAGGCATCCCACTGAATCAATACTCATGGAGCATACTTTATCCAAGGTTTCCACTACCGTGTCAAGACTCAAGGAGAAACATAAAATCCATCTAATGGATCACGACCCTTGGTATACCAACCCAAGCATCCACTACCACTTCAAGTATATCTTATATCATTCTATATTTAGATTTATTTACCAATCCATACCATGAGTATACCCACTCATGTAGACATTTCACATTTAATTAAACCACATAAGTATTCCCACTCAGATATCACAATTTAAATTCAAGAAAAATAATGAGTATAACCACTAATTTTACCCAACCATTTATAATTAAACCATTAAAAAATTCAACATCAACATGTTATCACATTACAAGGAGCGAACCCAAATTCTAAACATCTCATCTAATTAAAATCATTTATAAAATGGGCTCCTCTTTCTAGTCAAGAATCAACTCACCCCATCATTAGTTTAGCATGGCTTAAAAATGTGAATTCATAAGGCACGCCCCATGGGTGGACATGGTTGGGAAAACAACCTCCAAATCGACACTGTGGGACCTATGGTAATCCCTAATGGCTCGAACTCCATTTAATTCAATAAATCAATTTAGTTCCAGAGTCGCATCAGAAATTACGGTGGGTGGCATGATGCAAGGTTTCCTAATAAAGCACAAAAACTCAAGGAAAATGTATAGACCATCTACCAAATCTCGTTATTAGAGTGCTCATTCAGTATGAACTCCTAATTTGACTTTGGTTGGGAGAAAAATGAAGAATAGATAAAGAACCAAAAAATAGAGAAAATCAACTTTCACATAAATAAATCCATTGTTATAAAGAAGAATGATTAATAGATAAAAAGGAATTGAGTACTAACTGATAGGGATCTAACAATATGTTTCGTGCTTGAGTAAGAGATCGCACAGAGGATTTATCTCAATTCCAAGGATAATTGTTGAAGAGGGATCTCAAAAGTTTCATTTGTTGTCTATTAAAGGAAATGAGAACTTCGTTTTATAATATATTTTAATTTAATCAAAAAATTTAAAATTTTCCAAAATAAAGGTGTTGCACAATTTAGGTGCATGATTACCTATAGGATAAGGGCACTCACACGGTTTCCCACACAGTTTGACTATCCATTCCAAAACCCCCTTTCAATATTGTAAACATGGTTTCATGGTCATGTGCCTCAAGTCACATAGTTTGGCATGACTATGTGGCCTCCTCCCACTCTCTGCCCAAGCCTCCCATTGTTTATCAGACCATGTAGCCTACCCTGAACGGCTAGAATTAACCATGTGCCATGCAATTTTCAACACAAAAGCTGGGTTCTGGGCTCCAAACAAGCCCCAGACACCCCCAAAACACATGTGATCAAATTGTATTCTCGCATTAGGTTATATTTAAACTTTTAAACCGAAATAAAAATGATCCATACCTTGTACGAAAACCCAGGTTCTTACAATCCTCCCCCTTAAATAAATTCGACCTTGAATTACCCTATGAAGTGTGGTAATAATTTTTCAAAGAACAAATCTTTCCATTGAGAATGTACATCAACCCCCCACCCCCCGCTCCCAAGTATATTCTTGTAAACATCCATGATTCTATAGCACCTGAAATAGAGGAACTGACTGGCTTTAGAGAACCTTCAAGCTCCTATCAACGAAATGATTCAGATACTACTCAAAGGACACATCAACCTGTAACTCAGCCTCATCAAGATAAAAATCATGATATTGGTATGTGTGATAAAGTCATAACTGAGATATGTGGAAGACAACATTCATGGATCTCTACCTCTGAGGTAACTATAACTTATAGGCTACCATCCCGATTATACCTAGAATATTGAATGGCCCGACATATCATGGTGAAATATTATCTTGTCTGTTGATTCGTCTATGTCAAAAACTCGGTGAAACATGTAAGAAAAACCAATCCCCAAACTCAATATCTCGTAGTCATTGTTTGTGATCAGCATAATATTTCTATCGAGATTTTGTAATAGCCATCTATTTTTTAATCAACTGGATCTACTCAGAAGTCTCTTATATGAGATGTTTTCCTAGTATAGAAATCTCAACATCCTCTAACCAGCTTAGGGGTGATTGGTCTGGCCTACTATGTAAATACTCATAATGTTTCATCGGTAAAGTATCTTGATAGATATTACTGTATGTGAAATCAACCATTGGTATATGCTTATCCCAATATCTCCTAAAATCCAGGACGCATGCTCACAGCATGTGCTTAAGAACCTGAATCATGATATCATATTGGTCATCTATTAGGGGGTGGTATGTTGGGATTATTATCACTAGTATACCCAATTCCCTATGGATCCATTTATAGAATCATGAATTAAGCTGGGAGTTCCTATCTCAAACAATAGTATTTGGGAACCTGTGAATTCATATTATCTCATGGATATAAAACCTCCTATGCTAATTCATACTAATGGTGTCCTTGACTGACAAGAAATGAAAAAACACGGTGAGCCTTCCAAAAACAACCCATGTAGCATCATTTCCTGAAGTAAACCTCGGTAAACCTATCATTAAATTCATCGCAACATCATTCCATTTCCACTCAGGAATGGGAAACTGTTGTAAAAGCCCGACTAGTCACTAGTGTTCAGTCTTTCCCAACTGATAGGTGGAACATATCATAAAAAACCAGCTACAACTACTTTAATACCTAGACACTACTAATGGTAATCCCTTTTATCTTGATACATGATCATTTTAAATTCTTTCGAAACATATATTCAATGGCGATCCCCACCATGGATTTTATAAAAAAAGAGGCCAATTCAAAACCACAGTACCTCCACCATTGTAATTTATTACAAATCATGCCACTAATAATTCTAGTGATGCTCCCATCATGAATTATTTTACTAGAAAAAACCTACTACATCCAAGGTCATATTAGGGACCTCACCATAAAGGAATCATCGAATACCTATTGACCAAACTGAAACTGGTTGCACATGATTTCCGGAAATAAATTTTAGGCCTTTTTACCACACCCTCCATAACCTAGAGACATGTTTAAAATAGTTCATTAAATATAAAAATTGAACAAAAATGATAAAAAGTCAAAATACAATTGTCAACTATTCTTAAAATGCTCTGATTAGATGGTCAGTGTATCACAAACTGAATTGCAACACCTTTTTCCAAGGCATATTTTGTTTTCCATGAACACATCCACCAAAGTCTATAACCAACTCCCAGTAACGTTCCATTGTCAAACTATAACTTGACCATTTAAAAGTATTGTGCCTCATCATGAACAAGGGGGTAACCTAAATCCATTCCACTAGAATGATCACCCTTTCTAAACATTAGCTCCGATCCTGACCACATTTTTGGGGTAACCATGGATTAATTGAACTAGAGTCTAAAGAACTAACCCAAGGTAATCTATACTCTATGTTTACAAGTGATATGTCGGTACTAGGCTAGGACATCCACTTAAAAACATTGAAAAATCCCAGAGTAGCATCCACCTCATTATCATGTAAGAATAAAATGGATTGTGTCCAAGAGTTTATCCAAGGAATTACTACTTGGGAACCCAATTATCACCCATGACTAACCATTTTTTGATAAGAACCACATGTTAGCATTAAAAACTGAGAAAACCACCTAAACAAGCCCAAAAGGTTTTAAAATTTAGTGTGTCGTAAGACCGACACTCTCTTAGTGTATCAAGATAACGTCGAGATATAGGACATGCTCATCTCTTTAAGATGAATACACTAATAGGATTTAAATTTTTTCAAGAAGATCACTTGAATCACTACTGGTTGAATTCCATTGAATGAATCTCAGCTTCACCATCAACTCATAATTTTTCTAGATCTAACTCACCTTAACCGCATGCATGGATACTCATCCATGTCAGGTTTACATACACAAATTTTTTTTTCCTAAAAGACAAATCAAAACTAACCAATATGTCAAAGCACATGATTCTCTAGATAGACATCCCAATAATTGGGAAAACATGACTCTTTAACTCCGAGTTCACTCTACTTGGGATATGACTTGAGAACATACTCAATAGAAAAAGGCTCAATAATTCCACCAAACTCAATCAGTTCATTACATCATTTAAAAAATCGAAGGGTATCACGTATGTGAATGCATATTACCCTGGGGTTCCAAAAGTAATAAAACACCTCAATACATTCCATAGGCTATCCTCCCAAGGTATCCATGTTTCAGGTGTTCCATACAAGAGATTTAACCAAGATTCATACTGCCCCATGAAACTTTTAACCTGGTTGAAGATATTCCAAGTCGAACATTACTATAGAAAATAAGAGGGTCATGAGACCTACTATGTGGCTAACCATGAACTAGTAATTTCTAACCTGCTGAAACCGACCATTACCCATTGCTCACACCTATAACAAGGGTCAAGGATACCATGAATATCCATCTGATAAAGGGTTTCATTTAAAAGGTAAGAGTCCTACAAGGGACAATGGCCCCTGAATGACACCAAACATTAGAAACTAACAACATTTAGTAAGGAACATAAGCTATAGGGTGATACCCACCATAGCCCATCCCCATAAATAACATAAATAATAAACTCATAATAATTTTATGCCTATAGAAGTCAGTAGTGTTAAGATTCTATCACTTAATAAATGGCTAAAAGGAAACATCCTACATAAAATTAAAACATGTTTATTTCAAGGAAACTAAAAAGATATTTAAACTACCCTTACACGAGGGTTTAAATAAAGGACACCAGTTCAAGTTCCACTTAAAATTCATTCATTTATTTAAATTTAATCATTAAACATTTAAAAGATCTAAAATAGATCATAAAGTAACATTTATAAAAAAACACTAGTTATTTGATCTAACTTGTAGCCCAAACAAAAAACAAGAAAGTCTCATCAAACTCCCTTTTTTAAAAAACTTTAAACTCTTATTAACATTTAGTCATAATTATGAAATGTATTAGAATAAGGTCCTTTAAAATTATTTAAGTTAATTTGACCTATGAGGGTCCCTTTAAACCAACCTGGTTTCTTTAGAAAGAAACCCAATAGTAGTTATTTAATTATTAAGGTCATAAAACCTCATAACAGGTCATTTCAAAATAAAGTGGACCAAAATGACTTACTAGGTCAAGTTGTTCATCTTTGAATCCAATAACATGAATATGAAAAGAAGGATACCAATGTTCAAAGATCAAAATCCTAGGATAGGTAAAAAACTTACTATAAACAAGTTATACCACACAACCTACTCCTAAATCTGAGACTGTAAAAAGGAACAACAACAAAATCACAAACACCTCTACAAAAGCTGCCACTTTCCCACTCAAAAGTAGGGTCTAGGTAAAGTCTCTACTCATCATTAAAATTTTCCATTTCAATTAACATTAATTTTAAATTTCATTTCCATAAATAATTTATTTAAAATGTTTTAACCAATGCTTCTTTCATTTTTCAATCCATGAAGGACCATAACACCTAATGAACCAAAATGTGGTCCCCATACAATCCACACCACATCACAGTCAATTTAAACAATTAAAAAAAGTCGCATCACTTTTTAGTTCATATGGTCTTATACTCCTTATAAACTGAAATATGGAATAACTTTCTCAATTCACTACAAAAAAATCTATCACAACATCAGGAACATCTATCACAACACCTATCACAGTAGCATGCAAAAAAATAATACATCCTAAATGGCATGGCATAATGCATGGCATGTGATTCATGTAAGGTGACTATATGATGCCTGAGATGGAATACCCTCATCTCATCAGGTTGAAACATAATAGATCCCAAAATCATGTCAATATTAACATCAAAACTCATGTACATCACCCAATTGTGGAATCAAATCAACTATAATATCCAAAATCCATAATTTAGAAATTCTATTCAATGTAATTTTGCTTTTCCCTATACACAGGTTAGCTATGCCTAGGAAAATCTCATCATCAAAGTCTATTATCTTTTTATCCTTGTTTTTTGTACCCTAATAATAAACTAGGAAAATAAAAAACCACTCTAATACCACTTTATAACATCCCAGACCCGGATAACACTAAAAGTGCCCCATGCCTGGTGGGTCACACAACCTCAAAAAAATCTCCCCAAATTCCATAGGATTCCAACCAAAAGTGAGGGTCTTTGGTGTGTATATGAGGATAATACTACCCCATTACCAGAGTGTAAAATATCATAAACTAAATAACCAACAAAAAGAGTAAGCGGCATAACAATCATACGAAAGTAATCAGAGAAATACTGATAAATAAACAATGCCAAGTCACTTCATATACAAAATATTGATACATTTTATATGTCTATGAAAGCATAAAAAATAGGTATACAGTAGTACAATACGATACAAGTATAACCAAAAGTGATATCTCCAAATAGCATCACGAGCCTCATCTTAGTCTCAAGCTCCCCAACACCTATATATGGCACAAAATCAACCCACGAATTATGGGTGCTTTTCCCTGTCTCTTACTGCATGAAAATAATCTGTTCAGGTACCCAGTGGAATCCCAAACATGGTGTAATATACAATCATATTATGTATCCACCAAAAGGTCTATACAATCTAGGCTATTCAATATAACAACCTATACAGTGTACAAGTAAATAAGATAAGCAGTAAGGAAAGGTAAAGATGCTCATGGCATGTAAACTACTAAAGTGGTAATACTAAAATAGACTCTAAAGTCTCCCTACAAAAGATATTAAAGATCCTCTTTAAATATAGATACAAACAATACATAAATAAACAACATATCCTTGCTGATCATCCAAACATTTAATGAAATCTATAGCCTTGTCATGCAACCTGAAGTATCATAGAAGAAATTGATACTACATAGCCATATATAGATCCCTACAAAAAATATATCGGATCCTAACAAGGTAGTTATAATAGAAACAAAAGTAACCAACATGGCCTCACCGTAAATACATACATATCAATGAATCCAATTTATTTCAGAACAACTAGAAGAATCATAACAACCATAGTCGAGCTGTATAATCACACATGTCACATTTACCATTGTCATTCCATATAATCAAAGTGTCAGGATACTAAATCCAAGGTCCTAAAAACCAAGGAACATTCATTGATTCCCTGGAATTTCTTGATAGAAAATCAGTTAGGCACTCGTTGGAGTTCTAAGAGCATTTCATACTGAACATTATCCTAAATGAGTCCATGAAAGTTGGGTCTAAGGGGTAGTAAATCCCATGGAATCCCATGGATTGAAGACCCGAGGAGCATACTATATTCAAGGTGTCTACTACTTCATCAAGATCCAAGGAGAAACATCCAATGAATCTAATAGAATCAATACTCCTAGTATACCAACCAAGGCATACACTAACATTTCAACTACATATCATATCACTCTTTAATCAAATCGATTTACCTTTCTATACCATGAGTATGCCCACTAATGTATCCATTTAGAATTAAATTATACCACAAGATTATACCCACTCAAATATCACAATTAACATTCAAGATAAATAATGAGTATACTCACTCATTCCAAATGATTTTCAATTAAACCGTTAAACAATTCAACCTCAACATGTTATCGCAATGCAAGGAGGCAACCCATCTTCTAAATACCTCATCTAATTAAAATCATTAATAAAAGGGATTCCACTATCTATGAAAGCATAAAATAACCCCATGGTTGGTTTAATATATGTTTAAAAAGGTTAATTCATAAGGAACACCCCATGGGTTCCCATGGTTGGGGAAACAACCTCCAACTCAACAACAAGAAACCTAAGGGCATCTCTAATAGGTTCAATTCCTTTTAATTTAATTAATCAATTTAGTTATAAGGCTATTATAGAATGTCTAGTTTAAAAAATATTGTAATTAATCCTAGTAATTCACCAAAATTCAAGGAAAATGTATAGACCACCTACCATAGCTCGGTAGTAGAGTGATCGTCCAACATCATCTCTTGATTCAACTTAGATCGAGAGAAAAATAAAGAACGGATGAAGAACCTGAAAATAGAGAAAAACATATTACACCTAAATAGAGTCATAAATAGGAAGAATTATATATAATGGTTAAAAGAGAATCAATTACATACTTATGCAGATCTAGAAAGTCTTTCCATGCCTGAATTTGGGATGAGATGGAGGATTTATCTCAATTCCATGGATAGTCGCCGAAGACGGATATCAAAATGTTCCTCCACTATCCATTGAAGAAAATGTGAACATAGAATTAAAATAGATATTAATTTAATTAAAATTTATAAAATTTCCCAAAATAAAGGGGTTTCATGGTTTATGTGCATGGTATGAAAAAACATTCACTAACCATGCAAGGTTAGCTGTAGGAGAAGGGCGCCTACATGGTTTACCCAAACAATTTGACTAACCATGCGCGAACCATGCCAAAAACCATTGTAAAAATTTTATACATTTTATCATGATTTTTCAGCTCAAGTTTCATGGTATTCCCTAACAATGTGGCCTCCTCCTACTCTCTGCCCATGCTTCACATGGTTTATCAGATTGTGCGGTCTTCCCTACATAGTTTAAACTAATCTTGTGTCACGCCATTTTCAACCAATTATCCTGGTTCCAAGATCCAAAAAATCCCTATAAACCCCCAAAACACCCATGATAAAATTGGGTACTTACATTAGTCTGTATTTAAAATTTTAAACCAAAATAAAAAATGATTCATACCTCATAAAAAACTTGGTTTATTACATGACTCATCTATGAGAATGGAAGTTTTTAGAGGAGGATGGAATCATACAAAATGACATTTTTTTATAGTGTCATAGACCTAAATAAAGTTCGAGACATTTACATGAGGATCATCATTTTTCATTCCCACATACTCTATATAATTATGAATCATCTAGAGGACACTTGGTTTTAACTCAAAGTTGTTGTCTTGGATGGGAGGTTTCATATTACTCGGTGTAGGACCATCTATATATGGATATCTGTATTCCACAATCATTATCCCATTTGGGAAGGGTTATGTGGAACCAAAAAGTTTAGTAATATCATCATAATGATCCCTATGATTGTTTCCCATTACAGATCTCTATTATTGAGAGATGTAATGCTCAGTTTCTAGAAGGAATTCAAGTGGTTTTTTGGAATCATCACTCCTTAAACATGTGAAAGGAATATGGATCATGCACCATTGACAATCAAAATAAAGGAATAAAACACTCATGAATATAAAAAGTAACAAAAAATAAAAAAAGACCAGATAAAAGAGAAATATTAAATCAATAATGAGTTTTGAAGGTAGTTTTAATGTCATTCCCTAGAAATTGATCTAAAAATGGCATGATCTTGAACATCATAAACATAAATTGGAATATTTTATAGACTATCATTTAAAACACAAGTCCCTAATCACTAATACCACTTAGAGTAGTATAGATAACTAGAGTCATGAGGTGAAACCATAGGGAAATGGGAAGACTCTACACTGACCAATGATTTATTGTTATTATTTCTATGTGAATGCATAGAATATCCCATGGATGTACACCAAATTAAAAGGGTTGGACAAGGAGGAACACTGACACAAGTAAACACTTAGACTTATGTGTTGGTAAAACTCATATTTAAGGTGCTGGTAGTATATCAATTTCAGAGTATGGGATCCTTAGTATAATAATTTAATCTCCTAGTTTTCAACCTAGGATAATAATATAGAATGAAACGACCCAAAATTTTATCAATGCAATTTCTCACTTCTTGTAGTAATGTCATAATCACATAAAATCTCATTTGGAAACACAGTGCGGCATCATGCTTAAACGAACTACTATGTGACCTTTAAACATAAATGTTATACTTCTGTGATTTGAATTTTTAAAATCATATATACACGGTTGCGATCAGTAAGATATTTGGAGTCCCATAGGACAAACATAATTTTTGGTAAATAGTAACATACCCTTATGAATAGTAATGTTACCCTTATGAATATTAATATGACCCTTATGAATATAAAATCATCCAAGTGAATAGGAAACTTACTAATGATAGTATAAATAAAATTTATCCATCCTATAAATGACAATATGATATTATTAAATTATAGTCTTGGAATTTTTGTAAGTAAATAATATTTAATGATAAATTTAATAATTTAAAATAAAATTTATTTTCATAAAATTTATTCATAAACTAGTATTTAGATGTATTATGATTATATGATAATTTTATGAGACCTAAATTGATTTTTCAAAGTGTTGGAAATGCAGTATTAATTTAAGAATTTTTATTTTTCAAGTAAATTAGAATTTTAATTAAAAAATTATATTAAACATATTTATAAAATTATTTTCATAAAATGGAGTTAATTTTTTGATTATACATGTCTAAAAATGGTTAGGTTTAATTTTTGGAATTTTTCTAAAATACATGATTTTTGTGAATAGTGAAATTCGATAATTTACAAAATATGATAAATAAATGATTTTTTGCATCATGATTGAGTCGTGGATGATTTAAATGGACATTGGATCGAAGTAACATGAACTAATTAGTATTTTTAGTCACTATAATCCTACCTATTTCTTATCTTGTGGAGAAATAATAAATTAATGAATATAATATTGAGAAAACCCCTCTCCCCTCCAATATAAATACCACCCCTCCAAACCTCATTTTCTCACACCTCTCAAGACTTTTTCCTACTCAAAATTATAATCAAATCACTTCCCAATATACTCCCCCATGTCCATCATCCCTTGGTCTCCTAAAAATACCAAAACCTCTCCCCTAAAGAGTCTCTCAAAGAAGATCTATTCAAGAGGAAATTTCTCTCTCATTTTTTAAAATTTCATTTATTTTCCTCTATGTCACGAACCGTCCCCTGGGGCCTGTTCCATTATTACCCCAAGCCCATCATCCATATGCAAGGGGTTGGAGACTATCACCAAAAATAATATCCCAAAAAATTAAGGAGTTTCATTTAAATATGTAAACACACACAAACCATACAACATAAATTAAAGATGAAACTGGGATACCAACAACAAGTATTTCACAAAAGAAAGCAACCACACAAGTAAAGGTGCAAATGAAAGGAAAAAGGGGTACATAATAAAAATCAAAATGAAAAGGAAAATAAATTAAAATGAAGTACAATCTATAGAGGTCGTTTGCTTAGGATCCTACCTGAAGGGTAGGTATAGCTCACTATCAGATGTCTCTAAAGCATACTATGTCTCTAGATCCACCTCTGAGCACTACCTGAACCTGGATCTCTATGATCCTAGTCAAATTTTTCATCTTATACACAAGACACAAGAGGTGCGGGTGAAGCCTATGTAGGGGTGATCATAACAATACTCAGTAGGGACCCCGAAACCTACTCGTGTCTCACATAAATCTAAAATGGAAATCACAAAAGAATTCACAAATATTAGAGTCACTAGAGTAATCTTGACATAGTTATAACATAAATTTTTGATAGAAAAACAAATAGTTTCAAACATTAAACATAAATTACTACATAGTCACGCGTCCCTGATGAGTCCTTAGGATATCTAAGTCACCAAGATCAATTTAGTTGCTGAGTCACGAATCCTCACTAGGTAGATGATTCATGGAGCGTCAATTATAGTTGAGTCACAAATCCTCACTGGGTATCCGAGTCACAGAGTCTCTCCCATAACTGAGTCATGATGTCTCTCTAGGTAGCTCAGTCACAAAGTCTCACTGATATCAAAGTCATGGAGTCTCACTGGGTAGCTGAGTCATGAAGTCTTGTCGGGAAGCTGAGTCAAGGAGTCTCACTAATTTTTGAGTCATGGAATCTCACTCGGTTGCTGAGTCACAAAGTCTCGCTGATAGCTGAGTCACAGAGTCTCGTTGGATAACTGTGTCATGTAGTCTCACTGATAGCTAAGTCACAGAGTATTTCTTGTTAGATAAGTCACAAATCCTTCCTAGGTCAACTTCCACAAAATCTTACATAGATAATTTCATAAGGACCACCCCATCTTGTGAGTCCCAATTCCACTGATGATACCTCAAACAGACACATGGTCTGGGAGATACGTCCTTTTTTTAAACTGGGGTTGGTTACATCTAGGCCCAGTCCGGCTAGTTCGCACTGACCCGACCAACCCGACCCAGGGTCCTACATGACCTGATTCTATCCATCTAGCGCATTGTGCCTCACTGGACCTGGATGAGGTTGGACATGGGTCCAGTCTTCTTGGTCACCCAGTGACCCGAATTTATCTGGCCCGGCTCGCACTCACGGACCGATCTCTTTTCCTAGCATGGGCCGCTATGTGGCCCATCTTTATCCTGTCAGGATGGTTAGCTAAAGAGGATCGGATCAAATGTGTTGCTAGGACGCTCAAGAGGCCCAGCCCAGTTGGTTCATGGCTAGTCAGTCGGACGCCCCCAGTGGTCAGCATGAGGCCCGCATGGAGCGGGCTGCTCCACCAATGTGGTGCCACACAGGAGACGCATCTAGCCAGCCGCCACAGCCAACGGCAACTACCTTCCTCCACCACGGTGTGCACCAAGGTCACCACCTCCACCAGCACAGTTGGTGAGGGTCGCCCGCTTCATCCTGCACGCGGAACCTATTGGCACAACCTCCCACCTACAGCCACCGTCGCTCCAGCAGCACATTCCACGGGACACCAAGTCCGCTCCGATGTTCCGATCTCAAATCCAAATATTCCCTCATGCCTCTAAGGTCACCACCATCACTGCCACGAACCTAGATACATCTTTTATCCATTTCGAGGATGCATCCATGAAGAATGCACAAGTGGAAGGGATCAGGCGTCTTTTCTGTCAGCCCGTGCCATACGCGTTAGATGTTTAAAAACAGGGGGGGATTAGGATCATAGTTCCATTAGATAATCATCAATCCAAGTGAAAAAAACAACAAGGTAAATACCATCCCATGAGAACACACGATATTTAGATCAACTTGTTCATGGGTTTATCCGCATTCGTTGTTTTATAATAAGGATGAGGAAAACTTAAAACAATTAAACCCCTACATCAATTGACATTCACTGCTAGAGTATTCCCCTCACAAATATTGAAGAGTTTGAAGGAATTCATTACTCATCGGTCCAGTTCTTCAAGATGTGTTGAAGTCGTTAACAATCCACCAGTGTTCTTCGTTCATCAGTGGAGATAGCTCTTACATTCATTTCATCAGAGAAAAATGCATCCACTGATTCTCAACTCTCTAATGCGTTAACCTATTAAAAGAAAACATGTCTCACTGTTTTTGTTACACTGCGATGTAGCGTCATTATGCTGTTTCATTTATGAAATAGTGTATCTATTACACTTAAATTAATGCATCATTATTCTGCAGTAAAACATTCCATTAATGAGCATCGTCGCCGCATTGCAACACCACCTTCCACCGCTCAACATTGAGGGAAGAAAATAAAATAAATTTTTTTAAGCTATTTTATCATTTTCTAAAAAGTATAAAAACTATCTTTTCCATTCAACCATCATCGTTAGAAGTTAAGTAATTTTTAAGAAAATCTCAGCATTTCGAGTTCAACTTTGACCTTGTATTTTTATCTGACCACCGGTTTAAAAGTTAGAAAAACCCGCTTTCATGTTGAAAAAAATGAACTTAAAAAAAGTTCAAAATTCTATTTTGGGACCACTGAGCCTTAGAATCATGGGTCATCAAAGTGTGTGGCCTTGAAATAATTCCATATAATTAAAAAATTGCATGGAACATCCGGGATATTACATTCTCCCCACATTAGGGATTTATGTCCCCGAAAGCCAAAACAAAGGCCAATCAGACAAATGGGGGAACTGAACATGAATCTGAGCCTCCCTCTCCCATGTACTCTCTTAGAGATTCCTATATTTCCACCGAATTCACACCATAGGAATCAACCATCTATGAAGGAACTGATCATGTCGATCCTATATCATCACTAGGAACTCCACAAACAACGCCTCATCGTTAATATCCAGCCCACCCCAGTCGATGACATGCGATGGATCATGCACATACCTCCTCAACTACAAGACATGGAAAACATCATGATCCCGGTGAATCTATGGGGGAAGATCTAGGTGGTATGCCACCTCTCCAACTCTTTTGAGAATCTGAAAAGTTCCGATTAACCTCAGAGAAAACTTGTTGCCCCAGCCAAATCTCAGCAGACCCCATTAGGGTGAGACCTGAGGGAACACATGGTATCCCTCAAAAAACTCCAAGGGTATCCATATTTTTCATCATATGATTTCTACCTGCTCTATACAGTACTCATCCGCTATGAGATGATCTGCACCTTCTCAGTGGTAGCCCATACCAACTCTTGACCCATGAGTGCTGACTCCCCTATGTATGTCCAGCATAGTGGTGATCTGTATGGCCTCCCACAAAAGGACTCAAACAATGTCATGACAATGTTTAAGTGATAAATTTTGTGGTATGAAAAATCCACCAGTGGTAGGTGGTCCTCCCTACTGCAACTAAAATCAATGACTCATGCACGAAGCATGTCCTCCAAGGTCTGTATGGTCCACTATGTCTGACTATCGGTCTGGGGGGTGAAAAGCTATGCTCAAGCGCAGCTGAGTCCCAAACGCCTCCTGCAATCACTTCTATAATTGGTATGTAAATTTTGAATCATGGTCTAAGATGATTTTCAAATACACCCCATGAATCCTCATTATCTTCTAGACATATAGGCCCCTCTATCCTTCTACCAATCCCTCCTCCTAGATGGGTAGGAAGTGAGATGACTTGGTGAGTTGGTCAACGATCACCTAGATAGAATCATGGCCCCTGGATGTGTGTGGTAACCCCTTCATAAATTCCATCGAGATACCACAACATTTCCACTATGGTACCTCAAGTGGTTGTTCAAATCCTGCTAGGACCTGATGCTCAGCCTTCACTTGCTGACGAGTGAGGCATCGTGAAATGAACTCTTCCACTGCTTTCTTCATCCCTGGCCACCATTACTGACATCAGAGGTCTAGGTACATCTTCTGCAGACCAAGATGAACTTCCAAAGATAATTTATGGAACTCCCTCAACACATACTCCCACAACTTCACCATTACTACAGTGAATCCTCTGAAAAGGATGATGTGCTTCCCACCTATCGAAAATACACCAGGAGCCTGTCCTGAGGATAACTGAGAAAATCGGGCCTCACAGTCAACATCGACATGTTGTGCCTACTTAGCTCTCTATAAGATTAGGGGAGTGACAATAATCAAATGAAGGTAATATGCTCCATAATCATCCATGAAGTATATCTGAATTGTGGCTAGATTCACTCTCACCTCACTCATTAGCTGTAGACCAGGCCTCTTGCTAAGTGTATCTGCCACCACATTCCCATTTCTCGTAGTATATAATATCTCAAAGTCATAGTCCTATAGGAACTCCATCCATTGCCACTATATCAAGTTTAGGTTCTTCTATGAGAAGATATACCTGAGAATCTTTTGGTTGGAGTAGATGGTAAACCGCTCACCCATAAAGTATTTTTGCCACATCTTCAAGCTGAAGACCACTGCTGCTAACTCCATGTCTTTGGGTGCATAGTTATTCTCATGATGAATCAAATTCTATGAGCCATAGGTGATCAATTCTTGATCTTTCCTCAGGACACAACCCAATTCGGTCCCTGATATTTCATAGAAGACTACATACCCAACACCCTTTTCTATAAGTCTCAATATGGGGTCACTCGTTAGTCTCCACCTTAGCTCATGGAAACTCTATTGGCACTTCTCCATCTAAAAGAAGGGTATTACCTTCCATTTCAAGGTTAATAAAGGTTCTTATAGTCTAGAAACATTAGGCACAAACCTCCAATAGTATCCAGCCCACCCAAAGAAACTCTACACCTTAGTCAAGCTCCTGGGTGGCACCCAAAAAAGCAATACCTCTATCTTCATCAGATCCACTGCAGCTTCAGCCTCTAAGATAATGTGTCCTAGAAAGTGGACCTCCTAAATCTAGAATTGGAACTTTGAGAGATTACCATAAAGATGGTGCTCTCTAAGTTTATCCAGGACCATCCAAAGGTGTGTGGTGTGCTCCTCCTTCAACGCCAAGTACACCAAAATGTCATCAATTAATACCACCATGAAATGTTCTCGGTAAGGCTAGAAGATCCTCTTCATGAGTCCCATGAACACTTCTGGGGCATTAGTCTTACCAGAAGGCATCCTCAGAAACTCATAGTGGTCATACCGTCATCTAATGGATGTCTTTTGTACGTCCTCATCCCATACCCAAGGTTGATGATTTCCTGATATGAGGTCGAACTTTGAGAACCACCTCGCTCTCTTTAGCTAGTCAAAGAGGTCATCAATCCGTATTAGTGGATACTTGTTCTTCATGGTCACCTAGTTTAGGTGTTGTAAGTATAAACATAACCTCAAACTCTCGTCTGTCTTCTTGGAAAAAACACTAGGGTTGACCATGGTGAAATTTTGGGCCTCACCAAGCCCTTCTCTTGAAATCCCTCCAACAACACCCTCAATTCACAAATCTTTGTGGGATCCATCTGTTATGCCAATGTGTATACCAGTGTTTTCCCAGAGTATAGGTCGATGCTAAAGTCTACCTCCCAAAAAGGAGGTAGTTCCAGAATATCCTTAGAAAAGACATCCTCATACTCATCGACCGCTACAAGAAATATTGGACTCCTCTCATCCACTACATCGAGAGTGGGTATATACAACTAGTGAGTGATCAGCTATACCATCCTTCAAGAAAGTCTATCATGTTCTTAAAAAGTTTTGTTCTATCCAGTGAAGGAGAACCTGGTCCCATCCTCACGGACGCACCACACATTGCGCCTAATACATTTGATCTAAGCATGGACTGTAGATAACCAATCCATACCCAAGATGACATTGTTATGCCTTGACGCTGCTACTAGGAGATCCAAAATGAATCTATCACCTCCTAGAGTAAGATCTCACTGCCAGAACCAGTGTTTAATTTTCAAATCCCCTCTTGTAGGAATCTCTAATAATAAGGATTGAGCCAATGGATCCACCAGAATCTCTGAGCCCCGAACGAGGTCTATGGAAAAGATCGAGTGACTGTAAGCTATGTTTATAGTAACTATATCTAAAGTGGAGTAGACACATATCCTACCTTAAATAATCTCTGGAGTGCCATGTTCATAGGACTTTATCACCTGAAGCTGGCCCTGCCCCTGTCCACCAGCTCCCGGAGCTCGTGGTGGACCACCTGGGGGTGGTGGTGGTGGTACCTCATATCTCTTCCCACTGTCTACCGCTCCTCCTACTCCCCTACCATTTATACCTCTATATGGACCGCTTGTTTGATTCTATGCCTCTTCCATGGAGGTCCCTCGACCGCCTGTTGGTCATTTGTACGGTGGGTCGGGCAGTCTTGAGTTGTGGGACCCTACTCGTCGTGTGTGAAGCACAACTTGTTCATCTGCTGGTGTCCACTACCTGTGGGGACACACAATACTAATCTAGTATCACAGGGTCATCCTCAGGAGGTTCTAGTCCTCTTGGACCCCTGTGTCAGTTGTTGGCTGCATGCTATCAAGGACTCCACTACTTGTCTTCTAGTGGTAGATCTCACGGTCGATGCAGGTTCTACCCTGATGTTCTCCACAAAAAGGGATTTCCCCAGCACCCCAGACAGTGTAGGGATCCTGAGAGAGATCATCAAGGTTTTGATCTCCCATATGAGACCCTGTGCAATGGTTCGGGTCCCGAAGAAAGGGTCCTGAGGCATATTAGAAGAGTATCAGGAGAGTTTTTTTAACCTCATAGAGTACTCTGACATAGTCAGGATATCCTACTATAAGTGGAGTATCTTTTGTATACATACTAAGGGAAAGGTAGCGAGGAATAACTCCTCCCTAAAATGGCACTTGAAGTCTGCCCAGGTGAGGTTCGCCTCCTCATGCGTCTGTAGTGTCAATCTTCACCATCTCCATGTCGCGCCATGTAGAAGGTTAGTGTCTAGAACCACCATCTGGTCTGAAGGTTTCCTCACCAGGCAGAAAACTCACATCACTGCCTCCATCCAATCTTCAGCTACTTGAGTATTTGTCTCACCTAAAAACTTCATAGGCCTCTAACTCTGGAACTCATGAAATGCGCTTAGTAGGTGTGAATCCTCTACTAGTAAGGATGGTAGAAAGTACTGCTCGACTGGTAGTGGTTCCTCTAGTGCACCACCCAGGGGTCCATCTTCGGAACTAGTCCCTACACCAATGCCTCATTACTCAGTGGACCATCATTGTGATCCTGTATCAGGATCCTGGCTGTCTATTTATGTAGAGGCATCCTAGGGGAAATCAAGACGATCCACGGTCAGCTAATTATACCCGGTGAGATGATTATGACTCAAATATATCATTAATAACAATTTAAATACACAAGAAACCATTGTTTTCATGAACAGAGTAAGAAATCATAATTTAGGGTCCTTGTGTATTGATACTTCAGCCACCACATCAACACTGGAATCCCCAAATATGAAATTCAAAATCAAAACACATAACATTATTTCCCAAAAACAAAACAATTGACTCTCGGTCATTGAGAGAGAACTGAAAACCTTTAATACCACTCTATCATGACTCATCCCTCGTTCCTCATGTCATGACTACCCCAAGCCCACCTCCCATAGACTAGGTGTTGGCAACTAGCACCAAAAGGAGTATCTCAAAAAAAGAAAGGAATTACCCTTAAACCTGTACCCACGCAGCCCATACTACAAAAAGTAAAGTTGAAACTGGGATACCAACATCAAGTATGTCACATGAGGAAGAAACCACACAAGTAAAGGTTCAACTGAAAGGAAAAAGTGGGCCAGAATACAAACTCAACTGAAAATAAAAGTACAATAAAAGAAAGTAGAAGCTCTAGAGGTTGTCTATTGAGAATCCAACCTAAATGGTTGGTGTAGCTCACTATAAGATGTCGCTAAAGTGTACTACATTTTTTAGATCCACCTCAGAGCACCACTTATTCCTGGATCTCCAAGATCCCAGTCTAAGTTATCCTTCATCTGTACAAGACACAATAAGTGCGGGCAAATCCTGTTTAGGGGTGAGCATAACAATACTCAATATGGGACCCTGAAGACAACTCATACATCATAAAAATTGATAAAGGAAATCAAAAAATAATGAAAATATATTAGAGACACTAGAGATATCTTGACATGGGTATAACATAAAAAGGTGATAGCAAAACCAACCGTTGAAAACACTGAACATCAATTACTATAAAGGCACTCATCCCCAATGAGTCCTTTAAAATAGCTAAGTCTCATAGACCTATTCAGTAGCTGAGTAAGGAAGCCTCTATAGGAACCTGAGTCATGGATCCTTTCTAATAATTGAATCACGAAGCCTCGTTGGGTAGATGAGTCACGGAGTCTCACTGATAGCTAAGTCCTAAAGTCTCACTAGGTCGTTGACTCGTGAATTCTCAACAATAGGTAAGTCACAAAGTCTCAGTGGGTAGTTGAGTCATAAAGTCTCATTGGGTAGCTAATTCGTGGATTCTCATTGATAGCTAAGTCATGGAGTCTCACTAGGTAGTAGAGTCACGAATTCTCCATGATAGTTGATTCATGAAGTCTCTCTTGGTAGTTGAGTCACAAAGTCTCGTTCATAGTTGAGTCACAGAGTCTCGCTAGGTAGATGAGTCAAGAAGCCTCACTAGGTCAACTTTCATGAAATATTACATAGATTATTTTATAAGGGCCTTTGCGTAACATGGGTCCCAATGCTATAGACGGCGTGTCAATCAGACGCATGGTCAGGGAGATACATCCCTTTTTGTAAACAAGTGTTGGTTGCATCTGGGACCGGTCCGACTGGTTCGGACCAACCCAAAAAAACCTAACCAGGGTCCCACATAACCCAATACTATACATTTATCCCATTTTCATGGCCCATTAGGCCTCATTAGACCTAGCCACCCCCTGTGGTCAGCACATGGCCCGCATGGAGCGGGCCACTCCTCCTACACGGCGCCATGCTGGCGCCCCGTCCAGACAACTACAAATTCTAATCTAATCACTCCAAAAGATCCTCCACCACATCCACCTTCCCTTGGTATCATAAAAATAACAAAACATCTCACCTAAATAGTTTATCAAAGATGTTATATTCAATAGGTAATTTCTCTCTCTCATTCTTTCAAATTCCTTTCAAATTTTATTTCTTTTCTTCTATTATCCTCAAATTATCTTATACAAATGTCACGATAACTCCAGTATGATTGATATGATGTTATTATATTATTTTAATGGAATATTATTCATTATTATCCTCCATCTCCCTTCTTGTTTATAAAAATTAAATTGTTTCTCGTGATGTGTTAATTTACCTACATCATGGGTGATGCACTTCCATTTCCCTTCAACTCCTTCAATGATGTCTACAACACCATTAGGACATTGAATAAAGAATTTAATTTTTAATTTTTAACCCTTTTTATGTTCTTGAAACAAATTTTTTACATAATACTAATTGATAAAACAAAACATGTTCGTTGTGATCCAAAAACCACCCAAATTATCCTAAAACGATCATTGTTAAATTTTAACTAATTATTCATCCACATGGTATATAACATAATTCATTAAAATATCATTTAAACTCCTTTAATATCATTAATAACATTTAATATCAATTCTGGATGTTTATCCATGTTCTACACAAACTTCCATTCATGTCTACAAGTGAAACGTTCATGAAAACTAAGAAAAACAACACTCCCAAACAATGAATTTAAACTCTATAACTCATCCAAAGGAACAAAAAAGAACTTCATAAAACCATAATGAATAATTTTCAAGTAAAAAAGTTTTTAAATTGTTAATTAATGAATCTAATGTTGTTATATAGAACATTATAGTGAAGAAAGAATTTGGATACAAGGTAAGGGGAATTCTTGAACCCAGCTTTATTTCTTTAGGTTCTCCCTCGTTCACTCCATTTTCAGAACGAATGTTCCTTATAAATTATTTAATAATCATTATCTTACCTTTTATATGATATAAATGTTGTCCACTATATTTTATGTCAATCATAATGTTTTCCAAAATAACTTTTCTTTCAAAAACACACATTTTACTAATCACTCAAGGTTGATGATTCTTGTATCAAGTATGATATTCCCTCTTTCATTTGGGAACCCAAATTTTTTGAATGTATTCTTTTGAAATGGGACCCATTACTTTCCATGGGTTAATATATGTTCAATATTGATATATGTTCTATGTTTCATGCATGATAATGAAAATGTTGTTATGTCATGGGTACACTAGGAATTATATAGCGCAATGTAAATGTCATGATGTGTGGGGTGCTCCCTGAATTATATATCACTCCAATGCATTGTTTAATGTGAATAACCTAGTGATTAATGTGATGTATGAATGAAAATGATTTTATATTTGTTCAAAACTATGTGTAGCATTTTACCACTAAGACATGATGTTTCATTTTTATTCATTTCCACATTCCAAGTCTTTTCATAATGTTTCCTCTCACTATTATGATCTCATGCCTATGTTATGATGATAATTATTATTCTCATAACATGTTATTTTGTTTCATGATATTATCTATCCTCTTAATAGGATTTTACCTCACCCATTTTTTGATGTATATCTTCAGGTGACTACTTGTACTAAGGATAATTAAAGGGCCATTAAGAGCTAGAGAATAAGGAATTAAGAAAATGTTTATGTTTATATTGTAATAGTTATGTTTGGTCCTAGTTTTACCCACTCACTAAACCATTAGATACTCTTTGTGTAATTATTTTATGTTTTTTTTCATTAAAATCATGTAAAAGTAATGTAATAAAATAAGGGTCTCTATAATTGTTATCAAGTAACGGTTTAGTTAATTTGGGAATAAATATTAGAGAACCTTAGGGAAAACCCTAGTATGAGGCTATGTATATGTATGAAAACAGGAAGCTTTTATAAACATAGTTATCCTATAAGATAGGATTTTAGTGTTAATTGGACAATGAAAAAAATTATTTATTCATGACTTGTTGACTTATATTTGTTCTAACCATTTCTAATTTCGAAAATGGTGGGAAGTTGGAGAAAACATGCCAATAACACGTGTGATGGAAAATGCAGAAATTGACCAAATGACACCCCCAATGCTTTGGGAGGTGGATTTCAAAACTTAATGGAGATACTTACCCAGATATCTCAGTTTATGAATAACAACCTAAATAATGTGTAACTTTCTCCTTCACCTAAGAAGGAAAAAATGGATGTCGAGTGTTTTATGTGGAAATAGACACCAATGTTTAGTGGATCTTCTTATCCACTTGTTTCGGAATAGTGGGTCAACTCAATGAAGATGATCTTTTTTTGCTTCACTATTATGTGATAGATAAGGTGAATCTGGTCATTTATAATCTTAATGAAGAGTCCAACCAATGGTGGGATTTGATTAAGAACACTATGTTGAGAGATTAAATTGAAGTGATGAAGTGCAAAGACTTTAAAATAATTTTTCTTAACAAGTATTTCCCATGAACTCTTCATACGAAGATGAAGAGAGAATTCATAGTGCTAAATAAAATGGATGGAGAATCTATCATGGTATGTGAAGCGAATTTCAAAGGTCTTTCAATGTATGATTTGGGTTTTGTTATCAACAATGATTGAAAAATTGATAGATTCTTTAATGGAATAAAACCAAACCTTCAGAAGGATCTTAAAATTAGTGACTTTGTGAGTTTTGAAGAAGTTGTTTAATGTGCTCTCAAAGTGGATGTTGAGTTTTGATAATTTTCCCAATTATATGGGGATAAGAAACTAAAGATGGAGTTTCATGCTGGAGGATCTAATGATAAGGGTGTAAAGAAAACTCAACAACCCACATATCAAAAATGTGGGAATAAGAGTCATGTGAATTGCCACAATGGGATAGGGAAATTCTTCTAGTGTGGGAGAGAATTCCACCAAGCTCAAGAGTGTCGAAAAGAAATGATAAGGAAAGAGAATGTGGTGGAGGAAAGGAGAGCACCACCCATGGTCCAATGCTACAATTGTGTGGAGAATGGGCCCTTTGAAAGCTAGTGAACTAAACCTCAATCCCTAGAGGGTAATCAGCATCATCATCCACCAAAGCCAAAGGATAAAGGGAAGTCTTATGACATCACTACTGAAGAAGTCGATAAAGAAAATGAAGTCGTAAAAAGTAAACTTCATATTCACTCAATAATGGAAAAAGTCTTATTTGATTTTGGTTCTATGCATTCATTTATATCTAAAATTTTTTCTAGAACTATTGAATTGAATCCCCAAAACCTTGAAATAGAGATATCTGTAAAAACACCAAGTGGCGCAATCAGTGAAACCTGGGCCTTTGACTCTTCTCTTGTGGGTGTATATGGGAAGATTCTTCCAGGGAATCTCATGATAAATCCCATGGTGGAATTCAATGCTATAATGGGAATGGATTAGCTCTTGTTATATAGGGAACATATCGATTGTTGAGAAAGGAAATAACTTTTCATATTCCAAACCATCCCATGATATTCTAAGAATTCAAGAAAGATCATGACACTACTAGAAAACTGCCCTATACCCACGGTTCAAAACCGTGGGTATAGCCCCCAAAACCGTGGGTATAGGCTATACCCACGGTTTTGAGAACCGCGGGATGGAACGGCGTCGGGATAGGGGGGTTGGCCTATACCCACAGTTTCTCCCAAACTGTGGGGATAGGATCGCCACAGCGTGGCAAGCCTGTGAATAGGCTGGCACAGCGTTGACCCCATGGTTTGAGAACCGTGGGGATTTAAATCTTCAAAAATGGCGTCCAAGGGGTTTCGAACCCAAGCCCCGCAGTTAGCCCCGCGGTCGCACCCCACCTACAGACCACCCAAGCCGTGAATTTTATCTGTCGTATATGCATATATCTTGCTATATATATTAATATGCAGAATTTATATTTAAAAAATGCGACTCGTAGGAATCGATCCCGCGTCTCACAATGAACCTCACAGGCGTGCCGCACCAATGGACCAAACAAGCTGCGATGATTATTTATTATATTATCATATATATGCCTATATATATTAATATAATACAGTGCGGTATTTAAAAAACGTGGCCCAAAGGAATCGAACCCGCATCACACAAAGAACCTCACAGGAGTGCTGCACCAACGGACCAACTGAACTGAAGAATTTTTGAAATTATATATTTATATTATAGTAAATATATTAATATAAACCGTGAAAAAATGTCTTCCCACCAAATTTTTTTCATCTCCCTCCTAATTTTATTTCCCCTCCAGAATACGGGAAACCTATACCCACGGTTCTGGAGAACCGTGGGTATAGGTCCACAAAAAAAACCCCAATACCCACGGTTTTGAAGAACCGTCGGTATAGGTCTTTGGAAAATAACCTATACCCACGGTTTTCTCCAAAACCATGGGTATAGGTCTTAAAATAGAACTATACCCATAGTTTTTGGCACAACCATGGATATAGGTGACCTATACCCATAGTTTTGGAAAACCGTGGGTATAGGTTCACATACAATCCCCATGCCCACGTTTTTCGAAAACCATGGGTATAGGGGTACCCTATACCCACAGTCTTTTAGAAAACCATGGGTATAGACCTATTTTCCAGTAGTCTGAATATCTTATGAAAAAACCTTCAATAGTGTGGGTTTTGATTACCTATGAAGAGGCATACCTCAATCAAATGGTTGATTCAAAGGAAAGTTTCAACCTAGCATAAACTCTGAATGTGGGAAAATATGGTTAAGTATTTCTTGAAGAGTTTTCCAAACTCCCCTCAGATCGTGAGGTAGAGTTATCTATATAACTCATATCTTGAGCTTCTCCTATCACAAAGTGTCCCTATAGAATGGATCCTATCGAACTAAAGGAGTTAAAGAAGAAACTATAAGTGAATTTTTACAAAGGTTTCATACGCCCTAGTGCATTACCTTGGGGTGCGCCAGTTCTCTTTGTGAAGAAGAAGTATGGAACAACGTAGTGGTGTATCGATTATCAGGAACTAAATAAGATCACCAAAAAGAACCAGTATCATCTTCCAAGGATTTATGCCTTTTTTGATCAGTTAAGAGGATCTTAGTACTTCTAAAAGTGGATCATAATTCTGGATATCATCAAATAAAGGTAAATAAGGAATATATTCATAAGACTGCCTTCTGTACAAGGTATGGGAATTATGATATACTGGTGATGCCCTTCAGAATTACTAATGCCCCTACAATCTTCATGGAATTGATGAATAGAGTATTTAGACACTACCTAGACAAATTTTTGGTAGTTTTTATTGATGATATTCTAATATACTCCAAGCAGAAGGAGGAGCATGAAGAACATCTAAGACTTTTGTTCGAGACATTGATAAAGGAGAAGTTGTACACCAATTTAAGAAAGTGTGATTTTTGGATGAATAAAGTCACATTATTAGTACATGATATCAATGTTGAGTGAATTTATATGGACTCTTTAAAATAAAAGGCAATTTAGGAATGGCCCAGACCCAATAGTGTCATAGAAATCCACAGTTTTCTTAGATTATATAGGTACTACCGACATTTTGTGAGAAATTTCTCACGATTGTAATGTCTACTAACTAATTTAACAAGGAATGGGGTAAAGTATTTCTAGATGGATGAATTTAAAGAAGGATTCAAGGATATAAAGAGAAGGTCGATCATTGAATATTTACTCACATTACTGAAATGTTTAGAAAGGTTCGTGATATATAGTGATTTTTTGAAGAAATTATTGGGTTGTGTACTCATGAGAAATGATAATGTGATAGCCTATGCATCATGGTAGTTGAGGATCCATGAGAAGAACTACCCAATGCATGATCTGGAGCTAACATTTGTGATTTTTGCCTTGAAAATATGGTGGTACTATCTCTATGGTGAGAACTGTGACATATATACCGATCACAAGAGTTTAAAGAATATATTCACACAAAATGGGATCAACAGGCATCAAAGTAGGTGGTTAGAGCTAATCAAAGACTATGATTTATATATTCACTATCATCCTGAAAAGGTGAACAAGGTAGATGATGATATAAGCAGAAAATAACCTTCTACTCAATCCATGATGTGGATTGAGAAATACCCTATCTTCATGGATATGCAAAGGATGGATTTAAAAATCATAACAGTAGGGAATACATCTTACTTTTCCAAAATGATATCCCAATAATCTATCCATGAGAATGTTAAGGAGGCACAAAGGGATGATCTGGAGTTACAAAATAAGGTGAATGTCGTAAATGAATGGAATATGGAAGAGTTCCATATCGAGGATGATGGTTTTATTCGGTGTGGAATTCAGATTTGTGTGCCTTTAACACCTGGGATAAAGAAAGAGTTTGTGTAAGATTCACATAGCTCAACTTTCTCTATCCATCCTGGTTGCACCAAGATGTACCACGATCTCTGAGAACATTTTTGGTGGGATAATATAAAGAAGGATATTGCTTAATATATCTCAAGGTTCTTGATATTTCAGCAAGTTAAAGTAGAGAGACAAAATTCCAAAGGGATTATGCAACCATTGCATATACCCATGTAAAAATGGGAAAATTCCACTATGGAGTTCTTCATGAGTATCCTAAAAAAATCCAAAGGAAATAATGCAATATGGGTTGTGTTGGACCTACTCACCAAGATTTCCCACTTTATCGCTATTCAGGAAGATCTCGCTCTTGAACAACTTGAAAAGCTATATGTGAAGGAAGTGGTGAGACTGCATGGGATTCCACTCTCGATTGTCTTTTATCATGATCCAAGGTTAACATCTAAATTATAGAGGAGTATCAAACTTTCTTTTACTATTAAATTAAATTTCAACACCACTTATCACCCCTAAAATGTTGTCCAATCTGAAAAGAATATTCAGATTCTCACAGATATGCTAAATATATGCTAAGAGCGTTCTATTTAGAATTCAAAGGTTGATTGGATCAGTATCTCCCAATGGTTGAGTTATCATACAACAATAGCTTCCACTTGAGTATTCACATGGGTCCATATGAAGATCTATAGGGAAAGTGATGTAGAACTCCAATCAGTTGGGATGAAGTTGGAGAAAGAAAGCTACTTTGACCTGATCTTTGACAAGAGATTACAGAGAGCTTCAAATCATCCAAAAACATATCAAAGTGTCTTAGAGTTGGAAAAAGATATATACAAAAAATAATTGAAGGGACTTGGGGTTTGATCGTAGAGATAAAGTCCTCCATCAAATATCTCCATGGAAGAGAGTCATGAGGTTTGGAAAGAAAGGGATGTTAAACCCAAGGTACATTGGATCCTTTTGAGATCCTTGACCACATCTAATCCATGTCCTATCGGCTTTCACTTCCATTGAATATGGATCAAGTTCATGATGTGTTTCACATATCACTCCTGGGGAAATACATACCAGCTCTCTCACAAGTACTGAACTCAGATTTGGTACAGCTGAAAGATAATCTCTCTTATGAGGAGCATCCAAAAAAGAGTTTGGACCGGATAGATAAGGTTCTATGCAAAAAGGCAACTGAACTTTTCAAAGTGTTTTAGAGGAACCATAATTATGAAAAATTTAATTGGTAACCATATGACGCGATGAAATATAATTACCCTTGCCTGTTTATGTAAAACTAAATTTAGAGGGAAACATTTCCAAAGGGGGGAAGAATGTAACAACCAAAACTTTTATCAATGCAATTTAACCCTTCATGTAGTAATTTCATAATCTCAAAAATTCACATTTGGAAACACAATTCCACGTTATGCTTAAATGAACAACTATGTGACCATTAAACATAAATTTTCCACTTTTTTTATTCGAATCTCAAAAATATGACATTCACAGTTGCAATCAGGAATATTTTTGGAGTCAGATAGGACAAACTTAATTTATTTTAAATAGTAACATACCCATATGAATAGTAATGTTACCCTAATGAATTGTAATATGAACTTTATAAATAATAAATTGGACAAGTGTAGAGTAACCTTACCAGTGATAGTATAAATAAAATTTATCCATCATATAAGTGACAATATGATATAATTATATTATAGTGTTGGTAATTTTGTAAGTAACGAATATTTAAAGATTAATTTGATAATTTAAAAGAAAAAACATTTTCATAAAATTTATTCATAAACTAGTATTTAGATTTCTTATGATTATATGATAATTTTATGAGACCTTAATTAATTTTTCCAAGTGTTAGAAAAGTAGTTTTAATTTTAAAAATTGTATTTTTCAAGTAAATTATGATTGTAATTAAAAATTATATTACTCATATTAAGAAAAATATTTGCATAAAATGGAGTCCATTTTTTGATTATACACATCAAAAAATGTTTAGGGTGAATTTTTGTGATTTTTATAAAATACTTGCTTTTTTGGTGAATAGTGAAATTTTAAAATTTACAAAATATGCTAAATAAATGAATTTATGTGTCATGCTTGAGTCATGGTTGATGTAAATGGACATTGTTTCAAACTCAAATTTACTTATTACTATTTTTAGGCATAATAATCCTCACTATTTCTTGTCTTCTGGAAAAATAATAAATTAATGAATATAATATTGAGAAAACCCCTATCCCCTCCACTATAAATACCACCTCTCACAACCTCATTTCCTCACACCTCTCATGCCTTATTCCTACTCCAAATTCTTCTCAAATCACTTCACATGCTCCTCACCCACGTCTATATTGCCTTTTTATCATAAAAATATCAGAACATCTCCCTGAATGATGCTCTCAAAGAAGATATATTCAATAGGTAATTTCTCTCTCTCATTATTTCAAATTCCTTTCAAATTTAATTTCTTTTCTTCTATTATCCTCAACTTATCTTATCCAAATTTCATGATAACTCCAATATTATTGATATAATGGTATTATATAATTTTTATGGAATATTATTCATTATACTTGTCATTCTCTATCCTTGTTTTTTAAAATGAAATTGTTGCATGTGATGTGTTAATTTACCTACATCATGGGTGATGCACTTCCATTTTCCTTAAAATACTTCAAGGATGTCAATAAATCCATTTAATGGTTGAAAAAAATGTTATTTTTATTTTTAAACACCTTTTATGTTCTGTAATTAACTTTTATACATAATTCTAAATGATAAAACAAAACAAGTTTGTTGTGATCCAAAAACCGCCCAGATTAACCTAAAATGATCATCATTAAAATTTAAATAATGATTCATCCACATGGTATATAACATAATTCATTAAAATATCATATAAAGTCCCATAATATCATTAATAACATGTAATATCAATTCTGGAATTTTATCCATGTTATACAGAAACTTTCATTCATGTGTACAAGTGAACTGTTCATGAAAACTATGAAAAAGGTCACTCCCAAACAATGAATTTAAACTCTATAACTCATCCAAAGTCCCTTAAAAGAACATAATAAAACCATAATTAATCATTTTCATGTATAAAATTTTCTTTAATGGTTAATAAATTAATCTAATGTCATTATATAGGACATTAAAGTAAAGAAATCATTCAGATACATGGTAAGGGGAATTATCGAACCAAACATTCTTTCTTTAGGTTTTCCCTCTTTCACTCCGTTTTCTGTATGGATATTCATTAAAAAATTAATCATAATAATATTAACTTTTCTTGGATATACATGTTTTCCACTAGATTTTATGTCAAATATAATGTTTTCTAAAACAACTCTTCTTTCCAAAACACAACTTTTACTTCTCACCCAATGTTGATGATACTTGTATAAAGTATTATATTCCCCCTTTCATTTGGGAACCCAATGTTTATAAACATTTGATTTTGAAATTAAACTCATTACCTTCCTTGGGATACTATATGTTCATGATTTATATATGATCTATGTGGCATGCATGATAATGTAAATATTGTGATGTGACAGGTGTGCCCGGAATTATATAGCGCAATGTAAATGTTATGATGTAATGGGTGCATCCAAAATTATATAGCACTAAAATTAATTGGATAATGTGAAGAAACCCACAAGTAATGTGATGTAAGTGTTAAAATGATTCTATATTTTTTCACAACTATGTGTGGTAGTTGACCTCTAAGGAATGATGTTTCATTTTTATGCATTTCCACATTCCAAGTCTTTTCTTAATGTTTCCTCTTGTGATTATTATCAAATGACTATTTTATGTAGATAATTATTATGATAATCCCATGTTATGTTGTTTAATTTTCTTATCTATCCTCTTACTTGGATTTTATCTCACCCATTTTTTATGTATATCCTTAGGTGACTACATATACTGAGGAGAATTCAAGGGCCAATAAAAAGCTAGAGAAGAAGGAATTAAATAAATGTCTATATTTATGTTGTAAAAGTTATGTTTGGTCCTCATTTTCCCTAGACACTAAACCCTTGGATCCACTTTGTGTAAGGATTTTATGTTGTTTATCATTAAAATGATTTAAAAGTAATGTAGGAAAAGTAGGGTCATTATAGAGAACCTCCTTGGAAACAATAATTCTACTTATTCAACACAAACTAGAACTCCCCAGCTCTATTAATCCCTCTATAAGGATAATATATAACTAAATAGGGTTTAGGGAAGTCAATATCTATGAATGATGTCGAGTAATTCTGGCACTCACCCTCCCACTCCCACTACCAAGTTGGTATTAATCCCTTAATCATTATAATTTTTTGATATATGGTTATGGGATAATACATAAGATACTAACAATAGGGTATTATTTTTCTAAAAGTGATTCACAATTCAATTATTCATCCATTATCTAGTATAGGTCCTCCTACTCTTGGTCCACCACCCATAAATTTACTAATCACTCATGATAAATTGATTATCCCAAATGAGAAAAATAGAAGACATCAATAATGATCGATTCATGTTGAATATAAGGAAGATAATAAATTTTATAAAGTAAAACAAATATTATTAACTAACAACTTTTCTTTTTTCTCCAATCCATAAGAATACAAAATTTCCAAGCTCAAAAACAAGAGTGTTCTTATTCCCCTGAAACATAATTCCTTTTTTAAAGTTATAATAAAACTACTCTCTTATTTAATATCAAAATAATTTATCCTTTTTAAATATAGAATATTTATATTTAAATATTCTAGTAATCCTTACAACATAGCCCCATCATTTAGGGTGTAGTGTAATAAAAATCTTAAGTCCATGTAAGATGCTGACCAGCACTACAACGCAACACTATAGCCTATGAAATAACAAAAAATATAAATCTTTTTAAATTTTGAAATTATACAGATCATGGCCCCTTTATCTCTTAAAATATCAGTTGCATTCTCCAAAGAATTAACTTCTCCTTTGAGTGAAATGAGGAATAATATTATTATTATTTTATAGCACTTTAGTACCCAAGAATGAGTGCCTCTACCACATATTTACACTTTGAATCCTATTTGGATAGTTTTAGTAGTGTTAATATCCTAAGTTTAATCCTATAATATTTAGGTATAGTCACAAACCACATTTATTCCTCCACTATGTAGAATAGAGGGTGAGAAAAATTTCCTTCCTTGATTGTGATTTAGAAAAAAAAATGTTAATATTCTATAATGTAGGCCTTAAAATTGAGGAGTAGTGCCTTATTCTATTATTACACATTGAAAATTAATCTAGAATCATTCTACTATTTTATCTTAGCTTCTCCATGTAATTCTTGTATAAAACCTTTGGATTTGGTGCTCTCTAGACGTCCGTAATGTCATCCTGCATGGTGGAGGCTAGGAACCACTTATATTATACCTCTACACCACATGGATCTATAGAGGTGATTTGAAAATATATGTTTCACCTTGATGACCTTACTATTGTACATGGTTACCTTCCTTCAGGTTTCTATGTGTATTTCCCTCTCATTAAGAGACAACTTGGTGTTTGATTATTTTTTGTATTTTCTTCAATGTTTTGAACAACATGGAAATATAAGTTTTAGTTCTACTGTGTTAGTAAGTTCTTTCTAGGATATCCATGGAATATGCCTTTTTCAGCTCACCCAAAATTTATCTACAACTTTTTACTTCCTCAACATATAATTTCAATTATAACATAAATTCTTCATCCATTCAACTGATTCAATAGACTATAACGCAATTATTATGCTATTATGAAAGTATTTATAGATCTCAAAAAAAATTAGGTAGTGTGGAACCCCAATAATGGTGTAGTCTCTTTTTCTCCTAGTCTTCAATTTCCAAGATCCACAGTGCTATTTTGTAATGATTTTTTTGTGTAATAAAATGAGTTTAAATTCATCAAAATATAATATAGGAAATTATATCCATGAAAATTTTCAATTTTACCACAAAGAAATAGAAAACATATGAAAGATGTCTAATTTGATGTAAAAATGTAATAAACTATGGAAAAAATTAAATTCATAAAGGACTCATCAATTATATTTATTATACAAAAGTTTAAATTGTGTTCATAGAATATGGGACTAACTAAAATAGTTTCTTTATAATCTCATTTTCAAATATATATTATTATGAATGAATTACCATATAGGGAAAATTTATTAGGAACTTATTCCTAAAACCCCTATCCATTTTCCTATCCCTTGGTTTTTCTTGGGTTTTTACATGTTCTCAATAAATTTCATTCCCCATGGTAAGTAATTTATCCAATGTAATTCTTATATATGAAATTGACCCCACATCTTCTGTTAAGTCAAGAATCATCCTCCTTTATGTCCACATTCCATGAATTATTTTATGGATGACCTTATCTATACTTCAACAATTGATTTAGTTCATTTTATACTATTTTATATTTCTTTACAAAAACTTTTAATGGTATAATTTAATGTTTTTCACAAGTGTCAGTTTTAAAAAGAGTATCTATTTTTAACATTTTCCATGTGAATTCATTATTCCCTAATTATAGTCATTATTTGTTATGAATCTTATATTACATGTTTTTAAATTGTTTTACAAATAATATTAATTAATAATGAATTTTAAAAATGGGGTATTTCATCTGATTTTTCAATGTGTTTTATCTAATAATATTAAAATTTGTTTTCCATCTATGTCAACATCCTTTGATATTTTATATGGATGTGTTCTAATGCTACTATCCACATTCTTTCTTTGTACTTCCTATAAAATAATATATGGAAATTTTTGTGTGACCCATGTCTTTCCATCATTTAATTAATAAACGTTAGAAATGTGGATTCTTTCATTATTTATTAGCACAAATATTTATGGTTTTCATTATGTGATAGGTGTTCTTAGAATTATATAGTCCTCCAACTCATTGGTAAAAGTTTGATATCTCATGAGATAGTTATGGAAGGAAGGATAAATATTCCTAATCCACTATATTTTGGGTGGTGGGAATGTGATTCCTAATCCACTATGTTATAGGAATAATGAATATGATAATTGATGCACTATATTATGGGAGACAAAAACATGAAACATGATCTTCTATATTATAGTTAATAGAAACTTGATTTATGATCTTCTATGTTAAGATTTGTATACATATGTTTTTGATACATTCATATATTTTTCCTCATACTCGTGTTATGATTGGCCATGTCTTATATTATTCTTAGACCCTTGATTTATGATTTAATATCCATGTTTATTTGGTTATGATATCTAAATGTTATGTTCATGGACTTTGATTATTTTTTTATACCCACATACTTATCTTATGATCACATATTTTCTTTGATTGTTATCACAATTTTTTACCCTTACTTATAATATGATATTAACCTTTCTTATGTTTCCTTTCCCGAGGTTATGAAGAAGATTATTATGTATGATGTTTCCAAATAATAGCAAGTAAATATACTTTTATAGGAGATATTAAAGATGTTATATAATAAGATGATTATATATCTAATCACAAAAGACACGAAGAAATTGTGTTCTAAGATGTGATTAATTGTGAGATGGAGTGAATATTTATGTAAAATAATGTAATATAAATTTATGTACGGTCAAGGAACCTTAGTTGGTATCAGATTGGGGTTTAGTTATTTTTTAGGACTGTGATGAGAAATCAGAAGTAAAACCCCTCAAGATAAGCCTATGTATAGAAAAATATCCTAAAATTTTGATAAATAAAAGAGTGTGTGGTTTCCTAAAGATGTAATTCCTATCTGGATACAAATAAGTGTAAGAATACTCTAGTATAAATACACCTAGGGATAATAACCATGAAAAAGGTTGGTTGGGTATTAACTCAATCTTCACTCAATGCGCAATAAGGGGGCCTAACTACACATATGTTCTGACATTTCTTGGGGATATGATTTGATTGATTTTCATGCTATTCATGAATCATTATAATGGATTTAAATGGAATAAGATGATGAAATATATAACAAGTTAGGTTAGTTGGTAAAATGACTATAGACAACCTAGGCTAAACTTAAGAAGTTATAGGATGATACAATTATATCGTAGTTCAACTAAAAGTAAAATAGGTTTAAATGAATGTATCATAGGATAATTCATCTTAAGATTGAGTTTCCAGATTCATAAAATAAATTTCTCTGATTTTATTGAATAATATTAGAACCAATTTAGATTTATTATTTGGTTAGAAACATGATGATGAAAATGATTTTGTGAAAGGTATGTCTCCAGAAACTCCTACCAAATCACATTTCAGAAAAATATTTATCAATTCATACCTAATATATTTATCTTTATAGAACATTATAAATTATTTCTTAATTCAGGTTCATTTTATAGATACCTTTAGATATGTTCATTAGTGGTTGATAATTATAAAATATGAGGATGGTATTTTTTAATAGGGGAGAATGTAACACCTGATGTTTTAATAATAATTTAATTTCCATTAAAATTATGTATATCATTCATAAATATAATTATTTTTTCTATTTAATTATTTTATCTTAAGTAGAAAATAAGTTAAAAAAGATATGAATCAAACTAACAAAACATTAATCATTAATAATGGAATATTACAAAAAAAAGTACATAAAACCATAAATTGTATAAAATAAATTATTACATATCATAGATTATTATATCCATTAAATGTGCATAAATTAAAAGGGGACAATAAATAGAAAATAACAATAACATTAAAACAAGAAAATCCTCTCGATCATCTTCACCCTTGAGAATCTCCATTAGTAGAACTAAGCACATAATGACAATGTGGTTCATTAAAAGGGAAATCAATATGATAAATAAAAGATGAAAATTAAAGGAATGTGAACTTTGGTTTGGGAGTTTAGTGATCGTGTTGTCGAGCGCGTCAAATTAGTTGTTTAATTTTGACTAGAATTTATACAGCACAGCAGCAACCCTAGGTCATCTCTCAGCGGAGCCTTAGATAATTAATTTTAAAATAGGGTTTTTATTATGAAATTATAAAGGTATATGGGGTTTATTAACACTTGGTTTTGATGATAAAAGATGACAATAGAGAATGAAAGTGATAAAACAAAGTAGGAGTAAACAAGATTGATTAAACGTGATCAACCCAGGGTACTCTCATGATCTTCATCCTTCATTGCTTCATGATATACAGTTATGATCTTTTAATACAAATCTTTTAAAACCTAGAACCAGAATTTTATAGAGTTTATACTAGGATACCTTCTAGGGTTCAGTCAGAAATACACAATGATTCATCGGACACTGCCGATGATTGGGTGATTTGTGTTCGACATCATAACTGAAACTCGCCAAGGCAGCACACGAAGAACTCGATGTGATGTCCAGGTTTGTATGTAATTTCATTGTGATACCATGAAATAAATGTACATGACCTTGACAGTGTTTATGTGAGTTCAATTGACCAATATGAACCACACAGACACTGTAATTGGAAGGGGGAAAGGAAGTGGTGAACGATGTGTGAAACATCACATGAATGGGTACCCCCCAAACATGATCATATGAGTTGAGCATGACATATCAGTACATAAATCAATAAAATAATAATATAGGATGATTAAAAACAACATAAAAACCTGTAATTATAAAGATCATTCAAATATTACAAACATGAAGCTTGGGATTACATCAAGTTCCTCCCCAGGTGGTCACATGGGGTTGAGAAATCCATGGGAGGGGAGGAAGAAGAAGATGTTGAAGTAGCACTTCCCATAGCCTCAATAACTTCTAGTGATGATGAAAATACCTCTTTGGGACTCCAAAAATGGAAGCACCTTGCCTCTGATTCGAACTACCAAATGGGGTGCCCAAGGTTCCAATTTATAGGCAAAGTGGGAAGGTGGTTTAAGGCACATAGATTTCTTCAACCCACTTTTACCACTTTTTTTTTGACTACAGAAAGCATTATCTTGCTTTGTAGAAAGTAAAAAAGTTGTATCCCCACCTCTTGACTGTCTCCATCGAAATTTTGGCACCTTTTGGACACATACAGCTCGATATATTGATAAAATACAGAACACCGCATCTGACTTTTTTCATATTTGATTCCTTGGACATATTATTTTGGATGGGAATCGTAGATTCCGAATGAGGCTTCAGTTCCTTAATATGAAATGTCTTCCATTAAATTTTGGACTAGCCCAAAAAATATGAGCCCATTTGGATTCACATAACTTTCTAAATAGGAACAACAGTAGAGAGGTCTTCATGGATCCATGGAATTTTGGCCCATTTTTCTTCCACTTCATCAAGGGCCCTCCAAATCATCTCCTCCTACATTGAAATAATAAAAACAAGTAACATTTTCCATTTTTATAGTGATTAAAGTTAATTCATTGATTAAAACATAAAGTGAAATTTATTATTATATTTGGAATATTCATTACAAAACCAGTTTAAAACAGCAGTGTAAGGGTGGATTTGAATAGTGAATCGTTGTGTGATCACACCCCCACACCTAAACACTTGCACTCTGGGGAAAAGACACATATAAAAAAAAATGATGCATGTGTAAATTAAATTAATGTGATCAATGCACAAACCAGACCAAGGAGTTATTCCTAGTGAAAATAGAAAAAGATGTCTCATAAATCATATCACAATGAAATTAAAAGAGATTCATGATACCAAATTGATCAAGGAATCCAAGAGTTAACCATGCCACTAACTCTACATGTGTGTGTGTGGAAACCATTACATGCTATTCTTTCCAACTCTATCTAATAAATATAGGTTATTTTAACATTATTCAGCGTAAAAGATTTTATCCACCAACCTGCCCTATATCCTTTGCAATCATATTTCAAAACCCACTCACTTAGGCATTCCCAGAAGTCAAACCATAAGCTCCCAACCTATATATCCCCATATGTTGCACATTTCATCACTCCCCTCATTTATTATTTTTTTTCAGAAGTTTCATTTGGAGAAAATATCGCACTCATATCTCAACCCTTGTTTGATCTCCTAACGACACTAATTGTAATAGTTATAACAATTTCTAAGGTTGAGGAGGAGTGGTTTTTGACCTTCCCAAGACACAACCCAAAATTGTTTTTTTAGAGTGTGCAACAGTAGGATATTAGGTACACACGCATAGGACAATATGGTACAATAATGAAACATATCGGATAAGTAATGAACGTTTGTAAATATCATTTTAAGCTGAAAAATATTAATCAAACTTTAATTTACCTTCTAGTAAGTAAGAAATATTCACACTTTGCGGTTTGGTGCAAAAATATGTAGAGATATTAGTGAAACAGTATTTCTAAAAACTACTCTCACAAGGGGCATTAATCATCTCAAATTTTTCACATAGATACAACCATTTATATCATTTAAAGAAAACCAATTCACTAAAAATCACTCCCTGGTAGTCTTTTTCGCCTTCCTTATAGTATTTTTACTTTCCCCCTTTATGGTCACCAAATCATGGAACTTTGGAATTTTTTAAGGGGAAAAATTAAAATACCATATAAAATGTGAGAAAGAGAAGAAAGATGAAAGAAAATGGTAACCATAATGAACCCATGAATATATCCAACCCCCACACTTAGAATATGCAGTGTCCTAACTGAAATAATTGAGAATGTGGGAAGGAAGGATAAAATCTGGTGTGTTTTACTGGTATGTTGCGTCTAGAAGGTGGATTTCCTCTATCGGATTCTTTGGAATATCATCATATAAGTGATTAAGTCGCTTCCCATTGACGGTAAGACTTCATCCACTCTGCTCATGAAAAATCTGTATTGCACCAAAAGGGTAAACATTAGTAATAATATAAGGCTCAATCCCTCGAGAAGTAAGCTTACCTGGGTAGGGATTTAGCCTAGAATTGTACATGAGGACCTTCTCACCAATATGGAACTTACGCTGATGAAGTATGCTATCATGGATATCCTTTTTTTCTCTATATAGATCTGGGTGTTCTCATATGCATCACGTCTAATTTCATCCAACTATTCAATCTGCAGCTTCCTAATCTCACATGCATCTAAAATATTCATATTAAATTGTTTAACATCCCAATATGCATGGTGTTATACCTCCACCAGGAAGTGAAAAGCCTCTCCAAACACAATCCTATATGGTGACATTCCAATTGGGGTTTTAAAAGTTGTACAGTATGCCCAAAGTGCATCATCCAAGTGCAAAGTCCATTCTCCCCTATTGGGGTTGTACCATTTTTTTCCAAGATTTGTTTAACTTCCCGATTTGAGATTTCTGCATGTCCGTTAGTTTGGGGGTGATATTAAGTGGAGACTTTATGATAAACACCATACTTAGGAAGAAAAATTTTCATGATGCAATTCCAAAAATATGAACCCCGATCACTAATGATTAATCTTAGAAAACCAAACCTACTAAAAATATGAGACCACGCAAAATCAACAACCACAAGAGATTCATCAGTCCTAGTGGCCTTTGCTTCCACCCAATTAGATACATAGTCATCATCCAATAAAATGTATAAAAAAACAAAATGAATTTGGAAGAGGCCCCATGAAGTCAATGCCCCATGAATCAAAAATTTCACAGAATAACATGGGTTGTTGGGGAATTTCATTCCTCGTTGAGATATTCCTTCTGAATTGAAAATGAATATATGAATTGCAAAATATATGGGCATCCCTATACAATTTTGGCCAATAAATTCCTAATTCAAGAAACTTTCTAGTTGTACGTTGAGATCCAAAGTGTCCCCCACTTGCCAAGGTGTGGAAAAGGTCAAAATAGAGGTGAACTCATGGTTAGGGACACACCGACGGACTACTTGGTCACTACAAATTCTCCACAAGTATGGGTCATCCCAAATGTACCACCAAGAATCATTCTTAATTCTCTGGGATTTTGAAGTACTGAAATCAGTGGGGAATCTATATGTTGATAGAAAATTCACAAAGTCTGCATACCATGGGGTAAGTTCAACAACATCACAAAGGATCTCATGAGGAAATAATTCTCTAATGGGGAGGGATGATTCAGTATGGTGGTCTAGTGGCAGATAAGTCCTACTAATGTGGTTAGCTACAACATTTTCTACTCCCCTATTATCTCTAATCTCAAGGTCAATATGACAACCCTAATTTTATTACAAACTTAAACCTGATTTATTACATAAAACCTTTACCCAATGCATTGGAGAGCTATAAGGGTGCACCCTTCTTGAACATTTCGTTTCATACATAAGTGTGCAACATGGATCATATAACATGGATTCATAAAACATAATCATTAATTCCACGATAATAGAATGTGGAATTCATACATGTAACCTTATAATCAATAATTAAATGTACATAAAGTTGAATACCCTTGATAGAGAAATGGGCATGGTATTCACTACACAATGACATTGGCTTAGAAAATCGGTGCAATTTCGGCAGCGTAACGGCGTGACGAAAGAAAAAATAAAAAAGGTTGATGAGAGAGAAAGGGGAGTCTCATCATATTTAAATGAAATGGACAGTAAGGGGGTCATATAGATAAATTTCTGAAAAATTTTAATGGAATTTAGATTCATGATATAAAAGAACTGCTTGAATATAAATGAGGAGAGAGAAATTCCTTTCGGAATTTCGGCATAGTAACGGGTGTACATGGGAGGAATTTAATGAGAGGAAAAGGGGTGTACCACTATTGAAAAATAAATAGAGAAGTATGGGGAGGTTCAAAACCATACCCCAACATTTATTATTTAAATTAAAAGGGCATAACAACTTAAATAAAATTGGACAAAATGAGAAAGGAAGAAAAAACCCTTACTTGGAAGTGTGCTTCCAAAGGCTTGAGAGAGTCTTGAGAGAGGCTTCATGGGAGCTTGGATCACTTGGGAGGATTATAGGGAGAGTAGGGCGGAGTTTAGACAAACTCCAAAGTCTTTCGGTGAGGAGAAAGTGGGAGATTGGGTGGGTTTATATAGGAAAGGTGATGGAATTCTTTGTTATTTAGGGTTGGGACACCTCACATTAAACGAATTCAAACCACAAACCATCTCATGGTTTTTCCCATGGTTTTTTCCAATGGGGAGTGGAAAAAAATATTTTATAAGTAAAAAGTCCAAAATTCTTAAAATAACATGGTTGCTTATGTGGAGGTGAGTCACACTCCTAAGGAAAACAATTTAAAAAGACAAGATGTTTAATAAGCCTTGAAGGGTCCATTAATGCTTTGTAAAATAAGTCAAACAAACCCAAAATCACAATATTTTAATGGTAAAACATATTTTGGCCTAATAGAATGCTTATAGTATTTTATTACATCACTATTGGGTCATTATGATGTCATAAAACACATTATATATTTAAATGGTATTTAATTTTTACCCAAATTTTTGAGTGTCTCAGATTATTATGAAAAATTCAAAGTTTGATAATTTTGAAGTCCTTATTCTATAAATAATATTAATTTTATCTAAATAATTTTATAAATATTTTAATTTACACTTTTAAAATAAAAACTGACATTTATCGAAAATTCATGGGTTTTGACAAAAATGGCTTTCAAAACTTAATAAAAATTACAGTTGCATTCATAAAATTATATGATCATTAATATATAATAAAACTTAATTTAATAATAATAATAATATTTTATTAAAATTTTATTTAATACAAAAATACATTAATTCATCAAAATAGATTTCTTAGTTGAATATTAACTAAAAAAAATATTTGAGCTTTAAAACCTATTTACAAGGAAACAAAAATAACATGAAAATATATTCATTATTATATAAAAAAATAATGTACATAACCAAAGTGCTAAGTTCTTGTTACATAACCCCTTATAACACCCGCATAAGACAGAAGAGTAAGGTGTGTGATGGTGACAGACTCTTAAGGGTGGCTCGGATAACATTGCTCGGGTGGTAATCTATATCAACTTCCACTTATCTAGTAGGCGGTCCCACTCAAGCTTAACATGTTGAATCTTGTCTTGGGATTGGTCAAGAGTGAAGCTCAATGATGCCACCACTTTTCTGAGTTCTGAAAAATGGGCTTCATATGGGGCATGTCTACTGGATGAAGCCATCACTTCCTTTGTCTGAGTAAATTGGATTCGTTAAAGACCTATAATTATATCTAATCATGTGATCACTGTTCAACGGCTATATTAGCAATGATCACAATTCTTAACATAAAACCAAAGAAGTTGACATTTTATATAAACATTTTATATAATGATACATTTAATTAGATTAAGAGGGATTTCCATTAATGAATGTTTGGGTCATTACAATCTTCCCCATTTAAGAAATTTCGCACTCAAAATTTACTTTTCCCACACTACAAAAAATGCGGATAACTTTGTTTCATCACTTCCTCCTATTCCCACATCGCTTCTTCAAACTTGTGGTTTCGCCACAACACCTTGTCAAGGGGTATTATCTTATTTCGTAGAATGTTTTCTCTACGATCTAAGACCTTCACTGGTTGATCCTCATAAGAAAGATCATCCTATAACTATACCACCATTAAATAGAGTAGATATGAAGGGTCCGGTATGTTCTTCCTTAAGAGGGATAAATGAAAGAAATCATGCACTTTGGCCATGGTAGGTGTAACTGCTAGTCGATAGGCCACAACCCTGACATGATCAAAAATCTTGAAGGGGCTGATGTACCTTGGACTTAACTTCCCTTTATTTCCCAACCTCATGACCTTATTCCATGGAGATATTCATAGAAATACCATGTCTCCAACTTTAAACTCAAGGTCTCGTCGATGATTATCTGCATAACTATTCTATCGACTCTGGGATACCTTGATATGTTACTGAATGGTTTTCACCTTCTCCACCATTTCTTCGACCATTTATGGTCCAAGAAGCTTATGCTCACTGACCTCATCCCAACATGTCGGTGTTCTACACCTTTTCCCATAAAGGGATTCATATGGTGCCATTTAGATGCTTAAGTGGAAACTGTTATTATAAGAGAACTCAACCAAAGGAAGATGTTGATCCCATCCTCCTTTAAAGTCTATTGAGAATTCTCTCAACATGTCCTCAAGTGTTTTTATAGTTCGCTCGGATTGGACATTATTTTGAGGATGATAAGACATACTGATGTTCAGTTCAGTATTCAGAGCATGTTGAAGACTCTTCCAAAACTTAGAGGTGAATCATGGATCTTGATCGGACACAATAGATAGTGGTACTCCATGCTTCCTTACAACTTTCCTGATATATATCCATGCCAGTTGATCCAATGAGAAATCCTCTAGAATAGAAATGATGTGTGCAGACTTTTTAAGATGATCCAAAACAACCCAGATTGCATTGTTGCCTTTGGATGTCTTCAGAAGTCTGGTGACAAAGTCCACGGTGATGTTCTCCCATTTCCATTCCGGTATGGGCAATGGTTGCATCATCCCCTTATACTTATGCCTATCTGCCTTCACTTGCTGACACACCAGACACTTTGATGTATATTCAATGATCTCCTTCTTCATATTATCCCACAAATAATGCTCTCGGAGATTTCGATACATCTTTGTGTTTCCTAGGTGAATAGAGAAATTTTAACTATTTGAATCATCCAAAAGTTCTTTCTTCAGCTTCAGACTTGATGGAACACATAGTCTTTCCCCAAATCTCACAATTCCTTCTTTATTAACATTAAACTCCATGGATTTCCCTTTTCCAATAGCTTCCACTTCTTCCGGAATTCCCACATCATCCTTTTGAGAATCCTTTAACCTTTCCAAATGTGATGGTTGAGCAATCATTTGTGAAAGGATTGATGATGTTCCCTTCCTTATGATTCCCATTTCCATCCTCATAAAATCTAAGAAGATTGGATCCTTTTAAATTCTAATAAATGATAGAATTGTTGGGTATTTTCTACTTAGAGCATCTACCACCTTGTTCGCTTTCCTAGGGTGGTAATGGATTGAGCAGTCATAGTCTTTGATCAGATCTAACCATCTTCGTTGTTAAATATTCAACTCTTTATGTGTGAATATATACTTGAGGCTTTTGTGGTCATAATATATTTCACACTTCTCCCAAAAGAGATAATGCCGCCAAATTTTCGAAGTGAAGATCACTGCATCTGGCTCGAGGTCATGAGTTGGATAGTTATGTTCATTATCTTTCAATTTCCTTGAAGAATAGGCAATGACTTTGTCATTTTTCATCAACACACATCCCAGGCCCTTCTTCAAAGCATCACTAAATACCACTAAAAGTTCTCCACTTGAGGGTAAAGTGAGCACGGGTGCAGTGATATGCCTCTTTTTCAACTCCTCGAAGCTTTCTTCACATGCATCAATCCAAGAAGACTTTACTCCCTTCCGAGTTATCTTGGTAAGAGGGTTGTACAATCGTGAGAAATTTCTCAAAAATCATTGATAATATCCAGCTAACCCCAAGAACATACGGATATCTGTTACCAATGTTGGCCTCTTCTATCCCTCAATTGCATCTATTTTGGAGGGATCCACAGATATCCCATTGATTGTGATGATATGGACCAAGAATGATACCACCTTCAACATAAACTCACACTTTTTATACCTGGCATAGAGCTTCTCCTTCTACAATTTCTCTAGTACAGTTCTTAGATGATCCTCATGCTCCTCCTTGGTTTTGGAGTATATCAGAATATCATCTATAAAGACTACCACAAATTTTTCGAGGTAATCTCTGAAGACTGTATTCATCAAGTCCATGAATATTTCTAGATAATTAGTGAGTCTGAAAGGCATTACTATGAATTCATAGTGCCCATATCTTGTATGAAAAGCAGTCTTGGGGATATATTCATTCTTCACCCTTACTTGATAATATCCCGACCGTAAATCAACCTTGGAGAAGTATTGTTCTCTACGCAGCTGATCAAACAAGTCATCAATTCATGGGAGAGGATACTTTTTATTTATCGTGATTTTTTTGAGCTAACAATAATCGATGCAAGGGGGCATTGATCTATCTTTCTTCTTGACTAAGAGGACTGGTGCACCCCATGGAGAAGCGCTTGGGAGTATAAAACCTTTATCCAGATTCTCCTGTAGTTGTTTCTTCATCTCTTCAATCTCCACAAAAGCCATTCTATATGGAGTTTTGGATATTGGAAACTCCCCTTGTATAAGTTCAATTAATAATTCAACATCTCCTCTAGGAGGAAGACCAGGAAATTCCTTGGGAAACACTTCAACGAATTCCCTCACAACAGGCATGTCTTCAAGGATGGTTTCTTCCTTGGACTCAATCATCTGAGCCAGATACGCATGCTCATAGGGAAGTAATATCCACGCTTGAGATGATGGAGCTAAAGAAGATTCATCTTCCACGTTGCACTTGTAAATAATCAAGGGTCGATTCTCCACACGGAGAGTGATTTACCTCTCATGGAAATTTATGTTGGCTCTATATAAGGAAAGCCAATCCATGCCATGAATTGCATCAAATTCCACCATAGGGGGTATGAAGAGGTTCGCCGGGAATTTTAATCCACATACTATGATAGGGGAGGAGTTATATTCATGGGATGCAATAATCACCCCATTTTTTGTGCTCACCAACATCTTCACTTCCATGATTTTTGGTGGAGCTAGTATTGTTCTACTAAACATTCAAGATATAAAAGAATGTGTAGATCCGAAAAAAAGTACTTTCGCTATTCTCAAATGAATAACTAGCATACCTATCACCACTTCGTTGTTGGGGTTCACTTCGGCAGTAGTGATGGAAAACTGTCATCCTTGCTGCCTTGGAGGTTATTGGTTGTCTCCGAAAACCCTTGTCTTAGGGCCCTGATTTGCAAGATGCCCTGGTTCTTTGCAGTTGTAGCAATGAATCATGCGTTGAGGTTCGAACGGAGTGTTCCTATCATCTGTCGTAGCCACGGGTCTTTCTTGCCGATAGTTAATAGCCAGATTCTCTTCTCTTCCACACCTAAAACATTTCCTCATCCTCTTCAGGCAATTCCCAGGGTGTTTGTTTCGCACCTTTGACAAGTGGGGTGCTGGATCTTCTTAGAAACGTTGGATTTATCCATCGGACCACCAGATTTGAATTCCACCTTATGCTTCTTATCCCCATGATACCTCTGAGATTCTACAATCTCCATTTCAACCTTGAGGGCACATTAGGAAATTTTCTCATAGCTATCAAAGTCACGGATCGTCAGCGCATTCCGTAAGCTGGGTTTCATCCCACCAAAGAAGCGGTCAACCATGTATTTGGGGGTAACGACAAATCCGGAAGCATATCGTGCATGCCTTGTGAGGTTTTCCTCGTACACTCCAACAGATTAGTCACCTTTTTGCTTGAGGGAAAGGAAGTCCCTTTCCATCTTAAGCCAGAGGGTGCGCAGAAAATATGTATCAAAAAACATCTCCCAGAAATCCTTCCATTCCAACACCTCAATCTCCTCCTCGGGCTTTGTATTTTTTATCAACGTCCACCATTGATTAGCTTCACCCTCTATATGATAAGCAGCCAGGAGAACCTTATCTTGTTCATAACATTGAAGGATGGAGAAGATCTTTTCAATATAGTTGATCTATTGTTCAGTGCTTGAGGGATCAGATGATCCATTAAAAGTAGGAGGCCTTTGTCTCATGAAGCTCTCGATAGCGACTTGTTCTTTCTTAGGGGGGTTTGAACGTTTCTCTTGACCCATGTTTCTATTCAAATCTTGAGTTAGCTGAGATATAAGCGTGACAAAGTTCGTGATTCCCACTCCCATTGGATTGGGCATCTCATTAGTACAGTCATCACATTGATCTTCACATCGGTTGTTAGCCATAGTCCTCCTATTACCGGCCATTGGATGGAATAAAAGGAAAGTTAGGGGTAACACGTAAAGGGTAATCCAAATACAAAAGCTTATGACTTATAAATAAATTTTATTTCATTAACTTAGGAATCTATAGGCTTCAATTTATGTTATCTATGATCTACTTTCTAACATATATTCGTTGGGGAGGTTTTTTTAATTCCCTTAATAAGGGTTCATACTAAGCTTGTGAATTTACCAAAGCATATCCCCTGGGAGTGTCATAACCAAGAGTGCAGCAAGGACCGTTGTCATGCACCAGTTCCTGTTCGAGTCTAGCTCAAAGCGGTGTTTTCGGGTTTTACCCCTAAGATACATATGTGCCAGAGCCGCCTCTACCTGCTCGTATCCTGATAGGGATGCATTTTCTTGATAAACAACTTACTCAATAATCACCAAACATAGGGATGTTTTTATTATACTTAGTCTTGTCTCTAAGGCTTGAATAGGGTTTTCTAATCCTAATCCCAAAAATAAATAAACCTATCCTCTGATACCAACTATGACAACCCTGGTTTTATTACAAACTTAAACCTGATTTATTACATAATTCTTTCACTTGATACAATATAGAATATTGAGAGGTCTAGTGTATTTGGGGCTTAGGAACATTAAATAACAAATTAAAACATGAAATAAAACATCTTTATTGCAAACATCTTTACATGACCACTACATTCCCTCTTTCTTAGAATTGCATGGGATAACCTCAGGACATGCATAAGAAAAGGGTGAGCTATAAAGACCAGTAAGGGAATAATCATGGAATAACATGAGGAATACAATACATGACAGACAATAGGAATATCAATAGATCACAAGAGTATCATAAACATAAAGGCATGATAAATCATGACAATAAAAACAAGGAAATGTTGCAACAACACTTAACATGGAATTAGCATGAGCCAAGGCTCATTGCACATGGAGCATGAGTAAATCCTCATTACACATGAAGAATGAGTAAAACCTCATTTCACTTGAATTAGAATTATTCAACATCCATTGTACATTATTTATCATGATACTATACTTTACCCAATGTATTGGAGCGCTATAAGGCACACCCTTCTTAAACATTTCATTTCATGCATGAGTGTGCTACATGGATCATATATCATGGATTCATAAAACATAATCATTTATTCCATGATAAAGGAATGTTTAATTAATACATGTAACCTTATAATCAATATGTAAATGTACATAGAGGTGAATACCCTTGATAGATAAATGGGCATGGTATTCACTAAACAATGACATTGGCTTTGAAAATCGGTGTAATTTCGGTATCTTAACAGTGTGACGTAAGAACTCATAAAAATGGTGGATGATAGAGAAAGGGGAGTCTCGTCATATTTACATAAAATGGACAGTAAGGGGGTCATATAGATACATTTATCAAAAATTGTAATGTAATTTAGATTCATGATACAAAATAATTGCTTGAATGTAAATGAGGAGAGAGAAATTCCTTTCGAAATTTCGGCAGAATAAAAAGTGTACATGGGAGGCATTTAATGAGAGGTAAAGTAGTGTCCCACCATTCAAAAATAAAGAGGGAAGTATGGGGGAGGTGAAAAACCATACCCCAAAATTTATAATTTAAATTAAAAGGGCATAACAACTTAAAGAAAATTGGACAAAATGAGAAAGGAAGAAAAAAACCTTACATGGAAGTGTGCTTCCAAAGGCTTGAGAGAGGATTGAGATAGGTTTCTTGGCAGCTTGGGGAACCTTGGAAGGATTTTAGGGAGAGTAGGGAAGATTTTGGACGAACTCCAAAGGCTTTTAGTGAGGATAAAGCTGGATTTTTGGTGGGTTTATATAGGAAAGGTGAGGGAATTCTTTATTATTTAGGGTTGGGACATCTCACGTTAAACTAATTCAAACCACAAACCAGCCCATGGTTTTTTCCAAAAGGGGGTGTAAAAAAAATTTATAAGGCCAAAGTCCTAAATTCTTAAAATAATGGGGTTTCTTATGTGAAGATGAGTCACACTCCCAAGGAAAACAATTTAAAAAGACAAGATGTTTAATAAGCCTTCAACGGTCCATTAATGCTTTGTAAAATAAGTCAAACATACCTAAAATCACATTATTTTAATGGAAAAACATATATTGGCCGAACATAATTATTATAGTATTTTATTACATCACTATTGTATAATTATGATGTCATAAAACACATTATATATTTAAACGTTATTTAATTTGTACCCAAAAATTTGACTCTCTCAGAAAATTATGAAAAATTAACCATTTGATAATTTAGACATCCTGATTCCAGAAATAATATTAATTTCATCTAAATATTTTTATAATTATGTTAATTTTCAGTTTTAAAATAAAAATTGACATTTATCGAAAATTCATGGGTTTTGACAAAAATGGCTTTCAAACCTTAATAAAAATTACAACTGCATTCATAAAATTATACGATCATTTATATTTGATAAAACCTAATTTAATAATAATAATAATAATAATTTATTAAAATATTATTTAATACAAAATTCCATTAATTCATAAAAATAGATTTCTTAGTTGAATATTAACTAAAAACACTATTTGAGCTTTAAAAACTATTTATAAGGTAACAAAAATAACATGAAAATATATTCATTATTATATACAAAAATAATGTACATAACCATAGTGATAAGTTCTTGTTACATAACCCCTTATTACACCCACATAAGACTAAAGAGTAAGGTGTGCGATGGTGACAGACTCTTGGGGTGGCTTGGATAACATTGCTCGAGTGGTAATCTCTATCAACTTCCACTTCTCTCGTAGGTGGTCCCGCTTGAGCTCAACCTGTTGAAGCTCGGCTTGGTCTTGGTCAAGAGCGAAGCCCAATGATGCCAACTCTTTTTTGAGTTCTGAAAAATGGGCTTCGTATGGGGCATGTCTACTGGATGAGGCCATAACTTCCTTTGTCTGAGTAAATTGGATTTGTTAAATCCCTATATTTATACTAATCATGTGATCACTGTTCAACAGCAACATTAGCAACGGTCAAAATTATTAACATAAAACCAAAGAAGTTGACATTTTATATAAACATTTTACATAAGGATACATTTAATTAGATCAATAGGCATTTCCATTAATGAATTTTTGGGTCGTTACAGTCAAACTCTTGGAGGAGGAGCATCCAACGTATGAGGCAGGGTTTAGCTTCGGGTTTCTTTAAGAGGAATCAAAGGGCAACATAGTCAGAAAACAAAATCACTTTTGACCCAAGAAGATATGAATGAAATTTTTCCAAGGAAAATACAATATAAAGGAGTTATTTTTCAGAGGTTATGTAGTTTACCTAGGTAGGGTCAAGGGTACGTGAGGCATACCTAATGACATGAGGAGCCTTATCAACCCTTTGTGATAAAACTGCCCCAACAGAAAAGCTAGAGGCATCACACATAAGTTCGAAGGGGAGATCCCACATTGGTGGTTGGATGATGGGAGGTGATGTGAGACTCCTTTTATGTTAATTTAATGCATCCTCATAATTTTTATCAAACAGAAAATCAAAATATTTCTGTAATAACTGGGATAATGGAAGTGTTATCTTACTAAAGTTATTAATGAATCGGTGGTAAAAACCAGCATGACCGAAGAATGATCGCACCTCACGAACACATTTTGGATTTGGAAGGGATGAAATTAATTCAATTTTAGATTTATCAACTTGAATTCATTTATTTGAAATGGAATTACCAAAAACTATCCCTCGCTCAACCATGAAATGACATTTCGCATAATTTAAAACAAAATCTTTTCCAATGCAGCAGCGGAGGGTAGAATCTAGGAGTTCCAAAAAAATCATGAAAAGTAGAACCATATACAATGAAATCATCCATAAATAATTCCATAAAACTCTCAGGGTACTCAAAAAAAATAATCAACATATATCACTGAAAAGTTCTAGGAGCATTACATAGACCGAATGGAATCCTTCTGTATGCAAATGTGTCGAATGGACAAGTAAATGTTGTCTTTTCTTGATCCTAGAGGGCTATAGGTATTTGTAAATAACCCTAATAGCCATAAAAGAAACAATAATGGGACTTACCATCCCTTCATTCTAACATTTGGCCAATAAAAGGAAAAGGAAAGTGGTCCTTCTGCGTGGCTTGATTCAGTCGACAGTAGTCAATATAGACTCGCCAACTATTTTTCACACGTGTTGGAACCAATTCATTCATTTCATTTGACACAACTTTTATTCCTGTTTTTTAGGCACACTTTTTACTGGCCTAACCCATTTACTATCATATATAGGATAAATGATCCCCACAACAAGTAATTTACTGACTTCCAATTTTACAACTTCAAGGAGAGTGGGATTCAACCAACATTGAGATTGTCTTACGGGCTTAGCCTCATCATCCAAAAGTATATTGTGCATACAAATATATGGGATAATCATGGTAATATCAGCCAATATCCATCCTATTTCCTTTTTACACTCACTTAAAAGGTTGAGCAGTTTCGATTCTTGTTGTGGAGAGAGGTTATTGGAAATAATGATGTGCAATTGGTCAATACCCTCAAGATATGCATATTTTAAATTAGAATGAAGTTTTTTAAGTTCCAACACCAGTGGTTTCTGGATTGAGGGAGGAAATTTAGGGGGAGTGAGGTCTATTAAACTTTATATCTACTCATGTTTATTCTCTAAAGATAGATAATCTATTGAAATGAGATTTGTAGAATCATCGACGGTCATGGGTACCTCAGAATGAAAACGCTCATCAATTAAAGAAAAAAATTTACACTTTTCAGAACCCCCAAAACACTCAAAACATGAATCAAAACTCAAATCATCCAATGGTGAAGAAAATAAAAATGAAACAGAATTTGGGATGAGGAGAGAATTGTGTGTGTTTTCATCGTTTGAGATCACTTCCATCGAATAGACAAGAAGAGTGTAGTGCTCTTCAATGGGGTGTTTCATAGCCTCAAGGATGTTAAAACTGGCATTTTATCCTCTGAATTCCATGTATAACACACCATTGTGAACATTGATGATTGTCTTTGCTATTTTGAGGAATGGACTCCGAATTATGAGAGGAGAAAGTCATTGGATTTGGGTATCTTCCATCTCAAGAATGTAGAAATCAGTAGGGAAGATGAGATTCTTCACTCTTACAAGGACATCCTCAATCACTATAGTTGGATGTGGAGTACTTAGGTTGGCATGTTATACGAAAATACCCATTGGTTGAAGCTCTCCAACCAGCAGAGAAGTGTACACAGAGTGAGGCATTACATTAACAGAATCACCTAAATCTAGCATAGCATCAGAAAATAAAGTCTCCCCTATGGTACATGGTATTGTGAATGTGCACGGATCCTTGAATTTGGTTGGAATTGTTGGTTGAATTAAGGATGATACATTAGTACCCATGTTGAATCTTTCATTCCCCTTCAGACATCATCTATAGGTGGAAAGTTCTTTAAGAAATTTTGCATAACGATGAATTTACTTGACTGCATCCAACAATGGAATATTAAATTGAACTTTTTTAAATGTATCCATTATTTCATTGTCAATATCATTATCAATGTTTTTATTATATTTAGATAGTCTTTGAAGGAACGGAAGAGGAATGGATTTTTCATGGGAATCCTTAATGATAATTTTATTTCCCTTTTTATTTTGTTTTTCTTCATTGGAATCTTTTATGGGTGGAGAAAGAGTGTTTTTAAGAGGGGGACATGCCTGTTGCGTAGAATCAGTAGAAGGAGAACCTTGTTTACCACTACGAAGTGTAAATGCACATAAATTACCTTTATCCTTTGGATTGGTAATGGGTAGGGATGGTAGTTGTCCAGAACCTTGCATCGTAAGATCATCGATGGTGTTCGCCAATTACCCCACTTGAGTTCGTAGGTCTTGATTTGTAGATTGTGTGGTTTTTTGGAACCATAGGTTCTGGGTTTCCATTTTCTTCACCATATCCTCTAGGCTTGGTTTAGATTTTAGAGGAGAAGGATGATTGTTTTGAGAATTTGAACGACAAGAAGGTTGCATACCTTGGCCTTGTTGATACCAATTCTGCTTGGGGTAGCTTGAGTTTCCTCCTTGTCGTTACTATGGTTGATCTTGCCACCCTGGATTTGGATTTGGCCTGAATTGTTATTGCTTGAAGGGAGGTGCTTGTTGGAATATATGCCCTAGAAACATGACTACACAAGACTCGGGTGAATCCTGATGTTGTGGGCACTGGTTAGAAAAATCAGAGTTGTCATAACAAATACCATAGTGTAATGGAACAGGAGTAGATTGTGAGTTACCTTGTTCTTGAGCTAATTTCCTTAGAAGGGTATGCATCTCATCAAGATTTTTATCTACCTTTTGTTATAGAGATGAATGACTTACCTCATGAACTCCTCAAGTTGGTGAAATAGCTCGTGTATTAAATTGTTGTGCATTTTGAGCAATGTTGGCTATTAATTCACGAGTGGTGGAAGGAGTTTTATCAACCAAGGCACCACCAGCTGCTGCATCAATCATTCCGTGATCCATGTGGATAAGTCCCTCATAGAAGTATTGGATTAATAGTTGTTCACTAATCTGGTGGTGGGGGCAACTTGATCAGATTCATTGGAATCTCTCCATGTATTCATGAAGGGTCTCTCCTTATGATTACCTAATGCCACATATTTCTTTCCTAATAGATACAGTTCGGGAGGAAGGTAATAACTTCTCTAGAAAGAGTCTTTTCAGGTCATTCCAGTCCCTAATTCTGGTAGGAAAATATTATATCCAATCTTTGGCTACACCATCAAGGGAGAAAGGGAAGGCCCTAAACTTAATTAAGTCCTCAGACACAATTTGGGGTTTCATGGTGGAGCGTACTATGTGAAATTCCTTTAGGTGTTTATGAGGGTCCTCACCAGGAAGACCATGGATTTTAGGTAGAAGGTGGATGAGGCCTGATCTTAGTTCGAATTTGGCTGCTTCCTCGGGATATTGGATGTACGCAGGTTGGTACTCCGCATCCAGGGTAGTCAGTTCTTTTAAGGTTATATTATATTCAGCCATGTTTTCTTGGATAAGATTGGGTTCAATTTTTGATTGGTTTATGAACACTTGAGGTTCCACAATGGGTTCTTTATTTTTACTTGATTGACCTTCTCTAGATGCCTTGATTTGTGTGTAAAGTGTCTTTTCAATTTCCAGGTCAAATTCATGCAGTTTTTCTTTTTCTGATTGGGTCATACAAATAAGTTGTGAAGTTTGTTTTTTTAATATGGATAAAATAAATTAATAAGGGTGAAAAGATAATATAATTTTATAATACAGAATTATAGAGAGGGAGATGTAGAAGATGAAGTGGAGAGAGAGAGAGAGATAAAGAACACACAAAAAACAACCAAAAATAAAGACAAAACCCCAAAACAAAAACAATCAAATGGGGGTGGGGTATTGAAAGAAGTACTAATAAAGAAGTAAAATAAATAAATAAAATGAAGTAAAGAAAATAAATGAACTTGACTCCCTGGAAACGGCACCAAAATTTGATCGCGTTGTCGAGCGTATCAAATTATTTGTTTAATTTTGACTAGAATTTCTGCAGTATAGTAGCAACCCTAGGTCGTCTCTCGACGGAGCCTTAGATCATTAATTTAAAAAAAGGGTTTTGATTATGAAAGTATAAAGGTACATGGGGTTTATTAACACCTGGGTTTGATGATAAAAGTTGTCAATAGAAAATTAAAGCGATTAAACAAAGTACGAGTAAACAAGATTGATTAAACGTGATCAACCTGGGGTACTCTAATGATGTTCATCCTTCATTGCATCATGATATAGGGTTATGATATTTTAATCAATGGTTTTTAACACCTAGAACCAGAATGTTACTATGTTTATACTAGGATACCACCTAGGGTTCATTTGAAAACACACAATGATTCACAGGACACCACCGATGATTGGGTGATTTGTGTTCGACGTCATAACCGAAACTCACCAAGGCAACACGCGAAGAACTCGATGTTTTGTACAGGTTTGTATGTTATTTCACTGAGATACCATGACATAAATTTTCATGAACTTGACATTGTTTATGCGAGTGTAATTGACCAATATGAACCACACACACACTGCAATTGAAAGGGGGGAAAGGAAGTGGTGAACGGTGTGTGAAACATCACATGAATGGGTACCCCCAAACATGATCATATGAGTTGAGCTTGACATACCAGTACATAACTAAATAAAATAAGAATATAGGATGATTAAAAACAACATAACAACCTGGAATTAAAAATATCATTCATGTATTACAAACATGAAGCTTGGGATTACATCACATTCCTCCCCGGGTGATCACAAGGGGTTTAGAAATCCATGGGAGGGGAGGAAGAAGAAGATGTTGAAGTAGCACTTACCATAGCCTCCATAACTTCTAGTGATGATGAAAATACCTCTTTGGGACTCCAAAATGGCAGAAATTTGGCTCTGATTCGAAATACTAAATGGGGTGCCCAAGGTGCAAATTTACAGGCAAAGTTGGAAGGTGGTTTGAGGCACATAGAATTCTTCAACCCAATTGTAACACTTGTTTCGGCCTACAGACAACATTATCTCGATTTTTAGAAAATAATAAATTTGTATCCCAACCTGTTTTCTGTATCCAAAAAACGTTTGGAACCCTTTGGACACGTACAGCTCGAGATATTGATAAAATACAAAACATCGCATCTGACTTTGTGTAGACTGGATTTCTTGGATAGATCAGTTAGGATTGGAATCGTAGAGGCCTAATTAGGCTTAGGTTCCTTAATATGAAATGCATCACGTTAAATTTTGGACCATCCCACAAACTATGAGACCATTTGGATACATGTAATTTTCTAAACAGGAACAACAATGGATAGGTCTTCATGGATCCATGCAATTTTGGACCATTTTTCTTCCACTTCATCAAGGGCCCTTCAAATCATCTCCTCCTACATTGAAATAATAAAAACAAGTAACATTTATCATTTTAATAGTGATTAAAATTAATTCATTGATTAAAACATAAAGTGAAATTTACTATTATATTTGGAATATTCATCACAAAACCAGTTTAAAACAACAATGTAAGGGTGGATTTGAATAGTGAATAAGTGTGTGATCATTTAGAATGGAATGAATTTTTAGTATGTAATGGGGGTATATATCTGTTATAAAAGGAAATATGTTCATTATAAATTTGATTTTTAGAAATATGATTATTGGGAATATGGTAATTGGATATACATGTATTCGAGAGCTACATTGAACTTGTTTATTTGTAGTAACAAATATAAAATAATATAATGCACAAATAACAATGAATGATACAAAAATATAATATTTAATTAAAATATTTATTTATGAAAATATTTTAACGTGTTCCATATTATTTTTATTATTAATTTATGATATGACGTATTTATAAAATCAAGAAAAGTATTATTATAAGGACCCGACCTTAAAACATTGCATAATCTTGAATTAAATTAATAATTCACATTGAGGATCATTTCAGGTTTAGAGTTTTAGATAATTAGGCCATAACTATTATATATCTACTTGAAAATTACACGTATACACTACTACTCAGTATCCATTTTTTCCATTAAATAAAAACACTTATAAAGAAACATGTCTAGTTCCAAGTTTTAAATAGCATGACTTTTCCTTGATCCCTTCTTTGGCCATATTCATCTTTAACTATTGAGGAAAACATTTTAAAAACATGGTATGAGCATAAAAATCCCAGTAAGGGTTATAAATTAATGAAATAAAACATCATCCCATCAATAAATACAATTCAATGAAACCATTCTTTTCAATAATAACATACCAAATGAAATCATAATATTTATGAATAATACACAGAAAACATAAATCATAAAGGTAACTTAGGGCATAGAAAACATAATTACAATGTAGTTATCATAGCTACGTAGGGAGTTAATTTGGAATACCCATAACATTATATTCCCTAAATCTATTAGGATAAGCATTAACGTTACCTATGTCATGTTACCCAATGCGTTGGAGAGCTATCTCAGGCTCACCTGTCTTAGGTTTATCACAGAACCACACGTATATGTAAACAATGCCCAATAACCATAAAATAATCATAACACACAACACAAGCATAAAGTAAATATAACATTTCCACATTAAAATCACAATATACCATATCATGATATTGAAATAAACAATTCTTTATCAAACCATTTTTAAAACCATTTAAAACATTTAATAAAGAGATTTTTGGAATCAAAGTGTCTCATACCACTTTGAAAGTTTTAAAGGAATTAACATTTTAAAACATTAATGTCCATATAAATAAATCCTAAAACCCATTTTTAAAACATAGACATTAATGAGAAATATTTAGAATAATAAATCATTAAAACATTTAAAATGATATTATAGTTAAAGAGTTTTTAACAAAATTAGAGATGCTTGAATACAAACAATTGATTAATAACATCAATAAAATCTTATAGTATCACAAGAAAAAAGATATTCATGATATAATACATCAAAGGGCAGTATATATACCATATAAAAGTGAATTTACTCATAAAAAAATAAGTCTTAATGGAATGTAAATTGATATGAAATCTATTATAAAGACAGTATCCTTATATTAACGATAAATAAATGACCACATTATGTTTGAAAAATATATATACACCTAATATAAGTAAATATTATGTGTAAAACAATCAGATGACATTCACACATATTAATATATTGACATAATAAATAAGTATAAGTTTAAAACAATGAATTGAAATTGGGTTAAAAGTTCGCTAACTAAAATTATATATCCTAATGGTGAAACATAAAAATTCATAAATAAGTATATATAATAACATATCCCAACATTTTATAATTGAAATTTAAAGACATAACATAAAATAAGCCTTTGACTAGAGGAGGAGGGTGAAAGGTTCCCTTACCGAATTGGTATCTTATGAAACATACACCACATGAAAGAAGGATCATAAAATGAAGAATTAAATACCCATAAATTAATGTATATTACATAATGAATACAATCATGGGCAGTACATACACCATAAAAAAGGAAATAGTGGCAAATATAGCCAGAATCTCACAGGAATAAAAAGTTAGATGAAAACCCATTACCACGTTGTAATCAATCGAGTCATAAGACCAAAAGTTAACAACCACAAAATCAATCACAGAATACCATGAATATAAATAGAATCATGTTAATATATATCAAATGGCAGTACACAATACACCACATTCAAGAAATATGTGGCGAATAATGGAAATATCACAGAACTAAATGTGAGATAAGAAACCCCTTACCTCTTGTCCAAATTAACTCGTTTGTTCCTTGAGCTTTCTGAATAATAAAAATAATTTAATTTCTAATTTATTAATAAAATATTCAAGTTTATTATTCCTTTTATATCACTTATTACTTTTCTATAACAATTAGTTAATTTTTTGAGTTCATATTGGACATTTTGTCAATGTTCGGAACTTGAGTAAAAAATGAACTTGTTATAATTACAAATTGTACATGTCATAAAAATTACATTATCTACAGAATAATATTCATGATATAGATATCATATATATCATATATATCTAGTATTTATTTATTTATTATATTACATAAAATTTGGAGATAAGAAATAAAATGCACCGTTCATGGAGATGGCAAGTTGTACGTACACATGAACACTACTTTCATTTATATTTCTTAATGGAATGAAAATATAATGATAAATAGTTATATTATAATTATAGTATAATATAATATATAATTTAATTATATCCATAATTTATACATTACACATATGGCATGAACGAGTCATATCACTTTGAGGGGGTGGTAGTCCGCACTTTCTCAAATGAAATTATCGCATTTACCCATTATGGAAAAAATAAAGGTATGATATAAATGGTAAATACAGAATCATACAAACAATATAAAAATAATATATATCATATATAAATATAGTTCCATCATAATGGCCACCATGATAGGTTGTAGGATATAATTGGACAATCATCGTTTCGTGAGGCAGTGCTTTGTCGTCCACATAAACAGTATGTTCTTTTAACCATTAAGTGGAGGTGTGTGTAACTATAGTTATAATACTTCTCATAAAAACAACCTATTATATTGAGTATACTGGTTTTGTTATAAAATAAATTAATCAAAAGATTTTATGGGGTTGGAGAAGAAAAATAAAACAAAATAACTTAAGAGAAGATGTTACCATTAAATCAGGTATCTCCATTTGGTTTGAACCAAAAGGATTAATTTAATTGCCTTATTCCATGGGGAAGGATTCTTGAAGGAGGATAGGGATTATGGAGATTAATAGAGTAGAGGTTTGATGAGGCAAGGGGCTTGAGAAGTGTGATGAATGAGTTAGAAGTGAGGGCTTTTTATAAGGGGTGGAGGGGCTCTTTAGGAATGTTTAAAAAATATTATTTTATTATAAAATGATTTTCGGTTTCTAAAAGTCCAAAACTCATTAAATTAAAATATAAGATCACATGTTCGAAATAAGATCATCCAATAATAATTGGACAGGTTTTTTATATTGTTTTAATTTTTATAATCTTATTTATTTAAATAATTCATTAATGTGGTAAACATTACATCATTATTATGTCATAAATAATTTTATTTATTTAATGTCTAAAAATAAAAAATAATACTATGATGTAAGAAATATTCTCAAATTTCCAATGAATATTTATAGTCCAAGTGATAACTTATATAACCTTATGTAAAAATTTATCTACTAAAAGATATATGATTATGTCATTTTTACATTACTTTAAATTAATTAATATAAAGTGTCATTATCACTCCCATGTGGTTCCATGGGTCCCAAAATAGACCCAAAGGATGACCATGGTCGGAAATGAATCAAAAATAGGATTAAGAAACATGATATGGAAATTTAATATTATTATAATATAATTTTGTTACCCTTATTTACCAGATTTACCCTTTAACCATGGTAAATAAAATATTTACTTTGGTAAATATTTAAAATGTCTAAAAATATAAGTTACCTATTTACACAATTTGGACCATGATTCCTAATATGGAATCCATTTTTCCAAATTCAAAACATATAAGTAGCAGAAATTAATTAAAAATTAATTCCCACTTTCAAAACAAAAAACATGTTTTGAAGAAATAATAACTATTAAAAGATGGACACTTGTTTATTTCCAATTTCAAAGTGAAAATATATCCAATGCCCAAAATTGGATTAAATGGTAAAAATATAATATAATTAAACTTTATATCCATTTATAAAGATAATATAACCCTACAAATAAATTAGATTAAAAGTCAGTTTTGAATTAAAATATAGTATTTTTCACTATTCATAAAAAATGAATTTTATCAGAAAAATACCAAAATTTTATCCAAAGTAAATTTTGATGTCCCAATTATAAAGAAGAATATTATTTTTTCAAATAAAACATATAAAAGTGACAAAAAATAGATATAAAGAGGTTACTCCATCAAAAGGCTGTAAATCGACCTTTTAATGAATATTAGAGTGTTTATTCTTAAAATCAGATTCTTTCTTATTTTAAGCCTCTAAAAGTTATTAGATAAATGTAAAAACATTTAACAAAGATGTATATTAATATTTTAGTTAGTTATTTCCATTCCCGCCAATACAACGACTAGGCTTTAACTAGAATTTAAAATAATATTATATTATTATTTTTCTATAAAACTCAACATTGTGTGTAACAAAATATTTCAAAGAAACTTGTTGTTGCGTATCAGGTACGCCATCGAACAGAGAATACCCTTTAAAGTAAAATTAATATTTCACTCACAAATGTTAATAAAAATAAAAATATTATATTCTTGATTTACATGGAATGTTTCATCCTTCCCCCCTTTTGGGAATTGTGTCCTCGAAATTTTAAAATTGGGCTTCGAAACTTCATTGAAAGTCTCATATCGGAAAAAGAGTCAATAAAAATATCACTTTAAAATAAATGAGGAGAAGTAAAAAAGGTCAACCGAGACAAAAAATACTAGGATTCCATGAAAATATGGATATGGAAGAGAAACTAACTCTCATAGATTAATAGAGAGTGATAGAGAACTTGATCACGGAAAGTTAACCACCAGAATACAATAAATTTGTGGTTGGGTAAAACGTTTAATGATAAAAGAGATCTTATAACATTTTTTCTTCAAGATCCTTTTCATAAAGTTAAATAATTTTATTAATAACTACACTAAGGTCATAAGGAAAAATACTTGTCATGTTGAGTGTCATCCTTTAATAAAATTCTACCAAAAACTCATCTTTTTTACAAACTGTAAGTATTTATGATGACTTTTTCACACCTAAAGTGCTAGAATAAACTTCTATAGTATCACATAATCTTCAAAAGATGAACTATATATTTCCAATATCTTTAGACATCAAAAAATACAAAATTGGTTAGTACAAGATCAGATAATTCCCAAAAGCGTAATCCTCTATAAAAATAAATACTACTCTTAATATCCATAATTCAACAAAAAATACCCAAGGTTCAACAAAGACCATTCAATACACAATTTTCCTTAAAATTCTTCAAAATAATACAAACTAAGATTGAAACCAAAAACTCATAAGAATTTGACCACATAGTCTTTCATGATAAATCTTATCATTTATCTCTAAATAACATCGACTACTCTTAAAGTCTCATACTAATGTGTTACTAACCTAATCACATATTCTCTCTGACAAGTTAATCATTTCAATAAATAACCCAAATCACCATATGTGCAAAATAAAAACATAGATTCTTCCAAAATAAAATTTCAACCATTACTCCAAAAATAAGATCCCAGAGTATTTTATTTCCATTAAGCATATAATGTTCCCCAAAAGAGGGAACATCTTCAAAAATAACCTTTATCACTTAATCACCAAATCATTTTCCTATATTAATGATATCTATTTGATAAAACATAAGTTCCAAAAATCAACTTATTCTTGATCCATAAAATCATTTAACTTACAAGAATAACTCATACTAACCAGGTACTTCACGTAGGAAAATGGTAGGTGATGCACCCTTATCGCCCTTCGGTGGTGGGATTGATTTCTGCCGCCTTTCCAGATGTGACGGGTGGTCCTCAATCTTATGGGTTGTCATTTTTATAAAATTCAAAAATTACTCTATCATGTTTTAATCTCAAATGTCTTTTTATACAATTCATTTTTCATCCCAATAAATTAAGACCTCAACATCTTAAATATTGTCATTTTTTCACCTCCATATGATAAAACAAAACTATTCCCAAAAGAAAGAACATCATACCTTGATCATGGTGTCCATATGGTTTCATCATAATCTTGTTCACCTAGGTATAAGGTCCATGCATTGAAACAATGATTTAGATATCCTTCAAAATTATTTTCTTCCTTCATCCAAATACACTTCATACAAATTGGGTCATATGGGTGTTCGCAGAAAAATAGTTTCAGAAAATAATCATGCATGACATATAATTTCAAAACATCTCATAAAACATGATTTTTATAGAACAGTCGAACTGAGTTTGAGATGAAACTTTCAATAAATGGTACTTCTAAAATACCATAAGTATGTGTTGAGAGACTATATTATAAAAGAAAATATAAATAGGTTCCTCAAGGGTCTCATTCTTCAGCACCTTTTTCAAAATCATAATATGCTTCAAAATCTTATGATAAGGTAAAATAATTGAAAAGGACTTGATAATATTTACCTTTCTTGAAAATATGAGAATATTGAGATAATATAATTTGATTAAATACAACCCATGATCCACGATGATATATAGGTATAGTGGAGGTGTTTGATAAATTATACAATTGCTTGCAAGTGAGTTGTATTCTAAAAAAAGTTTCACAATCATCTAAAGAAGACTTTGCAATAATTATTGCAAGCATGTCATTAGGAAGAGATAGGAATTTAGTTTGAGATCCTACTCCTTCCATTTTAACCGACTTTCCTTGATCTGAAAAATTTATAAAACAAGGATTTAACTAAAATAATAGATATAGGGACTAACCATGTGTTTACCGAAAACTCATAATCCCTAAATATTTCTAAACCGACCTATGATACCAACTATAAAGACCCAACATTAGAACATTACATAATCTTGAATTAAATGAATAATTCACATTGAGGATCTTTTCAGGTTTATAGTGTTAGAGAACTAGGCCATAACTATTACATATCAACATGAAAATTGCACGTAAACACTACTACTTTGTATCCATTTTTTCATAAAATAAAAACTCTTAAAAAGAAACATGTCTAGTTGTATGTTTTAGACAGCATAGCTTTAACTTGAACCCATCCTTGACCTTATTCATATTTAAGTGATGTGTAAAAAATTTCAAAAACATGGGATGATCATAAAAATCTCAGTAATGGTTATAAAATAAGGAAAGAAAACATTATCCCATCAATAAATACAATTCAATGAAACCATACTTTTCAATCATAACATACCTTATAAAATCATAAAATTTATGAATAACACACCAAAATCCTAAATCATAAATGTAATTTATGGCATAAAAACAAACTTACATTTTAGATATCACAGCTACATAGGGAGTTACATTAGAATACTCATTACAGTATATTCCCTAAATCTCTAAGGAGAAACATTAACATTCACCTCAGTCAGGTTACCCAATGCATTGGAGAGTTGTCTCAGGCTCACCCGCCATAAGTTTATCACAGAACCACACCTATACGTAAACAATGCCCAATAACCATAACATAATAAGAAAACATAACTCAAGAATAAAGGAAATATTATATTTCCACATTAAAATCACAAAATATCATATCAATATATTGAAAAAACATTTCTTTATCAAACCATTTTCAAAACCATTTAAAACATTTAAAAAATAGATTTTTGGAATCAAAGTGTCCCTACCACCTTAAATATTTTCATGGAATTAACATTTTAAAACACTATTTTCTATATAAATAAATCCTAAAAACCATTTTTAAAACATGGAAATTAATGAGAAATATTTAGAATAATAAATCTACAAAACACTTAATACGATATTTTAGTTAAAGAGTTTTAAAAAAAATGAGAGACGCTTGAATACAAAAAATTGAGTAATAACATCAATAAAAGATTATAATATCATGAGAATAGAACAATTCATGATATAATATCTCCAAGGGTAGTATATACACCATATAAAATATAATTGGTGCATAACAAAAAGAAGTCTCAATGTAATGTAAATTGAGATGAAATCCATTATAAAGAATGTGTCATTAGATTAAGGATAAATGAATGACATAATTATTTGTGAAAAATAAAAATACACCCAATAAAATGATATATAAATTGAAAAACAATCATATTTCATTCACACATATTAATATATTGATTTAATAAAGAAGTAGAAGTTTAACCTAAATAATTGAAATTGGGTTAAGAAATTCCCTTACCAAAATTCTACAGCCTAACGACATAAAATAAAAATTCAGAAAATGAGTGGATGAGAGAGAAAAGGGTATCTCGTCATATGTATATACAATTTACAGAAATAATAATATAGAATAACATATCCCAACATTTTAGAATTTAAATTTAAACACATAACATAAAAGAAGTCTTTGACTAGAATAGGAGGGTGAAAGGTTTCCTTACCGATTTGGTAACTTATGAATCCTACACCACATGAAATAAGGATCATAAAATGAAGATTTAAATACCCATAAATTAAATTATATTATATATTTAATACAATCATGGTCTGTACATACACCACACAAAAGTAAATGGTGGAAAAATAACATGAATCTCATGAGAATAAAAAATGTGATGAAAACCCCTTACCACATTGTAATCAATCGAGTCGTAAGACAAAAAGTTAATAACAACCAAATGAATCATAAAATACCATGAATATAAATAGAATCACGATAATATATATCATATGGCAGTACACAGTACACCACATTCAAGAAATAAGTGGTGAACAATGGAAATCTCGTGGAATTAAAAGTGAGATAAGAAACCTCTTACCTCATGTCCGACTTGACTCATTTGTTACTTATTCTTCCTAAATAATAAACTTAAGTTAATTTATACTTTATTAATAACCTTTTTCAATTTTATTATTACTTTTATATCACTTATTACTTTACTATAACAATTAGTTAATTATTTGAGTTCATATTGGACATTTTGTCGATGTTCGGAACTTGAGTCAAAATTGAACTTGTTATAATTACAAATTGTCCATGTCATAAAAATTCCATTATCTCCAGAATAATATTAATGATTTAGATATCACATATATCATATATATCCAGAATATATGTATTTATAAAAGTATATAACTTCTATAGATAACAAATGAAATGCACCATTCATAGAGACAGTATGTCATACATACACATGAACGCTACTTTCATTTCTATTTCATATTTAATGGAATGAAAATGTAATGATAAATATTTATATTTTATTTTTAGTATAATATCATATATAATTTAATTATATCCATTATTTATACGTTCCACATATGACTTGAAGGAGTCATTTCACATTGAGGGGGCGGTAGTCCGCACTTCCTCAAATGAAATTATCGTGTTTACCCATTATGGAAACTATAAAGGTTTGACATAAATTGAAAATACAGAAGTATTGAAACAATAAAAATATAATATATATCATATATAAATATAGTTTCATTATAATTTCTAACATGAGAGGTGGTAGTATATAATTGAACAATCATTGTTTCATGAGGCTGTAGTACGTTGTCCACAGAAACAGTGTGTTCTTTTAACCATTGGATGAAGGTGTGTGTAAGTGTAGTTCGAAAACATCTCATAAAAACTACCTATTATATTGAGGATATTTGTGTTGTTATAAAATAAATTAATAAAAAGATTTTAGGGGGTTGTAGAAGTAAAATAAAACAAAATAACTTAAGAGAAGACTTTACCTTTAAATCGGGTATCTCCCTTTGGTTTGAACCAAAAGGTTTAATTGAATTTCCTTCTTTCTAGAGGATGACCTATATAAGGAGGAGAAATATATAAAGAGAATAATTAGGAAGAGTTTGGATGAGAAAAGGTTTTTGAGAAGTGTGAGGAATGGGTTAGAAGTGAGGGATTTTTATAAGGGGGAGGAAGGGCTCTTTAGGAATGTTTAATAAAATTTATTATATAATTATTTTCAGTTTATAAAGGTCCAAAACTCATTAAAGTCGAAGCTAAGATGACTCATGTTCAAAATAAAATCACCCGATAAGAATTGGACATGTTTTTTATATTGTTTTAATTTTTATAATCTTATTTATTTAAATCATTCATTAAGGAGGTAAACACTATATTATTACTGTGTCATAAATAATTTAACTTATTTGATGTCTAAAAATTATTAAAAAATAACATGATGTAGGAAATTTATTTATATTTCCAATTAATATTTATATTCTAAGATATATCTTATATAACCCTATGTAAAAATTTATTTACTAAAAGATACATGTTAATGTCATTTTTATCTTTACTTAAAATTAATTAATATAAAGTGTCATTATCACTCCGATGTGGCTATACGGGATCCCAAAATCGACCCAAAGTATGGAAATGGTCAAACATGTATCAAAAAATTGTATTAGGACACATTTTAGGGTAATTTAATATTATTATAATAATATTTTTTACCCTTATTTACCTGATTTACCGTTTAACTATGGTAAATAAAACATTTTCTGAGGTAATTATTTAAAATGTCTAAAAATAAAAGTTACCTATTTTCAAAATTTGGACCTCCTGATTCTAAAAATGTAATCCATTTTTCCAAATTCAAAACCCTAAATTGGAAGGAATTAATTTAAAATTAGTTCACGTTGTCAAAACAAAAAATGTGTTTTTAAGAAATAATAACTGTCAAAAGATTGACACTTGTTTATGTCCAATTTCAATGTGAAAACACTTCCACTGACCGAAACTGGATTACATGGTAAAAATATAATCTAATTATACTTTAAAATAATTTAGAATGATAATATAACCATATAAATAAATTAGATTAAAAGGAAGTTTTAAATTAAAATATAGTGTTTTTCACTATTCATAAAAAAATAATTTGATCAGAAAAATACCAAAATTTTATGCAAAGTAAATTTTGATTTCCAGATTCTGAAAAAGAATATTATTTTGTCAAATAGAAAATATAAAAGTGAATAAAAATATATTTAATGATGTTTCTCCATAAAAAGGTGGTAAATCAACCTTTTAGTGAATATTAGAGTATTTATGCACAAAATCAGATTCTTTCTTATTTTAAGCCTCTAAAATTTATTGGATAAATGTAAAAACATTTAACAAACATGTATATTCATATTGTAGTTAGTTCTGTCCTTTCCTGCCAATACAATGGCTAGGCGTTGACAACCATATAAAATAATATTATATTATTCTTTTTCAGTATGACTCAGCATTGTGTGCAACATAAGATTTCAAAGAAACATGTTGTTCGTATCAGGTAAACCATCTAACATAGCATCCCCATTAAAGTAAAATAAATATTTAATTAAAAGATTTTAATAAATATTAATGTGTTATATTCTTTATTTACCTGGGTTGTTACAATTATAATATCAATAGATTAATAAAATTAAATTTATATAATACAAAAAATTAATTTTTATTGTATTTGGTGATTATTTAATGTAAAACTGATATTTTTCAAAGAAATATTTTTTGAGTTTTGTGTATTTTTAATTAATCTTAACTAAAGAGTGATTTTAGTGAAATTTATTGATAATATATATAATAAAATAAATTAAATTATATCCAATAGTTATTACTAGATAAGTTATTCGAAAAAAATCATGTTATGCTAAAAATATAATTTTTCCCTAAAATTGTTTTTTATGAGTTACATGCGTCAATATTAAGATTAATTTTTATCAACTTTAGAAATTGAGTATAATAAAATGATTTTAATATTTTTAATTATTGTATATAATGTTTTTCATAAGGTAATTTTCATTTTGTAACATGAAAATATGTTACCAAAGTAAATATTAGTTATTATAGTAAAATAGTTATTTTTTAAAGAATTGTTTTTTTAAATATTGTGTAATTTTTATCTGAATAAATTAAATTTATATATTTTAAATAATGAATATAATATTATTTTTAGTCATATAAAAATTCTATATTAACACACATTTAATTAGTAATTTATAGTAAACAATAATAAGAACACTTAATGTATAAAAAGACATTTTTCTACAGAAATAATTTTTTTCTATATCTTATGATTTAAATAAAAAGTAGATTTTATCATATTTATAAATTTAATTAGATTAAATTTAGTCTAAATTCTTAATTATCACATAAAAATTGGGCATTATGGTTCATCATATATTTTTAGTGAAATAATTGTTACCATGGTAAAAATTTAATCAAGGTTAATAAGTGTAAAATGAGGTAACACTATATGGATCACATTTTTCTAAATTTACTTGACATTTAGACCTTATATGATACCTTTTTTAGGTTTTAAAATTATACCCATGTGTATCACCCACCTTTACTCACTAAACTCCCATGTGATTTCATCTTTACCCCTTACCTAACATTAGTTTCTAAAGAAAATTCTTTTTTTCCTATAAAAGTATCTCACTTACACCTACTTCAAGACAAAATTATCCCTAAAATTTTCGTATAAAATCTACCCATTTTACTTCCCTTGCATCCCTATTCCACTTTTGGTATCCCCTAGTTATATGAAAGGGTATGAAGTCCTATATTTCCAAGAAGGCTTTCAAGAGAATATTCAAGTCCTCAACATAAGTACTATTCAGTCCCTAACCTTTCCTTATATAAAATTTTCATCCAAAAATATTAAAATATAATAATATAATGAAATAATTATAATTATCATAATTAAATGTAATTATATTTATGGAACAACCACGATCTATTTCCAACACATCCATTGTGTAATGAAATCGTCTCTCGTAATATGTTTGAATTACTACCTCTAGGAATGATGTATTTCATTTTTCATCAATACCTTATATGGATGGTTCTTGGAATATATTTAATTAATAAAAATTATATTTTTTACATGATTAATATTTTATAAATATAAATTATTCATTTTTTTAATATCTAATTTATTATTAACACGCCGACTTTTTTTTATTAAAAATTACAGAAACAAACTCATCACAAATTTCATCATCATTAATCATAACGAAAACTCTCATGGAATGAAATTATAAATTTATAAATCATAATATAAAATATATTAAATTACCTTAAATATTATAGTAATCGCAAAATTTTTATTAAAAAATAGTTATTGACATTAACATTAAAAAGTGTGTGTAAAATAATAAAAAACATTAGCATCTGATGATGAAAATAAAAAATAACTCACTAATAAATATGTAATGAATGATTAAAATTAAAGTGTATAAATAGAAATGTATATAAATAAGTTTCTAAAATAATTTTTTAAGATGGTAATTTTTATTATACAGGTGGTTAATTTGATTTTTTAAGAGATGATACTAAATGTAAGAGTTTCTTTTCAATCTCATTTTCAAATCGTGATTGTTATGAATGAATTTAAATTTGGGGAAATTTTTGTGTACTTTATCTCTAAAAAACATCCATTTTCCTATACTCCTTTTTGTATTTTGGTATTACATGTCCCCTTTCATTTTCATTTCTCATGGTAAATAATTTACGCATTGTGAGGCATGTAAGTGAAACCGACCCCAGCTCTTCTTTTCAGTCAAAAATATTCCTCATCCATGTCAATATTTATTATATTATTTTATGGATGACTATATATATTCTTCAATAATTTATTAACTATTTTATATTTTCTTACTTTATTTTAAAAAAAATAAATATTTTAATGTTTTCTTCATGGGTCACTTTTAAAAAAAAGTATCTCTTTTTAATGTTTTCCATATAAACACATTCTTCCAACATTATAAACTATCTTCTTAACAATTATGTATTTCCATGTTTTTAAAATATTTTTTCAAACAATCATAATTTTAAATTATTTCAAAAAAATATTTCTTCTTATTTTTTAAATTAATTTTTTTTAATAATATTAAAAGGTTTTTTAATATCTATGAACATCCTATGATGTTATTTATAGATATGTTCTAATAGTACCATTCGACTTCTTTCTATGGATGGATTATTAAATGTTCTATGAAAGTTTCCATGATACATATCTCTTTTCTATAGGATAATTAATTAATGCTTGAAATATAAATGTTTTCATATTTTTTGGGAACATATATTTAGGGTTTTCATTAAGTGAAGGTTGGGCCCGAAATTATATATCCCTCTAATGAATTGGGTAATGTTTGATATCTCATGAGATAGTTATTACAAAGACCCTAACCCCAGTAGCCCTAAACCAATGGTAACATTATTACATTGGCACTAGATTCAAGTGATCGCATATTATATGATTTAGTAGTTTATTAGTCTTTATAAACATGATACATACTTGAATCTCACATTACATTTGAAAAAAAATAATGTGAAAGTAAATATTTTTTATCTTTGAACTCATTCAAATATTACTTCTTCATATATAGGGAATAAATAAATTAAGGGTGATCTCAGATTCTCAGTAAGGGTTATGTATATAAAAATATATCTTGAGTGAATAATTCATAATCAATATGTCAAAGTAAATAACTAAAAACATGTTCCATTTAATGAATAACTTGATCATAAAGAATAATATGGCATTAATAAATGGGGATCAAATTATTCTATATAAATAATCACATGATCTTGATAATTATCCAAGTATATTATTCAAAATAATTTCATGGACATCAATAACTGATTTCATAATGAAATAATGCATAATATCAGATATTTGAAACTTACCATCGAGGCCATATGCCATGACATTTTAAACTATGGATATGTATACACCAAATCCCCATTTAATAAGGTTAGAAAACCAATTTGTCTCATGGTTCCTATAGATGCATAAAGGGGGTATGTAATTATGGGCCACACCCAATACTTCATGTCTAATTAATTCCTTATATATTAAATGATCAATTTAATTCATGAATAATATGTCTTATCAATAATTATTTGTATTAAGTAAATAAAATGGGACATAAATATTTCCCCAACCAAACTAAACATAAACCATACATATAAATAATTACGATGGTATCATTACAAAATATACTTATTGGGTCATAAATAAAAGTTTTTTTTCATTGATGAATAGAAATACCATGAATGATTGTTCTGAACATTTTTTAGAAAAATACTCTTTGCAATTTGAAATTCACATTTAAAAAATTTCAAGAATATTAAAAAAAGAATTTTCATTGAAAATAATCATGGACACTTGAAAATTAATGTTAAAATAATTGGTTTTTCAAGATGATGAGAAATTATGTTCATGTCGTTTAAGTTAAAATAAAATATTCCTTTCACACTTTTGTAAAAAAGTCCAAAATTACCTTATACGGAAAATGGTAAAAATATTCCTTTTAAATTTTTTTTAAAATCAAAACATTGGTTAAAATGAATTTAATAAATAATTTTAAAATTTTAAAAACATTCATTAAATATTTTTAAGGAAAATATAGACATGGAAGAAAAATATTCCTGATTGAAAAGAAAATGGCCAGGTTTCCTTAAAAACATTACTTCAGTATCTTTAGTACTTAAAGAGGAAAATGAAAGAAAAACCTGTAATTTAAATAAATAACCATAAAATAAGAAAATATATTTTGTTTAATATAATATTATCAAATAATTCCCCCACGGGATTCTTAAACATAAAAAATCCCAAATAATTATGAGATTGTGAAATAAATAGTTACCTCAGGTATGAATTCCTTTGCATGTGTTCAGGCCTCATGTATAATAAATATATATTTATAATAAATATATTATATAAACATAAAAATATATATCATAAAATATATTATTTAATTTTAATCTTATATCACCCATTTATTAATAATTCTTTATTAAAATCATTGTTTTGAGTGATAACTAATGTCACGACCCGTCCTCGGGGCCCGTGTCGTGACTACCCCAAGCCCGCCTTCTATAGGCCAGGGGCTGGCGACTAGCACCAAGGCGTAAATCCCGGTAAAAAGGGAAGGCATTGCCTTTGTAAAGTAAACAAGCACCATAGAGTAAGCAAGCGGAAAAGTAAACACTAAGTAAAAACAGAGTACAACTGAAAGTGCAGAAAAGTAAATGGGCCAGTATACAAACCCAAAACTGAAAGTAAAGTACAACTCGAAAGGGAAAACAAAAACTGTAAAGAAAAAGCCGCTACAATGAGCTGTCCACTGGAAATCCCACCTGAAGGGTGGGTACAGATAGCTCCACTGCTCCTCGGGTCCCACCGTCCGCTCCGAGCACGTCCCGCCCAGTGGTCCACCTCCTGGTGCTGTCCTGCTCTGCAAGCCTCAACCACGATCAACGTTGTCCGTCGTCTGCAACCTACACAACGTAGTGCGGGCATAGCCCGTGCAGGGGTGAGTATAAGTTACTCAGTAGGGACCCCGAGACCCCTGAAGGTCTCCCAAAATCCACAAAGGATAAACCACAAAGGAAAAATACAAACACGAAGTAACAACCGACACTGCTTAGGTATATGCCCATACATTTACCTAAGTCATCAATTCCAATACGCTCCAACCTCCGAGCCCAAGTACAACTCAGTCCACACAGGAAAGTATACATATTCCACACAGGAAAGCAAAACGTAATCCACACAGGATAGTACAACACAATCCACACAGGAAAGCAAACAGGATTCAGCTCACACAGGTATACTTCTTCGAAAGACGATAGGGATGATCACTAATCCATCTAAGTCGTCGGACCCACAAAGGATCGATAGGTACTAACCCCTGCAAAGACCCACACAGGATCGGACCCACACAGGATCTGTAGGCGCTGGTTCACACAGGACCGCTGAGCGCTGACCCAAACAGGATCGGACCCACACAGGATCGGTAGCACTGATCCACACAGGATCGCTGAGTGCTGTAGTTGTCGTCGTCGAATCCACTGAGGATCTCTACACAGTCATCGTCGCAGTCACAGTAGCAGTCGCAGCTAGCTCTAGGGTTCCCGCACACAGTAAGCTCGTTCGGGAGGGTCCGCTCCACGAGCCGAGAGGCTGATACATCAACTGTCACAAAGTCTAGAGTTGATGTATCCAAAAGTTTCGTACCGTCAACAGGAACTCAACGCAACAGACGGCGCGTCAATCGAACGCCCGGTCTGAGAGTTATTGGGTTTTTCGTCCAGGGGCCCGGTTGGTTTTTAAGGCAAAACCAACCCGACCGTACTCCACCTGCGCCCAAACCTTGGGCGAAGTATGCCAAAAGATCCGTCTCACTAAGAGGAACTCAACAAAGTTGACGGCACGTCAATCGGACGTCCGTAGCTCAAGATATGAGCGTTTCCGCTCCGAAGGCCCGGTTGGTTTCGTGTACGAACCAACCCGGCCGAACACAAAGTATTCCGAAACCTTTATTGCGATATACCGAAACGACCGTCTTGATCCAAGGATCGCATCGCCGCTGACGGCGCGTCGTTTGGAGGTCCGAAGCCCGAGTTATGGGCATTTGAACCCAAACAGTTCGGTATCGGGGGTTTCGGGCCCGGGCCGACCCGGCCCGAGACCCCCCAGATGGCCCGACCGGGTCGACCCGCCCCAGACAGGGTCGGACCGGCCCGGCCCGGCCGGCCCGGCGCGGCCCGGCCCGGCCTGGCGGACCGGCCAAGCGTCGTTCCGGCTGGACGCAGCACGCTGGGCGCGCTGCCAGCTCAGCCTTCAGCCGAGCTTTTAGAAAAAAAATGGGGGGCGCTTTCCCCCCCCCCCTTGTGAAACTGCGGCCCCCCTCATAATGGGGGGCAGTTTCGGCTGGCCGGGGGAATTAAATTCCCCCGGGTTTCTTCATTCCGGCCGGCTCCCTCTCAACGGGACCGGCAAAGGCCGGTCCCCTTCAGGCTTCCGACACCAGCGGCCCGGCTGGCCGTCGGTCACCTTGTTCCGCCGCGGCCCGGAACTGGCCGCGGCCTTTGTCGTCCGGTGCGGTGCGACGACACCGCACCCCTCCGTCGCGGCCCATTCCGGTCGCAGCGTCCTCGGCTTCCTTCGACGCGACGCGACGGCGTCGCGTTCTTGGATTTATTTCCATGGCGCGGCGCGACGGCGCCGCGCAATACTTGCCCTATGATACCCGCGTGGTGCGACGACGCCACGCCATCTTGTTCCATCCGCAAGAAACAATCATGAACAAAGGAGGGGCGGTTCGGCTGTGTTTGTGCGGTCCGGCCCCCTCTCGTTAAATGATAGCATTTATTCGATTATCCACGAAGTTCGACATCCTAGAATCAAGAACGGAATAATTAAATAAATAAAAAAAATTCCCCTACCTCGGTTTCAAGAGCGGAGCACGTCAAAAAGCCGCAGAAGACAAGCGTCTCGGGGTCGGGCGTCGCGGAAATCGAACGTCGATTCCATTGACTTTGAGGTGCGTCCGAAGAGGTAACGTCGCTGGAGAAGCTTCGTAAGGTGATAGAGAAATCCCGAGGAGGAAGCGGCGTCTCCTTTCGTTGACACAATAAGAATATCGATAGAAGCGGCTTCGTCGATCTTCGTAAACACACCAGCTGCGAAGAAGAGAAGAGACGGTACGTCTTTCTCTTCTTATGGTGACAACGTTCTTCGTCAGAGCCTAAGTGTTCTTTGAGTTCTTCCTCGTGGTTGAAGAAGAAGGAGAAAGCTTCCCAAACTTCACAAGGTGGCAAAAGGAAGTAACCAAAATAAAATAAGTCTAAGGCTTATTTTATTTACACAACTAAACCACTTTGAATTTCAAAAGTTTGAAATTAAGAACTCAACACAATTAATAACTCAAGTTGTAAAAATTAAAAAGAGAGGAGTTATTGGGAGTTTTAAGGGGGATTTGAAGAGTTAGGGTTCGTGTGGGCCCCACCACACTTAATCCTCTCAAGGGAGGTTAAGTGGATGTGGGTCCCACCTCTAACTCCCTTTAGGAGGAAATAACCAACATGGATAAAAATAAATTGTGTTTCCACAATTTATTTAAATTCATTTAATTTCCCCCAAAACTAACTCTCAACCCGCATAAAACGCAACCTCGGAAAAGGTCTCCTTAAGCGAATATCAGCGTTGCGAGTTTATCGGTGCCCTCGGAATTCGATTCCGGGCACCGATTGAAAAGTTAGAAATTCTCGCTCGTTCGTTCACTGAACGTACCCAAGCCAAACTTCGGAAATTGATTCCGGGCACACTGGGCCTCGGAATCAGGTGCCGTCAGAAACCGCGATCTTGTAAAATTCCAAAGAAAATTAAGAAAAAATTTCCCTTGAATTTTACGGGTCTTTACAACTACTTCGTTATTCATGTTTGTTTTGGTTCGATAGTTTTGGCCCTTATATTTAGATCATGGTTCTATATTATCTATAATTTTAATAATGATATATATATATATATCAGATATATTTATTAAATATATCCTTATTACCATCCCTGTAAAGCGTAAAGGAAAAATTGACCACATCACTTTGTGGAGGTTGTAGTCCACACGTTCGCACAAGCGATGTTATCATTTTCAAATGAATTAGAAGGTAAGAAGGTATATATGATATTTTAATTAAAAAATAATTACAATTTAATAAATATTATATATATTCATTATATCCATATTTATATCTATCCAAAGTAAATTGGTGATTAAAAATAAATTACACTGCAATGTGAAGAAGATAAGTCATACTTACGCCTGAGCGATGTTTTCACTTTTTTTGAGATGTAAAGGAGATGGAAAATGGTATTAACATGATCATAATAACATATAAATATATTTATTATAATATATTTATTATTTTATTATGGTTAAAAAATTTAATAGGATATAGAAGAAGAAATAAACCTGATATAGTTGATAAATGCAATTACCTCTTATTCAGTAGACTTCCATTAGATATACTCTTATGGGACCTAGGGTTGGTCTTTTGGAAGTTCCATTACCACTATAACATGGTTAATGAGGTTTATAATTTAATTTTTCAAGGTTTGGTCGAGCTATGTTTTGAAATGTGGTGTAAAGAAAAGAGAGAAGGGGTGTCCTTTTATAAGTGAGGGGAAGGGCATTTTTGGAATTTCTTAAGGTATTAAATTAATATAAATTATTTTTTATATACAAATGGATCCAAATTGATATAATTATAGTTTAATATGATTTTGATTCTAAATATTCTCTTATATTAAAATTTTTACAGTTTTGGTTATGTTTTCACCTATATCTTTTAGTTTTAAACCCCATTATCCCTTTTGACAATTATCGAAATATTAAAGGTTTCTACCCTTTCATGGTAAATAATTTTACAATTAAAGTAAAAAAAGAAAAATAAATGAAAAATGGTTGATTTTTGAAACCATATTTAATTCATTTTTTCATATTTAATAATTTTTGGAATTTTAAATCATTTAATCAAAAATTATTAATTATAAAATATCATTAATTTCATTTTGACACTATTAATTTAATTTGACATTAAATACATCAAGAAGAAGAATAAATTCGAATATAATAATTTCATAAATCCTTAAAAATGTCATTTTTATATAAATAAAATTCATGTAAAAAAATAATTCAACCAATTTATGTTACTTTTAATATTTTTTAAATCAGTTATTATAATTTTCAATTAATTGAACAAATATTGTGTTGGCGTAGCGTAATCATTTAAAGAAATTATTTAATCACTTAAAATTTAAAATAAATTACCAGGATAAAAAATCATTCATATTTAAAATAAACTTTTATAATATTAAATAATTAGTATTTAACCCTAATAAAAAATATTATGGATATTAAAAGCACGAAAATGACATTTTCATCATTATATTTTACATAAATATTATAAAGGTAAAAATCAAATAAATATGACAGTAAGTTAAAATATTTACAAATTTTTTTTGTAAATTTATAAACTCTAACCATTAATTAAGATAAAGGAATTATTTGGTTAATTTTTAGTCCTAATCAAATTATTTTTAACCATAAATACCCAATTTACCCATACCATGGTGACAATTATTCACTATAGTTATTATTCATAATAACCCAAAAATAAAAAGGAACTATTTTCAAAATTTGTAACACTTAATTAAATATATGGAATCTATTTTAAATATTCAATTTCTATAATTGGTATAAATTATATTAATATCAAAACACATAATGCAACGAAAATGGCTTTTTTCAGAAAAAATCTTTTTAAGTATAATTTTTTTATAATAAATTATAGTATAAAATTGATTCCAATGAAAATAATTGGATTATTTATAATATAATATAACTAATTTTACATTAAACCCATATTAAAACAAAATTTAATTTGGTAAGTACTTGAAACAAAAATACAGTTTCAATGAAAATTAGTATTTCTCACTATTATCTAGAAAATCAATCTTTCCAAAAAAATAAAAAAAAATCAACCTAAGTTAATTTTTAAATGATAATTTCAAAAATTATTCTCATTTTATAAAATAAATTTTCTAAAATTTTTATAATTTTATTATAATTTCTCCACACAAAATAGAAAATAGAACCATTTTTTGCAATATAAAATGATTATGCTGAAAATTAAGTACCTGTTTATTATTAATAAATACATTATATAAAACATTTATATATTTTTTCATAATTTGGTTAACCCTATTCATACCCACAAATTCAATAGCTATGATATAATGGTCATATTTAAATAATAATATTTCATGGTTGGTTTATGTTCAGTGTTTCATGTTCTACAGGCTATCGAACATAGTGTTATTTTAAAATCTTAGGGTGTTATAGTTATGAGAGGTAGTAATGTGATTAATGATACACTATGTTATAGGAGGAAATAATTTGATTCTTGATCAACTATATTATGGGTGGAAGGAACTTTATTACTAATCCACTATGTTATGGGAAGCAATAACATGGTTTCCAATCTACTATGTTATGGGTGGCAAGAATGTGATTCCCGATCCACTGTGTTATGGATGACTGGAATGAGATTCTTAATCCACTATTTTAGGTTTTTTATTATTATTATTAGGCCAAATTAATATGTTTTTCATCATAATCATGTTATGATGGATCATGTTTTATATTGTGCTCAATTCCATGATTTTCAATTAACTATCCATGTTTATTTAGGTGTGATCTACTAAGGTTATGTTAATGGAATTTGTTTGTGTTCACATACCCACATGCTTATACTATTTTCCCTTGTAAACTTACTATTTTTTACCCTTACTGGTCATCTAATATCACCCTTCTATATTTCTCTTTTCCCTAGGTTATAAACAAGATTATTATATATGAAGTATCTAAAGGATAAAATTTAAAAACCATTTAATGAGAGATGTTTAAGATGTTGTAGAATAAGATGATTATGTAATTATTCTCTAATGACACTAAAACATTGGGTTATGGGGATTTATTAATTGTGAGATGAATTAAATATCCATGTAAAACAATATAATATGAATGTTTGTATGTTCAGGGTACCTCATCGAGAGTGGAAACTAAGGATGTATGTTAAATAGACCTTTTGAATTTTTTTCTTTTTGAAGGTATTGGTATAGTCTTAGAAACGAGTCGTGAGAGTTATCCCTAGATTGGGGTTGATTTATTATAAAATTATGCTATAAGTGGTTTTTAGAACAGTTTTAAAGGTTGAAAGTAATTTTTTGGAATTTCTTGCTATAAATTGGAGGCTTGTACATTTTTGGGATGATTTTAGACATATTTTGATGTTAGAGTGAATTTATAGAAAAATCAAAAACTCATGTACATTAGGTTAAAATTTTGATACATATGGGTCATGATACATAATGGTATTAATACATGAAGTTCAGCCTTTAAAGGGTTGGAGAAAATGGATAAGTTTAAAGAGTCTGAAGATACATAAGAATAACTCTAGTATATGTAAAAGTAACTATATGGAAAATTAAATACACAAGGGTCACCTTATGGTGATATGTAATGGTACCCTTGATATGTAAAGGTCATTCTTTGTTCAATAATTGGTAAATATTAGGAATCATATGTGATACATAAGGGTAGATCCCTAAAATGTTAAGATCATCTAAAGCTGATCTAGAAAATGGTTAGGTATGGAAGTACCCTGTGATATATAACAGTAAGATATGTAATGGTATATTTGGGTCCCTATGATATGGATGGGCCCCTGATTTTTTTAATTTTTGTCACGACCTGTCCCCCGGGGCCCGTGCAATGACTACCCCAATCCCACCTTCCATAGGCCAGGCGCTGGTGACTAGAACCGAAAGTAGTATTCCCAAAAACTAGGAAGGAATTTCCTTTTTAACCTATAAACTCGCACAACTAAGAACAAAGTAAACTATAAAGTAAACAGGGTGTGTACAGAAAGTAAAGGGGTCATAATACAAGACCAACTGAAAATTACAAGTAAAACTGAAAAAGTACAAGTATAACTGAAAAGTAAAAGTATAACTGAAAACAGCTCCTGTGAACACCTGCCAAGGATCCTACATGAAGGTTAGGTATAGCTCTCAAATGGTCGTCTCTGCGGTATGCCTCGTCTAATGTCCACCTCCGAGTTACCTCCATTCCGGGTACCCTCATCCTCACTCAGTGTTGTCTGTTGTTTGCACAAAAAATAATAAGGTGTGGGAATAACTCGTGCAGGGGTGAGTATAACAATACTCACTAGGGACCCCAAGACCCTCAAAGGCATCACAAAATCCGACAAGGATAAACTACAAAGCATGAAAACAATTGTCAACCATACTTAGGTATATGCCAATACATATACCTAAGTTATTGAGTATACCCATCTCAATCTTGAGGAAACACAAGACCCAACTCAAAATCCCAAAGCTCGAATGTTCCATGAAGGAAAATATACCAAAAAGGTAAAGACTCAGCTCACACCTGGTATAAAACTCTGAGAAATAGAATTATGAAGCTGACCCACACAGGATCACTATGGAAGACGATAGCCAGCAACAGGATTCTCTATGGATAGTAACAAGTAACATTCCCAGTCACAACATCGAGCACCTCGTCTGCTAGAGAAATCATCCTCTATCGAGTACATTGGGCCTTCCGCATCACACAAATGCGCTTCCCACTAACCTTGGACTGCAAAGGTACTCCTCCTGTTGAGTACCGTGGGTCTGCCGTGTCAGACAGAGGCGCTCCCCTCATGGACTGTTGAGGTACTCCTCATGTCGAGTACCATGGGTTTTCCATGTCACACAGAGGCTCTCCCCACCGTGGGTCTGCCGCGTCACACATAGGCGCTCCCCACCGGGCCTGTCGAGTCACTCCGAGTCGAAACAATCAGCATCCATCAAGTCTCATCCAGTTGCAGGGTTCTGTGCGTATCTCACTTGGGAGAAACGCTCCCCAATCCATAATTCATAGATCAACTGCCTTTAAGTTCCACAAAAAAGTATCCCAAAGGTCTATCACATCAAAAGGGACCCAACGCAATAGATGGCTCGTCAATCAGATGCTCGGCCTGTAAGTTATTAGCGTTTCCGCTCCGAGGGCTCGGTTGGATTAGGTGTCCGGTCCAACCTGGACATACTCCAACCTTATCAAAAACTAAATTGGATTATAAAAATGTACCATCTCGACCTAAGGATTCTGGCACCGCTGACGGTTCATCAAAAGGACGCTCGGATCACAAGTTATGGCCAAAAATGCGAAATTGGGTCCAGATGGGCCCGGGTCCAGTCAGACCCGGCCTGGGCCTACCCGACCTGGTTTGGGTCGACCCGCCCCATCCGTGTTTGGCTCGAACGGCCAAGGCGTTGGTGGGCATGGCCCATGGGGCCAGATTTCGGCCTGGCCCACGAAGGGGCGGCCAATCCTGGCCCGCTCCCATGGCCTGCTAGCACAGCCCGGTGGCGCAACCCTGTGGCACGGCTTGGTGGAACGACCCGGTGGCGCAGCCCAGTTGCGGGGCCTGGGGGCACATCCCGGTGACGCATCCTGGTGGTGCGGCCTGGGGGTGCGTCCCGGTGATGCAGCCCACTGGGCAAGGCCCGTAGGGCGTGGCCCGCTGCGGCACGGCCCGCTGCGACGCGGCCCACTGTGGGGCGACCCGCTGGGCGTGCGGTTTGCCTGAGCAGGCGCTGAAAGGGGAGAACCACCTTCCGTTTTTCCCGAATGGTCCAGTGGACCGTTCGGATGGGTGGAATGTGGGACCCACCATAGGGGTCCCACCTAGTCTGGCGCAGCCGGCCAGTCTTCCTCCTATCGGCGCGATAGCGCACCGCTGCTCCACCACAGCTGGATGCCCTTCGGCCTCCACCCCGGCCAAGCGGTCGTGGCCCCTTACTGCACCAGCAGCGTGGACGTGCACCGCCACTCCACCATGCGGTCGTAAGTTGCCGGCCACCCCCCTGCCCCGCAGCAACTGACGGGCCACGACCTCCTCATCAACCGACTGCGCGGACGCACACCAACATTCCTTCCTTGCGGCCATATACGCAATCCTAGCGTCAAGGGATCTGTGTCGATATATCGCGCTCAACAAAACTCTGTGTTTACAGTGTCAATAAATATTAGGCATTGAAGAACACATGAAGAATGCACGGATAATAAAAAGAAAGAGGAGCAAGGTTTATGTGCGAGATGATGTCTATGTTTGTTTGGCCATCACCATCGTGAATTTAGGATATGTTGAATCAATAAAGTAAATTCAAACATAAATAAAACCCCTACCTCGCTCACCCTTAAGAGATGACACGAGGAAGAAGACGAATTCGATGAGATGGTGACATCGGCATTTGTTGCTTCTGAAAGATGCTTCCCATCTGGGCTCGGCATCGGTTCCTCATTCTTCATTGGGGGTGGTTCTTTGTGGGAGAATGTTCTTTCCAACTCTCCAAACCCCTCCTCTTTTGCCAACGATTCTCCCACGGGAGGTGTGGTGCCAATTTAATTTGTTAAGGATTAATGTTGGCAAATCAAAGTTGGAACATTAAATTTCCACAATAAATTGGCACAATAATGTGGAAGGATCCCAAGGGTTTCCCCATATTAAATAAGGGTTCGGGTAGTCCCCACCACTAGAATTCAAAAAGGAGGTTTAAAAAATGTTTTATTTTATTTTATTTTGGTTATCCCACAAAAATCTGGAAAACCTACTTCCACCCTCAACCTATCGCGGTCAAGGTGAAGGTCTCCTTAAGCGAATATCGAACTATGATTTCAACGGTGACCTCATATTTCAATTCCGAGCACTGGTTTCAAAGTTACAAAAAATCTGCTCGCATGTTTACTTAACTTACTTAAAAAAATCATATATTCATTCTGGGCACTCCGAGCCTCAGAATCACACATCGTCAGTTTTTTTGGACTCATAATATTCCATATAATTAAAAAAAATACATGGAAAAATCCGAGTCTTTACATCCTCCCCTTCTCATGGCTTTGCATCCTCAAAATCCACAACACAAACTAGGGAAACAAGTGGGGGTATTGAACACAAATATCAGCCTCCCACTCCCATGTGATCACCTGGAGGTTCTTGTTATGCCAACGAATGCGCACTAGAGTTATAGACCACCCATGAAGGACCCACACCTGTCGATTCTCAATATCTACTGGAACCTCTGAAAACGTTTCCCCATCATCAATGTCCAGCTCGCCCCATTCATTGATGTGTGAAGGTTCGTGCACGTATCTCCTAAACTGGGATACGTGGAAGACGTCGTGCACCCGGTGCTACTGAGGTGGAAGAGATCAGTGGTAATCCACCTTGCCAACTCTGTTGAGGTCCTAAAAGGGTCTGATAAACCTCGAAGATAACTTTCCGCCCAAGCCAAATCTCCGCAAACCTCGCCGAGAAGAGACCCGTAGAAAGACATGGTCACCATCCTCGAACTCAAGAGGACTCTGTCTCCTGTTAGCATAGGACTTATGCCTGCTATGTGCAGTCTTCATCTGCTCCTGGATGATCTACACCTTCTCCATGGTAGATCATACTATCTCTGGTCCCATGAGTGCTGACTCCCATGGGTCAATCCTACACAGTGGTGATCTACAAGTTCGCTCGTACAACGCCTCGAATGGTGCCATACCGATAGTGGAGTGATAACTGTTATTGTATGCAAACTCCACCAAAGGCCATTGATCCTCCCAACTGTGGCCAAAATTGAGGACGTAAGCACGTATCATGTCCTCGAGGGTCTGAATAGTCCACTCAGTCTGACCATCCGTATGAGGATGAAAGGCAGTGCTCAATCAAAGCTGTGTCCAGAACACTTCACGCAACCCCTTCTATAGCCAGGATGTCAATCGTATATCATGATTGGAGGCAATAGTAGATGGAACTCTATGAAACTATATAATATCATGTACATAGAGGCGTCGTAATCCCTCTACTAAACCCTGTTCTATGATAAGTAGGAAGTGGGCCGACTTGGTGAGTCGGTCAATGATCACCCATATAGAAGCATTACTCCTAGATGTGCATGGAAGTAATATCACAAAGTACATGGAAATTACACCCCACTTCCACTCTGGCACCTTTAATGGCTGAATTAAGCCTGCTAGAACCTGATGCTCTGCCTTCACTTGCTGACAAGTGAGGTACTGAGAGACAAACTATTCCACTCCCTTCTTCATTCTTGGCCACCAGTTCTAACACTAGAGGTCCCGGTACATCTTTTTCACTCTTGGATGTACCTCTTGAGGGGACGTATGGAACTCCCTCAACACTTTCTCCCAAAGCACCACCGGTACTAAAGTATGTCCTATGAAGAGGATGGCGTGCTCCCTGCCTTCAAAAAATCTATCAGGTGTCTGTCTAGTGGATATCTGAGCACGTTGAGCCTCACAGTTGGTGTCCCCAAGCTACGCCTCCCCAACTTGCTAAAGGATTGGGTGAGTGACTCTCAGAGACTGAAGATAAGATGATCCATCTCGATCCATGTAGGATATCTGCAAAGTGACTAACTGCTTCGCCACTTTACTCTGCAACTGTATAACTGACCTCCTACTAATTTCATCTTCTACTATGTTCCCCTTCCCAAAAGTATAGACTATCTCAAAGCCATAGTCTTAGAGGAACTCAATCCAACACTGCTATCTCAGATTCAGTTCCTTCTGAGAGAAGATATACATGAGACTCTTGTGATCCGAGTAGACTATAAAACGTTCACCCATCAAGTAATGTCACAACATATTCAAGGTAAAGACCACTTATGCTAATTCCAGATCATGGGTAGCGTAGTTCTGCTCATGTTATCTTTGCTGTCAAGAACCATATATGATCATTGCTCGCTCCTACATCAGGATACATCCAAGACCGGTCCCTGATGCGTCGCAGTAGACTATGCACCCAACGCCTTCCTCTAATAGCCTCAAGATAGGGGAACTTGTCAGTCTCTGCCTCATCTCCTAGAAACCCTATTGGCATCTCTCCGACCACACAAAAGGGTTCCCATTCTTCGTCAATGATGATAAGGGTGCCACAACTCTGAAAAAGTCAGGGGGAAACCTCTATTAGCAACCGACCAAACCCAGGAAACTCCACACATCCATCACACTCCTGGGTGGCTCCCAAGAAAGAACAGCCTATGTCTTTGCTAGATCCACTGCAACTCCATCCTCTGAGATGACATGTCCCCGAAAGTGAACCTCTCAGATCTAGAACTGGAACTTCGAGAGCTTTCCATAAAGCTGGTGCCCTCATAGTGTGTCCAGAACTATTTGTAGATTATAGGCATGCTCCTCCTCTGTTGTTAATTATATCAGGATGTCGTCGATGAAGACTACCACAAAGAAATCGAGGTATGTCTGTACTATCCTGTTCATGAATGCCAGGAACACTACTGGGGCATTGGTCATGCCGAAAGGCATAAACAAGAATTCATAATGGCCATACCAACATCTGAAGGTCGAATTTTGCACATCCTCATCATGTATTCTGAGCTTGTGATTGCCTGATCTGATTTCTATCTTCGAAAACCATCGTTCTTCCTTTAGCTAATAAAAGATATCATCAATCCTCGGGAGTGTGTGCTTGTTCTTCACAGTCACCGGTTCAGGTGCCGATAGTCCACAGATAGACTCAAACTCCCATCCACCTTCTTGGTGAATGAAATCAGGGCTTCCCAAAGAGAAACATTGGGCCTAATGAACCCCTTGCTCTACAAGTCCTCCAATTGTACCCAAAGCTCTCGAAGCTCTGTGGGAGACATCCCATATGATGGTGTAGATATCAATGTCGTCCCGGGTTACAAGTTGACATAAAATTCCACCTCTCTGTGAGAAGGTAGACCCAGAACATCGTCTGGAAATACATCAGCATACTGGTCCACCACTACAGGATAGCTCAGACACTCTACATCAACCGCTCTGAGGGTAAGGATAGCCAAATGAGGTGTGATTGGATGTACCCTCCTTTGGGTAAGTCCATCCTTCACTATAGAGGTTCCCTTCTCACCAGTGAAGGAAAACCTGGTCCCATCCGTGTGAACACTCCGCACTTTTTTCCTAATACTGTCAATCTGAGCATGGACTGTAGATAACCAGTCCATACACAAGATGATGTTGTAAGGCCTCAGCACTGCTACTAGGAGATCCTAGCCAAAGCTCTCGCCTCCTAGAGTAAGCTCACATTGCCAGTACCAGTGGGTGATCATCGACTTTGATCCCGTAGGAGTCGCTAGCCGTAAGGATCGAGCCAACGGGTCTGTCGGAATCTCTGAGCTCTGAATGAGGGTCATGGAAATAAATGAGTGACTGGAACCTGTGTTTATAAGTACTACATCTAAGGTGTAGTAGACACAGATCATACATCATATCATATATATAGCGACATGGTCGTAAGCCTCAGCTACCTGGAGTTGAGCTCGCCCCTGTCCACCTGCACCCTGTGGTCGGGGTGGACCACCTAATGGTAGCGGCTGTAGAACCTCGAAACATCACCCACCACCTGCTGCACGGCCTACTCCTCTGCCACGTCTACCTTCTACCTATATAACTCCTCAATCGAACCTCTATATTTGGCTTAGATATCCCTCGACCATCTACTAGTCCTCGGTATGGAGGTTTGGGCAGTCGCGAGCCATGTGACCCTGCCCGTTTCACGAGTAACATTGCATGAACCTTTCCTGTCCTTCTCTACCTCGAGGGCCCTACACCACCGACCCTATATCCTATGGTTGTTTGCCTTTAGGTATGGTCTTCTTGGACCTCTGTGTCATATGTCTATTGAATGTTGTATAAGACTCCTATACATGTCGTCTGGTGGTGGGTCTCGCTACTGACAACTGCTCAGCAAGGAAACTCTTCACTAAGAGTGCTCGTTCTAACACCCCCACCTAAGTTGGGATGATGAGAAAACACATTGAAGCCCTATTCTCCCATCTGAGTCCTTTCTCAAAGGTCCAGACCTTGAAGAAAGGTTCCCACACCATGTCAGTGGAGTAGCGCGAGAGGTCGGTGAACCTCGCTGAATACTGAGCCACAGTCATGCTACCCTGCTGCAAGTGGAGAAGCACCTATATACTCACTATGTGTAGGGTCATTGGGTTGAACTATGCCCTGAAAAGGCTCTCAAAGTCTTCCCAGATGATATTGACCATGTCGTGAACTTGGAGCATCAAGCTCCACCATCTTCGTGCAGCTTCCGGATGAAGGCTCGCAGTAAGGATCACCATGAGATCAGCTGGTGTCCCTACCAGTAGAAAAACTCTAACCACAGCCTCCAGCCAATCCTCTTATGCCTGTGGATATATCTCTCCCCAGAACCTTGGTGGCCTCTGGTGCTGGAACTCATGAAATGTGCTCAAGCGGCGTGCACCCTCTCCTACTAGGGATGGTGGCATTGGCAGCCCAACGGGTAGTGGTGTTGCTGGTACAACACCCAGTGGTACAACTTTTGTAAGGGGACCCTGCACTGAAGCCTCATCGCTTAGTGGGGTGTCATCACATACTCGAACTAGAATCCTAGCTATCTGTCTGCATGGAGGCATCCTGAAAAGAAACAAGTGAGCCACAATCATTATGTTTATACCTGGTGAGCTGACAGAAAGAGATCACAAAGAAAACTTTTCAAAAACATATACGCAATCAGTGTTTTCATGCACTGAGTCAGAAATCAGAAGTCAGGTTCCTGGTGTATGGATATATTAGCCGCCACATAAACACTGGAATCCTCGAACTAAAAACCACTCTTATAACACTTAACACTATTTCTTCACAGAAAATATCAGAGTCCTAGTTCTTTGGTAGAACTGAACTCCTCTGATACCAATTTGTTACGACCTGTCCCCTGGGGCCCCTTCCGTGACTACCCAAAGCCTACCATTCATAGGCCAGGGGCTGGGGACTAGCACCGAAAGGCGTATTCCCTAAAATTTAGAAGGAATCTCATTTTTAACCTGTAAACTCACACAAGTAAGCACAATGCAAACTATAAAGTAAACAGGGTGTGTACAGAAAATAAATGGGCCAGAATAAAAGGCCTACTGAAAAGTACAAGTAAAAATAAAAAGTATAAGTAAACTGAAAAGTACAAGTATAACTGAAAACAGCTCCTATGAACACCTTCCAAGGATCCTACCAGAATGGTAGGTACGAATCTCAAATGGTGTCTCAATGGTACACCTCGTCTAATGTCCACCTCCGAGTTACCTCAATTCATGGTACCCTCATCCTCAGTCAGCATTGTTTGTCGTATGCACCAAACACAACAAGGTGCGGGCATAGACCATGCATGGGTGAGTATAATAATACTCAGTAGGGACCTCGATACCCTTGAAAGTCAAACAAAATCCACAAAAGATAAACCACGAATCATGAAAACAATTTTCAATGCTACTTAGGTGTATGCCCATACATATACCTAAGTTTTTGAGTATACCCATATCTATCTTGAAGAAACCCAAGACCCAAATAAAAATCCAAAATCTCAACTATTCCATGAAGGAAATAATACCAAAAAGGTAAAGACTCATCTCACACTAGGTATACAACTCTGAGAAACTGAATTAAGAAGCTGACCCACACAGGATCGCTATGGAAGCTAATATCCTTCCATGAGATTCTCTAGGGATAGTAACAAGTAACATTCCCAGTCACAACATCGAAAACCTAGGATACCAGAGAAATACTCCTCTATCATTTATAGTGGGCCAGCCGCGTCACACAAAGGCACTTCCCACTAACCTTGTACTGCTAAGGAACTCCACCCGTCGAGTATTGTGGGTCTGCCACGTCACATAGATGTGCTCCCCACTATAGGTCTGGCACGTCACACAGAGGCACTCCCCCTTGTGGCCTACTGAGGTACTCCACCTATCGATTACAATGGGTCTACCTTGTCACACAGAGGCACTCCCTACCGTGGTTCTACCGCGTCACACAGAGGTGCTCCCCACTGGGCCTTTCGAGTCACTCCGAGTCGAAATGGTAAGCAGTCGTCAAATCTCAGTCAGTCGTAGGGTTAAGTACATATCGCGCTTGGGAGAATCAGTCCCCAAGCCATAGGTTATACCTAAACCACCCATAAGTTCCAAGAAAAATTATCCCAAAGTTCTGTCACATAAAAAGGGACCCAACACAACAGACGACGCGTTAGTCGAATGCCCGGTCTGTAAGTTATTAGTGTTTCTGCTCTGAGGGCCCGATTGGATTCGGGATCTGATCCAAACCATATGTACTCCAACATTATCTAAAACTCAAGTGGATTATACCTAAAGTATGGTCTCTATGTAATTATTCTGGCTCCGCTGACGGTTCGTCAAACGGATGCTCGGATCACATGTTATGGCCCAAAAGGCGAAACTGGGTCCAGATGGGCTCGCGTCCAGTCCGACCCCAGTCGGACCGACTCGGCCTGGGCCGAACCATCTAGGTTCAGGTCCGGACCGAATGGCATGGTCCATGGTCGGTCCAGCCCAATGTTCCATAGTATAGCCCGACCCACGAAGGGGCGGCCCGGCCCAACCCAGTGGCGCGGCCCGGTGGCGCAGCCCACTGGGCGTGCGGTCCGCCCGAGCAGGCACTGAAGGGGGAGCTTCACCCTTCTGGATTTCAAGAACTTTCTATTGGACCGTTCATATGGGTGGCACACAGGACCTTCTAGATGGATCCCACAAGGTCTGGTGTGGCCGGCCAGAAGGTCGACCATTCTTCCTCCCAGCGGCGAGGTCGTGCGCCGCAGCTCCACCACTTCGGCCAGAAGGCCAGCCACCCTTCGGCCAAGCGGCCGCGACCCCCAGCTCCACAAGTGGTTCGAACGTGTTCCACCACTCAGCCACATGGCCCGAAGTTTTCCACCCACCACCCATCCCCACTGCGGCCAATGTGCCACAACCTCCTCATCAACCGACGGTGCGGACGCACGCCGCCCTTCCTTCCTCACGACCGACCGGGTGCTGGCCGCCACCTTCTTCCATGAGCCATTGCAGCTTTGTTCCAAGCCCAAAAAATTAAACAATCACATATTCATGATCCTTTCATCGAGGGAACCATGTTCATATATCGCGCTTATAAAAACTTTGTGTTTTAAATGTCAATAAATATTAGGTGTTGAAGAACGCGCGAAGAATGCACGAAGAATAAAAAGAAAGAGGAGCAAGATTTATGTGTGGGATGATGGCCATGTTCATTTGGCCATTGTCATCATGAATTTAGGATATGAAGAATCAATAAATAAAATTCAAACATAAATAGAACCCCTACCTTATTTCCCCATAAGAGATGTCGCGAGGAAGAAGACGAAGTCGATGAGATAGTGACGTCAGCATTCGTTGCTTCCGCAAGACTCTTCCGATCCGAGCTCGGCCCCGGTTCCTCGTTTTTCATTGGGGGTGGTTCTTCATTGGAGAATGTTCTTTCCAACACTCTAAAGCTCTCCTATTTTTCCAATGATTCTCCCGCGAGAGTTGTGGTGCCAATTTAATGAGTTAAGGATTAATGTTAGCACATCAATGTTGGCACATTAAATTGGCACAATAAATTGGAACAATAAATTGGCACTATAAATTGGCACAATAAATTAGCACAAAAAATTGGATTAATAAAGTGGAAGGATCCCAAGGGTTTTCCTCACATTAAATAAGGGTTTGGGTGGTCCCCAACACTAGAATTCAAAAAGGAGTTTCCAAACAAAGAAAATTAAAAGTTGTTGTATTTTATTTTATTTTTATTCTCCCACAAAAATCTGAAAAACCAACTTCTACCCATGAGATAATGTATCCAAGGTGAAGGTATCCTTAAGTGAATATCGGTGCTGTGAGTTCAACGGTACCCTCAGATTTCAATTCTGAGCACCGGTTTCAAAGTTACAAAAACACGCTCGCACGTTTACTGAATGTACATAAAAAAATGTCAGAAATTCATTTTGGGAACTCCGGGCCTCAGAACCACACACCGTAAATTTTCACAAACTTTTAATACTATATATAATTAAAATAATAATAATTTAAATGGAAAAATACATGTCTTTACAATTTTGTTGGATGATACGTAAAGTACATCTAATACATAAGGGTATACTTGGGTAATATGTAAGGGTCACTCTAAAATAAAGGTCAATATATAAGTGTCCTATATTTTCCAAAAATTGAGTTTGATGGATTTATCCAATTTTTTTACAAAAATGATTATTAATTGATTTATTAATTATAAAAGGGGAAATTTCGGTCAATTTTGTCAAAATAAAGTTGGTGTGTAGTAATTATCATCTCTCTATCATTCCTCCTTACTTATAGAGGGGTCTTCATCGATCGTTTCAGGTTCTTCATGGCATATATTGTAATAAGTAGCCACAAGTAAAACTAGTTATACTTGGTTGTTTATTACTAGTTTCTCTCATCATTTCTATACTTTTTGTTAGTTGTTATCTCAATCAGTAATTTTTTTAGATTATTGGATTTCTTCTGATTGGAGCCGAATCAGCCAATGTTTCTGGATGAGTGGATTCCTACTAACTTCTAGGTAGGTGGTGCCTAGTTATTTTCTATGTTGTAAATTTTTCAATGTGATGTGTAATAAATTAATGTTGGCATGTTCATATTAGAAATTGGTAATGATAACACTTGAGGTTTTCATTATTAATAAGAGATACCTAAGGGTAGTCATATATGTAAAATTAATGGTTTAGAAATCTATATAATCTTATTTTGGAGTTCGATGGGAATGATATCATATGTGGAAAAGTGTTGATTTATGGAATGTGCTTGTTGATGTGATTATTTAAGGACACAATGGATGTAACCCATGAAGTGTTGGGTGATTTTAATTGTTAGGAAGGTAGTGATGATGGTTTAGTGGTATGATGTGGATAGTGTTGACCATTATCATGGGTGGTGATGGAGGTTCACCAAGGTGTGGTAGTAGGCTAATGGTGATGCCTATCACAATGGGGAATGAGGATATTGGGGTCATGTGCACATAGTACAGGGTCTATAAGGTGTTTTTAGCTACCGGTTATTTATTGGTATCCTTTATAGTAGAGAAACAAAAGACATATGATGATGAGATTCATCAATACAAAGGTGGATACACCATAATTGGCTGTAGTTAGTGGTGCGTGGACCACCGATTAGGATAATTATAGTGACTATATATGTGTTATATGATGGGATTGATGATCTGAACTAGTATAAAGACTTCTGAGGTCATGCTCTAGGTTTTTTTGAGCTATTGAGTCATCGATCGGTAAAGGGTTTAGAAGACCAAGAGTCTTATGATATTTCACATTGATGTGCTATTGGGGAATCACAGTTTATTGGGAGTGGTAGTTCCATGTTACATGAAATTGGTCTGATGGATGAGGTTACTATTAGATTGAAAGATTTTGGATGCATAATTTCACTTTTACACTATCTAGGGAAGGTAAAGGCTCACTTGGGGCTGGTTGATCACAAGTGGAGTGGGCTATGTGGTGTGTTGGGATTCCATTTATTATGATTTTCATACAGTGGAATAACTACAGATATTAGCTAAGGATTTTTTTGGGGTGTCATGATAATTTTATACTCACCCTATACGGAACCTCCAGAACATATGCATACATTATGATTCATAAAACATGTAAGAGTATGATCACATCATCAAAAACCTAGTAGAGATGGATGTGATAATGGTGCATATGTTGGATGTTGTAGTTTTTAGATATACTAGGTGGTTTCTTGGTATTGGGGTGATATTTTATTTTGGAAACCAGCGCTTCACATATGTGATTATCCTATAGGAGATCCTAGGTATTCTATATGACTATCATGACATGATAGACATTTACATTTCTTATCATTTTTATATTTTGTATTTTATGTTTCATATTATTTAAGGTTTATTTTTTCATTGTTGTATTGTTATTACTATTTATCTTATAAGGGTATAGTCTACCCACTATCATCTCATAGACCCTCACTACTAGTTGCATGCCTTTGGCATTATAAGAGGCACACCTAATGGGTAGTGGTGTACCGATCTAGTTACTATAGAGGGATTTGGGTTCAGATATTTCAACGTTTTATCTAATTGGGGTGGTTATAAAGTGATGTTAAAGTGAGTATTTTGTTATTTGGGTTATTTTATATAGAATTTTAAGTAAATTTTAGAACTTTATTTCATAAATGAAACTTGGGGTGGATTTCATGTTGTGTTCCTAGACAACATAGATATGGATTAAAGTCTAAGTTTGTAGGGAAAATAGAATTTTTGATTTGGTTAATCATAGTTATAAATGAGTTATTTTATTTATACCCATATATATTTGAAGTTATTTTTTTTTATTTTTGGACTCTTTGTCCTGAGATGAAAGAGGTGGTACTTATGCATCATTTTAGAAACATAAGGCTCACATTAAATTTTTGTACCTATTGGGAGGAGTTATTGTTGGCAAGATGGATAGGCGGTGAATAGTCCTTCAAAAATTTAAAATATGATTATAAAATTATCTGATTAATATTTATTCAAACAAAATAGTATATAAGTATAATTATATTGTTCAAATAGATAAGTAGTGAAATGAAAATAAAAAATAAAAAATATATTTTTTTTATAATAGTTTGGTTCATAGTGAACCTAATCTACTCTTTAATCCCCACTAACTCAGTGAGAGGATTGATACTCACTAATGTAAAGAGAGAATAAGTATCTTACAAGTACAGGCTCAACCAAGTCTATTATAGGATAGACTAGGCCAATCATACCTTTTATAAGAATATGAAGAACCTAATATTTCTTAAGGATCGACCCCAACCTATCACTTAGTCTTTTGTAGGTGCGAATAGAACCTATTATATTACATGATAGACCAAACCTATGTGATTTCCTTTTATTCAGGTTATCTTAACTAGACACTTCATTTTTAATGAATATATAACCCTATGTGAAAAAATAATTATATAAACATCCACAAAAATAAATCTAACAAGACAATTAGAAGATGCTGATGAAAAAAGATAGTGTTGAGTGATCTGTGACCCTTGAAGAATTGATACAAATCAAAGAAAATTTGGGAAACTAGAAATTCCTCAGTAAATCAATTTAATGAAATTGTATTAAAAATTTCTTAATGATTCAATGCTTTTCTTTTGTTTTTGTTTTCCTTGTCTTTTATTAATAGACAAATCAATATTGTTTAATGGTCTTCCTTAAATTTTCATGATCCATATCCATGCGGATGTTTCCTATTTATTCAACATATAAAAACCAATAATTATAAATAAAAATGGAAATATATTTCTATTACCTTTATTTTAAATATCATACAAAAAATAAAAAATTTATACCCAACGTTTCATTCACTGTACCGTTGCATTGGGGAATGTTATTTTTTGAATAGAGGTTTTCCTTCCATGGGAGTCTCATGTTATTTAAAGAAATTTGGGAAATTATATATCTAGAAAAAGTGTTGTTTATATTTTTATAAACAATATGTAAATATAAGATTGTTTGAGGGTGAACTTGCTTTTACCTGGGTTTTGTAAGTGTAAGAATCAATTTCAATGGGATTAATAATGCTAAACTATTAATTCCAAAGGTTAGCTAAGGGTAATCATGGATTCCATCCATTGTGAAAAGGTGAATACATAGTCATGTAAGGGCCATCCCGACTCACATAAGGGTCATATCTTGTAACGGTATACCTCGTGATGGTATCCCACATAAGGGTATCCCACGTAAGGGTAAGGTATATTTAATAAACCCTACACACTATTCATCCAAACTTATATAAGGGTAAAATAATTTATGTAAAGGTAATATATATTTAATATGTGATTTTTAAAGGTAACTAGCATGCTCTGTAAGGATAATTTGATCTTTTGTAAGGGTTTTGAGAACTTTCATAATGGTAAGAAGGTAATTTTAAAAGCTTCCTAAGCGTAAGAAGCATTTGTGTAAAGCTAATTTGGATGTTTGCAAAGCTATATAAGGATAATCTTAAACATTCATAAAGGTAAACAAAATTTTTATATGATGAATAAGGGTTCTATAAATATCACATAAGGGAAAAAATAACTTTCGTAAAGGTACAACAGAGTTGTATAAGGGTACAACATAGTTGCGTAAGGGTATGTAGAGAAATAATCTCCCTACATAAGGGAAATACAAAAGCTTTTTAATGGTAATAATAAGGTTTCAAAACATGCATAAGGGTAAAGAAAAAATAATAAAGGATGTTTAAGGGAAATGAAATTAGTTTGAAAATTATTGTTTGATAAAATATAACAAAAAATAATCATGTATAAAAATAATAATAATGAGAAATGAATAACTAAAAAAATTAATTTTTTTTAAAAAAATATTTAAATAAATAAATCATGTTTAAAATAAAATAAACTTAATGAATTAAAGAACATGAAATAGAAAAACAAAAACATATAAAAAAATAAAATTAGATCAATTTAATTTCAATGACATAATTAAACCATTTTCAATTGATCAAAACAATATTCATTCAAATGTAATTCAAATATAATTAGAGTTCTTCAAATAAAGTTAAACTTTAATTACCATAATAAAATTTAACAATATTATTTCACATGATTAATTAATTAAAAAATTATTCATACACGCGATAAAAAAAATTATAAAACATTGAATAATAATTAATAGAAAAAAATATTTTCAACAAGGAATTAAATGAGGATATTTTCAATTTAGAAAAACTCAAAAAAAATTAAAAAAAAACCATCAATCCCTCTACACTAATAATCTCCCCTTTTGTAAATTTCAAAACCGAACTTGTATTTCAAAAACCCAAACCCCAAAATATTCTCCACGTTTTGAAATTTTTCAAAAAGAACTAATAATATTTTAAAAAAATTTACACCCCCTTTTTGAAATTAAATTTCACTTCTTATAAAGAAAAAAAATATTTAATATAGACTAACTAAGAAAATTATTTACCCACCTTGTGTTTAAAATATATTAAAGCTCAAGATACATTGAAATTTAAAAATGAAAACAATCAATTATAAGACATGACCATGATTATATAAAACAAAGTAAAGAACACGATTAAATAAGAATGTAAAATCAATACACTATATTCCAAACTCCCTCAAGACACAATTATTTAGTTAAATAAAACTAATAATCCCAAACTAAAATATTCACATGTATAGTAAATAAATTTTTCAATATAGTCATCGTATTACACAAATTAAATCTCAAGGGAATACTCTTCCTAAATTAATGAAATTACCTATAACATCATAGTATAATAATAAAAAAAACATTTCAAGAGTATATGCTCCCCCAGAATTGATGCATCTCTTAAAAAGATATTTAAGTAATTTGAAATTGATTTATAATTAATTAGAATAATAAACTTAAGAATATTCCATTAAACTATAACAGATTATTATAATAATATTAATAATAATAATAATAACAAAAACAAAAACATGTTAACTAGAAAAAAAGAAAAACAAATAGATTAAGTACAAATAATTTCAGTGCATGCTAAATATATTCAGCATCAATATAGTAATGATAATCAAGGATAAAACTATTATCGTGCACATGTTTTAAAAAACATATTTAAACTCTTAAGTGTTTGAAGATGGTTTTAATCTCCCTAGTTGTAATAACAACAAACAAGTGAAAAATATATTGAAAAATATATCAGAAAACATAAATTTCAACAGTATTCTTATATAAAAATGATTAATTAAAAATTATATAACTTTTTCATATTTAAGAATATTACTTTAGGTATAAGAATAATTAAAATATCTACTCCCCTTAAATCAATGAATCTATTAAAAAATATATTCAAATAAAATATAATTATTTCCAAATAATTATTAAATTCAAATTCCATACCTGAATACTAGAAATTAAAACCATAGAAATAGGTTTTCAGATCATATGAACAAACGATTTAGATGCATGCCAATATACCTTTTTATAAAATAGTAGATAATATGCATGTTAAAAATAAATAAATACTTACATTGGAATTTATACCCTCTTGGGACCTATTGGAATTGAATTTTATCCTTTGGGAACCCGTGTTGTATAAGTTTAAATCCTATTTTTGAAAGAATATTTTGAGAGAGATACCTTTTTGTGTCCTAAAAATGTAACACAATTTAAAGAAAAATTTGAAGCATAGTATCTAAATGTTCTATACATAAAATAAGAAACATTATAACCCTTTACATTCGTACTACTAATAAACACAATATTATATAGGTTAGGAATCTATTACTTATAATCGAAACAATATTTTACATTTTTTATTTTATCTACGGACATCATCCTGTCAAACATTTATTTACATTGAATAAAATTTGAAAGAGTTGATTCTTAATAAGGAACATTATTTTTATGATTTTCATTCTCTTTTTGAGAATCTTCCATGTCTATCTATATTTTACTATTTGAGTACGATGGTGAGTTTTTTAGTTTATAATTCTATAGATTAAGCTTCTTACTCTCACTTTAGACTTTAGTTAGTTCATCTATTATTTCATAATCTAATTTTTGTTGATCCTCATTATTTAAAGAAAGACATTATTTATCTAATTAATTTTCATCCTTTATATTTTCATATTCTCCTCATATTATTTTTAATTCTTTACTATGTTTATCATTTAAATGTGTCACATCGTTCTTAACCTTTTCATTTTCTTGAATAAGCTTCTTATTTTACTTTTTCAAATTCTTATGTATTTCTTTTAATCCATCACACAGTTCAAAAACATTAAAAATATCCTTTATAACCTTTTATCTTCTTCAGTTAGTACATCAGAACCAAATATTTTAGAATCAGTTTCATAACTAGAACTATATTCGGATTTTGTACTTACCTAATTTTCTTGAGTATCCATGAAACACATGTTGGTTATAACTTTCTTACTTTTAGATTCACTAATTTAGATTCCTTACTCAGTACAAATCCATCCAACATTATATGCTTACTTTAATTCTATCTTTTACAACTTTTATTTTCCTTATTATTTTAGTTTTGGACAATCAGATTTCATAATCCCATTTTTCTTGGATTCAAAACATGTTAGTTAAGAAACACTATTGTATTTTCAAGAATTTTATTTCTTTCCCTTTCTTTCAATTTTCTTGTAATCCTTTTTAGATCATCTCCTAAAGTCACCTTTTATTCTAATAATCTTTTAAATTCTTTTTCTTATGTTTGTAACCTAATCCCCATCAATTGTCTGTGATTCTATATCAGAATGGTTAGAAAAAAATAGAATTAGATTAAAATTTCATACCGTTATTTTTGTCAAAAACTTCTCTATAATTTCTCTTTAATTTTATCTCATATTGAAGGAAATACCCAATTAATTAATTTATAGTATATTAGGTGAAATCCTTTCTTTCATCGATTGTAACCATATTTGAGTTCCACTTCTTAGGAAATTCGTGAAGTATTATCTCAATAAGTACTTAATTCTTCACAGTCTACCCATCAATAACCATTTCATTTATGATTTTGTTAAATTAGTTATGCATTTCACTAATGTTCATATTTTCATACATTCTAAATTCCCAAAATTCTACAATATTTATTACTTATTTGGTTCTCTATAACTTATTGGTTCCATGATGAGTAAATTTTAAAGTACTTCAAATTTCATAATTAGGCTTTCATGAGGAAATATAACTACACATGTATCTACTTAAAGAATAATAAAGTAAATGCATGACTTTGTAAATTAACACATACTTGGTAGCATAATTTTCCATTCAATGAATCCAAATATACTTTTGGAATTTTATAATGTTTAATCATAAGAGTCCAATATTCAGTACCAATACTCTTTAAAAATTACTCCTTACAATCCTTAAAATATGAATAATCACTTCAACTGAAGTGAGGTGTCCTGAGAGGATATGTGACCTTAGTTTCCCAAATTTCCATTAAAAACAAAAATGATATTTCCTTTGAATTTTAGGTCTAGGGTAGTGTTATAACAATAAAAATAAAATTATAACTTTATCTATCCAATGTAAAAAAACCATTAAGGTATCCATTATTATTTTGGTATTAGTAAAAAAAGTAGAATAAAGTGTCCTTTAAGGAACCTCCCTCTAATTTCTATTATTGAGCTGATCTATTGATGGAAAGATAGGCTAGAGGGTAGTGAATAATCTTTTTAATATTTTTAAAAATAATTATTAAATTATTAAATTGATATTTATTCAAACACAAAATCAAATGAGTATGGGTGTAGTGCTCAAACTGATAATCAATGTAATAAAAAAAAGAACCAAAACACCAAAAATGTTATAGTGGTTCAGAACAAAATGAGACTACTCTACTCTTCAATCCCCTCTAACTCTGTGAGAGGATTGATAATCAGTAAAACAATGAGATAAGAAATGGTTTATAGGTAAATACTCAACAATTCAATTATAGGATAGACCATAACATTCCTATATTTTATGAGAATATGAAGAAACCAGTATTTTATAAGGAGTATCCCTAACCTATCACTCAGTCTTTTGTAGGTATGGGCATGACCTAGACTATTACGAGACATACCAAACCTATGTGATTGAATTTTTGTCTTGTGAAAAAACCCACATAAAACTTTTTGAATAGAGGTATAACTGTATGTGAACAATTAATTATAGACACTTCCACAAAAATAAAACTTACAATACAACTAGAAAATGTCGATGAAAAATGTTGGTGTGGTGGTGTGATCTCAATCCCGTTAATAACTGATGAATAACCAATAAACTTTGGGATACCAAAAAATCCTTATCAAATTAATAAGAATGAAATTTTATTATTTTCTGTCTCAATGATTCAATACTTATCTTTTGTTTTTTCTTTTTCTCAAACATTATTTATAGAAAAATACTAATGTCCTTCCTAAAATTTCCAAAAACCATATTTATACGGATGTTTCCTAATTATTTAGTATATAAAACCATCAATTTTAAATAAGAAATGTAAAAATATTTATATTAAATTTATTTTTAATATCATGTACATATTCAAAAATTTAATCCCCATTCTTCATTCCTAGTATAGTTGCATTGAGGAATGATATCATTTGAATATAAGTACAATTTTTGTGGAAGTAAAATTTTATGTAAATAAACTAGAGAAAATTTATAACTATCATAAGGTAAGGTGCCATTATTAATATCTATGTAAATGTCATCCAAACATATGTAAGGGTAAATGAATTTACATAATGGTAGTATAAATTTTACATACACTGCATAAAGGCATCTAGATCTCTAGGTAAGGGTAATATGAACTTGATTAAGGGTAAGAAGAACTTGCATAAATATAAGTAGGTAATTTGTAAAGCTACATAAGGGTAACCAACACTTGTGTAATGGTAAGTTAGAAGTCTGTGAATCTATATAAGGGTTATCTTCAATTTATGTAAAGGTAAAAAAACATTAATGTGTTGAATAAGGGTAGTATAGATTCACATAAAGTTAAAAACAATTTCTCAAAGGTAAAACAAATTTTCATAATGGTATAAAATAGTTACGTAATAGTACAAGATAGTTGCGTATGAGTGTAATAGTGTTTAATAAGGGTGCACAAAGAATTAAAATTCCTACATAAGGGTAATAAAAAAGTTGTGTAAAGGAAATAACAAGATTTAAAAACATGAATAAGGGTAAATAAATATTAATAAAGTATACATAAGGGTAATGAAAATATTTATAATTTTTTTTTCAAAAAATATAACCAAAACAATTATTTAGAAAAAATAAGAATAAATATTAATGAATATGTAAAAAAAATCAATGGAATTATTTAATTAAATAAACCATTTTTAAAATTAAAACAAATTAAATAATTAAAACAATGTAATCAAACAAAATACATATAAAAAATAAAATTAGATCAATTTAATTATAATGATACAATTAAACAAATTTCAGCTGATCAAAATAATTTTCATCAAATTTAATTTAATCAAAATTAGTTTTCTTCAATTAAAGTATAACTTTAATTCCCATAATAAAATTAAACAATATACTTGAACATGATAAATTAATTAAAAAATTATTCATACATGTGTTAAACAATGTTTTAAACACTAAATAATAATTAAAAGAAAAAAAAATGTTTTCAACAAAGAGTCAAATGAGGATATTTAAAAAATTTAAATCAGAAAAACATTTTACTATAGCACCCAATTTATCAACACTAACAGTTCCTACTTTTGATTTTCACTTTGGTTCTAAATTTTAAATAGTTTTGGATATTTAAAGTGTTAGAAATAAAATATATGGTGTTTTTTTGTATAGCTTGTTAGTGTAATTTTACTCAGAAAACATGGGTATGTAAATTTCATGGTGAATAAATATGTGGATCCTATGTCCATATAATGTGTGTGGTACCTAAACCCGATATGTGTAGGTGGGTCCATGAGGCTATATTTTATAAGACATGGGTATAGTTTGGAAGTGTAAAGGCTATTGTGTTGCACTGCCTATTAAAACATCCCTTATTTGTGATATATAGAATTTTATATCTTTATTAAGCATCTCATTAGGTTCTCATATTGATTCCACCTACATAAACTCCATTGGATATTCTATGGTATAGATATATAGTGTCATTGTGGCATGCACCAGATGAGGCCCCTAAGGTTAGAGGTGATCATGAGCCATAGACAAAGGTTTTGAGGTTGGTATGATAGCAACAATGACATGACGAGTTGAGTTAATGGCCATGTGAGTAGCTCAGGGAGATCTTGGTGTGAGTTATACCAATTATTTATTGGGGAGTTAAGGGGGATAAGTCATACATGGAATATATGACATTGGAGTTTCATTCATTGCATCCTCATTTTTTCTAGTGAGAGGGTGGAATCCAAACAATAGAGTGTTTTATTGAGTCAACATGGAAGATATTTTATTATATTGAGACACCACCAAGGTAGAGAGTAAAGTTGTTAATGTATATTATCACATGGATAGTGAAACTCTAATGGGATATATAGGTATAGGTAGATGAAAAAATGGTACCTAGTGGATTAGAGTTTACTGAGGTGGAAAATGGTGTTAGGTGAACTAGGTAGTGGAGCATCAAGTATCTAGAAGTAGGTACACAAGGATACCCCACAAGATATTAATTTTAGAGTTTTAATGATGGATTTATGGAGTGGGTTATCGATTAAGTGTTTTCAGTAAGGATAGTTTGGGAATGTTCTAGCCCAGTGTGATTAGTCATTGAAAGAGTTTTGGACATGTGTCCTGATGGTATATATGGATAGTTTTTATCATATGACCTTATAATTAGCCGGGGGATATGGATTGAGTCAAACTCAAGCATCCGAGGTGGGGCTGAGAGTGGTTCCAAGGACCAGTAGCTGGGACTTGTCTGAACACATGGCATGAGTTAGTTGATGGGATACCTGAAAGAGGGGACAATGGGTGTGACTCCACAGGGGGGATAGGTGTCAAGAAACCAAGATTCAGGTCAGTTGTATATGATTAGTCTATGTGCTCTGAGTAGGTTAGGGATTCATTGATAGTTAAAGTTACTCCATGAGCATGGTGGTTTTTTTTTTGTATAACACAAACTTATGAATGATGTGTGTATGCGACCAATAAAATTACAAGATACATATTGAGGTGTGGGAAACTGATATGATGGGTGAAAAGTGTGGGATATATAAGAATCAGGTAAAATGTGTGCATCGAGTATGATACAGGATGAAATTGGGATTTGATATGATATAAGATGATTATGGTCATCATGTATGATATGGTAGTAAAGTAGGCATTGGGTATGATGTAGGATGAAAGTGGGAAATGGTGCGATGAGGGATGAAATTGGGCCTCAGGTATGATGAAAAATGGAAGTGAGAATTAGTATAATGTTGGGTGATTACAATTTATAACTAGTGGCTAGGTGCGTATTACTAGTGCATGAAAAAATTTGGATGATAGAAAAGTACGACACCGTCATCATTTGAGATGAGAATAAGTAGATGATTATTATGGTAGAGATTACCACATAAGGGAACTTTTTTTTTGAAATTAGGGAGCTGGGGTGACCAAGGAAGAGACATGTCTGTTCAATGTTGTCTTGGTTTTTTAGGAATGTAGTGAGTATGAAGCTTGGGTTTTGGTAAGAATTGGTTAGAGTGTGGTTGAGATAGCTGGGGGGACAAAATATTATATGGTAGGGAGTATGTAATAATATATGTATTCAGTATTGGTAGTTCAAGCTATATATTAGATTATACATGTGCATTTGGACCCTATCAAGGTGTTTACGGTGTCATTATAGGTCTGGGATTGATTCTTAGGAGTTAGTATGTGCTTGGGGGTTGAGTTGTTGTGAAATTCTATTACAGGTGGTTTTTGGAAGATGAATTATATATGAAAGTAAATTTGGGGCATGTTTTACAATAATTTGGAGGAAAGGTCATCATTGGGAAGATTTTGGACATATTTTGATGTTATAATGAATCCCTTCAAAACTGGAAAACTTCCATACATAAGGTCCAGGATGTGTAAGGGTCTTCCTAAGTAAAAGTCCCATCGTGAAGGTTTGGGAAACTTTTCTATGTGTGGAGAGCTTTGTTATATGTAAGGGTAACATTGGGACACATAAAAGTAACATTTTGGAAAAGTAAATACATAATTTTAACTTTATGGTGATATATAAATGTACCTAGAATATATAAGGGTCCTCCTCTATTCAAAAACGTGTAAAGTGTTGGAATCCCCTATTTTATGTAAGGGAAAATCTCTAATATGTAAATATATTCCATAGTTAAAGAGTAAAATGGTTAAGTGTAGAAGTACCCTATGATACATAAAGGGTAAGATGTGTGATGGTAACTTCAAGTCCCTAGGATATCTAAGGTTCCCTAACATTGTAAATTATGATGGATGATACATAAATTTCATCTGATATATAATGATTCACTTGGGAAATACGTAAGTGTCACTCATGGGTAAGGGTCAATACATAAGGGTTTTGGTGATTATCAAAAGTAGAGTTTGATGAATATTTTTGAGATTTTTTTAAAATGACTATTAATTGATGTATTAAGTATGAAAAGGTGAATTTATGCCATTTTGAACAGAATACAATGTGTGTTCCATGGATCTCAATATTCTCTCTCTATCTCTCTATCTCTCTTTCTCTCGACTTCCTTCCTTTTTGAGAGGTCTTCATTGGTTATTTTTAGTTATTCATGTAATCTATTTTAGGATGTATTCACACATAATGATAGATATCAATTAGTGTTTATTACTAATTTATCTCACCGTTACTATGTTTTCCATCAATTTTGTAAAAAATCATTGATTTTTTCATATTACCCTATTTATTTCAATTGGAGTCGGATTGAATAGAGTTTCTTTATGAGTGGAGTCTTTATAACTCTAGGTGGGTGGTGTTTAGTTATTTATTTTATTATATGTCTGTCTATATGGTTCATAATAAATTCTTGTGGGTAGGGTCATGTGGGTGACTGATAATCAAACCACTTGAGGTTTTCATTGTTCATAAAAGATACCTAAGGATAGTATCATGTGGAAAATGTGGGGTTTTGCCCTTATATGGTTTGGAATTATTTTTTGTATGGTTTATGGGTTTTATGGGTATGATGTTGTATGTTCTAAAGTGGTGATTCATGATATGTTTTTATTGATGTTGTTCTTTGAGAACCTAATTGGTGTAACCAGTGTTGTGTAGGGTGATGTTGATCACTAGGAAGGTGGCGATGAAGGTTAACCGATAGGATGCAGATGGTATTGACCACTATTACAGGTATTGATGAAGGATTATTCAAGGTTTAGATTTAGGATAATGTTGATTCCACTCACCATGGGGGTTGAATCTAGTGGAGTCATGTGCACATAAAATAGGGACCATGAGGTAGTTTTTACCACTGGTTGTTCAGCAGTATCCTCTGTAGTTGAGAAAAATAGGGTGGATGATGATGAATTTTTTCAACATGAAGGGGGATACACTATATCTGGAAACATTTGGTGGTGTAAAAGACCACCATATGGGAGTGGTATGATCACAATATATGTGGGATATGATGGGGATGATGAGCTGGACATGGATAAGGATAGGTGAAAATGTGCCATGGGTTTCATCGAGCTATTGAGCCGATGATTGGAAAAGTGTTTTTAAGATCATGGGTCTTGTGATATGACATGTGGCTGTGTTGTTGGGGCATCATGATTGATTGGGAATGGTAGTTTCATGTGACACAAAGTTGTTGAGAGGGTTTTGGGAACTTTTGATATGAAAAATTGTGGATGCATTTTTCCTCTCTAACATTAGCTTAGGCTGATAAAAGCTCAATTAAGGAAGAATAATAATGAGTAAATTAAGTCGTGTGGTGTGTTTGGTTTTCAATATTTGTTATTTACATCCCTTGGTATATGTATGGATATTAGTTAGGGACATTGTTGGTGGTGGTGTACGTTTTCCATACTCACACCCTGCACGAGCCCCCATGGATTCATGCAAAATTTATGATTCATAGAATAATTATCAGTAAGGTATCATCATCTATAGCCTAGTGGAGATGGATTTGTAGATGGTGCACAAGCTGGATTTTGTGGTTTGTAGACGGGTCGGACGATTCCTTAGTGCCTTCCTGGCATTTTACTTCAGTTACACAAGTTGCACATATATGATCAGCCTATAGGGGATCTTGGTAATTTAGTGTGACTAGCATGATATGGAAGATGTTTACTTACCATATGTATGCATTAGATTGTTGTGGTTTGTTATTTAAGGTTTTTTATATGGTTATTTTTTTTGTTATTACTATTTATCTTATGTGGGAATAGTCTCTCCAATATCCATCTATAGACCATCGCCACTTGTTGGAACCCTTCAGCATTAGGGGAGGTGCACCTAAGGTATAGTTGTGTACTAATTTAATTACTGTAGACAGAGCTATATTGGGTCATTACACATTTTGTCCTTTTTTATGTATTAGTGTATCATATTTATTTTTTATTTATTTCTTTATTTAATTACTAAAATAAGTATTGGTTTTTATTACAAGTATGCATTTATTTTCTTTGAGCTGGGGGTGTTGTGTTAGAAAACTAATAGTGCGACCAAGACCTATTGGAAGGGGGACTCAAGGGTAGAAAAATATAGATGCACCTTGTCTTTTGATGAGTTGTAATTTTTTGGTGTTGGTTGGAAATTATAAATATTTGTAATAAACATATCAGTAGATTTTTAGTACATTAAATTGTTCATAATGTAAATTTATTTATAATATATTTATATTTTATTTATTTGGTTCTTCCATTGTGATGTTTTTCTGTAAAAGTGAGCTCAAAGGCTCTACATTAAAGCAAGGAAAGATTACATGAGTCTAAAGAAATAAATTTTACATATATCCCATTGAAAGATAGAAACCATATCACCAGAAATTATTTTGTTATAGATGCATACCTTTTCGGAAACTTATTTATTTTCAAGACCATTGGAAAGTTTATTTGCTTCACGGTAGATGGGTGTAATTATGTAGTTCATAACAGCATGTTTTTCCAGGAAGTTCACCCACTTCACCATCACCATCCATGAGAGATCAATCTTTCCCATTCTTACAGCTTGAACAATGAGGGTGGAATCACACTCAAACAAGATATTACGCCAATTTATTTGGATTTAAAGGTCAACGGATCGAATAAAGCCCAACATTTCCACTTCAAGGGTAGTTAAATTGACACAAGGACTATATAGGTATTCAAAAATGTCACCATTATGGTCTCTAAAGACCTCCCCATAACCTGATGGTCCTGGGTTTCTCCTCGCAGCCCTATCTGTGTTACATTTTAACCATCCAGAGAAAGAGGGGAACCAGAATACCTCCCTGGTGTGAAGGGGTTGAGGAATGTTTCCTGGGATCTTGATCCTCCTAAAGACCGAGAAGTACCTCCCTGAGTTTCTGAGAAATCCAGGATACAACATGTTATCTGTATGCATCATAGTTATAATGTTATCAAGAGCATCCTGGAAATATAATTTAGTTCGGTCATGTAGTGATTTGTTTCATCCAATCCAAATGGCATGGATAAATTTGGTACATGCAGCTCTAAGTAGTGTTTTGAGTTGGCTGGATAGTTGGATATCAGTGAGAGAACGTATGAAGTGCAGAAAGGAGATGACATGTATGGGGTTAATCTAAAAGATTTCAGAAATAGAATTCCAAAGGGAGGAGGCAGTTTTATAGCACATAAAGAGATGGTTTACATCATCGTGATGCAGGTGCCCATCACATCAACTATGGACTTAATACTACTGATAAAAATGTCTTCTAGTACTATTGATAGCACTGATAAAAATGAAATTTATCGGTGTTATCTTTAACACTGATAAAATCTCCTGATTTTTATCGGTGATGACAACATCAATACTTTTTTAACATCGATAATTAATAAATGAATACTGATAAAACCTCAATCTGTAGCAGTGCACTTCCCCTATTGTAATAACATGATGTGCAATCAAATTACTTGAATTTTTTTGACTAGTGATTACGGCACTATAAAAAATCAATGTCCCCCGCAAGTTTTTTTGGCATTTGGAAGCAGTTTAAACCACCGCTAAATTATTAGTGACACTTTCTTAATGTGTCGTGTAATTGGATGTCATTGTTTTTTTTTGTTTTTTTTTGTTTCTTTTGTTTTTTTATATATTTTTATTTACGTAATTTATTTATTTATTATTATTTATTATTATTATTTTTATTATTTATTTACATAATTAATTAAATTATTATTTATTATCATTATTATTTGTCCTACCATGCATGCATATGCCATGCATTCTACGCATAAATATATCATATATATGCATTGGGAGATATTTGAACCCCATACCGCTTATCTATTTTGTAAAGGATTTACAATTCCAACAAACTCTTCATTTGGTGAGAAAACAGTATGTAATATACTTATATATATACTGATAAAAAATAAATAATGTTATTAAAGAATAATAAATGATGAATATATAATGAATATATAATGAATATGCAATAAATAAATTTTAAATTAATAAATAATAAATAATATATAAATAATAAATAAATAAAAATTAAATGAATAATAAATAAGTAATAAATAAGTAACAATTAAATATTTAATAAATAATAAATAGGTAAATAAGAAATAAGAAATAAATAAATAATAAATAACAAATAATTAACTAATAAATTATAATAACCTGGATTCCCTCGGGCCCACTCTTTATGAAAACCTAGTGTTTGGGGTGTTTTGGTAGGCAAAAGAGGTTCATTTCAAGAGTTTTCTAAATTTACATTTTTTCCATCGGTGGCTCAGGGCGTCGGAATCGGTATATCAGTGTGTCGACATGTTAGTGCATTATCATGTCAGTACATCGGCATGTCAGTGCTTGGACATGACAATGTGTTGGCACATCAGTGCATTAGTGAGTTAGGGGCATCAACATCGGTAGGTCGAGGAATCGGTAGGTCGAAGCGTACGTGGGTCAAGGTGTCTGTGAGTTAGGGCTTCGATAGGTCGCGGCGTCATTGATTCAGGGAATTGGTAGGTTGAGGCGTCGGTAAGTCAAGGCATTGGTAGGCCATTGCATCAGTGGCTAAGTTTCGGTGGCTCAGCGTCGGTAGGTCACGTCGGTAGTTCACCCGTTGGTGGCCCAGCATTGGTGACCCACCCATCGGTGACTCATTTACAGTTTTCCCATTTTTTCCAAGATTTCCATTTTCACCCCTCTTACATCTTATTTGACATAAACCAAGATTAAATCCTTCTTCAGAAGTTTTTAATGGCATTTCAAAGGGTATTAATTATATCTTAAAATATCATAACATCTCAGGAAATTTGAGATACCCAAACCGCGTGATGTTTACCATGATCCCACATTAATAACTTTTGGAAATTATTCTTCCTTTATAATATGATATGGATCTTCAAGGTTGAGATCTTCCATTCTTTGTTTGTTTTCTGTTTCCCCTCGGTGCGTCTAGAACCTTCCTCCCTACATTAGTTGTGTGCCTGTGCTAGATCTCTCCTGCTCAGTTTCCTATTAATTCTTCCATACAGCCCACGTGATCCCCCGTTCTTGGCATAAGGAGGAAATTTATCCCTTGATAATCTGGTAGGGATTCATTATATATATCTTTAATTTTTCATCATGTGGGGTGGGTGTATTAATGATTTCTTGTGAAGAATATTTGAATACTTTCTTAAAGAAAGAAATAAATAATAAGGGAATATGATCAAAAGATAACAGGGTAATTAAATAATAGGCAGGGAGTGGTTTGATGTTGATCACTAGTTTTTTTGTTATATTTGATTCTTTTATAGATTGTTTTGATTGTATGACTTCTGAAAATCCTGACCGTTTGTGGTCTTTTCTTGTTCACTAGTGATGTTTTGTTTTGTTTTGATGCTTTGATTAACAATCGTAACATGAAAAACTATTAAACCACATAAACCCAGTTAAATAAATGGATGCCCCATTATCAAACCTACTTTTTAATCACCTCGGTTATATTTAAGTGGAATTAAAGAATCTCTGCTGGTTAAATCTAAATATATATACACATCTTGTTGATAAGTGTGGCTGAGTTCAGTGTAATGTTGAGTTTTATGACTTTCTGTGAGTTGTGTGGTGTTGTTTTTGGGAGCACAGTTGTGGGTACATGGGTGGATAAAGGAGTTGGTTCCAAGAGAAGGGTGTGGTATGTGTGTATAGTGAGGTTATGGGTTAAAAGTAGTTGTTTTGTACTTTATGTGTGGGGTAGTACAGGGGGTGTGTTTGTATCCAAGTTTGGGATACCGACTGATTGTGGGATAGATGGACTTATAAGCAGCTGAACTACCTTTGTTGTGTTGTTTCCGTTGAATGGCATTGGGCAGTGGGATTGTAGTGTGGTTATGATCTTGTATGCAATGGGACTGCATCTGGGAAATGTTTGGAAAGCAGTGATGTGAATATGGGTTGTGAGAGATGGATTGTGTGGTATAATTTTGAATAATGATTGTTAGAAATGACTGAACAGATGTCTAGAATTATTGGGGGTTTGTGCAGTGGGACTGCAAATTTGGTTTTGTTTTTTATTTTGATATGGTTGTGGTTGTTAGTTTCTCGGTAGTGATAGAATAAATTATAGTGAATACATTAAATAAATAAAATGGAATGTGTTTAAATGAAAAGGGGTTGGGTGTGTGGGGTTGTGCATATATGGGTAATAGTGAAAGTGGTTCTGAGTCGGTAGGTTGTTCAGAAACCCATATGTTGGTCTGAGTGTTTTCTTATCTATATGTATAAATTTCAGTTCCTTGTTATTTCTATACGCACCCCACCCTTGTTGAGCACCATGAGATGAACACCCCCATTTCTTGGGGGAGGGTTTCTTTACCAACATCCTGATGGAAGGATGTATGGCTGGTTACTGACTTTCTTCCTCATGCCCTCTTCCAGTTTCTTACCACTTGATCGTATCCGGGCAGGCTATAATGGCTTGAGGCTTACCATTGTTGAATATCCTTCAAGCAAGGGTTTTTTGTGGATGATATGCCTATGTGTTTTTGGGCTAGGTTTTTTTTTTCTCAGGTATCTTTGGGATGAGGCCCATGTTTCTTCGGGCAATAGATGTGGTTGTTGTGGCCCAAGTGTCTGCAGGCAAGATTGTGTGTGGTTTGAAGCCCATGTGTGTGGGGGTAGGTTGTTGTAGTGGTACTTTGTATGGGAAGATTGGTAGAATCCAGACGCTAGACTTTAGATATGATCATCTTACCAGTGGGAAAGTGGTGTGGGGTACCCAAATATCGATGTGCTTATACTTCTACTTTGATTGACTTGCTTTATTTATTGAGTTTCCATTGGTGAGGCTAGGCTGGTTAGTATTCCTTGGTAAGTGATTTGAGGTTCTACTATTTTCTCATAGGGACTCTAGTATGTTCCTTCACTTTAGAACGAGTGTAATTTAGTTTTCCTACTGGGTATACTTGTATACTCCCCTACATAAATAAAACTGTTTTCAGGTTTCCATGAGGGTTTTGAATATTGTGTTGGTCTTTACTTGCTCATGCATAAAAATTTGTTTTTGTTGCTCCTTAGTCTCTTTTCATTTTTTACTTTACTTTGGATTTTTTTGTACCTTGTATCAGCTTTACTTATGAACATTCCTGTGGGAATGGATTTTGGATTTACTTTTACTTTTGGTATTTGACGTTTATTGGGATTTACCATCTTATCTCCTGATCATGTTTTATAAAAAGGGTAATGCCTTCCATATTATGTGAGATTATATACCCATGGTACTAGTCACCACTCTGGGGCCTATTGAAGGAAGGACTATGGGTTTATTATCTCCCCTTCTCCTTGAATAAGTAAAGTTGTGGCACTTTGTTATCCCTTCCCTCCTCTTGAATAAGGCAGGTTATGAAAAAATGGTATCAGAGGTAGCTTTTGAGAGTTTGAGATACAGTGTAACATCCCAGGTAAATAAAGAATATGAAATTTTCATATTTATTAATATTTTTTGATTAAATATTAATTTTACTTTAAATGGGATGCTATGTTCGATGGCGTACCCGACAAGCAACAACATGTTTCATTGAAATCTTACATTGCACACAATGTTGAGTTATATGGAAAAATAATATAATAATAATATTAATTTAAATGGTAGTTAAATCATAGATATTGTATTGGTGGGAATGAAAATAACTAACTACAATATGATTACAAATGTATGTTAAATGTTTATACATTTATCCAATAAAATTTAGAAGATTAAAACATGAATGAATCCAATTTTAAGCATAAACACTCTAATATTCTTTTAATGGTTGATTTATCGCATTTTGATGGAAAAACATTTTTAAATATAGTTTTTTTTTCACTTTTATTTTTTCTATTTGAAAAAATAATATTCTTCTTTATAATAGGTACATCAAAATTTACTTTGGATGAAATTTTTGAATCTTTCTGATAATGTTCATTTTTTAATGCTTAGTGAAAAATACTGCATTTTAATTCTAAACTACCTTTTAATATAATTTATTTATATTTTTATATTTTTATTTTAATTGATTTTATAGTGTATTTGGATTATAGTTTTACCATTTAATCCAATTTTAGTTGTTGGAAGTAATTTCACTCTTAATTTGGACATAAAAAAAGGTAAATCTTTTGATAGTTATTATTTCTTAAAAACATGCTTTTTGTTTTGAAAACATGAATTAATTTTAAATTAATTAATTCCACTTAAATGTTTTGAATTTGGAAAAATGGATTCCATATTTGGAATCAGGATGTCCAAATTGTGTAAATAGGTAACTTTTATTTTTAGGTCTTAGGAATATTAACTTCAGTAACTATTTTATTTACCATGGTTAAAGGGTAAATCTGATAAATAAGGGTGAAAAATAATTTTATAATAATATTAAATTACCCTTACACTTGTTATAACCCTATTTTCTGATACATTTCTGAACAAGGGAATCTTTTTCTCAATTTTGGGACCCCATGGAGCCACTTGGGAGTGATAATGACACTTTATATTAATTAATTTAAAGTAAAGACAAAATTATCATAAACATATATATTTTACTAAAACAATTTTTATATCAGTTTATATAAGTTATATCTTCAACTACAATTATTATTTGGAAATATAAAACGATTTTCTACATCATGGTATTATATTGATAATTTTTATATACTAAATAAATAAATTTAATTATGACACATTGGTGATGCAGTAATTGCTTCATTAATAAAGGATTCAAATAAATAGTGTTATAAATACTAAAATAAATTTATATTGAACCTTTTTATTCCATCCACTTATTTTATAGATTAATATTACTTTTTATATTTGAATTAATTAAGTTTTTTCGAAATAATCAAGTTGTTTTGGATATTTTTAAAAATTCGTGATATGAATAGTATTAAAATTGACATAAAAGATTTTTTAAATCAATCAATATTTTATTAAATGATAAAATATCCCTATAAATCTACTATTCATCCAAATGACATATATTATGTTATAAATTTCATTAATGATCCATTTTGGGTCTGTTTTAATTTTATAATAAATAAATTAACCATATAGTGTGAATATATAAGAGGACATGTTAAAAGTCAAATAAGTTAATGAAGGGTTAAATAAAAAATATAAGGATTAAAAAATATCCAAAACCTATCCAAATATTATTGTATGATTTTATTTAGACTTATATACAACTTATCTTCATATTAAATATGTTTTGGACCTCTAGAAATCGAAAATCATTATATAATAAAATAATATTTCCAAACATTCCTAAAGAGCCCCTCCTCCCCCTTATAAAAAGCCATCTCCTATAACCCTTACTCACAGCTCTCAAGACCCATTGGATCATCCAACCTCTACCCAAATAATCTCTCAAGATCCCTATATTCCTCATATAAGCCTTTACTTAGGTAGAAATCACTTCAAGAAAGCCTTTTGGTTCAAACCAAAGGGAGTTACCCGATTTAAAGGTAATGTCTTCCCTCAAGTTCTCTTCATTTATTTTACTTATTCACTCTCTATTATTTTCTTATTATTTGTTTATATAAAAAAATAGTATCCTCAATATACTAGGTTTTTTTTATGTGATGTATTAGAACTATACTTACACACACCTTCGTCTAATGGGTAAAGAACATATTGTTTCTGTGGATGGTGAATTACTGCCTCACGAAACGATTATTGTTCAATCTTATCCTACCACCTCTTATAGTGGCCATTATGATAGAACTGTATTTATATGTGATATATATTATATTTAAATTGTCTATATGCTTCTATATTTTTCATTTATAACATACCTTTATGGTTTCTATAATGGTTAAATATGATAATTTTATTTGAGGAAGTGCGGATTACCGCCCCCTCAAAGTGATATGACTTGTTCATGACATACGTGGAACGTGTAACAGATGGAATTACTAAAATTATATTTATGATATTATACTATAATTATAATATATCCATGTATCATTATGTTTTCTTTCTATTAAATACGAATTAGAAATGAAAGTAGCGTTCATGCGTACGTACGACTTACCATCTCCATAAACAGTGCATTTCATTTCTTATCTCCAAATGTTATGTACTATTATAAATACATATAGATACTGGATATATATGATATATATGATATCTAAATCATAAATTTCATTCTGGATATAATATAATTTGGACCACATGGACAACTTTTAATTATAGGAAGTTCATTTTTGAATCTTGTACCAAATATCGAGAAAACGATAGTTATTAACTTAAATGATTATGTAATGTTTATAAAATGATAATAAGTAATATAAAATAAATAATAAACATGGAATAGGTTCTTATGAAATTTAGAAATTTACTTTATTTTATTATTCCGGAGATTAAATAACAAATGAGTCCAGTCAGACACTAGGTAAGGGACTTCGTCTCAGTCTCCTTTAATTGTGGCATATTTTTATTTATGCATGACTTTCATTTATACAGTGTATAAACCCCTTTGAATTTTCATTTCATTCAAAGGGAATATTTTTATACATGGATTTTTACTAAATAAAAAAGGGAATGTTTCTTTTTATCATATGATGTGACAACGACCTTTCCGCCACCACCAGCATTATTTGATATTTGGCTTCCTTAACAAGATGTAATGTTTTTTAAAAAGAAAATAAAAAACATATACTATTTTTACGTATTTTGGTATTGAAAAAGGTTTTGATAATGGATTGATTATGTCAATATATTTTAATGATATATTATTATTTCAATGTGGAAATGTTATCTTTCCTTTATGCATGTGTTGTGAGTTTTGATTATGTTATGGTTCTTGGGAATTGTTTATGTATACAGGTGGTTCCATGATAAACATAGGGCAGTTGTACCCTAGATAGATCTCTAATGCATTGGGTAACGTGATGGAGGTAAACGTTGATTTATCTTCTAAGAGATTTAGGGAATATACTGTTATGGGTATTAAAAATGTACCTCCCTACATAGTTGAAAAAGCTACAATGTTAGTATGTTATGGACGCCACAAGTTACGTTTCTGATTTATGATTTCCATTTTTTTATTCATAAATATTATGATCTTGTGTGATATGTTAAAGATTGAAATGTATGATTTTATTGACTTTTATGTATTCGTGGACTAATGTTTTCATTCCTTATTTTATAACACTTAGTGTGCTTTTTTATGCTCATCCCATGTTTTTGAAATGTTTTTCACAGGACATAAAGATGAATAGGGTCAAGGATGAGATCAAGGAAAAGTCATGTTGCCTAAAACATGGAACTAGAAATGACTCTTTTTTGCATGAGTTTTTATTTTATGAAAAAATGGATACTGAGTAGAAGTGTCTATATGTAATATTCAAGTTGTTATATATATGTTATGACCAAATTCTCAAAAAATATATACCTGAAAATATCCTCAATGTGAATTATTAACATAATTCAAGATAAGGTAATGTTTAAGGCTGAGTCCTTGTAGTTGGTATCAAAGGTCAGTTTAGACAACATTAGGAGTCAGGGTATTGTAAAATTAATATCCATAAATTAATTGATGTTAATATTGAAATGATATAGTATTTACAGATTACCATGTTGCTTCACCTAATATATTTTTGTGATCACAATGGTTTTCTGCTGAGGAAACAAGCCAGCTATGATGGGACGACATCAAGAGAAAGAAAACCTTCCAAATCAGCAACCTGAGATGGTCTGAATCATAACTGAATAGTTTGTTACATTGATGGAACAATTGACTCGGGCTATGAATGGTGTTGATATCCATGCACGAGATCAGCCAGATCAACCACAGAGGAACATGTCAGTAGTGGAGCATTTCATGAGGCAACATCCCCCATTATTTTGATGATCATCTGACCTTTTGCAATATTATTGGTGGATTAAATCACTGGATAATATTTTTGATATCATGGGGTGTTCAGAACATCAAAAGGTTAATATTACTGTTTACCGTTTTGAAGGTGAACTCGATCAGTGGTGGTTAATGGTGAAAAATTTCCGGGATAGTGAGGAGATTAATTCTCTTGATTGAGATAAATTCAAAGGTATGATTCTTTAGAAATATTTTCCTATGATGGTTTATCTTAGGATGGAAAATCAATTCTTGTAATTGAGGCAGGATGATGAATTAGTGGCTACTTATGAAGCAAAATTCACTCGACTGGAAAGGTATGCTCAAAATTTCATACGATATCTTGATTTTAAAATCAATCTTTTTAACATAGGATTATTGTCACGACCCGTCCTTGGGGACCGTTCCGTGACTACCCCAAGCCCGCCTTCCATAGGCCAGGGGCTGGCGACTAGCACCAAGGCGTAATTTCCGGTAAAAAGGGAAGGCATTGCCTTTGTAAAGTAAACAAACACCACAGAGCAAGCAAGCAAAAGTAAACACTAAGTAAAAACTGGGTACAACAGTAAGTGCAGAAAAGTAAGTGGGACAGTATACAAACTCAAACTGAAAGTAAAGTACAACTGGAAAGGGAAATCAACAACTGAAATTAAAGTCGCAGCCTCAAACCGTCCATTAGAAGTCCCACCTGAAGGGTGGGTACAGATAGCCCCCACAGCTCCTCGGGTCCAGCCGTCCACTCCGAGTACGCCCCGCCCAGTGATCCACCTCCGGGTACTGACCTGCTCCTCATGCCCCAACCATGATCAGTGATGTCTATCGTCTATCGACAACACAACGTATTGCGGGCATAGCCCGTGAAGGGGTGAGTATAAGCTACTCAGTAGGGACCTCGAGACTGCTAAAGGTCTCCCAGAATCCACAAAGGATAATCCACAAAGGAAAGATACAAACACGAAGTAACATCCGACACTACTTAGGTATATGCCCATACATATACCTAAGTCATCAATTCTCGTTCGGCTCCAACATTCGAGATCAAGTACAACCCAGTCCACACAGGAAAACATAACATAATCCACACAGGATATCAAGTCAATATTATCGAAGATAAGGATTGAAAGTCAAGATTCAGCTCACACAGGTATACTTCTTCGTAAGATGATAGAGATGATCATATGTAGCCACTGATTCATCTAAGCCAACAGACCCACACAAGATCGATAGGTACTAACCCCTGTAATGACCCAAAAAGGATCAATAGGTAACTAACCCCCGCAATGACCCACACAGGATCAGACCCACACAGGATCTGTAGGCACTGGCCCACATAGGACCGTTGAGCGCTGACCCGCACATGATCGGTAGCACTGATCCACATAGGATCACTGAGTGCTGTAGTCATCGTCGTCGAATCCACGAAGGATTTCTGTACAGTCGTCATCGTCGTCGCAGTCGCAGTCAGCTCTAGGGTTCCCGCACACAACAAGATCGTTCGGGAGGGTCCGCTCCACGATCCGAAGGGCTGATACATCAACTGACACATAGTCCGAATTTGATGTATCCAAAAGTTCTGTATCATCAACAGGAACTCAACGCGACAGACAGCGCGTTGATCGGACGCCCGGTCTGAGAGTTATTGGCTTTTTTTCTAGGGGCCAGGTTGGTTTTTAAGTCAAAACCAACCCAACTGTACTCCAACTTCGTCCAAACCTCGAGTGTAGTAAGACAAAATGTCTGTCTCACTTAGAGGAATCCATCAAAGTCAATGAAACGTCAATAGGACGTCCGGATCTCATGTTATAAGCATTTCCGCTCCGAGGCCCCGGTTGGTTTCATGTACGAACCAACCCGGCCGAACCCAAAGTACTCCAAAACCTTGAGGGTAATATATTGAAACGACCGTCTCGTTACAAGCATCGCATCACTGCTGACGGTGCATCGATCGGAAGTCTGCAGCCCAAGTTATGGGCAAAAGACCATGAGAGGTCCGGAAGTGGGGGTTTCGGGCCCGAACCGACCCGGCCCGAGACCCCCTGGGTCAGCCCGAACTGGGTCGACCCGACCCAGGTCCGGCCCGCTTGGGCGCGGCCCGACCCGGTGCACTTGCGCGGCCTGGTCGCAAGGTGACTCGGCCGTTTCGGCCGAGCAGATGGGGGGTTGCCCCCCTGTGTGTAACTGCGGCCCCCATGAATGGGGGGGCGCTCATGCTGGCCAACCGGGGGTCGAAACCCCCGGCTCCTCCCTTGACCGACCGGCCCGCTCCGGCTGGCCGACTGTTTCCGCCATGGGACCGGCACTGGTCGGTCCCCCTGCTCTGATGCCGGCGGCCCGGAACCGGCCACCGGTCCCTGCTCCATCGCGGCCTATGGTCGTGGCCTTGGTCCGCCCGGCGCGGCGCGATGGCGCCGCGCCCCTCTACCGTGCCCCTCCGCTGTGGCCCCGCTCTGGCCGTGGTGCCTTAGGGGTTCTCCGGCGCGGCGCGACGCCGCCGCGATATTGTTCGATTCAACAGTGCGGCGCAACGACACCGCGCATTCCTTGCCACGTGACCCCGTGCGGTGCGACGACACTGCGCCATCCTTGTTCATTCCACCACAAGGTAGACAAGAGAAAAAGGGGAGGAGGTCGGCCGTGATTGTATGGTCTGGCCCCCTCCCATTAACTGATAACAAGCGGTCCAATTGTATGAGGAATTATGACAGAATAAATTCATGAATAGAAACGCATAAAAACCCTTACCTCGTTGAATTCGTTGAGTGAGGGTTCTTCGCGGAAATAACCGTCGTGGAAGAAGGCGTCGTGGAAGGAGAAAAGATTTGTCAGCGTCGTGTCATCGATCTCCGAGGATCCGGCGTTCTTGGCGTTCTTCGTTTTCTTCATCGAAGAAGAAGAGGATATTCAAGCCCCTAAGCTTTTCTCTAAAATCCTCTCAACGCAACAAGTCCAACCCCCAAAAATAAAATAAGTCCTTCACTTATTTTATTTTCATAACTTAAGTTTGAAATTCAAAAATTGAATTAATCCACTCAATTAATTAACTTTGGTTGTCTTAATAAATGGAGGGTTATGGAAGGTTAGGGGAGATGAAGGGGTGGGGTTCGTGTGGGCCCCACCGCCCTCATAACCACACTTGGGTGGTTACCCAACTTCCACCCAAAGGTTAACCACTTATAGAAAATAAAAATTGTAGCTCAAATTATATTTTAACTTCTACAATTTTTAACAACTTCTCCCGTGTAAACACAACTCCGGAAAAGGTGTTCCTAAGCTATTACAGGCGATGCGAATCCATCGGTGCCTTCAGAATTCGATTCTGAGCACCGGTTCAAAAGATAGAAAAACCCGCTCGTTCGTTCACTGAACGTACCTGAGATACACTTCGAATAGAAATTCCGGGCAAACCGGGGCTTGGAATCAAGTGCCTTCAGAAACCGCGTTCTTGTAAAATCCCAAAGAAAATTAAGAAAAAATTTCCCTTGAATTTTATAGGTCTTTAAAATTATATCCAAAGTAACGAAGGGATATAGCTTCTCGAGAGTTAAAAAGTTATGAAAAAACTTGTTCGATGTGAAGAGAAGATGGAAATGGAGTTTTTCAATGGTCAGTTGTTCTTTGACAAACAACAGAATAAGAGGTCTAGGTGGTAGATGAAAGGGAAGAACTCTTAAAAAAATTCTGATGGTAAGAAACTTAAGATTACTATTAGTGAAAATGGTGGTAAAAATCACACTGGGGAATGTCTTCTGAATTCTGGTAAGTGATAACGATGTGGTAAAATGGGAAATAAGGCTTCTAATTACACTGAAATATATCTAGGTAATGGTAATACAAAATATGATTTACAGTCAGTAAAATGTTTTAAGTGCAATGACATGGGTCATTATGCAAATGGGTGTCTAACTAAGAACTCAAATGAGGGAAATAAGTTGAAATGCATATAGAAAGGGGGGTGAAATCCTTCGAAACTAATTCAGTAGATGTTGGGCCATCGAATGAAGTAGTATCAGGTACACTGTTTGTTTATTCAGATTATTCCAATGTATTGTTTGAATTAGGTTCTACATTCTATTTCATTTCTGAGACATTTTCTAGTAAATTGGGAATTATATCTCAATATATGAATCATGAACTTATGGAAAAAACACTGGGAGGAAATGTAGAGACAAAAAGAAATTATAAGAACCTTCATGTCCTTGTGTGCAGAAATAATCTACCTAAAAACCATATTTTTTTCCTCTAGTAGAGTTTGATGTTATTTTAGGTATGGATTGGATTTAGGATTACCATGATAAGATTTACTGCAGAGGTAAAGAGGTTTCTTTTCAAAAAGAATTTCAGTTTATGTATAAGAATGAACCCTTAGTTTTGATAGTATATTAGGAAGCTTGTTGGGTCGGAACAAAACGAGGAAAGATGGCAAGAGGGGGTGTGAATTGCCTTTTAAAAAATTGATTAACAAATTAAAAATCAAAGTATAAATGCAGCGGAAATAAAGAGGCAAGACACACAAAATTGATAATGGAGTTCGGCCAAAACCCGGCCTACGTCTCCGCTCCCAACTCAACCGTTGAGAGATTCCTACCGCTTTCTTTTCAATGGTTTTAGCAAGAAACCCACTAGGCTTTGAGGTAGCACTAGGACCTATTACAGCTTGCTTTTGTGGTTTAGCAAGAACCCACTTGCTTTCAATGGAATAGCAAGAACCCACTAGCCTTTTTAACGGGTGAAGGCTAGCTCACCGTGACACAAGCCTTTTAAAAGGAAAGGCTTGAAGAAACCTCTTCACACCTTAATGGTGGTGTGAGAACCCAAAGAAAGGGGGATGAGAAAAGGGTTTGGGGTTTGTAGGCACAAACCCAAAATTAAAGCTCAAAAAGAGTAAAACAATAAAAACCGTATTGTTGAGAAGCCTTGGGCGCCAAGGGTTGAATGGAGTTGAAGACGTGCACTCCCAAACTTCTTTGATGGAGCTCCTTGGATGTGGAAGTTGTTGGAGCAAGGTGGGTTCCTTTGGAGGAAGTCGCCGGAGGTTGGCCAAATGATGAGAATTGTGTACGTTGGCTTCACAAGTGTTCCGGTTAGTGTCCGGGGCTTCCTTGGCCTTTATTTATAGGCATGGAACCCTTGGGGAGGCTTCGGAGCCGTTGGAGAGGCTAAAAGAGCCGTTGGGAGCCAAGTGGGCCAGCCTGGTCAAACTGCAACGGCTAGTTTGACTGGCTCCACCGGCTGGCCGGTACAATACCACCGGTTGGCCGGTGTGTGCAAAAAGGCATAGGATTCCTGTCCAAGGGCCACCGGCTGACCGGTGCCAGAGCCACCGGCCGGCCGGTGGCAAGACAGTAGCTGGCACTGTTGGGAGAGGGTTCCACCGGCTGGCCGGTGCTGAGGCCACCGGCTGACCGGTGGTGAGGCAGTGGCTCCCCTTTGAGTGCAGGTGCCACCGGCTGGCCGGTGGTCTGGACAGAAGGATGCCTTCTGTCCAGGCTCCTATCGGTTGGCCGGTGCACTTCCATCGGTTGGCCGGTGGACTGAATTTCAGTCCACTTTGCCTCCTTTCTTTCTTGGCCCAATTCCTTGGCCACATGAATTGATTCCTATCATCCAAAAACACTTGAAAAAGTATTAGATAAATATGAGGGTGATTGTGATCATGAAAATAAAACCTTGAGGGGTTCGAGAGGTACAACAATCTCCCCCTATTTTGATGATCACAATCACCGAAACAAACAATGTAAAATACTGAAATTAAAGACATTCTTAAAAGATAATTTGAAAATAAATCAAAGCATGATGAAAAAGGATTCTCCCCCAATCAATCAAGAAATTTCTCCCCCTTTGTGATTATCAAAATAGAATGGGGCATAAAACTTGATTGAGGGATAGATTTGAAAAACAAGATTGAGATTTGAAAATCAATTGAAATTTTTGAAATTGAAATGAAAATTTGAATAACAGTTTGAATTGAAAGTTTTGAATCAAAAACCAATTGAAATTTGAAAATTTTGAAATGAGAATTTGAAACCAAGAGTTGAAAATGAAAGTTTGAATTGAAAGACTAAAAAGATCCTAACTCCCCCTAAATAAAACAAAAGATCATCGGGGAGAGGGATTTTGAAAAGAGATGATTTTAGGCCCGAAGAGACTTGCTAAGAGGGATTTTTCAATCCACACTTGTCTCATAGCAGGTCTTATCCTATAAAATTCATCGGAATAAAAAAATCGATTTGGGCCTACCGTACCGGGCGTTTTTGCAATTACATTCATAAATAAGGTTCCCGGGTTTTTTACAATAGTTACAAAATTTAAAACAAGAGCTCCCCCTTACAAAAACGGTGGGTTCATGGGAGGAGGAGGCTTGGTTGGTATAGCCAAGTCCTTGAGTGGTCCTAGAAATTCGTTGGGAACCTAGCAAATTGTTTAAATTTTGTTCCCCTTGGGTGAACTTAGCTAAGGATTCTCTAAGGTCCTTGATGGTTGATTCCAAAGAATCAACATTGGGGAAATTTTGGATTTTTAGGGAGAGTTCCTCCTTCTCTTTGAGAAGTTGGTCTTTCTCAGAGGAGAGTTTTTTGAAATTCTTTTTCAAAGAAACAAATTTTGAAGAAAGCTCATGAAAACCTTTTTCAAGTTGGTCTCTAGCGTGTGAGAGTTCTTCATAAGAAAGATGATTTAAAGAATTTGAATTTGAAGAACATGAGGAAGAGGAATCGGAAGAAGTTACCTCATGGAATGCCATTAGGCATTTGTTACCATTGTCGCTTGAGGAGGAGGAGGAGGAGGATGAGGAGGAGGTGTCACTCCATGTCGCCTTGAGGACCTTTTTCTTTCCTTTTTCCTTTTGCGTGGCCCGTTTTTTGTTGAGTGGGCAATCGGGCTTGTAATGGCCCTTTTCGCCGCACCCGTAGCATTTCACCTTGGGCTCGGATTTTGCGGTGGGTTCTTGGTTTCGCGCCTTGCGAGATTTCTTCTTCTTCTTATGCTTCTTCATAAATTTATGCATTTGGCGGGCGAGATTCTCCATTTCCGAGTCGCCGCTTGATGATGAGGAAGATGAGGAAGGAGATGAGGAAGAAGATGAGGAGGAGCTTACTTCCTTTTGTGCCTTGAGGGAAATGTTCTTTGGTGTCTTGATTGGTGTGCCCTCCTTTTGTGCTTGCCTCCTCATGGTGATCTCGTACGTCATTAGATATCCAATGAGCTCCTCTACCGGCATATTTTTGACGTCCTTAGCTTCTTGGATCGCCGTCACTTTAGGTGCCCATGAGCTCGGAAGGACCCATAAGATCTTCTTGACCATCGTCTCAGCTGAAACATCATCACCAAGGGACTTTCTCCCATTGCACACGTCAGTAAATCTAGTAAACATTTCAGAAATAGATTCATTTGGATGCATAGAAAAAGACTCAAAATCCTGACGGTACATGTCCAATCGAGTATCCTTTACTTTGTTGGTCCCCTCATGGGTAACCTCCAAAAGTTTCCAGATTTCATGTGCGGAGGTGCATGTAGACACTCGATTGAACTCATTTCTATCTAAGCCGCAATGGAGAGCGTTCATGGCTTTGCCATCAAGCTCAAAATTCTTAATATCGGCGGGGGTCCATTTGGATTCGTCGGGGGTAGACAAAGTGTAACCTTGCATGACTATTTTGTAAATGGGATATCCTATACTTCTCAAAAAAGTGGTCATGCGGGTTTTCCAATAATTATAGTCGGTCCCATCAAAAAATGGAGCCCGACCCAATGAGAGGCCCTCGAGGGCGAAAGAGGTTGATGCCATCTTAATGGATCTTAAATTTGAAACCGGGTTAGGGTATTACTCAAACTTCCCTTTGATACCAATTGTTGGGTCGGAACAAAATGAGGAAATATGGCAAGAGGGGGTGTGAATTGCCTTTTAAAAAATTGATTAACAAATTAAAAATCAAAGTATAAATGCAGCGGAAATAAAGAGGCAAGACACACAAAATTGATAACGGAGTTCGGCCAAAACCCGGCCTACGTCTCCGCTCCCAACTCAACCGTTGAGAGATTCCTACCACTTGCTTTTCAATGGTTTTAGCAAGAAACCCACTAGGCTTTGAGGTAGCACTAGGACCTATTACAGCTTGCTTTTGTGGTTTAGCAAGAACCCACTTGCTTTCAATGGAATAGCGAGAACCCACTAGCCTTTTTAACGGGTGAAGGCTAGCTCACCGTGACACAAGCCTTTTAAAAGGAAAGGCTTGAAGAAACCTCTTCACACCTTAATGGTGGTGTGAGAACCCAAAGACCCAATTTTAAAGCTCAAAATAAATAAATAATAAAAACCGTATTGTTGAGAAGCCTTGGGCGCCAAGGGTTGAATGGAGTTGAAGACGTGCACTCCCAAGCTTCTTTGATGGAGCTCCTTGGATGTGGAAGTTGTTGGAGCAAGGTGGGTTCCTTTGGAGGAAGTCGCCGGAGGTTGGCCAAATGATGAGAATTGTGTACGTTGGCTTCACAAGTGTTCCGGTTAGTTTCCGGGGCTTCCTTGGCCTTTATTTATAGGCATGGAACCCTTGGGGAGGCTTCGGAGCCGTTGGAGAGGCTAAAAGAGCCGTTGGGAGCCAAGTGGGCCAGCCTGGTCAAACTGCAACGGCTAGTTTGACTGGCTCCACCGGCTGGCCGGTACAATACCACCGGTTGGCCGGTGTGTGCAAAAAGGCATAGGATTCCTGTCTAGGGGCCACCGGCTGACCGGTGCCAGAGCCACCGGCCGGCCGGTGGCAAGACAGTAGCTGGCACTGTTGGGAGAGGGTTCCACCGGCTGGCCGGTGCTGAGGCCACCGGCTGACCGGTGGTGAGGCAGTGGCTCCCCTTTGAGTGCAGGTGCCACCGGCTGGCCGGTGGTCAAGCCACCGGCTGGCCGGTGGTCTGGACAGAAGGATGCCTTCTGTCCAGGCTCCTATCGGTTGGCCGGTGCACTTCCATCGGTTGGCCGGTGGACTGAATTTCAGTCCACTTTGCCTCCTTTCTTTCTTGGCCCAATTCCTTGGCCACCTGAATTGATTCCTATCATCCAAAAACACTTGAAAAAGTATTAGATAAATATGAGGGTGATTGTGATCATGAAAATAAAACCTTGAGGGGTTCGAGAGGTACAACAAATCTGAGAAACTAGTAAAAGATGGAAATGAATTCTACCTTTCACATATTGTTGAAAAAATGAACTGTTCAGATTAATGATGTGCCAGTGGTAAATGAGAATCTTGATGATTTTACTGATGAGTTTCCTGGTATAATACCTGATTGGGAAGTTGAATTTACTATTGACTTAGTTCCCGATACTAAGAAAATTTCAAAACCCCCTTATTGAATGGATCAAAGTGAACTTTTAGAGTTAAATAAGAAATTGTCGGAGTTATTAGATAAATGTTTTATTTGACCTAGCACATCACCATGGGGTTCTCCTATGTTGTCTATTAAAAAGAAAGATGGTTTAGTGAGACTTTGAATTGATTATAGACCATTGAATAACATCACTATTAAGAACAAATATCCTTTTCCTCATATCGATGATTTTTTTGATCAGCTCCAGGGAGATTAGTATTTTTCGAAGATTTAATTGAGGTTGGGGTACCATCAGTTGAAATTAAAGGAAGAAGACATTCCAAATACCACGTTTCATACTAGATATGGCCATTATGAATTTCTAGTTATGCCTTTTGGGTTAACCAATGCACCTTCTTTATTCATGGATCTTGTGAATATAATTTTCCATGAGTTCCTAGATAAGTTTCTAGTTGTGTTCATTGATGATATTTGGTTTATTCCAAAAGTAAAGAGGAACATGAAAGTCATTTAAGGGATATCTTACAAACCATAAAAGAAAAGAAATTGTATGGGAAATTTTGCAAGTGTGGGTTTTGGTTACAAAAATATTCTTTCCTTGGTAACATTGTTTCAAAAAATGGCATAACTATTGATCCTGATAAAACAAAAGTTGTTGAAGAATAGACAAAACCAACCAATATCACAGAGATCCATATTTTTCTTTGATTAGAAGGTTATTACCAGAGGTTTGTTGAAAATATTTCACGGTTATCTAGCCCAATGACTAAGTTAACTCAAAAAGGTGTTAAGTTCATTTAGGAAAAAGAATGTGATGATTATTTTTAGGAATTGAAAAGAATATCGGTGAATGTGCTAGTTTTGGAACTACCTTCCAAAAATAGTGAATTTTTTATCTATAGTGATGCATCGTTGAAAGGACTTGGTTGTGTCCTAATGAAGAATGATTAGGTAATTTCTTATGCTTCATTTCAGTTGAAACCTCTTGAGTTAAATTACCCTACACATGGATTGGAATTAGCTGCTGTTGTTTTTTTTTAAATTTGGAGGCATCATCTTTAGGGAGTAAAATGGGAAATATATACTGACCATAAAAGTTTGAAGTATGTATTTAATAAAAAATAATTGAACATGGTATAGAGTATATGGATGAAATTAATCAAGGATTAGTATTTCATGATCCATTACCATCTGGGAAAGGAAAATAAAGTGGTTGATGCTTTGAGTTGAAAGAGTAATACTACATTAAACATGTTATGTTTGGTACAAGATCCTTTGATTTATGATTTTATGAAATTTGGAATATAAGTTTTTGGTGTAGGAAATTCCTCTATTTTGTTACAGGTGTTAGTGAAATCATCTCTATTAGACAGAATTAAGTAAACACAGTAGGAAGACCGTGAGTTGCAGAAAAAGGTAGAGTTAGTTTAGAAGGGTAAGTTACCTAAATTTAACATTGATAATAATTGTGTTTTGAGGATTGGGAAGAGATTATGTGTACACTGTGAATCAAAGTTAAAGAAAGAGTTATTATGTGAATCTCATAGTTCTCCATTTTCATTTTATCCTTGTAGTACTAAGATGTAAAGAGATATTCAGGGGTATTACTAGTGGGATGGAATAAAAAGAGATATAGTTGACTTTACTGTGAAGTGTTTGACTTGTGAAATGGTTAAAGTAGAGCAGCAGTTACCGAAAGGGATGCTTCAGCCTTTACCAGTGCTATAGTGGAAATGGGAAAATATATCTATGGACTTTGTTGTGGGATTATCGAAAACATGTAGAGGTAACAATGAAATCTGGGTTATTGTTGATCAATTGACTAAATCTACTCATTTCCTTCTTATTCGAGATAATTTTTCTCCAGATTAAATTTTCTCAGTTTTATGTTAAAGAGATAGTTAGGTTGCATGTAGTTGCCCTCTCTATTGTATCTAATTTTGATCCCCAGTTTACTTCTATATTTTGGAAAGGACTACAGAAGTCATTGGGTACTGAATTAAGTTTTAAAACAACATTTCATCCTCAATCAGATGGGCAGTTATAACGAACAATTCAGACAATGGAAGATATGTTATGTGCTTTCTCAATGGATTACCAGGGAAGTTGGGGCCAACATCTTTCTTTGGATGAATTTTCATAAAATAACAATTTTCATTCCAGTATACAGATGGATCCATTTGAGGCATTGTATAGAAATAGATGTTGAAATCCATCTTTTTGGGATGAAGTAGGTAAAAGGAAGCTGATGGGACCATAATTGGTAGAAGAGATGGTAGAGAAAGTTCAGTTGATTCAGTAGCACCTGAGAATAAATTAGAGAAGGTAGAAAAGTTATGAAAATAATTAAAGGAATCATCTTTGTTTTTAGTTAAGTGATCATGTATTTCTCAAAGTTTCTCCATGGAAAGGTGTGATGCATTTTGGTAAGAAGGTAAAGCTAAGTTCGAGGTTCATTGGACCCTATTAAATCCTAGAGAAAGTTGGACCAGTTGTGTACAGAGTATATTTACCTCCAAGTTTATCATAGGTACATAATATTTTTCATGTTTACATGTTGAGAAAATATATTCCGGATTCATCTCATGCTTTGAGTCTAAAGGCAGTTCAGTTGGAAGACAATCTTTCTTATGAGGAACAACCAGTCCAGATTCTTGACCCAAGAGAGAAAGTGTTGTGGAATAAGGTAATTAATCAGGTGAAGGTTTTGTGGAAAAACTATATGGTTGAAGAGGAAACACGGGAATCCAAGAATTCAATGAGGGACAACTACCCCCATTTATTTAATAAGTGAATAAAATTGCGAGTACGCAATTTCCAAAAGGGGGGAAGGATGTAGCACCCCAGGTAAATAAAGAATATGATATTTTCATATTTTTTAATATTTTTGAATTAAATATTAATTTCACTTTAAAGTGGATTCTATATTCGATGGCGTACCTGACAGGAAATAACGGGTTTCTTTGAAATCTTACGTTGCACAGAATGTTGAGTTATACTGAAAAATAATATAATATTATTATTATTTTAAATGGTAGTTAACTGATTGTCGTTGTATTGGAAAGAATGAATAGAACTAACTATAATATTATTATATATATTTGTTAAATGTTTTTACATTTATCCAATAAAATTTGGAAGCTTAAAATGTGAATGGATCCAATTTTATGCATAAACACTATAATATTCTTTAAAATATCGATTTACCACCTTTTGATGGAGAACCTTTTTTAAATATAGTTTTTGTCACATTTATATGTTCTATTTTAAAAAATAAAGTTCTTCTTTAGAATTGGAAAATCAAAATTTACTTTGGATGAAATTTTGGTATTAGTCTGATAATGTTAATTTTTTAATGAATAATGAAAAATTTTGCATTTTAATCCCAAACTACTTTTTAATCTTATTGATTTACATAGTTAGATTAATATTTTTATTGGTTTTAAAGTGTATTTGTAATATATTTTTACCATTTAATTTAATTTTGGTCATTGTAAGTTATTTCACTCTTAATTTGGACATAAACAAAGGAAAATATTTTGATAGTTATTATTTCTTAAAAACACGCTTTTTGATTTCACAACAGGAATTAATTTTAAATTAATTTCAGACACATCTGTGTTCTGAATATGGACAAATGGATTCCATATTTTTAATTATGAGGTCCAAATTTTGTAAATAGTTAAATTTTATTTTTAGACATTATGAATATTTACTTTAGTAAAAATTTTATTTACCATGGTTAAAAGGTAAATCTGGTAAATAAATGTGAAAAATTAATTTTATAATAATATAAAATTACCCTTACACTTGTCCTAACCCTATTGGATGATAAATTTCCGACCAAGGGAATATTTGGGTTGATTTTGGGACCCCATGGAGCCACTGGGGAGTGATAATGATACTTTATATTAATTAATTTAAAGTAAAGACAAAAGTAACATAAACATATATTTCTTAATAAAACAATTTTTATATGGGGTTATATAAGTTATCTCTTTAGATATAATTATTATTTGGAAATATAAAACAATTTCCTACATCATGGTATCCTATTTATTATTTTTATACATTAAATATACAAATTAAAATATGACACAATGGTGATACGGTAATTGCTTCATTAATAAAGGATTCAAATAAATGATGATATAAATATTAAAATAAATTTATTTTGAACCTTTTAATGCCATCCACTAATTTTATAGATTACAATAACTTCTTATATTTTAATTAATTAAAGTTTTTCAAAATAATCATGTTGTTTTGGATTTATTGAAAACTCATGATATGAATAGTATTAAAATTGGCATACAAGTGTTTTTTAAATAAATCAATATTTTCTTAAATGATATAATAGTCCTAAAAATATAATATTTGGCCAAATGACATATATGATGTTAAAATGTCATTAAGGATCCATGTTGGGTAGATTTTCATTTTATAGTAAATATATTAACCATATAGTATGAATATATAAGAGGACGTGGTAAAAGTTTAAAAAGATAACAAAGGGTTAAATAAAACATATAAGAATTAAAAAATATCCAAAACCTGTCCAATTCTTATTTGATGATTTTATTTCAACTTATATGCCCTGTATCTTTGAATTAAATAAGTTTTGGACCTTTAGAAACCGAAAATCATTATATAATAAAACAATATTTTCAAACATTCCTAAAGAGCCCCACCTCCCCCTTATAAAAATCCATCACCTCTAACCCTTACCCACACCTCTCAAGCCCCCTTGGATCATCCAAAATCTCCCCAAATAATATCTATAGATCCATATATTCCTCATAGAATCCTTTCCTTAATCATAAATCACTTCATGAAATCCTTTTGGTTCAATCCAAATGGAGTTTCCCAATTTAAAGGTAACGTCTTCCCTCAAGTTATCTTCTTTTATTTTACTTCTTCACTCCCTATGCTCTTATTATTCATTCTTTAAATAACAAAAACAATATCCTCAATATACTAGGTTGTTTTTATGAGAATTATTAGAACTAAACATACTCACACCTCCGTCTAATGGGTAAAGAACATATTGTTTTATATGGATGATGAACTACTGCCTCACAAAATGATGATTGTTCAATCTTCTCATACCACCTCTTATGGTGGCCATTATGATAGAACTGTATTTATATATGATATATATTATATTTATATTGTCTCTATGATACTATATTTTCCATTTATATCATACATTTATGGTTTCCATAATGGGTAAATATGATAATTTCATTTGAGGAAGTGCAGACTACCGCCCCCTCAAAGTGATATGACTCGTTCATGCCATATGTTTAATGCATAAAGGATTGTGTTTATGAAATTATATATATTATATTATACTAGAATTATAATATACCTATGTATCATTTAGTATTAATTCCATTAAATGTGAAATATAAATGAAAGTAGTGTTTATGCGTACGTACGGCTTACCGTCTCCATGAACGGTGCATTTCATTTCTTATCTCTTAATGTTATGTACTATTATAAACACACACACACACAGATATATATAAATATATATATTTATATATATGGGATATATATGATATATATGTTATCTAAATCATGAATATCATTCTGGAGATAATGGAATTTTTACCACATGGACAACTTTTGATTTTTACACGACATTATTTTATATGGTGTATAAACCCCTTTGAATTTTCATTTCATTCAAGGAGAATATTTTTCTACATGTTGTTTTACTAAACTACTAAGGGAATGTTTATTTTTAACATACGTAGTGACAATGACCTTTCAGCTACCGCAATCATTTTATGATATTTTGGCTTCCTTAAGAATCTGTAATGTTTTATAAAAGGAAAATAAATACCATATACTCTTTTTATGTATTTTGGTATTGAAAATGGTATTGAAAATGGATTGATTATGTCAATATATTTTAATGATATATTATTATTTCAATGTGGAAAATTTTATCTTTCCATTATGCATGTGTAATGAGTTATGATTATGTTATGGTTCTTGGGTATTGTTTACATATACGGGTGGTTCCGTGATTAACATAGGTCGGTTGATCCCAAGATAGATCTCCAATGCATTAGGTAACGTGATGGAGGTAAATGTTATTGTTTCTCCTAAGAGATTTATGGAATATACTTTGATGGGTATTCCAAATGTGACTCTCTACATAACTGTGAAAGCTACAACATAAGTATATTATGGATGCCACAAGTTACCTTTATGATTTATGATTTCCATTTTTTATTCATAAATATTATGATCTTTTGTGGTATATTAAATATTGAAAAGTATGATTTCATTGAATTGTATGTATTGGTGGGATAATGTTTTCGTTCCTTATCTTATAACCCTTAGTGATCTTTTTATGCTCATCCCAAGTTTTTGAAATGTTTTTTACAGGACTTAAAGATGAATAGGTTCAAGGATGTGATCAAGGAAAATTCATGTTGTCGAAAACATGGAACTAGACATGACTCTTTTTTCATGAGTTTTTTATGAAAAAATGGATACTGAGTAGAAGTGTCTACATGTAATATTCAATTTGTTATGTATATGTTATGACCTAATTCTCTAAAACACTAATTCTGAAAATATCCAAAATGTGAATTATTAACTTAATTTCAGATTATGTAATGTTTAAGGATGGGTCCTTATATGTATAATGGATTTTGAGTTAAAAACAATGAGGATTGTATGGGTTGGTAGAGAAAATGTGTTAGGAAATCTTGGTGCGTGAGATAGGCCAGGGAAGATCAGCTAGGAAATGGGATTTTAGGGCCCTCCACGATCTAATGTAAGGATTCTGGACCTACTAAATGACCATGTGAGTATTTGTACATATTACAGGGTAGAGAGCCTAGGAAAAGGTACATACATCCTAATTACTTGTGTTCTTCTGTGTATTTCGTGTTTTGGGAATTTAAAATAAATAACGAGTTAAAATAAATTTTCTACACCACTCGGGCTTAGGAGTTCCTTGTTTACATTTTTAGCTATAAAACCCAGACGTCACCCCCATGTGGTATGAGCAGTTGACGCCTGACAGGTTGACCCAGTTTATCAGTGGAGGGATAATTTAGTGGAGGAAGATGACCAGTGGTAGAAGATTCTTTGTGCCTTCTAGAGGCAGACTTTGGGAATGTACGAGTGCAGCGTCTCGGACATGGAGACGGAGATTTGGCTCAAGGAGATGGTGACCACTTTCAACTTGATATGGGCTCCGACTGAGTACTGGGTTCTTCAGACAGTGATCCAGATACAAGGAGCATCATGTTAGTGGTGGATGATTTACCTCATGGAGAGGAAGGAAACCAAGGATTTATAGGCTTACTTTGAGAAGGATTTTCGGGCGGAATTCCATCTTTCCGTGATGAATTCCAAAATGAGGATGGAGATACTCTCCCTTCAGCATGGGAGTATGTCAGTAAGGGAACTGGGGATCATGTTCAATGATCTTCCGTGCTTTACACCATATCTATTTCCAGATGAGGAGTCCCGAGCGAGACGCCTAGAGGAGGCACTCTAACCTTCCCCTCAATATGTGGTTACTGCTTTCACTGAACCAACATACCCATAGGTTCATAATAATGTAAGGGTTGTGGAAATTATGCACTCACTGGGAGGTGTGCCACAAGAGGGAAGTCATCCGAGTTCTTGAAAGGGGAAATACGTCAGTAGTTGGTCTCCTGTGTGAGGGCCTTCTAGGTTTTAGGTAGAGGGAAGTAGGCCCCAGTAGTTCCAGTTTCGATCTACTAGTCCACACCCTTTCCCCATGGATCAGGGACCGAGGTGATTTGTAGTGGAGGTCATGGAAATCTTTAGAACCAGTGCCCAGTTTGATCATTATATCATGGGGGTGGGCAGGTTCAGCACCAACCTTAGCAGCAGCAGTTGCCGATCAAGGCCTTCCAGTAGCAGGGGCAGTGAGCTCTCACTCCGCCGAGGGTAGATGTTGCTAGAGGAAGTCGACCTAAGGGTGCACTTTATGGACCTCGAACAGGGTTTGGTTGGGGAGGTGGTCGAAAATCGAGGGGTAGAGGAGCTGGGCGTGGGTAGTTCCACGCCGTAGAGGTAGCAGTTCCAACTGGGCCATAGGTTGTTCGAGGTATGATCAAACTGTTTAGTTCTCTTGTGTGTTCTTTGTTTGATTCTGGAGCTTCATACTCCTTTATTTCACCCAGTCTATCCCATGATTTGGGACTAGACATAGATAGACTTACCATGCCCCTGGTGTTGAGTATGCCTGTTGGAGGTCAGGCCTGTTTTTGTTTTTTTTGTTGAGGATTTAGACTAATGTTGGGGCCACATTCGTCTAGTGGGGATCTTATTCTACTACAGATACATCCATACGATGTCATCCTAGGCATCAAATGGTTTATTTCTATGCATATTGTTATTGACATCTTTGGGAGAAGGTTCAGGTTCTCAGATATGGGTGGTCCGTGCGTAGCTTTCATTGGCAAGCGGAGTTGTTTGGAGAGAATTCGGTGTATGGAGTCCCTTCTTTCTTTTTTATTCAAGTTGAAAGTGGAATCCACAAATACAAAGATTGTTTAAGTTATGGGGGTTTTTAGTGAGTTCCTGGGTGTCTTCCCTAAAGTGGTTGGGACTCTACCCCCTCGATGTGACGTTGAGTTCAGAATAGACTTGCAGTCGAGTGCCTGTCTGATTTCTATGGCTCCCTATCAAAAGGAACCTTAAGAGTGGAAAGACATGCAGATTCAGGTTTAAAACCAAATGAAGAAGGGTTTTATCCTGCCAAGTGTGTTATCATGGGGTGCTCTAGTCTTGTTCTCAAAGAAGATGGTTGGTGGTCTAAGATTGTGCATAGACTATCAGATACTGAATTAGATGACAATCAAGAACTTCTACCCCCTTATGAGGATCAATGATCTTTTTGACCAGTAAAAGGGGGTAGGTTGGTTCTTTAAGTTCGACCTGTGGTATAGATATCACCAATTGAGGTTAAAGGAGGGTGACATCCTGTAGACTAATTTCTAGTGAAGGTATGGGCACTTCAAGTTATTGGTCATGACATTCGGTGTCACAAATGAACCATCCATGTTCATGGGTATCATGAACTCTATTTTTCATGATTTCCTAGTCCAGTTCGTTGTCGGGTACATCGATGACATCCTGGTCTACTCAAGGTCAGAAGAGGATTATGTCGGGCATCTAAGGACTCTCTTGGAGGTCCACCGACAACACCATATCAACATAAAGTTGTCTAAGTGAAAGTTCTGAACATGAGAAGTGCACTTCCATAGACATGGGGTGTCTCAGTAAGGGATATCAGTGGACCCATTGAAGGTCGAAGAGGTTCTTTCTTGGGCAGTACCCAAGAATGTGGCGGGGGTTTGCAGTTTCCTTGGCCTGAGAGACTATTATTGGAGGTTCGTACCTGACTTCTCTTGATTTATTGCTCCATTGATATCTTTGACCAGAAAAGACCAGACCTTTGTGTGGAGTGAGAAGTGTCATGAAGCTTTTAGCTATCTTAAGGGGAAGCTATTCAGTGCCCCAGTGCTTAGGTTTCTAGAGGAAGGGGTGATGTTTGAGGTGTTCTGTGATGCTTCCAGCCTAGGCTTGGGACGTGTACTAATGCAGCTGTAAGGAGTAAACTCTTATGGGTCTAGGAAGATATGTCCTCACAAATTTAATTTTTCCACTCATGATCTATAGATTATAGCAGTCATGTCCATACTGAATTTGTGGTGGCATTACCTCTTTGAGGAGCACTTTGTGGTCTTCACGGATCACAAGAGATTGAGGTATATCTTTTCCCAACGATACATAAACTTTCGGCAGTGAAGGTGAATGGATTTCCTCCATGATTAAGACTTCAAAATCTATTAAACCCTAGGCAAGGGGAACATGGTGGTCGATTCCATGAATAGGAAGACATAGAAGGAGGTAGTTCAAAAATCTACTTATGTTTGGAAGTCAATGGAGGATTTGGCCACTTTGCGCCTAGATGATGGGGAGGATAGTGGTAGAGGTTTTCTGTTTTAGATGATAGTGCAGTATTACTTGGTGAGATGGGTAGGGGAGTCTCAGTGGAAAGACTCAGAGGCTGAATTAATGTGTGATCGTGTTGTCCAGGGTGATGCTCTGGAAGGATGGTCAGAGGATAGCAAGAATCCAATGTTGTTCTGTGGGAAGTTTTTTGTCCCATTGGCAATGTATGAGGGGTTCTCTATGAGTTCCATATCTCACCCCTAGAGTTTCATGCAGGAGTCTCTAAGATGTCCTGAGGCCTGATGGAATAGTTTTGGTTGCCTAGGGTGAAGTGGTTTGTGGCAGAGTTTGTCGCAAGATTCCTAGTGTGTCAGCAGGTGAAGGTCGAGCACCATGTTCCTAGCGGTCTATTGCAGCCCTTGGATGTTCCCAAGTGGATGTTGGATAACATCTTAATGGATTTTGTAACAATATTACCAAGGGATCTGAGAATATGTGATGCTCTTTGGGTAGTGGTAGACCGGTTTACAAAGTCGACTCACTTATTGGAGAACAAGGAGTCTAGTGCAGTGGGTGCCTTATTACCGAGGTATGTGGATGAGGTGGTATGGCTGCATGGAGTTCCAAGATCCATTGTCTCAGATCAGGATAAATATTTTACGTTGTGAGTCTAGAGGGGATTGCAACATGCCTTTGTCACATAGTTACGCCTTAGTACTTCTTTCCACCCTCAGATGGATAGGAAAACATAGAGGACCATCCAGATGTTGGAGGATATGCTACAATAATTTGTTCTAGACTTTGGGGGATCATGGATATGATACTTTCCCATGGTATAGTTTGTCTAAAACAATAGCTACAACTCTACCATTAGCATGACATCGTTTGAATCCTTGTATGAAAGATAGTGTCGCTCACCCGTATGCTAGACAGAGGTGGGGGAATAAGCCCTTCTTAGACCAAAGGTAGTGCAGAGCACAATGGAAAAGGTTCTGCTTGTGAGTGAGAGGGTGAAGGCAGCTCAGGAATGACAGAAGTCATATGTTTATCACAGGAGGAGGCCATTGAAGTTTGAGTTTTGGGATCACGTGTTCTTAAAGGTATCCCCTTAGCATGGATAGCCGAGGTTTGGCAGAGAAATCAAGGTTTCTCTTATCTTTGAAGAGCCTTTTGGGGTGTTGGGACGAGTTGGATAGGTTACATATAAATTGCAATTTCCACTGCGGTTGGAGAGAATCCCCTATGTCTTCCAAGTCTCTCAACTCTATTGGTATCAATACGATGACTACCATGTCCTAGAATGGGGAGAGTTGGATGTTAGGGGTGAAATAATGTTCATGGAGCGACTGGTAAGAATTGAGGATCATAAGGAGAAGGTGCTTCGTGGGCGGACCATTCCTATGGTTTGTGTGTTATGGGGGCATGGTTGCCTTGATGAGAGTACTTGGGAGCAAGAATCACAAATGTGTTCCCAGTACCCAGAGCTGTTTTGGGTTTTCTCTTGGGTATTCCTTTGTACCTTTCTTATGATGAAATGTTTGACCTCGCTTGTCGTATGATATGTTTTTTACCTATTCTCTGATTTTGTGTGAAATTTCCTGAATATGTGGAGAGGAGATCCTGATCCCCAATCAAGACGCTTCAATACAGATGCGATTAAACCCATGTAGGTGAGACAGTGTCCCCCAAAGCGGATAGTATCTTGACATGGAGGAAGGAGCCCCCTAATCCATGTGGCTGAATGGTGTGATCATTGGTTTTTGTGAGGTTGTTTGGGTCCGTGTGGGGCCTTAGTGATTGCATAGTTGTTCAGGAGATAGATGACAAGGAGGTGTTCTTGGATTTCATGGTTTTCATTCTAGTTCTCGAATAACACAAGGTGGTTCACTCCTAATAGGTATCTTAAGGGTGGTTGTTCGGAGCCTCTCTCTTTTGGTTTAGTTTTTAATTCTTGAGGAAGAGAATAGTTGGAGAGGTATCTGATGTAATAACACGGTTTTCCTCAGGCCCTCTATTTGTGAAAAAACAATGTTTAGGGTGTTCTGGGAGGAAATAGTGGCCCATTTAAAGAGTTTCCCAAATTTCTAGTTTTTTCATCGGTGACTCAGGGTGTCGGCATTAGAATGTCAATGTGTCATCATGTCAGTGTGTTAGCATGTCAGTGTATTGGCATGTCAGTGTGCCGACATGTCAGTGTGTAGGCATGTTAGTGCGTCGATGAGTCAGGGGCATTGGCATTGGTAGGTAGAAGCGTTGGTAGGTCGAGGTATAGGTGATTCAATGCGTCAATAGGTCGATGTGACTGTGAGTTAGGGTGTCGGTAGGGTGAGGCGTCAGTAGGTCGAGGCGTCAGAAGGTCGTTACGTCGGTAGCTCAGCGTCAGTGGCTCAACATCGATGGCTCAGTGTCAGTGTCTCTACGTCGGTGGCTCAGCGTCGGTAGGTCGTGTCAGTAGCTCACCCGTCAGTGTCTAAACATCGGTGACTCGCCCATCAGTGACTCATTTGCAGTTTTCTCAGTTTTACATTTTTATCCCTCTTATGTCTTATTTGACATAAACCAAGTTTAAAGCCTTATTCAGACATTTTTAAGGGTGTTCAAAAGGGTATTAATTATTTCTTTAAATATCATAACGTCCTGGGCGATTTGAGATACCCAAATCATGTGATCTAGGCCACAATTTCACGTTAATGACTTTTGGAAGATGTTCTTCCTTTAAAATAGGTTCTGGATCTTCAAGACTGGGATCTTCCCTTCCTCACGTGTTTTCCATTTCCCCTTGGTTCCCCTAGATCCTTCCTCCCTAGATGAGTTGGGCACCTATTCTAGAGCTCTCCTGCTTAGTTTCCTTAGAGTTCTTCCCGGATGCTTGTGTGATCCCCTGTTCTTGGTGAAAGGAGAACTTCAATCCTTTGATTATCCGATAGGGATTCATTCTGTCTCTCTTTAATTGTGCATCATGCAGGGTGGGTGTAATGATGATTACCTATGAAGAATGGGTGAATACATTCTTAAAGAAATAAATAAATAAGAATGAAATATGATCAAAAGAAAACAGGGTAATAAAATATTGGGCAGGGAGTGGTTTGATATTGAATTACTTTTTTATTGTTTATTATTGATTATTTTATGGATTGTTATGACTGTATTCTTCCTAAAAATCATGACCATTGTTGGTGTTTTCTTGTGCACTAGTGATGTTCTGTTTTGTTGCGATGCTTTGATAAAAGGTCGTAACATGAAAAACAGTTAAACCGCATATACTTGGTTAAATTAATGGATTCCCCGAGATCAAACCTATTGTGTGATCACCCCAGTTATGATTAAGTGGAATTAAAGAACCTTTGCTGGTTAGATCTAAATATATATACACATATTGTTGATAGATGTGGCTTAGTGCTATGTTCTGTTGAGTTTTGCGACTTTGTGTGAATTGTGTGGTGCTACTGTTGGGAGCACGGTTGTGGGAACCAGGGCGGACAGAGGAGTTGGTTCTGGGAGAAGGGTGTGGCATGTGTGTATAACAGGGTTGTGGGTTAATACTGGTTATTGTGGACTTTGTGTATGTGGTAGTACATGGGGTGTGTTGGTATCCCAGTTTGAAATACTGATTGATTGTGGAATGGATGGAGTTGTAGGTAGTTGAGCTGCCTTTGTAGTGTCGTGGGCATCGAACGACGTTGGGCAGTGGGACAGCGGTGTGGTTATGAGCTTGTATGTAGTGGGACTGCTTCTATGAATTGTAGGCAAATGGGCATGTGGAGCTGAGTTGTGAGAAAAGGATTGTGTGGTATGATATTGAAGAATGATTGTTGGAAATGGTTGAACAGGTGACTAGGAGGAATGTGGGATTGTGCAGTGGGACTGAAAATCTGGTTTTGTTTGTTGTTTTGATATGGTGGTGGTTGGTAGTTTCTTGGAAGTGCAAGAATAAATTACATTGAATCCCATAAATAAATAATTGGCATGTGGTTAAATGAAAAGGGATTGGGTTTGTGTGGTTGTGCTCGGTAGTGCGGGAATAATTCATTGTGATTTCTATATGCACCTCACCCTTGTTGAGAACCAAGTGTCGAACACCCACATTTCATGGTCGAGGGTGTATTTCCCAACATCCCGGTGGGAGGATGAATGGCTGGTTACTGACTTTCTTCCTCACGCTCTATTCTAGTTTCTTACCGCTTGAGCGTATCTGGGCAGACTTTAATGGCTTGAGTCTTACCATAACCCAAGATCCTTCAGGCATGAGTTTCTTGTGGATGAGAGGTCTAGGTGTTTGGTGGTCAGGTTTTTTTCCCAAGTATCTTCAGGATGATGCCCAAGTGTCTTTGGGTGAGAGACGTAGTTGTTATGGCCAAGATGTCTGTGGGTGGGATTGTGTGTAGTTTGAGGCCCGGGTGTGTGAAGACAGGTTGTGGCAATGGGACTACGTATGGGAAGAGTGGTTGCATCAAGATGATAGTATGTTCCTTCACTTGTGCACAAGTGGCTTTTGTTTTCCTACCAAGTATACTTGTATACTCACCCTACGTATATAGAACTAGTTTTAGGTTTTCAGGAGGACTTTGAGGACCGTGCTGAACTTTACTAGCTTGGTCATCAGAATTAGTTGTTGTCGCTACATAGACTCTTTTCTTTTGGTACTTTACTTTGGAGTTTTGTCATACCTTGTATCAACTTTACTTCTGAACATGCATGTGAGAATGGATTTTGGCTTAACTTTTACTTTTGATATTTGGAGTTGCTTAGGATTTACCATCTTATCTCTCAATCTTGTTTTATAAAAAGGGTAATGTCTTCCATATTATGTGAGATTATATACCCTTGGTGTTAGTCGCTACTCCAGGGCCTATTGATGGCGGGACTTAGGGGGGTCATTATCTCACCTTCATCTTGAGGAAGGGTGTGACACTTTATTATCCCTTCCCTGATCTTGAAGAGGGTGCTTCGTGACATAAATAAATAGTAAATAGAAATAATAAATAATAAATAATAAAAAATGAATAAATAATAAGTACATAGTAAATAAATAATAATTAAATATTAAATAAATAATATATAATCAATAAATAAATAATAAATACATAATAAATACATGATAAATAAATAATGAATAAATAAATAATAAATAACTAATAAAAAGATAATGAACAAATAACAAATAATAAATGAATGGTAAATAAATAATAAATACATAATAAATAAAATATAATTAAAAATTAAATAAATGGTAAATGGTAAATAATAAATAAATAATAAATAATAATAAATTAAATAATAATAAATGATAATAATTAAATAATAAATAATAAATTTGTAATAAATATATAATATATAAAAAATAAATAAATAAATAAATAAGTACATAATAAATAAATAAATAATAAATAAACAAACATTTAATCAATAATAAATATGTTATAAATAATTAATAATTAAATATTAAATAAGTAATAAATAAATAATAAATAATAAATGGTAATAGATGATATTAAATAATATATACTAAATAATAAATCAATAATAAAAACAAATAAATTAATAGTAAATTAATAAATTATAAATATATAATGACTATATAATAAATAACAATAAATTAATCAAAATTAATACCTAAATAATAAATGAATAATAAATATATAAACAATTAATAAATAATAAATTAATAACGAAAAATAAATCAATATAAAATAAATAAGTAGTAAAGAAATTGTAAATAAATATAACAAATAATAAATAAGTATAAAATAAATAAAAAATAAATAAAAAATAAAAAAATACATAATAAATAAATAAAACATTAATAATAAATATATAATATAGATAAATAAATAATAAATAAGTAATAATAAATAATAAATATTGTGTAATGATATATAATATATAGTAAATAATTATTAAATAATTTAAAAATAAATTAATATTAAATAATAATAAATAAATGAATATATAATAAATAAATGAATATATAATAAATAAGTAACAAATGACTAACTGATAAATGAAAAAATAATAAATAATAAATAATAAATGAAAAAATAATAAATAATATATCGAACTAATATATATAAACACACACACAAATATATATATATATATATATAATATTATAAATCACTAAAAGAGGGGAAACCACAGTATCTGCAACACCATCAAATCATTAGGAATGTAAATCAATGAACTAAAATCATAGATGAGCTGAAAAGCAAAGGAAGACACTCTTAAACCAAGATGAAATCTCATCGAATGTTCAAAAATATTGATATTAAAAAAAATATCAGTTTTGAAGGTCTTTAGGAGCCCTTTTGACCTTGAAAAAATAGTGACTGAGGTTCTTCTGGGTCACCATGATGTAGTGCTCATCATAAGCTTTGATTTGATATGTAGTAGAGGTCAAACAGACACACGAATAAAAAGTTTTCAACGTTTAAAGTTGATTTTCAATTTTATACGTTTCCTAAAATTAAAATAAATTTTATTTTATTAGTTATTACCAAATTATTATCTAATGTGATTGTAGTACATTTCATGAGTTTCGATTTGACTGTTAGTGAAGTTAAAATTGATATTCGAATCAAAAGTTCTAGTCATTTGATGGTGAATTTTGATTTTAAATTTACACAATAATTAATTTAAGTTTCGGATAAATATTAACTAATAATTATTAATAATTAATATTTAACACACATTAATTAATTAAAATCAAAATTATAAAAAATAATTGAATGTAAATAATATATCATAATTGTTAATAATAAATCATAATTAAATATTTAATATTTAATATTTTTTCCCATTAATTTTGTGGCGGTTTTAATAAACTGCCAGTAAAAGTAAATTTAAAAAATTGTAAAAAGTAAAAAATCAAAATTATGCGTGGTTTTTTAAAACTGCAGCAAAAAAAGAATACAAAAAAGAAAAATAAAACAAATATTGCTGCGGTTTTCAAACCCCTGCTAAAAAACCGCTACAATTTTTTTTCTGAAAAATATAGATACAGTTTTCAAAAACCGATGATAAAAAACCAACTTGTACCCTCTGTTTTCTTATAGTTTGGATTGGATAGACATATTATAAAGTGTCACATGAATATTGAGAATCAAATCTAACAAGATTAGGTGTTACCAATTCATTACGAGTTATATCGGTCTCGACGATCAGAATGTATACACCGATTCAGAAATTGATGGGATTAGAGCTACATATCTTGTACAAATTCATCATATGAATCATTCATGTTAGTTGGAAAACTTGATAATTCATTTTTAAATCCAAATGGTTTCTTGTATCTATCTTTAAACTTAATTTCTTTTCATGATGTTTTAAATACATTATGATATGAAAAAAAAATATTAAGAGATCATGAAATGAAATTAATGGCAACAAAAATGCGGTCATTTATAAACACAAACAATTATTTGTGGACGTTGACATAGACGTGGTGAGAGGTAGAAACAGATAGAAGCTAATTTGATAATTAAGTGTGATTATTTTGGAAAAGGCGGAGACCGCCACGTGCATCCACCCCACACCATCACCTCAAAAGTCGTGTCGAACTCATTTATTCCAAATTACTAATAACATCATTTTAATTGATCCATTTTTAATTGTTTTTTCAATGGAAAGTCATAGGTATGTTTCACAAACCTCGCATCAATAAAATGCGTTAGGTACGGTCAAAGACGATCGCTGGTGGTTCATTTTTTTGAAAGTATTTACGCATAATTATAGTGGATAAAAACTGCAAAATTTCATAATTTCAATATATATATTCATACACACACATAATCAAATATATATAAATTTAAATTCAAAATAGTGTGAACATATATTTCATTTTATATTAATATAAAAAATAAAATATGAAAAAGTAAAATAAAAATAAAAATCACAACTCGTTACACTAATTTTTTAAATATCTATAGATATTTTCTTTTATATAAATAACACATTTATAAAACAAAAACAAAAAAGGCTACATTCAATCGTTATGGACACTTTATTTATCAAATTCAAGTGAATTTTTTTGTTATACGTTCATAATTAACTTGTGAGTCATTATCCTTAATTTTCACCAGACAAACACTAAAACACAATACAGATTTATTACCGACGGATACATTTTATCCGCAGATACATTGATCATTGATAAACCCAATTTTACCGTTGTTGTATTACACAATATAAATGACTATTATAGAATCCAAAAAGACACAAACCAATCATATACACTACTACATAATTGCGCTTATTTAGTGTTTCCCTTTTATCAGTTTTAAAAAAAATATTGATAAAGAGAGTGATTTTATCAGTGTTAAAAATATGCCGATAAAATGTGATCTTTATGATCGTTTTTCTAGCATTGATAATATTCCACTTTATTGGTGTTTCTAGTGCTGATAAAAGATATACATCACAAAAAATTATTAACTTTTAAATATCATTTTTTAATATATATAAATACATTTAATATGATATATATATATATAATATCTAATAAAACATGATCTATATAAGACTAAATGTTTATTTACAATTAATATATAAAAGATTTAGTGAAAACTAGTTTATAAAATAATATTAAATAATATTAATTATGAATTGAATAATTAGTATTGTGTAATATATATTTAACAATTTTGTGATAAAAAATCAATAAATTAATAAACGATCTATGTTAAGTTAAAATCATGGATTGAACTTCAAGCGATCATAAATTTCAGTCCAGGAGTCAATTTGAACTCTAGAACATATCAAATTGAATCATGCGAGGATCTCTATGCCATGTTGATTAGGGAAGACCCAAATCACTATTTTTTCGAGGTAAAAAATGGTCCGTAATACCTTTGAAATTGAGTTTTTAGTTGGGATACACTAATTTTTTAATATTTGATGAAATTTAGCTTTATCTAAGAGGATCTTCTTATCTTTTTTTCATCAAAAAATGAATTTATTTTGACATTATATTCATATAGATATTATGATTTTAAAATTTTATCATTTTTCATATTGTTATGTTATTTAATATTAAATATATGCACATATATATACATATTTATGTATATATTTACATATTAAAATTAATTGTATAAATAAATATTAAACATATTTACATATAAAATATGTTTTTAAACATATAAACCATTTGAAAATATTTTTATCCATTTTATTTAAAATAAAAAATGTATAAATATCAATATAAAAATATTTATATATAAATATATGTGTGTATTAACAAAATATATATATATATATTCTAATAATTGAAAATAAATATTAATATATAATATATGTAAATATATATTAATATATAATACATGTAAATAAATATTAATATATATATATACACACACACATATGTATATATATATATATAAACAAACATAACCACATTTTATAAATGTATTAAAAAATAATTATATATATATATATATGAATAAATATATGGAAAAAAGTTGTATCCAAATTTATATAAATAAATTGATATATCAAAACATAGGGAATAAATCAATATGAAGTAGTTTTAAGGGAATAAACGTGCACGGGGTGGTGGTGGTGGGGGGGGGGGGTCTTAGTTTCGAATCCAAGCAAAGACGCGTGCGGGTGGCATAATAGGGGTGGGTCGAGCGTTGATAAAGGATCGATGGGTGGGGGGGGCACTGCGGATTAAGGGGGGTGGTTGGTTTGTGAGGTTGAAATTTAATTGTTTAGTGATGGTAATAAACCATAGTATTGTTTGTTCTTTTTTTAGGCTGATAAAAGGTGTGTTTATCAGTGCTAAAAATGTGGTGATAAAACTAGCGCTGATAAAAGATACAGACTTTTTAAGATGCTTACAATATCAATGCTTTTTTCCTCGATGATAAACGAGAATTCTAGCGTTAATAGAAGGTTAATATTCAATTTTGATAGTTAATCACTTTGGAAAAAAATCAATGTATATATTTTTAAATACTAATTATAATAATTCATTATATTGCGATAGTTTCAAGATACAAAAATGAATAAATATAGTTACTACAATTTCAAATAACACAAAAAAAGTTTTGTGTTCAATACCGGGAAAAATATATCTAACCATATACAAATCAAATAAATAAGAAGAGAATGAAAATTCTAAAGTATGAGGGAGTATCTTATCGAATGATCAATCATCTCTAACTTCATCTGAAATAAATAAGCGAGTATGTAGATTCCAGCAAAATTCATATTGGTTTTATATTCAAGAAAACTGATGTAGCATCGAAGGGAGAAGATGGAAGATGAAAGAAGTGATATTGAAAATTGGAATGAGAAGCCTTCCCCTGAAAACTTCTAAGTTAAAGAAACATAAAAACATGGTCTTAACAAGTTGTGGGAGATAGAGGAACGAGAGAAGCGGGATAAGCTCTCAGTGACTGGTGAATTGGAAACCCAAAATCACCCTCTAAGCTTGAATCTCTACTTGTACGCCTTGAATTAGGCCGTGACTCATTAGGAATATTTATCTTTAATGAAAAATAAGGAGGTTGTTGAAGGTGATCTTAAGAGCCTATCGTCTTTCTTCGGTTTTTTTATTGGTTCCTTTTCTCCCTCATAAATCATGCCTCTTAATGAATCGTTGGGAAAGGAACCATAACTCATGTATCGACCTCAGATGACACTGTTGCAGAGAGGATAAATATATGTAAATATTCGATAATCGCTCGAATCTCTTTATCAAAAGGCATGAAGCCCTAGAAAGTTGTGGATTTGGTTTCCCAATTAGCATATATTTGAGGATTTTCATATTTCAAATGTGTTTCCTCAGGTCGTGGTTTCTTCCACTTATTATTCCCCTCTATAGAGATTAAGGAGAAAGCTTAGAGTGTTGGCTTAGTTAATCTGAATCCGGGGATCACGAAACTGCATGAATGAGGCTTAAATTTCAGCCTCAACAATTTCAAGGACACCTGTGCATAGGTATGGATTAAAGTTTTTTGGGACTAGGCTGATGATGAAGGTGATGAAAGTTTCAAGAGTTGTCTTTTGTTGTCAAGGTTGGTTTTGAAGAAACCAAATCACTTCACATTGTTTTGGAAACAATTGTTTTGAGATTTTGTTTTATTAAAGAATTGATCAATTTCAGGAAGAATCAGTTTCATGGGAGAATGTATCATGCTGGAAGTGAATTGTCATCGCTTTCACACTAGAACCGATGAGAAATTTGAGTTTTAATTGTGACGATGCTTTGCTGATTTTTATTTCATATAAATCATGAGTTGTATTGAGAACTTGTGATGCAATATTGATAGAAGGAAAGGGGAGTGAAAGTGATGCTGCCAATCGGAAAAAAATGGTACTCTGATTTATTGTATCTAGATGACAGAGAGAAAGAAGTGGTACTGATTATTTTTCAAAACAAGTAAAAAACAATCGTATTTATATTAAAGAGGTGATGTCGATTGTCTTTCAAAAAAATTGTATCCAGATTGAATATATTGTCTTCCAAAACAATTGGATTCTAGGTGAAAGTAAAATGTGGTGCTGATGAAAGGTGTTGCTTATGGAAGACGAGACACCGATTTTTTTTCAAAACAATCATATTTGGGTAGAAGAAAAGGAAAGAGAAAGTATCGATTGTTTTTCAAAACAATCGTATTCAAATAAAAGAAAATGAAAGAGATGGTGTTGATTATTTTCCAAAACAATCGTATTCGGGTAGAAGAAAATGAAAGAGATGGTGAAAATAATTTTTCAAAACAATTGTATTCGAGTAAAAGAAAAGGAAAGAGATGGTGTCAATTGAGAATGAATCATATTCAGATTGTTTTGTATCGTATCTGGGTAGATCATTCTTGTCATATTGTATTGTATCGTATCCTGGTAGATCTTTGTTTTCAGATTATATTTGATCGTACCCAACAATCGTTACCAGAATGATCGTAACCAGAAATAATCATATCCAGAATGATCATAACTAGAATGATCGTAACCAGAATGATCGTAACAAAAAATGATCGTATCTAGAATGATCGTATCCAGAATGATCAAAACTAGAATGATCGTAACCAGAAATTATTGTATATAGAATGAATGTATTCAAGATGATCATATCGAGACCATTTTTACTAAGAAAATATCATGCTTGGGATGAGAAGAAAAGAAAGAAGTAGGAATGAATGGAAAGTTACAATACTTTCCAATTGGAATCAGGAGATGCTAAAGATGATCCTAAATGAATTCATAGTCATGAATGAAGTCATGATACAAGCACATATTGGTGAATGAAAGTAGTTTCTAGAGATGATTTTTTTCTCATGTGAGTAAAGAGAAAATAAAAGAGAAGGAGACTGATGAATGAATTGTCAAAGGGGGAGTCTTTCATTCGAATGAGTGTTTTGTAGAAGAATGCATTTCTTCATACATTTTTTTTCAAATGGTATAAACCTTTGTTTTTAAGAAATCAGCATGAGGGAATCAGACTCAGATGATCAGACCCATTTATTTCTCATCAATTTTAATCGTATTGACAATTGAAATGGGAGTCTGTAAAAGAAGAGGTGCATATTGGGGAAGTTTTAGGATGAATTAAGAAGTATTGATGAAGTCATAATTGCTCCGAGATTTCAGGAGAAATTCATATTTTGGTGAATTTGTGTGAGAAGGAAACATTTTTGGGATTCCCACTTAATCTTGTTTTGGGTCACCTATAAAAGGAATAAGTACTTTGTACTTTCAAAGGCCTTGACTGTTCACTATAGAAGAGAGAAAATCTCCGGGTTTCTAGATAGAAGAAGAGATCAATTCCATTTGGATTGACAATTGTTTTGGGTGGAACTGATTCATTCGTATTCTATTCGGCATAACAATTGTATTCAATAATTGAAGTGGTACCGATTCTACTCTATTGTATTATATCAAAAAATCAGACTTAGAGTATTGTTTTGTAAGAATCGAACTCCGAGGAATTAGACTCAGAAAATATCAATCTCAGTGTTTTATAACAAAGTCTAGGTGGTTTTTACCTTTCTTATGGCTAAGAAATTGATGAATAGAATTACAATTTGAATACATTTTTTGAATTGAAAGGAAGAACATGTAACATAAATTGTTACAAAATAATTGGAATAACCTATTGTGCTAAGAGGGTGCACATGCACTATTGGGATTGTTTCATAGTGATACATGAGTGAAAGGGTGCACCCTACTCGTTGTAATCCAAGGATTGATTTCTAGTGGATTGTATGGTCTTGGATCATTTCCAAACCATACCAAGGACATAACTATTCTTATTGAATAGTGAACCTTGTAAATCTTTGTTTTCCTTTGGATGTGTATTGATTTGTTTCTTAGTAGGGAATTAAAATCCTTAACAGGAGGAGAGGGTTGTTTCAACTGAAAAGAAATATAAAATAAAAAGAGTATCACTGATTCACCCCCCTCTCAGTGATACAATACTCCAATTGAGCAATTTCAATTAGTATTAGAGAAGGTTCCCTTTGTTACTCATTGCTGATGGAGAACAAGAACTATTTGAACGGTAAAGGTATTCCATTCTTTTATGGAAAGAACTATTATATTTGGAAAGATATAATGCTTCCATATCTTATGTCTATCAGTTTTGATTCTCATGAAGCTACAACAGTTGGGTTTCCTCCCATTTAATATAGTGCTCCACATACACCTATTGACAAAAAGTTTTTTGAGAATGATGTAAGGGAAAAAAATGCTATATTATCATCACTTTCTAAAAGAGAATTCATGAGAGTGAAAGGTGTTTCCACAACTAACGGTATATGAGATAAATTGAAAAACATATATGAAGACAATACAAAAGTGAAAAAGGCAAAGTTACAAATATGGAGATTTAAGAATGAAGATTTGATGATGGTTGAGCATGAATCTATTGGGGAATTCTTTACCAGGGTGAATGACATTGTGAGTACTATCAGATGTCTTGGTGAAAATCTGAAGGACTCTATAGTTGTTGAAAATATCTTGATAATCCTTCCTGAAAAATTAGATGCAAAAGTTTCTTCATTGGAAGATAGAGATCCTGAAACATTATCTCTAGATGATTTACATAGCACTCTTATCACTTATGGAATGAGAAGAGAGAATGCTATGAAGAGAAAAACAAAGGATGATAGAGAAATGTCTTTCAAAGCTATGAAGAATTAAAAGTAAAAGAATATTTTTATTGGTGATAAAGCTAGTGATTCAGACTCTAAAAATGAGGTATATAAAAATATCAATGAAATATTATACTTGTTTTCTAACAATGTGAAAAGAGGTATAGGAAAATACAATGGGAAACTTCCATTCATATGCTTGGAATATGGAGGGTTTGTCACTTTGTGGCCAATTTTCCTAGAATAAAGAAATAATAGAATAGTGATATTGAAGAAAGAAAGACAATAAGATCATTTAAGAAAAAGGGAGAAAAAGGAAAAAAGAAAATAAATTCTTCGAATAAAAAATATGAAGTTTCTTGTCAAATATGAAGAAGAAGAAGAGAGTGATTCTGAATCCGAAAAATCCTATGATTATGGTAATGAAAATACTTTCTTTGCAATAGTGAATGATGAAGAATTCATAAGTAGTAGTTCTAAAGAAGAAGAAACTCATCTTGAAATGCATTTGAAAGAAGAGTTGAAAGAATATCTGAGAAATATTAGAAGGCTTGAAAAGAAAAAAAGGTAGAAAGATGAATTCTCAAGCAACCAAGAATGTTTTAATGGTGATAAAGAAAAGATGGTTATAGAGATTTATGATTTGAATAAGTCTTTTGATGATTAAAAGAATCATAATGTGCATTTGGAAGTGAAGTTGAAGGAAAAAGAAGATGAGTTGGAACTTATCCAACAAAAATTCTCTAAAGATGAAAAAAAGTCTAAGTTTCCAGAACTCTATCACTAATGTTGGTGAATGTTCTTGAAATAAGAAACTTAAGAAGTTTCAACAAAATATACCTTCAAAGGGTGAGAATAAGAATGGAACTGTATCTGAAAAGAATAATGGTGGGAAAGTTATGTATGTGGTCAAAGTGAATAATTCAGAAGTTACAACACATCCTGAGTCTGGAAAGGTTTTGTCTAGATCGGGAAAAGTTTCAAATACTTTGGATCCCATTGAGGCTAAAAATAATAAGAAGAATCGAATTGAAAGTGAAAAGAAGATGGTTGAGAAATGTTTTCACAATTTTGATCAGTATAAAGGTTTTAGAGGAAAATACTCTTTCTATAGGTATTGACGGTATTGTGGGGGATTCATGCACACAAAAAGTATGTATTGGTTCAATCAAAAACATTACTATTATCCCATAGGTTCTTAAAGGAAGATATTGAGGGGGAGTCAATCTCCTCAAAGAAAGAAAAATGAGAAGGTTGTATTGAAGAAATTTGAAAAGAATGAAGTGAAGATTGAAAATAGGTTCCAACCCTTGGAAACTATTTGTGAATGATGTGAACAACCGGGAAACCTTGGAAAAGGATGTCTTGTTTTGTTACCGGTTCAACAAAAGATTCTCAATTCTTAAAATCTGAAGGTGAAGAATGAAAATAATGGAGAAAAGGTGCTTGTTGTTGAAACTGCATTAAAATCCATGAAAGATGAATGACCCTATATACTTGATAGTGGGCGCTCTTCTAACATGAAAGAAGAAATGAAACTGTTGAAGGATTTGAAATATTATAATGAAGAAACCGTGACATTCGGAAATGATGAATCGTTGAAAATCAATGGTGTTAGGTCAGTCATTATTGGAAAAGAAAAGATGAAGTATAAGAAAATATTGTAAGTTGATGGGTTGAAACACAACCTGCTAAGTGTCTCAAAATTCTTTGATGAGGGTAATAAGGTTATCTTCAAGAAACATGATTTTTTTTTGTAAAGAGTGAAGAATATGGAAATATTGTTACAAGAGGCCAATGTATGAAAGGAAATTTGTTTCAGGTTGGTGATTCACAAAACTCTTGTTACATGAGTATGGTGGAAGAGAATCAGTTATGGCATAAAAGACATGGACAAATGTGTTAGAGAAACATGAGCAATGATTATCCAATAAAAACACACATGTTAAATACATTTTAATGGTATTAAATGTTCATTTTTGATTTTATGGGCCAAAAGTTAGTGAATTTTAACTTTGAACATCCATTTTCATCATTTGCCCAGTTCATGCCTAATGTACACCAATTTTGGCCCAATGATTCATATGATTTTAAAGAATGTAATTATCCATATTTAATTTTATGGTTTTGGAAATGTATATACACTTCAATATGAACATTTTTCATTTAGGGCTCAATGGAGGATTCATAAATAATGATGTGGATATTTTTCAATGAAAGGAAACAATTATGGAGAATGCAGATTGGACACCATCCCGCTGATGAGAATGTGGGGTCCACAATACAGGTCTAATGAATCCCAAATTTCATGGTATGCTTTAATAAATATATAGGAACAAATATTTTTTCATGATCCAGTGCTATTCCGGCTTCCATGGTGGTTATTAATGCTTCCCAAATAGAATATAAAAATATGGTCCATAATCTACGGCCCAGAATGTTAGCCTACAAAAATCATCCATAACACCCGATCCACAACTCAAAAATGGGCCCATAGTTTACAGACGTATAGAAGACATCCAGGGACACAAAAGACGATTTTATGGACCACCGATATTCGGCGATATGCTTTCTCATACAAGACTATCTTTCCTGGGGATACAAGGATGATAAAAAGTCTAGGAGGGAATAAATTTATCCACTACTTTCCACCACCCTAAGGCCTAAATTAATTTAATAATTGGGAATACATTTATTGTGTCTCGGCCTAATGCTTCCCAATTTCATATTTAATGCAGTGGTGGTGAGGTGGAAGGAATCTCTTGTTTTTTTTGTAATTTTTTTATGCCAAAGTTCTTGTGTAATGTTTACAATTTCCATTTTAGTTTCTTTTTTGTATTTCTATGTTCTTAATTAACATATTTCTCTTCTATTGTTTCCATTTGTTTCATTAAAACTATATAATCACAAAGAAAAGTGATATATCTCTGTTGTGGTGAATTTTTTCACACATTTGTGTGAATTCCGTTCACACACATGGAGGAGTGCTCGTTATTTTCGTGGGATTAATTTCTTCATCCCAATTATTTTAAGCCATATTCTGACCAACATTGAGAGTATATCATTAATGGAGGGATAACCCTATAATAGTTTTATTGTAGGAATATGAAAAGTTAGGATTTGATGTTATTTTATGAATGAATTGTTGTTAATTGGCTAACTAATTTAAGACTTCCATTCTTCAGTTATTTCCACTCTTCATCTTCACTGTGTTTGAGGAAGCTAAATCCAAGTAATAAAATGACCATATACTTTGGGTAGATCATGAATTTGATTTTATAAGTGTGTAGGGGATTATTAATTTAGTTAGTTAGCATAAAAACAGAAAATTATGAAGGTTCTGTTATTTTGAAGAATGGATTCGTCAAGAATTAATAAAACCAAAATTGTCTAAAGAAATAAAATTCATTCAATCCACCCCGAGCATAATCCTAAGATCAACCAATTTTCATTGAATTTAATTAACTTAGGTTTATTAGTGTTCTTTAAAAGTACTTAAAATCGAAACCAAGTTGGCCACTTCATAGACAAAAATCCATCTCATAGGTTGTGTATCTTAGGTATCTTTTTAGGTCTCAGTGGATTCGAGAAACCATGATAGACTACAAGGACCGTTCTACCTTTATCTCTTGGGTAAATTTGAGCGTGAATCAAACAAGTTATATAAAAGATAAAATGATAAAGACATTACTAATTTTACAATAAGAATAGATTAGTGTTGCACTATCTTCTAAAAAGGAGAAATTACAAATGTTGTGCATAAAAAGTTGATATTTGTTCAAAACAACCCTTGAAGCCAATCCATTCGAATATATGTGGGCCAATTAGAAAATAATAAACACATACAGATAAGTATTTCATTACTTTAATTGATTATTTTACTCTCATTACTTGTGTTATGTACATGAAACACAAGTTAGATGATTTGAAAATGTTTAAAAGTTTCTGAAGGAAAATTGGAAAATAATGTCAGTATTCTATGAAGAAGTTGAGAACTGATAATGGTGGTGAAGACATAAGTGAAGAGTTTAAAGACTATCTCTAGAAGCAAGAAATTTGGTATGAGTATAGATCTTTATACACTCCCCAACAAAATGGGGATTCTAAAAGAAACAATTGAAGCCTGGTGGAAATGGGAAGAACCATGTTACTTGAGCATTACCTTTCTCATTACATTTGGAGGCAAGACATGAGTACTGATTTTTATATTCAGAACTGTTGTTTCTACAGGACTAAATCAGGAATGACTCCATTTGAATGGTTTTATGAAAAACTCCATGTTTGAAGAACATTAGAGTTTTTGGGAGTCCTTATATTATAAATAAGAAAGGTGGAAACTATGGAAAGTTTGAGCAGAAAGGTGAGGACGAAATCTTTATCGGCTACACTCCGTAAGAAAGAGGATATAGATAGTTCAACAAACAAACATGATGAATTTTTGATACAATTGATGTAAATGTTATTGAAAGCTCTGAGAAAGATAAATATGTCCAAGAAGACAAAGAATTTGAGCAAGTTGAAGAGGATAATTCTGATAAGGATACAAATGATTGTAATCTTAATAAAAGTTATGAATCAGACTCAGATATTTCCAGTGATGAGGAAAAAAATAAAAAAATATTATCAAAGGCCGAGGAAACATGTGGAAGCACATCATATAATTGGTGACCAATATCATAAGGTTCAAACAAGAAGAACAACCAATTCCATCACACACAATTCTTTGTATTCAAAAGTGGAACTAAATGATGTGAAATAAGCTTTTGAGAATCTAGAATGGGTTCAAGACATGAATGAAGAATTATATTAGATTGAAAAGAATAATACATGGGAACTCATACCCAATAATGATTTCTATCCACTCTTCCTTTGTTAAAATTCATCTTTCTTAAGCATGTATCCAATTTTTAATACCATGACCTTTGGATTGTTTTTTCAAGGGGGATAATTTTTTTGTTTCACAAATCAATTTCACAAAAGATAGAGTTTTCAGTAAGCTATGAATTGAACATTGATTAGTGTCTAAACTATTCTAACTATTTTTTGGAGTGGTTGTAGGAAAATAAATTGAATTGTTTGCCTTGGAGTATGAATAAAATAAAGATAAAAGAAAGAGGTTATCATGATCATTTTTTAAGGATAGCATGGTTTTTCTATTAATGATTATTCTTTCCTACAATGAGTTAGCTCACGTTGGCTTAGAATTATTGATATGTAATCATTTGCTTGACGTTACAAAGTTTAGTGATTTATGTAGCTTGGTTGACAAAAAAATACAAAGGGTAATATTTTTGGGACAAAGATGATGATGAAGATGATGAAGGATTCAAGAGTTGTCTTTTGTTTTCAAGGTTGGTTTTTAAGAAAATAAATTACTTTACTTTTTTTTGGAAGCAATTGTTTTAATATTTTGTTTTATAAAAGAATTGATTGGTTTCAGGAATAATCGTTTTCATAAGATAATGTATCATGTTGGAAGTGATTGTCATTTGTTTCACACTAGAACCGATTTGAAACTTGTGTTTTAATTTTGAAAATGTGTTGCTGATTTGTATTTCATATAAATAATGAGTTGTATTGAGAACATGTGTTGCAAGCTTGATAAAAGGAAAGAGGAGTGAAAAACTATACCACCAATTGGAAAAGAATCGTATACATATTTTTTTCAAAACAATCAGAAAAAATCATATTCAGATTTATCATTACTAGATGGTAGAGAGAAATAAGTGGTACCAATTGTTTTTCAAAAAAATCAAAAAATAATCGTATTCATATTGAAGAGGCAGTGCCAATTTTCTTACAAAACAATCGTATCCAGAATTTATTAATTGTATTTAAAAACAATTGGATTCCAGGTGAAAGTAAAAAAGTGGTGAAGATGAAAGGTAATTTTGATCAAAGTGGTGCCAATGGAAGAGGTGATGCTGATGGAATATGAGACACTGATTGTTTTTCAAGACAATTGTATTCGGGTAGAAGAAAAGGAAATAGATGGTGCTGATTGTTTTTCAAAACAATCGTATTTGGGTAGAAGAAAATTAAAGAGATGGTGCAGATTATTTTTCCAAACAAACATATTTTGGTTGAGGAAAAGGAATGAGGTGGTACAAATTATTTTTCAAAACAATCATATTCGGGTAGAAGAAAAGGAAAGAGATGGTGTTGATTGAGAGTGAATCATATTCAGATTGTTTTTTATCATATCTAGGCAGATCATCCTTATCAGATTGTATTGTATTATAGCTGGGTAGATATTTGTTTTCAGATTATATTTGATCATACCCAACAATCGTAACCTGAATGATCCTAACCAGAAATGATCATATCTAGAATGATTGTAACCATAATGATCGTTACTAGAATGATCATAAACAGAAATGATCGTATCCAGAATGATCGTAACCTGAATGATCAAAACCAGAATGATTGTAACCAGAAATGATTATATCCAGAATGATCATATCTAGAATGATAGTATTCAAGATGATTGTATCCATACCATTTGTATACAGAAAAGATCATGCTTGGGTTGAGATGAAAATAAATATGAAGGAATGAATGGAAATTTACAATACTTTCCAATTGAAACCAGGCGATGATAAAGCTGATCCTCAATGAATTCAAAGTCACGAATGAATTTATGATTCACGAACGTGTTGGTGGATTAAGGTAGTTACTGGAGATGATGTGTTTTCTCATGTGATTAAAGAGAAAAGAAAATGGAAGGACACCGATAATTGAATTTTAAAAGGGGAATTATTTCAATCAAAAGAGTGTTTTGTGGAAGAATGAATTTCTTCATACATTTGTTTTAAAATGGTACAGACCATTGTTTTGAAGGTATCTATAGGATATAATTAGAATCAGATGATCAGACCCATGTATTGCATGTCAATTATAATCGTATTTACAATTGAATTGGGAGTCTAAAGAATAAGCTGTGTAGACTGTGGAAGTTTTTAGAAGAACCGAGAAGTGTTGACGAAGTCATAATTACTTTGAGATTTCAGGAGAAATTCAGATTTGGGTGAATTTGTGTGAGTGGGAAACATTTTGGGATTCCTTTCTAAACATTTTTTGGATCACCTACAATAGGATAAAGTACTTTTTACTTTCTGAGGCTTGTAATGTTCACTATAGAAGAGAGATAATCTTCGGGTTTCTAGATAGAATAAGAGGTCAATTCCATTGAGATTGACAATTGTTTTGTGTGGTACTGAATTATTTGTATTCTATTCGGCTTGAAAATTTTATTCAGGAATTGAAGTGGTGTCGATTCTACTCTATTATATTCTATCAAAAAATTAGATTGAGAGTATTTTTTGTAAGAATCAGACATAGAGGAATCAGACTCAAAAAATATCGGACTCAGTGTTTCATAAAAAATTCCAGGTGGTTATTACCTTTCTTATGGGTAAAAATTGATGAATTTTATCACAATTTGAATACATTTTTTTAATTGAAAAGAAGCACATGAAACATGAGTAGCTACAAAAAAATTGTATTACCCTATTGTGCTAAGAGGGTGCACATGCACTATTGGGATTGTTTCATAGTGCTACCCGAGTGAAAGGGTACATCCTACTCATTGTAATCCAAGGATTGATTTCTAGTGGATTGGATGGTCTTGGATCATTTCCAAATCATAGCAAGGATGTAGTTATTCTTTCTGAATAGTGGACATTGTAAATATTTGTTTTCCTTTGGATGTGTGTTGATTTATTTCTCAACATGGAATTTAAATCCTTAAAAGGAGGTGAGGGTTGTTTCAATTGGAAAGAAACATAAAAGAAAAAGAGTATTACTAAATCACCCCTCCCCCTCTTTGTGATACAATACTCCGACTAGGAACATTCAATTTTCATGATCTAAATTGGGTCTCATGGCACCCTAAAATTCTCTTTGATATAGCCTCTGTGGTTGGCACTCTAATTAGGCAGATAGTGCCACTGAATGATTTACTTTTGGAAAATATGCAAGAATCTTAGTTGAATATGACTTAAACTCTACCCTGATAGATAGAGTGGTACTCTCCACACCACAAGATGCGATAAATCTTCGCATTGAATTTGAGAAAATTACCATGTTATACAAGTATTGATGTGCTTTTGGGAATGAAAAGGCTAATTGTTGAAAGGATTTGATCTTCTCTAATTGTTTGATTAGAGGTCACGAGTCTCATCACTCTCAAAGAAAGATTACTGTTTTTGTTTCTTCTAATAACCCATCCACTGAAAATAATGTTCCTACTTATTTTCCTATAATATCCATTCCACCCAATGAAATGTTTAAGAATATACCTATATGGTCTACTCAAGATTCATGTGGGCCTGATTCTGTCTTTCCTCCTTTTGATAGATGGTTTCTTGGTATCTAGTATTCTTAAGACTTCCCCTCCTAGAGAGGTTGATTATCTTGTTTCTACTATTCCTGTAAATTCTAAGCCCTAGTCCTGGGATGAATTTACTAATGATCAATTGTATACTAATGGAATTACCTTTAAGGATGTTTTATCTAAGGGTATTGTTGAATATTCTACTGGCTATGATTCTGATGACAACCAAGATGCTAGGGAGTTAGAAGGACAAGATGCAGTGGACTTATACTATTGGCAAGAGAAAGTTATGGTTTCCTACAAAAATAGAAAAGTAAAGGAAAATATAAATGTTGTTGCATCCATGAAGTATAAGTGAAAGAGGATGCATATTTCCCAGTTTCATAAGGAATGCACATATACACTTGATAAAAGTGATGAAATAGTGTCTTTCAATCCTATAGAGTCTTGTTCATCTCCTACTGTGAATTATAAAGAAGCATCAGGTAAGCTTCTGGCTGCTAATAATTTCACAGTCTCTACTACTCCACTTTTGGTCCTAGATAAGGGTGGGAATCCATCTCGGAGTGACTTCAAGCACTCAAACAGGATTGTTTTCAGTGCCCAGATGGCCTCTAGCTGTAATGAATCGCTATGAGATCTTGGTCTCATTTCTAAAATTCCCATGTACTTGGGTACTATTGTTCAATGCTTAAACTCATGTGAAATTAACTCCAAAAGAGTTGGTTCTACTGATGCATGTGGAAAGCAGATGGATGGTGTTGTCTTGAACCCCAATATTTCAGTTCTGCAACCTGCTTTTGGTTTGGGTACTGTAACTACTAGGTGTAGTAAATTCAAGGATGATATGAATGTTTTTCCAACAGTAAGAATGATGAAAAAAAATTTCAATCAAAGTTTAGTACACATAACTCATTTGAACTACTTGGTTCTGGTAGTAGTGAGGAGGATGGGCAGGGTATTGACACTATACCTATATTTGAAGACACAAAGGATGTCATGGATGTTAGGTAACCAGATGAAGGAGATGGACCATGGCTACAGATTAAAACATGGTGGAGGGGTCTTCGTATTCATGGCCGGGGTGGGTGATCCTCTCATCATAGCATGAGCACTCACTCATGAGAAATGTGATGTTTATTTCTTTTTTACTACTCTAGATTGTATTACGCCATGTTTGTAACACCTCCCGTTGTACTTTTGTTTTAATAATGGTGCCATTGAGCCTCATCCTTTATAAAAATAAATGGTCTTAACAAGTTAAGAGGACTGAAAATCATAATAATTTTTAGTGAATTATCTACAAATAGTCATTAGGGGGGTATAAATACATAATACCCATTAATCAAAAAATGAAAAATAATAAACAACCTCACAAATTCAAAAACAAAATAAAACATAGTCAAAAAATAAAAAGGATTAAATTTAAAGAGGAAAATAAACTAATAAAAGAAGAATAAAAATGTATAAAAGGAAACTACATAATATAGGGTTCATCCGAGGTTTAACTTCAATCAGGGATTGATGGTAGACCTAGATAAATGGGCCCAACTTACACTGTATCATTCACCATTTCATGAAAAGTGCTAACTATCAAGTCTATATGGATAGATATTTTCATGTGGGTAGAATGATAAGGTGGAGTGATGCATGCATTATATGATAGGAATCCTTAAAGGAAGTATGTCAGGTGTGTAAATGAGGAACCATCAATCCCCATTCCATGATATTTGATTGCTCACATATTTCTTCATTATGGATTAGTTCCAATGATGGTTACAATTTGAGTCAAAGAACTTGTTTTTATTAAACACCATTAATTTCTCTGAACATTCATGTTTCCCTTTGGGTATGCTCAATAGTTTTCCAATTAGTGTTATTGTGGTTTGGGGGGTCATTTACTTTTGGCTTTACATTCGATTTTAATTGATTTAGAATGAGCTGAATACATATACTAGTATGCTTAACCTATGGACCTAAGAAATGTAGAAACCCCAAATCCAATAACACAGATGTGATGTCTTCTTTATTACGTTGACACTAGATGCAAGTGATCGTATCCCAAAGGACCACATAGTCAGTAGTCTTGGTAAAATAGATACATACATTCTTCCCATATTACATTAGAAATATAAAATTCATAACATGAGAAACATTCGTACATCCTTGATATTGTTCAATATATCCTTCTTTATATCACAAGGAATGTAAAACAAATAAAGGGTGAAATAAGTTGCTCAGTAAGGTTTACACATAGTGGAAGCTATGATAAATAAATATGGAATAATGAATACGAAAAGGTAAATAACTGAGAAAACATGCCATTTAATCAATAACATGAGAAAAAAATGCATCCATGGATAATATCAATTTAGTAATCTCATTGATAAAAATAACTAAATTCTAAATGATGGAAATTCTTTATATTTAAATTCATAATCTTAGGCATCATGATATCTTTACCATCAATGTCTTATGCTAAGATAGTTTAATCGATGGGTAGGTGTATAAAAAAAATTGATTTAAATAAGGCTATCCAACTAATTTGTCTCATGAGACCTATCGATGCATTGAGATGCAACATCACTCCATGTCCAATGCATTCCTCATATTTTCAAAAATTAATTTAATTCAAGAACAATATTCCTTATCAACAAAAATCCACATTGAGTAAATAATACATGATATTAATATTTCTCAATTCAATAAAATATATTTCAAAGTAAAACACTATATATAGAAATGGAATCTGGTTTCGGAAATACTCAAATCCATGATACAAAGAATATGGGTATTTAAGAAAAATGTAATTTCCATTGAAAAAATATCACAATAATGTTAATATTTAAAGAGAAAGTTAATGACCAAAAAATTAATCAAGAGATGGGAAATGACCATAAATTCATCAAAAATATAGGCTTTGAAATAAATTCATGTAATTTGAAAAATAAAAGAAAATGGAAGTGATACATTAAAATAATATTTCTTAAAAAAGTTTTTTTAAACCATTGAAAACTTGTAGAATAATCTAAATATAATAAAATAGTTTGGGCAGTGGGAATGTCAATTAAAACCGTACAAGTTAAAAAAATTCCTTTAGACTTTTTGTAACGAAATTTGATAATGAAATATTTGGAAAACATTATAAAGATTCCATTAAAACCTTGTAAAAATTTAATGAGTACATAAAATTTCATTGAAAAACCATTTGAATAAATAAAAACGACTTTTGGAAAACAATTTTGAAAAATATGGACATGGAAGAAAAATATACCTGATCAAAAAGGGAAATAAGACTAGATTTTCTTTTAAACATTTCATGTTTGGATTTAAGTGTCAAAGAGAATAAAAGTTGGAATAAAACATTGATACTTCCTAAATATAAATAGGATAAGAAAATCAATGGAGTTTATGAAGGATATATTATATGTTTCCTTCAATGAAAATAAGAGCAATCCCCAAAATGAGAATTGTAAAATAAATTCTTACCACTTTGGTAACTTCTAATTTGACACCCCTTGAAAGAATAAACGTGAATTGAAACATTTATCATCATAAATAAATATATATTCATCTTAAATACATCAAATGGGTTTTATATCATAACATCCTAGACCTAGACACCACTCAACAATGCCCTGAGCCCGGTGGGTCACATGGCCTTAAACACATCTACCCAAATGCTAGAGGCTATCGACTAGAAGTGAGGGACTTGGGTGTGTCTGTGGGGAGACTATTACCTCATTAGCAGAGTGTAACATACTAGAACAACCATACAAAGTCAATAGTAGAATTAGATATAAAAACTAGACAACTGATAATTAAACAAGACATGAACATATAAATAACAATGTTAGAAGTGTCTCATATACAAATGATGATACTTGTTTCTAAAAAGCAACCAAAAATTGGTAGACAATAGTATAATAACATACATGTATCCAAAATACAAAAAAATACAAAAAGTGATATCTCTGAATAGCATCGTGAGCCTCAGCTCAGTCTTGTGCTCCCCTACTCTTAAGCAAGGAAACAAATCAAGCATCGAATTGTGGTTTCTTTCCCCGATCCCTACCTGTTTCCAAATATTCTTTTCTTGTACCCAATGGTGGAAATAATAATCTATGAGAAAAATTCACTATTTTTAACCACCATAATATCTATATAAGTCCTGGCCATGCAGTATAACAAGATAATAATGTGCAGGTAAATAGTTAAGGGGTAAATAAATGTACAGATTCCCATTATATGTAACTACTAAACCTGTAACACTAAAATAGCCTCTCTAGGATCATTGTAAAAGATACTCAATATCCTTTATCAAGGAAACTACAAACAATGCATAAGTTAAACACCACTAACTCACCATATAAACTAGTGAACCATATCAACCACGACCTTGGTGTATAACTAGAAGAGTTAGACATCCACGACTGAGCCATTCATATAAGTATAACATATTTCCCCACAATTGTGCCGTATAATCAATGTGGTAGACCAAGAAGGGTCAGATCCAAGGTATAGAATATCAAGTAATCCTCATCGAGTCCTAGGAGCATCTCAATGGAAACCCAGTTAGGCATTGGTTGGAGACCTGGGACCATGTCACTGAACATGTCCTACATGAGTCCAAGAAAGCTAGATACAAGGGGTAGCATGGTCCAAGGTATCCCATAGAATCAATGTAGAGACCCGAATCTTGACGTAAATGGACATTAAATTACTTTAGCGGAATACTTAATACATAACAAAAACAGACACACAAGGACCGTAATAGTTTAGTGTCTTTGGAAACTTGGAACGTAATCTTCTAATCGTGGTGAAAGATCTTCAACATCTCCCATAAAGATCTTCCCCTTTTTTTCTTACCTAAAACCTTTCTTTATATCCTGGGGAAAAGAAAACATAAAAAGGGTGAGATCAAATGCTCAGTAAGGGTAAGCATGGGTAAAATAAAACATACCATATACATTTGAACTTAAAAACATGAACATAAAGTTTAAACATCAAAAGCTTGAGAAATGACATAAAACATGGAAGTACGTAAGGCATAGATCATAATGAAACATTAATAATGATAAAATAGAATGGGAATAAAACATGTAATTGTGGCAACCATTATGCACATGATATGATTTCCATAGTAGCCAAGGCATTGCTGCCAAGACCATCTTAGTGGACAAAGTCCCTTTCTAAATCGAGTTCACTCCTCGTTCCAGTCCTGTATTACTGAACCGGTTTAACTTTCCGTTCCAGCCATGTCTATCTCATGAGATATAAATCTTTACCCAATGAATTGGAGGGAGATATAGGTCCCACCCATCTCATAATGAAATCATTCTTACTTGTGCCACAAAATAAACTTAAAACATTCATCATAACCCAAATAATAAAATGGGTTTCATAAACATCATCCCATCATCACATAATCCATATAAAAGAAATGGATATCATTTCATAATAAGAAAAGTGAAACCATGTCAATCATAGATACATTACACTTGAAACATACATATATGATATAATTTCATCTTAGATGGAAAATGGTTTTGATAAAACACTTGTAATGAATTCTTGAGGAAAATATCCTTTCTTCTTCAAAATCAATTTCTTTTCACAAAATGTCATTCAATTTTAAAATAAATAGATTTTGTTGAAAATAGTCATGAAATATTTTGGAGGAATCTTCATGAAAATAAGGCTTTATAAAACCATAAAAATCCGTCCGTGCCGTATAAGTTAAAAGAAAAACCTTCTTTTCGTACTTTTTCCGGAAAAGTCAAAAAGTACCTCGTAACGTAAACAAAAGAAAGATTCCTTACATACCATGTAGTAAAAGTAAAAAATGGGTAAAAAGTTCTTTAAACATACATGAAAACACTTTTATAAAACATGGACATGGATGATATAAATAACCCCAGTAAATACTTACGAATAAGCAATCTCGGATAAAAATGAGATTTGCAAAATTATCCCTTACCTTAGGTCCGATATGCTTCGTATGTATCCGAACCTCCTGTATAATGATTTAAATAATGTTATTGACTTATTACAGAATCATATTAATTGTTATGATATCATATATGGTTCACTTATGACTTTATATTACCTGTTCTTTTGTAAATTCCATGTTAAAGAGCGTTTTGGGTAAAATCGTTTCATTTGTCGTCCGTGTTTTGACTTGTAATTATTCACATGATTACTTAGATCATGATTACTTACATACATAATGTAAAACATGATTTATATATAATATATATACAGAATATACATATATATAATAGATCGATAAATGGAAAGAAATACACTGTTCATGGAGACGGTAGGCTGTACGTACGCATGAACGTTGTTTTCGTTTCCTCATTGAATTGAATGGAATTAATTGGATGACATACACATATATATATATACATAAATAAAGTATCATTATTATGTCATATATTTCACGATTACTGATTATATATACTTTATAATCATTTATGAATGGTTAATCATTGAGAATTAATCTCATCGCGTCGTGGAGACGGCATTCCGTACGTACGCACGAGCGATGATATCATTCCCATGATCGTGGAATTTTATTAGAATGTATGTATACTATTACAGAATCAATATCACTTTACAATAATCATATATATATATTATTTACACCATTATACCCATCAAAGTAAGGTGGTGGTGGAAAATAGATTACACCACGGCGTGGAGACGGTATTCCGTACGTACGCACGCGCGATGATTTCGTTTTCCGTGGGATGGATAGATGGTGAAATAGGGTTGTTTAATACTTATAATAAAATATTAGTATTTGAGTGATAATTATGTTATTACTTAATAATGAAACAACCTAAGAAGAATAATTGGAAGAAGAAATAAAGGTGAAAGAATCGGTAACGGAAATTACCTCTTCTTTGAAGCGCCTCTTTGAGACCTCCTCTTAGGACACTAAAATTGGTCTTTGAAGAAGACCAGGACCTCTAGGATGTTTATAGGGAAGTGGAGAAGATAATTGGGCAGGGTTCGGCCGATCTTGAAGGCTCAATGTGGTGTGTGGAAGAGAGGGAGGAGGTGCCCTTTTATAAGGGAGGAGAGGGGCACCTATGGAATTCTTAAAAATATTAATTTATAATAAATCTAACCCCACTTAAAACCTCCAAAAATGACTCATATTCGAATATTATATTATATAGGGTTGTAATCTCATCAACCAATAAAATTTAGACATTTTTGGATCTTATTTTAAAACTTATCATTTTGATTTATCCTTATTTAATCTATTTAAGTTTATTTGTGGTAATAAAATTCTAAATTTTAAATTATAACACATAATTACTTATTTGTTGTTAATTTTCAATAATTGTTTTATTTATAACATTATAGACCATATAAAGTTAAATTTATAATTTTTAAATATTTTTGTGATTTTTAAACAATTTTATAATATGTTATTTTTATAAAATAACAATAGTGTCAATTTTGACACTATTTATTTATTTGAATTTAAATAAAATATATACAGAATATATGTTTGAACTAAAAGATTTAATAGATTCATAAAAGGTCATATTTATATATAAAATTAGTGGATAACATTAAATAGATCATATAATATTTATTTTATTATTTTTAAAACCATTTATTTGGTTTATCTCTTAATAAAATAATTACTACAAAATTTTTGTATAATTATTTAATATACTGATTTGTTGCATAAAATTTAAAAATAAAATCCTATGATGAAGATAAATCTATTACCTTTCACAATAATACTTTTACTCTAATTTATCATCTTAAAATCACAATATTTATATTTTTATATTTATTAAATTATGAAGGTGATAACTTTGGCATCATTTAAAATAAAATAATATAAGTGTCATAATCACTTTTATAAGGCTCCAAACAGTTATATATTAGGTTATTGGATGCTTAAGGTGTAGATATACACTAGAAATAAGTTTTGGTCAGGTTTTTCGGCCTTTTAATGGGTATTATTATTTCAATAAAAACTATATTACTTATTTCCCACTTAATAAATAAATTCTGTATCATTAATGTATCACCATTAATGACAATTATCTAATCCCTAAAAATTCTAAATAAATTATAATGATGTAGATAATATTATTATCTTTCTGGATACTATTCATTTTTGAAGTTTTATGTTGTTTATCACTAAATTGAAATTATTATACTTATATGATTTTAGAGAGTGACATGTTGTCACTTTCTTTGGTTTTAATAATAATTAAATTATTTTCATGGTCAAAAGTCCAAAAAATGAATCTAATCCAACCCTTAGGTTATATGGGTCTACTTTTAGCCATCCAATAGAATTTTTTCATGTGTTAGGGTAATTTTATAATATTATATTTACCCTTAATTACCCAATTTACCTTTAACTATGGTAAATAAAATTTACCGTAGTTACTATTCATAATTCTCAAAAATAAAAAGTAGCTTATTAAAATAATTTGGACCCACTGATTCCAAATATGGAATCCATTTTTCCAAATTCAATACACAAAAGTTGCAGAAATTAAATCCAAATTAATCCTGTTGTTGAAAGAAAATGAGTTTTTCTTTAAAACATTGCAAAAGATTGAATTGATTAACCTACGAATTTAATGTAAAATCAATTCTAATGACATAAATTATATTAAATGGTAAAAATATATTCTATTTATACTTTAAAACCATTAAATATTGTAATTTAAACATATAAATTATTGCGATGAAAAAATTTGTTTTTAATTAAAATATAGCGTGTTTTTACTATTCATCAAAATATGAAAGTTACCAGAATAATATGAAAAATTTATCCAAAGTAAATTTTTATTTCATGATTCCAAAGAAGAATTTTATTTTGTCAAATTATACTTATAAACATGTCAAAAACTAGATTTAAACTGGGTGCGCCATCAAAAGGCGGCAAAACTGCATTTTTTGAAAAATACTTATTTTACCCGAAAAATTTATTTTGTTCTTATACCATGTTCTAGAAAATGTGTAAGATGAATAATAATGTTATAAAATTAAAAATTTAGTTAATACTATTCATAACGGATAGTTCATAATTATATTATAATAATATATTGTTGTTTAGTAAAACCTGATATTGCGTACAACACACACTATCGAGGAAGGTCGCGGTTGCATGTAATTCAAGCCAAGTCTGGGCTGCGTGTTGTGAAAGAATACTTCGTTGTTTCGTATAACAGAATCCAACCATATTTCATTTATACATTGAATATATATATATATATATATATATACTCAATGTTGCGTAGAATAACTATTATCAAAATTGTGTGTAACACGATCCAAGAATAGTGTTGCGTATACTGCAAGATAATATAGTGTTGCGTATAGCGCAAGGTAATCTTGGTGTATCATACAACACAAGACATTAATGAAATTAAAATAATATTTTTCATAAAATTTCTGGGTGTTACATTCTACCCCCCTTAAAATGAATTTCGCCCTCGAAATTCGTCGGGGTTATAAATGGTTTACTACTCAAAATTTTGTTTAATAGAAACCCACATCATAAAAAGGAATACCAGAACATGGATTTAAAAACTAAAGTATGAAATGTAACGGTTACCCAAATTAAATCATCACTGGGTTTCCACGTAGGAGAACATAGGTGAAAATATGGATATGGAAGAAAAATCTAACCATCATGTTCTGATGGAGAGTGGTAGAGAACATGGCTATGAAAAATCCAACAATCACAAAGCTATTGATTTGTGACGATATAAGGTACCATCTGATTCATCGGATATAAGGGAACTAGGAAAACATTTTTGGTTTTCAAGATCATTTCCCTAAAGTTGATGAATTAAAAGAAATACCTGCATGATTTTGGTACAATCTCCCTGTTGTTCGTGAATTGAACAATTTCCACTTCATCCATTAAAGAAATGAAGTTGAATTTGTTATTCGTGATGTGTTAGCAGATCATGTGATAGAATGATGGGTCATTCCATCTCATTCAAACAAAAGGTTAGAAAAAGTTATAAGTCCATATTATGGTTAGATTAATCGTATATGGTTCCAAAAAAGAACTTATACTTCATATATCATACCACTTAATAAAATAAAACTAGTTTCTACTAACCAGGGACTTCCTGTAGGCCAGTGGTAGGCGATAAAGGCCAGTCGCACTTCGGTTGTGGGTTTGATTCCCACAGCCTTGTCCGACGCGATGGGTAGTCACCCGTCCTGCAGGTTGTCCTTTTTCTAAAACTATATTACTATAACATCCCATCAATAATATCGAAAAAACTTCTATCCTTAAACAATACTAACTTATGTCCAACATAATCCATTCCAATCTTTAGGATTATCCATAATACTGCAGTCCACTCTCATAATATAGTGAAAATGATTACCAGAGATTTAATACCATCGTTGATCCCCATATATCAAAAGATATGTCTTGTTGGTCACATTCCAAACATTCGAAGGCCTTAATCATGTATTCTCTTGAAAAATGAATACCCATTAAGCCTTAGTGAAAACATGAATGCAGTTAAAAGTTAACACTTTCCACATACCAAAATCCTCGAAATTTTATATACTCAAACCATGATATCACATAGTCCTTATATTAATCATGAGCTCATGAATACAATCAGACTTCTCATTATCTTCTTATTTATTCATTATGCGCATATCATCTATTTTACAAAAATATCTGAATAACCTTCCATGGTTACTGGTACCATTCAACATATACTTTCAAATACTTTTAGGAAAAACAATAGTGTAACAATCCTTAGATGATTCTTTATTCCATATTACCATTAACTATAAAACAAAACTCTCTATAAACATACAATCATTCCACTACCTTCTAAAACAACCGACTGAGCTTCAACAATTCTTTCAGCTCATATATCATTTGTACTCTCCTCATCATCATCCACATAAATACTACCCATATGACCATGCTGATTCTCTTCATGAGATTTTCCATTAGGGAATTGGTTTGTATAATGCCCGTACATTCCACATTTAAAACATCTAATCATTGTTGATGTCGTAGCAATACCATTATCCTTGTCCATGGTGTTAACTGAACCTTTTCCTTTGCAGTTACTGGCTTTGTGTCCTTCTTTTCCACACCCAAAGCATCTTCCAGTTCCTTTGAAACAATCTCCCTGATGACTCTTCCCACATGATTTACATGAGGGAAATTGAACTTTATTTCCTCTATGATCATCATGAAACTCCATCTTTCTCTTATTATCTGATTCGGGAAACTTACCAAAGTTGAGATTATTGATCATATTATGAGATTGCTAATTAGGCATAATAACGATGTTTAGACTTCCAGATCCCGTTTCATTTGGTTTCTCATGAAGAAAATCATTCCATTGTCTATCATATCCTCCATTATCGTGAATCTTCCTGTTTCCAGCCATTTTCTAAAACCCAAAAAGAATAGTGTGAGAGGAAAAAATCATGCTAGGGAAAACAACATAGTAAAGGGGGAGTATCTTCAATATCTAACATCTTAGGTTAAATTCTATGATCGTTACTGTACTTCGAGGACTGTATCCTATACGTATACTTATCCTTAGGGACATCCCTAGACATACCTTAGAAATATCTCTAGGGATCTCACTAACGTTTTTGCGTCCTAGTTTACAAAGGTTGTCTAAACCTCCCTCTGATACCAACTCTAGAGACCCGAAGCTTGACGTACATGGACATTGCATTACTTTAGCAGAATACTTAATACATAACAAAAACAGACACACAAGGACCGTAATAGTTTTGTGTCTTTGGAAACTTGGAACGTAATCTTCTAATCGTGGTGAAAGATCTTCAACATATCCCATAAATATCTTCCCCTTTTTTGCTTACCTAAAACCTTTCTTTATATCCTGGGGAAAAGAAAACATAAAAAGGGTGAGCTCAAATGCTCAGTAAGGGTAAGCATGGGTAAAATAAAACATACCATATACATTTGAACTTAAAAACATGAACATAATGTTTAAACATCAAAAGCTTGAGAAATGACATAAAACATGGAAGTACGTAAGGCATAGATCATAAAGAAACATTAAGAATGATAAAATAGAATGGGAATAAAACATGTAATTGTGGCAACCATTAAGTACATGATATGATTTCCATAGTAGCCAAGGCATTGCTGCCAATACCATCTTAGTGGACAAAGTCCCTTTCTGAATCGAGTTCACTCCTCGTTCCAGTCCTGTATTACTGAACCGGTTTAACTTTCCGTTCCAGCCATGTTTATCTCATGAGATATAAATCTTTACCCAATTCATTGGAGGGAGATATAGGTCCCACCAATCTCATAATGAAATAATTCTTACTTGTGCCACAAAATAAACTTAAAACATTCATCATAACCCAAAGAATAAAGTGGGTTTCATAAACATCATCCCATCGTCACATAATCCATATAAAAGAAATGGATATCATTTCATAATAAGAAAAGTTAAACCATGTCAATCATAGAGACATTACACTTGAAACATACACATATGAAATAATTTCATCTTAAATGGAAAATGGTTTTGATAAAACACTTGTAATGAATTCTTGAGGAAAATATCCTTTCTTCTTCAAAATCAATTTCTTTTCACAAAACGTCATGCAATTTTAAAAGAAATAGATTTTGTTGAAAATAGTCATGAAATCTTTTGGAGGAATCTTCATGAAAATAAGGCTTTAACAAACCGTAAAAATCCATTCATGCCGTATAAGTTAAAAGAAAAACATTCTTTTCGTACTTTTGCCGGAAAAGTCAAAAAGTACCTCGTAATGTAAAAAAAGAAAGATTCCTTACATACCATGTAGTAAAATTCAAAAATGGGTAAAAATGAATTTAAACATACAAGAAAACACTTTTATAAAACATGGACATGGATGATAGAAATAACCCCAGTAAATACTTATGAATAAGCAATCTCGGATAAAAATGAGATTTGCAGAATTATCCCTTACCTTAGGTACGATATGATTCGTATGTATCCGAACCTCCTATATAATGATTTTAAATAATGTTATTGACTTATTACAGAATAATATTAATTGTTATTATATCATATATGGTTCACTTATGACTTTATATTACCCGTTCTTTTGTAAATTCCGTGTTAAATAGCGTTTTGGGTAAAATCATTTCATTTTTCATCCATGTTTTGACTTGTAATTATTCATATGATTAATTAGATCATGATTACTTACATACAGAATGTAAAACATTATTTATATATAATATATATTCAGAATATACATATATATAACAGATCAATAAATGGAAAGAAATACACCGTTCATGGAGACGGTAGGCCGTACGTACGCATGAACGTTGTTTTCGTTTCCTCATTGAATTAAATGGAATTAATTGGATGAAATAAATATATATATATACACATAAATCCAGTATAATTATTATTTCTTATATTTCATGATTACTTATTATACATACTTTATAATCATTTATGAATGGCAAATCATTGAGAATGAATCTCATCGCGTCGTGGAGACGGTATTCCATACGTACGCACGAGCGATGATATCGTTCCCATGATCGTGGAATTTTATTGGAGTGTATGTATACTATTACAGAATCAATATCACTTTAAAATAATCATATATAGTTATTATTTACACCATTATACCCATCCAAGTAAGGTGGTGGTGTAAAATAGATTACACCACGGCCTGGAGACGGTATTCCGTACGTACGCACGCGCGGTGATTTCGTTTTCCGTAGGATGGATAGATGGTGAAATAGGGTTGTTTCATACTTATATTAACATATAAATATATGAGTGATACTGATGTTATTACTTCATAATGAAACAACCTAAGAAGAATAAGTGTAAGAAGAAATAAATGTGAAAGAATAGGTAAGGGAAATTACCTCTTCTTTGAAGCGCCTCTTTGAGACCTCCTCTTAGGGCACTAAAATTGATCTTTGAAGAAGACCATGACCTCTAGGATGTTTCTAGGGAAGTGGAGAAGAGAATTGGTCAGGTTTTGGCCGATCTTTAAGGCTCAATGTGGTGTGTGGAAGAGAGGGAGAAGGTGCCCTTTTATAAGGGAGGAGAGGGGCACCTTTGGAATTCTTAAAAATATTAATTTATAAAAAATCTAACCCCAATTAAAAACCTCCAAAAATGACTCATATTCTAAGATTAGATGATATATGGTTGTAATATCACGAACCAATCAAATTTAGGCATGTTTGGATCTTATTTTAAACCTTATCATTTTGATTTATCCTTATTTAATCTATTTAAGTTTATTTGTGGTAATAAAATTCTAAATTTTAAATTATTACAAATAATTACTTATTTGTTGTGAATTTTCCATAATTGTTTACTTTATAACATTATAGACCATATAAATTTAAATTTATAATTTTTAAATATTTTTGTGATTTTTAAACAATTTTATAATATGTTATTTTTATAAAATAACAACAGTGTCAATTTTGACACTATATATTTATTTGAATTTAAATAAAATATATACAGAAGATATTTTCTAACTAAAAGCTTTAATAGATTCATAAAAGGTCATATGTATCTATAAAAGCCGCGGATCACATTAAATAGTTCATACAATATTTATTTTATTATTTTTAAAACCATTTATTTGGTTTATCTCTTAATAAAATAATTACTACAACATTTTTGTATAATTATTTAATATACTGATTCGTTGCATAAAAATTTAAAATAAAATCCTATGATGAAGATAAATCTATTACCTTTCACAATAATACTTTTACTCTAATTTAGAATCTTAAAATCACAATATTTATATTTTTATATTTATTAAATTATGAAGGTGACAACTTTGGCATCATTTAAAAGAAAATAATATAAGTGTCATAATCACTTTTATAAGGCTCCAAATAGTTATATATTAGGCAATTGGATGATTAAGGTGTAGATATACACTAGAAATAAGTTTTGGTCAGGTTTGTGGGCCTTTTAATGGGTATTATTATTTCAATAAAAACTATATTACTTATTTCCCACTTAATAAATAAATTCTGTATCATTAATGTATCACCATTAATGACAATTATCTAATCCCTAAAAATTCTAAATAAATTATAATGATGTAGATAATATTATTATCTTTCTGGATACTATTCATTTTTGAAGTTTTATGATGTTTATCACTAAATTGAAATTATTATACTTATTTGATTTTAGAGAGTGACATGTTGTCACTTTCTTTGGTTTTAATAATAATTAAATTATTTTCATGGTCAAAAGTCCAAAAAATGAATCTAATCCAACCCTTAGGTTATATGGGTCTACTTTTAGCCATCCAATAGAATTTTTTCATGTGTTAGGGTAATTTTATAATATTATATTTACCCTTAATTACCCAATTTACCTTTAACTATGGTAAATAAAATTTACCGTAGTTACTATTCATAATTCTCAAAAATAAAAAGTAGCTTATTAAAATAATTTGGACCCACTGATTCCAAATATGGAATCCATTTTTCCAAATTCAATACACAAAAGTTGCAGAAATTAAATCCAAATTAATCCTGTTGTTGAAAGAAAATGAGTTTTTCTTTAAAACATTGCAAAAGATTGAATTGATTAACCTACGAATTTAATGTAAAATCAATTCTAATGACATAAATTATATTAAATGGTAAAAATATATTCTATTTATACTTTAAAACCATTAAATATTATAATTTAACCATATAAATTATTGCGATGAGAAAATTTGTTTTTAATTAAAATATAGCGTGTTTTTACTATTCATCAAAATATGAAAGTTACCAGAATAATATGAAAAATTTATCCAAAGTAAATTTTTATTTCTTGATTCCAAAGAAGAATTTTATTTTGTCAAATTATACTTATAAACATGTCAAAAACTAGATTTAAAGTGGGTGCGCCATCAAAAGGCGGCAAAACTGCATTTTTTGAAAAATACTTATTTTACCCGAAAAATTTATTTTGTTCTTATACCATGTTCTAGAAAATGTGTAAGATGAATAATAATGTTATAAAATTAAAATTTTAGTTAATACTATTCATAACGGATAGTTCATAATTATATTATAATAATATATTGTTGTTTAGTAAAACCTGATATTGCGTACAACACACCCTATCGAGGAAGGTCGCGGTTGCCTGTAATTCAAGCCAAGTCTGGGTTGCGTGTTGTGCAAGAATACTTCGTTGTTTTGTATAACAGAATCCAACCATATTTAATTTATACATTGAATATATATATATATATATATACTCAATGTTGCGTAGAATAACTATTATCAAAATTGTGTGTAACACGATCCAAGAATAGTGTTGCGTATACTGCAAGATAATATAGTGTTGCGTATAGCGCAAGGTAATCTTGGTGTATCATACAACACAAGACATTAATGAAATTAAAATAATATTTTTCATAAAATTTCTGGGTGTTACATTCTACCCCCCTTAAAATGAATTTCGCCCTCGAAATTCGTCGGGGTTATAAATGGTTTACTACTCAAAATTTTGTTTAATAGAAATCCACATCATAAAAAGGAATACCAGAACATGGATTTAAAAACTAAAGTATGAAATGTAACGGTTACCCAAATTAAATCATCACTGGGTTTCCACGTAGGAGAACATAGGTGAAAATATGGATATGGAAGAAAAATCTAACCATCATGTTCTGATGGAGAGTGGTAGAGAACATGGATATGAATAATCCAACAATCACAAAGCTATTGATTTGTGACGATATAAGGTACCATCTGATTCATCGGATATAAGGGAACTAGGAAAACATTTTTGGTTTTCAAGATCATTTCCCTAAAGTTGATGAATTAAAAGAAATACCTTCATGATTTTGGTACAATCTCCCTGTTGTTCGTGAATTGAACAATTTCCACTTCATCCATTAAAGAAATGAAGATGAATTTGTTATTCGTGATGTGTTAGCAGATCATGTGATAGAATGATGGGTCATTCCATCTCATTCAAACAAAAGGTTAGAAAAAGTTATAAGTCCATATTATGGTTAGATTAATCGTATATGGTTCCAAAAAAGAACTTATACTTCATATATCATACCACTTAATAAAATAAAACCAGTTTCTACTAACCAGGGACTTCCTGTAGGCCAGTGGTAGGCGATAAAGGCCAGTCGCACTTCGGTTGTGGGTTTGATTCCCACAGCCTTGTCCGACGCGATGGGTTGTCACCCGTCCTGCAGGTTGTCCTTTTTCTAAAACTATATTACTATAACATCCCATCAATAATATCGAAAAAACTTCTATCCTTAAACAATACTAACTTATGTCCAACATAGTCCATTCCAATCTTTAGGATTATCCATAATACTGCAGTCCACTCTAATAATATAGTGAAAATGATTACCAGAGATTTAATACCATCGTTGATCCCCATATATCATAAGATATGTCTTGTTGGTCACATTCCAAACATTCGAAGGCCTTAATCATGTATTCTCTTGAAAAATGAATACCCATTAAGCCTTAGTGAAAACATGAATGCAGTTAAAAGTTAACACTTTCCACATACCAAAATCCTCGAAATTTTATATACTCAAACCATGATATCACATAGTCCTTATATTAATCATGAGCTCATGAATACAATCAGACTTCTCATTATCTTCTTATTTATTCATTATGCGCATATCATCTATTTTACAAAAATATCTGAATAACCTTCCATGGTTACTGGTACCATTCAACATATACTTTCAAATACTTTTAGGAAAAACAATAGTGTAACAATCCTTAGATGATTCTTTATTCCATATTACCATTAACTATAAAACACAACTCTCTATAAACATACAATCATTCCACTACCTTCTAAAACAACCGACTGAGCTTCAACAATTCTTTCAGCTCATATATCATTTGTAGTCTCCTCATCATCATCCACATAAATACTACCCATATGACCATGCTGATTCTCTTCATGAGATTTTCCATTAGGGAATTGGTTTGTATAATGCCCGTACATTCCACATTTAAAACATCTAATCATTGTTGATGTCGTAGCAATACCATTATCCTTGTCCATGGTGTTAACTGAACCTTTTCCTTTGCAGTTACTGGCTTTGTGTCCTTCTTTTCCACACCCAAAGCATCTTCTAGTTCCTTTGAAACAATCTCCCTGATGACTCTTCCCACATGATTTACATGAGGGAAATTGAACTTTATTTCCTCTATGATCATCATGAAACTCCATCTTTCTCTTATTATCTGATTCGGGAAACTTACCAAAGATGAGATTATTGATCATATTATGAGATTGCTGATTAGGCATAATAACGATGTTTAGACTTCCAGATCCCGTTTCATTTGGTTTCTCATGAAGAAAATCATTCCATTGTCTATCATATCCTCCATTATCGTGAATCTTCCTGTTTCCAGCCATTTTCTAAAACCCAAAAAGAATAGTGTGAGAGGAAAAAACATGCTAGGGAAAACAACATAGTAAAGGGGGAGTATCCTCAATATCTAACATCTTAGGTTAAATTCTATCATCGTTACCGTAGTTCTAGGACTGTATCCTATACGTATACTTATCCTTAGGGACATCCCTAGACATACCTTAGAAATATCTCTAGGGATCTCACTAACGTTTTTGCGTCCTAGTTTACAAAGGTTGTCTAAACCTCCCTCTGATACCAACTCTAGAGACCCGAAGCTTGACGTACATGGACGTTGCATTACTTTAGCAGAATACTTAATACATAACAAAAACAGACACACAAGGACCGTAATAGTTTTGTGTCTTTGGAAACTTGGAACGTAATCTTCTAATCGTGGTGAAAGATCTTCAACATATCCCATAAAGATATTCCCCTTTTTTTCTTACCTAAAACCTTTCTTTATATCCTGGGGAAAAGAAAACATAAAAAGGGTGAGCTCAAATGCTCAGTAAGGGTAAGCATGGGTAAAATAAAACATACCATATACATTTGAACTTAAAAACATGAACATAATGTTTAAACATCAAAAGCTGGAGAAATGACATAAAACATGGAAGTACGTAAGGCATAGATCATAAAGAAACATTAAGAATGATAAAATAGAATGGGAATAAAACATGTAATTGTGGCAACCATTAAGCACATGATATGATTTCCATAGTTGCCAAGGCATAGCTGCCAATACCATCTTAGTGGACAAAGTCCCTTTCTGAATCGAGTTCACTCCTCGTTCCAGTCCTGTATTACTGAACCGGTTTAACTTTCCGTTCCAGCCATGTTTATCTCATGAGATATAAATCTTTACCCAATGCATTGGAGGGAGATATAGGTCCCACCAATCTCATAATGAAATAATTCTTACTTGTGCCACAAAATAAACTTAAAACATTCATCATAACCCAAAGAATAAAGTGGTTTTCATAAACATCATCCCATCGTCACATAATCCATATAAAAGAAATGGATATCATTTCATAATAAGAAAAGTTAAACCATGTCAATCATAGAGACATTACACTTGAAACATACACATATGAAATAATTTCATCTTAAATGGAAAATGGTTTTGATAAAACACTTGTAATGAATTCTTGAGGAAAATATCCTTTCTTCTTCAAAATCAATTTCTTTTCACAAAACGTCATGCAATTTTAAAAGAAATAGATTTTGTTGAAAATAGTCAAGAAATCTTTTGGAGGAATCTTCATGAAAATAAGGCTTTAACAAACCGTAAAAATCCATTCATGCCGTATAAGTTAAAAGAAAAACATTCCTTTCGTACTTTTGCCGGAAAAGTCAAAAAGTACCTCGTAATATAAAAAAAAGAAAGATTCCTTACATACCATGTAGTAAAATTCAAAAATGGGTAAAAAGGAATTTAAACATACAAGAAAACAATTTTATAAAACATGGACATGGATGATAGAAATAACCCCAGTAAATACTTATGGATAAGCAATCTCGGATAAAAATGAGATTTGCAGAATTATCCCTTACCTTAGGTACGATATGATTCGTACGTATCCGAACCTCCTATATAATGATTTTAAATAATGTTATTGACTTATTACAGAATAATATTAATTGTTATGATATCATATATGGTTCACTTATGACTTTATATTACCCGTTCTTTTGTAAATTCCGTGTTAAATAGCGTTTTGGGTAAAATCGTTTCATTTGTCATCCATGTTTTGACTTGTAATTATTCATATGATTAATTAGATCATGATTAATTACATCCAGAATGTAAAACATTATTTATATATAATATATATTCAGAATATACATATATATAATAGATCAATAAATGGAAAGAAATACACCGTTCATGGAGACGGTAGGCCGTACGTACGCATGAACGTTGTTTTCGTTTCCTCATTGAATTAAATGGAATTAATTGGATGAAATAAATATATATATATACATAAATCCAGTATAATTATTATTTATTATATTTCATGATTACTTATTATACATACTTTATAATCATTTATGAATGGCTAATCATTGAGAATGAATCTCATCGCGTCGTGGAGACGGTATTCCATATGTACGCACGAGCGATGATATCGTTCCCATGATCGTGGAATTTTATTGGAGTGTATTTATACTATTACAGAATCAATATCACTTTAAAATAATCATATATAGTTATTATTTACACCATTATACCCATCCAAGTAAGGTGGTGGTGTAAAATAGATTACACCACGGCGTGGAGACGGTATTCCGTACGTACGCACGCGCGGTGATTTCGTTTTCCGTAGGATGGATAGATGGTGAAATAGGGTTGTTTCATACTTATAATAACATATAAATATATGAGTGATACTGATGTTATTACTTCATAATGAAACAACCTAAGAAGAATAAGTGTAAGAAGAAATAAATGTGAAAGAATAGGTAAGGTAAATTACCTCTTCTTTGAAGCGCCTCTTTGAGACCTCCTCTTAGGGCACTAAAATTGATCTTTGAAGAAGACCATGACCTCTAGGATGTTTCTAGGGAAGTGGAGAAGAGAATTGGTCAGGTTTTGGCCGATCTTTAAGGCTCAATTTGGTGTGTGGAAGAGAGGGAGAAGGTGCCCTTTTATAAGGGAGGAGAGGGGCACCTTTGGAATTCTTAAAAATATTAATTTATAAAAAATCTAACCCCACTTAAAAACCTCCAAAAATGACTCATATTCTAAGATTAGATGATATAGGGTTGTAGTATCATGAACCAATCAAATTTAGGCATGTTTGGATCTTATTTTAAACCTTATCATTTTGATTTATCCTTATTTAATCTATTTAAGTTTATTTGTGGTAATAAAATTCTAAATTTTAAATTATAACAAATAATTACTTATTTGTTGTGAATTTTCCATAATTGTTTACTTTATAACATTATAGACCATATAAATTTAAATTTATAATTTTTAAATATTTTTGTGATTTTTAAACAATTTTATAATATGTTATTTTTATAAAATAACAACAGTGTCAATTTTGACACTATTTATTTATTTGAATTTAAATAAAATATATACAGAAGATATTTTCTAACTAAAAGCTTTAATAGATTCATAAAAGGTCATATGTATCTATAAAATCCGCGGATCACATTAAATAGTTCATACAATATTTATTTTATTATTTTTAAAACCATTTATTTGGTTTATCTCTTAATAAAATAATTACTACAACATTTTTGTATAATTATTTAATATACTGATTTGTTGCATAAAAATTAAAAATAAAATCCTATGATGAAGATAAATCTATTACCTTTCACAATAATACTTTTACTCTAATTTACCATCTTAAAATAACAATAGTTAAATTTTTATATTTATTAAATTATGAAGGTGACAACTTTGGCATCATTTAAAATAAAAAAATATAAGTGTCATAATCACTTTTATAAGGCTCCAAACAGTTATATATTAGGCAATTGGATGATTAAGGTGTAGATATACACTACCAATAAGTTTTGGTCAGGTTTGTGGGCCTTTTAATGGGTATTATTATTTCAATAAAAACTATATTACTTATTTCCCACTTAATAAATAATTTTTGTATCATTAATGTATCACCATTAATGAAAATTATTTAATCCCTAAGAATTATAAATAAATTATCATGATGTAGATAATTTTATTATCTTTATGGAGACTATTCATGTTCTAAGTTTTATGATGTTTATCACTAAATTAAAATTATTATACTTATAAGATTTAAGAGAGTGACATGTTGTCACTTTCTTTGGTTTTAATAGTAATTAAATTATTTTCACGGTCAAAAGTACAAAAAATGAATCTAATCTGACCCTTAGGTTATATGGGTCTACTTTTAGCCATCCAATAGAATTTTGGAATGTTTTAGGGTAATTTTATAATATTATATTTACCCTTAATTACCCGATTTACCTTTAACTATGGTAAATAAAATTTACCGTAGTTACTATTCATAATTCCCAAAAATAAAAAGTAGCTTATTAACATAATTTGGACCCACTGATTCCAAATATGGAATCCATTTTTCCAAATTCAATACACAAAAGTTTCAGAAATTAAATCAAAATTAATCCCGTTGTCGAAAGAAAACGAGTTTTTCTTTAAAACATTGCAAAATATTGAATTGATTTAACCTATGAATTTAATGTAAAATCAATGCTAATGACATACATTATATTAAATGCTAAAAATATATTCTATTTATACTTTAAAACCATTCAATATTATAATTTATCCATATAAATTATTGCGATGAAAAAATTTGTTTTTAATTAAAATATAGCGTGTTTTTACTATTCATCAAAATATGAAAGTTACCAGAATAATAGGAAAAATTTATCCAAAGTAAATTTTTATTTCATGATTCCAAAGAAGAATTTTATTTTGTCAAATTGTACTTATAAACATGTCAAAAACTAGATTTAAAGTTGGTGCGCCATCAAAAGGCCGCAAAACTGCATTTTTTAAAAAATACTTATTTTACCCGAATAATTTATTTTGTTCTTATACCATGTTCTAAAAAATGTGTAAGATGAATAATAATGTTATAAAATTAAAAATTTAGTTAATACTATTCATAACGGCTAGTTCATAATAATATTATAATAATATATCGTTGTTTAGTAAAACTCGGTATTGCGTACAACACACGCTATCGAGGAAGGTCGCGATTGCGTGTAATGCAAGCCAAGTCAGGGTTGCGTGTTGTGCAAGAATCCTTCGTTGTTTCGTATAACATAATCCAAACATATTTCATTTATACATTGAATATATATATATATATACTCAATGTTGCGTAGAATAACTATTATCAAAATTGTGTGTAACACGATCCAAGAATAGTGTTTCATATAATACAAGCTAATACGGTGTTGTGTATAGCGCAAGGTAATCTTGGTGTAGCATACAACACAAGACATTAATGAAATTAAAAGAATATTTTTCATAAAATTTAGGGGTGTTACAATCAAGACCCAAGGAGAATACTCCATCCAAGGAGTCCACTACCACATCAAGACCCAAGGAATAACATGCAAGTCAACTAAGGATTCAAACATCATTTTATTCCATTTGTCATTACATACCATAAGAGTATACCCACTCACATAACCATTTCACATTCAATTCACCTCATGAGTATACCCACACACATATCATATCTTCCAAATAAAAAATTAAATCAATTTAAAAATAATCAATGAGTATACTGACTCATTTAACCAATTACATTTAATCCATTTAATCAATTGAAGCATGGTATACCAAAACAACATAAGACAAAGAGACAAGACATCACCTAAACAAGAAATTCAATTCCATTTAATCATATTTAAGATTAATACATCTAAGAGAGATTGAGTATACACCCCTTGGGTGGTTCAACTAAGACATAACAAGTAAGTTTTAGAAGACACGGCCCATGGGTCAACATGGTTCGGGGAATGACCACTAACACATCACAACAGAACCTAAGGGAATTCCTAACAGGTCAAATTATATATATTTCTATTAATAAATTTAATTTTGGGGCCATGTCGAAAATTTCAGTGGGAAACACAATGACAGGTAGCCTAATAGATCACCAAAACCAATGGGAAAATTATAGATCACCTACCTTATCTCGGTAGTTAAGTGACCATCCAGTATCAACTTCTGATTCGACTCAAACTGGGAGAAAAATGAAGATCGAGTGAAGAACCCAAAATTAAGGAAAATAAACTAGAACCTTTATAGTGTCATTGATAGGAATAATAACAATGAAAAACTAAATAGAAATCGAGCACTCAATGATACAGATCCTACAAGATGTTCCAAACCTGAACCAGAGTTTATATGAAGAATAATCCTCAAATCCAAGGATAATCATCGAAGGATGCTCCCAAATGTATCTTTTTTTTGTTACAGAGGAGAAGAAAACAATTTTAGTTTATAATAGATTTTAATTTAATTAAAATAATTAAATTTCCTAAAAAAGGGTTTCATGGTTTAGGTGCACGATTTAACAAATTGTGTGCCAACCGTGCACGGTTTACTGAAGGAAAAGGTCCCACACACAGTTTCCCCACATGGTTTGACTAACTATGTAGAAACTGTGAAAAAATCATCTGTTATGATTGAAGAGGTAGCCACATAGTCATGAACCCCATGTCGCAGGGTTTGGCCTAACTATGTGGCCTCCTCTTCTCTCTTCCCATGCCTCGCAGGGTTTATCAAATTGTTTAGCCTACCCTGCACAATTTACACTAACCGTGCACTAGGCATTTATCAACAAAAAAGATGGGTTCTAGGCTCCACACAAACCTTGAAATCCCCCGAAACCTCTATGAACTCAAATGAAATTCATATTAGGCAAAATTTAAACATTTATAATGAAACATAAGGGATATTTACCTCATTTGAAAACCCTATTTCTTTCAATATTCCCCCCTTAAAGAAATTTATCCCAGAATTGCCCTCTCTAAGGTGGTCAAGACTCACTTGAGAACAACTCCGACCACTGAGCATGTATGTCAGCCTCCCACTCCCAAGTCTCATCATTTAAACAACCATGCTTCTATAGCACTCATACTAGAGGAATTTACCGACCTAAAAGTACCTTCATGCTCTTGTCAACGATTCAAATTGGATGTTCCTCGAAGGAAACATCGACCTATAGCTCAACCTCCCCATGATGAAAATTATTATGTGGGTATGAGTGATATAGGAGTATCTAAGATACATGGAAGACATTATAAAAAGCTTGGTTCCTCTGTGGTAACTTCAAATAATAGGCTACCAGAGCGACTATACCTATAAACTCGAACAACCCAACATATCATAGTGAAAACTTACCCTATATTCTGATTCACCTATGTCTCAGCCTTAGTGAAACAAATAACAAAACCCAATCCCCAGCCTTAAACTCTAGAGTATGTCTACAATGATTGATGTATGACTTCTATCGATACTGTACAATATCCATCCGCTTCTGAATCAACTGGACCTGCTCAGAAGTTTCCCGCAAGAGACGTGGTCCTAGTAAAGCTGCCTCACCTACCTCTAACCAACATAGGGGTGATTGACGTTGAAAATCATACAAATCCACATTAGGATCCATCTGTATGGTATAATGAAATCTATTTTTGTAGGTGAGTTCAAACATGGGAATATTCCTTTCCAAAGAACTCCATAAATCTAGGGCGCATGCTCACAACATGTCCTCAATCACCTGAATCATGTGCTCTAACTGAACATTGGTCTGAGGGTGGTATGATGTTATTAAAAGAACTTTTGTACCTAAAACCCTATACAACCTCTACAATAAATGAGATATAAAGTGGACATTCCTATCTAATATTATAGTGTGAGGGACCCCGTTAATTCATACTATCTCACAGATATACAACCCCAATCTCATCCACACTGAAGATCTTCTTAATCAGTAAGAAATGATAAAATTTCATGATCCTATCAATGAAAATGCATACAACATCGATACCTCAAGGAGACCTTAGTAAAAAAGTAACAAAATATATCATGATATCATCCCATTCCGACTCTATAATAGGTAACTACTATACAAGTCCGACCGGTCACTGATGTTTCGCCTTCACCTAATAACATGTGAAAGACCTCGTAACAAAACTAGCTACCTCATGTTTCAAACCCAGACACCAGTACTGATGGAGCAAGTCACGGTACTTCTTGGTGACTCCAGGATGCACTGCCCAAGCCGAGGCATGAAATTACCACATCATCTCCTCGTGTATGTCCAATATAACCCAAACACAACCATGGATATGCAGAATCTAATCCTCACTTACCATAAAACATAGAGGTGGATCCTCACCCACACACTCTCTTGAAGGACTAGGCCCTCTGAATCTGATAGCTGCCTCATCCTCACTCTATCCAGTAGGGTGGAGGTCACAACTAAAGATGAATGAAAAGTCTATCCCCGATTGTTCTGCACCTCCAAGTGCATCTCAGAAAACAAAGACATGAGCCACCACTAACCATTGGCCTACTAAACTGCCTATATCTGATTCCACCTACTCAGTGCATTGACCACTACATTTCCTTCACCTGGTGTTTCTAAAATCATGAAGTCAAAATACTATAGGTACTCCAGCCCCCTTCACTACCTCGAATTCAGATCACACTGTGTAAATATGTACTTGAGACATTTGTGATCCATGTACACCACAAAACACTCTCCCAGTAAGTAATTTCTCCAACAGTGAAAATCATGAATAATCATAGCTAACACAAGATCATGAGTATGATAATTCCTTTAATGTGGAATAATTTACCATGACCCGTACACCATGACTATATCCCCAGACATCAATACTACTCTTAGCCCGATACATAATGTGTCATAATACATAGTGTAGATATTTCTCTGATCTGGCAGTATCATGATCGGTGATGAAGTCAACTACCCTTTCAGCTTCTGGAAGGCTATCTCATTGGAAATTGACCATTCAAACTTCACACCCTTCTTATTCAAGCCCGTCAATGGCACTACTAAGTGTAAAATTACTGTATAAAAAAATTGTAATACCCAGCCAGCCCCAAGAAACTATGTATGTCAAAGATATAGTAATGATTCAAATTTTTTGTGTATTTTTTTTAAATATTATATGGAATTATTTTGAGACCAGACCTTTTGAAGGTGTGAGATTCTGTGGCCCGGAGTGCTTGGAATAAATGTTTGTAAGAAATTAAAATTTGAAATAGCACATGTGAGTGGTTTTCCTATAAAAGTGGAATAAATTTTAATCAGGTTCCTTGATCAGAAATATGGGTGCACCATTTCATTCAAAGTAGTGACTTTACCTTAGGCGGGGCCTAACATTGACCGGCGCGTGTCGGCTGCAAAAGTTAGATGTGGGCATTTTAGAAGAAACATTTTAGAAGAAATAAAATAAAATAATAATTTATTTTATTTTAAAATTTTTCCATGAAGCAACGGTGCTTATTTTCATTAAATAAGAAGGATCCCAGTGTTAGACTCATAACCCTGGAGATGCCCCCCTCGAGAATCCTTGGGAGCTTTGGAGAGGAGCCAACCATGGAGAATTTTTGACGGACGCGGACGAACGACGATGCATGGATCATTGCACAGTGAGATCAAATCCTGACCGACGACCGTTATCACTCTTCATCAAAGACAGAAGTAGGGGTTTGTTATTTAGATTCTTCTTTTCCCCGTTCTTCGATTAAAACGATGAATGTAGATCAACCCATGAACAGGTTGATCCACGGATCATACATTCTTGTGGGAGGATTATTATTTTCTCTTTATCATGTTTCTGATTTAGGCATTTAATCCATGTTAGATTATTTTTGTTTGTTTTTATTCTACTCTATTTTATCCTACTAACAGGAGTGGATCAACTTCGTGAAGAATGACAGCGGAGGTTTGTTCCTTGATTTGATTTTGGATTTCTTCTCCTTTTTACCTGCGTTCTTCGCGTTCTTCATGGGGCAATGAATAATGGATCATTGTGCGTCCGTTCTACAACGAAACGATCCCAAATTGGAGATTCGACATTGTGATGACCCAGTAGAGGTGAAACGAAGATAGAGGCTGACGAATTGACACGGTTAGGGAGTTCTCTATCTTCGAGTGTTCTTCTCACGAGTGGATCAGAACGTGTTTTCGGGGATGATCAGAGGCCCAAAACCGATTGAATCAGCTTCATGATGGTAGGAAGACCCCAGATCATGAGTTTAAAGGAGATCGGGTGGCCAGATCGGGGATCAAAGGAGAAATAAGGGTGCGGCGGTGACAGACCTCATTTCTGGAAATTTCTGAAGAACACAACGTGTATCCCTAAGAACACGTCGTGTGGGACTGGCTCAATGGCGGCTAGGGTTCCGCGATGCATAAATCAATGAAAAGGTGTGTTACCCTAAGGACACATCATGTGGGTACTTACACGGACTCAGCATGTATCCTGGGTGATGCACAGACACGGGATAGAGTACACAGCTGGGTACTCCACCACAAGCCCAGACCAGGCCAGCTGCATGGGTTACCCCGTGTACCGGTTACACGGGATGGCACACACGGAATAAAGACTTGTGCGGGAACACAGCCGCATACATTGAGCTGACCCCAGTTACACGGACACGGCATGTGATCTATACTACACGCCGTGTACTGACCATTGTACATGACCAACCTTACAACACAGGCCGTTGTACCTGGGCAGTACCCAAGGTCAGAAGACATGGTGTGTGACACTTCTACAAACATTTTACTTCTCAGTACATGGAATGATTTTCTTGTCCACCGTATCATGGATATGTTTTTTTTTGTGTTAGTGCCCCTTTTTCTAGTTCCCCTAAGGGCCAGGTATCATTTCATTTTTCCAGAGTATGATCCCTTTAGCAGGACTTTCCGAGATAGAGTCATGTATCCCTCCGAGAGGCCCAGAGTAGGACCCTATATCAATTATTGATCCTAGGTTGAGCTAGGTATTGATGTGACTATCCCCATAGGGTGATGATACTCTACTTATTAGGTGAATCCGGATGATTTGTAGTATCTGCCAAGGCCCTGACAGTGATCCTCATCTGTGTATCATGATCTTTCCCTACTCAGGAGTGTGTTCTCCCAGAATGAGTGTATCTATCTCTCTGGACATTTCCCAATGGAAAATAATTAACGAACAAAATTCATCAGAGCTATTAGACTCATGGAGTGAGTTCTCCCAGATGAGTGCTTTGTGGAATCTTCAAACTAAATTCCTAGTGTGGGAATGGGGTTGTGTGAATGGTCTCTAGACTACGGGTCTGGGTTTTGAGTATATCTAGATTGTGTTCACCTATTATATATTCAGTAGAAATATATTGTGCAGAGCTGACTATACCTTTACTTTGTTTATTTCTTTGTACTTTTCAGGGGCCTATACTGAGTATTGTTATACTCACCCCTGCACGGGATTTGCCCACACATGTTGTGTCTTGTGTTGTCGAGCAGCCTTTTGACAGAGTCCAGGGTGGACCAAGACAGGGAAGAACTTTCTGAGTTTCCCAAAAGGCCGATGTGTTGCTATGGCTATGAGCAGCAGTCCCAGTACCTCATTGTGTTTACAAGTTGGACTTTTTAGTTTTCAGACTCTTTTCCTTTTTGGTGGGATTGTATTCTGGCCCTATTTACTTTTAGTACTTTACTTCCTGTCGTACTCTGTTGGTTGGGTTTAGTTGTATGCATGAATTTTGTTCCCTAGTGTTTTTTTACATATCAGCATTTGTGGTCTTGGATATGTGTGTTTGTGTGTGTGTGTATGTGTATAGGTACTTTTCCAATGTCTACCATGTTAGTAATATGCATACTTGGTGCTAGTCACCAGCCCTCGGCCTATTGGAGGCGGGCCTCGGGATTCGCGACACGTGCCCCACTAGGACAGGTCATGAAAGAGTGGTGTCATAGGTGATCCGTTCTACCATAGAACCAAGTGTCTGTGAGATTGGTTTGGGGAAATAGTGTTATGTGTTTCGAGTTCGACTTTCAATCCAAAGACTCGAGTGTTGGTGCAGGCAGCCTACGTATCCATACACTAGGACTCTGATAACCTTCTTTTTGGCTTGGTACATGAAAACACTAGTTGCTGGGAAATAAGAGATTGGTACATGAATCATATAGGAATGGGGTGTGTTTTACATGTCTTTTGTGTCAGCTATCCAGATATACTCTTTGACTATGGTACATCTTGTTCCTTACAAGATGCCTCTACGATGCATACCCGCTAGGATTCAGCAGTGCAATCACGAGGATGACCCCCTCAGTGATGAGGCATCAGTACATGGACCGGTTCCCTAGGCATTGCCTCTAGGTGGTGAACCTATTATACCACCACTAATGGAGCAGCCCGTGGTACCTTCAGTACTGACCGAAGAGGGGCGTAGGTTGAGCGCACTCCATGATTTCCAGAGATAGAGACCCCTCAGGTTCCAAGGCGAGCCCGACCCTCAGGCGGCTGAGGACTGGCTTGAGGTGGTGACCAGAGTTTTCCATCTTATGAGGACACCGTTGGACCAGATAGTGATCCTAGGAGCGAGCCTTCTTCAAGGATCGGCGGGACGATGGTGGAGTCTGACCACCCAGACTCACGATGAGGAGACTCTTTCATGGAAAGAGTTTGAGAGACTCTTTAGGGAGGATTTCTCCCCAGTTATGTTGAGAGAAGTGGATATTCAAAAGATCCTTCAGCTCTAGTAGGGTAGTTTTATGGTAGATGACTTTTAATCAAGGTTCACCAACCTCACCAGGTACTCGATGGATACGGTATGGGATGATTACTTTAGGGTTCGGACCTTCGAGCGATGTCTACTAAGGGACATATGAGATAGTGTCATTCATCTATGCATTTAGACTTATATTGGAGTGCTCGAGTGAGCTTCGGTGATTGAGATCTTCTTGGAAGAGTAGAGACTGCCGACGACAGTTAGCAGCAGGCACATAAGTGCAGAGACCTCGGCAGTAGGGAGCCAATGTCAGGCATAGGGATCTGGATGTGGGAGACATCATAGGAGGACCCAGAATAGGGGATCAGTATTCCATGGCTCTCAGGCTAGATCCAGTCATCCTAGGTAGAGGCGAAGCTCCTCTTGCGACGGTAGGGGACATTTTTATAGAGATTTTCCAACCCGTCAAGCTACTGACAGGGAGATGATGGATGGACAACTGAGGCAGATATAGAGAGTGGAGGAGAGAGACCTTCCAAGTGGTAGATATTGTAGAGGAGAAGAGAGAGCTGGAGGTGGTGGAATTAGCTTCGATCTACTTACACCACCACCCCTAGGATATTCACAACAGTCTTAGGGTGATAGGGGATGGGGGTGGGGACAACTGCATGCGGTCGAGGCATATGACCTAGGGACACCAGGGATGATTTGAGGTATGATCTGTGTCTTCTCTACCTTAGCTTCCAAACTTATAGACACAAGTTTCGGTCATTCCTTCATCTCCACATGTCTTGTGAAAACCCTTGATATTCTAATAGAGCCCTTGGCTCGATCCTTATGCTTGTAGACTCCTACAAGAGGAGACTCGATGATCACACACATTTGCAGACAGTGTGATCTTGCCCTTGGAGGTGAGAGTTTCAGTTGTATCCTCTTGGTGGTAGTGTCGAGGCCTTACAATGTCTTTCTCGGTATGGATTGGTTATCCTCGGTCCATGACCAGATTGACTGATTTAGATGAATTGTGCGGTGTGTCCGCAACGATGGGACAAGGTTTTCCTTTGTCGGAGAAAAAGAGACCTAGGCAGCACAGAATGGGCTAATGCATAGAAGGGTACAACCGATCACTCATGAGTTAGCTATCATTTTCCTCATAGTAGTAGATGTTGTGAGCTTCTAGTTCCCAGCAGTAGTGGTGGAGTACGAGGACGTCTTTCCTGAACTTGTTCTAGGACTACCTCCCTGCCGGGAAATCGACTTTTTCATCAACTTAAACCCTAGGATGGAAATTATTTCCTCACCAGCATATCGCATGGCTCCCACATAGAATTGCGAGATGAGGGTGAAGTTGGAGAATTTTCATAGAAAGGGATTCTTAAGACCCATCGTTTCACCCTGGGCGGCCCTGGTTTTGTTTGAATAAAATGTAGACAGAAGTTTGAGGTTGTGCGTGGATTACTGGTTCCTGAACTAGGTGATAGTGAAGAATATGTATCCACTGCCTAGGATCAATGACCTCTTTGATCAGCTGAGAGGGTCACAGTGGTTCTTGAAGGTTGAACTTTGATCAGGTTACCACCAGTTACGAGTATGGGATAAGGATATACTGAAGACGTCTTTCAGATGCTGCTACGGTCACTATGAGTACTTGGATATGCCTTTCGGCATGATAAACTCCCCTATAGGGTTCATGGGACTGATGAACTAGATCATCCATCCATACTTAGACCGGTTCGTAGTGGTCTACATTGATGACATCCTTGTGTACTCGGCGTCAGAGGATGAGCACATGAGATACCTACAGATGGTTCTAGATATACTCTTAGAGCACCAAATTTATGGGAAGCTCTCGAAGTGCCAGTTCTGGATTTGAGAGGACCACTTTCATGGACATGTCATTTCAGTAGATGGAGTAGCTATGTACCCAACCAAGGTAGAGGAAGTGTTAGCATGGGAGCCACCTCGGAGCGTGATAGAGGTCAAGCGCTTCCTTGGGTTGGCAGGATATTACCGAAGATTCATTCCTGATTACACCCGAACATTAGAACCGATGAAATACTTGACTAGGAAGGGGAAACCCTTCATGTGGACGAAGAAGTGGCAGCAGGATTTTAAGCGGTTGAGTCAGAGTTTGACGAGAACCCATATCTTGAGATTACCAGAGGAGGGTGTCTAGTACGTAGTTTTATATGACGCATCGGGGACCGGGTTTGGATGTGTCCTGATGTAGATACAAGAAGTGATTTCTTATGGTTCACGCCAGCTTAGGCCACATGAGCAAAACTATGTGACCCATGATCTCGAGTTGGTAGCAGTTGTTTTTGCATTGAAGATGTGGCGACACTACCTTATGGGTGAGCAGTTTATCATCTACTCTGACCACAAGAGCCTTAAGTACATTGTCTCGTAGATAGATCTGAATCTGAGACTGAGGCGTGGGCTAGAGTTCCTCCAGTACTATGATTTTGAGATCATCTATACTCCTAGGAAGGGGAATAATATGGTAGACGCTCTTAGAATTATGTCAATCTCACAGCTGTTGAGTGAGGCGACAAAGTAGTTATCCACATTGTAGGTATCCTTCGTGGACAGAGAGGATTTAGCTTAACTTCAGTCAATGGTTGTCACCACTCCACTCTTATAGTGATTTTTGGAGGCATAGCTAGGGGATGTCCACTGTGAGGATTTACATGCTTAGTTACCCACAAGATATGCTCCTGATGGATATTCACAAGGTGGGGAGCATGTAGTTCTCTTCATAGGACTCACTGTTTTACCAAACGTGTTGTAGGAGGAGGTCCTAAGGGAGTTTCACACACCCCCTTTGTAGTACACCCTCGAGTGGAGAAGATGTACTAGGATCTCTGATGACAGTTCTGGCGGTCAGGCTTAAAGAAGGAAGTAGCAGAGTTCATTTCTCAATGCCTTACATGCTAGCAGGTGAAGGTTGAGCACTAGGTTCAAGCGGGATTAACTCACCACCTGGATGTTCCAGAGTGGAAGTGGGATGGAATATCGATGGACATCGTGATGGGATTACCACGAACAACCAAGGGGCACGATTCCATCTGGGTGATCGTTGACTAACTCACCAAGTCAGCCCACTTCCAAGCTATCTGAGATCAGAGTTCCGTAGAGGGATTGGGATGCCTCTATGTGTAAGAGATTGTTCAGCTTCATGGTGTCCCTTAGACAATAGTCTCGGATCGAGATGCCTGATTCACATCCCAGTTGTTGAAGGAATTTTAGGAGGCCTTTGGAACTCCGCTAAGATTGAGAACAACATTCCATCCCCAGACAAATGGTCAAATGGAGAGGACCATTCGGGTTCTGAAGGATATGTTTCAGGCCTATATCTTGGACTTTGGTCATAGTTGGGAGGACCACCTACCACTGGTGGAGTTTGCAGACAATAACAGCTACCACTCCACCATTGGTATGGACCCGTTTGAGGCCTTGTATGGGAGACCCTTCCGGTCACCACATTGATGGACCGACCCTGGAGATTCAGCACTAATGGGCCCATAATTGGTGCGAACTACCACTGAGAAGGTGCAGATCATTCGGGAGTGGATGAAGACTACACAGATCTAGAAAAAATCTTATGCTGATAAACGAAAAAGACCTCTGGGGTTTGAGGAAGGGACCATGTCTTCCTTAGGCTCTCACCTCGGTGAGGGTTACAGATATTTGGCTGAGGTAGAAAGCTATCTTTGAGGTTCATTGGACCTTTCTAGATATTGTGTAGATTTGTCATGGTGGCATACCACCTAGCTCAACCACCGCAGTTTCACCTGGTGTATGATGTTTACCATGTGTCATAGCTAAGGAGGTATGTTCATGACCCATCACATGTCATCGATTGGGGAGAGCTGAACATTGAGGATGGAGCGAACTTTTATAAGTACAAATTGGAGATTGAGGATCGACATGAGAGGATCCTTCATGGGTGACTAATTCCCTTGGTGTACGTCTGGTGGTAGCACGAGAATTTTCAGAAGGTCACATGGGAGTAGGAGCCTTAGATCCGTGCCCAATACCCACATCTTTTTTAGTAGACTTGTCCTGGATTTTGGGGATACAAAGCCCCAAGATGGGGAGAATGTAATGTCTCAGATTTTCCATGTATTATTTTGAAATATTATATGGAATTACATCAAGACCAGACCTTTCGACGACATGCGATTCTGAGGCCCAAAGTGCTCGAAATAAATGTTTGAAATAAATTAAGATTTTGAACAGCGCGTGTGAGTGGTTTTAATATAAAAGATGAATAACTTTTAAATGGATGCTCGGATTATAAATCTAAGGGCACCATTGCATTCAGAGCAGTGACTTTACCTTATACGGGGTCTAACATCGACCGACGTGGGTTAGCTGCAAAAGATAGTTTTTGGGCGTTTTAGAAGAAACATTTTAGAAGATAAAAAATAAATTAATAATTTATTTTATTTAAAAATGTTTCCATTATGGAATTATGAATATTTTATTTAAATAATAAGGAGCCTAGGGTTAGACTCCTAACCCTGGAGACCCCCTAGAATCCTCTAGAGCTTTGGAGAGGAACCAACCTTGGAAGATTTTTGACGGATGCCAACGAACGACGACCCGTGGATCGTTGCACAGAGGGATCGAATCTTGACCAATGACTGATCTCCCTCTTCATCGATAATATAGGTTGTGGTTTGTTATTTTGATTTTATTTTCCCCATTCTTGGATTAAAATGATGAACGCAGATCAACCCACGGACAGGTTGATCTGCGGATTGTACGTCCTTGCGGGAGAGTTATTATTTTCTTATCTTTGGGTTTCTGATTCAGGGATTTAATCCTTGATAGATTATTTTTTGTTGTTTTTATTCAGCTAAATTTGATCCTACTAATTGGAGTGGATCAATTCCATGATGAACTATGGTATAGGATCGCTCCTCGATTTTTTTTTGGATTTCGTCCCCTTTTTTACATTCGTTCTTCACGTTCTTCATGGGGAAAAGAACAACGGATCTTTTCACATCCGTTATGCAAAAAAACCATCCCAAATTGGAGATCCGACATTGTGATGACCTAGAGGAGGTGCGATGGTGATGGAAGTAGATGAGTCGACACAATTTGGGAGTTCTCGTTCTTTGAGTATTCTTCATGCTGGTGGATCAGAATGCATTTTCAGGGCTGATAGGAGGACCAAAACCAATGGAATTAGCTTTGTGATGGTAGGATGACCCTATATCTTGCGTTTCGAGGTGATCAGGTGGCTGGATCAAGGATTGGAGGAGAAATCAGGGTATGGTGGTGACAAGCGTCATTTCGGCATAATGGGCACATATATAAAACTATGTGAATCCCCTCTATCAAAAAGTGCAAAAGATAATGTAATGGATACTAGAATAAAACCTCCTATAGTAGAAGTTATGGGATCCTACTCCTCAAGTGTCTATTTCATTGCATATATCTAGCATATACCACAACCCTATGATACTTCTGGGCTACCTTGAGCAGATCCACTCTACTATTGCTGTAAAACTGGGGTTTGACTACCTTGACAATGACCACCACCTCAGCCTGATCGACTAGATTCATTACAAATCCCTACCCACTAAGAATTCATTGACCCTGCTTTTGAACATAGAGTAAGTAGAGACCCTCTCTCATAGGATGCCAGTGGAAATGTTTAGCATAATTATTGTAGATGAACAATACAGTCATAAGATCGACACTCGATTGGGTCCCTCATACACTATGGCCTCATATATCCCAGCCTACCGCATGGTAACACCTCACCTAGATACATGAATGTGTGATATGGCTATTGGTATCACCACATGGAAGCTCTAGATGATGCTTCTTACTACTGGTCGATGTAGTACCAGATCTAGATGCCAAACCTCCATGGTTCGCACCCCCGCCTCTCTCAAGTTATTCTCTATGATAAGAACATTATTAACTATTCTAGAAACAATATCCATATGGAAGACATTTACCTATGATCAAATATCGTACCTATGACCATCCTCAAATGACCTAAACATTGGAGCTCAGTAAAATGGGATGAGTAATCAATAATTGATAGTGTTCCCTACTCCAGGTGAAATAAATCACAATCTCCATCGGTCCTTAATGTCTCAAGATAAAAGTAATTATAAAAGGCCATATGAAAATCTCTTCTGGCCATATCCAAATGATGATTCGTCTGAGTAATGGAATCTCACCATCGTTTGGGGGAACCACATAGCATATACGTAACAAGATTTACCCTCCTCTTAGGAGGCATCTCTAGATACTCAATGATAGATAGCATGGCCTCTTTCCATGACTCCACAGTCTGTGGTCCACTATACACTGAAAATGTGGGAGGTTTCTGCTATTGGACCACCCATGTCAGCTCATCCATATACAAGGTAGGTTGCAGTACTCCCTAAAAAGTCTACATGAAGTGATAGAATCACTCGTAGAACTATGCCTCAACACCTATTTCCATAACAACAGTTGGTTCTGCATTTGACGCTAATATTTTATTTTCATAAAATATCAATAGTGTTAATAATATGTTATTTTCATAAACAATTTAATAATATGTTATTTTCATAAAATATCAATAGTGTTAATTTTTAAAAAATTTATTTATTTGAATTTATATAAAATTCACACAAAATATATTTTCGAAAAAAACTATTTAATAGATTCATAACAAGTCATATAAATCTAGAAAATTCATGGGGAACATTAATTAGGTCATATAATATTTATTTTAATACTTTTAAAATCATTTATTTGATTTTTCTCTTAATAAAATAATTACAACAACATTTTTGTATAATTATTTAATATACTTATTTGTTGCATATAAATTAAAAATAAAATACTATGATAAAGATAAATCTAATATCTTTCATAATAATACTTTTTCTAGAATTTATCATCTTAAAATCACAACATTTAAATTGTAATATTTATTAAATTATGAAGGTGACAAGTTTGACATTATTTAAAATAAAATAACATAAGTTTCATAATCGCTTTTATAAGGTTCCAAATGGTCCACAATTCGACCATTGGATTGTTATGGTTTAGATATACACGAAAAATAAGTTTTGGTCAGGTGTTTGTTCCTTTTATAGATATTATTATTTGAATAAAAACTATATTATTTTTTTCACTAAATAAATAATTTCTGCATCATTAATGTATAAGATATTTAGGTAGTTAAATATTTCTTAAAAATTACAATTAAATTACCATGACAAAAAAAACATTTTAGCTTTAAAATGAATATATATAATTGAATTTATATTCTGTATAACCTTATATTAAAAATACATTAATTATCAAATTTTGAGTGAGACATATTTCACTTTCTTTAAATAAAATAAATTAAAGGTCTTAATCAAATCCAAGTGGGTTCCAATATATTACATTTCGACCCAAGTAATATTTAGTGAAAAATATAATCATCTAATTATATTAATATAAGTGTTAGGGTAATTTTATAATATTATATTTACCTTAATTACCAGATTTACCTTTAACTATGGTAAATAAATTTTACCGTAGTTACTATTCATAATGCATAAAAATAAAAAGTAGCCTGTTAAAATAATTTGGACCTACTGATTCCAAATATGGAATCCATTTTTCCAAATTAAATACATAGAAGTTATAGTATTTAATTTAAAATTAATCCCACTGTTGAGAAAACAGGTTTTAAAAGGTGAAACATTGCAAAAGATTGAAATGTTTTTACCTATTAATTCATTGTAAAATTAATGATAATGACTTAAATTATATTAAATGGTAAAAATATATTCTATTTATACTTTAAAAAGATTCAATATTTTAATTTAACCATATAAATTATCTTGATGAAAAAAGTTTTTTTTAAATTAAAATTTAGCGTATTTTTACTATTCATCAAAATATAAAGGTTATCAGAATAATGTCAAAAATTTATCCACAGTAAATTTTTATATCCTGATTCCAAGGAAGAAGTTTTATTTGTCAAATTGAACTTATAAACATGTCAAAAACTATATTTATAGTGGGTGCTCCATCAAAAGGTGACAAAACTACATTTTTTGAAAAATACTTATTTTACCCAAAAAATTTATTTTGTTCTCATACCTTGTTCTAGATAATGTGTAAGATGAATGATAATTTTATAAAATTCAAAATGTTGTTAATACTATTCATAACGTCTAGTTCATAATAATTTTATTACAATATATCGCTGTTTAGTGAAACTCAGAATTGCGTACAACATACGCTGTTTGAGGAAGGTCGCTCTTGCGTGCAACACAAGCCAAGAATACTGTCTGCATATAATACAGGCTAATATGGTGTTGTGTATAGAGAAAAATAATTTTGGTGTTGCGTACAACACAAGAAATCAATGAAATTAAAAAGAATATTTTTCATAAAATCTCAGGGTGTTACATTCAACCCCCCTTAAAATGAATTTCACCCTCGAAATTCGTCGGGGTTATAAATGGTTTACTACGTGAAATTTTCTTTCAATAGAAACCCACATTGTAAAAAGTAATACTAAAACATAATTTTAAAAACTAAAGTATGAAATGTAATGGTTACCCAAATTAACTCATCACTGGGTTTCCACATAGGAGAACATAGGTGAAAATATGGATATGGAAGAGAAATATAACCATAAAATTCTGATGGAGAGTGGTAGAGAACATAGCTATGAAAAAGACAACAATCACAAAGTCATAAATTTGTAATGATCTAATGTACCATCTGATTCATTAGATATGAGGGTACTAGGAAAATGTTTTTGGTCTTCAAGATCATTTCCCTAAAGTTGATGAATTTTTTCATAAGGATAAATACATACTTGATTTCAGTGTAATATCATCTTTGGTCATTCCATGAACTATTTCTAATTCATCACTTCTTTAACGAAATGAAGTTGGATTTGTCCTTCTTGAAGTGTTAGTAGATCATGCGATTGAATGATCAGTTATTCCATCTGTCTCAAACAAAAGGTTAGCAAAAGTTATAAAATATACATAATTCTATATATGGTGATATTAATCATATATGGTTCAAAAAATGGACTTATACTTCATCTATCATACCACTTAATAAAATAAAACCAATTTCAACTAACCTGGGACTTCCTGTAGGCCAATGGTAGGCGATAAAGGCCTGTCGCACTTCGGTTGTGGGTTCGATTCTCACAGCTTTGTCCGACACGACAGGTTGTCGTTCGTCCTACATGTTGTCCTTTTTCTAAAAAAATACTATTATAATATTCCAGAAATAATATCAAAAAGTTCTAGCCTTAAATAATACTATCTGATGTCCAACTTAATAAATTTAAACATTTAGGCTTATCCAAAATACTTATGTCCAAACACACAGTATAAAGAAAACGATTTCTAGAAAGGTCATATAACAAGCATGTCAATACCATCATTTATCCCCCATATATCATAAAATATATCTTGCTGGTCACATTAGAAACATGTGAATACCTTAATCATGTATTTTTGGAACATGAATTATTATAGAACCTTAGTGAAAACATGAATGCTGTCAAAAGTTAACTCTTTCCACATACCAAAATCCCAAAAATTTCATATACTCAAATCACGATATCACATTGTCCTTATATTAGTCATCATCTCCTTAATAATATCCAACATATTATTTTCTCCATATCCCTTAATTATGAGCATTTAATCTTCTTTCCAAAAATATTTCATTCAATTTTCATGGTTACCGGTACCGTATTATTATAGAAAACCACAATAGACCAATACACAGATATTTCAATATACTATAAAAGTACCTCAACAACATTATTCTTGAATTCCTATACATAATCCCTTCAATCCATCCTATTTAATGATTGGCATGGAATAGTTCCTTCCTCAATTTAGAATTAACTTCTTAGGTCAGGGCATTGAGTTGGGTAATATCCATGTTCTCAACAAATAAGACATTTAACTCCATAAAAGTCTGTCACTCTATGACCCTTTTCCCCACACAGATAACATCTTCCCCTCCATTTGAAGTATTCCTCAAGGTTCTTCTTCCCTTATTCTTGATATATAGAAAGCTTAATCTTCCTTCCTCTATTTTCCTCACCATTCGAACATGCATAAAAGTCCATCTTCCTCTTATATGATGACATATGAATACAATTAAAGTTCACCTTGTTAATCATACATCGAGATGACTAATTCGGCATAATCACAATATCTTTCTCTCCAGGAATTACACAATTTCATCGATCATACTCACCAATTTGTCCATTCGAATAAATGTTAACTGAATTCCTTCTCGTTCCCTCCATTGACTAAAACCCGAAACCGTAGTGTAAGAAAAAGTTAAAATAACAAGGAACCACATAATCACAAAAAGTCACTTATGGGATGTCTAACTTATCAAAAATTATTTAATCCATGACACCTGAGGTTCACCCTAGGTTATTAATTATCGTCAAAATAATTCTAGGACTGTAACCTATAGTTATACTAATCCTTAATGACATCCCTATACATACCTTAGAAATATCTATAGGGATCTCACTGTAACTTTCACATCCTAGTTTCCAATGGTTAACTAAAACTGTACTCTGATACCAAATTTAGAGACCCAAGCTTGATGTACATGGACATTACATTACTTTTTAATAATACTTAATATATAAAAAAAATAGACACCCAAGGACCGTAATAGTTTAGTGTCTTTGGAAACTTGGAACATAATCTTCAAATCATGGTGAAAGATCTTCAACATCTCCCAAAAATATATTCCCCCTTTTTTTCTTACCTAAAACCTTTCTTTTTATCCTGGAGGAAAGAGAATATATAAAGGGTGAGCTCAAATGATAATTAAGGGTAAGCATGAAGAAAATAAAACAAACCATATACATTTGAACTTAAAAAAACATGAACATAAAGTTTAAACATCAAAATATTGAGTTATGAAATAAATCTTAGCAGTACATAAGGCATAGATCATAAAGTAACATTAATCATGATAACATAGCATGGGAATAAGACATGTAATTGTGTAAAACCATTAATCACATGTTATTATTTCCATAGTATCCAAGACATTGCTGCCAAGACCATCATAGTGGACAATGTCCATTATTGAACTGGGTTTACTTGTCATTCTAGCCCTGTATTAGTGAATCGGATTTTACTTTCCGTTCCATCCATGTCTATCTCATGAGATATAAATATTTACCTAATGAATTGGAGGGAGATATAGGTCCCACCCATCTCATAATGAAACCATTCATACGTGTGCCACAAAATCATAAATCATACATCATAGCATAACCCATGTAATAAAAATGAGATTCTTAAACATCATTCCATCATAACATAATCCATATAAGATAAAAGAACATTATAAAAATAATTCCATCACAAAATAATCAAATAAACATAATAATATATATATAAATAGACCCATATATTATCTTATATGGAATTGTTTTGATAAAACACTTGAACTCCATTCTTGAGGAAAATATCCTTTCTACTTCAAAAACATTTTTCCTTTTTCAACATGTCATACAATTTTAAACTGAAAGAAGTTAATTGAAAATAAACATGAAAACTTTTAAAGGAATCTTCATGTAAATAATGTTCTATGAAATCATAACAATCCATTCATTCCGTATAAGTTAAAAAAAACATTCTTCTCGTACTTTTGCCGGAAAAGTCAAAAAGTACCTCGTATGGTAAACAAAAGAAAGATTCCTTCCATAAAATGTGTTAAAAGTCAAATAAGGGTAAAAATGTATTTAGACATACATGTAAGAATATTAAACTTTTTATGAAAACATTTTGAGAAAACATGGACATGGATGATAAACATAACCCCAGTAAATACTTACGAATAAGCAATCTCGGATAAAAATGAGATTGAAAAATTATCCCTTACCTTATGTCCAATTTCTTCCGTATGTGTTAGAACCTCCTGTATAATGATTTAAATAATGTCATTTACTTATTAAAGAATCATAGTCATTTTTATGATATCATATATGATTCAATTACGACTTTATAGTATCTGTTCATTTGTCAATTCCATATTGAAGCAATGTTTTGTGTAATAATAATTTCATGTATTGTACGTATTTGGACTTGATGTTCTTGAAATTATTACTTATATCATTATTTTATTACTTCCAGAATGTAAAACAAGATTTAAATATCATATATATTCATTATATATATATAATATATAGATAAATGAAATGAAATACACCATTCATGGAGACGGTAGACCGTACGTATGCATGAACACTGTTTTCATTTCCTTATTAAATTGAATGGAAGTAAATGAAATATATATATATATATATATAAATAAATTAGAATTATTATGTCTTATATTTAATTAATACTTATTATATATACTTTATAATCATTCTTGAATGGTTAACATGGAGAATGAATCTCATCGCATCGTGGAGACGGTAATCCGTACGTACGCACGAGCGATGATATCATTAACATAATTATTGAATGGAATTGGAGTGGATGATATAATTTCTCAGAATTAGTATCATGTTATAATAATCATATATAGTTATTATTCCCACCATTATACACATCCAAGTAAGGTGGATGTGGAAAAACAGATTACACCACGGTGTGGAGACGATATTCCTTATGTACGCACATGCGGTGATTTCGTTTTTCGTAGGATGGATAGAAGGTAAATGGGGTTTTTTCATATTTATAATAAAATATCAGTATATTAGTGATACTTATGTTATTACTTTATAATGAAACAAATAAAGAAGATGAAGTATAAGAATAAAGAAACTTGAAATAATCGGTAGAAGATATTACCTCTTCTTCGACACACCTCCTTTGAACTTCCTCTTAAGGGACTAGAGTTGGTCTTTTGAGAATACCAAAACCTCAATAATGTAACTAGATAGGTTGATAATAGGAATTTACAGGGGTTGGAATAACTTGAAGGCTCAAAATGGTGTGAGGAGGAGAGGGAAGAAGGTGGCCTTATATAGGAGAGGAGATGGGCACTTTTGGAATCCTCAAAAATATTAATTTATAATAAACTAAAACCCCACATAAAAACTTTCCAAAGTGACTCAAATTCGGATATTAGATAATATAGGGTTGTAATCTCATCAACCAATCAATTTTAGACATGTTTTTATTTTATTTTAAACCTTATCATTTTGATTTATCCTTACTTAATCTATTTAATTTTAATTATGGTAATAATGTTATAAAATTTAAATGGTTATAAATACTTAATTATGTGTTGTTAATTGTAAATAATTTGATAATTTATGAAATTTTAGTCCATATAAATTTTAATTTGTAATTTGTAAATATTATTGTGATTTTTGAACAATTTAATAATATGTTATTTTCATAAAATATCAATAGTGTCAATTTTGACACAATTCATTTATTTGAATTTATATAAAATCCACAAAAAATTTATTTTTTTAAAAAAACTATTTAATAGATTCATAACAAGTCATATTAATCTATAAAATTCGTGGGGCACATTAATTAGTTCATATAATATTTATTTTAATACTTTTAAAATCATTTATTTGATGTTTCTCTTAATAAAATAATTACTACAAAATTTCTGTATAATTATTTAATATACTTATTTGTTGCATATAATTTTTTTTTAAAATTACTATGATAAAGATAAATCTAATATATTTCATAATAATACTTTTACTAGAATTTATCATCTTAAAATCACAACATTTAAATTGTTATATTTATTAAATTATGAAGGTGACAACTTTGACATTATTTAAAATAAAATAACATAAGTGTCATAATCTCTTTTACAAGGCTCCAAATGGTCCACAATTCGACCATTGGATGATTATGGTTTATATATACACGAACAATATGTTTTGGTCAGGTTTTTGGGCCTTTTATGGGTATTATTATTTGAATACAAAATATATTATCGATTTTTCACTAAATAAATAATTTCTGCATCATTAATGTATAAGCTATTTAGGTAATTAAATATTTCATAAAAATTACATATAAATCACCATGAAAAATAAAAATATTTTATATTTCAAATGAGTATTTATAATCGAATTTATATTCTGTATAACTTTATATTAAAAATACTTTTATTATCAAAGTTTTAGTGAGACATATTTCACTTTCTTTGAATAAAATAAATTAAAGGTCTTAATCAAATCCAAATGGGTACCAATATATTCCATTTAGACCCAAGTAAGATTTAGGAAAAAATATAATCATATTATTATCTTAAGACAAGTGTTAGGGTAATTCTATAATATTATATTTACCCTTAATTACCCGATTTACCTTTAACTATGGTAAATAAAATTTACCATAGTTACTATTCATAATGCCTAAAAATAAAACGTAGCCAATTAAAATAATTTGTACTTAATGATTCCAAATAGGGAATCAATTTTTCCAAATTAAAAACATATAATTTTGAGTATTTAATTTAAAATTAATCCCGCTGTTGAGAAAATGGGTTTTAAAAGATAAAACGTTGCAAAAGATTGAAATGTTTTTACCTATGAATTCAGTGTAAAATTAATGATAATGAATTACATTATATTAAATGGTAAAAATATATTCTATTTATACTATAAAACCATTCAATATTATAATTTAACCATATAAATTATATTGATGAAAAAAGTTGTTTTTAATTAAAATTTAGCGTATTTTTACTATTCATCAAAATATGAAGGTTATCCGAATAATGTCAAAAAAATTTCCAAAGTAAATTTTTATATCCTTATTCCAAGGAAGAAGATTTATTTGTCAAATTGAACTTATAAACATGTCAATAACTAGATTTATAGTGGGTGCGCCATCAAAAGGTGGCAAAACTGCATTTTTTAAAAAATACTTATTTTACCCGAAAAATTTATTTTGTTCTCATACCATGTTCTAGATAATGTGTAAGATGAATGATAATGTTATAAAATTAAAAATTTGGTTAATACTATTCATAACGTCTACTTCATAATAATATCATAACAATATATCACTGTTTAGTGAAACTCAGTATTGCATACAACATACGCTATTTGAGGAAGGTCGCTCTTGTGTGCAACACAATCCAATAATAGTGTTTGCGTATAATACAAGAAAATATGGTGTTGCGTATATCATAAGTTAATTTTGGTGTAGCGTAAAACACAATAAATCAATGAAATCAAAAGGAATATTTTTCATAAAATCTCGGGGTGTTACACTACCAAATAGCAATGAGGTCCTTCGGTGTGTCCATGAAAAGAATATTCTCTCATTATAAAAGTTCAAAAAAATGAAATAATAATATAAAATCAATAGCATAAGCTGTTATAACATCCAAAAAACTAATAAATAAAAAAGATGAGAATATACAATTAACAATGCTAGAAGTGTCTTGTATAAAATTGATGATACAAGTTTCTAAAAAATAGCCAAAACAAGTACACAATAGTATAATAAAATACATGTATACAAAATAACAAAAATTACAAAAGGGATATCTTCGAATAGTATCATGCGCCTCAACTCAGTCCTGTGCTCCCGTGCTCCTAAGAATAGAACAAAATCAAGCATCAAACTAGGTGCGCTTGCCCCGGTCCCTACCTGCATCTAAATAGTATGTTCGGGCCCCTAATGACAGCCATACCAGGGTATAAGAAACATTCCCAATAGGTAACCAACAAAAGATCTATACAATTCCTGGCTGTTCATTATAATAGGGTAACAGGGTGCAAGTCAAAATTTAAGCAGTAAATCGGTGTATAGATTCCCATGGCTTGTAACTACTGAACTAGTGACACTAAAATAGCCTCTCATTTCTCCCTGCAAAAAATAGTCAATATCCTTAATCAAGGAAGCTACAAAAAATAAATAATGTAAACACCACAACCTCACTATACAAACCAATGAACCATATCAACCATGACCTTGTCGTATAACTAGAAGAGTCAAACATTCACAACCGAGCCATTCAACCATGCATAACATATTTCCCTATGGTCGTACCTTATAATCAAAGTGTCATATTATGAAGGAAAGGATCCAAGTTATAGAATACCAAGTAATTATCATTTATACTCAGGTGAATCTCAATTGAAACTCCGTTAGGCATTGGTTGGTGTCCTAGGATCATGTCACCAAACATGTCTTATGTGAGTCTAACCAAGCCGGATCTAAGGGGTATAAAGGCTTATTGAATCCCATATAATTATGACCCAAGAAGAATACTCCATACAAGGGGCCCACTACCATGTCAATATCCAAGGAATAACATCCAAGGTATCCAAATATTCAAACACCATTTCATACCATTTTTCATTACCTTCCATAAGAGTATTCCCACTCGCATAACCATTTCACATTCAATCACTTCATGAGTATATCCACTCATATATCATATTTTTCAAATAAACCATTCATGAAATTTAAAAAGAACCAATGAGTATACCGACTCATTTAACCAATTCCATTTAATATACTTAATTTATTAATGCATGGAATATCAAAATAGCATAAGGAAAGGAGGCATGACATCTCCCAAACAAGCAATTAAATTCCATTTAATTATATTTAGTATTACTACCTCTAGGAGAGCCCAAGTACACACCCCTTGGGTGTTTCAAACAAGACATAACAAGGTAATTTTATAAGACACACCCCATGGGTGGACATGGTTCAATAAACAACCACCTACCCATCACAACGAAACCTAAGGGAATCCCTAACTGGTCCAATTTAATTTATTTCAATTAATAAATTTACTTTTGGGGTCGCGCCATAAATTCTGGAGGGTGGAACAATAGAATGTATCCTAACAGACCACCAAAATTAATGGAAAATGTATATATCACCTACCTTATCTCAGTATTTGAGTTCTTATTATGTATCAACTTCGGATTCAACATAGACCTGGAGAAAAATGAAGAATGGACAATGAACCAAAAATTTGGGAAAATCACCTTGCACCTTGATAGCATATTTGATAGGAAGAAGAACAAAAATTGCCTAAAATGAAATTTATTACTCACCAATGTTAATCCAAAGAGGAGTTCCACAATTGAATTAGAGATTGAAAGGATAATAATCCTCAAATCCTAGGATAGTCATTGAAGGATGTTATCAAAAAGTCTCTTTACTACTGTGCGGGAGAAGAAACCAATTTTAGGTTTATAAAAGATTTTTATTTAATTAAAATAATTAAATTTACCAAAAAAAAGGGGTTACATGTTTTAGGTGTATGGTTTAACAAATCGTGCACTAACTTTTCATAGTTAGCTGAAGGTAGAGGGAACCCAACTGATTTCATTACACAATTTGACTAACCATGAGAAAAGAATGTAAAAATATTCTTTTAAAATTTCCAAAGTATCCAAATGGCCACATTACCCATTTTTCATGGTTTGGAATAACCGTTATACCTCCTCCTTATCTATGTCCATGCTTCACATGGTTTATCAAACTATGTGACCAACCCCGCAGGGTTTACACTAACAGTGCACAAGAAATTTTTCAACCCAAAAGACAGGTTCTGGGCTCCGAAATAGCCATAGAAACCTCTAAAACCCCAATGAACTCAAAGTGAATTAATATTAGTTCACATTTAAACATTTAAACTGAAAAGGAAGGGATCCGTACCTCATAAAAAACCCAATTTATTACATATATACACCAAATAACAGTAAATAAGTGAGTAATAACAAATGTGTTTCAATAGAGTAGAAATTAGGATGAAATTACATACAAATAATATATCAATGAAGTGATCATGTTTGAGAAAATTAAATCCTCATAGAATAAGTGTTAATATAAAATAATACAATTAGAGTACATTTTACAAATAATCAAGAAATAACACAGTCAATGAAGTAGAAGTATATCCTAATGAATTTGTATTGAGTTATGAAACCCCTTACCTTAAGTTAATATTGACTCTTATGTTCTTTAAACCTCATGTATGATAAATTTATATTTATTATAATTACATTCCATTACCATATATATATATATCTGTAATATCTTATATGATCCATTTATAATATCTTTTAATCCTTTTGTTAACAATATTTTATTATTGTTAAATCATAAAAATAATGTTAATAATGATATAAATATCATATATATTCATTATGTATATTTATATATTTATCTGGAGTCATACATAGACATTATAGATACAAATACGAATTATATCATTCATGGGAACGATATGTCGTACGTATGCAAGAACGTTGTTTTCAATTTTAGACGGATGGAACATAAGAAATGTAACTAATAATTCAAATTTATAGAATAATTGTTATACCATATATATCATAAATATTCATTAAATATTTCCTTATTACCTTTCAAATAAAAAATTGATAAAACTGATCACATTACTTCGTGGAGGTGGTAGTCTACACATACACCCAAACGCCATTATCATTTTCACTAGATTGGAAGGTAAAAAGGTAGATTTGATATTATACTTTTAGAAGCATAATTTTGTTATAAATATCATAAATTTTCATTATTTTCATCTTAATGACCATACAAATAAATTAGTGATGAAAAATAAATTACACCATTATGTGGATATGACAAGCCATACTTACACATGAGCGATGTTTAAGCTTTTCAAAGGATGGAAAAGAGATGAAAAATGGATGTAACATAATCATAATAAAATATAAGTATATTTATGGATCTATATTTACTATTTTAGGAGGATTAAAATAGATTTATAGGAAGTAGAAGAATAAATAAATTTGAAAGAGTTGGTAAAGGAAATTACCTCTTCTTTGAAAGCACTCCTTTGGATCTTCTCTTAAGGGACCTATGGAAGGTATTTTGAAAAAACCATCCCATACAGAACATGAATAAGGATTTTTAATATATTTTTATTGATGTTTTTTTCAAGATAAGTGGCTCAATATGGTTTATAGAAAATAGATAAGGGGTGCCATTTTATAAGGATGACAGATGACAGACTTGGAATTACTAAAAAGATTAAAATATAACTAAATCATTCTCAAGAAAAATGCTTCAAAATGTAAATAGATTCAAAGAAAAGATAATAATGTTGAAATATCATCATATAATGAAATTTTTACAGGTCTTGATATCATTTTAAACCTTATATTTTGGTTTAACCCTTGGTTAACAAATTTTAATCTTATCCACTGTAATGACTTTTTTTAATATTAAAGGGTTTTAATTTTACTTATGAGGTAAAAATTAGACCATAAATAGAAAAGGGATGACATTTTGGACCATATATCATTCCTATTGTCCCATTTAATGATTTTTATGAGTTTTAAATAATTTAATAAAATATTATATTCATAAAATATCATTAATTCCATTTTTGGCACTATTCATTTAATTTGACTTTAAATACATCAATACAAAGATTTAATTTGAATATAATCCTTTAAAAAATACCTAATAGTATATATTCGTTTATAAAATTTACAGAACACAATAATTATCCCAAATCATATCACTTTTAATATTTTTTAAATTTATTTATTTAATTTTTCTATTAATTGAATAAATACCACGTCAACGTTGTGTAAGAATTTAAGGTAATTAGTTAATTACTAAAAATTTAAAATAAATTAACATGGTATAAAAAATTAATAAATATTTCAAATTAACATTTAAAACTGAACATAAAATCTTCTATCCTTATGAAAAAATATTAGAGATATTGGAGTCAAGAGTGTGACATTTTGTTTTTATTCTTATATTAATGTTATATAATGGTTAATATCAAGTAAAAATGGAACTAAGTGAACATTTTTTTTGATATTTGGATAGAAACAGACCCAATAAATTCAATAAAAAAGATAAAGTCACATGTTAGGGAAATTTTAAGTCTTATCCCAATGTTTTAACCCTATTTTACCCGTTTTACCCTTACCGATGTGATAAATATCCACCAAATATACTATTCATAATGGAAAAAAATAAAAGAGACCTATTTAAAAAATTTAAAACTATTTATTAAAATTAAATGTTCCATTTGTATCATTCAATTCCTAGAATTAGTAGAAATCAATTTTAATAAAATTCGTAAAACACATCGATTTTTTAAAAAAAAAAGCAATTTTAAGCCCAAAAATAAACTTATACCAAAATCAAGTATAATATTGATTAAAATTTATTTAATTATATTATATATAATTAAATAATTATTATTTTACATTTAGATGAAATTAAAATCATAATGTAACTTCAAAAAAATATGAAATGATAATTGTACAAAAATTGGTATTTTCATGTTTCCCTAAAAAAACCATATTTTTAGAAAAAAACAAAATTTCACCCTAATATAATTTTGATATATAGATTTAAAAAATGATATAATTTTTATAAAATAATATTTAAAAAATTAGCATAAATTTATTATATTATCTTCATAAAAAGTAATAAAATTCATTATTGAATAAAATGTATTTTTGAAGCATAAAATAACTTTACTGAAATTTGAATTCTTATTTCCTAATAATTAATAAATATATTTTTATTGAGTATGAACTTTATATATATTTCATATTATGGTTATTTCTATTCATTCTTTCTAATTCAATAACAAAGTTATAATAGTCACATTTAAATAATATTATTTTAATCATATATCGCAGTTCGTTTAAACTCAGCATTATGTGTAACATAATATATCATTGAAATTAAATTTATTTAAAGTTAAATAGTTTATAAAATATTGGGGGTGTTACATTCTACCCCATTAAATAAATTGTTCCCTCACAATTTTATAACTATCATCAAAGGTTCATCCTTTATTGAATACTCATATTGTATAGAGAGAAAATAAAACTACTTTTAAAATGGTAATCTAATAAATATAAAGGTTATCTAAAATATCATATATTTGGGTTCCCAAATAAGGATAAAATTATATGGAAGTTAAAAAATAAATATTGAAGATAATAATAATGTCCAATGACTAATAGAGAGTGATTAGAAACATGGTCATGAGAAAGTTAACAACCGCAAACCCAAAAGTGAGTGATAGGTGAACGAAAAACCAATTTATTTGAAATGAAGATATAAGGATAATTTTTTTTATTTAAATATCATTTTCCTATATTATTTTATAAATAATATACTAATTATTAAATCATAAAAACATAATAAATCCCAAAAATTAGGATTATTTCAAACCCATGAATAATTATAACAACCAGGTTTATATCTATGGAATAGTTATTCAACTTAACCAAAACCACTCAATATATTTTAACCAGATTTTTATTAGGAGTTTTGTTTGGTAATTATTTCCTCAGTGTTTCAAGGGATGAATCTTTATGAATGATGAATATAAAAGTGTGTGCAGATTTGGAATTAAATAAATTTTGAGTTTATGATCAATATACCTATAATCACAACTTTAGCAATTTACAATTCATCTGAAATAATTAAATAAGTGTAACATTGATCCCTTATACTTTTCCAAGATAAATTATCTTGATTCTAGGGGCATTAATTTTCATAGTAACCCATATCCTTATAATTGAAAAAAGGACATTAGAGGCTTCTTTCTTTCCCTCACACTCACAAAACTGACGAACATTCTCTACAAACTTGAAATAAACTCCCTTTCCCTTCACAATAGAATGAGGGTGTTTCTTTCAAAAATTATCAAATGTGGGAAATTCCATAATTCCATTCTTTTCCTTCAACTCATTTATTTTTTCTTGGTGATCAGTTGTTCTCTTCTTCTATTTATTTCTTTTGAAAAAATATTACTTAAATAATTATTTCTCCATATTGATTCAACTTGATTCCATATCATAATATGTGGAAAAGGTTTGAGATACTAGTTACCATAAGAGGCTTTGATTAAGACCATTAAATAAAATAAAAATATTACTTTCTGTATTACATACATAGTTCATAGAATGCCTTGATGATATTATAAAGTTTTCCACATACTCAGTAACACTTTCCTCTTCCTTCTATCTTAGATTAAGTAATTACCTTTACATATCAAATAATTACTCATGAGAAAAGTATTTCTCAAAGAACATCACTTTTAATGTTCTCCATTACATGATTTCTATTTCATGAACCTCTTTATATTTTTTGGATCAATGAACACCATTGACAGAGCAAATTTACGTGCATATTTTTGATCAAATAATGAGTATTTTTAATGTTTTTAGATGATAAAACACATTTATTTAATTGTTTTAATTAAATAATGGGTAAATTTAGTTTTAGAATGAAAATGAGGAAAATTGTAACAAGTGCATAATTCTGGATTTTAGGACAGATTTATAACACAAGAGTATTTTTGTCATTTTATAAAAAATATAATTTTTAATTCAGTGAATATAATTTTTTAGAATCTTGATTTTATTTCCTTCATCTTTTTCTACTAGACAAGGAGCTGATTCGTCCATCTAGTGGTCCTAAAAAGTCATTGAAGTTTGACATTTTTTCGGGCAGACAACGTGGACCACCCCACTCTAACAGAACAAACACTCGACCTAAACATAGAAAAATGATGTTATTCCACCTGAGATAGAACTAGGACAGAGAGGGGCGGCTCTACACCAAATTTTGTGGAGTTTTGAATTCATTAAGGCGGCCATGGAATGACATACTTTTGGAGGATCCTTCCTAGAAGCTTCGTCCAGAAACAGAAGCCTTCAATGAAAAATTCACAACTCCTTCATCCGGCGTCTAACTGCTCTGAAATATTGGGGGTGAACGGAAAACCCATTTATGAACAACATTTAAGAAGGGGTCCATGCGTGAATCGGCCATTTATTGAGACACCAACGCGCAAAAGTTTGGAGGATAGAATGATGGCTATAAAAGGAGGTTCTCCCCACCTTCCGAAATCATCAGTTCGACACCCAAAGCCAAGGAGGGATCCCATCGGGGCATGGGCCGCTGATGTTCCTCTCTCCCCCCTCATTTCTTCTTCTTATTTTATTTTTATTTTAGTTTTAATTTTCATTTGTAACTTGAATTTCTTTTCAATTAATCCATGAATTTTTATTTTGGTTTCCACCATTTAATTTCTTCTGTAATTATAAAAATAACAATAATAATTAAAAACTATTATTATTATGACTATTAATATTATTATAATCATTATTTACAATATCTCAATCTTAATTTCAAATTATTTTACTTTCTTTCTCTCTCCTTTTTCGAAAACTATTTTCTTAAGTAATAATAATAATAATATGTTATATTACTATTATTATTATTATTATTTTCACTTTCATTATAAATTATTTAATCTTCCTCTATCCCTCTCTCCTCTCTCTCTCTCTCTCCTAATCCTTCCACCATTGTGATCTAAAACTCTTGGAAATGAGAGGCTGACCCCGAGGCTTGGCTTGGGGGGAGGTCAAGAAGTTCATGAGTTTTCATTAATGTTTATTCTAAATTTGTGATAGAGTTGAGTTGTATTCTTGGGAGAGGCGAATGTCCCCGATTGGGTGACGGTCCCCAACGACATGAAACTCAAGCTATTTCTATTCTGGAAAATAATAGTAATTCAAACATGAGATTCCATGTTTGAGTTATCAAAATAGAACCAAACATATAAAGGAGAATAATGATTGAATCCCTGACTGAACCCCAAACCAAGTAATTTCTTCCTAACTTCATTCTGCTTAGACTTGAATCTAAGTATAAATTTATAATTTTTAAATTTCATTTCATTCTTCTAAATAATTAAAAAACACCAAAAAAGAGATAGTTTAGATGAATTAGAATAAAGTAAGTGAACCAAACAATAATGCTCCTCAAGAGAGACGACCCTGTTCAGCCACTGTGCTGCACTAGAAAAAATATAATTGTTTTTGTCCACACCCGACGACAGGCGGGCGTCAAAACTGGTGCCGTTTACGGGGAGCCAATCAGCTATTCTTTTATTTTTTTCTATTTTCACATCTTATGTATATTTCATTTTTAATAAAAAAATTAATAATACTAAAAAAATATTCATGATGGATTCAAATTCAGATTATTATGTATGAATAGATTACTCACAGGTGCATCAACAACAACAACAACAAGAAGAAGATTTTAGAAGTGATCAGGTGCAAGAACCTAGAGAAAGCATTGAACAATTGACACGAAATGATGAAAGAGCATTTGACTATGTTCGTGCATTAATGGATCATCCCAACACCGATCAGGATCAAGAACCTGAGGTGGAAAATGATGATGACTTTCCTCCTGAGATACAAGTGGGAGATCAAGAAGGATTAAATTATTTTTTGATTAAATGTGAGGAACTGCCTGATCTCCCCATACAATACAAGGAAGAAAAGTCAGCACCACTGAAGGAAGAAACCACCCAAGTGGTGGAATTTTAAGTTAAGATGGAGGAGCCCGACTACCTGCCTCCATCCTCAGAGAGTCTACTCCAAGAGGCACTTACCACTGAGGCAGAGATTGAGGCTGAACCGACTCAGGGAGTTGAACCATTATTTAACTCTATATCTTCTAATTTTATTGAATTTCAATTCTACATCACTCCTTGTGATTTTGATTATATATATTCATACAATCTTAACTATGCCTTGGAGGATGACGAAGAACCTGGATGTGCACTTGCTGAGGAACATATGGAGCTCCCTGGAAAAGTTGAATATTTATTGAAGGAATCTCGTGAAGAGATGCTAGTGTATTTTCCAATGGAGACCATGAAAAAAGATGCTTACTTTGATGGGAAAAAATTTGATCTTAATACTTCTTGTTTTAATTTTATTCAAATAGAATTGAACTCTCACTTTCCCAATGACTATTCTTTTGATGCATCATACCTTGAGGAACCACTAGACAGAGAAGAAGAGGTTACACAAGTAGCAACCAAGAATAAGGATGATGGTCCATACTTCATCCTACCCCCACCATTCAAGCTATACCTTATTGTTAAGGGGGAGGAGATGGTGTACTCTATCCATGGATCATTACTTACCCATAAGGATGAAGCACAGGCTGGGAAAATCCACATGTGCTGGTTCAAATCAAAGAAGCTTCATCCTCCATCAGACTTTGTATAACAGCTGGTACTGCCCTCTGGAGGCAGTAAAAGAAGCCAGGGCCCACTTGGGGGATCTTACCAAGATTTATCTTTAAATTATTTCTATGAATTTAGATTTTAACTTCTTTTCTTTTCCTAGATGTAGCGTAGCATGAAACCCCCTCCCTTCTATATTTTTTGAGCTTAAATGACATGATCCTTATGTTTAATTGGGTTGTTTTCTTTTATAGGTTCATAATGGTGGAAGGAAGCCCCATACAGTGAAGTGGAAGGACTAAGTTTCATGGAAAAGGGAGTTTGATTTTAGTGTTTTATCTTATAAACTCTCCACATTTTATTCCACAACTTGTTTTGAGCTTTAAAGATAAAATTTCATGCCCACACTTGAATTAATGTTTTACTCGACTTATCTAGGAGACATGAGTTTCTTAGGAACCTAGTGATGCCATGTTTATATTTCAATGTTTATATGATTAAATTATTGAAATACAGAATTGAATTTTTAAATATGAAGCATAGATATTGAAATGATGACTCATTATTTGAAGGAATTAATTAATTCACATAAAGGAAATTTCTCAACCATCTTTCATGCTTTGAATTTCTGAAATTTATGTGAACTTATTTATTATTATTATTCATGCCATGAGTGATTGTCCAATGTTATATTTATCATTCTTGAATGGATTTCTAGAGAAAGTACTTCCTATTTATTTTTGAGCATATTTCTTGAGTGATCTTGGGACATGTAACCGACCAGAACTTGTATTGAAATTTTTCAAAGCTATGACTGTGAAAAAACACATTTAAAATGATTGAGGCATCCTTTTAAAAGCTACACTTCTTTAAAATACCACATTTACTTCAATCCGTTGTTTATCCCATAGAGACTATGAATGACCTTTATAGGGATGAGCCATGTTTTAAGCCATTTTTATCCGTTCCAACCCAACTCTTGGTATTTGTATGATATTTTAAAGTTGAAGTGTGAGGGTAAAGGGAATCATGGTGGATGGGATGATACTAATTATGAGGAAGAAGTGTGTGGGTGTTATTGTGGGAATTGTAAAAGGTTATGAAATCATTCATTATACTCTATTGTTTTCCCCTCTGGAATTAAAAAAATGAAAAAAATTGACAAGAAGATCCAAAAAAATAGAAAATTGGGTTTTGATTTGGGAGAACCAAAAATCATCAATTTCCAGACCAACAATCTTATGATAGTATGTGGTTAGGTGATGGATGTGAGGTTTTTTCTAATCATAACTTTCGAAAAAATAAAAAAAAGTACTAAATAAAAAATCAAGAGGGTGCACAAATAATTCATTATGCTTACATGATCATAACATTTTTTGAGTTTTGGGAAGCAGGTGTTGCTGTTTTTGAAGGGGAGAATTTCATTACACTTTTACTTTTAATATAATGCCTTTTACTTCATATATTAGCCTCCTCCTTGAGCCTTAATTTTTAAAGCATCAAATCCTACCATCCTTAAGCCCCATAGTCATTTGAACCTTTATTGAAAGTCCTGATGATTTTATGTGTCTTTTGTCTTTACAAAGTGGAGAAAGTAGTTAATTTACAAGCCTATGGATAAGGAGAATGTTCTCATGATATGAGCACAACTCTACTTGAATTGTATCATGAGAGATGAGAGAAAAAAAGGTGAGGTAAATCATGACATGACCTGTTTAATACTGATGAATCAAGGAGCTTGAATGAATGAAAGGATAAGTTCCATCAATTTTCAAATGGGAAAAGTAAAATATGTGAATTATTTGTTTCTTTGAAAAATTGAAACTTAAATTGATATTTTATGTAATTTTTTGAAATTTTGATTTTATATAGAATTTTTTTTGATTTTATTGCATTGAAATTTGAATATTGGTAAGATTGGTCTCCTCTGATTTCCATGTTGAGATTTAATGCTTGAGGACAAGCATGGTTTAAGTGTGGTGGTATTTGAAAGAGAACATTTACGTGCATATTTTTGATCAAATAATGAGTATTTTCTAATTTTTTTTAGATGATAAAACCCATGTATTTCATTTTTTTGATAAAATAATGGGTAAATTTAGTTTTAGAATGAAACTGAGCAAAATTGTAAAAAGTGCATAATTCTATATTTTTGGACAGATTTATAACACAGGGGTATTTTTTTCATTTCATAAAAAATATATTTTCAACTTCAGTGAATATAATATTTTTATAATCCTGATTTTATTTCCTTCATCTTTGTCTTATGGACTGGGAGATGATTCGGCCATCTAGTGGTCCTAAAAATTCATTGAAGTTTAACATTTTTCCACGCGGACAGTGTGGACCACCCCACTGTAACAGAAACAACACTCAGCCTAAACATATCCAAATGTGGTTATTCAACCTGATATATAACTAATACAGAGAGGTCCGTCTCTACACCAAATTTTGTGGAGTTTTGAAGTCATTAAGGAAGCCATTGAATGTCATTCTTGTAACACCCGAGACTTTTATGTTATATAAATCATCAAAGGAATCTTTTTCTATACAACACTTGCTTGGCTTGCTTTACACGCAATCGCGACCTTCCTCGATATCTTGCGTCGTACGCAATACCGAGTTTCACTAAACAACATTATGCTATTAAAACTAGCCGTTATGAATAGTAATAACCACTTTTTGAAATTTTATAAATTTTATTTTTCAAAATGGACTTCATTTTTGGACTCAGAATATCGAAATTAGCCTAGGGTGAATTTTTGGTATTTTTCTGAAAACTTTCAATTTTTGATGAATAGTGAAACCACTAAGTGGTAGGTTAAAAACTGAATTTTGCATAAAACTTAATTTTACCGCTTCTGTGAATGGAATTTTGAAAATCCGAGAGACACGGTTAATATCAAGGACTAAAATGTGGTTCAATGAGATGAAAATAATTTTTTGGTGAATAGTAACTTTTTACTTTTTTACCGCGGTTAATAGTAAATAGGGTAACAAAGGGTAAATATGATATTAATATTACCCTAACACATGTCTTAATTCTATTGGACAAGTGTAATTCTACCAAAAACAAACTTAGGAATAAAATATGACCATTTAGGCCCACTTGGATTAGATTAGGACATTTATTATTAATTTATTTAAAGAAGGGTTAAAATAGTTAAAATCAAAGATTAATAAGTAAATCATTTTTAATATGGGGTTATACATAAGATAAATTCAATTGTAAATATTCATTAGAAAGCTAAAACGATTTCCTACATGATGATATTTTATTTATAATTTTTAGACATCAAATAATGTAATTTATTTATGACACAAAGATGATGGAGTAATTATCTTATTAATGAAATATTGACATAATTGATGTTATAAACACCAAAATAAATGTAATTTGAGTCTTTTTATGAATTCAACTAATTTTATAGGTTACTATGATATATTAATGTTGATTTAATCAACTTTTTTCGAACATATAATTCTTTTATGACTTTCACAAAAATCATATATCAAATAGTGTCAAAATTGACACAAAATAGTTTTTAAATAAAATATTATATTATTAATTGTTATTTTATTCCTAAAAATCTAAGGTTCGGCCAAATGACTTAGATAAGGATATATATTTTAATAATAAACAATTTGGGGTTCTTTTGGCATGTTATAGTAAGTGTATTAACCATATAGTGAAAGAAAACAAAAAGACATGGTAAAAGTTAAATTATTTAACTTAGAGTTAAATCTAATTGATAAGGTTAAAATAATACCCTAAACTTGTCTAAATCCTATTGGTTGATAGGATTTCGACCCTTCCCCACTTTATCTTCGAAATAAGACCCTTTGGAACCATTATAAACCGATTTTGACTTTAATATAAAATAATATTTTGAGATATTCCTAAGGTGCCCCTCTCCTCCCTTATAAAAGGGCACCTCCTCCCCCTCCTCCTCACACCAAATTGAGCACTCAAGCTCGGCCAACCCCTGCCATTTTCTCCTCTCCACTTCCCTAGAATAATCCTAGATGTCGTGGTCTTCTCCAAAGACCAATCTTAGTTCCTTAAGTGGAGGATTCAAAGAGGCGTTCCAAAGAAGAGGTAATATCCATTACCGATCTTTTCAATTTCTTTCTTCTTCAACTTCTTCTTCTTTAGTTTTTTCATGATAAAGTAATAACATCAGTATTACTTACATACTGATATGTTATTATAAATATGAAACAACCCTATTTCACCTTCTATCCATCCTACGGAAAAATGAAATCACCACGCGTGCGTACGTACGGAATACCGTCTCCACGCCGTGGTGTAATCTATTTTCCACCATCACCTTACAAGGATGGGTATAATGGTGTAATGAGTAACTATTTATGATTATTATAAAGTAATATTGACACTGAAATAATATACATATACTCCAATACATTCCACGATCATAGGAATGATATCATCACTCGTGCGTACGTACGGAATACCGTCTCCACGATGTGATGCGACTCGTTCTACATGATCATCATTACATAGTAATTATATAAATGAATTGAATGAATAAATATGATATATGTTACACTAATACCATTCTGGATATAAGGTATCTATAACCTTAAAATAAGAATAAGAATTTATTCGACAAAACACACATAAGAACAAAAGGCAATAAAGACCCGAGTAACAAGTAACAATGAAATATTACTAATAAGAAGCTAAGAATATGACCATATATGATATCATATCAATATGTATGATTCTGGAATAAGTCAATAACATTATTTAAACCATTATACAGGAGCTTCGGACACATACAAAGAAAATCGGACCTAAGGTAAGGGAAATATCACAATCTCATTTTTATCCGAGATTGTTTATTCGTAAGTATTTACTGGGGTGTATTTTATCATCCACATCCATGTTCCTTCAATATGTAATATTTTTCCCATCCACTTACAATAGTTTAAATCCAATTTTACTCTTCGGTGAGTTTTTAGTAAAGAATATGAAAGGAATCTTTTGTCGCTTTTTCATACGTGGTACTTTTTGACTTTTCCGACAAAAGTACGAAGAATGTTTTTTTAACTTAAACGGCATGAACGGATTTTTACGGTTTTATAAAGCCTTATTTTCATGAAGCTTCCTCCAAAAGATTTCATGACTATTTTTAATAAAATCTCTTTCTTTTAAAATTGCATGATGTTTTGTGAAAAGAAATTGATTTTGAAGAAGAAAGGATATTTTCCTCAAGAATTCATTTCAAGTGTTTTATCAAAATTATTTTCCATCTAAGATAATAAAGGGTTCTATTTTTATCCCTATTATTACATTGATTTGATCATGTTGTGATGGAATTATTTTTATGAATTCCTTTATCTTATATGAATTTATTTATGATGTCATGATGTTTCAAGAATCCCATTTTTGTTACATGTGTTATGCGATGATGTATGTTTTATGATTATGTGGCACACATAAGAAAGGATTCATTATAAGATGGGTGGGACCTATATCTCCCTCCAATGCATTGGGTAAAGATTTTATATCTCATGAGATAGACATGGCTGGAACGGAAGGTTATTTCGGTTCAGTGATACAGGACTGAAACGAGGAGTGAACTCGGTTCAGAAAGGGACTTTGTCCACTAAGATAGTCTTGGCAATGAGTCATGACTAACAAGAAATGATTTTCCATGATTATGTGTGCATGCCACAAAGTTTCAAGTTTTATGTTATGATTATGGGGATCTCATTTTCACTTCTATAATTTATTCCATGTTAAGATATTATGATCTCTTTTGCAGGTTTTTATTTTCAAAAAGATATGATATGATTTTTATTTCCTTTATTTGCCCTTGCTGAGCATTTGAGCTCACCCTTTTATGTTTTCTTTTCCCCAGGTCAGGAAGATGGATATTAAGTAGAATATGCTAAAAGGGACCCTAGATATGATGAAATAAATGCGAGACACTATAGAAGATTTATGAACCAGTTGTTTATGTTTCCCAGTTTCTAAAGACACTATACCTATACGGTCCTTTGTGGTTTTATCATAGGTTGTAATAAGTGTGCTTCAATTTTTGAAGTATTAAAAATGTATGTAAAGTATGGGTCGTCACAATTGGTATCAGAGGAAATGTATAGTCAACCTTTGGAAACTAGGATGTGAAAGCCTTAGTAAGAACCCTAAGGATAAGTCTAAGCATAGAACACAGTCTTAGTGTTTTAGAAATGGCCTTGAATAACCTAGGATAAGACCTTAAGCATGAAAATTTTATTCTTGAATTATGTGGATTCCTATTATAATTAGTGTTTCTCACACTATTCTTCTTGGATTTAGTCAATGGCTGGAACCCGAAGGAACCGTGTTAATGCGGAATGCGATGGGCAATGCAATGATTGTCCCCCTGAGCAACCAAACGATATGGGAGCTGGAATGCAAAATCTTGTAGCCATGCTCACACAACTTTCTCAAGCTATGAATCATGCAGGATTTCCAAATGAGCAAAGGAGGGAGCAACATTCTGTTGAATCCTTCATGAGGCAGCGTCCACCTTCTTTCAGCGGGTCTACTGATCCATTAGTTGCTGAACAATGGATTAGTACTACTGAAAAGATATTTTCAGTTCTTCAATGTTCTGAACATGATAAAGTCATCCTAGCAGTGTATCGTTTGGAAGGAGATGTTGATCAATGGTGGAATCTTGTTAAGAATACGAGGAAAAGGGATGAAATTGAGTCTATGGAATGGGACGAGTTCAAGAACTTATTTTTCAATAAGTACTTCCCTCGTATTCTCCGAACAAAGATGGAGAAAGAGTTTCTTGAACTGAAGCAAAGGGATGATGAATCTGTTGGTACCTATGAAGCAAATTTTACAAGACTGGCAAGGTACGCTTCTGGTATTATTATCCAACCTGAGAGTAAGATCGATCGATTCTTTAGTGGCTTAAAACCAAGTCTTCGAAGGGCGTTAGCCATAAGAGACTTCAATAGCTACGAGGAAATCGTTCGATGTGCTCTCAAAGTCGAGATGGAGATTGGAGTAACCCATCAGTCACATGGGTTTGATAAGAAGAGGAAGATGGAATACAAAGAAAAATCTAAAGTGCACACAGAAAAGAAGATGAGATTTTCCTTATGCTCAAAGTGTGGAAAGAAACATGGAGGGAGTTGTCTTAAAGGGACAAGTAAATGTTTTAAATGTGGAAAGGAAGGTCATCGGGCATTTGAATGCCGTGATAATGTGAAGAAGATGTCTAATGACGCAAACAAAGGAAGGGATACACATAATGAACCTACAACACTTCAATGTTTCAAGTGCAAGGAGATGGGGCATTATGCCAATCAATGCCCAAATCCAAGGGTTGATGATGATGGTCGACGTCAACAAACTCTTAAAGCTAAAGACAAAGGAAAGTCACATGCAATTTCTATCAGCGATGTGGAGTACGATAACGATGCGGTGAAAGGTATACTTACCATCCACTCTAAAGTAGCAAATGTTTTATTTGATTCTGGATCCACCCACTCTTTTATTTCTGAAGACTTTTCTAAGGGTATCACCGTACTACCTCAACAATTAGATGTTGAGTTAGCTGTGACAACACCTAATGGCACATCAATCGCATCAAAAGTTTATAATTCTTCTCCGATCAAAGTTTGTGGGAAAGTGCTTCCTGCAAATCTTGTGATCCTTCCTTTAGTGGAATTTGATGTGATTCTTGGCATGGATTGGCTTTCTCTACATGGAGCTCATATCAATTGCCAAAGAAGGGAAGTCACATTTCATACTCCAGATCAATCTACGATCGTCTACCAATGCAAGGATGAACAAAACCTTCCAGTGGAAATTTCTTCCATCTTATGGGTATTGATCCCACTAAATGAAGGTTATTTATCTCAAATGGTTGGTGAGAAACTCACGATTAAGAATATGCCCATTGTAAGGGAGTTTGATGATGTCTTTCCGGAGGAATTACCGGGTCTTCCACCAAATCGTGAAGTTGAGTTTTCAATAGAACTCGTACCGGGTGCTTTGCCTATTTCAAAGACACCTTATAGAATGGCCCCAATTGAGTTTCAGGAATTGAAGAAGCAACTCCAAGAGAATCTTGATAAGGGATTCATACGCCCTAGTGCGTCACCTTGGGGAGCACCTGTTCTATTTGTTAAGAAGAAAGATGGATCAATGAGACTCTGCATTGATTATCGAGAACTTAACAAGATCACTATCAAGAACAAATATCCTCTCCCACGCATTGATGACTTATTTGACCAACTACGCCGAGCTCAATACTTTTCCAAGATTGATCTTCGTTCAGGGTATCATCAATTAAGGGTCAAAAGGGAGGATATACCAAAGACGGCTTTCCGTACAAGGTATGGACACTATGAATTTATAGTGATGCCATTTGGTCTTACTAATGCCCCTGCTATCTTCATGGATCTAATGAATAGAGTCTTTAGAGACTATCTTGATCAATTTGTGGTAGTCTTTATAGACGATATTCTTGTCTATTCAAAGAGCAAGGAAGAACATGAAGATCACTTGAGAATTATATTGAAGACCCTGAGAAAGGAGAAGCTTTATGCCAAATTTACCAAGTGTGAATTTTGGCTTCAAAAAGTTGCATTTTTGGGTGACATAATCTCAAAAGAGGGGATATCTGTGGATCCAGCAAAAACAGAGGTTATCGAAAGATGGTCGAGACCAACAACAATAACTGAGATCCGAAGTTTTCTTGGTTTGGCTGGATATTATCGACGTTTTGTAAAAGATTTTTCACGATTATCTAATCCACTCACCAAGTTGACTCGGAAAGGAGTCAAGTTTGTCTAGACAGAGGAATGTGAAGAGAATTTCAAGGAGTTGAAAAGAAGGTTATCCAGTGCACCTGTGCTCACACTGCCTTGTAGTGGAGAAAGGTTTTTGATCTACAGTGATGCATCCAAGAAGGGATTGGGGTGTGTTCTTATGCAAAATGATATGGTGATAGCTTATGCCTCACGACAGTTGAAAATCCATGAACAAAATTTCCCAACACATGATTTGGAGTTGGCTGCGGTAATCTTTGCATTAAAGATTTGGAGGCATTACCTTTATGGTGAAAGGTGTGATATTTATACTGATCATAAAAGTTTAAAGTATATTTTCACACAAAAGGAGTTGAATATGCGTCAAAGAATATGGTTGGAGCTGATTAAGGATTATGACTGCTCAATCCATTACCACCCTGGGAAAGCAAACAAGGTGGCAGATGCATTAAGTCGACAAGACCATGCTAGTTTATCCATGATGAGGATCACAAAAGATCCAATATTTATGGATTTACAAAGGATGGATCTTGGAATTATAATGGAAGGGGAAAAATCTTATCTTTCTCAAATGAATGTTCAACCATCTATACATGTGAAGATTAAAGAGGCACAGAAAGAAGATGTCGAGTTACAAAAGAAGGTGAGAAATGTTCCTGAATTCATCCTTGATTGTGATGGGATAATAAAGTTCAGGAATCGGGTTTGTGTTCCTCCCATCCCCGAATTAAAGAAAGAGCTGCTGGATGAGGCTCATAGTTCTTCATTCTCTATTCATCCTGGAAGCACGAAGATGTATAGGGACCTGAAAGAGTACTTCTGGTGGGATGGCATGAAAAGAGATGTTGCTGAATATGTCTCTCGATGCTTGGTTTGTCAACAAGTTAAAGCTGAGAGACAAAGGTCGAAGGGGATGTTACAACCATTACCCATACCCGAATGGAAATGGGAAAACATCACTATGGACTTTGTCACAGGACTTCCTAAAACATCCAAAGGCAATAATGCTATCTGGGTCATAGTTGATCGTCTTACAATGTCTGCACACTTCATTCCTATTAGAGAGGATTTCTCTCTAGATCAGCTTGCCAGGATATATGTAAAGGAAGTGGTAATATTGCATGGAGTACCACTTTCTATTATATCTGATCGAGATCCGAGATTTACCTCGAAGTTCTGGCGAAGTCTTCAGCATACTCTGGAAACAGAGTTGAGTTTCAGCACTGCTTATCATCCCCAGACAGACGGTCAGTCTGAGAGAACAATTCAAACCCTAGAAGATATGTTGAGAGCTTGCTCTATGGATTTCAAAGGAGGTTGGGATCAACACCTACCTTTGGTGGAATTTTCTTATAATAATAGCTTTCACTCCAGTATTCAAATGGATCCTTATGAAGCTCTCTATGGAAAGAAATGCAGGACTCCAACTTGCTGGGATGAAGTTGGGGAAAGAAAGCTATTAGGACCTGATCTCGTTGATGAAATGGCAGAAAAGGTGAGATCTATTCAACAACACATAAGAGCAGCTCAGAGTCGACAGAAAAGCTATGCCGAGAACCGAAGAAAAGGCCTAGAGTTTGAAGTGGGTGATAAAGTGTTCTTACGAATATCTCCCTGGAAGAGGGTTATGAGATTTGGAAAGAAGGGGAAGTTGAGCCCTAGATATATCGGTCCTTTCGAAATATTGGATCGTGTTGGGAAGGTAGTTTACCGATTGGCGCTTCCACCGAATCTCTCTCAAGTTCACGATGTGTTCCATGTATCTCTCCTGAGAAAGTACATACCAGATCCTTCACATGTACTCAGCTCAGAAGTTGTACCGCTGGAGCAAGATCTTTCTTATGAAGAACAGCCAATAGAGATTCTGGATCGTAGCGAAAAAGTCCTATGAAACAAGACCACTCGCTTGGTGAAAGTTTTATGGAGAAACCACCAACTTGAAGAAGCTACATGGGAGCTTGAGGATATGATGAGGGAGAAGTATCCTCATCTGTTTGTTGCAAAGTGACGAATTTCAAGGGCGAAATTCTTTTTAAGGGGGGTAGAATGTAACACCCGAGATTTATATGTTATATAAATCATCAAAGGAATCTTTTTCTATACAACACTTGCTTGGCTTGCTTTACACGCAATCGCGACCTTCCTCGATAGCTTGCGTCGTACGCAATACCGAGTTTCACTAAACAACATTATGCTATTAAAACTAGCCGTTATGAATAGTAATAACCACTTTTTGAAATTTTATAAATTTTATTTTTCAAAATGGACTTCATTTTTGGACTCAGAATATCGAAATTAGCCTAGGGTGAATTTTTGGTATTTTTCTGAAAACTTTCAATTTTTGATGAATAGTGAAACCACTAAGTGGTAGGTTAAAAACTGAATTTTGCATAAAACTTAATTTTACCGCTTCTGTGAATGGAATTTCGAAAATCCGAGAGACACGGTTAATATCAAGGAATAAAATGTGGTTCAATGAGATGAAAATAATTTTTTGGTGAATAGTAACTTTTTACTTTTTTACCGCGGTTAATAGTAAATAGGGTAACTAAGGGTAAATATGATATTAATATTACCCTAACACATGTCCTAATTCTATTGGACAAGTGTAATTCGACCAAAAACAAACTTAGGAATAAAATATGACCATTTAGGCCCACTTGGATTAGATTAGGACATTTATTATTAATTTATTTAAAGAAGGGTTAAAATAGTTAAAATCAAAGTTTAATAAGTAAATCATTTTTAATATGGGGTTATACATAAGATAAATTCAATTGTAAATATTCATTAGAAAGATAAAAAGATTTCTTACATGATGATATTTTATTTATAATTTTTAGACATAATATAATGTAATTTATTTATGACACAAAGATGATGCAGTAATTATCTTATTAATGAAATATTGACATAATTGATGTTATAAACACCAAAATAAATGTAATTTGAGACTTTTTATGAATTAAACTAATTTTATAGGTTACTATGATATATTAATGTTGATTTAATCAACTTGGTTTGAACATATAATTCTTTTATGACTTTCACAAAAATCATATATCAAATAGTGTCAAAATTGACACAAAATAGTTTTTAAATCAAATATTATATTATTAATTGTTATTTTATTCCTAAAAATCTAAGGTTAGGCCAAATGACTTAGATAAGGATATATATTTTAATAATAAACAATTTGGGGTTCGTTTGGCATGTTATTGTAAGTGTATTAACCATATAGTGAAAGAAAACAAAAAGACATGGTAAAAGTTAAATTATTTAACTTAGAGTTAAATCTAATTGATAAGGTTAAAATAATACCCTAAACTTGTCTAAATCCTATTGGTTGATAGGATTTCGACCCTTACCCACTTTATCTTCGAAATAAGACCCTTTGGAACCATTATAAACCGATTTTGACTTTAATATAAAATAATATTTTGAGATATTCCTAAGGTGCCCCTCTCCTCCCTTATAAAAGGGCACATCCTCCCCCTCCTCCTCACACCAAATTGAGCACTCAAGCTCGGCCAACCCCTGCCATGTTCTCCTCTCCACTTCCCTAGAATAATCCTAGAGGTCCTGGTCTTCTCCAAAGACCAATCTTAGTTCCTTAAGTGGAGGATTCAAAGAGGCGTTCCAAAGAAGAGGTAATATCCATTACCGATCTTTTCAATTTCTTTCTTCTTCAACTTCTTCTTCTTTAGTTGTTTCATGATAAAGTAATAACATCAGTATTACTTACATACTGATATGTTATTATAAATATGAAACAACCCTATTTCACCTTCTATCCATCTTACGGAAAAATGAAATCACCACGCGTGCGTACGTACGGAATACCGTCTCCACGCCGTGGTGTAATCTATTTTCCACCATCACCTTACAAGGATGGGTATAATGGTGTAATGAGTAACTATTTATGATTATTATAAATTAATATTGACACTGAAATAATATACATATACTCCAATACAATTCCACGATCATAGGAATGATATCATCACTCGTGCGTACGTACGGAATACCGTCTCCACGATGTGATGCGACTCGTTCTACATGATCATCATTACATAGTAATTATATAAATGAATTGAATGAATAAATATGATATATGTTACACTAATACCATTCTGGATATAAGGTATCTATAACCTTAAAAGAAGAATAAGAATTTATTCGACAAAACACACATAAGAACAAAAGGCAATAAAGACCCGAGTAACAAGTAACAATGAAATATTACTAATAAGAAGCTATGAATTTGACCATATATGATATCATATCAATATGTATGATTCTGGAATAAGTCAATAACATTATTTAAACCATTATACAGGAGCTTCGGACACATACAAAGCAAATCGGACCTAAGGTAAGGGAAATATCACAATCTCATTTTTATCCGAGATTGTTTATTCGTAAGTATTTACTGGGGTGTATTTTATCATCCACATCCATGTTCCTTCAATATGTAATATTTTTTCCATCCACTTACAATAGTTTAAATCCAATTTTACTCTTCGGTGAGTTTTTAGTAAAGAATATGAAAGGAATCTTTTGTCGCTTTTTCATACGAGGTACTTTTTGACTTTTCCGACAAAAGTACGAAGAATGTTTTTTTAACTTAAACGGCATGAACGGATTTTTACGGTTTTATAAAGCCTTATTTTCATGAAGCTTCCTCCAAAATATTTCATGACTATTTTTAATAAAATCTCTTTCTTTTAAAATTGCATGATGTTTTGTGAAAAGAAATTGATTTTGAAGAAGAAAGGATATTTTCCTCAAGAATTCATTTCAAGTGTTTTATCAAAATTATTTTCCATCTAAGATAATAAAGGGTTCTGTTTTTATCCCTATTATTACATTGATTTGATCATGTTGTGATGGAATTATTTTTATGAATTCCTTTATCTTATATGAATTTATTTATGATGTCATGATGTTTCAAGAATCCCATTTTTGTTACATGTGTTATGCGATGATGTATGTTTTATTATTATGTGGCACACATAAGAAAGGATTCATTATAAGATGGGTGGGACCTATATCTCCCTCCAATGCATTGGGTAAAGATTTTATATCTCATGAGATAGACATGGCTGGAACGGAAGGTTATTTCGGTTCAATGATACATGACTGAAACGAGGAGTGAACTCGGTTCAGAAAGGGACTTTGTCCACTAAGATAGTCTTGGAAATGAGTCATGACTAACAAGAAATGATTTTCCATGATTATGTGTGCATGCCACAAAGTTTCAAGTTTTATGTTATGATTATGGGGATCTCATTTTCACTTCTATCATTTATTCCATGTTAAGATATTAGGATCTCTTTTGCAGGTTTTGATTTTCAAAAAGATATGATATGATTTTTAGTTCCTTTATTTGCCCTTGCTGAGCATTTGAGCTCACCCTTTTATGTTTTCTTTTCCCCAGGTCAGGAAGATGGATATTAAGTAGAATATCCTAAAAGGGACCCTAGATATGATGAAATAAATGGGAGACACTATAGAAGATTTATGAACCAGTTGTTTATGTTTCCCAGTTTCTAAAGACACTATACATATACGGTCCTTTGTGGTTTTATCATATGTTGTAATAAGTGTGCTTCATTTTTTGAAGTATTAAAAATGTATGTAAAGTATGGGTCGTTATAATTCTTTTGGAGGAACCTTCCTGGAAGCTTCATCCAGAAATTGAAGCCTTCAATGAAAAATTCATAACTCCTTCATCCGGTGTCCAAATGCTCTAACAGTTAGGGAGTGAACTACCAACACATTTATGAACAACATTGAAGAAGTGTTCAATGCGTGAATCGGCCATTTATTGAGACAAAAATGCGCACACTTTCGGAGGACAGAATGCTGCCTATAAAAGGAGGCCCTCCCATCCTTCCAAAATCATCAGTTCGGCACCCAAAGCCAAGGAGGGATCCCATAAGGGCACGGGCCGCTACAGATCCTATATTCCCCCCTAATTTATTCTTTTTATTTTATTTTTATTTTACTTTTTATTTTCATTTGTAATTTTAATTTCTTTTCAATTAATCCATGCATTTTTATTTTTGGTTTCCACCATTTAATTTCTTCTATAATTATAATAATAATAATAATAATAATTAAAAACTATTATTATTATTATTATTAACATTATTATAATCATTATTTACAATTTCTCAATCTTAATTTCAAATTATTTTACTTTCTTTCTCTCTCCTTTTTCGAAAACTATTTTCTTAAATAATAATAATAATAATAAGTTATATTATTATTATTATTATTATTATTTTCACTTTCATTATAAATTATTTAATCTTCCTCTATCCATATCTCCCATCTCTCTCTATCTCCTCATCCTTCCACCATTGTGATCTCCAACTCTTAGAAATGAGAGGCTGACCCGGAGGCTTGGCTCGGGGGGAGGTCAAGAAGTTAATGAGTTTTCTTTAATGTTTATTCTAAATTTGTGATAGACTTGAGTTGTATTCTTCGGCAAGGTGAATGTCCCCGATTGGGTGACGGTCCCCAAAGACATAAAAATCAAGCTATTTATATTCTAGAAAAGAATAGTAATTCAAACATGAGATTTCATGTTTGAGTTATCAAAATAGAATCAAACATATAAAGGAGAATAATGATTGAATCCCTGGATGAACCCCAAACCAAGTTCTTTCTTCCTAACTTCATTCTATTTAGACTTGCATCTATATATAAATTTAGAATTGTTAAATTCCATTTCATTGTTCTAAATAATAAAAAAAACCACAAAAAAGAGATAGTTTTGGTGAATTAGAATAAAGTAAGTGAACCAAACTGAAAGGCTTCTCAAGAGAGACGACCCTGGTCAGCCACTGTGCTGTACTAGGAAAAATATAATTTTTTTTGTCCACGCCTCGCGACAGGCACGCGTCAAAACTAGCGCCGTTTCCGGGGAGCCAATCAGTTATTCATTTATTTTTTTTTCTATTTTCACATCTTAAGTAGATTTCATTTAAAAAAAAAATATACTAAAAAAACATTCTTGATGGATTCAAATTCTGATTATTATGCATGGAAAGATTACTCACAGGTGCATCAACACCAAAAACAAGAAGAAGATTTTATAAGTGCTCAAGTGCAAGAAATTATTGAAAGCATTGAACAATTGACAAGAAAAGCTGAAAGAGAATTTGACTATGTTCGTGCATTAATGGAGCATCCCAATACTGATCAGGATCAAGAACCTGAGGTGGAAAAAGATGATGACTTGCCTGATGAGCTACAAGTGGGAGATCAAGAAGGAATGAATGATTTTTTTGATTAAATGTGTGGAACTTCCTGATCTTCCCATACAATAGAAGGAAGAAAATCTAGCACCAATGAAGGAAGAAACCACCAAAGTGTTGGAATTTGAAGTTAAGATGGAGGAGCCCGACTACTTACCTCCATCCTCAGAGAGTCTACTCCAACAGGTACTTACCACTAAGGTAGAGATTGAGGTTGAACCGACTCAGGGAGTTGAAATATTATTTGACTCTATATCTTCTAATTTTATTGAATCTGAATTCTAATTCACTCTTTGTGATTTCGATTAGATAGATTCAGACAATCTCAGCTATACCTTGGAGGATGACGAAGAACCTGGATGTTCACCTGCTGAGGAACATATGGAGCTCCCTGGACAAGTTGAATATTTATTGAAGGAAGATCGTGAAGAGATGCTAGTGGATTTTCTTAAGGAGACCATGAAAAAATATGCTTACTTTGATGGGGAAGAATTTTATCTTAATACTTCTTGTTTTAATTTTATTCAAATAGAATTTCACTCTGAATTTCCCATTGACTATTGTTTTGATGCAGCAAACCTTGAGGAACCACTGGATTGAGAAGAAGAGGTTGCACAAGTAGCAACCAAGAAGAAGGATGATGGTCCATACTTCATCCTACCCCCACTATTCAAGATATACCTCATTGTGAAGCGGGAGGATATGGTGTACTCCATCCATGGATCATTACTCACCCATAAAGCTGAAGCACAGGCTGGGAAAAGCCACATGTGGTGGTTCAAATCAAAGAAGCTTCATCCTCCACCCGACTTTGGATAATAGCTGGTACTTCCCTCTGGAGGAAGTAAAAGAAGCCAGGTCCCACTTGGGGGATCTTACCAAGATTTATCTTTAAATGCTTTCTAGGAATTTAGATTTCAATTTCTTTTCTTTTCCTAGATGTAGTGTAGCATGAAGCCCCCTCCCTTCTATATTTTTTGAGATTAAATGACATGATCCTTATGTTTAATTGGGTTGTTTTCTTTTATAGGTTCATAATGGTTGAAGGAAGCCCCATACAATGAAGTGGAAGGACAAAGTTTCATGAAAAAAGGGAGTTCAATTTTAGTGTTTTATCTTTTAAACTCTCCACATTTTAGTCCACAACATGTTTTGATCTTTAAAGATAAAATTGCATGCCCACACTTGAATTAATGTTTTACTCGACTTATCTAGGAGACATGAGTTTCTTAAGAACCTAGTGATTCCATGTTTTAGATATAAATGTTTATATGATTAAATGATTTAAATACAGAATTTTTTTTTTAAATATGAAGAATAGATATTTAAATGATAACTCATGATTTGAAGGAATTAATTAATTCATGTAAATGAAATTTCTCAACCATGTTTCATGCTTTGAATTTCTGAATATTATTTGAATTTATTTATTATTATTATTCATGCCCTGAGTGATTGTCCAATGTTATATTTCTCATTACCTAGAGGATTTCTAGACCAAGTACTTCCTATTTATTCTGGAGCATATTTCTTGAGTGATCTTGGGACAAGTAACCGACCAGAACTTGTATTGAAACTTTTCAAAGCTATGACTGTGCAAAAACACATTTAAAATGATTGAGGAATCCTTTGAAAAGATAAATTTCTTTAAAATACCACCTTTACGTCAATCCTTCATTTAGCCCATAGAGACCATGAATGACCTTTATAGGGATGAGCCATGTTTCAAGCCATTTTTATCCATTCCTACCCAACTCTTGGTATTTGCATGATATTTCAAAGTTGAAGTGTGGGGGTAAATGGAATCATGGTGGATGAGATGATACAAATTGTGAGGAAGAAGTGTGGGGGTGTTATTGTCAGAATTGTAAAAGGTTGTGAAATCATTCATTATACTATATTGTTTTCCCCTCTTGAATTAAAAAAAATGAAAAAATCGATAAAATGATCAAAAAATAAAAATAAAAAATAAAAATGGGTTTTGATTTGGGAGAATAAAAAATCATCATTTTTTAAACCGACAATCATATGATTGTATGTGGTTAGGTGATGGATGTGAGGTTTTATCTAATCATAACCTTCGAAAAAATAACAAAAAGTAGTAAATAAAAAAAATCAAGAGGGTGTAAAAATCATTCATTATGCTTACATGATCATAACCTTTTTTTTTGAGTTTTGGGAAGTGGGTGTTGCTATTTTTGAAGGGGAGAATTTCATTACACTTTTACATATAATATCATGCATTGTACTTCAGAGATTGTCCTCCTCCTTGAGCCTTAATTTTTAAATCATCAAATCCTACCAACATTAAGCCTTAGAGTCATTTGAACCTTTATTGCAAGTCCTCATCATTTTATGTGTCTTTTCTCTTTACAAAGTTGATAAAGTAGTTCATTTACAAGCATATGGATAAGGAGTATGTTCTCATGATATGAGCATAAATCTACTTGAATTGTATCATGAGTGATGAGAGAAAAAAAGTGACGTAAATCATGACATGACATGTTTAATAATGATGAATCAAGGAGCTTGAATGAATGAAAGGATAAGTTCCATCAATTTTCAAATGGGAAAAGTAAAATATGTGAATTACTTTTTTCTTTGAAAAATGGGAAATTTAATCGATATTTTATGTAGATTTTTGAAAGTTTGATTTTATATTGAAATTTTTTTGATTTTCTTGCATTGAAATTTGAATATTGGTAACATTGGTGTCCTCTGATTTCCATGTTGAGATTTAATGCTTGAGGACAAGCATGGTTTAAGTGTGAGGGTATTTGACAGAGCAAATTTACGTGCATATTTTTGATCAAATAATGAGTATTTTTTAATGTTTTTAGATGATAAAACCCATGTATTTCGTTGTTTTAATAAAATTATTGACAAATTGAGTTTTAGAATGAAAACGAGAAAAATTGTAAAAAGTGCATAATTCTGGATTTTTGGACAGATTTATAACACAGGGGTATTTTTTTCATTTCATAAAACATATAATTTCAAATTCAGTGAATCTAATTTTTTTAGAATCCTGATTTTATTTCCTTCATCTTTGTTTGCTAGACTAGGATCTGATTCAACCATCTACTGGTCCTAAAAATTCATTTAAGTTTGACATTTTTCTGGGCGGACAGCATGGACCACCCCACTGTAACGGAACAAAAACATGGCCTAAACATATAAAAATGAGGTTATTATACCTGGTATAGAACGAGGACAGAGATTTCTAGCTCTACACAAAATTTTGTAGAGTTTCAAAGTCATTAAGGTGGCCATTGAATGACATGATTTTGGAGGAACCTTCCTGGAAGCTTCGTCCAGAAACAAAATTCCTCAATGAAAATTTCATAACTCCTTCATCCGACGTCCAAATGCTCTAAAATTTGTGGGTGAACGACCAACACATTTATGAACAACATTTAAGAAGGGGTCCACGCGTGAATCGGCCATTTATTGAGACACCAACGCGCAAACCTTCGGAGGACAGAATGATGGCTATAAAAGGAGGCCCTCCCCTCCTTCCAAAATCATCAGTTCGGCACCCAAAGCCAAGGAGGGATCCCACCGGGGCACGGGCCGCTGATATTTCTCTATTCCCCCCTCATTTCTTCTTCTTATTTTATTTTTATTTTAGTTTTAATTTTCATTTTTAATTTGAATTTATTTTCAATTAATCCATGCATTTTTATTTTGGTTTCCACCATTTAATTTCTTCTATAAAAATAATAATAATAATAATAATAATTAAAAACTATTATTATTAATATTATTAACATTATTATAATTATTATTTACAATATCTCAATCTTAATTTCAAATTATTTTACTTTCTTTCTCTCTCCTTTTTCGAAAACAATTTTCTTAAGTAATAATAATAATAATAAGTTATATTATTATTATTATTATTATTTTCACTTTCATTATAAATTATTTAATCTTACTCTATCCCTCTCTCCCCTATCTCTATCTCTCTCATCATCCTTCCACAATTGTGATCTCCAACTCTTGGAAATGAGAGGCTGACCCCGAGGCTTGGCTCGGGGGGAGGTCAAGAAGTTCATGAGTTTTCTTTAATGTTTATTCTAAATTTTTGATAGACTTGAGTTGTATTCTTGGGTGAGGCGAATGTCCCTGATTGGTTGACGATCCCCAATGACATGAAACTAAAGGTATTTCTATTCTGGAAAAGAATATTAATTCAAACATGATATTTCATGTTTGAGTTATCAAAATAGAATCAAACATATAAAGGAGAATGATGATTGAATCCCTGGCTGAACCCCAAACCAAGTACTTTCTTCCTAACTTCATTCTGTTTAGACTTTCATCCAAGTATATATTTAGAATTCTCAAATTGCATTTCATTATGATAAATAATTAAAAAAACCACAAAAAGTGATAGTTTATGTGAATTAGAATAAAGTAAGTGAACCAAACTGAAAGGATCCTCAAGAGAGACGACCTTGGTCAGCCACTATGCTGAAATAAGAAAAATATAATTGTTTTTGTCCACGCCCCGCGACAGGCATGTGTCATCCATCGATCAAAATCTTCTTTTAAACAATAAAATTCCAAAACAACCTTTTCACTTTCATTACTTCCCAATGCTACAAATATTTTTTCAATGGAATTAATCCATTTTTATGATACCAATGGATTATTAGATCCATTAATATATAGAGGCTTATATTACATAAGGTGATCCAACAAAGGTGAATGACAAGTTGTTTTATAAATGAAAGGTTATTCATCATATTCCGTGTCAACTTCCGTAATGTGGTAATGATTTACTTAGTTCCAACTCCAACTGTATTTGTTTTATCAGTAAGGAAATACCTACATTGACTACATGTGTTTATTCCATTTCTCCTATTAGGTGTCATCTCTAAATAATTCTACACACTGAGTAAGATCTTAATCATCCTAAATATTGATCAATAAATTAAAATTATTAGATTCGGTTCCCTAGAACTAATTACATTGTACTTCAGATTAATTTTATATCCAAAGAAGTGAATATTAATATAAATATCTTATCACATACTGATTATTCTTCTAAATAACAATTATGTGATAATTTCCTAGAGTATATGTCGCATTGATAACATCTTAACAGTTCCCCATTATGATGAAAACATTAAGATGCAATGAAGAGATCTATTAAATATAGTTTGGATGTTGGATAATGTACTATGATAATACACATGATATGTAGTCCATCAGATGTGAGTATTTATAAAAAAATTATGATTATTCTCATGAAATTCACACTTAGTAACCTCCACGATGACGGATTATGATAATTGACCTACTGGTAGGAATTTTTCTTATTTTGGTGTAATAAGATATTCCTATCTATGAGCATCTGTAATGATCCTTAGACTTTAATATTATTATTAATGAATGTTATGAATCACACACTTAGATATATATCATAAACCAAGATGATATTAGTTCATGGAGAAGTTGGACATATTGGGTGCATCGTGAATGAAATGTTATTAAGAATAAGTTGAGGAAGAATTTTAACCTTTCACCTTCATGAAAGTTGATCTCTTTAACCTTAGATTAAATTATGACTATCATATAAATTAAATGGCCATAATATAATGGGGTTTATTTCATATAGTCAATGAAAGAAATATAAATAAAATAGGATGGTGAAATGGATGTGAAACCTCCTTGATAAGATATTGAAACAAAGAAATTATAAAACACAGTGAGTATTTGTATGTAGTAGTTAACATTACAACATTAAATTATTTCTCTTGGGTTCCTTGACCCATTTCTAGAAAGTAATCTTGGACTTTAGGAAATTATGACTCATGACAATGAGAAAAAAATCCTAGATGTCCACACACTATGTGTTTTTGTTGATCTCTATTAAAATCAATTTGAATTTAATTAATGAAATAAATATTATTACCAAGACCGATGAAAAATTTTATTACAGTTTTATTGATTACAAAAATTAAATAAATATTTGTTTTCCGGTATTTGAATAAAAATATATTTATTTATTTTATTGGATATTTAATAAATATTAATTCACTAGTACGTTAATAAATATTTATTTACGAATAATATATTTATTTAGGTATTCAGTAAATGTTGAGGTGTTGAAAAAAACCAAGACCATATCTAGTGATAAATGATTAATTACAAGCTGGTAAATATTATTTATCATATGCGTATTTTGTGTGCAGCAAATAATAATAATATTATTATTATTATTATGTAGCTTGAGGTTTATTAAAGGTTTTAGTATTGTTTATGGGCCGACATGAAATTAATAAAATATTCTAATATAAACCCTACCTCTATAAATTTACCATTATGGTAATTGTGTGGGTAGTTGAAAATAGAGAATTTTTGCATGAAATGAATTATATATTTAATCATCCTCCTCTCCCCTCTCAATAATGTGTACACAATAGAGATTACTACAAGATTGAAGGTTGATCAATCAACATGAATGACACAAGACAATTGATTCACTGTGCTAATACCTTGAAATCAATTGGTATTGCTTGGAGATAAAAAAGCATGTGTTGGTTACCACTATAGGGATTCAACCCTAGGATTCTCATATCATAATGAAGATAATATCAAAAGGGTATTTTGGAAGATGAAAAAAATCATTTAAGAGAGGATCCAAAGAAAAGATATTTATTTTCTTCAGATCTAAATAAATTAATAATAAATTTAATGTGAAAGATCCTCATTCAAGGTTTCAAGAAACAGAATATTCAAATAAAATTTTATATATTTACCACCACCACACACTTCTGCTGCTCGAAGAACAAAAAAGTGGTAATAGAGAGATAAATTTTAAATATATAATTATTTATTTGATTGTTGATCCATATGCAATAATGAGTGAATTTTCACTTCATATTATTCATTATTCAATATGATTTGAATTAAAATGTTATTGACATATTAATTATGTTCTTTTTGTGTTTCATTTTATTAAAAGTCTATGAATAGATGAAGAATGACTAGAGATACCACTGGGAACTATCAATTTTTGGCTGATAAGATAGGGTTACATGATGTGCAGTCAGAGTACATTCCATGCACCCTATTACGATGCACTTAGACATGTAGTGGAATAAACGCCATGCCAAATAATTATTAAAAACAGTGTATGCCATGTGTTTACCAGCTAACCTGACACATGCTTATCAGATACATGATGTTTATACAACATACACACTATATAGTCTACCCAGGTTAGAAATGTAAATCGTATAATCTGTGTGGTCATTATACATGGTCAAAAAACATGATATTGACAACCTAGAGAATTAATTATATACACGACATGTATGTCATGTACACAATGTGTAGTGCATCAATTATCACATATGAGATACCCATTGAGTCCTCAAAATTTTATTTGGACACACAACATTAGAAATAAATGATTTTCTTCTTGCCATCACATGTCATGTAGTCTCTTGCCCGATAACATGTTGAGTATTTTGACGCGTTTATTGGGAACACGAAATTTAGACCACATGGCATGTAGATATCCTATACACATCATGTGATCCAATTGAGATACACTCCAAAGAACCTGGTAAGTGTCTCAATCACATGACAAAAAGATAAAATAGCGTGTAGATGGTATGTACTTGCTTTGTAGTTTGACTGAGTCAACACACTGAATCCCCAAACATGTAACTCAGATACAAAAAAACCATGGTACACATTGTTTAGCTGGAGTACACATAGTGTTGTCTCCCATTAAAATACAGAATTAAAAATTACATTAAATAAAAAAATTTATAGCATTAAAACCTTATTTTATTGATTGGAACAACATTGTGTGTTTGAAAATTTAATAATCATTTTAAAGAAATTTAAATACTCAATTAATATGTTATAATAAATATGGAATTCTTGGTTCTACTATTTATTTTTGAGGAATTAACTAAATGATGGGTATCTCCAATTAAGTTCGTATGATCATTAATATGAAAATTAATTAATAAATTAATTTATTAATTAATTAATGCAAACATGTTTATCATAATAATAAAGGATGAATATATAAATGAATGTTGTCCAGTTAATATTGCATACTCATTTCATGTATGACCTATACTGATCTTGACTAAGACTTATGTATGTGTTGGAATTTAGTTAATTTAATTTATTGTATGGTTTTTCAATTATTTTATATTAAATTAAATTATGGCTTGCAATTCAACTCTCCTTCAATTATTATGTAGGTTCTTTATGTCCATGGTTATTTAAGTAACCCCCTCTAAAAAATCCATTTGTTCCCCTCACCTGCATATGAGTTATAAATACTTGTAATTAATGGAGCATCCCAAAGCGTGTGGAGATGGTTCAAGACAGAACCACAATGATGCTGACTTGGTGATACACTGGTGTAGAAGTGTTATTCTCTAACTCATGACAAAACTAGAAAATGGAGTTATTCCCCTAGATCCTAGGTTTATTTATTTTCCCCTCAATAAATCAACCGTTAGATAAGCTCATGATTGGTTCATTTAATTAATTAATTATTTTTTTATACATTATTTAATTTAAATATGTAATTCTCTAATTACTTAAATAAATAAATTAATATACAAAGATCAAATTTAAATAAAGGTATTATGCATAAATGGATTATACATCATGGTTAATTAATTAAGTAACATCCACTTAATATTAACATGATACGTAAAGGATAAAAAAGATAAAATTTATTCATAATTAAATAAAATCGCTCAACCTAATATTAAGTCAGACTAATCCTTCCATTACTTTATTGAGAATGAAGCCATAAAACAATGTTTAGTACATTGAAAAAAATTCAAAATACTTACTTTTATCAGGGAGTTCTCATAAGGGTATTGGGTTGAATTAACTTAACATAACTATTATTGAGTGAAGGGCCATGTCTGTTCAATATAATTTTGGATTCAAGTGTTGAGGAAATCCAAGTGAGGATTCTAGGATAGGGGAGTCCACTCAATAGATCAAGGAGATGTAACCCCGTAGTTGGAAAGACCGCCTACCTAATTAATTTCTCAACGTTTTCATGGGTATGATATGGATAATTAATAAAAGTAATGGGGATCCATGACATTATAATAAAGTAGCGAAATCATTCCTTTAATTTGGGAATGTACCTATAAATAAAAAATTTCAGATGTGGTACAATAATTTATATGATCCAATATTATCATAACGTTTGTATTATGTTTTTGGAATCCCCTATTCATGTTCTTCCACCCTAGTAGGTGAGAGAAAGTGAAAGATAAGCCTACTAGAGATATGTCAATGATTCTTCTTATATCTATTGTATTATATTATCGACCATTAGTAGAGATTTGATGATAAAACATAAAGACATTTATGCTTACAACATAATAACAAATCTCCATTCTCTTTAGAAAGAGAAGGAGATGCATAAAATAAATAAGATTGTCAATGACCATATCATTGAAAATTGGAAGAAGGTAATATATCTATTGATCATGATTTCAAAATTCTGGGGGTATATTGATCGATTAAAAAAATTGGGATTCCACTTAGATAAAAAATTATCCATTAATATTATATTATTGTCCTTATCTTCATGATTATACATATTTTTCAAAGCCCGGGTAAAAAAATGGATAAGTCACTCAGGAAACTTTTTTCCATACTTCATAAAGAAGATAAGGATGAATATAAACTAGTTTTTCACACCCCTTATGGTGAAAAGTTTGAAACAAAAGGATAATAGGTGGGTCTTATTACAAATTCATTCTACAAATAAAGGTGGCCCGGGGACTCGACATTGTGACTGGTGCCCAACACCCCAACCCCATACCACCCCAGCTGACTACAAGGGGAAAAAAGAAAAAGAAAAAGATCCTATGGATAATATAAATCCAAAATATCCTTCAAAGAGAGAAAGGATTCATGGTAAGAGAAATAAACATGAGGCTATTTTCTTCTAATGTATAAATTTCGGAAATTGGAGAATAAATTACAATTAATTGAAGAAGCAAGCAGTTGCATCCACTTCAAGAATATTCATCAATATTATATTAATCACTTTTATAGTAAATGAAATATTATTAAAAAATACATGTATTTAAATATAGTAAACAAGAAAGAATAGAAGGGTTATAGAGTGAACTCAGAAGGAGCTAAGAAAGTTTGATTCCTATATCATCCAAGGGGAGCTCGCTACTTCTCATTAATAAATGGATTAATTATTGTCTTTAATAAGTGATACCAAAACATTTATCTCATTTTCTATCTAGATATAATGAGTCATTATTTTATATTTAGAATAAATTTTGTTATGTTAATTTAAATATTAAACAATTAGATTAGAAACTCTTAAATCACATATATCCATGACAATTAATGATGAATATAAAATATAAAAATATTAACTAGTTTTGGAAAGATAATATTTGTCAAATAAATCTGAATGTAATTGACTTTTTATTCCCTTTAAATTGTTTTTAGTCTCAATTGAGCTATGTAAATGGATATAAAAACAAACCAATTATCATGTTTTAGATAAAGAAACCTTTATACATAAAGGTACATCACAAAGATTTTACAATTGGTTCAAAATGGCCATGTTAACTACACTAAAGGTAAAGGTATCTTATATACTTCATGAGATTCCTTTAAGAAATTTTAGAAATACTTAGTGAAGTAAACCAGTGCACTTGGTAAAGATAGATAAATCTCTTAAGATGGCATGATAGAAAACATCTTATCCAAGTAATCATTGATCATACATGCAAAGTAAAGATTATCCCAAACTCACATTTCCTTATATACATAAATTAATTTATGAAAGTAAAATGAATATTAATGAAAATTCATATATATTGAAAATCTTCCTTTATACCATCCAAGAAACATTTTGAGAATAGAAGTTCAATAACTAACAATATGAAAAATGTATTTTATAATGTAAATTATATCAATTGGGATATAATAAGAATCTATTACGACACTACTATAAGTGTTCATTGAAAACACATTTTTTAAAAGCTGTTATTAACTACAAATGAACATTAAAACACTTAGGTGTATCTATGTTAATGATCCTATAGTCACTAAGGATATTACAATCTAGTCAAGATCGACTATATTTCCAAAATGGAAACCTATATATTTGAAGATAGTGGGATAAGAATTAATTTCCACAAGTTAAGACTCTGGATGCACATAAGATAGCACATGAATACAAGAATACACTGATCTTAGTGGGAGGAATAGTTCCATAGACACATACTGTATATTAATTCATATCCTATTAGGTGGTTTACATTCACCACCATTAATGATACATGTATTATTATTTCATAATAATGATCCTTAAAGAAGTATTAAATGTTAATATGATAAGATTGCCAAGTATATATAAATTAAAGTAATGGAATCCATGTATCAATATTCTAGATTTCATATTTTTAATGTTTTAAAGACTTAATAGTACTGCTGGGTATTCAAGAAAAACTATGAATGGATGGTAATATATGGTACCAATAAATCATGATTGATTATTGAAATTTTAGTCTATGCCAAAACTTATTCATCTCCGATCGAGAATAAAATTAGTTTTTAATTATACTTGTCAAAGAATACTTATATAATTATCATATCAAGATATCGATTAGAAATTCCACCTCATTTATAGGAATACATATTGAATATGTCTATATAACACAACCAAAATGAGACCCTGTAGTATATGTTTACTAGGCCTAACTGAATGGGGTGGTGAAATCACTAAATTCCAAAAGAAATGTAGATTACACAAATTAATTTATGAATAAATCGTATATGATGATCATAAATTTTTTATTTTAAATGAATAGGTGACATGTGTTTCTATCCAGTTCGTGAGAACACTATAAGTTTTTCAAGTTAGATATGTTGTTAATATTTGTAAAATATTTATTATGTCTAACAAGTTTTTTAAGACTAAGGAATGAAATTTATCCAAGTTTGATATAAAGTAACAACCATGTTTTGGGGAAAAATATCTATAAAAATAGTTCTATGTGATTTCTAAATATAGTCATAGTACATATTTTAATAAATTATTGAAAATTACATGTTAAAATAATTTAATAGTAAATTATTATTGGTATATAATCTTTCCATTAAAACATACATGAGAATTGAAAGCGATTAAAAAGTTTAAAATAATCTCACAATCTTAACTGCTAGGAATTCATCTAACATTACATGATATGTACCGATGTTTAATATTAATGATGCATAAATAATAATAGGTGAATATAAAATCAATCTAACATAAATGAATAGATTGGTAGTAATAACTATCTGACAGTACTTTGAAAAGTAAACTTTGACAAGTTCCTGGTGTCTGGAGAAGTGAGAATATAAGTGATTAATGTAATTGAACATTTATATTCATTTAGTACAATTATATCTTGTCTCAATGATAAGGGTATAATAATATGAAAGAAAAACTTTCTAAAATGAGTGGTTTCCATATCTACAATATATGGATTTGTTGTGACTTCTGATATATCTTAAGAAGAAGTTTAGAAAACGTCATGTTTAGATTTTGGTTTCTACCAAAAGAAAGATGTTTATAATTTTATGATGAACTAAGAATATGGATTTAGTCAGGATATTAGTATTTTTACATTGGAACAACATGTGGATACTCAGTTAAATTCATACTAGATGAATTTTCTCAAGATAGACATATTGTAGTAAATCGTTATTCCATATAGACATATAGAATAACCATCCCTATCTATATAAATAAGGTATACCTAGAAAATATAGACATACTAAGTAAAAGCATGTTTAATATGTGAGGAAAAATTGTCATTAGTAGTTGGATGTAGTGTAAGTGGGAGTTTGTTATACTTGGTTCCTTATAACTAACTAATTTTTATTTTAGATTACTTATATATTCAATGAAATGAATGTTAATATAAATATATTATCCCATATTGATTGTTCTTCTGAATAACATTGATGTGATAATATCGTAGAGTATTTGTTGCATTGATAAGGTCATAGAGGTTCCCCACTATGATGATAACCTTAAGATGTTCAGGTGATATCTACTAAATATAGTTATGTGGTTGGATAACATACTTTGATAGGACACATGGTATGTAGATCATCAGGTGAGAGTACATTTAAGAAGATGAGGCTTATTCTCACGAGGTTATCACTTGGTAATCTCTAAGAAAGGTGATTTTGAGAATAGTCTTCCTAGTTATAATATCACATGTTTTGGACTCAATGGATATTCCTATCTGTGAGTGTGTGTAGTGGTCCTTAGACTTTATGATTATTATTAATGCATGTTATGAATCGTTTACTTAGATGTATTTCACAAACCTTGATGATATCAATTCATGGAGATATTGGATATGTTGGGTGCATCATGAATGAAATATTATTAATAACAAGTTGAGGAAGGATTTTTCCCTTATATCTTCATAGAAGTTGATATATCAACACTTTTATTGAAATATGATATCATATAAATTCCACATCTACAGAGAAATGATGTTTATTTCAGATAGTGAAAGAAATACATATCAAAAAAATAGGTTGATGGCACGTGCGTTCAACCTGCTTGATGAGGTATCGAGACAAAATGATTATATGATATAGTGAGTGTTTGTATGTGGTTTTCAGCATTGTGACCTTACGTTCTTTCTCTTGGGTACCATGAACCATTACTAGATAGTAATATTAGACTTTTGAAAACCTGCCTAATGCCAATTAGAAATAATCCAGGAGGGCCACACACTAAGTGTTTCCATTGATCTCAATTATATTCTATTTAAATTTAATTAGGGACATAAATATTATTCTCAAGACCTAAGAATAATTTTATTCATGTTTTATTGATAGGATAAATCAAATAAATATTTATTATCAAGTATGTTAATAAAAGATATTTATTTATTTTATTTAATATTTAATAAATATTTATTCACTGGTAAATATTATGTATCATTTGTGTAAGTTAGTGCATGGAAAATAATAATAATAATAATAATAATATTGTTATGTGGAATGGGGTTTATTAAAAGTTTTTATATTGTTAAAGGGCTGACATTAAATTAGAAAAATATTTCAACCTAAACCCCACCTCTATAAATAATTTATTATGGATACTTTGTGGGTAATTGAAAATAGTGAATTGTTGTGTATAATTAATTTTCTCTTAGATCCACCTTCTCCCCCCTTTAGAATGGAAATGTAAGAGATGTTCTTTCAAGATACAAGGATAAGACATCAATAGAAATGATGCAAGATAATAGATTCATCATGCTAGAACCTAGAAGTCAATTAGCATTGCTTAGAGATTTAAGGAACACATGTGGATCACCGCTAGAGGGATTCGACCATTGGATCCTCATATCACAACAAAGGAAATCTGAAAAGGGTCTTTCAAAAGATCAACAATATAATTGAAGAAAGGATACAAAGCCATGGTATTTATTTTATTCTAATATAAATATAATAATTAAAAATATAACATGAAAAATCCTCACTCGAGGATTTTATAAACTCAATATTAGAAGAAATTATAATTTATCTCCCACCACCGCATGCTTCCACTACCCCAAAAACCAAAAAAAAATCACTATATAGTAAAATTTCTCAATTATTATCTGAAATTATAATAATTATCATATTACGTATGTTCATTTAAAATCTAGTTCCCAAGGTTTTTACACAATGTACTCTGATACCGCCTATATAATCCCCAACTCTAGTAACCCAGAGCCAGTGTGTTCTTTATTACATTTGCACTATAGATAAATAATCATATCTAAAAGGACCGAATATATTATTAGTCTTGATAAACTAAATTTCATATTAAATTTAAATATTAAAAATTTCTATATTTATGAGAATTTTCCCTTTGAAAAACCACTATATCATCACATCTGTGGGTTTAATTTTAAATTAAAATTTTCCAATTATGTGAATGAAATTTGAAAAAATGGATCACATATTTGTAATAATAATAGTTTATATTATCTAATAAGTTAAAATTAATTTTCTACCATTATTAATAGTAAAATAATTAAAACATAATTACCACGGTTAAGGTGAAAATGGGTTTAACAGAGGTTGAACTAAAATTATAATGTGTAAAATTACCTTGAAAGTTTTCAAAAACCCATAATCTAGACATATTGGGAACATGTTTCTTATATTATTTATAATGGTCCATTTTTTATCCTGGAGACATGAGAAAAACATGGTTACACCTTTTTCTTTTAAAAAAAATTCTATGTGTGTCCTATACCCCACTTATAGATGGGTGCCCCCTTTCCTCTCCTCTTCACACTTCCAAAACCCTATGGTTCATCCATGTCCTAAAAAATGACTTCCTTAATTACATAATCTCATACTAGAATCCATATTTTTATCATAAATCCATATTATGAAGGATTTTTGTTCAAACCTAAGGAGGTTACCCGAAGAAGAGGTAACATTCTTGAATGGGAGTTTTTATTCTTTCAAATATTATTAAAACATGATAATTTAATAAACTCAATAAATTAAATATAATGAGATTTTATTATGTTATTTCAATGACCTGAATCCATCTTATGTTCCCTTAAATAGGAAATGATAATGTCGCTCGTGCATACGATGAACTACCGCCTCACGAATCGATGTGAAACATTTTCGATCAACACCTCTCGTGGTTGGGTATGGTGATAGATATAATATATATATATATATATTATAATTTTAAAATAAATTTACTTATTTAAATATATTATCACATATACCATTTTAATTTTCATTCATTGGGTGATACGATAACGTTGAGTGTGTGTACGACGGACTACCCCCTCGCAAAGTGATGTGATTTTTTTTTCAATTATGTATTATATGGAATGTAATAAGGGATAAATTTAATTAATATATGTGATATATAATAAATAATAATTAATCTGAATAAATTATTATTATTTACCCCCATTTTGTTTCATCTATCATGAAAACAGAAACAACATTCATTCATACATACGACCTCCCGTCAACATGAATGGTGTAATTAATTTTTTATCTCCAACTTTTATGGATTAATATAAATAAATAGGTAATTAATATATATTATATTTATATAATGTTTAAAATTCTATAAATTATAGAACCATGATCAATGGAAATTCAAAAAAAATACCAAACCAAAACATACGTGAAAAAACGAAGCAATTATTACATGAAACGTAATTTTAATAAGGAATTGTAAAAAAAACAGGTAATAAAATGGTATAAGTACATCATATATCATATGATAAAAAAATTATTTATTTTAATATATTTATAATATATTTATATTTACTATATAACAGGATAGAGCACTTTTCAGGCAAGAGGAACTTAAGGTAAGGGATTTGTTTCTCAATTTTCCTTCTTCGAGACATATGTTATGTTATAAAAATATCTTATTGTATGAGGTGTATATACAAAACCATTGACATATAATGTCTTAAAATTATATACTTTCATTATATTTTATGTTTAATTTAATTTTATTCATTCATGGGTCTTATGATATAAAGTTACCAAAGTTGTAAGGGTTTTATGATATAATCTCATCATTTATCAGGATAGTTTATGTTTATTATTCTAATAATGAAATATTATAATAAAAATCTCAATAAACACATGAAATTAATTATAATATAGTTATTTCATGAGAATACAAGTTTTCTCTTCAGTTTCATCTCTTTATATACTCAAGAGTTCAAAAGAATATTGAAAAAAATTGTCTTCATTTATCTATTTGGTCGAAATACCTTTTTCTTCTTCAATATCCAAGTTTTTTAAAAATATCTTAATGTTATTCAAACAATATATTAAAGAATCTATTTTCCATATTTTTCTTTTTAAAAATTGTTCTAAAATTAATCTTCATGTCATTTTCGAAACAAGTCCTATTTGGATTTTGTTGAAAATATGAAAGGAATCTTTGTTTTAACATGTATGACGTAAACAATATTTCATACCATCATGAACATTCAATGATTTAAAAATTAATTTATAAGATTCAAAGTTCATTTTAAAGAAAAGGATTGAAAAAATATTTAATTAAATTTTAGTGATTTTAAAAGTAGAAAATATATTGTCCTCATTAAATATTTTAAAATTATTTTAATGTTTCATTTTTAAGTTTCAATGTTTATTTTCAAAGAAAACAATTTCCAATATATTTTAGGAATTTTTACCAATTTTAAAGTGGAAAGGATATTTTACTTAAAAAATGTTTTAAATGATTTTTAAATATCCCCCTTTACATTTCCAAAGTTATTTTAAAAGAAAAATATTTTAAAAATATTTTATGTTTAAAAGTGTTGTTAAAAGTGGAAAGACTATTTTCTTTAAGAAAATTTCCAAGTGATATTTCAAAATCATTTTCCATAAAAAATTATATCCTTTTATAAAATTATGATTTATTAGGGATAATATTTAATGATACCATCCTTATTATTTATCTATATGGTTAATTTTTATGTTAATGAAATATTTTTGATACCCATTTATTTTTAATTGGTTATCCTATGGTGAATTTATAAAATGGTAATGAAACTTGTTTTCTTTACAAGGGTTATGTTGTGATGGTATGATGATTGTTTTATGATATTATGAAAAAATAAATATTGTTTTAATTATGAGATGGGTGGGAGATATATCTCCCTCCAATGCATTTGGTGCAGCTTTCTATCTCATGAGATAACGATGAGAAACGAGTTGATGAGATTGATCCACTATGGGAAATAGGTAAGTCCAAATCCACAATAGGAAATAGGTTCATCTAGATCAAGAATGAAAAATAGGTGATGAGTCCTAATCCACTATGTTGATAATCTAGGTAGTTACCTTGATATATGAAATGATTTTATATATTTATAGTGGTGAAACACTTTTATGACCTGAGCTTATGGTTCATGATTTATTTATAATTATTTTTACTCTTATGGCCCATGTTTTATGAAATTATAATGTTTTAATCCATGAATCATGTTTATGATCCATTATAGGATGGGTATGAACTTCATAAGTTATGTTCACATTCAGATACCATTATTCTTATCTTATTCTTTCATATGACCATATATTGATATCTCTATGTTTACCCTCACTAGGTATTTGAGCTCACCGTTTATAATGTATCCCTTCCTAGGTTATGAAGAAAGGTTTAGGTATGGTATTAATAATAGGATTAATGTAGAATAATATATTTATGGGAGATGTTGAATATATTTCCTAAAAAAATAATATTGTATTTTTAGTGTCTATAGACACTAAACTATTATGGTCCTCGGGCATGTGTTTATGAAATGTATGAAATATTTATCTAAAAATATGTGATATTTATGTATGAAAATGTTGGGTACTTATAATTAAAATAATATTTCTTAAAATATTTTTCTTTTTAAAACTATTTAAAACATGTTGATGATGTTAAATATCATAAAATGGTTATAGTAGTGGAAACTTTTTCTTACACTATATAAATTAATAAAATCATTCCTTTTGACTTTTTATAAAGAATGTTATAACTAAAATTTCCATAAAACATTAGAAAGGTAAATTTTAAAACATTTTAAAAGTAAAATATAACATAAATATTCCTTGATAAATCATTTGAGTAAATAAAAAGAGACTTTGGATTTTTTTTTAAAAATATGGCCATGTAAGAAAAATATACCTGATCAAAAAGGGAAATAAGATCAGATTTTCTTTTAAACATTTCTTTACTTGATTCATGTTACAGAGAGAGGAAAATATAAAAAAACATGGGTAAATCTTAAATATAAATTGGATAATAAAATTTATTGATTTTATAAACTATAGATTATAATATTCCTTCATTGAGAATATAGTCAATAAAAAAAATGAGATTTGTAAAATAAATTATTACGTCTTGGGTAACTTCTAAGTTTTAATCACTTGAAATAATAAAAATTAATTAAACATTTATCATCTAGAATAAATATATATCCATGTTAAATACATCTAAGGATAATTATATACACCAAATAAAAGTAAATAGGTGAATAAAAACAAATGTGTCTCAAGGGAGTGAAAATTGAGATAAAATCCCTCACAAAGATCGTATCAATGAAGTGAGAATTATTCAATGAAGTGATTATGTGTGACAAAATTAATTACAAAAAAAATAAAAAATAAAAAAATAACACTATAAAAGTTAATTTCACACATAATCATATAATAATATAGTTAATGATGTATAAGTTTAACACAATGAATGGAAATTGTTTTAAGAAACCCCTTACCTCAAGTTCGAATTGCCTTGTAAGTGATTTAAATTTTTTTTATAATAAATTTAAATTTATTACAATTAAATAATATAAAATTATATATATATATATATTATAACATATATGATCCATCTATAACATCTTATAACCCATTTTATAACAATCTTTTATTATTATCACTTTTTCATGTGTTAACAACTTCGTTTTTCATGTTTGTTTTGATTCTGTAGTTCCAGTACTTGTACTTTGATTATAGTTACATAATATATATAATTTTAATCATATTATAGATATAAAATATATTCATCTATATATATAGTCATCCATATAAATAAGAGATAAAAAAAATAAATTACACCATTCATGTAGATAGTAGATCGAACGTACGCATAAATGATATATTGAATTTATGACGGATGGAAATTAAGAAAGGTAAATAACAATTAAATTTTATATAATCATTATTATATAATATATTTCATATATATTCAATAAATATACCGTTATTACCATCCATGTTAAAAATAAATGAGAAAACGGATCACATTGCTTCGTGGAGGTGGAAGTCCACACATACACACAAGGGACGTTATCATTTTACAATGGATTGGTAGGTTAAAAGGTTGATATAATATTATAATTTTACAAGAATAATTGTTTTATAAATATCATATATTTTCATTATCTTCATATTTATAACCATCCAAATAAAGTGGTGATGAAAAATGAATTACACCACTATGTGGAGACGGTAAGCCGTACGTATGCACGAGCGATGTTTTTTTGATTTCTATAGGGTGTAAAAGAGATAGAAAATGGTTTTAATATACTCATAATAACAACAAAGTGTATTTATAATACTTTAGTTACTATTTTAGGATGGGTAAAATATATTTAGAGTAAGTAGAAGAAGAAATAAATTCAGAAGAGTCGGTAAGGAGATTACCAATTCTTTAAAAGGGATCCTTTAGATCTTATCTTAAGGGTCCTAGACTTGGTATTTTGGGAATTCTAGAACTTATAAAAATAGATAATGATGTTTAGAAGTTATTTTGGAAGGTTTTGGTGGAGATAAGTGGCTTTATGTGGCATATATAAAAGAGATAAGGGGTGCCCTTTTATAAGGAAGGGAATGTACACACTTGTAATTATAGAAAAGATTAAAATATAATGAATTAATTCTCAATAAAAATGATTATAATTATTATAGTTTTAATGAAAAACTTTCTATGGTTGAAATATCATCATATGAAATTTAGATAGGTTTTGGGGTTATTTTAAACCTTATCTTTTTGTTTATCCCCATGGTTAACTAATTTTAATCTTAATTGTGGTAATGAATTTTTTAATATGAATGGGTTATAATTTTACTTATAAGGTAAAAATTGGCCCATAAATGGATAAGAGATGAAATTTTTGATCATATATTACCCCTTTCATTATTTCATGTTTTTTTTCTATTTTTAAATAATTTAATAAAATATTATTTTAATAAAATATCATTAATGCAATTTTCGACACCATTCATTTAATTTGACTTTAAATACATCTAGAAAAATATGGAATTCGAATATAATTCTTTCACAATTCCCTAATATGATATATTAATATATAAAATTCTTGGAACAGAATAATTCATCCAATTTTTTTTTACATTTATTATTTTTAAAAATTATTTATTTTACTTTTCTATTAATTGAATAAATTCTATGTGGGTGTTGAGTAACATTTAAGTAAATTATTAAATAACTAAAAATTGAAAATAAATTACCGTAATAAAAATATTTACTTCATACTTCAAATGAATTTAAAAATGAAGATAATTTTTTTTTATCATTATGGAAAAAGATTAGTGATTTTGATGTAATGATTGTGACATTTTATATTTATTATATTCTTGAAGAAATATAATGGTCAATATCAAAGAAAAAAGTCACAAAGTGGCCATATTTTTGAGAATTTGATGGAAATTTACAAAATAAAATCATAAAATAGGATAAAATAAATTTCTAGTGAAATTTTAAAGCCTTATCCCAAATTTTTAACCATGTTTTACCAATTTTTTCGTTATCGAGGTAAAAAATATCCACTAAGGTTACTATTCATAATAAAAAAAAGACCTATTTTCTAAATTTGAACCTCCTGATTTCAAATATGGGATCTATTTTTCAACATTAAATTCCAATAAGTTTAAGAAATCAATTTTATTATAAATGCAATAAACAAAATGAAAAATATTTAAAAAGTATTGTCAAGATAAAAAATGAACTTATACAAAAATAAGAAATAATATTGATTCAAATGTATTTAATTAGATTATAGATAATTAAATAATAATTATTTTACAATGAGATAAAATTCAAATAATAATTGACCTTTTTAGTGAAAATAAAGAACAGTTTTACAAAAATTGGTATTTTTCACTAATCACTAAAAAATCAATCTTTTCATAAAAATCCAAAAATTTCAAACTTATTAAATTTTGATATTATTATTTCAAAAATTATTTCCTTTTTATAAATTCAATTTCTAATATTAGTATAAAATAATTACATTTACCAAGCACAAAAATAAATAAAAATCATTTTTAAAGAAAATGTGTTTTTAAAGTGTAAAATAAATTTCCCAAAAATTGTGTTCTAATTTCCTAAGAATTAACAAATAAATTTTTATTGAAAAGAAAATTTTATATATTTCATAATATTGTTATTCCTATTCATTCTATCTAATTCAATGTATAGGTTGTAACAATCTCATTTATATAATAATATTTTAATAGTTAACATGGTTTTCTAAACTCCGTGTTGCGTGTAACACAAGATATAAAAAGAATTAAATTTATTCAAAGATAAATATAATTTTATATATCAGGTTGTTACAAGAAACATCTCTGATCCTTATATCATTGGTAGTAATTTTTTTAGTAGAATACATATAATAATTTGGTATCGATGTCTCTGATTCACCCTTATATTTGTATTATAATCTTATTCATCATTCACATTAGGGAATAAATCATTTGAAATCTCCATTAAAGGGAGTGAAAAAAAAATGATCCTCCTAAAATGTGGTTGAAAATTTTGTGATAGGGTGTATGTGTAGTGTATCCTTCCCTTAGTGCATTGGAATCTACTATGACCAGTGGTATATAGGTAGAAACACCATCCAAGGGAGTGTTGACGTTAATGCCACTTCCAACTAGTTTAGTCATAAGTAGAGTGACCTTTGTATGATGGCGGTGGTTTGGTGGAATATGGATGTAGTTGTTATAAAAGAGAATCTATGTTTATTCAAATTATTCCTTATTAGGGGGTACATAGTTAATTTAACATGATCTTTAGAGAATATTATCATGTCATATGATGATGGAAGAAAGCATCAATATTGAATTTCTAAGGGCATCATAATAATAAATGACATGAATCCATGTTTAAAAAATCATATACAACATGGTTGTGACACCCACCAAGTCACTGATGTATCTTATTATGAGATTTATTTATTTGTTTATTTTTCTTGGAGATTTTAAGAGTTAGTAGTTAAAAATCTAATTTTTTATAGAAATACGCCCCAACGCATGGGTAACCCATGGTTAGAGGAAACTGTATGACTGACAATGTAAGAGGGTTGTTTTAGGGTAATGTGGTTTTTCATAGATTTAGAACAAATTTTCTAACCCTGTAGGTGTTTCCAGAAATCACATGACATTTTTTTGTGAATATAATTGCTCTCACATGATTGAAACACGTTTTTCCTAACCATGCGGCTAAACTGTGTGGTTTGCATATATCATTAAAAAATGGATTTTTACCATTTTACACAATCAATTTTATCTCTATTTGGAGTATTTTCTTCCTCCACATGTACATAAACCTCTCCCTTAGTCTTAGAGCTCTTCTCCCTTGGATTTTGGTGTATTCCTTACTTCCTTTTTCAAATTTCCTTCATGGCATGCTTGGATTTCCCTTTATTTTTTCTCTCTTCCCCCTGTTAATCATTGTTCAACTTCCATGTATTATGAAAACCCTATATTATGATTTTTATGAACCTAGGGTTGTTTATGGGAGTTTAATGTTTTTACTTTATGTATTAGGTTCATGTTAACATATTCTACTTTAATCTTTTGGATGTTTTTGAAGACGACATGTTTTAGTTTGGTATCATGGTATGTGTCTCTATTTAAGGGTTAATTTCCTCGTATTTCCTTTGATTCATGATTTCATTTAGTTTTTATTGGTTAAATTTACATTATTTTGTTTGAATGATGATAACTTATACTTGTTTAATGTGAATCAAGGTTTGTGTTGGAAATTTGGTGGGTTAAAGTGGATTTTAAAAAAGGAAGTTATTTAAATTCACATTATGTGTTTGATAACATAACTTAAGGAGGATTTTTAGTTTTTAACATATTTTCAAAGGATTTTTGAAATTTTTTTTACCTTGAGAAAGGTTTTTTTTTTATAATTGGCCTGTTTGATTTATAAAAATTGATGCTTTTTGATGTTTATGTGTTTTTTATTTAGTATCATATGGGAGCCCTTAGGTTTGTGTGTTTTCATGAATTAGAAAAATATAACCTTATCCTATGTATTTTATTATCTAGGGACTATTATCCAAGGGACTAAGGGAGAATTTGAGAGGAAGACTGAGGGAGATTCCAAAACATGTCCATATGGACCAAGAATGCCCATGGAAGTATAATTGGCCATGAGAAAGATTAAGAGATCTTTAAAATTGATGAAATTAATTAGATGGATAGAAAACCATGTCTTATACTATTTCAGAATAGAACCTAATGGTAAGATCCCATGGTTCTTATTTCTTATGCCTTATTTGATTTGGATTCCCATGAATTTATGTTTAAAACACATTTGGCTATATATATGGTGTTGATTATGCTTATGCATATGAAACGTTTGGTGGTGTTAAGCATGACTATTCTGGGTGGATTAATTTTTTTATACTTAATCATTGTTTATAAATATTTTAGAGATATGAATTTTTATGGAGGAAAATAAAAGGAAATTTTAATGTATTGTTTTCAAGTGAACTTGTTTTTAAAAGTGAAGTTGGTTTTGAAAATGAGTTTCAAAATATACTTATAGGTTTTCATGGATAATGTAATTGTATATATTCATGGTGGTATCCCATTAGTATTTGTGCCTCACACTCTGTATTTTCCTTTGGGAGAATGTGGACCTTGTTTTGTAGGAAATAGGTAAGGGTAAGGGAACCATGTAGTATGGTGACCCTTCATGATTTCCAATATTTTTGGTTTTTTAGGATGGTGGAGAAATGGTCTCATGGAGTTTAGACCATGTATAATAGTTTTGGGTTTTTGTATCATTATAATGTTTTGTAATGGAATTTGGGTCTTTATATTGGTTTTGAGACTTTGACTATATATGTTATGTATATTAATTTTTTTTCATTGTGATGTTATAATGTTATGATATTAATTGATTCATATATTATAATGTATTTTTATATTTATTTATGATAATTACTTTGTTATTGTATCCCTCAAATTCATGTATGGGTTTTTGTTGTATTTTCTAAGGGGGAATCCATTCCAAAATAGTGATTTGTGATGCCCTCGTGCTTTTCATTAGTCCTTGGTGGATGAGAACATGCTTCAGGCCTTATGAAAGAATGACTCAGGTCGAACCAAGAATTATAAACTTATTATAGAGCGTATTTTTATTTATAGGTTAGTGGTACATAGGATATAATACCCGTGGGCCTCAAGGGGTAGGTCCAAAGGAGTTCATGAATAACTCTCTATCATGACAATATTCATGTTTTCAAGGGTGATCAAGAGTTATGTCTTAAATACGAACCTTTTGGATTTTTTGTGTGTGGTGATTTGAGGTTTTTGATTGTTTTCTATGGGTGTTGGGAAGAAACTGTGAGAGATTTGGATAAATTTTTAGTTTTAGGGAAATGTAGATATGAAAATAAAAGGTTTATAGTTTTGGTACATGGTTAGTGGTTGTCGTGTGATGACTGTAAAACCATGTCTACAATCTTCCAGTTCTATTTCACATGGTTGGAATAAGGTTTTCAAAATTGTGTGTCCAAACCACACATAATGGAAAAAATGTTTATAATTTTAATTTGTTCACCCCTTATAAATTCATAAGTGTTTTTATGTTGATGTTATTGGTATGAGAACTACGATAAGGGTTTCTTGTGGTTTAATGGACATTTTTTGAGATTTAATTATGTATTGAATTAGTTTTTTATCTTATGTTTAATAGAAAATGCCTCCTAGAAGGTCCTCTTTTAGATGAAGTGAGGGAGGTAGAAAGAATGTTATGTAGGAAAATCCTCCATTTGATCCTTATTTGGTGGGATCGATGGTCTAACGATTCAGTACTTAGGCCAATGGGATTAATGATGTCAGGCACAAGTAGTGGACTATATTAAGAAGTTCACTAGACAGAATCTATCAGTATTCTATAGAGATAATGGTGCATATAATCCCATGTAATGGATCAAAATTATTGAGCATATATTTCTTTTTCTAAAGACCCTTGAGACCTTGAAGTTTAGATTTTCCATGTACATTTTGGAAGAATCTAGTAGAAAATGGTGTGAATCCATGGTGGAAGAGAAGAGGCATGAGGATTTCACGTGGAGTACATATAAAAGTATTTTAATTAGTAATTTTATCCTAAGAATCTAAGGGTGGTGATGGACTAGGGGTTTATGATGATGGAGAAAAAATACAATTCAGTGATGGATTGTGGTACACGGTTTACCATATTAGTTTATTTGGATCAAAAGATCCTCATGAATGAATATGTCATGGTGAAATGTTTTGAAATGTTTCTCAAGGATGAGATCAGATTGATGACTGTTCACATTTTCCAAATAGATTCTTTCCAGGTGGTGGATAATGAGGTGATGGATGAGGTGGAATTTGCACAGAATATAGGTCTTAGTGTGGTTTCTTCACAAGGTAGTGGTAGCTAGAGTTATTCCTCTATCCATATGGTGAATTTGGATGAACCTCATCGAGGTGGTTTAAAGGGTTATTAAAAATCGTCAAGTTTGGTGATAGTGGATTCCTCTAATAATTAGATGATGACTTGATACTAATTTGGGAAGTCAGTCCATGTCATACTTGATGGCCTAGAGGTTTGTAGGATGTGCCATCGATGTGGGCACTCAGGTCATGTTTAGCGCTTATTTTAGAATTTCCATCATGGTAGTGGAGTTTTTTATTATTTTTCTAAGGGTTTATAGGTATGATCAGATGCTTCTAATGGTCTGTGATCTCTCCCATAGTCTAGATGGGATTCAGAACTTTTAATGTTGTTGGTGTTGTGCATCACCATCTAGGGAATCCATTTGGAATCTCTTTTGTATGGGCGACTAGGTATGTTTTTGGTGGGGCTTCGTCAAACAAACTATGTGTGCTAATATTTAGGGAGAGTCCATAGAGGAGTTCTTGGAATCCCAGTTTCATGACAACCACTTAGTTGGAGATGATGTGAATGGACTCATGATGGTGATTGTGGTGGGTTTTTGGATCATCTGTGAGTCATGTAATTCATAAAGGAATAGATCCAAGGTATCACTTTTAGGTATTAAGTCACATTTTAAATATATTGTGTCCTACCTCATATTTTTTTGGGAGGTGAAGGTAGCATGGGTGCGATGAGAGGACTTCTCCTACTGGTTCTCTTAATCCCGGGTGGAAGTGGCTGTCTTGGATGGGGTCATTTGGTCATATGGTTTCTTCCACCGCAAGGCTTAAAGATGAAGGTAGATGGCTCCCGTGTGGAAGTAATTACACATGGAGGAGGACTAGTGTGGGATTCTAGTGGTGTTTTTATTTGGATTTATCATCTTCTATGGCCCATTGAATCCCTTGGGTGATGAAGTGTGGGCCATAGACAACATCCTAAAGCTTTGTGATCTCTTCAACCTGATTTTATTTGTGGATATGACTGATTCCTATACCCTGATGGGCTTCCTTGGATCTAACAATTCTTTTACTTAGGATCTTGAATATATTATAGGGGATTGAAGGATTCTCTTTAACCAAGGTAATGGAACCTTCCACACATTAAGAGAAGGAAACATTGTTGTAGATGACCTGGCTCGTTGTGCGAGTTATGGTGAGAGGATTACCATCCATCATTTCCTAGATTATTTTCCCCTGGATTTTTTAAACATTATCTTTGGAGATGAATTTGTTCTTCACCACTATCATCCCCATACTAATTTTCTTATTCTTCTTATTCATGTTTTTAATAAAAAGTAATGTTTGAGTGAGTGAGTAGAGTTAATTCAATTCATGATGGATCTCTTTACTCCATAGGTAAGGAATTGGGATAATGTTTTTAAATTCCCATAATATCTTGTTTTAATCATTTAAATGAAAGTTGTGTGGGGATTACTCATGTTGAGAATAGAATTTTTTGATCTCATAATCAGTATATACTGGATAGTCATGTTCAAATCTCAAATTGACTATTATGATTGTAAGGCCCAGTTTCTACCACCAGATGAGAGCACTCACATCTTCTAGGGTGAGTGTGATACTAGGTCAAGGATGGAAGGGAATATTTTTATATACCTGGGATCAATTTTTTATCAGTTATAAAGGTTATTATTTAGTGTTGTGGAGAATTTTTTTAGTGTAAATTTTCAAGTTGTTATGGACTAGTACCCTGAATTACTTTTAGATAATTTTTCTTGGTTTACACACTAGTGATAGGTCATGTTTACTATTTATCTAATCACTGATATGAGTCTCATCTCTTTACCATCATAATAGATGACTCTAGTCAACATTAAGGAGTTAAAGGTTTATTTAGAGGACCTTTAAAGAAAGGAATTTTTTATCCTAGAGTGTCACCATGGGTTCCACTAGTTCTATTTTCAAATAAGATGGATGGGAGTCTAAAAATTTGTGTTGATAATAGTATGTTAAACCAGGTGATCATTAAGAACAAATACCCATCGCCACCAATAAATGATCATTTTGATCAACTTAGTGAAGCCCATTGGTGTTCAAAAATTGACCTAAGGTTAGGGTACCATCTGTTGAGGGTCTAAGACAATGATATTCCTAAGATCACATTTTGGTGGTGGTATGTAAATTTTTAGTATCTAATTATGCTATCTAGATATACTAATTATCATGTAGTCTTTTTGGATTTGATGGACCATATATTTTTCAAATTTTTGGACTCCTTTAGTGTCATGTTTTTTTGATGACATATTGGTATATACCATGATATAGGAGGACCATGGATATTATCTAAGAGTTGTTTTGGGAACCGTGAAGGAGAATCACCTGTATTATAAGTTTTCCAATTTCTAGTTCAGAATCCAAGAGTTAAAGTTTCGATGTCATGTGATTTCAGTGAGGGGGATTTCAGTGGACCTTAAGAATATTATAGTGGTCATGTCTTAGGAGTAAAAAAACTTGTTTTAGATCAGTATAATTCAGGGTTTTCTTAGGTAGTACAATTTTTTGTTGGGGACTTCTCTATACTATATCATCCATTGAAAACATTTACTTGAAAAGGTGTGAAATTTGAGTGGAGTGAGAAGTGAAAATTTTCTTTTGAAGAGATGCAAATTCATTTGAAATTAGGTCTTTTAATGGCTCTTCTTAATATTTGGAACATATGTAAAATGTATTATGATTCCATAGGTGTGGGTTTGGGATGTGTGTTGACGTAAGATGATCATGTGGTGGCCTATGACTCTTATTAGATACACCCACATGAGAAGAATTACCCCACCCTTGACCCAGAGTTAGCAGATGTGATGAAGAAATCCAATAATTGAATCCATTACCTCCTCATGCATTGATTTATAGTTTATTTAGATCATAAGAGGTTGAATTATAATTTCATCTTGAGGGACATAAACCTCAAACATAGTCCCAGGGTGGAATATCTTCAGACCATTTATTTTGGCATCACATATAACCTAAATAAGGGGAATGTTTTTACCGATGATTTTAGAATAATTTTACTAATCTAAGGAGTTAATGAATCTATATATGTGGGGGTTGTGAAGGGTTTATTTGGTGATCTGAGTATATAAGCACATAAGGAAGGAGAGTTGGTGTTTTTGACTGGTGTTAATGTCACTACCTCTCGTGTTAAATAGGTTTGGCATGAGAAGGCATCCAACTCTAATTAATAGAAGATTAATAGAGATTTAAATGTTAAGGAGACATCAGGTGATTGGTCTCAGTCTCCTCACAGAACTCTATTCTTCAGGAAGAAGTTGGTAGTACATTTAATATTGAGACAATAGGTGATGCACAAGGGAAATTATTCTAGTTGATTCATTCACCCTAGGTATACTAATATGTTTTATACTCATAGGATTCGTTATTGGTGGATTGGGAAGAGGTATTATTTTTTGGATAATGTATCATGATGTTTTACTTATTATAGAATCAAAGAAAAGCATCATAGGCTAGCCAGGTGGCTCCAGTCTATTGGAATTATAGTATAGAAGTGGGATGAGATCTCTATGGACCCTTTTTAATGGTATAACTCATAATACTAGTTGGGAATATTATATTTGGTTTATTATATACTAGTTGACTAATTCAACACATTTTCTTCCCATTAGAGTGTAAGAACTCAAAAAATATATTTCAATTAACAATGTATTTATTGCATTACAATAACTTTTATTATGTTTTACAATAGAAGCACATAGAAAGACCTAAATTTAATAACAACATTGAACATCATTTATTTATATAAACTAGGACAACTAGGAATAGAAAAGTTATAGAAAACACATACTAGAAACCAACACTTTTTTTCATTATTTAATAATTTTTCTTTTGGTCTAAAAAACTACATATATCAAACAAATATTACAATTGAATACAAATGAAGGATAAATAAAATGAAATATAAAAATATGGGATGGCTAAATCCACTAGAATAATTAAACCCATTAACATCACTATAATAGTGTAATAGAGAGTCAGTAATACATATTCATTTCGAAAGTGATATTGGACCTTTATTCAAATTGAAGTGAATGATGAAGTGTAATAATGATGGTGTATTTATAGGGAAATATGATTCTCTACATTTAGGTTTTTTTGACTAATATAATTGTTCTACATTATGACCATTAGTCAATAAAATAGTTGGTCTGAATTATTATTGGTTATGTAGATGCATTTAAATGATCATCAAGATTATTTATTTATATAATAAAAATTTTATTATTTTCAGAGACTACAAAAATATTCTATTAAAAGTATGTTTTATTTAGAAGTTTACAAATAAAATTTATTTCCATAAATTATATTGTAAAATGGGTTTTATATGATAATATATTTTAACGGATCCCTATATAATTTTTATAATGATAAAAATGATTATTTTTCTTTAAAATCATTAATTTTCATTAAAAATGTTTTTTTACTTAAAAGTTATGTCTATTTTCCCTCCCAAATAGTACCTCCAAGGTTTACTCAAAGCCACAAGGTTCCACTCAAAAGTTTTAGGAAGAAAATATTCAAGGTAAGGTAATTCTCATCTTCTCTATTATTTATTAATATACTTCACTTTTGTGAGTCTTATAAATATAAAATATTCTTTATTTTCATAAACATTAAATCTTCATATAACTTCCAAAATGGCATTTTACCAATAGTAGACCTCCATTTTTTCTCATTATGAATATTCTTTAATCCACGTCATTTACCATTATGTTGTTGAAATCATTTCATGAATTTTTCTCTTTTTCATGAAATATTATTATATTTTGAATTCCCAAACCGCTTATTTACCCATGGGAATTAACCAATAGGTAAATATAATAAAATTATTTGGGTATTTAAATGTATGAAGCTGACATTTCCTTTTCATGGGTTAAAAATTATGTAATGTTCATGTCTTTAAACACACATGTACTCAATGTTTTCATATAAACCCGTTAGTAATTTTCCTCAAGTTATCGATGAAATGATTTATTATGATCAATGTGGCTCACACGAATTAATACATATGAAGGGTTCACCATGATATCTCTATAATGTATTGGGTAAATAATTAATCTATATATATTTAATGTTTTATGATACCTTGGATAATAACCATGGTAATTATGAATTATGACACACTATTTATAGACCTTTGTGATATTCTTATGAATGGATCATTTTTATATTGTATCCCAATTTATATGTTATTATTCATATTATTTCTACTATGATAGGAATTATATTCATATGATAATTCCTTATTGATATGACTCTTCTTCATATGATAACTATCCCCATTATTTATTACCTAACTAGGCTTTATGATCACCCCTTTATTTGACGCTTGTACCTAGGTTTTTATAACAACCCTAGTCATTATTTTACACATAAACATAATTTATTAAAAAAAATATTCACTTGATACAACATAGAAGATCGAGAGGTCTAGTGTATTTGGGGCTTACGAACATTACATAACAACTTAAAAAATAAAATACAATATTTATTGAAAATTTATTTTACATGACCACACACATTCCTTCGTACTTATCATTGCATGGGATAACCAGAGGACATTCACAAGAAAAGGGAAAGTTATAAAGCCTAGTAATGGATTAAAAAAGTCATAACATGAAGAATATAGTAAATTCTTAAAAATAGGTATATCAATGGAGAAAAAGAGAAACATGAACATAAGGGCATGATATAGCATGATTAGCATAACATGGAAATGTGGAAGCAACACATAACATGATTTTAGCATGTGAAAAGGCTCGTGACACCTAAAGCATGAGTAAAACTTAATTACACTGGAATTAGCTTTAGTAAACCCTCATTTAACTTGAATTATATTGATTAAACCCTCATTTCACTTGACATATCATGATACTAATCTTTATCCAATGCATTGGAGTGCTATCAAGGCGTACCCTTCTTAATCATTTCATTTCATGCATACGTGTGCCACATGGATCATAAAACATGTATTAATTAAACACTATAATTTATTCCATGAATAAGAGATGTGGAATACATAAATGTAAGTCCTATATCCAAAAGTACATGTGTATAAGGGTGAATAACCTTGATAGAGAAATGAGTATGGTACTCACTTACATGATGATTTTGGATTGGGAAATGTTGGTGTGACTTCAGTAGCATAACAACATCAAATGGAAATCATAAAATGGGTTGATGAGAGATAAAGTGGTCTCACATAATTTATAAATTAAATGGATAGTAAGGGGATAATTTAACATAATATCCCAACATATGTAAAGGAATTTATATACATAATATAAAATAATTGAAAGAATGTAAATGAGAAGATAGAAATTCCTTACAGAATTTTGGCATGGTAATGGGTGTAAATGGGAGGAATTAATGAGATAGAACTAGGTATATCATCATTAAAACATAAATATGGCAGTATGATGGAGGTTAAAAATCATACCCCAACATTTTTAATTAAAAATAAAAGGGTTTAACAATATAAATAAATTTGGACAAAAATAAGAAATTAAAAAATCCCTTACTTGGAAGTGTGATATGAATTCTTCGAAGAGGCTTCTTGGGAGCTTGAGGTGCCTTGAGAGGATACTAGAGATATTAGGGAAGAGTAGGGAAGTGATCTATGGTTTTTTAGTGAAGAGAAGTGGGAGCATGGGTGGGTTTATATAGGGAAAGAGGAGGAATTATTTATTATTTAGGTTTTGGACACCACAAATTAAAATAATCAAAACCACAAACCAACCCATGGTTTTTCCCATCTTTTTTTCCAAAGAGGAGTGGAAAAAATAATTTCATAAGGACAGTGGCCAAACTTCTTAAAATATTTGGCTTGCTTATGTGGAGGTAAGTAAGACTCTCTAGGAAATCATTTTAAAATGTTAGAATGTTTTATAAGTCTTGGATGGTAAACTAAGGATTTGTAAAATAAATAAAATAAACCTAAAATCTCATTATTTTAAAGTTAAAACATATATCGGCAGAAAATGCCATTAATAGTATTTTATTACATCTGTATTAAGACATTATGATGTCATAAGACATATTATATATTAAAATGGTACTTAAATATTACCCAAAAATTCAACTGTCTCTGAAAATTAGAAAATTTCACCGTTGGATAATTTTGATGCCCTAATTGAAAAAGTAATATTCATTTTATCTAAATAATTTTATAAATATGTGAATTTTTTACTTTTAAAATAAAAACCAACATTTATAAAAAAATCATGGGTTTTGTCAAAAACTGCTTTCAAACCATAATAAATATTACAATTTTATTCAGAAAAATTATACGATATTTTATATTTAATTAAAATTAATTTAGTAAAAATATTAAAATATAATTTAATTCAAAAATATATTAATTTATCATAATAAAATTTTCAATTTAATTTGAATATTAACTAAAAATACTTTTTGTTCTTTAAAAACTACATAAAAAGTAACAATAATAAAATGAATGTGTATTATTTATTCTAAAAAAAATAATGTACATAATCATAGTACTAGGGTCTTGTTACATAACCCAATTTAAGACCCGCATAAGACCTAAGGGTAATGTGTGTGATGGTGAAATACTCTTGGGGTGGCTCAGATAACATTGCTCAGGTGGTAATGTCTATTAACTTTCACTTCTCCCGTAGCCAGTTCCGTTCAAGCTTAATGTATTGAAGCTCGGCTTGGGCATGGTTAAGAGTGAATCCCAGTGACACAACCTCCTTTCCAAACTCTGAAAAATGGGATTCGTATGGAGCAATTCTACTGGATGAGGCCATCACTTCCTTTATCTGAGTAAATTGGATCTGTTAAAGCCCTATATTTATACCTATCATGTGATCACAGTTCAACAACTATATTAGCAACAATGACATTTTATAATGGTATTTTGAATTCTAAAAACATAAAACCAAGAAAGTGCATATTATATATATAAATTTTACATAATAAGATATTTAATTCGATTAATAGGAATATTCATTTATAAAAGTTTGGGTCATTACAATCTTCCCCCCTTAAGAAATTTTGCCCTCAAAATTTCCTTTTCCTTCACTAAAACAGATTTCAGTAACTCTTCTTCATCACTTCCTCTGATTCCCACACTTCCTCTTCAAACTTTTGGTTTCACCATAACTCCTCGACAAGGGGTATGATTTTATTTTGTAGAACCATTTCCCTATGATCTATAATCTTAAAAAAGTTCTCTTCCTAGGAGAGGTCATTCTCCCATGGTACTACCTCTGGATTGAGTACATGCAATGGGTCAGGTATTTACTTTCCCAGGAGAGATATAAGGAATACATCATTTACATGAGATAGGTTCAGTGGGAGTGATAGTTGATAGGCCACTGCTCCAATGCGATCAAGGATCTCAAAAGGGATGATGCACCTTTGACTAAGCTTTCCCTTCTTCCCAAATCTCATAACACTCTTCCACAGTGATATTCGTAGGAATACGATGTCTCTGACATCAAAATCTATGTATCATTGATGATTATCTGCATAGCTCTTTTGTCGACTCTGAGCTACTTTAATGCACTACAGGATGGTCTTTACCTTATCCACCATTTCTTAGACCATTTCTGAACCTAGGAGTATTCTCTCCCCAACCCCATCCCAACATGTCAGTGTTCTTCACCTCTTCCCATAAAGGTCTTCATAAGGATCCATTTGGATGCTTTATTGGAAACTATTATTGTAAGAGAACTCAACCAGAGGAATATGTTGATCCCATCCACATTTGATGTTCATTGAGAATGCTCTCAAGATGTACTCAAGTGTCTTGATAGTCTTCTCATATTGGACATTAGTTTGGGGATGATTAGCTATAATGAAGTTTAGCTTAGTATTTAGAGCATGTTGAAAACTCTTCCTGAACATAGAGGTGAATTTTGGATCTCGATCGGATACAATAAATAGTGGTACTCTATGAAACCTTACCACTTCTCTGATATATAACTGTGCCGATTGATCCAATGAAAAATCCTCTCGAATTGCAATGAAGTGTGCAATCTTTGTAATACGATCCACAATAACCCAGATAGAATTGTTTCCTCTAGATGTCTTCAAAGTCTAGTGACAAAGTCCGTGGTGATGTTCTCCCATTTCCATGCTGGTATGGGTAATGGATTCAACATCCCCTTAGACTTCTTCCTCTCAACCTTCACTTGCAAACATATCATGCACTTTGATGTATACTCATCGATCTCCTTCTTCATGTTATCCCACCAATATTGATATCAGAGATCTCGATACATCTTTGTGTTTCCAAGGTGAATAGAGAAATTTGAACTATATGCATTATCCAAAAATTCATTATTTAACTCCAGATTTGATGGAACACATATTCTGGTCCCGAATCTCACAATTCCTTCTTCATTAACATTGAACTCTGATGATTTCCCTTTTTTGATATTTTATACTTTCTTCTAAATTCTGACATCATCCTTTTGAGCATCCTTTAACCATTCCAAAAGAGGCGGTTAAGAAATCATTTGTGAAATGATTGATGATATTCCCTTCATTATGATTCCCATGTCCATCTTCATCAAATATAAGAATATTGTAACCTTTTCAATTCTCATCAATGATAGAATCACTGGGTCCTTTCTACATAGGGCATCAGCCACCTAGTTCACTTTCCCAGGGTGGTAATAGATTGAGCAGTCATAGTATTTGATCACCTCTAACCATCTTCATTGGAACATGTTCAACTATTTTTGTTTGAATATATACTTGGTTATTTTTTGATTCATATATATTTCAAACTTCTCCCCAAAGAGGTAATGTTTCCAAATTTTTAGAGAGAATATTATTGTAGCCAAATCTAGATCATGTCTTGGATAGTTTTTCTCATGAACATTCAATTTCCATGAAGTATAGGAAATGACTTTTTCATTTTTCATCAACTCATTACTTAGTCCCTTCTTCAAAGTATCACTGAATACCACAAAAAGTTCTCTACTTGTGGGTAGTGTGAGAACGAGTGCAGTGATAAGACTCTTTTTCAACTCCTTGAAGTGGTCTTCACATTCATCACTCTTTGAAAAAATTACTACCTTCAGAGTTATCTTGGTAAGAGGGTTGGTCAATCATGAGAAATTTCTCACAAATCAACGATAACATACAGCATACCCCATGAAGCTACGGATATCCATTACTGATGTTATCCTTGGCCATCCCTCATTTGCAGCAGTCTTAGAGGGATGCATAGATATCCCATTGCTTGTGATGATATGAACCAACAATGATAACTCCTTCAACCAAAACTCACACTTTCTATACTATTCATATATTTTCTCCTTTCTCAAGGTCTCTAGTATAGTGATTAGATGCTCCTCATGCTCCTCCTTGGTTATATAGTATATTATAATATAGTCTATAAATACTATCACAAATTTGATGAGGTAATATCTAATGAATCTATTCATCTAGTCCATAAAGATTACTGGAGAAGTATTGTGCTCCACATAGCTGATCAAACAAATCATCAATTCATGGCAGAGGATACATGTTATTTCTCGTGATTTTTTTGAGCTCACAATAATCAATTTAAAGGTGCATTGACCCATATTTCTTCTAGATGAAGAGGACTGGTGAACCCCATGGTGAAGCACTTGGGTGTATAACCCCTTTATTGAGATTCTCCTGTAGTTGTTTCTTCAGCTCCTCAAGCTCCACAACAACCATTATATACAGAGTCTTCGGTATTGGAAATTCCCCTGGTATAAGATCAATTGAGAATTCAACATCTCTTCTAGGAAGAAGACTAGAAAATTCCTCGAGAAACACTTCATCGAATTCAATCACAATAGGCATGTCTTAAGAATGGTTTCATCCTCAAACTCAATCAACTGGGAAAGATACACATTCTCATAGGGAATTAATATCCACACATGAGATGATGGTGCTAAAAGAGGTTTATCCTCCCTCTTTCACTTGAACAGAATCGGGGGCTGATTCACCTTATGGAGATTGATTTCCCTCTCACAATAATTTATGTTGGCTGTAAATAAGGAAAGTTGGTACATGCCAAAAATTGCTTCAAATTTCACCAAAGGGAGTATGACAAGGTTCTTCAGGTAGTTAAATGCACACATTTTGATGGGGAGGAGTTATATATATGGGAGGAAATGATTGCACCATTTTCTATTCCCCCCATGATATTTACTTTCATGATTTGTGGTGGTGGTGGTATTGCTCTACCAAGCTTTCAAGATAAAAAAAATTGTAGAACCAGAATCAAAATGTACGTTTTATTTTCTTGAATGAATAACTAGAATACCCATAACCAATTTGTTGTTGTGGTTCATTTCGATAGTAGTGATGGAAAAATACCACCCTTGCTGGCTTGGAGGTTGTTGGTTGCCTAAAAAACCCTTGTCATAGGGAACTAGTTTGAAAAGTTCCCCGATTCTTTGTAGTTGAAGCAATGAAAAACACACTAAGGGTCTAACAAAAAATTCCTCACCTATGTTTCAGCCACATGTTTTTCTTGTTGGTAGTTAATGGACTGGTGCCGTTCTCTTTCACACTTAAATCATTCCCTCATCCCCTTCAGTCAATTTCTAGGGCGCTTCTTTCCGCACCTTTGGACAGTGGGGTGATGGATTTTCTTAACACCATTGGATCTATCCATCAGACCACCAGAATTAAATTCCACCATATTCTTCTTATCCCAATGATACCCTTAAGATATTCCAATCTCTATTTCAACATTGAGATCACATCAAACAATTTTCCTCATAGATACCGAAGTCATCGATTTCTAGGGCATTCCATAGGCTAGGTTTTATCCCACCAAAGAAGCAGTCTCCCTTGAATTTGGGGGTAACAACAAAGATGGACGCATATCATGCAAGCCTTTTGAGGGTTTCCTTGTACGTTATGATTAATTTTCACCTTTTTTATTGAGGTTAAGTAAGTCCCTTTCCCTCTTAATTCGGAGGGTGTGAAAAAAATATTTATTGAAAAACATATTCTGGAAATACTTCCATTCCAACACATCTCTCTCTCTCTCTCAGGATTCATATTTTTGATAAATGTCAACCATTGATCAGCTTCACCCTCTATACGATAAGTATCCAAATGAACCTTCTCTTTTTCAGAACATTTAAGGATAGAGAAGATCTTCTCAATGGAGTTGATCCGTTTTTTGACGATTCAGTGATCAGATGATCTATTAAAAGTAGGATGCCTTTGTCTCATGAAGCTCCCAATTGTGAATTGTTCATTCTGTGGGGGGGGGGGGGGGTAGAACTTTCCTCTTGACCCATGTTTCTATATAAATATTGTGTTAACTAAGTGATTATTATTACAAATTTTGTGATTCATGCTCCCATGGGATTAGACATCTCATTAAAACAGTCATCGCATTGATCTTTGATTCCGTTGTTTTCTAGAGTCCCCCTATTACTAGCCAATGGATGTAATTAAAAGATAGTCAAGGGTAACACATAAAGGGGAATCCAATGAAAAAAGGAATAACTTATCAATTAAATTTATTTTCTTAACTTATGAATTTATGTAATCCATGATCTACTTCGTAACATATATTCCTAGTAGATTTTTTTAATTCCCTTAATAATTATTCGTACTAATCTTATGAATTTACCAATGAATATCCACAAGGAGTGTCATAACCAAGAATGAAGAAAGGACCATTTTCATGCACCAGTTCCCGTTCGAGTCTAGCTCGAAGCAGTGTTTTTGGGTTTTACCCCTAGATACTTCTATACGAGAGATTCCACTACCACCTCGTATCCAGACAGAGACATATTTTCTTGATAATACAATTAATCATTACTCACCAATATTTAGGGTTTTTTATTATAATTTGTCTTATTCCTATGACTTTCACTAGGATTTTCTAATCCTAATCCCAAAAATAACTAAACCTATCTTTTGATTCCAACTATATCAACCCTACTATTTATTTCAAACTTATACATAATTTATTACATAAAATATTCACTTGATAAAACATTGAAGATCAAGAGTTCTAGTGTCTCTAGGGCTTAGAAACATTACATAACAACATAAAAAACGAAATACACATCTTTATTGAAAATATTTTTTACATGAACACACACATTCCTTCATACTTAGCATTGCATGGGATAACCTGAGGTCATGCATAAGAAAAGGGTGACCTATAAAGCCTAGTATGGGAGTAAATAAGGAATAACATGAAGGATATAGTACATTATAGGAAATAGGCATATCAATGGAGAAAAATAGAAACCTGAACATAAAGGAATTATATAGCATGATTATCCTAACATGTAAATGTGGAAACAACACTTAACATGATATTAGGATGAGCCAAGGCTCATTGAACATGGTGCATGAGTAAACCCTCATTGCACTTGAATTACCATGAGTAAACCATAATTTCACTATAATTTCCATGAGTAAACCCTCATTTCACTTGACATATCATGAAACCAATCCTTACCCAATACATTGGAGTGATATCAGGGCACACCCTTCTTAATCATTTCATTTCATGCATTAGTGTGCCACATGGATCATAAAACATGGATTCATTAAATATCACAATTTATTCCTAGAATAAGAGATGTTGAATAAATAAATATAATTCATCAATAAGAAAGTACATGTACATAATGGTGAATACCCTTGATAGAGAAATTGGTGTTGTATTCACTTACATGATGATTATGGCCTGGAAAATTTTGGTGTATCTTCAGCAGAACAATAACGTCAAATAGAAATCGTAAAATGGGTTGATGAGAGATAAAGGGGTGTCTCATCATTTATACATGAAATGGAAATTAAGGGTGTTATGGAGAATAATATCCCAACACATGTAATTTAATTTAGATGCATAATATAAAAGAATTTATTGATGAAAATGAGAAGATAAAATTTATTACAGAATTTCGGCTAGGTAACGGGTGTACATGGGAGGAAATAATGAGATATAAAGAGTGATATAATCATTAAAACATAATTATGGAGGAATGGTGGAGGTTAGAAATCATACCCTGACATTTTTAATTGAAAATAAAAGGTTTTAACAATATAACAAAATTAGTACCAAAATAAGAATGTAAGAAATCCCTTACTTGGAAGTGTGATCTAAAGGCTTGGGAGTCGATTGAGAGAGGCTTATTGGGAAATTTGGGAATCTTGGGAGGATACTAGAGAGAGGATGGAAGATTAGGGACGTTATTAATGGGTTTTTAGTGAATATATGTGGGGGCATGGGTGAGTTTATATAGGTAAAGAGAGAGAATTTTTTATTATTTAAGTTTTGGACACCACATATTAAACTAGTCAAATCATAAAAATCCTAACCATGAGTTTTGACCATGATTTTGGAAAAATGGGAGTATAAAACATTATTTTACAAGTATAATGGCCTAAATTTATAAAATATTAGGCTTTATTATGTGGAGGTGAGTCACACACTCAAGGAAATCATTTTAAAATGTTAAAATGTGTTATAATTATTGGAGGGTCCACTAAGGATTTGTAAAATAAATCAAACAAACCTAAAATCACATTATTTTAAAGGTAACATATATATTGGCCAAAATTAACTTTTATTGTATTTTATTAAATCACTAGTATCTCATAATTATGTCATAAAACACATTATATATTAAAATGGTATTTATTTTTTACCCAAAAATTCAACTCTCTGAAAATTATGAAAAATTGACCGTAGGATAATTTCTACATAATGATTCCAAAAATAATATTCATTTTATCTAAATAATCTTTGAAATATTGGAATTTTTATTTTTAAAATAAAAATTGGAATTTATCAAAAATTCATGGGTTTTGTCAAAAACAGCTTTCAAACCTTAATGAAAATTACAATTGTATTCATAAAAATTATACGATAATTTATATTTAATAAAAATTAATTTAATAATAATAATAAAATATTATATAATTCAATAAACCATTAATTCTTCAAAATAGATTTTTCAATTGAATTTGAATGTTAACTAAAAATACTATTTCTGCTTTAAAAACAACTTTCAAAGTAACAATAATAAAATGAATGTGTATACGTTATTGTATACAAACGTAATGAAAAAAATCATAGTGATAGGGTCATGTTACATAACCCATTGTAACGCCCATATAATACCTAAGGGTAAGGTGTGCCACGGTGAAAGACTCTTGTGGGGGCTCAGATAACATCACTTAGGTGGTAATCTCTCTTAACTTCCACTTCTCCTGTAGGCAGTTCTGTTCATTATTAACGTGTTGAAGATCGACTTGGGTTTGGTCCAGAGTGAATCCCAATGACACCACATCCTTTCCAAGCTCCCAAAGTGGGCTTCATATGGAACAATTCTACTGGATGAGGCCATCACTTCCTTTATCTGGGTAAATTGGATTTGTAAAAGCCCTATAGTTATACTAATCATGTGATCCCTGTTCAATGGAAATATTAGAAATTGTAACATTTATTAACGTTATTTTGAATTAGAAAAACATAAAACCAAGGAAGTCCATATTTCATATAGCCATTTTACATAATAATACATTTAATTAGATCAAGCAAAATTTTCATTAATAAAAGTTTAGGTTGTTACAATTATGAGATGTTGTAAAAGTAACATAAGAAGATTCTATAAATAAGATTATCAAGTGGATTATAAGCATGTTTATTGTTTATGTTTTTCATGTATTATATTCCCATTTCCAAGACCCTAAACATTAAAATATCTTATCTATTGTTAAATGTTGTACTATGTAAAAAAAGTTTAATTAAATAAAATGGTGGGTCTCCATATAAAGAGTTGATGAAGGTGGAATAGCTCATGAAATTTTATGTTTGACATATAATCAGAAATCATAGAGGTACATCAATGATAGTTTTTTATCAGGATAACCATTTTTTACTTCTGGAATTTGGACGAGTCTCTAAGAAGTCATAGGAACCTGATTAGAGTTGATCACAACATATCACTTGCATATGTATAGTTAGACTTAGCAGGCCATCTAGAATCTTGAGGATATGATTCATGCACATGTGATTGCTGTAAAGGGTTTCTAGAAGATGCATCTATCATTGGTTTTTTTATTATAACAATAGTTACCATGCCTCAAACACGATAGACCCTTTTGAGGCATTGTATGGGAAGTCGTGTTGGTCCCCATCATTTTGGGTTGAGTTGAGAGAGAATTATCTTATGGGATCAATTCTTCTCCTTAAGATAATAAAGAAAGCTATATTTATTACAAATAGGTTATAAATATATTAGAGTCACTAGATATTGAATTAGGATCATCATTATCACCCGTTAGAGTTTTTGGTGGGTGATCAGGTGTTCCTCTATGCATATTTTCAATTAAGACATCATTTCGTGGAAAATCCAGGGAAGTGGGTTTCTCATAATGTTGGAACATTTTAGATTGTGGAGTGTCTTGGGATGATAGATTATCAGTTTAAATTAACACCATATTGAACCTCGGTTCATGAAGTCTTTCACATATCTTAGTTGAAGAAGTACCATCAAGACTTATCTCTTGTGATAGAGTGGGAATATTTAGAGTTAGTTCTTAACACCACCATTATGGAGCATCCAATTTTTATCCTATATTATAATAAAAAAGTTCAACCTGAAATGTTGATCCTATTAGTTTGTGTGCTTCAGAAACATGGTTTCAATAGCCAAGTGACTCTGAAGTATGTTGTGTTGGTGTGGTACAAGGAGAATCACTTGTTTTTTCTAAGGATCCTTGAGGGATTTTTTTGGATAAAAAGTGACACGGTTTAGATAATTGTGATACCCTCCAAGTAACTGGTACATCTTATTTTGAGATTTACTTATTCATTTATTTATTTTTGGAGTTTTTAGGAGTTAGGTGGTAAAAATCCTAATTTTTGAAGAAACAATCCTTAGCACATGGATAGTGAATATTTAGGTGAAACCATACGTGTAACCATGTAAGAGGGATGTTTTGAGGACAATTGCGGATTTTAATGGATTTAGCATGGTTTTTCTAACCATGTGGGTTTTCCCAAAAACCATGAAGAATTGTTTTGGGGAGACAATTCATTTACATAGTTGTCTTACAGTTTTCTTGACTATGCATCTAAACCATGTAGTTTTTATAGTTTATTAAAATAATGTATTTTTACCATTTTCTTTATCAATTTTAACTAAATTTGCCCTCATTTCTTCCCCCATACGTGGACAACCCTCTACCTTGTCCTTATAGCTCTCATCCCTTGGATTTTTTGGATACCTTTCTTACTTTGGTGATTTCCTTTAATGTGTACTTGGATTTCTCTTTATTTATTCTTTTCTCCACCCTTTTTATTTTATTTACATGGAATATGGAAACCTTATAATTAATTTTGGACAAAACTAGGAGTTTATATAGGAAATTCATGATGTTTATTTATGTATTAGGTGTGTTAGGACCTCTCCTACTAGAAGCATATAGTTTTCATTAAAGGTGGAAACATTTATTATGTTATTGAGGTATTTTTCTATTTAATGGTTATTTTCTATGGATTTCCTTTGATTCTTGATTTCTTTTTTTATTAACATTAATTTAATTTGTGTTAATGTTGATTACTTATCCATGTTTTATGTGAATCATGGTGTCTGTTGAAAATTGGGTGTCTAAAAGTGTCTTTAAACAATTTAATTGATTTAAATTAAAATGATTTGTTTGATAAAATACTTCTAGGATGATTTTTGGTTTTAAAAGGATTTATATAGGAGGTTTGAAATGATTTTTACTTTTATAAAGTTGTTTTATGATTATGGTATTGCTTGTTATATAAAAATTATCAGTTGTTCTTGTTTATGTGTTTGGTTTCGAGTATCACATGGGTGACCTTGGGTGTGGGTGTGTGCATGCCTTAGATAAATGAAACCCAACCTATTTCTTGGATTAACTATGGAGGGTTATCCAATGGAACGAGGAAGCCTTTGGGAGGTAGGTTGAGAGAGATTCGAAAACATTTCCATATAGAATGAGGATTCCCATGGAAGTATTGTTAGGATTGGGGAAGACTGCGAGATCATTCAAATTGGTTAAGTTTTCTTAAAAATCTAAAAAACCATGTCATAGACTATTTATGGGAAGTCAATAATGGTTAAATCCCATTGTGATTATTTATTATGCATTTTTTTATTTATATTCCCATACTTTTATGCTTAAAACCATTTTTCTCGATATATATATTTATATATTATATTACTTGTGATTATTATTATTCCATGTTTGTATGTGTTAAGAATGTCTTTGATGGGTGGATTAATTCCTTTTACATAAGAATTTTTTATATATAAATTTGAGATAAGAAATGTTTTATAAAAAATAAAATGAATTTATAAAGTGTATTTTTCAAGTGAACTAGTTTTTAAATGTGAATTTTATTTTGAAAAATAGTTTCAAACTAGTCTTATTGGTTTTCATGAATAAAGGCCTTACATTAATCCATGGTGTAATTATTATAGTATTTGTTCTTCACACCCTTTATATTCCTTTGGGAATATGATGATCTTAGTTTGGATGAAAAATGGAAGGGTAAGGGAACCATATAGTATAGTGGTCCTTATTAATTTATGATTTTCCTTCTAGTTTAGTATGGTGGAGATGTGGTATATTGTAGTTTAGCTTGTGTAGATAATTTTTGGGGTTTTATATCATTTATATGTTCTGTATTTGACTTTGGGACTTTATCCACATTTTTATTTTTTTATTAGATGTCATATGTACATGTCCTGTTTCTTACATTGTGATGAAATGATGTTATGATATATGCTATAGTCATTACTGTGTATAATCTGTTGTATGTTTGTATATTTTTGTACTACTTGTTTGGTGTGGATATCCAATTCATGGATGGGTAATTTAGGCATCTTTTAAGGTTAATACACTACCAAGTAGTGATTTGTGATACCTTTGTTCTTTTCACAATCCCATGACAATCAAGAATGTGCTCTGAGCCTTATGGTGGAATGGCTTAGGAAAGGCCCATACCGACTTACACTAGTTCAATACAATGGTCCTTATAATGATTGATGGAGAAGGGAATGTTTTCTACTCTATGATCTTGTTGTCTCCAACCAATATAACATTTCCAACATTATAGGGTGATAGATGATATATCATTTTTAGATGGAGTCATGTGAATGTTTCTATAGAGACTATGCTCTTATGAATTCCCCCCATAGATAATAACCTTGAGTACCTCTTTATTAACGTGATAATGATTTCAGAATATATTTTATCATTTAAAATCTTCTACCTCTTAATTGGTGGTCAAAATGAGTTGTATCATGATGGTGTCAATGGTGGTATAGTGAGATATTTAGGGTCAAAAAAACAATGGTTACTACTAAAAATTAAAGATTTATCACATGAAGGGAATTCATGATAACTACTAATAAGTGGTGGAACATAGGTAATACCCTTTCATTGATAAAAACTGATATAGAAAATAATTATGGAGATAGAGGATGAAATAATTGAGATAAAAATTGGTATTTGGAATAATTATTTCAAGGATTTCATAGATAAATAAACATAATAGCTTGGCCATATTATTCTAAGAAGATTGAAAATAAAAAATAATTTTTAATAAAATATATATAATTAGTCCTTGTGGGGTAAAACATGTAATGACACAACCCCAGTTACCCAGATTTGGTGAATTATTACATAACATTGGCATGATCACAAGGGATCAAACCCCAAAAGATCAATCAGCTTAGTAGCCTTGGAATTACTAGATACATACATAAGTTTTACATTACATTACAAAATGAAAAACAACAAAAAAATTGTCACCTTTGATCACATTCATATTCCTTATAATATCCCTAAAGGTCCGTCATAATATACTTTTCATATCCTAGGAAAAAATAATACACAGAAAGGGGTTAGCTTTACTGCTCAGTAAGGAAAAAAATATAGCAGAAAATTTAATAAATAAGCATAATCATTTAAGGTAGTGTATAAGACTAAAAAAATCATTTTAAACATAAAATTAAGCATAATATGGCAAAGATAAATCAAATAATTTCATTTAATTATTACCATGGATATTCTACTAGTCGAATAATCACATGTAATATCAATTGCCAATTTCATAATGATGGAATGCATAATATCGGAAATCATAACCACATAGTCAAGGCATCATGCCAAGACTACAAATAATATTTTTTCAAGGTCTTGTTCCAAGATATTAGTTTGTCTCATGAGACCTACCGATGCATCGAGGAGCTATAGCGGGCTCCACCCATCACTTACTAAGTCCAATGCATTCCTCATATGAAAAAGTTAAAACAGAACATAAATATTCGTATTAAAACTAGAAAAAGAAATGTAAATACTTTAACCATAAAACTTGAATGGTATAAAAATATAATATCCATATTTATACATATCAAAAAACCTTAAATATAATATAGAATATTGTATCATAATAAATCAACTTCAAACAAGCGTAAAATCCTACAAAGGATGTTGACATAGATGAAATCAAAAATATTTGAGAGAAATATCACTTTATATTTTGAAATCATTTAAAAGTAATGTAATTTAAAAATAAAACATTTATTTTGAAAATATTCTTATAAGATTATAAGGGAGGCTTCAAAGGTGTTATAACGACACAAAATAGCCGCACCTTCCGTATAAGTTAAATAACATTCTTTTCTTAATTTTTTTGAAAAGGTTGTAAAGGACCTTATTTGAAAAAATACAGAATGATTCCTTTATAAAAATATTATAAAAAGTCAAAAAATGGTATAATTGACTTCAACCCATATCCAAGTAAATAGTAAAAATGTTTTTAAGTACATTTTTAAGAAACACAGATGGGGATGATAAAGGGGTCCCAGTAGATACTAATTTATAAACAACCTCGGATAATGAAGAGATTGTAGAATTAACCCTCACCTTGTAATTTTCCCTGGTCAAGGATAAGTTGACATCCTGTATAATAGTTTAATCATTTTTAAAAAATTATACAGGAACCAAATACATAAATATGATATCATATATGTTCTTCTAATATTTCTTTGTTAATAATATTTCAGTAGTATCATTATTTCGGGTGTTAACTGATTTGTTTTCCTTTATATGCTTAGTTAAGTAAGCCATGATTATTATGGATAAGATCTATTTGATTCATATCCATAATTATATTTTGTTCTTACAAATTATTTTTAATTATAATATGAAAATTATTCTTTAATGGTTCTGATGGGGAATGAATTTCATCACGTTCGTAGATACGGTAATCCGTACGTACACACGAGGGATAATATCATATTATTGATGATGAAATTGTATGTAATTGGATGGTATATCATATATAAATAATCCTTTACATGTTATATTAATTATTTACATTAGTTATACTCATTATTAAACCCATCCAAATAATGATGTGTTTGAATAACAAACTACACCACGACGTGGAGACGGTAAGCCGTACGTACTCACGTATGGTGACTTGTCATTTATAGGATGGGTAGAATAATAAATATGGTTATACAATATTTATAATAATATAAAATTATTTATAAGGTACTGGAGTTAATTATTTTCTTATGGAAACAACAATGAAAAAGGAAGTAGAAGAAGAAAAGAACTTTGAGTGAGATGGTGAAATTATTATCTCTTCTTCGGGTGTTTTCTTTTGAGTTGATCAAAAGGGCTCCTTAGGTTGAATTTATGATCCAATTAAGGACTCCAGGATTAAGTTATGGTAGATGGGAGGATATTTGAGTAGGGTTGGGACGAACGAAAAGGATTTGGAGGTGTGATTTTGAGAGAAGGGGAAATACCATTTTATAAGAGAGGTGAGGGTCACTTTACGAAAAGCTTGAAAGATTATTTTATTACACAATCATATACATTTTATAATGGCTCCAAAATAATTTATTTCAATTATAAGGTGGAGATGTGTCGAAAACCTCTCAACCAATAGGTTTTTGACAGGTTTTAGTCCCCATATTAACCTTATCTTTTAGATTTAAGTCTTAGTTAAATAGTTTAACTTTTACCATGTATTCTTGTATTATTATAATAAATGGTTAATAAACATACAATAAAAATCCAAGAAATCCCCAAGTGGTTAATTATTTATATATATAACCTTATATAAGTCCTTTTGCAAACCATAGATTTTTAATAATATTATATCAATTAATAATATAGTATTTGTTTTAAAATCTCATTTACGTCACTTTTTACACTATTTGGTATTTTGTTTTTCTAAAATTCATAAAAACTTTATCACTTCAAAAAAAATTTATTTAATCAACCCTAACTTGTCATGGTAACTTCTAAAATTAGTGTAATTCATAAAAAGTCTCAATTTACATTTATTTGGATATTTATAATGTTAATTATTTTAAACATTCATTAATAAGGTAATTACCAGATCATCATCGTGTCATAAATAAATTTAATTATTTAATTTATAAAAATTATAAATAAAATATCATTATATAGGAAATATTTTTATCTTTATAATCAATATTTATAGTCTAATTTATCTTATGTATAACCATATATTAAAAATTGTTTAGTTATTAAAATTTGAATTTAACACTTTTAACAATTCTTTAAATAAAATAATAATAAATGTCATAATCTAATCCAATTGAACCAAAAGGATCATATTTTATTCCTAAGGTTTATTTTTGTCAAAATACACTTATCCAATTGAATTAGAACTTGTTTTAGGGTAATTATAATGTCATTTTTTTACCTTTAATCACCCAACTTACTTTTAACCATGGTAAATAAGTCTATAGTTACTATTCACCAAATTTTTTTATCTTATTGAACCAAATTTAACTTAATAATATCAACTGTGTATCTTGAATTTTTGAAATTCAATTCACAGAAGTGGAAAATTTTCATTTTATGCAAATTTTCTAGTGCGCCTAGAAGGTGGTTAAAAGGCGGTAAAAAGTTCAATAAAATGATATATATATAATATTATTATAAAATGACTCCAATGAATTACATTGAATATATATAGGTACTATGTATCTATTTTAACTAATATAAATTTAAATAAAATAACCAATTATTTAAATAAAAAGACGGTTTTAAACAATAAGGCAATGTTTTTCACTATTCATCAAAAAATGAAAGTTTCTTAAAAAAACCAAAAATTCACCCTAATATAATTTTGATATTTTGAATCCAAAAATGAAGTCCATATTGAAAAATAAAATTTATAAAATTTAAAAAAGTGGCTATTACTATTCATAATGTCTAGTTTGATTGGACGTGGTGTGTTACCACTCGAAGTTGCATACAACGCAAGCTATTGTATAATTCAAAAAGAAGCATACCATGGAAGACTGGGGTGTTACATTATTTCTTCCTTCAAATAATTTCAGCCTCAAAATTTCTAGAATATTACTGCATAAAAATATTTGGGTGGATGTTCATCATATGTTCCTCAGGTTCCCACATTTCCTCCTCCATCTTATGGTTTCTCCATAAAACATTCAACAGGTGAGTCGTCCAGTGTCTCAACACTTGATCACGGGTATCAATAATCGTGACATGCTCTTCACAATAATATAAAGTGGGTTATAGTTCAATTTCATCATAGTTGAGTGCATGCCTCGGGTGATGCATGTATTTTCTTAACATTGATATGTGGAACACATCATGAACTTTGGAGAGGTTTGGAGTTATTTCCAAATGATAAGCTACAACTCCAATAGGTTCTAGAATTTATAAAGGTCTGATGTACCTGGGACTCAATTTAACCTTCTTACCGAATCGTAAAACACCCTTCTATAGAGATACTTTTAGGAAAACATGATCTCCTGCTTGAAATTCCAAACCCATCCTTCGGTTATTGGCATAGCTCTTCTTCCAACTTTGAGCTGCTTTGATGTGAGTTTGTATAATCATCACCATTTCCATTTTTTCCTCAAAAAGTTCTGGGTCTACGAGTTTTCTTTCACCAACATCATCCCAACAAGTTGGTGTGCAACATCTATTTCCGTACAACTCTTCATATGGTGCTATCTGAATACTTGAATAGAAGATATTATTATTGGAAAATTCTAACAGGGGTAAATATTGATCCCACATACCTTTAAAGATAAGTGAGCAATATATCAACATGTATTCTAAGGTTTTAATAGTCCATTTTGATTTTCCATCAGTTTGAGGGTGGTTGGTAGTGCTCAAATGAGGTTCAGTATCCAGGGCCTTCTGAAGACTTTTCCAGAATCTTGATGTAAAACAGGGATCACGATCAGAAATAATTGATATGGGTACTTCATGAAGTCTTAAAACTTCATTAATATATAGTCTTGATAAGTGTTCAAGTGGAAAATCTTCTCCTATAGTAAGAAAATGTGTTGACTTGGTATGACGATCAACAATGATCCATATTGCATCATTCCATCTAGGAGTCTTTAGTAGCCCCATGACAATGTCCATCGTAATATCATCCCATTTTCACTCAGGTATGGGAAGAGGTTGCTGTCTCCTCTAGGATGGTGTCTTCTAGCTTTCACTTGTTGATAAACCATACATCTTGAAACATAATCAACAATCTCCCTCATCATGTTGTCCCACCAAAAATATTCCTTCAAATCTCTATACATCTTAGTGCTACTAGGGTGTATAGAGAAATTGTAGCTATGAGCATCATCGAATAATTCCCTTTTTAGATAGAGTATGTCAAGAACCCAAACTCTCTTCCCAAATTTTAAAATTCCATCTTCATATATGAAGTTAGTCAATCTCCCATCATTCACATCTTTAATTTTCTTTTGAAACTCTTCATTATCATCCTAAAAACTTTTTATATATTATAGTAAAGTTGGAATGGAAACCATTTGAAAAAAAATTGATGTTTCACCTTCCATGATTATTCCCATATCCATCTTTACTAGATCCATGAACATAGGATCTCTTTCACTCTAATATTGTTCAAAACTCCATGATCCTTTCTACTCAAAGAATATTACACCATATTTTCCTTCCTCGGGTGGTAGTTTATTATGAAATAATAATCTTTGAGTAGTTCAAGTCATTGTATTTGCCTCATGTTGAGTTATTTCTTTGAGAAAATATAATTCAAACTCTTGTGATCGATATAAATATCACATTTTTCACCATAGAGATAGTTCCTCTATACCTTTAAAGAATATATTACAGTTGCTAACTCATGGTCATGATTGGGATAGTTTTGTTCATGAACTTTTAGCTGTCATGTTGCATAGGCAATAACCCTATCATTATGCATAAAACCACAACCAAGTCCTTTATTTGATGATTCACTGTAAATAACAAACCAATCATTCCCCGATGGTAGAGTCAAGATATAAGAGTTGAATAATATTATCTTTATTTATTCAAAACATTATTCACACTCTTTTTTCAAAAAAAAATAACCCCTTTACAGGTGAGATTTGTTAATGGGTTTTCCAATCGGGAAAAATTTTAGACGAAACGTCGATAAAAACATGCTAAACCAATAAAATTGCGTACCTCAGTGATACTCGACGGTGTGGGACATTATTGGATTGACATAGTCTTTTAAGGATTGATAGAGATTCCATCCTTATAGAAAATATGGCCAAGAAAAGAAATTTCCTGAATCTAGAATTCACACTTTCTAAACATCCCATATAATTCATCTCTTCTGAGAGTTTTCAGAATAGGGTGCAAGTGATTTTTCTGATCTTCATAGATTTTTGAGTATACCAATATATCATCAATAAATACCACTAAAATTTCATCAACATATTCATCAAAAACACTATTCATTAGATCCATGAAAACAAATGGTGCATTAGTTAGTCTAAAAGGCATTACTAGAAACTCGTAATGCCCGTACCTGGTTCAAGATGTTGTTTTTATAATTTCTTCCTTATTCACACACAATAGATGATATCCAGATCGAAGGTCAATATTTGAAATATATTAAGCTCCATAAAGTTATTTGAATAAATCATTAATGTGATATAGGGGATACTTGTTCTTTATTGTTATAGCATTGATCTCCCTGTAGTCAATTCACAACCTCATAGATCCATATTTTTACTTAACAAAAATAGCAGGGGCTCCCCAAGGAGAAACACTAGGGAGAATAAATCCTTTATTACTAAATTCCTATAGTTGCTTCTTTCGTTAAAATAATTCCACAGTGGCCATTCTATAAGGGGTCTTCGATAAGGGCCTTGAACTAGGAATTTAATCAATGGAAAACTCAATTTCTCATTCTGGAAGACATCTTGGTAAATCCACTAGAAACAAATCAACATATTCTTTCATAATAGTTACGTCATATATTTTAACATTATTTTCTTCATCAATAGATATATAATTACCTTTCTCCTTAATAATTGAATTTAGTAGAGCTACTGGGGGTGGATCTAGATAAGAATCAGGTGGTGACGTTTCTACTCTGAAGATAAGGTACTCCTTATCATCACAAAAAATTGTAGCCTCCTTCTTCTTATAGTAAATTTTCATATCATGATCCAAAATCCAATCTATAGTGAGGATTATATCAAATTAAATCATGGGTATGATTATGAAGTCAACCGATATAGAATATTTATATGCCCTAAAGGGGACTGATTCTCAAAACTTTGTTGCAATGATACTTCCCTTAAGTGTTTTGACCGGCAAACCCTTTGTTAAATCAAATTGGAAATATATAATTTTCTTAGAAAACTGGGAATATATGAAACAATGAGATGATCCAGAATCAAATAAAGAATTATATAAATTTGAGGAAACCATTAAATTACCTGCCACCACATCATTTAAAGCTTCAACCTCAGCAGTAGTGATCGCATAAGCTTGACCTTTCTCACCACACTTAAAACAGACTCCCATTCCCTTCAGGAAAGTACCAGGGTGTTTCTTCCCACATGTACCATATGATAGAAATTTATCTTTTCCTTTCATCCCCTTATTTCCATTTCTAGAGTGTTCAGGATATCTCTTCTTCTCTTGCTTTGCTTTAAAGTCGTAAGACATAGAGAATTTCTTTTCTATCTTGGTATCTCATGAGACAATATCTTTGTATGATAAGAAGGATTGTGAGACTAATTATTGATGGATAAATGGTTTTAACCTATCAAAGAATTGATCAATCTTACTCCTTGGGTTATGTATATAATCTTCTGCATGCATTTCTGACCATGTAATGTTAGCCTCATAATTTGCGACATTCTCATCCTCCTTTTTATTTAGACTCAAAAATTATCTTTCCATATCTGCTCGCTGGTCACGAGGAAAATATTTTTCTAAGAAAATCTCCTTAAACTCCCTCCATTCCATATTTGATACTTATTCATCTTCTATTGTGTTTTGAATTAATAACCACCATTGATCTGCATCTCCAGTGAGGCGATAAACTGTCCTGACAACTTTTTCCATTTTGATACTCTCCAAAGCATGAAATATTTTATCTAAGGAACTAATCCATTGATAAGATACAAATGGATTTTTAATCCCATTTAATGTTGGTGGTTGTTTCCTCATGAAACATATTAACATTGATCCTCCACGTTGTGGATCAGGGTGCTCCATACAGGTAAGGTTATTATTCATAACCTAAGTGACTTGTCCCATTATGGTGATAAGCTGATCAGCACCAGTTGCATCACCGACTCCACTATAATTATCTTGAGTAGGATGAAAATCCCTACATGGATTACATGTGTTGATATGGTTTCCATTTCTTCCACTACATTCCATTTCTAAACAATGGAATACACTAGATTAGTTTATGAATCTCAATACATAATTCCAAACTTGTAAAACACATAACATAAATTGAACATTTTATGGTTATAATCCTTAATCATAAAAATGTTTTATTTGAGTAGTTATATACTCATAAATCTTTTATAATGGTTTATAATGAAAATGTGAATTATCCTATGCATATCCCCCAGGAGTGTCGTAACCAAGAGTGCAGCAAGGCCCGTTGTTGTGTAACAGGATTCCCCAAGTCAAGCCCGGAACTCATTGTTGGAGTTTTCACTCCTAGGTACATCTGTTCTAGAGCTGTCTCTACCATCTCATATCTAGACAGGGATGTATTGCATAGAAAACTCACAAAATCTCTACATTACCAAAATTTTTGGAAGTTATTGTATACTTATCCTCAAGGACTATCTTAGGGTAATGTTTTCTAATCAGAGTTTTTATAAATATAGATTCCAAGGATTTTACTAAATTTCCTAGGATACCAAATGTAATGCCCTGACCTCAGTTACCCAGATTCGGTACGTTATTACATAACATTGGAATGATCATAAGGGATCAAATCTTGAAAGACTGATCAGTTTAGTAGCCTTGAATATACTAGATACATACATATGTTTTACATTATATTATAAAATGAAAAACAACAACAACATTTTCTCTTTTGAACACATTCATATCCCTTAGACTATCCCTGTAAGTCAGTCATAATATAATTCTTTTCATCCTGGAAAAAATAAAACATAGAAAGGGGTGAGCTCCGGTGCTCCGTAAGGATAAAAATATAGCGGAAACTTTCATAAATATGCATAAACATTTAAGGGAATGTATAAGACTCAAACAAAAGCCTTTTAAACATAAAATATAGTATAATATGGAAAATATAAATCAAATAATTCCATTTACTTATTCAATTGGATATTATACTAGTCGAATAAGCACATGTAATATCAATAGCCAATTTCGTAATGATGAAATGCATAATGTCGAACATCATAACCACATAGTCAAGTACTTGTGCCAAGAATACAAGTAAGATTTTGTCAATCCCTTATTCCAAGACAATAGTTTGTCTCATGAGACCTACCAATGTATTGGGGAGCTATAGCGGGCTCCACCTATCACTTACTAAGTCCAATGCATTCCTCATATTAAAAGGTTGAAACATATAATAAAAATTCATATTAAAAATAGAATACAAAATGTCAATACATTAACCATAAAGCATGAATGGTATAAAAATAACACATCCATAGCCTATAATATCACAAAACCTTCAATTCAATATGGAATATTGTATCATAATAAATCAACTTCATACAAGTGTAAAATCCAACAAATCATGTTGAAAAAGATGAAATAAAAACTATTTGAGAGAAATACCTCTTTATATATTGAAATAATTTAAAAGTCATGTAATTTTAAAAGATAAAATTTCTTTGAAAATATTCTTATAATCTTTTATGGGAGGATTCAAAGGTGTTATAATGGCATAAAATCGTCACACTTGCTGTATAAATTATAAAAAACATTCTTTTCTTAATTTTGTCAAAAATATTGTAAAGGGCCTTGTTTGGAAAATGAAAAAAAGATTCCTTTATAAAAAACTTATAAAACGTAAAACAAGGGTATAAATGACCTTAAACAATATTCAAGGAATTATCAAAAATGTTTTGAAATACATTTTTAAGAAACACAGAAATGGATGATAAAGAGGTCCTAGTAGATACTCACATATAGACAACCTCAGATAATGAAGAGATTGTATAATTAACCCTTAACTTGTACTTTTCATTGGACTAGGGTACCTTAACCTCTTATATAACAGGTAAATAATAATTATTAAGTTATAAAATAACCACATACATGAATAGAATATCATATATGATCTTCTAATATTTCTTTGTTAATAATAATTGAGTTGTATCAATGTTTTCGGTGTTAACTGATTCATTTTAATTTATATTCTTGGTTATGTAATCCATGTTTTTATGGTAGGATGTATTTGATTCATATCCAGAATGATATTAAGTTATTAAAAATTAGTTTTAATCATAAAATGAAAATTATTTTGGAATGGTTATGATGAGGAATAAATTTCATCGCGTTCATGGAGATGGTAATCCGTACGTATGCATGAGCGATAATATCATTCTATTGATGGTGAAATTGTATATAATTGGATGTTATATTATATATAAGGAATCCATAACATGTTATATTTATTATTTACATCAGTTAAACTCATTATTATCCCCATCCAAATAATGAAGTGTTTGAATAACAAACTACACCACGACATGGAAATAGTAAGTTGTACGTACGCAGGTATGGTGACTTTTCATTCATAGGATGGATAGAATAATGAATATGGTTGTACCATATTTATAATAACATCTTATCATGTATAAGTTAATGGAGTTATTTTTTTATTGATACAACAAAGAATGTAGAAGTTGAAGAAGAAAAGAACTTTGAAATAGGTGGTGAAATTATTACCTCTTCTTCGGGTGTTTCCTTTTGAGTTGATTGAAAGAGCTCCTTAGGTTGGCTTTATGATAAAAGTGAGGACACTAGGTAAAATTTAGGGTAGTTGGGAGGATATTTTAGTAGCTTTTGGTTAATCCAGATGGATTTGGATGTGTGATTTTGAGAGAAGGGGAAGTACCCATTTATAAGATATGTGAGGGTCACTTTAGGAAAAGGTTGAAATATTTTTTATTATACACTTGTATTCGGTTTACAATGGATCCAAAATGATTTATTTCTAGGATAATGTGGGGATGAGTTGAAAAACTCTCAACCAATAGGTTTTAGGTAGTTTTAGGTCACCATATTAACCTTATCTTATATATTTAAATCATAGTTACATAGTTTAACATTCACAATGTATTCTTATATTATTATAATAAATGGTTAATAAACTTACTATAAAAATACACGAGAACCCCAAGTAGTTAATTATTAATACATATATCCTTATCTAAGTCATTTTTCCTAACCTTATATTTTTATCAGTATTATATCAATTAATAATACAATATTAGTTTTAAAAACACATTATGTCAATTTTGACATTATTTTGTATTTTGTTTTTTTGAAAGTCATAACAACATTATCACTTCAAAAAATTTTTAAACAGCTATAAAATGTCATCTTATCCTAGAAAATTATTTTAATTTATCAAAAGTCATGATTTATATTTATTTGGATATTTATAATATCATTTTTTTAATCCTTAATTAGTAAGGTAATTACTGCATTATAATTATGTCATAAATAAATATAACTATTTAATGTCTAAAAATTATAAATAAAATACCATTATGTAGGAAATATTTTTATATTTCAAATGAATATTTATAGTCTAATTTATCTTATGTATAACCCTATATTAAAAATGGTTTAGTTGTTCAAATTTGAATTGAACACTTTTAACTCTTCTTTAAATAAAATAATAATAAATGTCCTAATCTAATCCAAGGGGACCAAAAGGATCATATTTTATTCCTATGGTTGATTTTGGTAGAAATTAAATTATCTAATAGAATTAGGACATGTGTTAGGGTAATTATAAAATCATTTTTTACATTTAATTACCCAATTTACTTTTAACTGTGGTAAATAAAAGTCAAAAGTTATTATTCATCAAAAATTATTTTCATCTTATTGAACCATATTTTACTTACTGATGTCAGCCGTGTCTCTCATATTTTGGAAATTCAATTTACAGAAGTGGTAAAATTATATTTTATGCAAATTTTCAAATGCTCCTAGAAGGTGGGTAAAAGACGATAAAAAGTTCAATAAAATTTTATATATTTAATATTATTATAGAATGACTCTTTTGAATTACATTGAAAAAATATAGGTATTATGTATATATTTTTACCTAATATATATTTAAATAATATAACTTATTATTTAAATAAAAAGTCAATTTTAAACAATAACGTAGTGTTTTTCACTATTTATCAAAAATTGAAAGTTTTCAGAAAAGTACCAAAAATTCACCCAAAGCCAATTTTGATGTTCTGAATCAAAAAATGAAGTCCATTTTGAAAAATAAAATTTATAAAATTTCAAAAAGTGGGTATTACTATTCATAACGGCTAGTTTGATTGGTCGTGGTGTGTTAGAACTCGAAGTTGCATACAGTGTAAGCTATTGTAGTTTTCAAAAAGAAGCGTACTGTGGAAGCTTGGGGTGTTAAAAAATTACCCAAGACACATTAATTAGAATAGAAAAATAATATATGACTATGTAAAAGAAAAAATTCAAATAAAACTTGATCAAAATAAATAAAAAGGATAAATGTAAAAAAGTTAAAATAATATAGTTAAAGTTGAATGAAAAATAATAAAAGGATAAAATATAATCTCATATTGTTATTCAACCAAAATCTAGGAAAGATGTTAGACCTAAATAATTAGGTCCATCTTTCAATATGTTATTTTTATCTACTTGAAAATGAATCATTTTTTTGAGTCCTATTGGATAAATATTTTCATCTTGGTAGAATTAGAATTTATAGTGATATATGATTTGTAATAGAGGAAACCTTGAAGAAAATTTATTGACTGTGTATAAAAGGAAGAAATCATCCCCATCCCATGATAGTTTATTGTTCACTTCATCCACTGGTTTAGACTGATTCTATTTAGGGTGATAGTTTGTGTTAAAGGTCTTATTTTTATCAAACACTATCAATTACATAGAACTTCCTTATTTCCCCTTTCATATGGTTGGTAGGTTTTTTAATTAGTGTTATTTTTATTTAAGAAAATATATAACCCATCTCTTTTTTCAAGTTCAACTTGGTCATTATAAGTTGAATCAATACATTAGTATGACTAGCCTCATCATAGTTATATATTATATTATGGGGAGTCCAGAGAAGACATGTAATAACATTTTTTGAAGGCCTGTAATTAGAATATCTGATTAATGGCATGTGGGAAACATCTTATGTCATTAGAACATAGGAAATGTTTTATGGGTAGAATCATCGGAAAAAATATTAGTCTTAATTTCTCAACTTAGGATCTACCATATCATTATTTACTTTTTCTTCCATCATATAATGGATGTAATCTATTATAATCTCTATTGGTTGAGTAAGAAAGATAAATCGTTATAAAATTGGGTCGAAAATGTTGTGAAGGTTTTCACATGCAATGAATCCTTCCATTTGTGTAATAAAATTTTCTCTTTATAGGAGTGTATTGGTAGAATCATCATCCAAGGGAGTGTAGACATTAGTATATTCCCCAACTAGTTCAGTCATAAGTGGATAATATTGTAGTTGTAAATGGTGGTGTGGTTTGTACAATGACACAACCATAGAAGAGAAACAACATTGGTAGTAACATGATTCCTCATTAAAGAGATTTTTTTATTTAACCAGATCTTTAGTGGAATTTATTATATTTCAATGACCATGGTGTAAAACACTGATATTGAATTACTAGGAGTATCTGAGAAGTTATTGATGTGAATTTCTATCTACCATGTCAGATACATCATGATCCTTATCAAAACCAATGGAGAGATGAATTCCAGGATACTCAATGAACTTTATGTCTCTAATCAATAAAATCCATCAAAATTTATAGGGTGATGAATGAGAACCATTTTTAGGTGGATTCACTTGATGTTTTCTGTAATGCCCCGAATTAAGTTACCCAGAGTTGGTGCATTATTAAATAACATTGGCATGATCACAAAAGATCAAGTCTCGAAAGACCGATTAGTTTAGTAGCCTTGAAAATAAAAGATACATTCATAAATTTTAAATTACATTATAAAATAAAAAACTAAAACAACCTAGTCTCTTTAGGCCACACTCATATCCCTTAGACTATCCCTACATGTCAGTCATAATATACTTCTTCGCATCTTAGAAAAAATAAAACATATAAAGGGGTGAGCACAAAATCATCAAGATATTCCTTGAAAAATATATTCAATAGATCCCTGAAAACAAAGGGTTCATAAGTCAATCCAAAAGGCATTATTGTAAACTCGTAATGCCCGTACCTGGTTCTAAATGTTGTTTTCAGAATGTCTTCTATCTTCACACAAAACCGATGATATCCATATCAAAGGTCAATATTTGAAAAATATTGAGCTCCATGAAGTTGGTCGCATAAATCATCAATGCAAGGTAGGGGATACTTATTCTTTATTGTTATAGCATTGATCTCCCTGTATTCAGTGCACAACCTCATAGATTCGTCTTTCTTCTTGATAAAAAGGACAGGGGCTCCCCATGGAGAAAAACTAGGGCGAATAAATCCCTTATTTCTCAATTCCTCTAGTTGTTTCTTTAGTTACACTAATTCCACAGTGTCCATTCTATAAGGGGGTTCAATATGGGCCTTGAACTAGGAATTAAATCAATGGAAAACTCAATTTCTCATTCTGGTGGATGTCGAGGTAAATCCTCTGGAAACACGTCAACATATTATTGCACAATAGGTACATCCTCTATTCGAAAATTATTTTCCACATCCATAGTTATTTCATTCTCTTCTTCCCCAATTATTGAATTTATTAGAGCTACAGGGGGTGGATCTTGATAAGAATCATGTGGTGACGTTTCTGCTTTAAAGATAAGGTACTCCTTATCATCATTGAAAATTCTAACCTCCTTTTTCTTACAAAATATTTTCTTATCATGGTCTGAAATCCAATCCATTATGAGGATTATATCAAATTAAATCATGAGTATGATGATGAGATCAGTAGATAAAGAACCTTTATATTCCCTAATGGGAACAGATTCACCAAAATTTGTTGCGATGATACTTCCCATAGGTGTTTTGACTGACAACTCCCTTGTTAAGTCAAATTGAAAATATCTAATTTTCTTAGAAAACTGGGAAGATATGAAACAATTCGATGATCCATAATCAAATAAATAATTGGATAAACTTGAGGAAACCATTAAATTACCTGCCACCACATCTTTTGGAGCTTCAAACTCAGCTGTAGTGATCACATAAGTTTGGCCTTGCTCCATTGGACATTTCTATGGTAAGTTCCCTTGGATCTTAGGAAATTCATTTTCATAATGCCCCTTTTCTCTAAAATTGTAGAATTCAACATTGACAGCTTCTTTCCTCCCCTTATAATCATGAGGTTGGTGGCCTTTTTCACCGCACTTAAAACAGACTCTCATTCCCTTCAGGCAAGTACTGGGGTGTTTCTTCCCATATTTACTGCCGGATGGATATTCATATTTTCCCTTCTTCCACTTATTTCCATTTCAAGAGTGTTCAGAAGATCAAATATTCTCCTTCTTTTCTTTAAATTCTTAAGACTTAGAGAATTTTTTTTCTATCTTGATAGCACATTAGACAATATCTTCATATGAAGATAAGGATTGTGAGACTAATTCTGAATGAAGAAATGTTTTTAACCCATCAAAAAATCGATCAATCTTACTCCTTGGGTTAAGTATATAACCGGCTACATGTCTTTCTAACCATGTAAAGTTAGCCTCATATTTTATGACATTCTCATCCTCTTTTTTGCCTCAGACTCAGAAATTGTCTTTCCATATCTGCTCGATGGTCATGAGGAAATTATTTTTCTAAGAAAATCTCTTTAAACTCCCTCTATTCCATATTTGATACTTCATTGTCCTCCGTTTTGTTTTGAATCAATGACCACCATTGATCTGCATCTCCCATGAGGCGATAAACTGCCATGACAACTTTTTACCTTTTGCTACTCCCCAAAGCATGAAATATTTTCTCTATGGAATTTACCCATTGCTCAGTTACTAATGGATTTTTACTCCCACTGAATGTTGGTGGTTGTTTCCTCATGAAGTGGTCTAACATTGATCCTCCACATTGTGGATCAGGGTTCCCCATATAAGTAAGGTTATTATTCATAACCTGAGTGTGTTGTCCCAATATGGTGATAAGATGATCAGTAACAGTTGTTTCACCAGTTCAACAATAATTATCTTGAGTAGGAAGGAAATCCCTACATGGATTACATGCGTTGATAAGGTTTCCATTCCTTCCACTAGGTGCCCTTTCTAAATAATTTCATACACTAGATTAGTTTATGAATTGCAACACATAATTACAAACTTGTAAAATAGTTAACATAAATTGAACGTCTTGTGGATATAATCCATAATCATAAAAATGTTTTCTTTGAGGAAGTATATACCTTTAAACCCTTCATAAATGTTTGAAAACAAAATGAGAATTATCCTAAGCATATCCCCCGAGAGTGTCGTAACCAAGAGGGTAGAAATGCCCATTGCTGTGCACCAGTTACCATTCGAGTATAGCTCAATGTGGTGTTTTCAGGTTTTACCCCTAGGTATATTTGTTCCAGAGCTGCCTCTACCTGCTTGTTTCCAGAAAGAGACGTATTGCTTGTAAAACTCACAAAATCTCTATAGTGCCAAAATTCTAGGAAGTTCTCCTATACTAATCCTCAATATATATCTTAGAGTAATGATATATAATCATAGTTTTTATAAATCTAGTTTCCAAGGTTAGTACTAAACATTTTCTGATACCAACTATAATGCCCCAACCCTAGTTACTTAGAGTCAGTGCATTATTACATAACATTGGCATGATCACAATAGATCAAGTCTCTAAATACTGAATAGATTAATAGCCTTGGAAATACTAGATACATTCATAAGTTTTACATTACATTATAAGATGAAAAACTACAAGGACATCATACACCTAGGACACACTCATATCCCTTAGACTATCACTACAGGTCAGTCATAATATACATCTTCGCATCCTGGGAAAAATAAAACATAGAAAGGGGTGAGATCAGATGCTCAGTAAGGATAAAAATATAGCAGAAAAACTCATAAATAATAATAAAAATTTAGGGAAATGAATAAGATTAAAATAAAAGCCTTTTAAAATTGAACTTTACCATAATATGGAAAATATAAAATCAAATAATTCCATTTACTTATTCACATGAATATTCTACCAGTCGAATAATCACATGAAATATCAATAGACACTTTCATAATTATGGAATGCATAATTCCAGACTTCATAACCACATATTCAAGGCCTTATTATAAGACTACAAATAAGATTTTGTCAAGGCCTTGTGTTAAGACACTAGTTTTTCTCATGAGACCTACCGATGCATCGAAGAGCTATAACGGGCTCCACTCGTCACTTACTAAGTCCAATTCATTCCTCATAGGAAAAGGTTTAAACATAAAATAAAATTTCATATTAAAACTATCATATGATATGTCAATACTTTATCCATAAACTATGAATGGTATAAAAATAACACATCCACAATCAAACATATCACAAAAACTCTAGTACAATAAGGAGGATTTGTATCAAGTTTAAGCAAGTTTAAAATCCATCAAAGGATGTTTACATTGATGAAAATGATTTCTAAAACTATTTGAGAGAAATATATCTTTTTCATGAAAACATTTAAAAGTCACACAATTTTGAAAGGAATACATTTAAAGGAATTTTTTAATCAAAGTGTCCCGTACCACTTTGAAACTTTTGAAAAGAATTAACATTTTAAAAACATTCATGTCCATATAAATAAATCCTTAAAAGCCATTTTAAAAACATGGACATTAATGAGAAAGGATTAGAAGAATAAATCTTTAAAAAATTTAAAATGTTGTTTTATTAAAATATTCCCTTTAAAATAATACCTTTTAAAATACTTTCATGAAACATGGGCATGGATAATAAATATTCCCCAGTAGATAGTTACGTAAGAAAACCTCAGATAATAATGAGATTTTTAAATTAACCATTAACTTGTACTTTTCCTTGGTCTAGGGTAGGTTAAAATCCTGTATAATGGTGAAATAATTGTTATTATATTATACAATAACCATATAAATTAATATTCTATCATATATGATCTTCTAATATTTCTTTTTTAATGATATTTCCATAGTATCATCATTATGGGTGTTAACTGATTCGTTTTCATTTATATGCTTGGTTACATAAGCCATGTTTGTTGTGAATAGGACATATTTTATTCATATAAATAATGTTATTATTTTCATAAACATTATTTTTAATCATAAAATGGAAATTATTCTTGAATGATCATGATGGGGAATGAATCTCATCGCGTTCATGGAGACATTAATCCGTACGTACCCACGAGCGAAAATATCATTCTTTTGATATTAAAATATTATATAATTGGATGATATATCATATATACAGAATAAGTATCATGTTATATTTAATATTTACATCATTTATACTCAATATTATACCCATACGAACGATGAAGTGTTTGAATAACAAACTACACCACGACATAGAGACGGTAATCCGTACATACACATGTATGATGGATTTTTCATTTATAGGATGTATAAAATAATGAATATGGTTGTTAAATTTTTATAATAACATCAAAGTATATCGAATATAATAGAGTTAATATTTTATAATGGAAACAACAAATAAAGAGGAAGTGGAAGAAGAAAATAACTTGAAAGAGGTGATGAAATATTTACCTCTTCTTTAGGTTCTTTATTTTGATTTGATCAAAAGGGATCCTTAGGCTGGATTTATGAATAAAGGAAGGACTCTAGGATTAAGAGATAAAAGTTGGTAGGATTTTTGGGAAGGATTTGGCCAAGCCAAAAGTCATTGGAGGTGTGAAATTAAGAGAATGGGAAGTGCCCTTTTATAAGAGGGGTGATGGGCACATTAGGAAAATAATGAGATATTATTTTATAATAAAATCATTTTCGGTTTCTAATGGCTCAAAAATAATTTATTATGAGGATAATGTGAGGATAGGTCAAAAAAAATCAACAAATAGATTTTAGACAAGTTTGGTTCACCATATTAACCTTATCTTTTAGATTTAACTCCTAGTTAAATAGTTTGACATTTACCACGTCTCTTTGTATTTTTATATTATATAGTTAATAAACATACTATAAACTACTAAGAGAACACCATAGGTTCATTAATGAAATATATAATATTATTAAGGACCTTTGTCCGAACCTTAGTTTTTTAGGAATATTATAACAACCAATAATATTGTATTTGTTTTAAAAACTCAATTATGTCAATTTTGACATTATTTAATAAATTATTTTTGTTAAAGTCCTAAAAACATTATTAATTATAAATAAATTCATATTTTAAATACTAACAAGTCATATGAACCTATAAAATTAGTTTAATTCATGAAAAGTCTCAAATTAAATTTATTTGGATATTTATAATATTAATTATTTTAATATTTCATTATTAAGGTAATTACAACGTTATCATTGTGTCATAATTAAATTAAATTATTTAATGTATAAAAATTATAAATAAAATATCATTAGGTAGGAAATATTTTTATATTTCTAATTAATATTTATAGACAAATTTATATTGTGTGTAACCCCATATTAAAAATGGTTTAGTTGTTAAACATTGAATTCAACTCTTTTAACTCTTCTTTAAATAAAATAATAATAAATGTATTAATCTAATCCAAGTGGACCAAAGGGGATCATATTTTATTACTATGGTTTTTTTTGGTCGAATTAAATTTTTCCAATAGAATTAGGACTTGTGTTAGGGTAATTATGATATCATATTTACCATTAATTTCCCTATTTACTTTTAATCGTGGTAAATAAAAGTAAAAAGTTACTATTCACCAAAAATTATTTTCATCTTATTGAACCACATTACAAGTATTGATATTAACTATGTCTCCCAGATTTTTAAAATTCAACTCACTTAAGTGGTAAAATTAAGTTTTATACAAATTTGCGAATGTTCCTAGGACGTGGGTAAAAGATGGTGAAAAGTTCAATAAAATTTCATATATATAATATTATTACAAAAATGGATCCAATGAATTACATTGAGAATATATAGGTATTATGTATCTATTTTGACCTAAAATAAATTTAAATAAAATAAATAATTATTTAAATAAAAAGTCGGCTTTAAACAATGATGCAATGTTTTTCACTAATCATAAAAAATTGATAGTTTTCAGAAAAATACAAAAAATTCACCATAACCTAATTTTGATATTAAAAATACAAAAATGAAGTCCAATTTTAAGGATAAAATTTATAAAATTTCAAAAAGTGGGTATTACTATTCATAACGGCTAGTTTGATTGGTCGTAGTGTGTTAGAATCTCGAAGTTGTGTACAATGAAATCTATTGCATTATTCAAAGGGAAACGTACCGTGGAAGATTGGGGTGTTACATTTTCTTTAGAGATCATGTCATCCTAGATTCCCCAATTATGAATCACCTCAAGTACCTCATTAAATCAAAAATAAGCTTGGAATATATTATATCATTGAAAATATTTTTCCTATTGTTTAATGGTGTTGATAGTGGAGTAGTGAGATATTTTTTATGGTGTGGGAAAATAATCCAATTGACATGGAAAGTTTTAGGGCTTGCAGGGTATCCAAGTAATTGCCAACTTATAGTGGTGGATGAGTAAATGACTTATTTTGATACCAACTACTACATCATGGAAGGTTAGAGATGTAATATAGAGAAAATAAGATAAAAAATGTGAATAAAAGTGTCACTTAAAGGAATTCATGGAAAAATAAACATAATATCATGGAATTAAACTACTAAGTGGAATAAAAAACATAATAACATTCAATAAATTATCTATAACTGGTCTTTAAGGTGGTATAAATACCACTAATCCTTCCATCAAAAAATGAAAACTTTGATTGATATTTATAATTCTAAAAGAATATAAAACAATTTCAAAAGGTATTAAAAAGGGTAGAATTAGAAAAAGGAAATTAATTTAGTAAAAAAGTAATAAAATCTATTAAAAGGAAAGTGTATAATCTAGGGTTATTGTTCAACCAGAATCAGGGAATTATGGTAGACCTAGATCATTAGTTCCATCCCAAACTATGTAAAAAATACACCTAACCTATATTGAATTAATATTTTATTAAAAATATATTAAAAAATCTATTGGGATTAATTTTTTTATCTCAAATAATTTAATTATTTTACTAAAATGTAATCCAAGTTATCAATGATAATTAATGAAGAAGAAGTACATATAAAGGATAATCAATATATTATAATCTATGGTTTGATCTGGCTTGATGATTAGTGAAATTTTATCATTGTAAAATAAATTTCTCAACATATGTGATCCAATTATCTTTTATAAATTGTAGAGTCCAAAATTTAAGTTCTATGTAAAGATAGATAGTTTGAATGTATCCCTTTATTCTTTACATTAATCAAGACATTCCATATATAAAATTTGAATGTCATATTTATAACAACCATGACCCTAGTATCACAAAGTTGGTGGTTATTTTATTACAATGGAATAGATATAGGATATAACATCCCAAAGGATATACCAATTTAATAGTCTTGAAAAACTAGATAAATAAATGATTCCCTTATAACATTGGTAATTAAATATAGAACACAATAAAGGAAAATAAAACCATTTCCACGACACTTATTCAAATATTTCATCTTCAAAACCTAGGGAAGAAAAAAATTAAAGAGGTGAGTTCAAATTATTAGTAAGGGTTAAATGAAGCAATAATAAGTATAGAAAACTAAATAAGGAATAATCATTATGTTAGGGAAAATAACTGGAAAACACATTCCATCAATAAACTCAGAATGAAAATGCATCCATATATTTAATCATAGAGAAAATATCTTGGAAATTAATAACTGAATACTAGATGATGAAAATTATTAATAATTGGACATTATATATATAGAACATGAACCACTATAACATCAATATGGTCTATGTGTGTGGGTAACAACTCGTCTGATTTTTCTTGGAAACAAATAGGAAGAGTTTGTCGTTAACAGTTTTGTCTCATAAGACTTGTTGATGCATCGAGGGGATATCTATAAACAGGGCCCACCCATCACTGCAAGTCCAAATCATTATTTATTCATAGATTCAGCTCATTAACAATATGAATTATCCAAATATCTATATTGCTAAGTAGATACAGTTTTATCAATATTTCCCAATTAAAACAACATTGATGGAAAAAAATATTTGTAATATTGGTACATGACTAAGGAAATAATAATATAAATTATACAAGAAATATAGATATTTAATGAAATATTCAATTAATTATGATCATAAAAAAAGGTTAGTGTATATACCCCACACACTATAAATAATTGGTGAAAAAAGACATATCTCATAGAAATTAAAGTGAGATGGGAAAACCCTTACCTTATGTTTGAAAGTAATCTGTACTTGAAATTAATGTCCTGAATAATGAAATTAGATTCATTAATAATTTAATTTAGAACCTATTAAACATGAATTTTATTTATTATAATTTGATTAATTTTATTTATGGACTTTTTGATGAGTTATAAGATTCAGTCTTGTCTTTTGGGAGTGTTCATTTCTTTGGTTTTTATGATTCATTCACTTTCACACATGTATAAAATACCATGATAAATGGAAATAGTTATCTAGAATAGAAATTATATGTTATTAATGAAATTACATAAGATTAAATGGTCTTATATATCATTTTTCTAGATACGATTACGATTCATTAGATAAAATGTTAATGATAACTGTTTATATTATTTTGGTGTTTTTTGATCATCACGAACTAGTTTTATTTTATTAATTAATATTATGTATATATACTTGTTAAAGAACCCTAAATAAATTATAATATAAATTTTACAATATTTTCAAACCATAAAAATGGTTTTGTTATTATCCTCGAATATGGTAATAGAAAATGAAAACGCCTCGTCCATGATGGCGGTAAATCCACACGTCATAGACAATATTTTCATTTTAATAATAAAAGGGATATGAGAAGGGGTTTGATGATGAATTTTCCATTAATAAAATACAATTATAGTATATATAAGACACTGGAGTAATAATTAATTTTTTAATAGAGGTGTTGAAGTAATTAAAATAAAAAATGAAATTGAATGAAATTGAAAGAGAAGGATTAAGGGTTTTACCTCTTGAATTGTTCTCCTTGAGAACATTCTTAAGGAACTTGTGTTTGGTGTTTTATTTAAATTAAAGGATCCTAGATGTGGGGGATATAATTGGGAAGAGCATGGGGCATAAATTAGATAAGCCTCAAGTCCTGGAAGGTGAGAGGAAAAGGGGTGGTGAGGGGTGGTATTTATTGTGGAGGAGAGAGGTGTTTTTCGATTATTTTATTTATTAGTTTGTTATTTTTGGTTGAAGACTAAGAATAATGATGGTTATTGTGACATAAAATAGTCACCAATGCATGTTAGTTTGCACCAATAGACACTAACCTCCTCCATACATCATACATGAATAAATAATTCATGTCTTTGGCAACAATGTTAAATACCAAAGATTACCGTATTTCACCATTCACAAAAATTCAACGATTTCAGAAAAAACCCAAATATTCACCCTGCACATTTTTTGACATGTATAATTAAAAAATGATCCCCATTTATTGAAAATAATTTTCTAAATATGAATTATTTTATTTTTTATTAAAATCATCATTTATTCGTAAAATACCGATTTTAAATTTATAACTGATTTTTAACACAATGATAAATTAATTATGATCTAATAAAATTATATTATAATCATAAGACAACAAAATATTAATTTACGAATCTATTTTCTGAAAATAATTTTTCTTTTAAATTAATATATTAATTATAAAATTGTAAATAAATATTTTTGTTTCACAAAAATACCAATAATTAACTTACTATTTTTAAAACATTTATTTACTTAAAATATGATATAATTATATCATATTTCCATTTATAATATTTCTAAGTTTTATTTATATGTTCATAGGTGAGGCTACTATTTTTATTTTCACATTACTATTCATAATGGTCACATTACTATTCCCAATGGTCACATTAGCATTTTAATGGTCATGTTAATATTTAATAGTATATCACTATTCATTTAAGTTTGGTGTTGCTTGAAATGTAAGATATTAGAAAAATTGAATTTATTTAACAATATACATACCATAAAATCTTGGGTTGTCATAATATTGCATCACATGATAAAATAATACTTGCACATTATATCTTTTCACATAAAACTAAAATATTTGACTATATGTTTGGAAAAACATATATCACAAAGTTATTTTACAATGATAGAGCTGTATTAATTTTCCAGAAAGAGAATAATCTCCAACTCATTTTATCTATTTTAGAAAACTTAAAATTCAATAATAATTAAATAATATGCTCGTTAAAAGAATAGTAAAAAATTATAAAGTATCTTAAATCAAAAAGCTACCGAGGGTGAAATAATTTTAAAAAAATTCACTGAAAACTAATTAGTTAAAAACTATTCATCTCTTTAAGCTAAAAATTTTTATAATTAAAAATCATGATTTTCAGAAAATTTCCATAAATGTTGTTGAAACATATATTTAATGTTTCCACTATTCCCTCATAAAAAATATTTCTTATTTTGAATGTGATATGTAATAATTGGAGTAAAATAACTAATAATTCCCAGGGAATGTAGTTTTTAACAGGGTTTTTCATGACTTTGTTTAAAAATAATTTTTCATTTTTCTAATTAATATGTTACGTAATATGAAAATTAAAATGGTAATTTTTTTCTTTTTGAAAAAAATACTTCATGCTAAATTTAATACTAAAACTAATTAAATAAGTGATTTGAAAATAACATTTCATGTTATTTGGAATCATTCCAACACTATATAGAATTTACAATTTTTATTGAATATATCTATATATTGTTTTCAATTTGATTTACAATAACTATATATAAACCACTAAAAATATATTAATAAATAAATTGTTAACAAATATTTTAATTGATAATGTAGAGGTTAAAAAATAAATACATATCATAAATACCTTTTTAGAGATATTATTTATTAAATAGAAGATAACATTTTTCATAAACCTAGAAACATAGTGTCCACAATCATCATTATCTACCTGTTTTATAAATTATTTTTATAAAAAAATATGTAATTTATGCGTGTAATTTATTGGACACACCCACACCCCCACACCCATCCACACACACACACACACACGCACGCACACACACACACTCATGCACACATGCATGCATGCATGCATGATCACCCACCCACCCACATAAACCTTCAAATTCAAACGAAAAAACACACAAAAAAATAATAAAATATATTTTTTAAAACACACACACACACAATTATTCATGGATGATGTAAAATATAAACACACTTGACATTTTAGTACAAAAATTACACTGGTGAAGAAAATTGTATTGGACTTGGTGCCATAAACCCAAATTTATCTTGTTATTTGGATTAAATAATAAAAAACTTATCACATAATGAATTTAAATCTTTAATATTTATTAGATAATATCCTTAGAGTATTTTTCACATTAATAGATTATAATAGTTTCATTATATAATGAGAACGTAAATATTCCAAATTGATGTTCTTAAAAATATGTCCTATGACCTAGGTACATATGTCTGATGTGATAAAAATTATTCTTAAATATCAAGTGTTAGGGGATCATAATCATTGATTATTATTCTCATTATGTTCACACTCAATGATCTCAAAAAAGGAAGGTCATGTGAACAAATCCAAAAATAAGAATTTCACATATTATATGTGTCTTTTTAATTCCTATGCATGAGAATGTATATTTTTATAATTGAGATAATTAGTATTGTATATCACGAGTCATGAAATTTTATGTATAGATGAAAAATATGACGATACATATTTTTTGGGAAGTATTTTATACTATGTATATCATAAGTGATATGAATGGCCAAAAGTAGATTTTTCCATTTTGAGTTAATGGATGAAGATAACTATTTCCCATTGAAGAAATGAAATGTTTTGAATAAATTACATGGTGAGATTATCTCAAATTAAAACATCTTGTATAGTCAAAAAATATAAATAAAATATTTTGGATGATGACATATTTTTTTTATTCTATTTTATGAGACATTGTTTGATATAGGTATTATATTACATAGTGGAATTCATAGGAGGTTTTCATTGTAATGACCCATATATTATATATGGAGTCTATTATGTGTTGTGAGATACAACTATTGATTAATGGGTTAGACCTACTTCCATTAATAAAGGGGTCTAGAGGTTCACACACTAATTATATTTATAAGCATGTTAGATTGAATTGAATCTATGTTTAATTATTTGTGCAATAATATTTACATAAGTAATATTGAACATAAATTCAATCACATGATTATTAAATTCTAGAATAATTGATTTCAACTTTATCCATTAATTATTCAAAAGATAAATAAATATGATGTTTATTTATTTATAAGATGAATGAATATAATATTTATTTATATGTTAACTAGATAAAAATAAATATTTATTCTCAAGTTTAATGAATACAATATTTATTGTATCAAATGAATATAATTTTGTTGATTATGCTTCAATAATATATATTGGATGATTTATATTAAGTTAATGACCTAATAAATATATTTTATGATCATTTAAAAAAATATTAGTTAATTTATTTAAGAAATGATATTAGAATGATACATGCCACATTAAATAATTATAATTTTATTATTATTTTCAATGATGTGAAATCAGTTTTGTATTAGAGATAAATTAATTTAAGAAGTAATTAAGTGTAATTGTTTTTATTTTTACCTATGTATGATACCAAAATATTTTATTTTTTTCATACAAATCCAATTTTATTTAATTCTCCTCCCAAGATTTTGAGTGAGATTAAGAGATAATCCAACCCCTTTTCTCAAATATCTGGACAGAAAAAGTAATATATTTTTGTATAGAATACATTTTGGAGAATAAAAAACATTACAACCTCAAAAAATTGATCGCCTGTGATATTGATAGACCACCAGTTTCACAATCATTAATCCATTGGAAGTCCACATGCCTATCATCTTAGTGTAAAAAAGATCCCCCAAAAGTCTATCTTCCCTTCAACTAGGTGTTTTAGAAGTAGGAATTCATGACACCATACCCACAACACATAGTCAACCAAACATAACAACCATAGAAGAAATTCATAGGTATTTAAAGCAACAAACAATCAATAAATAATAATCTATAAAGCTGGAAAGTACAAAATCTATTAATATGCTTTAGAAAAGTTATTCTTTGTGCAAGATAGAAATAAATATTACTTTTTTATATTCACCAGAAGAATAAAATTACACTCTAACCAATAATTTCAGTTAGTATGATTCATTACAATGAATTGAACAATATATAATATTTATATTTACTATGCACTTCATTTGTGTACTATGAATTAAACTTCTACGTTGTTCTTGTTAGACATCAAATTATTTTATATGAAACTCATCTGGTTGTCCATGTCACACAACCTCCCAATATTCTTTAAGAGACTCTATATGGAATGTAACTCTTGATTTACAATAACCTCACCAAAAGCAACCTCTTTAATTATTAAACTTATAGAGTTATCATTTGAGAGACTTCTTTATAGGGAGTTCACTGATCATCCTATACCATTGAGACTCTATTGGAGGGTATGAACTTCTAATATTATTGTTTCTATAGAAGAGATTAATAACTGCTATTTTCCCATTAACTCCAGCCTCCTACTGCTAATTGTATTTCTGATAAACATACATTTAGTGCCTAAAATTATGGTAACTTGGAACTAGGATTCACAACTAAATAATATCTTAGTTAAATATTTTTTCTTGGTAAATTTATAAGTCAAACCCTCCAACATTTTCACATCCTATCTCTTTACATAATACATAGTGTTTCTCTATCCTCTATATATTCACCCAATCCCTACCCAGGAAAAATTGAGGTGACTTGAGTAAAAAAAATATATTTCATCATTTTAAATAAAAATTGAATATATTACAGAATAATTGATGCCCCATAATCATAAGATTTTAGTTTATTTAGAGACTAGGTACATAATAAACTTATTTCATGAAATGTATTCAATATCTTCCTCAAATTTATTCTCTCATAGGGGCCTTATTAGTTATAACCTACTTAAATACTTTCTTCATAACCTAGGTAAAATATAAACATAAGAAAGGGTGAGTAGAGATTCATAGTAAGTGTAAACATGGGAGATATCAATTTACAATCATATAAAATAATAAGATAAGAATAAGGGAAATATATCTTGATCATAACTTACAAATTTCATACCCAATTAGTCATAGATCACAAAATCATGAGTCATGAAATAATGATTTGTAATTTCAATGTAAATGAGTTGTAACATTGAGGAATCATCATTAATAAATTATGATAAATGAGAACATATCATAATTTCTATGAATCGACCCAAACTACCCATCTAAACAACACCTAATTCAATTATAACGTAGCCTATAGGGCATTCAAGATCCCCATGGAATGAAGACTAGTGTCTGAGCATAAAAAACAAGAGGGAATTATTCCACCATAAGAATAACTCATAAAGAAAATTCAATAGTTATAAAAGAATAAAAAATCGTTATACCAAAAGATCCTAAAAAGAAAACTACCATAAGTAGACAGATAAAATTCCTAAAATAGTATTTCAATTGAAGTCATCACCTCAATCATCAAAGATAAAATCCCAGAATATTCATGAAATAAGTGGACAAAAAGCTCCACTAAACACCGCTAACTCCCAAGGTCCTACTAATGAAGAACATCCACCAACTCCAAGTGGTTCCCTTCCATTCCTTGGAATTTTTATAAGAAATTCTAAAAATGCTCTAAGGGAACGGTAGGGTGTGAGAAACAAATCCCAGTACGATCTCCCAATGCATTCCATAGGCAATCCATATCAAGTAAACTAAATATTACCATTTTCAAATAAAATATGTAATAAAAATAATTTCATAGATTATATCAAATAATTTTTTTCAAAACATTTCTATGGATAAAATAAAATCGGTATAAAAGTAAATTTTCCTCAAATAAGGGAGATATAAACATCTTTTCCAAATATGTATAAATGATCATTTTTATCGAAATAGGTAAAAAATCATTCCAATCAAACACTAGAATGTAAAAATCATAAAAACCATAGAACCATGGTTAAGAGTCCCAATGTAAACACCTGACCCTAGTTACCCAGAGTTGGTGCATTATTACATAACCTTGGCATGATATAAGGAATCATGTCCCGAAATACTGATCATTTTAGTAGCCTTGGAAGTACTAGATACATTCATAAGTTTTAGATTACATCATGAAATAAAAACATCAACAAAATTTTGAACCCATTTGAAAACAGTCATATCCTTATCCTATCCTTGCAGACTAACCATAAAATACTTCTTCACATCCTTGTAAAAAAAACATATAAAGGGGCGAGCTCAGATGCTCAGTAAGGATAACAATATAACAAAAACTTTCATAAATAAGAATAAAAATTTAAGGAAATGTATTATAATAAAAAAAAGAATTTTAAACATAATATTCAGCATAATATGGAAAAGATAAAATCAAATAATTCCATTTAATTATTCTCATGGATATTCTACTAGTCGAATAGTCACATGCAATATCAATAGCCACTTTCATAATGATGGAATGCATAATGCCAAACTTCATAACCACATAGTTATGGAATTGTGCGAATACTACAAATAATATTTTTTCAAGGACTTGTGCCAATAGACTAGTTTTTCTCATGAGACCTACCGATGCATTGAGGAGATATAGAGGGCCCCACTCATCACTTACTAAGTCCAATGCATTCCTCATTTGGAAAGGTTTAAACATAACATAAACATTCGTATTAAAACTAGCATAAGAAATGTCTATACATTATCCATAAACAATGAATAGTGTAAAAATAACACATCCACAGTAAAAAATATCACAAAATATTCAATACAATATGCACGTTTTGTATTATAATAAATAAACTTCAAACAATCTTAAAATCCATCAAAGGATGTTAACATAGATGAAATCCAAACCTTTTTTTATAGAAATATCTCTTTATATTTTGAAATAATTTAAAAGATATATAATAATAAAACAAAACATTTATTTTGAAAATATTCTTATAAGATTTTTTGGTAAGCTTCGACGATGTTATAACGGCAGAAAATAGCTGCACCCGCGGTATAAGTTAAAAAAATACATTCTTCCCTAAATTTTGTCAAAAAGGTCATAAAGTACCTCGTTTGTCAAATGACGGAAAGAATCCTTTCAAAAAATATAAGGTAAAATAAGGGTATAAACGACTTTAACCCATTTTCTAGTAAAAATGTTTTAAAATACATTTTTAAGAAAATGTGGATGTGGATGAAAAGAGGTCCCAGTTGATACTTATGTAAAAACAACCTCGGATAATAAAAAGATTGTGAAATTAACCCTTACCTTGTACTTCTACTTAGTTAATGGTATGTTAAACTCTTGTATAATAGTTATAACTTTGTTATTAAGTTATAAAATAACTATATACATAAATATGATATCATATATTATCTTATAATATTTCTTTGTTAATAATATTTTAGTAGTGTCATCGTTTTGGGGGTTAACTGATTCGTTTTCCTTTATATGCTTGGTTACATATGCCATGTTTGTTATGGATAGGATGTATTTGACTAATATACAGAATGATATTATGTTCATAAACATTATTTTTAATCATAAAATGAAAATTATTCTTGAATGATTACAATGGGGAATGAATCTCATCACGTTCGTGGAGACAGTAATCCGTACGTAAGCACGAGCGACAATATCATTATATTGATGGAGAAATAATATATAATTGGATGGTATATAATATTAAAAGAATTATTTACATGTTATATTTATTATTATCATCAGTTATACTCATTGTTATTCCCATCCAAATAATGAAGTGTTTGAATAACAAACTACACCACGACGTGGAGACGGTAATCTGTACATATGCACGTATGATGAATTTTTCATTTATAGGATGGATAGAATAATGAATATGGTTGTAAGATTTTTATAATAACATCAAAGTATATATAAGATGCTGGAGTTATTATTTTATGATGGAAATAATAAAGAAAGAGGAAGTTGAAGAAGAAAATAACTTGAAAGAGGTGATAAATTATTTACCTCTTCTTCGGGTTCTTCCATTTTATTTGACCAAAAAGGCTTCATATGCTGGCTTTATGACCAAAGGAAGGCCTCTAGGATTAAGGGAAGAAAGTTGGGAGGATATCAGGGTAGGGTTTGGCCGAGAAAAATGACTTTGTATGTGTGAAATTAAGAGAAGGTGAAGTTTCCTTTTATAAGAGAGGTGATGGTCACTTTAGAAAAAACTTGAAATATTATTTTATAATAAAATCATTTTATATTTATAATTGCTCCGAAATAAATTATTTAAAGTCTAAGGTGGGTATGGTCTAAAACCTCTCAACCAATAGGATTTAGACTGGTTTAGGTCATCATATTAACCTTATCTTTTTAGATTTAACTCATAGTCAAATAGTTTGACATTTACCATGTCTCTTTGTATTTTTATATTATAAGGGTAATAAACTTAATATAACAAGACAAGAGAACCCCATGTGGTTTATTTTAAAGATATATAACCTTATCTAAGTAATTTGGTGGAACCTTATATTTTTAGGGATTTTATATCAATTAATGATATTATATTTGTTCTAAAAACTCAATGATGTCAATTTTCACACTATTTAGTATTTGATTTTATTGAAATCTATAAAAACATTATAACTTAGAATAAAATTTATTTAACCAACCATATCATGTCATATTAACCTATAAAATTAGTGTAATTCATAATAAGTCTCAATTTACATTTATTTGGATATTTATAATATAAATTATTTTAATATTTCCTTAATAAGGTAATTACTGCATCAAAATTTTGTCATAAATAAATTAAATTATTAAATTTATAAAAATAATAAATAAAATACCATTATGTAGGAAATGTTTTTAGATTTTTAATTAATATTTATAGTCTAATTTATATTGGGTGTAACCCTATATTAAAAATGGTTTAGTAATTAAACATTGAATTTAACTCTTTTAACCCTTGTTTAAATAAAATAATAAAAAATGTCATAATCTAATCCAAGTGGACCAAATAGGATCATATTTTATTCATAAGGTTGTTTTTGGTCAAATTATACTTATCCAAAATAATTATAACATTTGTTTGGGTAATTATGATATTATTTTTATGCTTAATTACACTATTTACTTTTAACCGTGGTAAATAAAAGTCAAAAGTTATTATTCACAAAAAAATATTTTCATCTTATTGAACCAAATTTTAATTAATAATATTAACTGTGTCTCTCAGATTTTTTAAATTCTACTCCTAAAAGTGGTAAAATTAAGTTTTATACAAATTTTCATATGCTTCTAGGAGGTGGGTAAAAGACGGTAAAAAGTTCAATAAAATTTTATATATCTAAACCTATTATAAAATGAATCCAATGAATTACATTGAACATATATAGGTATTATGTATCTATTTTGACCTAAAATAAATTAAAATAAAATAACTATTTATTTAAATAAAAAGTTGGTTTTAAGCAATAACACAATGTTTTTTTCACTATTCATCAAACATTGAAAGTTATCAGAAAAATAAAAAAATTCACCCTAAACTAATTTTGATATTCGAAATCAAAAAATGAAGTCTATTTTGAAAGATAAAATGTATAAAATTTCAAAAAGTGGTTATTACTATTCATAATGGCTAGTTTGATTGGTCGCGGTGTTTTAGAATCTCAATGTTGCGTATAATGCAAGTTATTACATTATTCAAAGGGAAACATACTATGGAAGCTTGGGGTGTTACATTCTTCCTTAATTTAAATAATTTCATCCACGAAATTTCTATAATACTACCACACAAAAAGATTCGTGTGGTTCTTCATTATAAGTTCTTCTGGTTCCCATGTTTCCTCTTCTATGTTATGGTTTCTCCATAGAAATTTTACCAGACGATTTGTCTAGTTTCTCAGCACTTGTTCTCTTGTATCAAGAATTTAACAAGATCTTTACAATAAGACATATCAAGTTCTAGTTCAATTTCATCATTGGTGAGTACATGTGTTGGGTCAGGCATGTATTTTCTCAACAGTGATACGTGGAACACATCATGAACTTTGGAGAGACTTGGAGGCAATACCAAACGATAAGCTACAACTCCAATTTGTTATAGAATTTTGAAACGTCCTATGTACATATGACTCAATTTACTCTTCTTACCAAAATGTATAACACCCTTCCATGGAGATACCCTCAAGAAAACATGATCTCCTACCTGAAATTACCAATCCTTCCTTAGGTTATCAGCATAGCTATTTTTCCTACTTTGATCTGCTTTTATGTGGGTTTGGAAAGTCTTTACCTTTTCTATTGTTTCCTCAAAATGTTCTAGGCCTACAAGATTTCTTTCACCAACATCATCCCAACACGTTGGTGTGTGACATCTCTTTCCATGTAACGCTTCATATGGTGCCATCTGAATACTTGAATGGAAGCTATTTTTATAGGAAAATTCTACCAGAGGTAAATATTGATCCCACATACCTTTAAATTCAAGTGAGAAAGATCTCAACACATCTTCTAAGGTTTGAATAGACCATTCTTATTGTCCATCAGTTTGAGGGTGGTAGGCAGTGCTCAAACAAAGTTCATTATCCAAATACTTATAAAGACTTTTCCCAAATCATGATGTAAAATGAGGATCACGATCAGAAACAATAGATAGGGGTATTCCATGAAGTCTTACAAGTTCATTAATTTATAGTCTTCCCATACATTCAAGTGGTAAATCATATCTTATAGCAAGAAAATGTGCTGAACTGGTAAGATGATCAACAATGACCCATATTGCATCATTCCTTCTGGGGTTCTTTGGTAGCACCATGAAAAAGTCCCTCGTAATATTATCCAATTTCCACTCAGGTATGAGAAGAGGATGCATGACTCCCCGAGGTTGTTGCCTTCCAGCTTTCACTTGTTGAAAAACCATACACCACGACACAAAATCAGCAATATGTCTCTTCATGTTGTTCCACCAATAACTTTCTTTCAAATCTCTATACATCATAGTGCTACCAGGGTGTATAGAGAAATTAGATCTATGAGCATCATCCAACAATTCTCTTTTTAGATCAGGTATATCGGGAACACAAAGTCTCTTCCCGAATTTCAAAATTCTATCTTTATATACGATGTTGATCAATCTCCCATCGTTCACAGCTTTAATTTTCTTTTGAAATTCCTCATCATCTGTCTGAGAACTTTTTATCCTTTGTAAAAAAGATTTTTTGGAAAACATTTGAAAAAGAAATGTTGTTTCACCTTCCATGGTTATTCACATATCCATCTTTACTAGATCCATGAAAATATGATCCATTTCAACTCCCATTTTGTTCCAAACTCTAGGATCCTTTTTTCTCAAAGCGTCTTCCACCTTTTTTCCTTCCCCAGGTGGTAGTTTATAGTGCAATGATAATCCTTGATTAGTTCAAGCCATCGTCTTTGCCTCATGTAGAGTTATTTTTGTGAGAAGATATACATCAAACTCTTTTGATCAGTATAAATATCACATTTTCCACCATAGAGATAGTGTCTCCATATTTTTAGAGCAAAGATTACAGAAGCTAACTCATGATCATGAGAAAGATAGTTTTTCTCGTGAATTTTTAGTTGTCATGATTCATAGGCAATAACTCTATCATTTTTTATAAGGACACAACCAAGTCCTTTCTTGGAAGCATAACTATAAATTACAAACCCATCATTCCCTAATGGTAGAGTCAAAGTAGAAGCATTCACTAATATTCTCTTTAGTTATTCAAAACATTCATCACAGTATTTTTTACAAACAAATTTAACCCCTTTACGAGTGATCTTGGTTAATGGGCTAGCCAACAAGGAAAAATTTTGGGCTAAACGTCGATAATAACCTACTAAACCAATAAAAATTCTTACCTCAGTTATACATGTCGGTGCTGGCCATTCATGGATTGCCTTGGTCTTTGAAGGATCAATAGAGACTCCATTCTTAGAGACAATATGGCCAAGACATGAAATCTCTAGAAGCCAGAATTCACACTTGAAAAAACATCCCATATAATTCATTTCTTCAAAGAGTCTTTAGAATATTGCGAAAGTGATTTTTGTGATCTTCGTAGCATTTTGGGTATACCATGATATCATCAATAAATACCAATACAAAGTAATAAAGATATTCCTTGAAAACTCTATTCATTAGATCCATGAAAACCAAGGGTTCATTAGTCAGCCCAAAAATCATTACTGTAAACTCGTAATGCCCGTACCTGGTTCAAAATACTGTTTTCGAAAGGTCTTCCTTCATCACACACAACTGATGATATCCAGATCGAAGTTCAATCTTGGAAAAATATTGAGTTCCATGAAGTTGGTCAAATAAATCATCAATGAGAGGTAGGGGATACTTGTTATTTATTATTATAGCATCGATCTCCCTATAGTCAATGCACAACCTCATAGATATGAATTTATTCTTAACAAAAAGGACATGGGCTCCCCATGGAGAAACACTTGGGAAAATAAATCAATTATTACTCAATTCCTCTAGTTGTTTCATTATTTCAACAAATTCCACAGTATCCATTCTATAAAGGGTCTTCGATATGGGCCTTGAAATCAGAAATAAATCAATGGAAAACTCAATTTCTCATTCTGGAGGATTCCCAGGTAAATTCTATGGAAACACATCAACATATTCTTGCACAATAGGTACGTCCCCTATTCAAACATTCTTTTCCTCACCCATAATTATTTCATCGTCATCCTCCCTAATAATTGAATTTAGTAGAGCTACTTGGGGTGGATCTAGATAAGAATCAGGTGGTGACATTTCTGCTCTAAAGATAAGGGAATCCTTATCATCATCAAAAATTGTAACCTCCTTCTTCTTACAACAAATTTTCTCATCATGGTTTGAAATCCAATACATTCTGAGGATTATATAAAATTCAATCATGGGTATGATGATGATATCAGCAGATAAAAAACATTTATAGGCCATAATGGGAACTGATTCACAAAACTTTGTTACGATGATACTTCCCTTAGGTGTTTTGACTGACAAATCCCTTTTTAAGTCAAATTGAAAATATCTAATTTTCTTAGAAAACTGGGAAGATATGAAAAAATGATATGATACAAAGTCAAATAAAGAATTGGATAAACTTGAAGAAACCATTAAATTACCTTCCAGCATGTCTTTTGGAGCTTCAACCTTAGTAGTAGTGATCGCATAAGCTTGGACATCCTACCTTGGACTTTTCTAAGGTAATTTCCCTTGGTGATTAGGATATTCATTTGCATAATGACCCTTTTCTCTAAAATTTTAGCATTCAACAACCTATTTATCCCCCTTAAAATCGTGAGTTTGGTGGCCTTTTTCACCACACTTGTAACAGACTCCCATTCCCTTCAGGAAAGTACCGGTGTGTTTCTACCCAAATTTACAGCAGGATGGATATTCAAGTTTTCCTTTATTCCCCTTATTTTCATTTCCAGAGTGTTCAACAATTCACTTCTTCTCCTGCTTTGTTTTAAAGTCGTAAGACCTTGAGAATTATTTTTATGTCTTGATAGCACATGAGACAATATCTTCGTATGATAAGAAGGATTGTGAGAATAATGCTTGGTGGAGAAATAGTTTTAACCCATCAAAGAATCAATCAATCTTACTCTTTGGGTTAAGTATATAATCTGCAGCATGTCATGCTAACCTTGTAAAGTTAGCCTCATATTTTGTGACATTCTCATCATCTTTTTGCCTCAGACTCAGAAATTTCCTTTCCATATACACTCTATGGTCATGAGGAAATTATTTTTCTAAGAAAAGTTCATTAAACTCCCTCTATTACATATTTGATACTTCATCATCTTCCTTTGTGTTTTGAATCAGTGACCACCATTGATATGCATCTCCCATGAGGAGATAAACTTCCATGATTTTTTTCCCTTTCACTACTCCCCAAAGCGTGAAAAATTTTCTCTAAGGAATTTATCGATTTATCAACTACTAATGTATTTGTACTCCCATTGAATGTTGGTGGTTTTGCCTTAGGAAGCAGTCTAACATTGATCCTCCGCATTGTGGATCAGGGTGCTCCATATGGGTAAGATTATTATTCATAACATGAGTGAGTTGACCTAGTATGGTGATATGCTGATCAGCACCAGTTGCATCACAAACTCCACTATAATTATCTATAGTAGGAGGGAAATACCTATATGGATTTCCTGCGTTGATACCATTTCCATTCCTTCCACTAGGCGCCATTTCTAAACAATGGAATACACTAGATTAGTTTATGAATCATAATACCTAGTTCCAAACTTATAAAACACTTAACATAAATTGAACAGTTTATGGATATTATCCATAATCATAAAAATGTTTTCTTTGAGGAAGTATATAATTGATAATGGTTTGTAAAGAAAATGGTAATTATCCTAAGCATATCACCCGGGAGTGTCGTAACCAAGAGTGAAGAAAGCCCCATTTTCGTGCACTAGTTTCCATTCGAGTCTAGATCAAAGCGGTGTTTTTGGGTTTTACCCTTAGGTACATATGTTCCAGAGACGCCTCTACCTGCTCGTATGCAGACAAGGATGTATTTCTTGGAAAACTCACAATATCTCTACAATCCCAAAATTCTTGGATATTATTATATATTAATCCTCAATGTCTATCATAGTGTAGTGTTCTCTAATAAGAGTTTTTCTAAATCTTGCTTCCATGGTTTGTACTAAACTTCCTCTGATACCAATTGTAATGCCCCAACCCCATTTACCTATAGTTGGAGAATTATTACATAACATTGGCATGATATAAGGAATCATGTCCCGAAATACCGATCAATTTAGTAGCCTTGGAAGTACCAGATACATTCATAAGTTTTACATTACATCACGAAATAAAAACATCAACAACATTTTGTCCCCTTTTGAACACAATTATATCCTTAGCCTACCCCTGTAGGTCAACCATAAAATACTTCTTCACATCCTGGAAAAAATAAATCATAGAATGCTTAATGCCAGACATCATAACCACATAGTCAATGCATTGTGCCAAGACTAAAAATTAGTTTTTTCATTGCCTTGTGCCAAGATAGTGGTTTTTCTTATGAGACCTACGGATTCATCAAGGAGCTATAGCCGGCTCCACCCATCACTTAATAAGTCCAATGCATTCCTCATATGAAAAGGTTTAAACATAACATAAAAATTCGTATTAAAACTAGCATAATAAATTTCAATACATTATCCATAAACCATGAATAGTGTAAAAATAACACATCCAGAGTCAAAACTATCACAAAACCTTCAATAAAATATAGAAGTTTTGTATCATAATAAATAAACTTCAAACAAGCTTAAAATCCATCAAAGGATGCTGACACAGATGAAATCAAAACTTTTTATAGAGAAATATCTCTTTCTATTTTGAAATAATTTAAAATTTATATAATTATGAAATAAAACATTTATTTTGAAAATATTATTATAAGCTTGTATGGGATGCTTCGACGATGTTATAATGGTGGAAAATATCTGTACCCGCCATATAAGTTGAAAAAGACATTCATACCTTAATTTTGTCGAAAAGGTCGTAAAGTACATTGTTTGGAAAACGACGGAAAGATTTCTTTCAAAACATATATGGTAAAACAAGGGTATAAATGACTTTAACCCATGGTCTAGTAAAAATGTTTTTAAATTCATTTTTATGAAAACATGGATGTGGATGATAAAGAGGTCCCAGTAGATACTTACGTAAAAACGGCCTTGGTTAATAAAGAGATTGTAAAATTAATCCTTACCTTGTACTTTTTCTTAGTTGATGTTATGTTAAACTCCTGTATAATAGTTAAAACATTGTTATTAAATTACAGAAGAACTATATACATAAATATGATATCATATATGATCTTTTAATCTTTCTTTGTTAATAATATTTTAGTAGTATCATCGTTTCAGGTGGTAACTGATTCATTTTCCTTTATATACTTGGTTAAGTAAGCCATGATTGTTATGGATAGGATGTATTTTATTCATATAAATAATGATATTATGTTCATAAACATTATTTTTAATCATAAAATGAACAATATTCTTGAATGATTACGATGGGGAATGAATCTCATCGCGTTCATGGAGACGGTAATCCGTATGTACGCACGAGCGACAATATCATTATATTGATGGTGAAATCATATGTAATTGGATGGTATATCATATATACAGAGTCATTAACATGTTATATTTATTATTTAAATCTGTTATACTCATTGTTATACCCATCAAAATAATGAAGTGTTTGAATAACAAACTACACCACGACGTGGAGGCGGTAATCCGTACGTATGCACGTATGGTGACTTTGTCATGTACATGATGGATAGAATAATGAATATGGTTGTACCATTTTTATAATAACATAATAGTATATAGAAGATAATATATTTATTATTTTTTAATTGAAATAACAAATAAAGAGTAAGTGAAAGAAGAAAATAACTTGAAAGAGGTGATGAAATATTTACCTCTTTTTCGGGTTCTTCCTTTTTATTTCATCAAAAGGGCTCCTTAGATTGACTTTCTGACCAATGGAAGGAATCTAGGAGTAAAGGAGTATAGTTTTAAAGAAATTTGATCTGGGGATGGCTGATCCAAAAGGATTTTTATGTGTGATACTATGAGAAGGGGAAGTTCCCTTTTATAAGAGAGGTGAGGGTCACTTTAGGAAAAGCTGGAAATATTATTTTATAATAAACTCCTTTTCAGCTTCTAATCGCTCCAAAATGAATTATGTAAAAGCTAAGGTGAGGATGGGTCGAAAAAATCTCAACCAATTGGTTTTATATATGTTTAGGTTATCATACTAACATTATATTTTAGATTTAACTCTTAGTTAAATAGTTTGACATTAACCTTGTCTCTTTGCATTTTTATATTATATGGTTAATAAACATACTATAACAAGCCAAGAGAACACCATGTGGTTCATTATTAATATATATAACCTTATATAATTCCTTTGGATGAACCTTAGTTTTTTAGGAATATTACATTAATTAATAATATAATATTTGTTTTAAAAAATCAATTATGTCAATTTTGACACTATTTAGTATTTGATTTTTTTGAAAGCCATAAAAACTTTATCACTTCGAATAAAATTTATTTAACCAACCATAACATGTTATATTAACCTATAAAGTTAGTGGAATTAATAATAAGTCTAAATTTACATATATTTGGTTATCTATAATATCAATTATTTTAATATTTCATTAATAAGGTAATTACTGCATCATAATTGGGTCATAAATAAATTAAATTATTTAATGTCTAAAAATTATAAATAAAATACCATTATGTAGGAAACAAATTTATCTTTATAATGAATATTTATAGTCGAGTATATATATTGTGGTTATTCCTATATTAAAAATGGTTTAGTTATTAAATTTTGAATTTAACTCTTTTAACTCTTCTTTAAATAAAATAATAATAAATGTCCTAATCTAATCCATGTGGATCGAAGAGGATCATATTTTATTCCTAAGGGTTTTTTTGGTCTAATAATACTTATCCAATAGAATTACCACATGTGATAGGTAAATTATGATATCATTTTTACCCTTAATTACCGTATTTACTTTTAACAGCGGTAAATATAAGTGAAAGGTTACTATTAACCCAAAATTATTTTCATCTTATTGAACCAAATTTTACTTACTTATATTAGATTCACATCTCATATTTTTTAAATTCAACTCATAGAAGCTGGAAAATTTAGTTTTATACATATTTGCAAATGCTCCTAGGAGGTGGGTAAAAGACGGTAAAAAGTTCGATAAAATTTTATATATCTAAACTTTTTATAAAATTAATCCAATGAATTATGTTTAAAATATATAGGTATTATTTATCTATTTTTACCTAAAATAAATTAAAATAAAATAACTAATTATTTAAATAAAAAGTCGGTTTTAACCAATAACACAATTTTTTTTTTCACTATTCATAAAAAATTGAATGTTTTCATAAAAATACCAAAACAACACCCTAAGATAATTTCTATATTTTGAATCCAAAAATGAAGTCAATTTTGAAAGGAAAAATATATAAATTTTCAAAAAGTGGGTATTAATATTAATAATGGCTAGTTTGACTGGTCATGGTGTGTTAAAATATCGAAGTTGCATACAATGCAAGCTATTGAATTATCAAATGGGAAATGTACCGTTGAAGCTTGGGGTTTTACACCAAGTATTTGGTTAGTATACAGATTCTCACATATATTTGTGAAATATGGCTCTATGTGTGCACAAAACCTTAGATCTCAGGCCTAGGGGGAATAGTAGAAGACCCCAAATAATGAACTTCCATCCCTCATCATAGTACTGATTTGGATGTCATTGTCAACCCATTTTTAGGTATAAGTAATGCCTGCCTAAAATGTGTTTTTCCCACTTAACTACCCAGGCTCCCATGTGATTCAAGAGAATCAGTCATACTTGTGGATAATATTAATTTCCAACAATCAATTCAGCTAGCCCCATGTTGAAGTTTCAAAACATTCCATTTCATTTCAAAATCCAATATCAAATGGTTTTAATAAAAATATCATGAATTTCAAATCAATTATTTTCATTTCAAATCATTAAAACTTTCATGAATTTTCATCACAAAAATCACCATCAAAATCATTCTTCAAATCACTCCTTTCAAATCAAAATCATTTTCTAGAAATCATATTTTATTTCAAAATCCATTTTCAATGGATATTTATCAAACACACACCATTAAATTTCAAAATATATTATCAATGACTTGGATCTTGTTTCGGAAATCAATAATAAATCTATTTCAAATTAAAAAAGTAAATTTTTTCTCAAATGATATGAAATGCCTTATGTAACAACCTACCTCAATCATAAGATCAATGATCATCCAAAATAGGATCCACCGATAGAGAGTAGATGGATTAAACAACCAAGGTATAATCCTAGAACCATAATTCATGAAATTAATATCTAGATCCATAAATGACATGATGATCTCATGCTCTTGAAGGGGCGAGAGAGAGGAGGTTAAGAGAATTAGTGGTTAAAATATATTATACTCACTAGAAAAGATCTTACACATCCCCCAATACTTAAATCCATGAAGAATCAAGGTTGAAAGATCAAAATTTATCTCTTGAGAGACTCAAAGGTGTGTAGAGTAAAATTATATTTGAGGGATAATATTAAAACTATTAGAAAATTAGTCTATACCGATAGTTTGGAACCATGGGAATAGTCTATAAAACGTGGGTACAATCTATATCCATGGGTTAGATAAATTTAAGAGGTTAATCCATTAATATATATTTGAGCTATACCCATAGATTGATAATGATGTTTCCATGGTTATGAACTGTGGAAATCTGTTTATGGGAAATAGTTCAACATGTCAATAACCCTATACCTATGGTTCTGAAACTCTGGCTATAGGATTTTAAAAAAATACATGCCATCAGATTCGAACATTGGACGACCACTATAGAATCCAAGAACCCAACCATTGAAACATATATGATTATTGGTATAAAAATATATATTTACTTATATTTTTTTTGAAACTATTAATATAGTTTAAAAAATATGGAAATAGGTATTCCTTGGGGAATGTTTTCCCCACACTTATGTTGGAAAGCTATAGACATGGTTCTAAGAGAACCATGGGTATAGGTTTTGAACCAAAACTTATACCCATGGTTCTGGGAAAACTGCGGGTATAGGTTTGACCTATACCAATATATTTTTGAAGAAACGTGGGTATAGGTTTTGAAACAAACCCTATACCCAAATATTTTGAAAAAAATGGGTACAAGTTTGGGAAAAACCCTATACACACCTTTTTTTTGGAAAACATTTTGTATAGGGGTGACCTATATCCCCATTTTTTCCAAAACTGTGGGCATAGCCTTGTTTGTTTTGAATAGAGTATGTTTTAAAATAGATATTAAATAGAATCTAATTACAAAAAAACATGTCATTTCTCAGATAGATAGATATCACCGACTAGCCTCTAGCCTCTATCTGATAGCTAGTGGAAAATTGATGATTTCTTAAGCCATTGGAAGTCTCAATGAATGTATTGTGGGGTTACTATAGGAACTGCATTCTGCCCCCCCCCCCCCCATTGGCTGGCCAGTGGCCCTCACCAGCTAGCCGGTGGACCTTCTATCAGAATATTGGCTACATTCTCTCTCCAACTCTCAAACTAAGCCCCCTCAGCCATATCCTAACCACTCTAAACAAGTTTAACATAGGACCCAGGTCCTTATACTATCTTTAAAAATATGAAATCAATTATGAATAAATGATACAATTAATTATCTAAGTAAAATGAAGACAAATCCTAAAGAAACCAAGTTTCATACTTGAAGTCTAGTGTCATGATATTAAAGTTCTTCCTATAATAAAATATTTCCACCCCCAAAAATTCTATTAATAATAATTCATAGAAAAGAAGTGATTCCACCACTCTCTCATCAATTAACCATGACCTCACATCTAATGAGAATTAGGACCATGTTTTCATAGAACCTAAACAAGGGATATGGAGTTTTCACAAAAAACATTTATCTGAGAATGGATAATCTGAATCAGATTCTCAGTTATGATCATATCTAATTCCACATCAAATTTCTCTTAAATAAATAAATGAGAATAGTTAAAAAGATACTTCTTGATCCAGTACACATGAAACACATCATGGATTGATGTCATCTATAGTGGAAAATACAAAAATTAGGCCATATTCCTATTTTCTTAACAACCACAAATGGTACCACATATCTAGGTTCCTACCTTCCCTATTTTCTTATACGTCGATGGCCCAACCAAGGTAAAAATTTCAAAAAAAGTAGGTCATTGGACATGAAATCCATACAAAATCATCAATGATCAACATAATTTTTAAACCTATGCCATGAAATTACCATTCTATGAAAAATAAAATAAATAATTTATATTATCTAGCAGACCAAAATAGGTCCAAAAAAGAATATTTACCATTACCTAACCAAAAAACTGTATATTTACATGTCTATACATACAGGCCTCAAAGATTCCCATTTTAATGGATTACTAGTAACTAGTTTTATATTAAAACTCAATGATCCCTAAATTGAAATCCCAAGATCCACTAAAGTCAAAGACACAAGCACAAATCATGTACTATAGAATCTAAATAGCTTGTTCCATATGATGATTAGTTTTAGGATGGTACACCATTCTCAAATTTACCTAGGATCCCATCACCTCATAGGGGCTTATCTAAAAAAGGGAAGTGAACTAAGGATTACTATCAGAAACTGTCATAGATGGAACTTCATGTAATCTGATGATCTCCTACACATATAGATCTCTCAAGTCCTAAACTTTAGTGGAGTCATGAATGGGAATAAAGTGAGATGATTTGGTTAAACATTCAATTTCTAACCAAATCACATTATTTCCTTTATGTTTGAAAGTAAACCCAACAAAATGTCTATTGATTTCTCATACAACTTATATCTTGGCATAAGGAGTGGTTGAAGAAGACCCGAATGATTCCGATACTCGGACTTAATATTTGGAAAAGTATAAAAGATGAGAAAAAAATTCAGGAATGTCCTATTTCATACCTATAAATCATCAATGCCTCATATCATTGAACATTTTTATTGTTCTGGAGTGTATCAACCACTAGGACTGATGAAAATCCCATATCACTTTCTTCCTAGTAGGTAACGAAAAAAATAATGGTTCCTAATGAAAAGGGTAACATCAAAAGATAGAGACCATTCCCCAATGATCTCCCCACCATATAAATATTTCATAAGGCCTTTAAACTCATCATAAAGGTAATATTTCAATAGAATCATCATGATAAGAGAATATTTCAATTGAACACTTGATGAAATAATCTCGATTTCATCCTCCTAGACTCCCAAATTCATATAAGAAAAGAGATCCATAAGATTTCATTTCATATAAGATTATTTCATGAACTGGGAAGGAATTTTCTTTCTCAAATCATCAGAAATGAAAATTTTCTTTCTAGGGTATTGTTAATGTCAATGTCAAAAGACTTCAGGTACCGTTTTAATTGATTCTTATGAAGGATTAGATATTTTTATGAGAAGATATAACTCATGATTTTATGATTGGAGTAAATGGTGAAACATTATTCGAAAAGGTAATGTCACCAAGACTTAAGATTCTACCTCACAACTATGAGTTTGAGATCTTGTGTGGGGTAGTTCTTATTATGAGGTAAAAAATTATGTGAACTAAAAACTACCATAAGATCACCCTACATAAGGACATACCCATAACCAAACCTGATACACTACATAAGAGCACATATCCCTACCCAACATCTAGAAGATTCAACACTAGAATTGAAATGAATAAAAAGTTAAAATCATCAATAAAATCCTAAAATTCTGGATCCCATATGAACTTTACTATTTTTCAAGTATGATCAGTCAATGAAGAAGACAACTTTGAGAAATATTCAAAACTGATGGTAATACCCTAACAATTCCAAGAATATTTTAATCTAAAAAATGTGTTGTGCTTCCTCCCATGTCATAACATATATAAACTTCTTTGTATCTACTAAAATACCCTATTTGGAAACCATGTACCCTAAAAAAATTAACTCCTGAATCCATAAATGAAATTTAAAAACCATGGAAGAAATATATATATTTCTATAGATGTACCAAAATTATCTCAAATGACACACATGATATTCCTAAGATTTAGAGTAAACCAAGAAGTTTTGCATGGATACAATAAAAAATAGTTAATTTACTAATGGAAAATTCAAATCATCGATTACATAAACATATTAGGAGCATTGGTCAGACCAAAATGTGTAACAAAGTACTCATAGTTTCCACACATACTCCTAAAATTGGTCATATGGATAGCATACTTCTTGATCCTAAGCTAGTGGTAAACACACTAGAGATTAGTCTTTGAGAACCACTTCAACCGTTTAATCTGGAAAAACAAGTCGTAAACATGACACAAAAAATACTTGTTCTTGACTATAACTTTATTGATTTTTGGGTAATCTACATAAAGGTGAAGGGTTCCCTCAAATTTCTTGGAAAAAATAACTGGTTCTACCTAAGGTGACACATTGGGTTGAATTAATCCCTTGGGAAATTAGTCATTGAAACAAGCCTTTTAATCCATCATTTTTGTTGGTTCTATATAGTATGTGAGAATATAATTAGGCTGCGTACCTAGCTCCAAGTCTATAGAAAACTTCACCCCCTCACCAGTGGAAAAAATAATAGTTATATGAGAACACAAACAAAAACTCATCCTCTGCTGGAATCGAATCACCAAATGAAGATTACTACTCTAGTTTAAAGGAAAAAACAGATATTATCCTACCCTAAACCAAAATAGGAGGTCCATATTGAGTCAATCATCAGTCCATTCTCCTTAAAAGACACAACACTCCCCATGAGAGGTAATAAAGAGTCATTCTAAAGATAAAAATCAATACAATAATTTTTAGTCACCATCCAATCCATCCAATGAGTGAAATATGTAGGTTTCATATCCAAAAAAAAATTACCAAACAAGCTTGATTTCCAATTAAGAGAAAGTACATCGAGGACATTGAAGACCCCTCTCTCTCTACATCCCAGAAGGAGTAGGAATCTATAATACATAAGGAATGAGCTTCATAGGAAGATTATATATTTCAAAAATATGGGTAGATACAAAGGGGTGATATGAAATAGTATCAAATAAAACATTCACTAAATATGAATAAATGGTAATGGTACCTCCCACTATTATAAGACCTACATCAGTTTTCCCTAGAGATTCATCCACTACATGAAGAAGCTTCATTCTTATTTACTTTTGTTGGAACCCTTTTTTTCTTGAATCATCTGACTACACTGCATATCCTCTAAATAATGTCAATCCCGTTCCACTATACAGAGTGGTAAAAACATGGAAAAAACCCTGCACTTGACCGCATAATTCATTAAATCTATATATCTTTGGTGCCTTCGTGCAAGCTTGTTTTGAGTCCCTAAATATTCCACAGTGGAAAAAAGTTATTGGTTCTTTACCAAATAGTTTATAAGATTTAAAATATTTTCTTATTTCATGAAACTCCTTTATAGTTTCCACCATGAGACTCATCTAAATTCCACTTACCTTTAAAGTGAACACTCAAACTACTAATTGGTGTAGGAAGAACTCCCATCAACCTTGACTTACTAGCCATATCATGTTCCTATTGTAATAGTGGGTTTCCTAGACCCGACCTAAATGTTAGTTTAAATTACAATACCATGTGAATAGTGGGTTATGTATGATGGAAACTTAACATTATGTTGTAGTTATTTTCGCTTCCACTATTTAAATGGTAATGAAAATAAATTATTTGTCATATCAAAGGGTTATAACAGTTCTCATGATATAATGAAAATCTATAGATAGTATCAAAGTAATCTTAATTTTATGTCCTATAGTACAAATACATCTTAATAACAAGACATATAGGATGTGTGACTATTAGGAACTGGTGGATCATAAGCATTGAGACTTAGTATCATGAAGTTCGCATTTGGTGATATTGAGTAGATGAGATCATGAGGGTAGACCTTCCAATAATAACAACACATGTTTTATGTGTCATTGGTTTTTCATATCTATGGACATGTGTATTGGTCTCTTAACTTGGGAAAATTATCAATGTGTGACCTTTTACCATATACATTCATGAATGGAAAAAACCATGACATTAAAGTCGTGATGTGGTAGCTTGTGTTGGGTTCATCATTAGCGGAATAGAATTGGTTAAATTATTAAGATATAATTTTTCGATTCCCAGTTGAGGATGTGATATACCAATCTCGGTTGATTAGTATGGAATTAACTTCATAAATTCATGTCTATTTTAGTCTAAGGTAATCTCATATAGCTAAATCAAAAAATAATATATCTAGAAATGATGATGACATAAGTGTGCTTCCTACTTTATAAGATATCACATGACAAAGATATTATATTACACATTGCATGCTCATAGGAAAAGTTATGATTTCTATAACTATTCCTTATCTCTTTAGGGGCCTTAATGGATTTATAAACTCTACTATTAGTCTGTGAATACTATTCAATACTATTTAGATAAGGACCTAGAGGGTCACACACAATAGAATATTCAAGAATAAATCTATAAAATCCTGACCCACGAGGGCCTTCTTGGCCGATGGAAGGATGATCCACAACTACCCCAACCCCCCTTACATAGACTAGGGATTGGAAAAAAGTGATGAATTTCATAATTAAAATAGGTGGGATTTTCCTAAATTAACTACATGAACACACCCAACAATCTACATGAAGAATGGTAGAGGAATAACAAAAAAAGACTGTAACATCCAGAGTAAGAACCTTGCTTTTAATAACCTATAGGGAATAAAAAAGAGTGGGATATATTAATATGGAATGTAAAGGGGAAAAATAAACACCCACCAAAAAAAACATGTCGTGTCCTAAATTGTTTTGGAAAAGAATGAAAAATGAAAGAGCCTTACTCCCGATATCCAAGCCCTGACCATTCATATGTACATGGTCAAATGCACCTGAGTATCCCCAAGCTCTTCTTAAGAGACTATTGATATGTCCATCATCTACATAAGATATGATACTGGTGGGAAAATCTTATGTAAGGGTGAGTATATACATACCCACTAGGATTATATAGATACTAAAGAGGGAGTGATATTTTTATTTCATTCACACATTCATGGTGTTTAAATTTAGTAATTTATATAATTTAATTAATATTCCTTTCAATATTTGAATGGAATATTTTTTTTATTTTTATGGTGGTATAGAACATGTATTTAGAAAAAGAAACAAAATGAATGAATATGAGGATAAAAATACACATCGTGCCTTACCACAAAGCAGTGTGTTGTGAAACCAGAAAATTAGAAGGATTCCCTCGATGATGAATACATATAGGACAATCTAAGGACATGAAACTGAAGGAACAAGGGGAATAAAGATTATAAAATTAGAAATTCAAGATTTACGATATGTAAATATTACATGACATGAAATTATTACATGGAATGAAACCAATACATGACATGAAGGGAAGAAAAGTATAAGGAAAAATATCTGCAAACATTATGCACTGTGTAACCATTACATGAAATGTAAGTGTTAGACAATCCCAGTTACGATCCTTTGATGAGATTTTGCAAAACCTTGACAATTTTTATGATACAAAACTTACTTTTTACCACATTTTAACCCATCCTTAATTCTGTTGAATACTGCACGAGACCATATGGATTCTATAAATAGAGGGACATGATTCAGCTATCAGAGAGATCTCAGAGACCAAATTTTAGAGCGATAAGTTGTGCTATGTATGGGCCTCACCAGTTTCATATTTGTTTTCATTATGATTTTTTTCTTTATTCCTTTCCTCTTATTCTATCTTTACCAGGATGAGGTGTTAAAACCACCTTATTCTAGGGATATATAGAAAAATCGGTAAGGTGGTATAGGATTTATTCCTTTTTCTTTATTCATGTATTTTTATTTTCATAGATTATTCAATGAATTTATAATCCCTTTATTTTAATTTAATCACGAAAATTTGAATTTGAATATAAAAAGAACATTATAAATTTCATAACTAATTACCGTAAAGTTGGCATGACCATTTCAAAATTTAGGGGAATCAAGTTTAAATATGGTAACAAGAGAAACTTGATTTGGAAAAACCCTAAATTACCAAACTAAGGAAAATATGTGATTACCATGTAAAGGAGGGGATAATATGACTATTAGATCTCCCTCATATTGAATCTGACACCAAACATGGATTAATCATTTTTTTATAAAAACCCTATTACACCTGAACCTTAAAACTATAAAACCCTTGAAGACATTCAAATTTGATTTCAAACCCAAGAATTAACTTGCTTCATCTTCATTATAATTTCTTCCAATTAGTCAAACCAATCTGATTCTTCACCTCTTTCTACAATTTTAATAAATAAAATATTTTGAAAACCAAAATAATCTAATTAACTATCTCTATGGGTTCAACCTCAATATTCTTAATACTACATTTTAATTAATCAATTATCATTGTTTGAGTATTTATAATTTCTTTATTTTCATTAGAACAATAGAGAATTAATAATGCCCTTTAGGCATATTAGGGAGTAATATAAGACACTATAGATGCAGTCATATCATCCCAAAACAAGAGGGAAATAGAATACCACAACATATACACATTATTATATAAGGAATCCAAATGAGTGTGAAAGGGGATCTGCATCTCATAGCCCAGCCTAGGCTAATGAGTTTTCCTGTAACTCCAAAGGTTCATCATCGATGCCCAAAATCTCTTACGTCTGTATGAATATGTAACAGTGTGGAAGAACCATATCTCACCACTATTCCGCATAGTTGAGAAGTAACAACCTCCAAGTTGAAGACTCATTCCCTAGCATGTAAGTGGGGTAACACTCAATAGGTAGAGGACCCATTCCCTAGTTTTTCCTGGGGTACCACTCAATAAATAGATAGAGGACCCACTCCCTAGTGTATAAGGGGTTTCCACTTAGTTCGTAGAGGAATCACACCATACTCTCAAAGGGTGGTACCTTTAATAGGTAGAGGACACACAACCTATTACATAATAGGGGTACCACTCAGCAGTTAGAGAAACCACACCCTATTTTGTAAGGGGGTACCACTCAGTAGGTAGAGGATCCATACCCTAGTCTGTAAGGAATGTATCACTTAGTAAATTGATAAAGGACACAAGACCGAGTCCAAAAGGGTTTATAACTCTGTAGGTATAAGAATCACTCTATAATAGTCCATGCCTTCCCAGTCTATTACTTTGCGGGTTTTGGTTACTATAAGTGTTTGTAGGAGGCTTGGAGGGAGTTTGTAGATGTTTGGTTTCTAAAGGCTAGAAGAAGGATGATTATACGTCATGTAACTAGATTACATGATGTGAAAATAATGTTTCACATCATGTATTGGAGGTTTCACAACATTCATGAATTTTATATGATGTAAATATGGGTTTCATGATGTGAAATATTTTAGGGTTATAAAAATAGAATAAATTGAATATGTGATGCATTTTTTGGTTAAAAAAGAACCCTGGGTATTACATGACTTGAAAGGGGATTACACATCGTGTAATACCCCGATCATGTGTCGTTTTAAAATTCTTTTTTCAGCCTAACCCTAAATCATTCAGTCATGGTTTTTTTCATCTCATTTTGGGTGAACACTTGGTTTCCTAAAGTGTTTTTGAGCTGCTTCCCTCTCTCTTCGATTTGTTGATCTTGGTAGATGTTCGTTGGTGATTTGTAGTCCATCTTTGGTGAGTTATCTTCTCTTTCTCATCCATTTTATTCCATTAATATCTTGGGGATCTACTATGTCATTGTTTCTTTGTTTTTTGTGGTGCGTTGGGTTTTGTTTTGATGGAGCCTTGGTGTGGTATAGGTTGATCCATAGTTCTTGCGGTGTGGTTGTGATTCAAGTGCATTATTCTTCGCCCTATGGTGTATAGAAATTGGAAATCTCCCTTGAGGTAGGATTCCCTTCGTTTATCTCGATTTTGAATCATGAGGGAGGGTTTTTACTTATATTTATCTTTTAATCATGGCTGTTCCATCCTAATTGAAAATAAATAATCAGTTAATTGAAATTGAGGAGAAAATAGGGTTTGATTCGCATGTTTTTTACAGATTTAATATTGATTTTGATATTGTGATTATTTAAGTTGAATGACCACTAAAAATTGTGGTTGTTGGTGGATTTTTGTGCACTAGATACATCTACTGTGACTGTTTCCTTGTTTATATATTCTTGGTATCACCAAAAAATGAAAATTGGCTAACCACTTATACTTGGCTAATGAATTGGTTTCCCCAATGTTTTGGTTTGTGTGATAACGCCCCAAAGAAAAGTAGTGGAATGTGGTAAATGTTCTTATGAACCTGTGAAATGTTTTTTATTGTTTCTATGTGTGTGGAAGTGGATGTCATGTGGTTATATAGTGGGGATATGATGGGTGTGGTTTTATTATGCAACATGGTGTCAGAACTGGATGTTCTATGTTATATTTCTATATGTGGTTGTGATTTGAGGGTTTGTTTTGGTTAGTCTGGTGGTTTGGGTCGGATGAATTTGAAAAAGGATAGTAGTGATTGGTATAGGGTATTCTCTATTAATAACATGTATAAATATTCACCTCATATCTAGTTATGGATATATGATACATCATTATTGGGTGTTGAATGTGGAGGTCATGGAATGATGTGTCTTTAACGTAGAGATGCCTTAATTTATCAGGATATTTACCTTTTAGGATGAGTTTTACTATGTAGCCTGTTGTGTGTTATACTTAATGGTTTCTCCATTAGTGATGGGATTAATAAAGAACTATTTAATAATTATTGGAATGGATTGGTTTAGATTTGTTAATGAAATTTAAATGGTTAAAGAAATTGGTTGGGAATGTGAAATGTTTTTTATTACGTGATGTGTGGTGTTATGCATTTAGAGGAAGAAACAAAGGTGGAAGTGTTCTGAGTTGGTTTTTTTGTTTAAGAACCCATAGATTGGGTATTAGTGTTTGATATCATATATGTATATACTATATTTCCTTGTGATTTATATTATCACCCCACCCACATTGAGCACTATGTATGGAACACCCGCATAGTCATGTAGGTGGTGTTTTTCCCAAAATCTTGATGAGAGGATGGATGGCTGGACACCCTCTCTTCCGTACACCCTCTTTTGGGTAGTGATGGTCCCATTTTATTCAGGTCAGTTTTGGTGATATGTTGTATCCTAGGTGTCTATAGGCGAGGAAGATTGTTTCCCAGGTTTCTTTGGGATGAGTTTTGATGTGTTTTCCCAGATGTCTTCAGGATGAGTTGTGATGTGTTCTATTATGTGTCTTCGGGATGAGTTGTGATGTGTTTTCCTAGGTTTCATTAAGATGATATGTGATGCATTGTGGGTCCTAGGTGTGGGTGAGTGTGTGAGAAGGTTGTGTTCTTAGGGCCATGTGTGTGCTGGTGGGATGTGATGTGGTATATTCAGAAGAGGTGGGAGCGTAAGGATGTTTTGCATTAGGGTTTGAGAGAAGTTAATCAGTGGGAAAGTGGTCTGGGGTACCCTATCATCAATACGATTTATATAATATTACCTGACATGCATTACATAGTGATCATTACTTTCTGAGGTTGGGTGGTTGGTATACCTGCTTTGGTGCTATTTGGTTTTACTGTTTTCTCATGGGTGAATTAGTATGCCTCTTTCACATGTACATGAGAGACTTCGGTTGTTCCTATTGAGTATACTTGTATGCTCACCCTACATATATAAAACTATTTTCAGGTTTTCAGGAGGATTTCGGAGACCATACTGGACCCTTCTAGCTCATATCTTGAAATTTTTTTTGTCACTGATTAGATTTATTTTTGGGTATTTAATTTGTAGACTTTTGAATTTCTTAGAGTTCTATTTTACACATTCATGTAGGATGGGTTTACATTATTTATATTTTTTTGGGATTTTATTTGTGGATGATCCATCTTATCTCTCGATCTTGTTTCTTAAAAAGGGTAACACCTCTCATACTGTGAGATCTCTACACCCTTGGTGATATTTTCCAACCTAGGGATTACAAGATGTGGTACTCATGGTTCACTATCTCCTTTTATTCATTTAAAACCTAGAAGGGGTACCTTTGGAGGGAGGGGGTTATGATTGTGTGGTATCAGAGGCTGATGGTTCTGAGATAATATGGAGTTTGGAGTTAGGCATAGTGAGGATTGCATGGGATGATATGGATATAGTTCTAGTTGACCTTAGTTCATGACATTGGCTAGGAAGACTAGTTAGGAAATGGGATTTTTGGTCCCCCGATGATCTATTCCACATTCTCTGAGTTTATTGAATGACCAAGTGAGGTGGGCCTCCTTATAGGGACGAGGACTTGGAAAGGTACATGCATCATAATGACTTGTGTTGTTTTTTGAATTGGGTTTTTTTTGGGAAGTTTAAAATAGATAAAATAAATAATATTAATTAAAATAAATTTTAATAAAATTACATACTACTAGGGGCCATAAAATATTTTTTAACCTTTTATATATGGCTCTTGGTCATCGTCTATGTCTGTGGATTAGGATGTGGAGGTTCAATTGGCCGATCCAGTTGATTGCGATAGGGTTGATCCAGATGATGAAAATGATCAGTGGTCAATGAATTTTCATAATTTTCCATAGATATCTTTGGGAAAGTATGAGGGAAGTGTTTCTGATGTGAAGACAGTAGGTTGACTAGAGGAGTTGGATATTTCATTTGGTCTAATTCGGGCCTTGTTAGAGTACAAGGTTCCTTTGGTAGGAAGTGAAATGTGGGGAGGTTCAAGTCAGTGGTTGAAGTTGTATTCAGGAGAGTGCAAGGAGGTATAAATTTTATGGGTTTATTTTCAGAAGGAGTTTCGAGCAGAGTTCCTTTATTCGACTATGAACTCTGAGAATAGAAAGAACCTACTCTCCCTTTATCATAGGAGTATGAAGGTGAAGAATCTTGGGATCATGTTAAAAGAATTCTTTATTTTTCCCAAGATCTTTTTTCATATGAGGAGTCTCTTGAGATATTTATTGAGGAGTCACTCCACCCTTCTATCGAGTATATAGTTACTCCTTTTACATTGATGACTTATTTGGAGGCTCAAAAGAAGGTGGAGGTGATCGACATGATGCACTCATGATGAGGTAAACTACAAGATGGGATTCTATAGAGTTATTTTAGAGGTAGAGTTTTTAGTGGCAGTTCTAAGGAGCAAGAACCTTTGAGGTTTCAAACGGTGGGGATGCTACCTCATTAGATTCCTTTCTAGCCTTCTAGTGCTATCTGTCTCTATAATTTTCCTATGGGCTTGAGGCCAATGTGTTTCTTCTTTGGGATTCATGGAAATATTCATAATCAGCGACCAGTGGATTATCGAGCTCAGTTTGGTAGAGGTGGATAGGCTTAATGTTACCCTCAATAGTAGTTTTCGGTGAGACAGTTTCAGTAGCTGGGATAATAAGATTTTGCTCCGTCAAGGGGAGATAGAGCAGGTAGAGGCCGATCTTTGTAAGTCCCTCATTCTTAGGGGACACGAATTGAGCATGGCCATGGAGGTGGTCATCATAAGAGAGGTAGAAGAGCTGGTTATGTTCGGTTTCACATAGTGAATGAAAAAATTCTAGCGGGGCCTATGATCATCAGGGGAATGATTAGTTTTTTCAGTACCCTTTCTTTTGCTTTTTTTTATTTAGTATCTTCACACTCCTTTTTTACACCCATTATTGCCCATTCTATAGGACTAGACATATATAGGATTCTCAAGCCACTGAGGTTGAGTAGCCTAGTCAGATGCCAGAATAGCATGTTTGATGTGTGTTGGGGTTATAGACTGATGATGAAACTACATCAGCCCCGTGGGGATATCTCTGTACTATAGATGCAGACATATGATTTCATCATTATCATCGACTGGTTGTATTCCATATGTGTTATAATTGAATACTTCCAAAGGATAGTCGTGTTCTTAGATGTGGATGGTCAACATGTGGTTTTAATTGGTGAGCGAGGTTGTTAGGTGTGAAGTAATCATGCAGAGCCCCTTCATTCCTTATTGGATGACATGTTAGTAAAATTGGTGGATAGTGAAATGGAAGAGGTTCCCAATATTTTTAGGGATTTCTTGGATGTTTTTCCTAAATAGGCTGTGACACTATCTCCCCAACATTACGTTGAGTTTTGGATAGACTTAAATCCCGATGTTTCTTTCATTTCAATGGCTCTTTATGGGATGGCACCTTCAATGTTGCAAGAGTTGTGGATTCAGATAGATGATCTAATGGAGAAGGGTTTTATCCAACCCATTATGTCATTGTGGGGTCCTCAAGTGTTGTTCGCAAAGAAGGTGGACGGTGCTCTAAGGTTTTGTATAGGGGAATTAAGGTTGAATCAGGTGACAGTAAAGAGCCATTACCATCTTATATTGATAGATGATCTTTTAGAACTGTTGATTGGGGTGAGTTAGTTTTCCAAGTTTGATCTGCGGTCTGGATATCACTTGTTGAGGGTGAAGGAGGGAGATATCTTGAAGATGGTTTTCAGATGCAGGTATGGGCACTTCGAGTTTTTAGTCATACCATTCGGTGCTATGAATTCACTATATACATTAATGGGGCATAAGAACTCCATGTTCCATGAGTTCCTTGATCATTTCATCATCATATTCATTGATGATATCTTAATTTACTCAAAGTTCGTGGAAGAGCACACCGAGCATCTCAGAACTGTCTTGTAGGTACTTCGACACCACCATCTCTATGGAAAGTTATACAAGTGGTTGTTTTGGACCTGGGAGGTTCATTTCCTTATGCATGTGGTGTCTCATTAGGTTGTGGAAGTAGACCCATCAAATGTTTAATTATATTTTTTCTTGGGAACACCCAATAATGTGGAAGAGGTTTAGAGTTTCCTTGGTCTTTCTGGTCATTATCAGAGGTTTGTACCCAATTTCTCTTGATTTGTTGTCTTGTTTAAATATTTGACAAGAAAATACCTATATTTTATGTGGAGTGATTAGTTCCAGGTAGCATTTAGTGACCTGAAGGCGAAGTTGGTTAGTGCTTCAGTGCTCCGATTCCCTAACGAAGTGGTGATGTTTACAGTTTTTTATGATGCTTCCCATTTGGGTTTGGGATGTATTATAATGGAGCAGTGGTAAATTATCTATTATGTGTCTAGCAAGTTATATCCTAATGATCATAACTATGCCACCAATGATTTGGAGTTGGTAGCGGTGGTTTTTATGCTGAAGTTGTAGTGGTATTACCTCATTGGGGAGTGCATTGTGGTCTTCACGGATCACAAGAGTCTGAGGTTTATGTTTTCCTAGTGTGACTTGAATCTATGAAAATAGAGGTGGGTGAAGTTTCTTCAGGAATATGATTTTGAGATATCCTACGCATCATGAAATGGAACTTTCATGGCTGATGTTTTGAGCATAATGTCTTGGAAGGAGGTTGTTCGGGAATATGTGGATGTTGGAAAGAGATGGAGGAGTGGGTACTCATGAACATATATGCAAGAGAGAATTCCGGTAAAGGATATTTGTTTTAGATGATGGTGCAGTATTATTTGATATAGTAGGTGGAGGAGTCTTAGTGGGGAGACATAGAGAAAGAGGTGTTCCGTGATCATATTGTCCATGGTGATGCTCCGTAGGTGTAGTTAGAGGATAGTCAGAACTAGATGTTGTTCCATGTAATGTTGTTTGTTCTAGTAGAAATGCATAGTGGATTCTTTAGTGAGTTTTATAACTCACCCATTGAGGTACATCCTTGAATTTCCAAGATGTACTATGGCTTATATTTGATGTTTTTATAGTGCTGTATGAAACATAAATTAGTGGAATTTGTGGGGAAGTTCTTGGTTTTATAGCAAGTAAAGTTGAAGAATCATATTCCTACTGGTTTATTACAGACCTTGGATGTTCTAGAGTGGAAATGGGATGAAATACAAATGGATTTCATCATTGGGTTACCCAAAGATCAGGGATGTTATGATGTTATCTGGGTGATAGTGGATAGGTTGATGAAATCTACCAACATCATAGCGATAAACGAACCAGGCACAGTCGATACCTTAAAAAATAGGCATGTGAATGTGGTGGTGTATTTTAATTGAGTTTTGAGATCCATTGTCTCAGATCGGGATGTGTGGTTTACCTCATGAGTTTGGAGGGGATTGCAGCATCCTTTTGTCACCCAGTTACACCTCAACACACCTTTCCACCCAAAAATAGATGGGAAGAAAATGATGACTATCTGAAAATTATAGGATATATTGTGGGCTTGTGTATTTATTGTTGGTGGATCTTGGGTATGACACCTTCCCTTGGTATAGTTATCTTATAATAATACCTATCACTCATCCATTTTCATGGCTCCATTTCAGGTCTTGTATAGAAGACTGTGTCATTCAACGTTGTGATGGACAAGCATTGGGGAGGAAACTGTTATTGGTACCGATTTAGTATAGATCTCAACAGAAAAGTTTCAGATTTTTTATGAGAAGATAAACACAGTGTAGGACTGGGAGAAGTCATATGTCTATCATAAAATGAGGGCCTTAGAGTTCTAGGTTAAGGACCATGTGTTCTTTAAATATTCCCCACGATGTGGGTAGTGCAGGTTTCATAGAGGTATTAATCTTTATCCCAGGTTAATTGGAACCTTGGAGGTGTTGGGGTCAGTTGGTGAGGTGGCATATTGGTTGTAATTTCCACCACATTTATAGTGTATCCACAACATCTCCCACATATCTAAAATTCATCAGTATATACAATATGAATCCCATGTTATCGACTTGAAAAAGGTGGATATCATGGATGATGCGGCGTTCATAGAGTGGACAAAGGATATCTAAGATCATTGAAAGAAGGTGCTATGTGGATAAACCATTCTATTGGTTTCTGTGTTGTGGAGTCATGGTGTCCAGGAGGAGATTAATTGGGAGTGAGAAACATAGATGAATTCCCAGTAATCAGAGTTGTTTTCAGTTTTGTTTTGTTGTATTTTTCATTTCAATGTGATGTTTGGATCCATTTTTATTTTATGAGATGAATTGTTTTCTCTTAGTTTAGGATCGAGTGTGGTGTACTGTGTGATAATGTACTGACATGTGGAAATGTAAACACACAATTCCAAATTGATATGAGTTAATTGTGATGCAATTAAACCCATTTGGGCAAGTCAATGGTTCCCAGTGCGAATAATATCTTGACATGGAAGATGTAATTCCCTGATTCATGTGTTTAGGACAGTTTAATTTGATGTTTGTATGCTTCTATGGTATTTTGGTTGTAGTTGTTGTTGGATTGGGCTGCGTGGAGGTTGTGATGGTTTTGTAGTGTGGTTTTGGTCATTTGGTTTGGTGTGTTTAACTGGTGGTAGTGTTTTAGGTATGATGAGTTCTTTGAGGGGAATCTTATAGGGTGGTTCTTCGGACCACTTTTTTCCTCTGGGATTGGTTTTGGATTCTTGAGGTATAGAATCATTTGAAAGGTACAAGATGTTACGGTCCATGCCTTCTTAGTCCATTAATTTTTGGGTTTTTGTTGTCGGAAGTGTTAGAAGGGGGATCCGGTGGAGTTTTGAGAAGTTCAGTTGCAAATGGACAGACGATGGAGTATTACACGATGTGTAACTGGATTATATGATGTCAAATTTTATTTCACAGTTTGTCTTTGAGGTTTCATGATGTGCATACATTATACACAATGTGAATAAGGGTTTCAGGAAGTGTAATATTTTTGGGTTATAAAAATACAATAAAATTAAGCAGCGATGTGTTTTTTAGTGAAAAATAAACCATGTGTATTACACATCATTACTGGAGATTACAAGTCGTGTAATACCCTGATCCTGTGTAGTTTTAAAATTATTTTCTGGACAAACCCTCATTCATTCGGTCATGGTTTCCTTTTTTACTCTCATTTTTGGTAAAACCTAGGTGCCCCGTAGTGTTATTCAAGCCCTATCCTCTAGTATTCGATCAATTTATCCCAGTGGATGTTCGTTGGTGATACTTGGTTGATCTATAGGGATTTATCTTGTCTTTATCATCCGTCTTCTTCCGTTCTTCTCCCAAGGATCTGATATGATGGCGTTTCTTTAGTTTGGGGGTGAATTGGGTTGTTTTTCTATGGATCCTTGGTGTGGTATGGGTTGATATATAGTTTTCATGGTGTGGTTGTGATTCACAAGTGTTCTTCTTCACCCTAAAGTGCACAATCATTGGAAAGATCTCTTGAGGTAGGATTCTCATGGTTTCTCTCAATTGTTCATCAAGGTGGAGTAGTTTTACTTTTTTTATCCATGAATATTGGTTGTTCCATTCTAACAAAATATAAAGAGTCAGTTGATTGAAATTTTGGGGAAAATGGGGTTTAATTTTCCTATTTTTATAAATTTTATATTAATTGTGATATTAAGATTGTTCGGGCTCGATGACCTACTGAAAATTGTGTCCATTGGAGGATTTTTTTTCAATGGATACATCTACTGTATTTGTTCTTTGTTTATATTTTTTTGGTGTCACCCTAAAATGAAAATTGGCCAACCAAATATTCTTGGATAATGAATTGGTTTCCCCAGGATTTCGGTTTATGTGATAATTCACCAAAGAAAAGTAGTGGAATGTGGTTAATGTTCTTGTGAACCTGTAAAATATATTTTTGTGGTCTGTATGTATAGGGATTTGGATGGCATTTGGTTATTATATGGGGTGATGATGGGCATGGTATGATTATGTAGCAGGGGTGAAAAACTGGTTGTGTTATGTTATACTACTATATGTGGTTGTGAGTGGGGGTTTTTTTCGTTAGTATTGTGGTTTGGGAAGGATGACTATGAAAAATGACAATAGTTATTAGTATGGGTGCTTCTCCCTTAATAACAAGCAAAAAGATTCACCCCGTATCTAGATATCTATATATGACATATCATGAATGGGTGTTAAATGTGGAGGTCGTGGAACGATGTGTCTTTAAAGTAGAGAGACCTCAATTTATCAGGCTCTTCACATTCTGAAATGAATTTTACCATGTTGTGTGTTGTGTGTTGTACTCAGTGGTTTACTGGGTAGTGATGAAATAATAATATTTTGACTAGATTGGGTTGGTTTTGTTAACATATTTAAAATAGTTAAATAAATTTATTAGGAATGTGAAATGGGTTTTATGACTTGATGTGCGGTGTTATGCATTTAATGGTAGCAACGAAGTTGGTAGTGTTGTGAGTTAGTTATTTGTTTGAGAACCCATAGGTTGGGATTGAGTTTGTGATATCATATAGGTATATACTTTTATTTCCTTGTGATTTCTATTTTCACCCCACCCATGTTGATCACTATGTCCCGAACACCCACATAATCTTCTGGGGGGAGTCTTTCCCAATATCCCGATGGGAGGATGGATGGTGGTGACCCACTTTTCCCTGCTCCCTCTTTAAGGAGGTGACGACCGACATTTCTTCAAGAAGAATGTGGCGAGATGTGGTGTCCCAGGTGTCGTTGGGGAAGGTGGTTTTTGTCCTAGGTGTCTTTGGGATTAGTTGTGATGTGTTTTTCTAGGTGTCTTTAGGATGATTTGTAATGTGTTTTTCTAGGAGTCTTCGGGACGAGTAGTGATTTTCTTTCCCAAGTAGCTTTGAGATGAGATGTGATGTGTTCTAAGGCTCAGGTGTATGTGGGAAGGATGCATTTTGATGCCTATGAGTTTGCAGGCGATATGTGTTGTGGGGCCCATGTGTGTGTGGGAAGTATCTATTTTGAGGATCAGTAGTGTGTAAGAAAGATGTGTTGTGGGGCCCAGGTGTGTGTAGGTGATATGTGATGTGGTATATTCAGAAGAGCTGGGATCCCTAGAATTTTTTCCATTATGGTGTGAGAGCAGCTAATTAGTGGTAAAGTGGTGCAGTGTACCCTATCATCGATGTGATTTATATTATATTACTTGACTTGGGTTACTTGGTGAGCGTGCATTAGTGAGGTTGAGTGATTAGTATACCTACTTGAGTGTTATTTGGTTATGTTTTTTTCTCATGGTTGCATTACTATGCCTCTTTAACTTGTTTGCAAGAGACTTTGGTCTTTCATACTTAGTATACTTTTATTCTCACCCAAGATATAAAAAACAATTTTTAGGTTTCTAGGATGATTTCACGAACCGTGATAAACCCATCTAGCACAGATCTTAACAGTTGTTGTGTCTCTACTTAGCTTTACTTTTGGGTATTTACTTTGGAGACACATGAATTTGTACCAGTTATATTTTACACATGCATGTGGGATGGTTTTGGATTTATTTACATTATATCTTGGAGTTTCTTTGTGGATGATCCATCATACTCCCAATCTTGTTTCTTAAAGAGGGTAATGCCACCTATATTATGAGATTTTTACACCCTTGGTGATAGTATCCATCCCGAGGCCTACTAGAAGTGATACTCAGGGGTCAATATCTCCCTTTCTTCATTTTCGGTCTGGGAGGGGTATCCTTTGAGGGAGGGGTAATTACACATTTCATAGTCTATTTTGGGGTACCACTCAATATGTATAGGACCCAGTCCATTATCCATAAGAAGGGTACCAATTAGTATATAAATAGAGGAACCACACCCTAGTCTGTTAGAGGGTAGAACTCAGTAAGTAGGGGACCCATTACCTAGTCTATAATTGGGTACTACTTAGTAAATAGATATCAGAACCACACCCTAGTGTATAATGGAGTACCAATCTGGCACCTATCTGATGATCCTACCCAATCACTTTCATCGTTGATTATCTCATAAAGAATATTTATTCTCATAAAATATTACATTATATCCCAATATTTAATATGAAGGACTCTATCGTGTTCTATGTAGACAATCACTCAAGACAGGCTACTCATAGGGTAAAACCTGAGTCAAAATGATGGATATATGATAAGTAGAAGATTCATAAAGACGTAAAAGATGACTAAGGGGGTATATATGACATGGGGTAATGCTCCACTACCGGGATGTGTCTTGGTACTAGTCTATTTCCGTGTACTCCAGGGTGTTCCTGTGTACTCCAAAAGTACATAGTGTGTCTACACAAAAAGTTGATGAACACCCAAGGATCATCAAGAGTCTCATAGGAAAAGACATAAAACCACCGACATGTCATATAAAATAGCTATGAATGGTCAAATAGATCACAACGCTGTGATCCTTGCAGAAAAAACTTATTATAGGCTATTCACTTTCCCAAATCGGACTCCCAGTGAAAAAGAACACATTTCAATGCATCATTCTCGAACGGAAATTCAAGGTCCCATGTCCCAAGTCTAAATAAGGTTACCAATATTGGTCTTGAAACACCAAACTTAATATTAGGGTTGCAATGTTGTTGAAGGTTCATCATTCTGACACTGTAAGAAGAAGGTATGTAAGATACTAGATTTCATGACAAGAATAATAATAATTTTATTATTATTATTGGGAACTTTATAGACCTGTACATTGAGTCCAAATTAAGTATCCATGATGGTCTTGAAATTACCATCTCAATGTCAGGTCATGATGTCGCAAATGGGTCACCAATCTGACATTATACGAATAATATATGATGGAAACATGGTTCCATAACAAAAACAAAAACAAAAACTTATTTTATTATCCTTATTATTATTATTATATAATTATCAATGATCAAAAGGGGAAGATAATCACTTTTATGTAGGGGCCTAAAGGCGCTCCTATACCTCTCCATGAACCTCAAATATTATACCTCTCTCCTCATTTATAATAATAACTAGTATTCCACCTGTGTTAAAATATATTCACATGCCTTTTTATTGGAATTTCAAGGAACTAATATAACAATCAAACACCAAAAACCACAAAAATAAAACCATATGAAAATATATAGTCATCGAACATCATAAATTGTATTAGAAATAATTACCCACAAAACATAAAAAATATGAAAATTCTAGAAATAAAGGATAACAACATCAAATAGAGTCATTAAACATCACCGGAAATCCACAGAAATGTAAATTATAGCAATAGAGGACACTAAACACTCACTACATAGAGAAACTACATTAGTAAATAAGAGATGATTAGTTTTATGAACAAAATTTGATTAAATTCCATATCAATGTGAATATTTTTAAAAACATCCCCTAGTTTTGAGCATAGAAACAATAAAATACACAAATAATTAGAAAAAATAATAATACTCAGCTACAATGGAATAAAATTCACTAATGAAGATCAACCAAGTGATATCTTGTCCTTGCTAGTAAGGATACCAGAATAATAACCATATCCAAAATTTTTAACGATAGACAGTGTGGGAACCCGATTGAAAAAAATTTGATTACATTCCATATCAATGTGAATATTTTTAAAAACATCCCCTAGTTATGAGCATAAAAACAATAAAATCCACAAATAATTAGAAAAAATAATAATACTCAGCTACAATGGAATAAAATTCACTAATGAAGATCAACCATGTGATAACTTGTCCTTGCTAGTAAGGATGCCAGAATAATACCCATATCCAAAAAATTTAACAATAGATAGTGTGGGAAACTGATTGAAAAAAACCCACTAATTATGAATAATGAAATAATGGAGTCTGGGTTGAATGAATAAGATGATGAATGTGGAAATTTTGAATAATTTCAGTAAATGTAAAAAAAATACTAAATGAAAGCAATTTATATTAATTAAAAAAAATATTACCTCCAAAATATTTCATTACACAACAATAAGAAAAAAATATGACCCTACTATGAAAGATTCAAATAGGAAAAATAGAAATAAAATGAAAAATTTAATGGCCCAGACCTCTCCGGTCCATTACATTGTAAAATTTGATGTGGTCAAACACGATGCGTGTTATAATAATAATTTTTGATAATAATAATTGATAACGGTGGAGTGAAAATATTTGTTGTTAATTAGATTAAATGGTTTTAATTTAATCATTGTGAAATAAAAGAAATAAAATTGAATGTATATAATTCAATGAGGAGAGGTGCATGGTTTCATTTTGATTTATTGAAATTTTTAATAAATAATAAATTATGTGTGTAATGGGAGGCTTCTCGTCATTGACGTGTCATGTGTTGACCAGTCAAACAATATAAAAGTTGTACGATATTGTCATGTATTAATTAATACATGTTGTGTACCATTTTAACTTTTCGTTTCCTATATAAGAGGGGGTCGTTTGTTATTTACAGACCCCTCTTCTTCTCCACACGGAGACGCTCCCGGATGACCCAGAAGCCTTCCTCCTATATTCTTCATCAGGACTCCGATCGTAGATCTGTCAGTGGCTGCGGGATCGTGTCGATGAGGAGAACATTGTGCACCTTGTTCCTTTCCCTATTCTTCTACTTCCTCTTCATAGTTTCCTACTGAGGATATTACTGATATTTGATGGGAACGATTCTCTTCGATGAAAGTCATCTTAATCGTAAATTCTACCCCATTCTTATTCCTTCATAGATCTCCTCTTTCTGTTCCTCCTTGCCATGCTATGACAAGTGAAACCTTAAACCTTAATGGAGTCTCTCTTGGTTGTTAGTGTGGTTGTGCCGATGCGTCTACCGGAGGACGTAGTCATCGAGAGGAGTGATCGAAATCCTCATGGTGGTTGTTCTCGCAGAAGGACATCAAAACCTGTTCAGGTGGAAATCTTACCTTCGTCTCTCTCTCTTTTGTGCATCATGCGGTGTGGGTATCCTATTTTTTTTTTTGTGAGATACAGTTGAACCAATAAATAAAGATAATAACTAGTTAAAGAACGGGTTTGGGGAAATTTTGTTGATATTGTTGTTTTATTTCTATCCATTCTTATCCTTTGATTATGTTGTGAATTACATAGGCTTATGCCTACTGAAAATCACAACCGTTTGGGGCCTCTACTTGCACAATTAAATGTTTCCCTGTTTTTTTTCTGGATTGTTTTGTGGATGGAATTTCATAAAATGTGTAAATTGGTTAATCATGTAAAGTTGGATGATTAAATGAATAACTGGAACCCTTGTATGATCACACTAGTTAAACTAAATGAAAGAATGAATTTGTGGGTACTGGTTGGGGTTTAATTATGTGAAGGGGTGGTTCATGGGTTGTTGTGGAATGGGTGAGCAGTGGGGCTGATATTGGCTTGGTTGTGGGTTTGCATGTATGATATGGTTGTGATGGGCAGTGGAGCTACGGTAAATGGTATCAAAGGGATGATGATGTTGTATGGGTATTGTTTTCGATGTGTTTATGGTTGTGGTGGTTGGAAGAAGGGATGCAGGGATGGGTTGTGCATATGAATAAAAGTGGAATAGTTAACTAATGAATTGTGGAGAATTGTAGTTGATTAAATAAGGAAAATCAATGGAATTGATTGGATGATAAAATAATTGTGTTACATGTGTTTCCCTAACTTTATTTTTGGTTGGCAGGGATATGTTTTACGAACGATTGATCTGGTTTGGTTGTTGTTAGTTTCTTGGTAGTTAAGGAACTGATAAACTAAAACTGTTGAAACATGAAAAGCTTAATGGGGTTTGGGGCTGTTTATTGTGTGCATACTTTCGAGGTAGAAATGCCGAGGCATGTGCTCAGATATTTTGTGTAGAAGCCTTAGGATAGGCTGATTGGTTGATATAATTATATAGATCTTTACGTTTTATGTTTCTTTACGCACCCCACCCATGTTGAGCACTACGTGCCGAACACCCGTGGGATGGGGGGTGAGATTCTCAAACATCTAAAGGATGGCTGGTTACTGTTCGTCCCTGTGCTCCCTCTTCCAGGTTCTATAGCCCAAGATCCTTCGGGCAGGTTACAATAGATGTTTCCCAAGAGTCATTGGGATGAGGATGTGTTATGTTCCCAGGTGTCTTCGCGATGAGATGTGATGTGGTTACCAGGTGTATTCGGGATGATATGTGGTTATGGCCGAGGATTGAGTGCCAGAGGGATATTATTATGGCTGAGGATTGAGTGTCTGCGGGATACTATGAGCTTCGTATGGCCAGGTTACACCACTAGCTCGAGCTTCGTATGGACAGGTTGCGGCACTAGCTCAGAAAGTGGGGGAAGCATCAGAGCGTTAGGCGTGAGGGCTTGAGCAGTATTCAGTGGGAAGGTGGTGTGGGGTACCAATACTTTGGTAATATTACTATACTACTCTATTGACTTGCGATATTTGGTGAGTGTGGCTTGTAAGGTTGGGTGGATAGATTCCTTACTAGGCTTTGGTTCCTTCTGTTTTCTCATGGGGCATTAGGATGTCTCCCCACCTGTGCATGAGAGATTTAGGTTTTCCTATTGAATATACTCGTATGATCACCCTATGTTTACTTTCAGGTTTTCAGGAGGACTTTAGAGACTGCGTGGGACCTTTCTAGTTGGGTGTTGGAGTTTGCTGGTTGCAGTTTTTTCTTTCTCTTTTTTGGTATCGTACTTTGGAGCTTTTCTTGTACTTGTAATTTTGTTTCAGTATTGTATAAAACATTCATATGGGTTTGGTTTTGGGTTTTATTTCATTTACTTGTTCCTTTTTCTTTTGGTGTTTGACTCATCCTATTTCCTGATCTTAAATAAAAAAATGGGTAATGCCTCCCATATTTGTGAAAACTCATACCCTTGGTCCTATTCGCCACTCCGAGGCCTACTGGACTCGGGACTCGGGGGTCATTATCTCCCTTTCACCATTTCCAGCTCAGGAGGGGCTTCTTTGGTGGGAGGGGGTCATGACAGAATGGTATCAGAGCTGACGGTTGAGAGATAGAATGGAGTCTGGAGTTAGGAACAATGAGGATTGTATGGGATGGTAGGGCAACAGTGTTGGCTGATCTTTTTGCATGAAATTGGCCAGGGAAGACAGGAAAGGACAGGGGGTTTTAGGCCCCCCCATGATCCGACGCAAGGACTCCGAGCTTACCAAACGACCAAGTAAGACTACATTGATTGCATATTAGAGACCCTAGGAAAGGTACATGCATCATCATGGTTTGTGTTTTACATGATTTGGGTGTTCTGGGAATGAAATTGAAATAAAATGATAAAATAAAACCTTGAGAAAATTACCTTGCTACTTGGGCTTAGGCGTTCTTTGTTTACCGTACAGCTATGGAACCTGGACGTCAACAGAGAGGTAGAGGAGTGGGACATGTACAGTTGAATGCAATAGAAGCGGAAACCCTAGAAAGGCCAGAGATCGAGAGAGATGTTTTCGGTTTTACTTAAATGATCTCGTTTATGTTTTGTTTAAATTCCGGAGCACCACACTCCTTTGTCGAAACTCATTCTCACCCATTCTTGGGCCTGGACCTTGTTTTTCATGAGCGTATAATGCTAAGTTGTTTCCATCTCTCCTTTAAATGTGTGTGAAGATTCCTAACATATGGGGATAAGAGGGCCTGATCCCCAATCAAGCGGCATTAATGTGGATGCAATTAAAACCGTGCAGGCGAGTCAGTGCCACCCAAGCGGATAATATCTTGACATGGGAGAAGTAATTCCACAATCCATGTGTTAGGGCAGCGTGTTTCTTGTTTTGTGCAGTGTTGGGGGAAATGTGTTTATGATAAATCCTAAATTATAGGGGTGGGAGGACCTAATCCCTATTCGAGACACATTAATGTGGATGCGATTAAACCCGTGCAGGCGAGTCAGTGCCACCTAAAGAAGATAATATCTCGACATGTGGGAAGGAATTCCCTGACTCATATAATTAGGATAGTGGTTGGATTCCTGTTATGACGAGAGCCCTGAGAGGTATCTTGCGGGGTGGTTTTTCGGAACATTCCCCTTTTTATGGGTTAGTTTTTAATTCTCGAGGATGAGAATGTTTTGAGAGGTATCTGATGAAATGGATAGGACCACTCTGGTCCATTACTTTGTAAAATTTGACGTGTTGAAATAGGACGCGTGTTATAATAATAATTTTTGATAATAATAATTGATAATGGTGGCGTGAAAATATTTGGTGTTAATTAGATTAAATGGTTTTAATTTAATCATTCAAAAATAAAACAAATAAAATTGAATGTATTTAATTCAATGTGGGGAGGTGCATGGATTCATTTTGATTTATTTAAATTTTTAATAAATAATAAATTATGTGTGTAATGGGAGGCTTATCGGCGTTGACGTAATGGTGGTCATACATGGTCAACGCGGTGAGCATCAATAATAAAAATTATTCTTAATAATAATTGCTGAAGAGTTAATAAATTTTAATTTGGGATTTGTTATTATTATTATTATACTAAATAATTATAATAATAATGATGGGTTAAATTTTGAAAGATCCATTAATAAAGATTTAATGAGATTTAAATTTTGAATTCAATGCAATGAGATTTGATATGTGAGGATAGATGAGAGATGTTATTATTTATGATAATTGTGTTAAAAAAATAATAATGATAAAGGTTTAAAGTGGAGGTTGGGGCATGCCACATGGAGTAAAGGAAGGGGAGGCACCACTTTTGGGAGAACAAAAATCATGAAGGAGAATGAATATTGGAGAGAGATTACAAGGTGATGAAATAATAAATAAAAATAATATTAATAAAAACCATAAAGGCATGGAGCCAAGGAGGCACCACTTTTTGTGGTTCCGTGGGATTGAGGAGGTTCTTTTGTAAATCATTATTATCATATATTATAATAATGATTATATGATATTAATGGGAATAAAATTAAAAGAGAAATAAATGAAAAAGGAGGGAGTGTTTGATTCAAGTGCAAGAAGACTCCAAATCGTGATTGATTTTGGTGTTGTGAAAATAAATAAATATTTGATTAATAATAATAATAAAATGTTTTTATTATTAATTTTGATGATAAAACACCTTTTGTCTGCAACTCCTTCGTGCGACCTCGGTTTCACGAACCATCTGCGGAAGTGAGATCCTGACTTTTAGATGGAAATTATGAGTCCAATATTGGCTGACTTTTTCGGGTTTTCGGATCGGGTACCCGAAATGCTCATGAATTAATAGATTTAATATTTTTATTAAATTTTCGACCCTCCATAAATCCCGCGTGCGAAGTCCTATTGACTTTCCATTAGTAGCGATGTGATCTTGCCGTTAATACTTAATTCAAGTCTAATGTTGGATATTAAATTATGGTTCGTGGCTCGGGTCCACGAAACACCGAATAATAATAATATCATTATTATTACAGGATCTTGTAACCAACGTATCTCTCTTATATGGTATTGGATTGACGAACCGTCAGTGACAACATAACCCTGAAATTATTACGGTCATTTTAAGACCAATGATGAATACCTTTTTATAACTCATGTCTCAGGTCAATAAAACACCTATTATTAGTTGAAGTTATTATTATCATTAAACCCATGGAAACCGCGTGACGCGTCGTGTGTTGACCAGTAAAACAATGTAACAGTTGTACGATAACTTCATGTATTCATTAATACACGTTGTATACCGTTTTACCTTTTCGTTGCCTATATAAGAGAGGGTCGTGTGTTATTTATGGACCCCTCTTCTTCTCCGCACGGAGACACTCTCGAATGACCCGGAAGCCTTCCTCCTATATTCATCATCTAGACTCTGATCGTAGATCTGTTAGTGTTTACGGGATCATGTCGATGAGGCGAACATCATGCACCTCATTCCTTTCTCTCTTCTTCTACTTCATCTGTGCAGTTTCCTACTGAGGAGATTGCTGATATTTGACGGGAACTACGCTCTTCGATGAACTCCATATTAATCGTACATTCTACCCTGTTCTTATTCCTTCCTTGATCTCCTATTTCTATTCCTCTTTTCCATGATATGACCAGTGAAACCTTAAACCTTAATGGAGTCTCTCTTGGTTGTTAGTGCGGTTGTGCCGCAACGTCTACGAGAGGACGTAGTCCTTGGGAGGAGTGATCAAAATCCTCATGGTGGTTGTTCTCGTAGAAGGACATCAAAACCTATTTAGGTAGAGATCTTACCTTCTTCTCTCTCTATTTTGTTCATCATGTGGGGTGGGTATTCTCTTGTTTTCATGAGATACAGTTGAACCAATAAATAAAGATAGTAACTGGTTAAAGAATAGGTTTGGGGAAATTTTGTTGATATTGTTGTTTTATTTCCATCAATGCTTATCCTTGGATTATGTTGTGAATTAAATAGTCTTATGTCTACTGAAAACCATGGTCATTAGGGGCCTCTACTTGCGCAATTAAATGTTGCCCTGTTTTTTTTTGGATTATTTTGTGGATGGAATTTCATAAAATGTGGAAATTGGTTAATCATGCAATGTTGGCTGATTAAATGAATACTTGGAACCCTTGTATGATCACCCTAGATAAACTAAATGAAAGAATTAATTTGTGGGTGCTGGTTGGGATTTAATTATGTGAAGGGGTGTTTCGTGGGATGTTGTGGAAGGGTGAGAAGCGGGGCTACTGTTGGCTTGGTTGTGGGTTGGCATGTATGATATGGTTGTGATGGGAAACGGAGCTGCGGTAAATGGTATCATAGGGATGATGATGTGGTATGGGTATTGTTTCAGATGTATTTATGGTTGTGGTGGTTAGCAGCAGGGCTGCAGGGATGGGTTTTTCATATGAATAAAAGTGGAAGAGTTAACTAATGAATTGTGGGGCATGGTAATTGATTAAATATGAAAAATAAATGGAATTGTTTGGCTGATAAAAGAATTGTGTTGCTTGTGTTTCCCTAACTTTATTTGTGGTTGGCAGAGATATGTTTTACGAACGATTGATCTGGTTTGGTTGTTGTTAGTTGCTTGGTAATTAAGGAACTGATAAACTAAAACTGTTGAAACATGAAAAGCTTAATGGGGTTTGGGGCTGTTTGTTGTGTGCATACATTCGAGGTAGCTGTGCCGAGGCATGTGTTCAGTTCTTTTGTGAAGAAGCCTTAGGATGGGCTAGGTGGTTGATATAATTATATAAATCTATACGTTTTATGTTTCTTTACGCACCCCATCCATATTGAGCACTACATACCAAACACCAATGGGATGGGGGGTGTGATTCTCAAACATCTAAAGGATGGATGGTTATTGTTCTTCCATGTGCTGCCTCTTCCAGGTTCTATAGCCCAAGATACTTCGGGAAGGTTACAAAAAATGTTTCCAAAGAGTCTTTGGGATGAGGATGTGTTATGTTCCCCGGTGTCTTTGGGATGAGATGTGATGTGGTTCTCAGGTTTCTTCGGGATGAGATATGGTTATGTCCGAGGAATGAGTGCCGGCGGGATACTATGATAGTCGAGGATTGAGTACCGGCGGGATACTATCAGCTTCGTATGGCCAGGTTGCGGCACTAGCTCGAGATTCGTATGGACAAGTTGCGACACTATCTCTAGAAGAGGGGGAAGCATCAGAGCGTTAGGCGTGAGGGATTGAGCAGTATTAAGTGGGAAGGTGGTGTGGGGTACCCATACTTTGATAATATTACTATACTACTCTATTGACTTGCGATATTTGGTGAGTGTGGCTTGTAAGGTTGGGTGGATATATTACTTGATAGGATTTGGTTCCTTTTGTTTTCTTACAGGGAATTAGGATGTCTCCCCACCTGTGCATGAGAGATTGAGGTTTTCCTACTAAGTTTACTTGTATTATCACCCTACGTTTACTTTCAGGTTTTCAGGAGGTCTTCAGGGACCGTGCGAGACCTTTCTTGTTGGGTGTTGGAGTTTACTGGTGGCATTTTTTGCTTTCTATTTTTTGGTATCATACTTTGGAGATTTTCTTGTACTTGTACTTTTGTTTCAGTATTGTATAAAACATGAATATGGGTTTGGTTTTGGGTTTATTTTCATTTACTTGTACCTTTTTCTTTTGGTTTTTGACTCATCCTATTTCCTGATATTAAATAATAAAAGGGTATTGCCTCCCATATTATGAAAACTCATACCCTTGGTGCTAGTCGCCACTCTGGGGCCTACTGGAGGCGGGACTCCAGGGTCATTATCTCTCTTTCACCATTGCCAGCTCAAGAGAGGCATCTATGGTGGGAGGGGGTCGTGACGGGAAATAGGTAGAATAATTTATGAGAAAAACCTGATGAATGTGGGAAGCTCGATTATATTCAATTAATGTCAAAATAATAAAACCATGTTTTATTATTTTCAATATTGATTACCTCTATAAGAAGATGTCATTTTGAACCAACAAAAAAAAGCTAGCTCTACTATGATAGAATTGAAAAGAAAAATTAGTGAAAAATGGGGAATCATGGATGAATAATTTATAGATAGGGGGATTTACATAATTGATGTTTGAAAACCATAATAAAATAGGTTGGAATATGTTAAAAAAATATCACATACATACATGTTTGATTAATTTCAATAAATATTACCTCAAGAGTATATCCTCATGCATCTTCACTAAAGAAATTAAAACCACATTTGAAATATTCATATGAGAAAAACAGAAGTGTAATAGTACAAAAAGGATAATTAATTTACAGGAAAAATGATAAACCCAATGTAAAAAAACAAAGGAAAATATTCCCAAATATCCTTTAAAATGTATTTTTAAAATATACATAGGAAAAAATAGCAAGAATCATCTCATAGAACATAGATAATTTTTGAGTTAATATTCAAGAAGACATTAAAAATTACTATAATAACTCACAATAAAATATTTCTTAAGTAAACATGAATAATTAAAATTCATATCATATTTTTTTTACAAAGATCTCATAATGATAAATTTAAATCTAGAATATATAAATTTTTATTTTGCAACAAAAAATAATGAAACAAATAGATTACAATTACATATTCCTATAGATAAGTTGTAGGAGTATAAATATTACAATTTAAGGACATTATTTCATACATTTTATTGAATATTTTATCATAGATTCCAAAAACATAAATTAAATGGGAAAACATGAAAATGGGTGTATATATGCATAATCTTAATCTAGTGTTTTTATGTTATGATATTTGAAAATTTTACTATATTATAGTATTTATAGAAGCATAGATATATGTTGAATCATAATAATAATCAATATAAATTTTAAGTTGTGGGTCTCTTATTGTATACATATATATATATAAGAATAAGAATTGGCATTAACACACACACACACACTAACAGGTTAAAAGTTTTATATTTATTTCAGTATGTCAATAGGCACTTTCATAATAGGATAAAAAATAGAGAACTCTCTATAGACCCCACCACAATCCCATCTCCCATATTGTGTTCCAGGACCATTTTAAAATACCTCCATTATCATGATAAAAGATCTATTTTTTATAGAATTAAATAAATTATGAATAACATTCTTTTATATCCAATATCTCTTCATTCATCAGTGCATAAAAACAAATTTATATTGCTCAAAATATTTAGTTACATCAACCAAGATTGATAGAGAGGAAAGAATGGATCTATTTGGATTAATTAGAAATTTTTATATAAGATACCTTTTTACCATCTTCCCATCACTCATCTGCAAATACTTCAGGTCTTCCCTCAGTTACTGACCGTTATATTCAATTAAGTTAAAAAAATAATTTATAATGATTGAAAGTAATTTATAATAAATGAAATTAAAAATAATGAAAAAATATTAATTCTTGAGAACATGAAATAAGGAAATGTAGAATAGTCACCACTCACCGCGCATGTGAACCTGATTGAAAATGAAAATAAATTCTATAATCTATCACTAATACATGAAATTGTGAAATTTATTAATAATGAAATCATGCGATCATGCTCGTATATTGCCTTTATCTACATCCAATATAGTTGTTAGAATCGAGAATATTAAAACATTTACATGCCCCAAAAACGTTTAAAATAATAAATATTGTATTAATATTATATAAAGATATTTGATTTAATTTTTTTAATTATTATGCCAACATCTTCACTGTGTATTTCTGAATACTAAAAATATATCCCAATACTTTTAATTATTTCAAACCCCACCCATGACCTTATCTAACTATTACCTATCTTATTTTGTATTCAAAAAACTTATAATTTATTGATGTAAAATCAAAATGTTCACCTAAAATTATATAAAAATAGAAATTTATATTAAAATAAATTTATAATGATGAATTTCTAATTTTTTAAATTGTTTTGGATATTTATTCCAAGTATCATTTTTACAGCAGCTATATTTCTTGCATCATTCATGTGTACAACATAAAAACATAAATAATGGAATGTGATAATTAGAGATAAAAAATGTATGATGAAAGGTATAAATATTATTGAATAGGTAACTTGGTAAAAATTTACCATCATTGATAACAATATGAAATTGATGTATAATATAGCATAAAACTTCCTAAATAATTTATTTATACTTATTTAGTCATCCGTTAATGATTGTTGCTTTAATTTTTATTTCATGGAAAAGGTCTTGTAAGATAATCACTCAAGTAATAATTTTAAAACATTCTGGAATAGAATAATAAAAAATAATAAAATTAATTTTGGAGGTATATTCTGATTCATATCTCAATTTTAAATAATCTCATCTCAAAATTTCATAGTATAATTTAAAAACTATGAAATAAAGAAAGAAAAATAATTAATATAGTAACATATATGTGATATATTTCCTTAAAAATAATTTTTAGAATTTATAATACTATTAAATGATATGGTAAAAAATTAAATTATAATAGATGGGAATCAAAATTAAATTAAATAAAATTAATAAAATAGCACATTTAATGAAAAATCATGACTAATAATTTGGTCTGTAAGAATTAATTCCATTTGATAATTTTGAAGACTTAGTGAACCACATTTGAATTTTTTTACCTGTAACTTCAAAGTCTCATCATAATTAATGTTTATTTCATGAAGTTGAGTAAAAGACCATTTCATTTGTGTAAAACTTCAAATAAATAATGAAATAAAAATTAAATTTTTAGCATATAGATTAATACTACAATAATGATTTAATGATGATGAAGAATAAATTATTTTAAGATGTTGAAATTCTTAAATGTGAGTTATAATTTTATACCAAGTGCAGGTTATGGAAATTTTCTATGTAAAGGATAACATTTGTGTGTATGGATTTTATTCTTCTAATATATATTTTTGTTTTTCATAACTTATAAATAAATTAGAAAATTAATGAAATATGACTTGAAAACTTACTATATTTTTTGATCAAATACTTTGGTCATAAGGAGAAGTAGGTAAAATTAGAAAATAATGGAATTTTGATCAAATGAGATAAAGAGAAAAGGGAGAACACATGAGAGGAGAAGATTAATCTTTCTTGATAGTCAGTTACTTGAAATTGATACTTGTAATATAAATTGTCAAAAAAAATTCAATGAGAAAACCCAGTGGTAGTGGAGACATGAAATTTGAAAATGATGGTAAAAAAATTGGATGAGCTAGGGAATTTAAGGAATGGGAGAAAACTAACCTGATTATTACTGTCTCCTAAAAACTAAGACAAGGAAAAAAAATAAAAGAATAAATAAAATATAATAATATAAAATAAATTCTTATATAAGGGATAACATATAGAAGTGAACCTATTATTCAAGATCAACTGCTTTATTCCAATAAATAATCCCTATTCACCATTCTGAAATAAATAATCAAGGAAGAAATAGTAAATGAAATTAAGGTTTTGACATGAACATTCCTATATTTTGGTATAGAGAATATATACCTGTCAGTGACAGAAAATGATCAGAGTCTAGTATATGGGGAGTTAGATAAGTGGAGGTAGAGAAAATGAGGTGGATGCGAGGAGGTGTGGGAGTTAAGGCAGAGACAGAGGCGGTTCCGGAGGTTGGGAGGTGGAGGCTAGGAGGCAGAGGCATGGAGATTGAGGTGGAGGTGGTGGTGGGGCGGTGGATGCTGACAGATGAGGAGCTAAGGATGGGAAGTCCAAAAAGACCTTAAGATGATGGTAGATAGATCCATAGAAAGTGACAAGAATTTTGGGAGAAGAGGGTTCCCGTTACAAATTGAGGGTTAATAGGGATTGAAAAAAGGGAGGGGAAATGGGGTATGGAGGAGCTGACATGTAGAATAGAGCCACTCTATTTAGAATAAATAATAGATATTTTATATTATTTTTATTATTTTTATAAATCTACATATTTTTTTAAAGGGGAGTAAATCCGTACAAAGGGCCCTTATCCATGCATGGGACACCCCATCACACCCCCTTGGTTTTTTTCTTTTAATTATTTTATGTCAAATTAATATTATTAAAAGATTAATAATAATACACAACAAATCATACATTGGAGGCACGTCACATACATGAAGTCCTCCCCTCCCTTCAATTGCAAAATTATTATTATTATTAAATTATAAATATCACATGTTATTATTATTAAAAATAATAACCACACACACCGCCTTCCATGGAAAGCCAAAAATCAGATTCTGGCCACTCTACTTTGGAAAACTGTCCATATTCTTCTGTAGCAACCCCACATCCCCCAAAATTCCTCCCACTCAATCCCATATTTCTATACGCCATCTCCACACATCAATTGAGAAAACAAGGATCAATGATCCAATCATGAACAACCTTTTATCACCTAATGTTATCGTTACACCTTGATCTCATCCTTGACCCTGAACCCACACCCACAGTACCAATCTAATTCATTCAAAAATAGCCACCCCACTCATTTCTCAAACAACCATCATGATTTTAGGGGTTCAATTACACTTGAAAATTCCCCAACAATGTCAAACCATGATGAATAATGTGAATAATAGTGAGGGATAAGCATAAAAACAAAAGTTATATACATCGTTGAATGATGTTATCCCAAAAAACAATTGATTTATTTGAAAAATTGAATGATAAAAGTGACATTCATCATAGAACATTGTGATCCCAGACAACGATTTATATGTGAAAAAACATCATCTATAAAGTGACATTGTAAAATAAATAATTTATTTAAAAAATCATATTATTTAATAGGATCATATGAAGGGAAGATAATCGAAGATCAATAGAAGAAGATATAAATCCACACTCAAACTTTTAATCAAAAGGTTGAAAAAAACATTTGATGATCCCTAAATCAATTATGGATCTTTAAATGGTGAATAATGGATCCCCTTATGATGAAGGTAACTGTCTTGATGCATTTTTCATTGGTCTCATAATTATCCTCGATTCGATCATCCATCGTTCTCTGATCTTGATCCACCAATAAATAATAATCTCCTCATCCTATTTGGTCTTGAAGTGTTATGAAAATAAAACATGGAAAACCTTCATAAAAAGGTAATTTATTGAATTTTTTTTTAATTATCACACTTAATAAAACAAACAAAGAAAACATGTATTTATTTCAATTAAATGTACCCTCCAATGGCTCCCTAATCAAACAATCCGACCCCGACCAACATTATGGCGCACCTAGAGTAAATACCACACTCCATATTCTACCATGGTATCACATTTCTGATTCAAGAATATGTTTGAGATTTATTCCACTTTTTTTAAAAAAATACGTTTTCATGATATAAAATATATCTAATATTTATTGAAAATTATTTCTGGGCTCATTGGACGTCAAAATCACACTACATTTTAGTTCCTAGCTCTAAAAATATTTCTTATTAGATTTTAAAGTTTTTCAATGGAAAAAATAGTGTCTACATTATTACCTTATTCAAATATTTTTATCCCTAAAAAGTGGAAATTAATAAAAAAGGTGGGGATACTGAGATCTCAACTTGGCTGCCGACTCTCACTTGTTTTTTTTTGGTTTCCTATGATTCCAGAAAACACACACTCAAGGGAAAACAATTTCCCATGAATTTTATTTCTCCATTGATTCTAAAACACACTAGATATTTGAAAAAAAACTCCACCCTCATAGACCAACTTACCTAGGTCTATATCGTACAATGAGTCGTTCACATACTATATCAACTATGACATGTGGAGAACCCAATAAAATAAAACTTCTATAGTTACAAGGTTAAGTGTTACACCAGCTTGCTAACCCAACACAACAGCAAGAATATGGTACTATGATCCTTAGATAAACCTGACATCCTAGAAAATTTTTTATGATCCTCAACATGGAGAGATATCTTGGAATAAATGGTCATCTCATCGAACTCCAAAGGCCACCATCATCAGTTCACAAAGGACTCATGATGTTTTCTGGGTAGTCCTCATCCACTCCTAGATGAATTACACTCCATTCAAAAACATCACTAGAACCAAAAACCCATTCATCTCATTCTCCAACTCTGTTTCCAATGACATGAGGTTACCATCCCAAAAGACTACCATGAACCGAATCAATAAAGGTTAAGGATATGAATCATAATTCTTGTGAACTCTATTGGGGAATTCAAAATGCCAAATGGTATCACTAAGAACTCAAAAAACCCATAAAATCTCTAGGATTACATGATCAGTTCATGCACCCCTCAAACCTAGAGTTGGAGATAACCCATCCCGAGTTCAAACTCTAAGTACCAATTCCCCCCAACCACTGGTAAAAAAACACAATGATTATCAGGATTGGATAGTCTTCCTCATGTCACACTGTTTAAGTGACCCCAATTCACACCAAAACTCAATAAATCTTTCTCTTATCAGGTGAAAAACCTTGGGTTACCTAGGTGAATACACAAGGTCTTAGAAAAACCTTTTCTCTTTAAACTCTTGGCTACACCTTTAGCTTACGATGCTCAATAGGCATCATCTGAAATGCGGTTACAAAAAATCTGGGGAAATATATGGTGCTAGCACATAAAGAATCTTAACTTTTCGTATGTATATTTACTCACTATGTCCTATATAATGAACTCATAATACTCCACCACCACTTGAAAAAAAATCTCTTAGTATCCAATACTTCATAGGCATTACAAGCCAACTGATAAAAATTTGGTCGTAACCTCCAACACATGAGCTCATCCTACTCTTCCTGGGATCACTTATTTTCAAAGAGGGAAAAATCCATCCCAATTTTCTAAAAACACCACCACATCCACTGGTGGAGAAAAATGAGCATGGATCATAGGAAACCATCCATACTAAGAAAACATCACAAGGTATCACTTACACTATGAATAGATTCCATGTGATGCTCTTTCTATCCTCCCATAGCCATGTCACACTATGGGTAGAAGCATGACATAACTAATCCTCTCTAAGACTCTAAAATAATGGTGAAAAAGGCTCTATTGGAATTACTAGGTCCTAAATATGAGATATTCTTAGGGATAAAGGGGCTAATGACTATGGGTGAAAAATGAAATTGGGGTTGTGAAGAAACACATCGTACCTCAAACCCCACCCAAATTATTCATGAGATCCTACTACATAGAACTCATTATTTCTCTTTCCCACCTATTTACCACAACCACGTCTTGATCTAACATAGTAACAACAGACAAAATCAACTATAAAAGTCATAGGAACTCATCCACCATACCTCAAAAATATCCTCTTTGGGAGACACTTGATCACCAAAAAAGATTATGTATCATGTCTCAATAATGAATCTCTGTGGGGGAATTTTCCCTATTTCATTCATATTAAAAGTAAAGTCAAACATTCCCAACATAGGGTTCTATGGAATCACCAATATCTCTCTAGAAATGACTCGATCAAAGGAGGAAATAGAGTGCATCATAGTTATGTCTAACAGTACTAAAAATAAGTAGAAGAAACACATATAATTCCATGAAACACTCCCAGAGTGTCTAAGTAATGAAAATTTAGTTCCTATTATTATACATGATTTTGATTTCTAGATTCCCAATACTAGAGTTGTCTCCCTATGGGTGGTGGTGGTATAATCAAATCAAAGTAACAACCACCTTTTACTTCTCCCCCAGTTTCCCTACCAAGGTGGTTTTTCGACCACCTATCTAACTGTAGAATGATGGGTAGGATAATCTTTCATTATATTTCCTTACCCATCAAAAGTATTTAAATGATAACACCTTGATTTATTGAGTTTTCCATGAGGTCCATGTGAATGATGGTTCCTCCTACAATGAAAAATGCATTTCATGCATACTTTTTATGGGTCTTGCTGAACCAACATCCATGGGAATCCCTATCTCGGAAGCTCATGATACGTAATAGAACCATATTCATCACCATTGAGAACTAAAATATAAATACAAGACTCATTATGAAATGCTTCATGATCCTAAACCACTAAAGGTGGGACTAAAAATGATCAATAGGAGAAAGCACCACCAACCGACCGTCCTAAAGAAGGACCACCTCATGAATAACCCCCTTTAGAGAGGTATCATCACTCATCGGGTCATACTCTTGACTCTGTTATGAAAAAATTTCTGGTTGTATTCTTACAAACATCTCTCAATATAAAATATTTACCATGGTGAATGAGAGTTTATATATGGGGAGCTAACTCAATAAGGAATGTCAAAGGACTCAATCATATATGATGCCAGTGCCAACGTTCCCTATAACCAATTTCTCAGTATACCATGTTTAAAATCATGTAATTAGAGTCACGGTTAATGGATACATCAGTAACCACAACAAAAATGTGTTCCTAGTCTTGAAATATGCACTTGAGACACATTGAAATTATTTCCCTAAGTTCCCAAACAAACCTCATAAGGGGATAACACTCCGAACACAATTTCGAGGTCAAACCACCTATGATACCAATATATCATGACACGACCCACTGAGGCCTACCAAACCAGTAGAGGGATGATCCAAAACTACCCCATGCCTGACTACATAGGCCATGGGAAAGCGAGAAGCACCTAATGGAATAAATAAAATGGTAGGCATTTTCCTAAAGTACCCTTATGCACACACCCAACCATATCCATACTGAAGTGTAGAGGAATAATAATAATATACTATAACATATAGACTAAAATACTTGTATGTAATAACCTTAAGTGAAAAAAATAGAGTGTGACAGAGTTATCTGAAATGTAAAGAGGAAAAATGCATTCCCACCTAGAATATATATCTGAACCTGATAAATACTAGAATAGAAATAAATATGAGATATTCCAACTATTGATCTCCAATCCCCAAGCACTGTACATGGTCAAATTCACCCAAGTATTCCAATGATATTCGAAATCCTTTGTTGATATATTCCTCGTCTACCTAATATAGGAAATGTGGTGGTAAATCCCATGTAGGGGTGAGTGTATACATACCCAATAAGATACCCCAAAAACTGAAGAGGGAGTGATAGATGACACTCTAGAAGTAGTCATCTCGTCCCAAAAAAAGAGGGAAATGAAACCCAACATCATAGATATATTATAATATGAGAAACCCAGATAAGAGATAAATTGGATATCTATCTCATAACCCATCTCAGGATGATGAGACTTCCTAGAGATCCAAAGGATAATCATTTATTCCTAGAATCTAGCATGTATATCTGAGGATGTAACCATGCGGAGGACCCACACCTCACCACTGTTCCACGCAGTCCAGGATGAAAAACCTCCAAGTAGCGGACCCACTCCCAAGTGTGTAAAGGGGCACCACTCAGTAGGTAAAATACCCACTCCCTAGTCTGTTAGGGGGTACCACTCAGATGGTTGAGTACCCACACCCTAGTCCATAATGTAGTAGGTAGAGGATGCACACCCTAGTTTGTAAGGGGGGTACCACTCAGTAGTTAGAGGACCCATGTACTTATAAATATGGGGGTACCACTCAGTAAATGGATAGAGGATCCAAAACCTAGTCTATAAGGGGGTTACCACCGATTTGGTGGTGGACCCATGCCCTAGTCCATAAGGGGGTACCGCTTAGTTGAAAGAGGACCCACACCCTAGTCCATGAAGTAGGGTACCAATCATTAGGTAGAGGACCCACACCCTAGTTTTTGTGGTGGTGGGGGGGGGGGGTACCACTCATTATATAAGTAGATGACTGACACCTTAGTGCATAAGGGGGTACCACTCTGGCCTCTCTAAAATGATTATTCCTGATCACACCCATCACTAGGCATCAATTAATGAAGCATCAAGCTCATTAAATCATGATTTATATCTCAAAAGTCACTAGGAATACCGTGATCATATTCTATATGGAAAAAACATAGGATATTCTACTCAAGATCCAATATCCAAGTAAATATTAAAGTGATATGATATGTATAAGATTCAATAATAAGTACATGACATGTAATAGGGTCCATACAATGCGTGGTCCCACTTCACTACCTTGATGTGTACCTTGATGTTCCTGGGTACCGTTCTATTCCCTTATACCTTTGGGTGTGCCCATGTACTTCTATGGTACATTACGTGTTTATCCAAACTCTTGATGAACACATGAGGCTCATTATTGGTCCAATAGTAAAAAATGTCAAACCATAAACATTTCATTGAAAAATTCCATGAATATATAAAATGGATTACACTATTGTAATCCTTTTGAAAAAACACATCAGATAAACTATTAACTTTCCCAAATCGGGTACTCGATGCAAAAATTCATTTCACAATATCATGCTCGAACAATGTTTCATGGGCCTAAGGAATGATTATAAAAAAGGTACCCAACATTGGTCTTGAAATGTCTGCCTCAATTTCAAGGTCACAATGCTGTATACGGTTCATCATTATGGCACCGCATGAAGAAGGTATGTCAGATATTATATTTCATAACAAAAATAATAATAATAATAATAATAATAATAATAATAAGAATATTATTATTATTGGGAGATTCCTAGACCCACACCATGAGCTCAAATTAGGTATCAAGTATTGTTCTTGAAATTAATTTCTCAAATTTGGGGCCACAATATCATTGATAGATCATCAATATGACATCATATAAAAAATATACAATTGAAACATGTTTCCGCAAAAAATATTATTATATTATTATTATTATTATATACCTATTAAAGATCAAAATAGGAAGGGAATCCATTTGTTGGAGGTGTGTATATGTCCTCCTCTACCGCTCCAAGCACCTCAAATATTATCCCTATTTCATCATTTATAACAGTAATATTTTATATTATTATTATAAATTAAATCCTTTTAATTAAAGGAGAGGAAATCCACACAAAGGGACCTTATCCATACACGGGCCACCCCATCACATCCCATTTGTTTTTTTATTTTAATTATTTTAAGTATACTTTTTATTATTAAAATTAAAATAAAAATACACCTTAAATCATATATTTATGGTGGGTCTCATATAGGGAATCCTCCCATTCCTTCAATTGAAAAATTATTATTATTAGAAAATAATAAACATCACATGTCATTGTTATTAAAAATAATAACACACATTGCCCTCCATGGCTAATTGAAATTCAGATTTTGAATATTCTTCACTGGAAAACCATCCATATCCCTCCATAGAAATCACAAATCAATAGACACACCTCCATCTTGATCTCGACGCACCTCAATAAAATCCTCGATCAAAAAACTGCACCAGTGGTACTGATTCAATTCATTTTAAAATTACTATCCAGATCATTATCCACAAAACGTACACGATTATAGTGGTTTGATTATGCTCAAACACTCCCTAACAATGTCTAACTGTGACCATATGGGCCAAAATTTAATAACGTGGAAAACATTGGGGGAGAATAAAAAAATATATTCATCATTGACTGATGTAATCTTCACCGACGATCATTATGTTTGGAAACATGGGTGATAAAATGGAGTAACAATATAATGAATTGATTCAAAAAAATTGAATTTTTGAATGGGCTCAGGTGAAGGGTAGATAATCAAAGATCAATAAAATAAGATATAAAATATTTCTCAAAATTTTAATCAAAATGGATAAAACCACATTCGTGAGATGTACCGATAACATGGATTGATCTTTGGTGGAGAACATATCTTTTATAGATTAAGGTGATGATCCTCTTGTATTTGTCATTCATCTCATGATTATCCTCAACCTGATCATCCACCATTATCTGATCCCGATCCTCCAATGAATAATTCTCTACTCATCCTCTTATATCTAGATAGGGTTTTGCACCTAACCCTTAGAAAATCATCATAAGAGGGTATTTAGAGAGGATTTGTAATTAATACATTTAATAAAACATTTAAATAATATAATATTTTATTTTAATTAAACACACATGTCAATGATTAAACCATCTAAAAATATAGTGCTGAAAAACTTTAGAGGGCACCTAGGATAAATCTCATGCTCTAGATTCAATAGTGATCTCATATTTCTGATTCGAGACTCCTTTTGAGTGCTATGATAGTTTACATAGAAAATTACACATGCCTGATATAAAATATATTTAATATTTTTTTAAAATAAATTTCATTCCCACCTTGCCTCAAAATCATGCACTATATTTGATCCTATCTCCAAAAACAGTTCTTAATATATTTTAGAGTTTTAAACAGAAAAAAGATTTTCTACACTTCTCTATTTTGGTGAATACGTATTTAGGAAATAGTGAGACCCACCAAGAGGTCTGAGAGTTTTCTAAAGATTATCGATCATAGATAAATAAATAAATAAATTCATAATTATTAATGTATAGAATATCCGAGATGAATTTATTTATTAAAATTATTTACTAGTGTTTATGTAAATACTTGGAATAATATTACATGATTGAATATTATTTTAATATTCCAGGTTCAAATATAATAAACATGAATTATGAGTTGAGTTAATAAATCAGGTTTGTCCGGTAATATTATATATATATATATTATAAGGAAGTGATAAAATATAAATAATATTTATAGTGCAGTTATATTATAATAATCATTTATTTATTACTTATTTTGTGAATGTAAAATATATGAGGGTCGGGGAACCTTAACCGGGTATTTTGGACATCCACAATACAAGTGATGTAGAATATCTATCCTCGTTCTATTTATCAATAATAATTGATAGTTTATCTCTCCTCATGAATCCTAGAGGAAGAATCTCTCTAACCGAGTGAATGATCCAATAATTCATTAAGGAATTTAAGACATGAGATTGTGGTGATCATCGCGACATCGAAGAGATCATTTGAGACCTATGCTAGCATCCATAATTCAATGAAAGATGTAAAAATTGATTCTTGAAGCATGTGTGGATTATCTAGAAGGTTTTGGACTCAAATATTTGAGCAACAGTTACTGCTGATGTGAGATAGATGAGTGAAATTTGATTCAAATGAGTCAATTGTTCTATTTTAATTATTGTTCTTTGAATAATTCACAAAATAACCTTGGACTGTACCGAGGCTCATACCACCAGATATAATGGAATTTCATTATGAAGGTGATGAAAATATTTAAATCCATATCCCAGTAGATTCCAATGCATGCCCCAGTACCAATAATTAGAATCAATGTGATCTGGTGGATTTCATAAGCCAATAATTTTTTTTCATTAAATTTAAGTAGATGGATTTAAATTGGTCCCAACAGACCCAATCCCTCTTTGATATAATCTTGGATGGCTAAGTTACAACCATATTATTTTATTTTACTTATCAAAATTAGTGTTGTCTAATATTAAAATGCGAAGAAAAGTGTTTTTTGTATATATATTATGTTTATTTTAATTTTTAGGTAGCTGGCCTACTAGATTTCATTAACTAGATTCTGGTTTCCATATTCGATATGACCAGTGAAATTTGATTCCACCGATGGTATGACTCAAATGGAAAACTTTTATTTTTCAAAATCCTATTAATAGGATTTTGATTTTTTTTCTTGAATAAAAAAATGAGGACTTGAAGGAGGGGTGGTTTTGTAAGTGGAAAATAAAACTAAAAAATGCGGAAAAACTTTTTTTTAAAAAAAATCACACTTTTATGATTTTGATATAAAATAAAATATGACTTTGTGTTTTATCAAATGAGCGAGTTTTCCCATGGACGACTTCTAGCACCACCCTAGCTGGTCATCACCCCCTACATGGAATCTCCCTTGTCAGGCTACACTGGCCACTGCACCACCCTCCATTGTCATACCTCCGCATCTCCTATTCCTTAAGTTGGACCACATTATAGTAGTGGATGTCGAAACCTCCTCATGCAACAATTGGAACTATAACTCCCTATTTCACCCTAGCTATGACATATGTAATGAGTTCCAACATCATCTACTGTGGAAGAACCCATTGTCACATCTATGAGGAATTTATTCCCTTCGACCAAACTGCTAACCATCGTTTCCATCAAGATGGTCGAGTGAGTTCTCTCCTTCCATCCGGTCTAGGTCTTACCACCCTCCATCCGCGATGGCCTCCTCTTGCCCATATCTATCATGTTTGGAAAGTCATAAACCATCCATTGTGAATCTTTCTCCCTCTGAGTACAAAATCATGTTTAACAACCAATATCTGCAGGTCCATACCCTGATATCTTCTTAAACCAGCTGAACTGATTCCACTACTAGTGCTAGGCATCCCATCAATGATGTGACCTCTTGTAACGACCACTATCGGGTCCCCTTGGAACCAATCCACCCCATAATGGGCCTGGGTGGGTTCGCTCAACCCATAAGGTGTCAATATGAGGCCACCTAACCCAATACAGCCTTACACGGGGTCTGCCTTGCCTGAAATAGGCCCGAGGATTATAGAACGACCTGAAATGGGCCTTAGCGGGGTCTGCGGGCTTTAGAAAATTTTATATAATAAAAAATTAATTTTTTAATTAATTTTAATTTAGTATAAAATTAAATTAAATAAATGTTAAATTTTGGATTAAAAATTATAATATTATAATATTCTGGAGAATTAATTTAAATTTAGTTTTAAATTAAATAAATACGTTAATTTAATTTTTGGAGTAAATATTAAATTAATGAGGTGTCCGAATGAGAAAAAATTATTTAAATTTAAATAATTCATTTAATTTATTTTAATACCCTCATACTTTAAATTTATTATAATTTAATTTATTATGCTATTATTTTTCCCTTTGACTGGTATTGAGAAAAGACTAAAATTGTGGGTGTCTGGATTATTATTTTTAAATATTTATTATGACTACTTGTGATGTTTGTAATAAGCTGTTAATTTTATGATGGTATGAGAATCATATTCTTTTCATTGAATATGTATAAGGGAATACCCATCCAATTTATCTATATATATTTGGTGCTTCCCAAGACTCCCTCACTTATGTGAGAATATAATTGTACTTTTTATGATGAAGATTTAAGTTGAGGACCCCACCAAGATGAGGTGATACTACATATGAGAAGTGAATACACTAGATTGGGGGCGAGCTGTAAATCAATGTCAGGATCCTACTGAGGTACGATAACCCCTAGATCATGGGTCATCTGTTAAGTGTATAATGAATCAACCAAAAATAGTTTCTCAAGACAAGTTAGATAATTTTATTTCTTTTATGCATTTTTTTATTATTTTATGCACGTTCATGTAAACTGTGAGAATACCTAAAATAATAAATAAAAAAATGCATAAAGATGCGATGAATGTTTTTCTATTTGTGTTAAGTTTTGAGAACAACAACAAAGTATGAAAATATTAATAGAAATGGATTGCATTCAAAAAAATATATATAAAAACCTCAAAGAAATATTAAGTCTCAAATGCCTTCATTCATTATAATTTGAATGCAACCAGGAGTTTTGGATATTCATCAACCATAGTTGAAGGTGTATCCAACTATAGGGGAGATCTTATGCAAGTGATGGGTTGAAATAAATAATAATTCTAGAAAATAATTATACATATCTTACTTTTTTCATAATTAGATTCAAGCATTGAGTAAATCTTGTTTTTGATTTTAGAAGCTAGGACTTCACTCAAGTGATAAAGGAGCCATGAGTTAATGTGGTTGTCTAATAAAATTCCTACCTTAAACTATCTGATTAGTGGCATATCAAATATCTTATCTACCATGTGGGGAGGTTTCAAGTATTATTTCCACTAAAATACTTAAGAAATAGTTTATTTAGAATCTAGTATAGATGGTTTCTATAATTCAATAAAATAGTGGGAGATATTTAATGATTTAAATAATTTGTAATTTCTAATCAGTAATCAATACAAAAGTACTAATATTTTAAATTTTGTTATTTATAGAAAAATGAAAAGTAATAAAAAAGTATATTATGATAATATTCACTTGTGAAAAGTACTACGACATTGAAAATTCTAGGTGATGGTGTCCCCAATACCTGTTAAGACACCTCAGGAAGTGAGGGTGTTTCAAAATATTATATGAGACTCGTGTATTTTGCATATGATAGTTATTTAATAATTCTATAATCAACATCTGATGCGAGTTGTGGATATAACATGAGGAAATGGATGATTTTACATGTTGTCTCATCTTCTAGAATCTTTCCAGTAGAAGTTGATGTGAGATATGAATTAATGAAGATTGCACTAGATATGTGTGAATTTAAAGTTAGATCATGATGTTACAATGGATACTTCAAACATATAATTTTACTCATTAAATAAAATTTCAATTAATAATAATAAATTAAGAGTACAAAGATGATTCTTTATGACCTTTTGGTTAAGGTTCACTAAGTCAACAAGAACATACATAAAGTTTCAGTTCTTATGGGGAATAAGTTCGTAGATAAAGAAAAATGTCTCGTGGAACACATGAATTCAAAAAAACATCAAAAAAACCCTTCAAAGAAACCATTATTAAATAGGATGTTATTATCTTCACATATCATGAAATAAATATAGAGAAGTTTAAATAAAATGAATAGAATCGAATAAAAAATTGGTCTCTTCTTCTTCATGAATATTAATCCAATTTAAGTAATGTTTTTATAATTTTTGGGTATTAAATAAAATATTCCTATTACATATGTGTATTTAAATACAATAACTAATCAAATAAATAAAGCTTCCTAGAAGTAAGGTGTGTTTTCTAAGCAGCTGAGAAATGGTACTTCCTAAGTCAATGGTGAGAAGCACATAATTACTAATTGCCACATAATTTTCTCTAGTTTATTTTTTGTTATGTATTACCAAAACATTTATCTCAGATGTGCTTTGGACACAAAGAGACATTATTCTTGTCCTATAATTATTATTTTTGTGGGTTTTAATAATAAAAAACCAGTTCTATAATTCTAGAATCATTTTCAATACATGAATAATATAGCATGTAAGACTTATATACCTAGTAGTGTAAAGATAATACTTCTTCCAGAAAAACTAAATAGTTTTCAAGGATATACCCAGTATTATTTTAGACTCTTTGAAGTTATTGAAATTAGGTACTATCTACACAATTATGTACTTAGTTATGGACAAAGAAACCCTTATAAATAAAGGTATGCCACAAAGATTTCAGAATTATTTCAACTAGAGAGAGTGAACTATTATAAGGGTAAGAGAGTGGTATGTATACTTCAAAATATTCCTTTAAGTGTTTAAGGAATTTTAAATTAAAGTGTGGTATATTTATGGTCATAAAATATGGGATGCATCAGGATGGTGTGAAAAATAATATTTTGACCAAGTATTAATTGATTGATATAAAATATTGTGGGGTAATTCTGAAACATACATTACCTTATCCACATCAATGATATGTTTATAATAAGGAATATTGATGATGAAATTTAAATATTAACATTTATTAATTAAATTTAGTTGAAGAAATTTCTAAACAAATAGTTAATTATACCCATCAGATTCAAGATTTATGTAACATGGGAATCAATGTTCAAACTCATGCATTGCAGATAGTTCAATTTTTTGAGACATGATTTGAAAATAATGACATTATCCCAGAAACAATGCCAACTATTAGGAAAAATGGATATCGTATGAGTTATAGTATGATGGAAATACATTATGTCATAAGAACATGTGTTTATATGCCAATATTTTGTTAAGGATATAAATAAACTTTCAACTATACAACCACACTTGGAATCTAAAGTAATTATCCTAGAAGTTTCCAAGGATATTATAATAATCCCAATGATAGAAAAGATGTAATCAAGTTATAGAATAAAATTCTATAAAATGGTTCACATATATACTTGTGATAATGAGAAAAATATTTACTTGGGTTTAGTTAATGCTAGAGGTGCACAAATATTTGACATAGGAACAAGTTCCACAAGAACATTTGGAAATGGAATATTCTAAATACACATACTGTATAGATAGGATAAAACCATGGTGATAGTTTTATATTAACCATGACTGATGATACATTATTCCATGAGGTTAATATTCCTTATTGTAAGTATTATATGGGAATCAACTAAGATTGACAAGATATATAAAATTTAAATATTGGATTCCATCTATCAATGTAAAGGGGGATTATTATTTTAAATTCCATGGTTGGTATTCAAGTGAGACTATACATGAATGGTACAAGAGTGGTACCAATAAGGATCCATTGGTTATACCATATTTTTATGATGAAATGCATTGGAATTTTACTTGTCATAGATAATTTCTATGATCATTTTATTGATAATTGGATGTTAACACCATAGGATGCTAATAAGGGGTGAAAGTTACTCATATCCAGTTCCAGAATAAAGTAATAAACAAGATCATAGAATATTCATTTGCAATGAATAATTTCCATGTGTCTACAGGAGTTTAGTGGGAGTGCTATTTTTTTCAATGTAAAATAGTTTTGATAACACATGGAATAAAGCTATTGGTATTACTATTAGTTAATATGGGGATGGAAGTAACTCTCAGGAGATTTTCTTAAAGTAGAAACCAAATTTCTTGGGAATGATATCTATTATGGTAAAAATAATGATTTCTTAGACGAATTAAATAGTATATATAATGAATATTTTTTAAAAGAAATAGGTTAGAAAAATTCAAGTGAGAATTTATACCTATTATACTGACCTAAATCAATCCATGAAGACATGTACGAGACAAAGGAGGTGATTAATGTGGTGAGTTGAATTCCATATGATTTTGTGATGGATAATTCATATATTCCATGATATGTACAATATATGATATTTCCAAAATATACATTCTTTTAGTAAAAGAATATCATTATCTAATAGAACTCCAAGGTAAGTGGTTAGAACTATCAAATTATTCTAGAACAAGTTCAATGGATATATACTTGGTATGGGTAGAGGAAGGGATAATTGTTGTAATGGTATATAAAAAACTCTTTCTATAAGATTTATATGATTTAATATCACAATTAGGATAATGTAATGATCAATATAATCTTATTCAAGTCAATGGTTTTCATGCCTAAAAATACCGAGTGTACCGCAACTTTTGAGGAAGATAAAGAAGAAATAAAAAACACACAATGATTTGTTCTTGTTCATAGAATCACACCTAGTAAGTAAAATTTTATCATTATAATATTTTTATTACTAATACTTGTCGTGATGTAAAGTGTAGATAGTGGAAAAATGGATATAAGTGGGTATATCTTCTATTGAGAAGTCATACTTAGAGAGATGAAGTCATATATAGTAGAATTTCCAGGCACTGGAAATGTGGTTGGCCCATGACTAGTGTCTCACCCCATTCTTAATTTGACTTTGGTTCCGACTCAGGTTGGAGTTCTGGTGAGTAACTATTTAAATATTTGATATTTTATTGAAAAAATGCATGTTTTGGGTTTGGATAATTTTCAAACACTAGCAGAACATGATCTAGAAACTGTGCGGCTTCAACTAGGTAACTTTGAGGCCTTCAAGTCTTCGAAAAAAATAATTAAACAAATAATGAAATTAATGTTTCAAAGTAAAATAAAATAAAATAAAATGATATGAGACAAAAAAATTAAAATAAAATGAAGAAATTTTTTTAAGCATAATAATAATAATATTATTGTTGTAGATAATTAAATTTTTATTATTTTCATTATTAAAATTATTATTAAAAAAAATGAAATTACTGTTATTATTAATTTTAACATTATGTGATTATTATTATTATTAATAATTTTTTTATGATGATTATTAATTTTATCATTATTTTCATATTGTTATTATTATTATTATTATTAGGAATTTAATTATTAACATTATTGTGATTAAAATTGTTATTATTATTATTATTGTAATTATCTATCATGATAATTAGTGTTATTATTATTATGATATAGTTATAATTATAATTATTAGATTAGTTTTTTTGGATTCCTTTTGTGCTAATTTTCTCCCTCTCTCCCCCCATTTCTCTCTAATCACACGACCTCTCCCTCTCCCTTTGCTATTTGGAAGACTCTTCCTATGGGCACACCCAGCTAGTATCACTACCCTCTCTGGCCAGCAACAACTAATGCCTTCTCCTCCCAATGATTTCCTCTAGTGGCCCTCTTATTATGCACGCACCCAAACCCCACTACAACCCCCTCTTTCTATGCTTCTCTCATTTCTGGTGTGGATCTTTGGTGCGACCTCAATCTGCTAGCACCATTACGGCTTGTGCGACCCGCCTTGCTGGTGCACCCACCTCACACCGAACTTCCTCTAGCCGTGTGAACCTCTTCCCGAAATCTCCCGTCCTCCAGCTACCCTCCTTTCGAAAAGACCCCCCTTACGATATTTTCTTACTCCTCTCCTTGGTTTAGATTTAATCCTTGGTGATGTTTATAGTTGGCCAAACCCTAGATTTATGGGTTTGATTTTTAGTGTTAATTCTAAAAATTTTGGGTCCAATTATGATGCTTAGTCTTGGAGTTTCTATTCTTTGGGAGAAAATGAGGTGAGATTGAGGTTTCACATCAGGTTTGATAAGTTATTCATTGTTTTAGTTAGGTCTCCCAGTGCATTACCCTTTAAATTTGAAGAATTGTTGGTTGCTTAATATTTTCACCCAGTTTTCATGCTAATTAAAGATGTATAGATTTTAGAATACTTGTTTTAATTGAAATGAAATTATTTCCCTCTTTTATTATGATTCATGAAAATTTTTAACCATGTTTTGTGCACTAAACAAATGATGAAATTCCCTGTTGGATCTTATCACAGTGCTTTGCATTTGAAGTGATAGTTTGGTTTCCTTAAATGGGTTCTTAAGTAGGATTTCAAAAGTGGGATTTTTATGTGAAGTTGGGTGGTTTCCATGAGTAATTCCTTGTTGTGTCATTTGATATTGTTTTATAAATCATGTAATTAGTTTAACAAACTATGTATGGGATGTGAATTATGTTTTGACATGGAATAGATGTGTAGTTATTTTCTAAATAGGGTTTTGGGAGTATTTTGTTGTAAAATAACGAGGTTATTATTGAAAATATTTTATAATTTTTTTAATGGTTTATTAAATTATAAGAAATGTGCGAAACGTGTTTGGAAAAACTTTTAGGGGTGTGTATGAATTTAAAAAGGATTTTGAATGTGAGGTGTGTTTTTGTTGAGTTTTTCACACCATATGTTTGTTAAATTCCCCTGTTGGATTTTTTATGTAGTTTATGATTTTTAGAATCCTGTTTTGATTTTTAGAATCATGTTTTGAATTTTAAAATGTATTTATGATGCCTAAAATGATGGTTTTTGTTTCCAAAATTTGGTTTTCACAACAAGTTCTGGTGGAATGCCTCTTTGACCATTTTAATTTTTTTAGAATGAAAATGGTGGTTTCCATTGATTTAATGAGTTTCCAAATACGTGTTTAGTTTTGAAAAATTATTATGTATGACTATTTTCATGAAAATGGTTATTTTTTGAAAACTAAGTGAGGCCTGATTGGAACTTTTTAAGTGTTTTATTTTGAAAAACCTCTTCAAGAGAATGTATTTTGACTTTTGATAGATAAAGAGGTGGGAAGGTTCACAATTTGGGACTCCACTTGGGGAATAATTATTTAAGGCGAGGGGCTGATCCATGAGGTGGATGGGGTGGTGCTGGTTTTGTGACTGCGTGATGACATATGTGTATGTATTGTTTCTTGATATTGTTTGTCACATGCATTTTTGAACGTAGCATGAGAACCTATAATATAGAAGATAAATTCTATGAACATTTTCTGCACTAGTATGGGTTATTGCACTTTCTAGTGGCCCATAGCATGGTGTTATCTTATTATTATTGCTACGAGATTGGGCCTCTCGGTCAAGATAGGTAGGGTGATGATCGAGTGTTAGGGTGTTATGATGTCATCAGGTAGGGCATGCATTAGAGATGAGTCACACCTATAGTATGTTCTGGTTCTCCTCTAAGTTCATTGGATTTCACGTGTTCCCCTGACATTAGTACCATTAGTGCCGTTACCCATATTATGTAGATTCAAATTCCTTATATTTGGTTCTAGGTGTTTTCTTGGAATATTTTGAATTTGTGGTCTATTAAAAATGACATACAAGATTGATCTTTAATGAATGAGTATTGTCCCCTTTGTCACCATTTTGAAAAGAAACTTTTCATTTTTGGTTCTCTTTTTACATATCCCCTTGAGCCTTATTTTAAATTAAGATGTAAATGGATATGATTGTTTGTCTTAAAATAAATAATTCATAACACCTATGTTCATATTTTTTAATTTAAACCTATCAATCAATGATTCTTTATTTAAGGGATATGCATTGGAAAAAGATTTATTCGGGCCTACTTACTAAGTTTTAATACTCATGTCTATAGTTTATCTTGTTTTTAGACTCTACTATAGGTTTTGCCCTAGGTTCGATCACCTCAGGTAATGGTTGGTTTTGGATTTGAGAGTGACCCTCTAGATTAGGAGGATATGTCTTGGGTGCTAAGTTCCATTTGGATCTTCCTTTCATAGTTCGATGACCAGTTGTTGTTTTTTCTTTTGAATTAAGAATGATGTAAAAATATCATGCGACCATTTTAATTTTAGTTTTTATTATTTTATTTGGATGATTTTTTTTATTTTTATTAAGAGAAAATATTCCCTCCATCTCTATTGAAGGCCTTGGTGCTTGTCATGAGCCTGAGAGGATCTGGAATGCCTCTTGGGATATGTCACAGATCGGATTGGGAGACTGGTTCAAGGTCGACCTAGGTTTGTTCGTGACAAAATGGAATCAAAGAATGTCTTCTCTTAGTGTACTTTGATTTTTAGATCACACATTGTTACTTGGGGATTTCAAGGTAGAATGAATAAGATTGTAGTGACTTGATGTATAGGAATTATAAGGATATCATGAACCCTCGTGCATTCTAAACCTCCAGTTATCATGGGATGCCCGAGTCTGTCAGTGTCCTTTGGGTCTTGAGATTTATTTAGTGTTGGGAAGTGAAAAGGGGGTTGGGAAAGTGGCCTATGTGAGCTCACATTGCCTTAAAATCCATTTGGAGATGGGGAAATTACCCAAGAATTCCATCTATGTTGGTGGAGTTACTGGTATATGGCCACCGACCATGTGTCTGTGTCACCCACCAATACTAGTTTCCCCTTTTGAATTGTTTGGATCTTCCTTATTTTTGAAAATTATTTTCTAATGTTTTGTTTTGGAATTGTGAAAATTTGAATTTTAAAAATTAATGACTATGATTGATCATGTTCCTTGTTTCCTTGTTTCATAGTGTTCACCCACATGAAGACTCGATTGATCCCCAAGGTGCAGCTTCAGGGGGTGTATCTTTAGCAAGAACTCCTGTTGATCAACCTATAGACTGTGTCCTTGAGTTTTGGAATTTGAACCCTACACTCTTTTATGGTCAAGCTAATCCCCTCAAGTCAGAGGATTGGATGTGGCATATTGAGAGGGAATTTAGTTTCCTTGTGATACTTGAGACATTAAAGGTAAAGTTTTTTACCTTTATGCTCACAGGTCCAACCTGAAAATGGTGGACGTACGTGTATCAAATAAATCATCAGGAAGATCATACCTAGGAGTTATAAAAATCTCTATTAATACAAAAATATATATATGTGATAATAAGGGTGAGAAATACAATGGAGTTGTGTGGTCTTGACCAGGGTGTTGGATCAGTATGACAATTTTGAAACCTTGTGAGGAACACAATGTTAGATCGATATTAGAATTCAGAAATAACATGGCCTGCCAATCATCTTATGTTTAGCACTCAAAACACAGTTAAACAATTTCATGCTTCATAATACAATAGGGAAAACATTTAATTTTAAGTCAAAAAAATATTTTAAAAACTATACATTGCTTATCAGCATGAAAACTAGGTGAAAAAATCAAGAAACTAACAATTATTCAAATTTAAAGGGTAATGCATTGGGATACCTAACTCAAACAAAAAAACATCTAAAACCCTATGTGAAATATCAATCACACCCATAAGAAGGAAACTCTAACCCTAATCATCAAAATTTGACCAGAAATTTTATGATTTAAACCTAAAAATAAAACCCGATCATCTATGGTTTGGCCAATTGTAAACCTCACCAAGGAAAAACACTAAAACAAGTAAATGAGGGAGAAAAATACCATAGGGGGAGACTCACTAGAAGGAGGGTCTCCTGTGGATGGGACCTCATCAGAAGAGGACTGTGTGTCTGGAGGAGGGTCGGCTGGCGGTGGGTGGATGAGTAAGGGGGCGTGCTAGCTGGAGGGGCACAAAAAGAGGGAGTCCGTGCTGGAGATCAATGGTGGTAGTGAGGGGAGCACAATAGTTGGTGGTCACAGGGGGGTTGTGTGCATGCAGAGTAGGAGGAACACTAGACGAAATCACTTGGAGGATAAGGTGTTAGTGCTAGCTGGTCAGAGAGGGGAGCATAACTTGGTGGGTGTGCACATAGGGAGGGTGCACTGAACAACAAGTGGAGGGTGAGAGGCTGTATTAGGGGAGAGAAAGGGGGAGAGAGAGGGATAAAATTAGGGTAAATGGAAACCCCAAAAAATAAAATAAAACTAATCTAATAATTATAATTATAATGATATAATAATAATTCCAATAAACTTGATAGATAATCTTCCAACTTCACTCCGGGACCTATGGATGGAGCTCCAATTTTTTTAAGCATCTCATACCTCATAGTGGGACATTAGAAACTCCCAAACATAACAAAAAAATAATGCTCCCAAAACACACGTCCATTAAAACTAAAGTTCAAAAAGGTTTGACAACAACCATCCTTAAAATTAAAAAGAAAGGAATAATAAAAAATGAAAAAAGATATGACTATTACAAACAGGGAACAATACAAATAGAAAAGCCCAAACTAATCCCAAAAATTTCCCTACTCTTATGGATTGGTTGAAGTGAAATTTGAAGAGCCTGGTATGTATTCACGGTACTTCTTAGAAGCGCCTCTATAGAATGGCTACAAGTGACCCATGCATCTATATGTGTGGTAGATTCTTAGAGCATTTGGTCAAAAAGGCCTCTTATGACCCTACATACAACACTGATGATAGATCATGACATTTCACTATAGAGAAGTTTACTTGAGGTTTGAGGTCATTTTAATTCCCCTAGTAGAACCACTAGCATAAGGATACTTCCCATTCTTCTTATCAAACCACTTTTCACCCCTTCCAAAAATCAGAGGAGGATTCACTATCCCGAGTCCTCCTGCTATCTTAGCTTCAGCACAAAAGACATGTCTCATCATGTTGGACATGGTGGTTAGGTTGAGTTCTACCACCTTCGAATGCAGTTCAGGATGGATCCTCAATTAAAAATGTTTAGTCTTCATGGGATTGTTTTCAACATACACTGGTTCATATTGAACTAGATCCAAAATTCATCGATAGTATTATAATAGCGATCTGACACCCTGCTGAAGACCGCACAACTCCATTCTCTATCTGACCTTGGTCATATCAGGGAAATACCATTGGATCAATGAATACATGAAGAACTACCAAGTAATATCTTCCCAAGGCTTTCTTCGAGATATGGACTTCCACAATTTTTAGTTTGTACCTTTGAGTATATAGGTAGAAAAACTTACATTTAATGTCTATGGAAGCACAAGGAAACTTAATGCCCTCTCAATATTCTATATCCACTCATCTGGCTCGAGAAGATCAACTTGACCATAAAATAGTGGAGGGTTCAACTTTTGAATCTCAAGGAAAAATTCTATAGGTTGATCAACTAGATTGTTTGCTAAAGATTCACCACTAGAAGATGCACCTTGGGGATCCATCAAGTCCCTGTGGGGGAAGACACTAAGAAAGAATGAAATAAGGAACTTGATCAACAAAGTCATTGCCATTTTAAATACAACTTTTCAAAATTCAAAAAAAAACATTACAAATAAATTTTCAAATATTAGGATGATCCAAACAATTCACAACGGGAAACTAGTGTTGGTGGGTGACTCAGACACATGGTTGGTGGCCATATTTCGGTCATGACATCATCATAGAGAGAATTCTAGGGTAGAGTCCCCAACTTCACATGGATTTATATTCCCTCTATGCTCAGAGAGGCCAATTTACCAACTCCCTTTTCACATTGAAACACCAAAAAAACCACAAGAACCAAAGGACACCGAAAAACCTAGATATACCTTGGTTTCTCGAGGTTTGGAAAGAGTGAGGGATCATGGCGTACTTCAAGTTCCTACACCTATAGTCCTAAAAATCATACATCTTATCCCTTGAAATCCCAAATTAAAAATGGGTGGTCTAAAAAGAAAGGGCCACTAAGATGCGACTTACTCTGGTACCATTTTTGTCATGAACCAACCCGAGTCAACCCTGAACTAGTCACCCGAGCCGATCCGCAACACGACCCGAGAGGCATTCCCGATCCTCCCAGGCATGTGAAACGTTCCACGAGCATTTATAGAGTTAGATAGAATGGTTTCTACCAATAAAAACAAAAAAATCAGCCAAATAAAGGAATAAAAACTAACATAAACATGGATGTGAAATATTTTTACATTACTTATATTTAAAAAGAAAAAAAAACAATTGATTAGAGCTATGCAAGGAAGTCCCGAATAGAACCTGACCCCCAAGACATATCCTGTGACCCCGAGGGCCACTCACCAATAAAAAACCAACATACCCTGAGGTAATCGAACCCCATCCAAAACATGTAGTAGAAACGAAAAATAAGATAAAATATAGGCATGAGTATTAGAACTCAATATGTTGGCACAAATAATTATATTCCCAATGCATATCCCATAAAAAGGAAATATTGATTGACATGTTTGTATTAAAAAATATAAATATAGGTATTCCACAATTTTAATTTTAAAACAAACAAACATAATCCATTACCATCTTAATTTAAAATAAGGCTTTAGGGGAGAAGTAAAAAGAGAACAAAAAGGAAAATATTATTTTAACAAAAAATAATTTTAATAATAATATTGTTATTATCCACAATGATAATAATATAATTATTATGGTGAAAAAATTTTCTTTATTTTGTTTTAATTTTTTTTCTCATTTTATTTTATATTATTTTTTTAACTTTAATTTGACTACTCGTTTAAATATTATTTTATTTTTCGAAGACGGGCAGGCCACAGGGTTACTTGGGTGAAGTTGCAAAGTTTCTAGACTACACTCTCCCTATGAACCAGATGCCACAAAACCCAAAATGCACATTTGTTTTCAATAAATGATCTAAAATTTAAAGAGGTAGTCACCCGAATGCTGACTTGATCTGGAACCAATGAAAAATTAAAACTCAGGTGTGACAAGTAGATCCATAACTCAGCAGAAACATGATCTTACCATGTGAGATCTAAAAAGGATGGTTTAAAAGTTGGATCTTGTGAAAGTGGGAGATTTTTAATAGTGGGTTCCCTAGCGCCAACATGAATAGTACTTTTAATTACAAATCATGTGTATAATGAGTAGTTCATTATGTATATGTACGGTTATAGTGTAGATATTTCTAGATCCACTAATTAAAGGGTAATTTCCTCAATTTATTTTTCATATCAAAGTGTATAGTAGTTCCTAGGCTCTAATGAGAATCTAGAGATACTATGATATTAATATTAAAGATATTTCCAATGTTTTAGAGACACCACACTGATAAGACATAGATGATGTGTGACTATCTAGTGCCAAGGGATCATAATCATTGATACTTCTTCTTATGATATTCGAACTTGGTAATCTCAAGTAGTAGAGATAATGAGGAAATATCCTCTATCTTTCCATCCATAAAACAATCATTTTACTCCATTATGAAAAACTCGAGGTTGATGGTCTCTAGATACTCTTCCATGAAATTCTAGTTGGATAACAGGACTAACACTCCTTTAATATCCATGGTTCCTCCTGGAGAAAGTCCTGAGAACACCAAAATTTCTTTTAGAGATGTTCTAAATTACCAAAATGATCTACTTCCTTACACTATTATGAATTCCATTGAAAACTATCCTTTCTCTAACACCGATTATTTCTTAATATGTGAACTGTTACATAACGGTATGCTCAATTCTAAAAACTTTACAATCATTATTTTTGTAACTGGGAATGTGATTTTGGTTGGACAAAAATATTTGAAAAACCATGGATAAAACCTTCCATATTTACTCTTATCTGGTGCCTTTATCACAATAGGATCCCCACATATGAACTTCATTAATTCTATATTATTAAACTTTGATCTAAATGTAGTCTCTGTAATCAACCCAAAGAAGATACCAACCATCTCTTTATTTCTTGTGCGACTTCTTCTGCTCTTTGGAACAATATTTTTGACAGAATATGGTTGAATCCTAACTCTATAAAATCTCAACTAAAGAGATTTGTGAATATGGAAATCTCTCACAAAATTGAAAACCTTTTCCTTGCTTCTATTGCTGAGCTCCACCATGTGATCTGGTATGAATGAAATTCTATTATTCATAAAAGTGCTCATTTAGACATAATGAAGGTTGGATGTGGACCGTCATTTCCATACGTGAAGCTTCTTCAATCCAAAAGGGCCATTACAAAAAAATGGTGAATGATTATGGCATTATGTGATGACTTCGTATTGATAGAAACTTCTGTCAACTCCACCACAATTTTGATTTTTTCCGGCGTTCTCCTTTCCCTGGCTAGGTTAAGGTCAATGTGGATGGTGCCTCCAAAGGAAATCCAAGCCATGCGGGCTGTGGCACCATCTTCAGGTACCATCTTGGTTATATCCTTAGATTCTTTTATAGTAGATGTGGCATTTATTCTCTGTTGGAAGCTGAAATGATGAGAAGGATATATACCATTTATTTTTCCAAACTGTATGGTTGGACCAACGTCTAGATTGGGAGAGAATTGAACACAATCAAGTAGGTGATATGGAATGTTGTGATACACCTTTCATGGATGGTCACCACCCGTTAGATGGACTGCACCCACTCCCTTATCGATATTAACTACATCATCACTCATATATATCGTGAATCCAAAATGGTTGTTGATAGCCTTTACTAAAAGTTAGTCAATCAAGATATCACTTGTATTGAGGATCTTCATATTGATTTACTTCACTTTTATAATAAGGATTGTAATATGCTTCTGTCTTTCATACTTTTGTAATCTCTTTATTTTATAATAACTGGGCCTTTGTTTTCTGGCCAAGGCACCATCCTCTTAAAAAATACTGTGTGTTCGTAGGAAAGTTTTCCATTACTATGACAGTTTCTTATCTCTTTAGGGTGATTGAAGGGTTTCAGGACACCACTCTTTGTTCGTGAATACTACTCAGTACTATCATGATAAGGTAATAGAGGCTCATAGACAATAGCATATTCACAAATCTTCATTAATAAGGTGAATAGGTATTTAGAACATAGTGGGCTCCACCATAGGGTCTGAGAGTTTTCCAGGAATTATCGATCACTGATAATTAAATAAATTCATTATTATTCATGTGTAATAGAGGCTCATAGACAATAGCATATTCACAAATCTTCATTAATAAGGTGAATAGGTATTTAGAACATAGTGGGCTCCACCATAGGGTCTGAGAGTTTTCCAGGAATTATCGATCACTGATAATTAAATAAATTCATTGTTATTCATGTGTATAATAATTAGGTTGAATTAATTTATTAAAATAATTTACAAGTGTTTAAGAAAATAATTTGAATAATATTATATGAATAAATATTATATTAATATTCAATGTTTTTTTAATATAGTGGGAATTATGAATCGAGTTAATGACATAGGTTTATCAGGTAATATATTTAATATATATTAAAAGAATGTGATAAAATATAAATAATATTTATGAATCATTTGGTTCATCCTCATTATTTATTTATCACTTATTTAGTGGATGCAAAATATAAAGGGTTTGGGGATCCATAATTGGGTATTTTTAACATCCACTATATAAGTGAATGATAAGATCATTCCATATACAATTCATCAGTAAAAATTGTGATCTTCTCTGTCCTTTTGAATCCAAGAGAGATAAATGCTATAACTAAGTGAACGATCCAATAATGCCTTCAGAGATCAATGTCATGAGATCATGGTGATCATCATGATGTTGAAGTGTTCTTTTGAGATCCACACTTACACCCATAATTTGAAAAATGTAATTCATGAAAATTAATGAAGTGTTTGTGGATGATCTAGAGGGGTTCAAACTTGGATTCTTTAGGAAATAGTCATCAGAGATGTGTGATAGATGAACTCACATTGATTTAAATGAGGTACTCAATATTGTTTTATTTTTGTGAATTTAATAATTCACACATGATCATAAGACCATACCGAGGCTTGAATTTCTAGAGATGATGAAGTTTAATCACTTTGGTGATGAAATTTTTTAGATCCCCAACCCACCACCATTCTCTACCTACCCCAATACCAATAGTTCCTCCCTTAAATAATTATCTAGAACATCAACATATAAGGTGATCTTCAACCTGAAATCATGTCATAATATATCTCCCCAAAGAACCATCTCAAAACTATGTGTTTTTTTAATTCTTATTTGATTCCACCACAGGTGAGAAGTGAACAATATTTGAAAAAAATTTAGTGTAATGAGTCAAAATCCATTCATATTATTGAAGGTTAAGGAACTAAATTGACTTAGACAACACCATCAATACAAGATAGATTCTTTCCCTAAAAAGAGAGTAAATGTATTTTCAATCCAAGAACACATTCATTCTTGCTAGAATTTATGATTCCCACCATATCTTACTAGACCCTTAAATTTTTAAAACTACAAATTTCATCATGACGGAGTCGGATGTATATAAAAAATCAATGAGTTTCTCAACCTTTTTCAATAAGTCCTTTATGTATTGGGGAACATTGACACACCAGAAATATGGTGGTTTCAATTGATGAAACTCTACAGAATAATATATGCTATCATCCCTATGAATAATTATCACTTCAACATGAATGGGAATAAGTGTTTCTATGTAGGATAGATATTGGACCATATGCACAATAACCTCCACAAGGTTCTGATCAAATGTAGGGTTTTCTTGCTACGTTTCATCAGCAACTCCCTCCCATGGTCTATTCAAACATCTTATTGGGGGTATGTTACTACAAAAAATCAATATATAATATTAGAAACATAATTAAAGATACTAAATAACATAATTCTATCAATCATAATTCAAATGGGATGTAGAAATCTCTTTCCAATTATTTCGAAAGAGCCCAGATCCAAAATTTCAAATTTCCTCAAAGTCACTTCTTCCCAGATTCCCATGGTATCTTAAGGTCCATTATGATGAGAGATGGAGAAGAACTCACTTTCAACATATTTGATAACCCTGTATCATGTCTATTATGACATCCTAAATTTCATACCAATATCAATAATGGAGAAATAGCCTTTGATACCAATTTTTCAAGAACTGACCCGGATAACCCTCCTAAATGGTACTTGAATCAATTCTAACATGGATCAAAAGGTAATTAACAATTCCCAGGGGATGGAAACTAGTGCCTTGTCCTCAAAAAAGAGGGAATGGTCTCACTATAATAATTAGTTCTAAAGAAAATGAAGAAGATGTAAAACAATAACCAATTAGTATAAAAACAATCCTTAAGTGAAATGTACCACTAGTAGAAAATTAAAAGTTCCAAAATGAAACTTGAACCAAAGTCGTCACATCAACCATCAAAGACAACATTACATAATCTAAATTCAACAAGTGGATCACATGCACTACTGGTTACTGAAAGCTCATAAGGTACCACTAATCAAGAACCTACCTAGCCTCTAATCAGTGCATTTCCATTCCATGAACAAGGGATAATAATGTCTAAAAAACCAATGATAGACATAGTGTGTGATAAAAAAATCCTAGAATGATATCACTAGGAATTACATAGGCAATGTATACCAAGTAAACCAAATATGACCATTTCCAATTAAAACATGGCATGAAAATAATTTTATAGTTCATATCAAAAAATAATTGGTCGAAACATTTCAATGGGTAATACAAAAAAGTAACAAAATTTAATTTCATTAAAATGATGATGATATAAAAATATTTTTCAAATACATATGAATTATAATTTCAATCCAAACAAGTATGAAAAATAATTTAAATCAAACACTTGAATGAATAAATTATAAAAATCATAGAAACATGGTTATGATTTTTATGATTAGGTTTTTATAGGGATTATCACACATCTTACTGAAATATGGGTCCAAGTTTGTGCACATTCCTAGATCTAAGGACTTGGGAGAATATGAGAACATCCCAAATAAAAAACTCTTTTCCCTCATCATAATATTATTTGTGTTCGGATTTTAAAGCTAATTTTATTTAGAGATAATACATTCCTATCATGTGTTATTACCACCTAAATACCCTTGATCCCATGCTCTTCAGGAGAAATAATCATACTTGGGGAAATTTTTCAATTCAAATAATATATTTAAGTGGCCCTAAGTTCAAGTTTCAATTTTTTTTATTACATTTCAGGAAAAAAATAAAATGGGTTTCATGAAAAACCTATTCCTTTCAAATTAATTTATTTCATTTCAAACCATAAAACATTTCATTCATTTTCATAATTTTTTTTATCAAAATAATGCTTCAAATTAATAATTTCAAATCAAGATTATTTTGTAGAAATCACACTTTATTTCAAAATCCATTTTCAATGGAAATACATCACATACACACCATTACATTTTAGAATAAATTATTATAGAATAAAATAATGTTTTTTAAATAAATTTGAAATCCATTTCAAATTAATTAGGAAACAAAATTCTCGAATGATAGGAAATTCCTTATGAATCCACCAACCTTAATCAAAAGATCATATATCATCCAACATAGGATCCACCAACAGAGATTAAATGGATAAAATGATCTAGTGAGAATCATAGACCCATAATTTATCAATTCATGATATATATCTTTGAATTACATGAGGATACGATTCATTATAACAGGGAGAGAGAGAGAGAGGAAAAAAGAAGAATTAACAATCAAAAGAGATTACACATACCAGAAGAGAACCAACACATTAACTGGAACATAAATCCTTAAAGAATCAAGGTTTTAAGACAAAAATTCATATATAGAGATCCACCATGGTGTTTAGGGGTGAATGTAATTCAATGGATATGATTATGTTTTAAAACAGAGATTGAATAAAACAAAATTACAAAACTACCCTGCTGGTTCTTAGTCAGATCAGCATAATCAGATAGCTGCTGGCCTGCACTGGTTAGCCTGTGGAACCAAGAAGATTTAATAGGCCACTGGAAGTCCCAATGGATGGATACTGGAGTTACTATCGAAACTCCCATCTACCAACCCTCTAAAGGATGACGGGTGGGTCTTACATGCTAGCTGATGGACCTCATATAGCCATTTTGGCTATATGATCTTGTCCACTCTCAAACTAAAACCCCTCCACCATATTCTGGAATCTCTAACCAGGTTCAACACACACCTAGATGATTATAAAGGATCAAATATGGTTTAATAAACCAAGAATCAATGATACAATGAGAGATCAAAGTAAAATATAAGGAAATTCTAAATAAACCCAGGATTGTACCTGCAAGTTGGTATTGGGATACTATAATTATCCCCACTATAAATCATATCTGCAACCATAAATCCTTTCATGAATAATCAATAGCAATGGGGGGAGTCTAATTATCTCTCATAAATTCCTTATGAAACCATGTCTCATGATAATAAAACCCATGTTTCTAGAGAACCTGAATAAGTGGTATGCACTTTTCATAAAGAACTGTTATTTGAGAATCGATAATATGAATCAGATTCTTAGTTACATTCATATTTGGTTCCACATCAATAAACACCAAACTCATTACATGAGACATGTCAAAAATATACTTCTTGATATGGGACACATGAAACATGTCATTGATCAATTTCATCTATAGTGGAAAATCCAAACAATATTCCACCTTTCCAATCTTATCTACAATCTCAAATGTTTCCATGTGTCTAGGAAAATTCCCTTGTTTACCAAGATATTGATAAACCAACCATGATGATAATTTCAAAAAATACTAGTCACTTATAGATAAATAATATGGACATTTTTAATGATTGACATAAGATTTATACTAGTTCTGTATCATTACCATTCTATTATGAACCAAATGAATCATTACCATTGTCTCTTAGACCAAACTAGGAACAACATGTGAAGCTTCACCATTCACTGACTAAAAAAGTTGAGGTTTACATGGAATACCATATAAGGGTTTAATGGGTGATATATTAATGGATGAATGATAACTTTTGTTATATGAAAAATCAAATAGTCCCAAATGGAAATCCCATGCTCCTCTAAAGTCAAGGGCACAAGCAAGAAGCATATCCTCTAGAATCTATATAGATTTTTCTGATTGACCTTCCATTTAATGATGGTATACCATTCTTAACTTTAACTAGGATTACATTACCTCTCAAAGTTATCTCTAAAAATATGAATTTAATCAGGGATACCCATTAGAAACTATTGCAGGAAATAATCCATGCTATCTTATGATCTTCTATATATACAGATATCCCAATTCCTTAACTTTGATGGTATCAAAAATGAGAATAAAATGAGAGAATTTGGTTAATAAGATGATTATTACCCAAATCATATTCTTTCCTAGAGGTTTTAAGGGAAGCCAACCAAAGTACATCAATATCTCATCCCACATCCAGGATGGAATAACGAGTTATTGAAGAAAACCTAAATGCCTATGATACTCAACCTTAATCCACTAACAAGTATACGATTGAGAAAAAAATCAGAATTTTCCCTCTTAATACATGGCCACCAAAATCATTGCTTCATATAATACAAAATTTTTCATCATTCCTGGGTGTAACTTCCAATATAGATTATAACAATCACCCATCATAGCCCTCCACATAGGTAATAGAACAAAATACCAATATTTGAAGTATATAATACCCTCATAAGATAAAGACCCTTTTCTGATTGTCTCCAAATGATATAATAATTTGATAAGTGATTAGAACTCATCATCCAGATGTTGTTCTTGGAGAATCATCTTAAATATGAAAGGATAACAACTGATCACTCAATAAAGAAACATTAGCTTCCTCCTCCTAGACTCCCAAATGCATATGGACGAAGAGATCCACCAAATTCTATTCCTTAAAAATAAATTCACAACATGGGAGGGATGTTTCCTACTAATATCATTAACAATGACATTTCCATTACCAAGGTGTAGGTAATGTCAAAGTGAAAATTCCAAAGGTACTCCACCCATCACCCTTACTAACATTTTTTATTTTTATGGAATATATAACTCAATACTTTATAATGTGAGTAGATGATAAACCTTTATTCGAAAATTCAATTCCATAAATTCATAAGAGAGTGCATCATTGCTGTTAGTTTGAGATCAGGTGTTGAAAAGTTCCTCTCAATAGTGTAAATATGATGAGAACCATAAGTCACCACATGATCACCTTGTTTTAAAACACAACCAAAACCTATGCCAGATGCCTAATAAAAGACTACATATCCCAACCCAACCTAAATAAGTGTCAACACTAGACCTGATGTCAAACAGATCATCAAATCATGAAAGGAATAATGTAATTTTGGATCCTATATGAAATTTATCTCTTTTTGAGTGAGTATAGTCAAGGGAGAATTCAAATTAGATAAATCCTTCAAAAAATGATTTTAATACCCTACCAAAACAAATAACATATGAATCTCAAAGATGTAATATAGTGTCTCCCATTTCATAATAACTTTAAACATCTATAGATCAACTGAAATACCTTGTTTAGAAACCACACACCATAATAAATTTAGAATTTGAATATAGAAATGAAATTTTGAAATCTTACATAAAATCTAGGATTTCTCAATATGTCTGAAACTAACCTTAAATGATGAACTTGACCCCACTTGGGTTTATTCCAAACCATTATGTCATCCATATATACCATAATAAAAGAATCGAGTTACTAAACGGAAATAATATTAATCAATTCCATGAACACAATTGAAGTATTTTTTAGACCAATGTCATAAGAATGTAATAATTGTGTCGATACACACTACTAAAATTAGTCATAGTGATAATATACTCTGTGATCCTATGTTGGTGATAACCATAGAAAATATTACCTTTGAGAATCCCTTTTACCCTTTAATTTTTTAAATAAATTCATCAATCCATGGAAATAAGTAATTTTTCCTAAACAATAATCAATTTATACTGATGTAATCAGAACAACGGTGAAGGGTTTCATCAGATTTATTGGAAAAAATATTGGTGATTCCCAAGGTGACACGTCAATGAATGAAACCCTTTGACAACACATCATCCAACTGAGTATTTAACTCCTCTAATTAAACATGTTCCATATTGTAATATGGAATAAAAATAGGCTGAGTACCTATTATTAAGTCAGTGGAAAACTCCTCCTCCCTCATTAGTGGAAAAAAAGAAAAGTTTGAAGGGTATATATCTAAAAACTCATATTCTATTGGATTAAGAATACCACATGAATATTTCTAATCTAGTTCAAATAAAAACATTTATATCATCTTACCTAACACTTAAATAGGAGATCTAACTTGACCTAACCATGCGTCCCAATCTGTATGAAATACATGGCACTCCCCATAAAGGTAATTAAAAAAGAACCACCTATGAAAACTATCAATTAGAGCTACATGAGTGACCATCTAATCCATCTTGAGAACTACATCCATATGTTTCATATCCAAAACCTAAGATACAAGAAAAAAGAAATATTTTTTATTAAGAGAAAGTATAAGAATGGAATTGAAGATCCTACGTTATTTTAATACTGAGAGGTTTAGAAATATCTATTACACATGGAATGATGCCCATAAGAATATTAAATTGTTTAATAATACAAGTTTATTTTAAAGAATGAGTGGTGAAAATATAAAAGAAAGTATACACTAAAGATGAAGAAATAGTAATGGTACCTCTCACTCTTTAAAAAACTGTATCTATTTAACTTTTAGACTCATACACTATGTTAAAAAAGCCTTATTATTGATTCCTAAGGGTGAAACCCGATTTTTCATGAAGCATTTGATAGGGATGAAGATCCTCCCAATACTGTCAATCCCATACCACTATTTATTGTAGTATAAACATGAAATAAACTCTCCATGTGACATGAGAATCCAAAAGAGCTAAAGATATTTAGTGCCTCTATACAATATCGTTTTGAGTTCCCAACCATTACATACTAGAAACAATTTATTTATACATATTATAGAGATTGAAAGAGATTTAGAAGATTTATACTATTGAGAACCACCACTATAGTTTCCATTATACAATTCATCTAATTTCCTCGTACCTTTAAAGGGACCACCCATACTACCAGTGATGGTAGGAGGAACTCCCATCAACCTTGAATTACCCACCAAATCAATTTCCTCCACCAAAGAACTATATCGAACACCTTTATAAGAGGTGAGCTTCAACATGAAAACATGAGATTTGATATCTATTTGAAGACCCATCTCAAACATCCTGGTTTTAAATTTTAAATTATGTACCACTTCATGTGAGAAATGAACAACCTCAGACAAAATATTGACATTACAAGTCACTATCAATTAACAGTGTTATAGGTCAAGAAATTCTGTCGACCTCGCCAACACCATCAATTCCAGATATCAATTCTTTGAGAAAAGAGATCAAAATTCTTTATACTCAAATCTTGAATTATTTACTTCCAATTCTAAATAATACCACAATCTCTTGATTTTCCCTTCAATTTTGAATATTACAAATTTCACCTTGATGGTGTTAGATATATTAATAACCTGAAAGAGTTAATTAACCTTTTAAAACCAGTACCCTACCCATTGAGGACTATTGGTAACCTAAAAATATCGTGGTTTCAAATGAAGAAACTCCTTGTAACAAATATGCTATCATATCTCTAAGGAAAAAGCTCTACAGTCTAAATGGGAATATGTGAAACTACTTGGACTAAATCTTAGACCACACACACAACAACCTCTATAAGGTTTTGTTCAATTAGAGGGTTATATTGTTGTGGTTCATCATCATCTCCCTCATGAGTTCTATTCAAACATCTTCTTGAGGGTATAACACCACAAAACATCAACATATAACAGTGGAAAATTTATTCAAGAGACAAAATATTATTAATTATATCAATCAGAATTCAACTGGGAACCAAAATATCAGGTTAAATATTTGGAAAGAGTTCAGATTCAAATCGTCAAATTTCATAAAATACACTTTTTCTTGACAACCCATGAAAAAATAAGGCTTGTTACACTGATGGATGACTGAAAACTCACTTGTAACCTACCCCTTATTTTTAGACAATATAATATTCTATTTAAAAATACATCGTAAACTATATACTGACATCAATAAAAGACAAAACTGACTTTGATAGTAATTTTTTGGGAATCGACCTAGACCACCCACCTAAACACTACCTAAATCAATTCTGGCATGGCCCAAAGTGCGTTCTTGATCCCTGTGGGTTGGAAACTAGTGCATGAGTATAAAAAAAGAAGATGGAATTATGTCAAGACAAGAATAAATCATAAATACAATGCAACTAATATAAACAATAAATAATCAATTTTCCAAACACTTATACAGAGGAATATACAATAATTAAACATATAAAAGTCCAAAAATGTTTTTTTACCCAATTATTCACATCAAACCTAAAATAATACATCTTTGAATATTTATGAAATATGAATATCACATGATCCACCAGTCAATATGAACTCCCAAGGTCCATAAAATTAATAACATCCACTACCTCCAAGATGAACCTTTCCCTTCGTAGGACATAGAATACGAAAGTCTAGAAATGATTTAAGGAAATGTTTGGGTGTGAGAATTAAATCCCAGTATGATCTCACCAAATATTCTATAATAAGTCCATATCAAGTAAATTTAACAAACTAATTTTTAAAAAACAATTCATGGGAATATTTTCATAATTTTTTCCAAAACATATTTTTCAAAACATTTTAATGGAAAATATAAAATAAGTACAAAATTCAATTTCTCTCGAATAATGTAAATATAAAAATATTTTTAAAATAATAAAATAGACATAACTAATAATTTCAATCAAATACTGGCATTTATAAATCATAGAAATCATAATAACATGGTTAAGAGGCCCAACATTAGGTTTTTATAGGGATTCACACAGTGATCAATGAAATAAATCACTGGCCGTTCGTAGTCCCTATATCTCAAGGTTAGGGAGGAATAAGTGAAAAATCCAAACAATTAACTCCCTTCCCTTATCATACTATATTTATCATTTTCATCATCAATATGTTTCTAGTTAGAGATAACATATTCCTAGCATGTGTTCTTTATAGCTAACTATCCATCTCTCATATGCTTAAATATCCTCAATCCATTTTTTAATTTTATTAAAAATCCACATTAAGGTAAGTGTGAATCTACAAAAGCATTCTTTCAGTATCGAGACACAACATTAAAACACCCATTATAGAGACAAATTCCAAAATAAAAATCACAACCATTCATCGTGTCTTCACATCACAAGAAACCAGTTTCAAAACTCAAAATATACCAACATGAAAAACCAAAATAAACTCAACAATAACACCATCGAAAAAATCATCACAAAATTTGAAAATCAAAAAAAAAAAAGAAATCCATTATCATGCTGATATCACCATCACCTCAAGATGCACACACTACCACCGAAGCCATCATATCGTTGTACCACTAGAGACCCCCAATCATCGTTGTTGAAAGAATCCATTCGAGACTATCATTTCTGAAGAGCATCCTTCATCTTCCCCACTGAAAATAAACCCATCATCGACGTTGAAACCAAAACCAAAAATCAAATTGGAACATCACTGAACAAGAATCAAATATATCGACTATTGGGAAGAATCATACAAACCATCACTAATAGGATGAAGAAAAAAACTGAAAAACCGAAGCCAAAGTTGAGGATCTCATGCCTAGAACATTGACGACCATTAAATGACACATCCCCAAACCCAATTGTAAACCCCAATCCAGATCTGACTAGGATAGGAGAAGTGGATGTAGGGTCAGAGTAATGGTTCGAGTGACCAAGGGATATAAATGAAGGTGTCGAAAACGAGGCAGAAAAAATGGGGATCATCAAAGTAGAAGAGAGGAAACCCAAGAAGAATATGTCATCTATATGAAGTAGACCTTAGAAGATGTAGACTATTCGAGAGACATTGAAGAAGATGTCGTCAATTCTAAGAAGACTGAAGAAGATGTTGTCGATTCGAGGAAGACCGAAGAGCCTTCACTGGAAAGAAAGTGGAAAATAAGACCAAATAGAATGAAACACGATGAAGATGAAGGCGATGCGAAGGGGAAACCTGGTCATTTAGAGAGAGAAAACGAGACCAAGAGGAGAGTAGGGGAACAATAAGAAGAAAATAGGAGGAGCACCAGAGAAGGAACTTCACCGTGAGGGGGGCGAGGGATGGAGCTGTGGAAGCAACGCTGGGATGAAACCCTAGCGCAGAGGAGAGAGGAGACCCAGAGAGTGGGGGGCCAACCACATTTTCTCTATATGATTAAATAGAATCAGTCAATCTGAGGGCGATATTTTGTTTCAAAAAATCAATTCAATTGACCCCTAGTTTAATATTCAAAACATACCATTTCATTTCATAATATAACATTAAAAGGAATTCATAAAATACTAATTCTTTTTATATAAATTCATTTCATTTCAAATCATAAAACATTTCATTCATTTTCATCTAGAAATTATTCATCAAAATCAGGCTTCAAACCACTTATTTTAAATAATGATCATTTATTAGATATCAAACTTTATTTAAAAAACCATTTTTAAAGGAAATTTATCATACACAGACCATTTACATTCAAAATAAATTATCAAAGGCTCAAATGATGTTTTGGAAATCAATCATAAAAAAATTTCATATTAAGTAAGACAAAAACGATCCAAACCCAAGTAAATTCATTACCAAATCACCACCTCAATGAAATGATCAGTGGTCATCCATCATGGGATCCACCAATAAATATTTTATGGAAATAATGATCAAGGAAAAATACTTGAAACATAATAAATCAATTAAATATATATATATATATATATAAATCCACCAACAACAAGAGGATACACTACTCTCAAAAAGGGAGAGAGAGGAGGATGAAAGGAGAATTTAAGATTAAAAGACATTATACTCACTAGAGAAGATCCAATGCATCAACCTGCACATATATACATGAAGAATGAAGGTTAGAATATATAAATTCATCTCAAGAGAGTCTATAAGGTGTGTATGGTTGAATATAATTCAATGGATATGATTATGTTTATAAATTAATATTAAACATAACAAAATTACAAAACTACATTGTCGTTTCTCAGCCAGATCGGCGTCATCAGCTATCCATTGACAACTAAGTTCTAGTCGGTGGTGCATGGAAGATTTATTGGGCCACTATAAGTCCCAAAAATTATCTACTGGGATAACAATACTATCCATCGAACTGAACTCTCCACCATTTATCATATGGAGTTCTATTGGAACTCCCTACTATTGGTCCTCCACCAACTGGTTGGTTGTCCCAAACAGCTAGCCAATGGACCTCATATAACCATTTTGGATAAATTGACATGTCCATACTCAAAATAAGGCATATATAATATATGATATACTTTCTAACCATGTTCAACACACATTTTTTACTCCTCTAAAGACATAAGAAAGATGAAATTGACTAAGATTTAATTAGACAATGATAGATCAAAGTGAAAGACAAGGAAAGTTAAAAGAAACCAAGGTTTTTACATGGATGATGGAGTAAGGATGTTATAATAAGCATAAAAAATTTCCTAGGGATTGTAAAAAATCATAATCCTATAAAATCAATTGATTTTTCAAAGCTCACTTCCAAAACCATGATCATATAGCGGACAAAGTCCCACAATTGATTGGGTTTACTCCCCAAACTCATTTAATTCTTGAAATGGGATCACTACCTATCATATTACATATTATCTCATGATATATAAATAATTAACTAATTAATTATGGGAATTTAATTTACCCGACACCTACAAAATCAAAACCATACATTTATATTCCACAATACCATAAAACATTCATAAATTCATCACACCAAAACCCATTTAAAAGAAACGGGTTTCATAAATATATCAACATAACATAATCATAATCCATAAAAAAATAAAATGGATCATATCATAATATAATATCCCCAATTTAGACTAATATATATAATATAATGTTGATATAGATGAAAAATACTTTTAAAATGGTGTTTGAATATTTCATTGATATCATTGATAATATCTTTCTATTTCTATATATTTTAAAAAAATTATTAAAAAAATGAAAAAATATTCTTTGAAAATAACCATGGAATATTTTAAATCCAAATTTAAAGATAATACCTATCACGATGAAGGGAAAATTAATTCACATAGTAAACATTATAACACAGATTCCTTTCACAATTTCTAGAAAAAGTCATAAATTAATTTTCCAGGAAACATTATGAAAATTAATTTTTAATCCATGGGGAATAAGGTAAAATATGATTCAAAATTAATTTAACTATTAATGGGATAAGATAAAATATCAATATTTAGTTTTTTTAAATAATATATACATGAATGAAAAGGTTTTCTGACCAAAGAGGAAATTAGGTTGAATTTTCCTAAAAATAATTTATTGATCCTTTTAAGAACCATAGATAGAAGAGTTAAAGGGAATTATGAATACATAATAAAAAATGTAGGAGAAGAAAATATACAATTTTTAATGGATAAATATCATATAATTAACCCTCATAAAAAATACTGATTAAAAAATGTGATTGCAACCTAAACCCTTACCTCTTGTGTTGAATGTCATCATACATTCTCTTAGGATCCTGTATAAAAAAATTATATTTATTATAAATCTATAAAATTACAATATTAATAATTTTCTTACAATATAAACTTCCAATATAAATTCGAATTACCCATTTAATAATATTCCATCATTAAAATCAATATTCAGGTGTTAACTATTATATTTTCAATGCATGTTCTGGTTTGACGGTTGTAGTCCATAATTTTTTCATGGGTTAATCATACCAAGAATGTTAATCAAATAATAATTATCATATTTATTCATTATATAAGCTTTTATATCCATTTATATAAGGTGGTTATTAAAAATTAATTAGATCACTTGATGGAGATAATGTCTGCACGTATGAATGAGTAATGTTTTCCTTTTCCAAAAAATGCAAAGAATGAAAGAAAAATAATAATATATCCTTACAAAATAATAATAACATATTTAAATCATATATATATATATATTTATTAAATCTATCTATATTAAAATCCTTGTATGGAGGAAATGAAAAAAAATAACATCACTCTATGGACATGGTATTCCACATGTATGCATGAATGATGTAATCATATCTCATATGATTGAAAGTGAGATGCCCAGACCCTCACTTATTGGTCTGATTCTAGAAACACACAACTTTTAATAAATCATTAGAGTTATAATAAACTCCCAATATCAAATGTCTGGTGTCTTTAGGATTGGGTATATGAACATATGACCTCATAGTACAATACACATTTCATCAACAACAATTTCGCACACATGTAATACTATGATACATATCACTTTCATTGAAGTTACTGAGGAAATGGGGAAATAATATAAAGGTTGAGATATAAATTCATTTAAGGTATAAATAATGAAATTATATCATTAATGAACATCATGGGAGAAAAATGTGTCATAACATGAGAAGATGAACCTAAGAATCTGGGGCACAATAAAAGAATATGAATATAAGAACATGAGGCATAACATAGTCATAAGTACATGAGGCGTATCATGTAAATTTGGATAAAGCATAAACATAATTTAATCATAAACATATTACCATAGTTCTTCACTAAGGTTTGGTAAAACATTTTATAAAGTCCTTTGACCAAGGTGTCATAAATCATTACCAAATCATGCTGCCAAAGTATCATGAATATGTCATTTCTAGAGATTAAATATTTACCCAATTAATTTGATTTATCATATGGAAACCCATTAATATTAATAAATTCATGTTTTAAAAATATATAAAAACATAAATAAATCCATAAATAATCATAACATGAAGTTGTGAAAATTAAACGGGCATCTAATTGATTTTAGTACCTCTTAAGTTAAATACCCATCCATCATGATAATGGATTCTGAGGTATTTACACCATATGGAATGAATGGTATATGGAATAGTCAATAATGTACCTATTTAATCTATTTATGGTTATATTGGTAAATCAAATTCAAATAATAATAATTATAATAATAACATAAATTAGTTGCAAGAGAATGATATTAGAAGAAATGTTTTGCACAGTTGATGATAAGGCAAGACAAAGGCATCGATAGATTATTCTCAATAGAGATATCATTTCAAAAATAACATATGAACATATACAAATATACATAGAGGATAAAGTTTTAGTCTATGATAAATATAAATATTTATAAATAATATCATCATTGGTTACAACTTGAGAGAGAAAGAATCCCCAACAAAGAATTAATGTGGCTTTCAGGGTGATCAAACATTTATAAAAAACAGGATATGCACATTGAAATGGGGTTTACCCCTAAGACGGATAATTTAAAAAATATCACATGAGTTATCATTCATCAATTGAAGGTGTATCACAAATCATATCTTTTAGTCCTTCATTATGGGTGATAATGAGCACATGGATTATCCAAATAAAATTCCCCAGGAGTGTGAAAAAAGGTGTGTAGCTTGGCCTATTTGTCATAAAATATGTGATGATGTATGTAACTCCAATTATAACCATTTTAGGGTTATTAATAGTAGGTACATACATTCTATAGCCTTCATTTACTTTTTGTATACAGGCATGGATGTTATTGCAATGAAAACCACAAACCCTTTTCTTTACCAAATTTTGGATGATTTTATAGCTATCAAAAAGTTTAAAAATTATAATGAATTATGATGGTATTATAATGATAGTGGATGGTTATATATAATTGATAATTAGTAGTTAAATGATAAAAATTATGATTATAACATTTCTTATTGAAATGAAAAAAAATTAAAAAAGTCTAGAGAATAAAATGGGAAATGAGGGGTGATGACCCCTTATTTTACCTTAGTAACGACTTAGAAAAAATTATATAATGAGAGTGAATAAGTAAAATATCATTTAAAAGATATGAAAGGTAATATACTACTATTAAATTTAAAGCATGGTAATATGTGAATAATTAATTTAAAAAACAATATAGAAAATGTAATGAACCTGAAAAGGAAAGAGAAGGATTGGAGAAAATCATTCCATGAGAGGATGCATATTAATTATTGATAGGGACACATTATAGACCTAGTAACTCTTTAGGGGGGGGATTATATAGGAATAATTATATTAACTCCATGATCAATGTGTTTTTAATTTAAGCAAAGGGATAAAGTGTGAGTATTCATACTAGTGGAGGGGTGATTTTAAGGGTTAAAATATTGGTTATTTTATTATATATGACAAACATGTAACGCCCCAACCCCAGTTACCCAGATTCGGTGCGTTGTTACATAACATTGGCATGATCACAAAGCATCAAGTACTTCTTCACATCCTGAAAAAGATAAAACATAGAAAGGGGTGAGCTCATATGCTCAGTAAGGATAACAATATAGAGAAAACTTTCATTAATGATCATAAACATTTAAGGAACTGTATAACTAAAACAAAATCCTTTTAAACTTGAACTTCAGAATAATATGGAAAAAATGAATTGAAATAATGACATTTACTTATTCACATGAATATTCTACTAGTCGAATAATCATATGCAATATCAATAACCACTTTCATAATGATGGAATGCATAATTCTAGACTATCATAACCACATAGTCAAAGCCTTGTGCCAAGAATACAAATAATATTTTGTCCAGGCCTTGTTCCAAGAAACTAGTTTGTCTCATGAGACCTACCGATGCATCGAGGAGCTATAGCAGGCTCCACCCGTCACTTATTAATTCCAATGCATTCCTCATATGAACATGTTTAAACATAACATAAACATTCATATTAAAACTAGCACATAAAATGTCAATAATTTTTCCATAAACCATGAATGGTATAAAAATAACACATACACAGTCAAACATATCACAAAACCTTAAATACAAAATGATGGTTTTTTATCATAATAAATCAACTCTAAATAAGCTTAAAATCCATCAAAGGATGTTGACATTGATGAAATCAAAACTATTTTAGAGAAATATCTATTTTTATGAAATCATTTAAAAGTCACATAATTATAAAAGAAAACATTTACTTTGAAAATATTCTTATAAGATTTTAAGGGAATATTCGAAGATTTTATAACGGCGTAAAATAGCCGCACCTGCCGTATAAGTTAAAAAAGACATTCTTACCATAATTTTGTCGAAACGGTTAAAAAGGACCTTGTTTGGAAAACAACAGGAAGATTCCTTTATAAACATCTTATAAAAAGTCAAACAAGGGTATAATTGACTTTAACCCATAGTCTATAAAATTGTAAGAATGTTTTGAAATACATTTTTAAGAAACATGGATGTGGATGATAAAGAGGTCCCAGTAGATAATTACGTATAAACAACCTCAGATAATGAAGATATTGTAGAATTAACCCTTACCTTGTAATTTTCCTTGGTCGAGGGTAGTTTAAAGACCTATATAATGGTGAAATAATTGTTATTAAATTATACAAGACTCATATACATTAATATGATATCATATATAATCTTCTAACAATGATTTGTTAATAATATCTTAGTATTATCGTAATTTCGGTTGTTAACTTACTCATTTTCATTCATATGTTTTGTTACATAAGACATGTTTGTTATGGATAGGTTGTATCTTATTCATATATAAAAGGATATCAAGTCCTTAAAAATTATTTTTAATCATCAAATGGGTATTATACTTGAATGGATACGATGGGGAATGAATCTCATCGCGTTCGTGGAGACTGTAGTCCGTACGTACACACGAGGGACAATATCATTATTTTGATATTAAAATAATATATATTTAGATCATTTATCATATATATAGAATCATTATAATTTTATATTTATTATTTACTTCAATTATACATCATTATCATCCCCATCCAAATAATAATTTTTTGAATAACAATTACACCACGACGTGGAGACGGTAAGCTGTACGTACGCACGTATGGTGACATGTCATTAAAAGATGGATATAATGTTGAATATGGTTTTACCATATATATAATAAAATCACAGTTTATAGAAGATTATGGATTTATTATTTTATAATGGAAATAACGAAGAAAGAAGAAGAGGAAGAAGAAAGGAACTAGATAGAGGTTGGTGAAATTATTACCTCTTCTTCGGGTTCTTCCTTTTTATTTGATCAAAAGGGATCCTTAGGTTGGATTTATGATAAAACTAAGGCCTCTAGGTTGAAGTGAGGTAAGTTGAGAGAATATTTGGTCAGGGTTTGGCCGAGCCAAAAGGCTTTGAAGGTATGAATTTGAGAGAAGGGGGAGTGCCCTTTTATGAGAGGGGTGAGGTGCACCTTAGGAAAAAATTAGAATATTATTTTATAATAAATTCATATTCGGTTTATAATGGCTCAAAAGTGACATATTTTCGAGTCTATGGTGGATATGGGTCAAAATTCTTTTAACCAATATATTTTAGATAGGTTTGGGTCACTATATTAACCTTATCATTTATATTTAACTTTTAGTTAAATTGTTTGACATTTACCATGTATCTTTGTATTTTTATATTATATGGTTAATAAACATACTATAACAAGATAAGAGAATCCCAAGTGGTTCATTATTAATATATATAACCTTATCTAAGTCATTTTTCCAAACCTTAGATTTTTAGGAATATAATATCAATTAATAATATCATATTTGTTTTAAATACTCCTCTATGTGAATTTTGACACTATTTAATAATTGGTTTCTGATAAAGTCCTAAAAACTTTATTAATTCGAAATAAATTAGTTTAATAAATCCTAACATGTCATATTAGCCTATAAAATTAGTTTATGGAATCACATCTTTGAAATTATATTTATTTTAACATTTATAATACCATTTATTAGATTCATTCATTAATAAGGAAAATACTGCATCATCATTGTATCATAAATAAATTTAATTATTCAATGTCCAAAAATTATAAATAAAATATCATTATGTATGAAATATTTTTAGATTTATAATTAATATTTATTATCGAATTTATCTTATGTATAACCCTATATTAAAAATGTTTTATTTATTTAACTTTGATTTTATCTGTTTTAACTCTTCTTTGAATTAAATAATAATAAATGTCCTAATCTAATCCATGTCGACCAAATAGGTTCATATTTTATTCCTAAGGTTTTTTTGGTAGAATTATACTTATCCAATATAATTAGGACATGTGTTAGGGTAATAATAATATCATTTTTACCCTTAATTACCCTATTTACTATTAACCATGGTAAATAAAAGTAAAAAGTTACTTTTAACCAAAAATTATTTTTATCTTATTGAACCAAATTTTACTTCTTGATATTAACCATGTCTCTCGGATTTTTGAAATTCCATTCACAGAAGTGGTAAAATTATTTTTTTTGTGAATTTTCAAATTCTCCTAGGGGTGGGTAAAAGACGGTGAAAAGTTCAATAAAAGTTATATATATATAAAATTATTATAAATGACTCCAATGAATTATATTGAACTTATATAGGTATTATGTATATATTTCCACCTAAAATTAAATTAAATAAAATAAATAATTATTTAATTAAAAATTCGGTTTTAAACTATAACTCAATGTTTTTCACTATTCATCAAAAATTGAAAGTTTTCAGAAAAATACCAAAAATCCACCCTAAGATAATTTCGATATTCTGAATCCAAAAATGAAGTCCATTTTGAAATATAAAATTTATAAAAATTCATAAAGTGGGTATTACTATTCGTAACAGCGAGTTTGATTGGTTGTGGTGTGTGTTAGAACACGAAGTTGCATACAACACATGCTACTGTATAATTCAAAGGGAAATGTACCGTGGAAACTTGGGGTGTTACATTATACCCTCCATCAAATAATTTTTTCCTTGAAATTTCTAGAATATTACTACATAAAAAGACTAGGGTGGTTCTTCATCATAATTTCCTCGGGTTCCCACGTTGCCTCTTCCATCTTATGGTTTCTCCATAGAACTTTTAACAAACGAGTCATCCAGTTTCTAAACACTTGTTCTTTGGTATCAAGAATCCTGACAGGCTCTTTGCAATAAGATAGATCTAGTTCCAGTTCTACTTCCTCATAGTTGAGTACATGCGTTGGGTCAAGCATGTATTTTCTCAACCGTGATACGTGGAACACATCGTGAACTTTGGAGAGATTTGACGGCATTTCCAAATGTTAAGCTACAACCCCAATTCGTTATAGAATTTCGAAAGGTCCGATGTACCTGGGACTCAATTTTCCCTGCTTACCGAAACGTATAACACCCTTCCATGGAGATACCTTCAAGAAAACATGATCTCCTACCTGAAATACCAAATCCTTTCTTCGGTTATCAACATAGCACTTCTGCCTACTTTGAGCTGCATTGATGTGGTTTTGGATTACCTTCACCTTTTCCATCGTTTCCTCCACCATTTCTGGGCCTACGAGTTTTCTTTCACCAACATCATCCCAACAGGTTGGCGTGCGACATCTCTTTCTGTATAAATTTTCATATGGTGCCATCCGAATACTTGAATGGAAGCTATTGTTATAGAAAAATTATACCAGAGGTAAATATTGATCCCACATACCCTGAAAGTCAAGTTATCAAGATCTCAAAATGTCTTTTAAGGTTTGAATAGTCCATTCTAATTGTCTATCAGTTTGGGGGTGGTAGGTAGTGCTCAAACGAAGTTTAGTATTCAGGGATTTCTGAAATTTTTTCCAGACTCTTGAAGTAAAACAGGGATCACGATCCGAAACAATTGATACGGGTACTCCATGAAGTCTCACAACTTCATTAATATATAGTCTTGCTAGACGTTCAAATGGTAGATCTTCCCTTATAGCAAGAAAATGTGCTGACTTGGTAAGACGATCAACAATGACCCATATTGCATCATTTGTTCTAGGAGTCTTTGGTAGTCCCATGACATAGTCCATCGTGATATTATCCCATTTCCACTCAGGTATGAGAATAGGTTTCATGACTCCTCTAGGCTGTTGCCTTCCAGCTTTCACTTGTTGAAAAACCATACAACTTGACACAAAATCAGAAATCTCCCTCTTCATGTTGCCCCACCAAAAATTTTCCTTCAAATATCAATATATTTTAGTGCTCCCAGGGTGTATATAGAAATTGGAACTGTGGTCATCGTCCAACAATTCCCTTTTTAGATCAGGTATATCGGGAACACAATGTATCTTCCCAAATTTCAAAATTACATCTTCATACACGAAGTCACTCAATATCCCATCACATACAACTTTAATCTTCATTTTAAACTCTTCATCATCAGTCTGAGATCTCTTTATCCTTTCTAGTAAAGATGGTTTTGCAGTCATTTGAAAAAGTACTGATGTTTCACCTTACATGGTGATTCCCATATCCATCTTTACTAGATCCATGAAAATAAGATCCCTTTCAACTCTCATCTGGTTCAAAACTCCATGATCCTTTCTACTCAAAGAATTTTCCACCTTATTTTCCTTCCCCGGGTGGTAGTGTATCATGAAATCATAATCCTTGAGTAGTTCAAGCCACGCCTTTGCCTCATGTTGAGTTCCTTCTATGAGAAAATATACTTCAAACTCTTGTGATTGGTCATTATCTCATATTTTTCACCATAGAGATAATGTCTCCATATCTTCAAAGAAAAGATTACAGTATCTAACTCAAGATCATGAGTAGGATAGTTTTTCTCATGAATTTTCAGCTATCGTGTTGCATAGGCAATACCCCTATCATTCTGCATAAGGACACAACCAAGTCCTTTCTTTGAAGCATCACTATAAATAACAAACCCATCATTCCACAATGGTAGATTCAATATAGTAGCATTAACTAATATTCCCTTTAGATCATCAAAAAATTCTTCACACTCTTTTGTCCAAATAAATTTAACCCCTTTACGTGTGAGTTTCGTTAATGGGTTAGCCAATCGGGCAAAATTCTAGATGAAATGCCGATAATAACCCGCTAAACCAATAAAACTGCGTACCTCAGTTATTCTCGTCAGTGCTGGCCATTCTTAGATTGCCCTTGTCTTAGAATGATCAATGCAGATTCCATCCTTAGAGATAATAGGGCCAATAAAAGAAATCTCTTGAAGCCAGAATTCACACTTGCTAAACTTCCCATATAATTCATGTTTTCTAAGAGTCTTTAAAATAATGCGCAAGTGATTTTCATGATCCTTGTAGATTTTGGATTATACCAAAATATCATCAATAAATACCACTACAAAGTCATCAAGATATTCCTTCAAAACTTTATTCATTAGATCCATGAATTTAGAGGGTGTATTAGTCAGCCCAAAAGGCATTACTGTAAACTCGTAATGCCCGTAACTAGTTCGAAATGCTATCTTCGGAATGTCTTCCTTATTTACACAAAACTGATGGTATCCCGATCGAAGGTCAATCTTTGAATAATATTTAGCTCCATGAAGTTGGTCAAATAAATCATCAATACGAGGTAGTAGATACTTTATATTTATTGTTATAGCATTAATTTCCCTGTAGTCGACACATAACCTCATAGATCCATCTTTCTTCTTAACAAAAAGGACAGTGGCTCCACATGGATAAACACTAGGGAGAATAAATCCCGTATTACTCAATTACTCTAGTTGTTTCTTTAGTTCAACTAATTCCACAGTGTCCATTCTATAAGGGGTCTTCGATATAGGCCTTGAACTAGGAATTAAATCAATGGAAAACTCAATTTCTCGTTCTGGAGGATGTCTAGGTAAATATTCTGGAAACACATCTATATATTCTCTCACAATAGGTACATCCTATATTTGAACATTCCTTTCCTCACCCACAGTTATTTTATTCTATTCCTCCCTGATAATTGAATTTAGTTGAGCTACTAGGGGTGGATCTAGATAAGAATTAGGTGGTGATGATTCTGCTCTAAATATAAGGTGTTCTTTATCATCATCATCAAAAATAGTAACCTCCTTCTTCTTACAATAAATTTTTGCATCATTGTCTGAAATCCAATCGATTCCAAGGATTATATCAAATTAAATCATGGGTATGATGATGAGATCAACAGATAAAGAACATTTATGTGCTCTAATGGGGAATGATTCACAAAACTTTGTTGCAATGATACTTCCCTTAGGAGTTTTAACTGACAAATCCCTTGTTAAATAAAATTTTAAATTTCAAATTTTCTTATAAACATGGGAAGATATGAAACAATGCGATGATCCATAATCAAATAAAGCATCGACTAAACTTGAGGAAACCATTAAATTACCCGCCACCACGTCTTTCAGAGCTTCAACCTCAGCAGTAGTGATCGCATAAGATTGGCCTTGATCCCTTGGCCTTTTATAGGGTAAGTTTCCCTGACGCTTAGGACTTTCATTTGCATATTGTCCCATCTCCCTAAAATTGTAGCGTTGAACATAGGTACCTTCTTTATTCCCCTTGCAATCACGAGCTTGGTGGCCTTTTTCACCACAATTGTAACAGACTCCCATTTCCTTCAAGAAAGTACCAGGGTGTTTCTTCCACAAATTTACTGCATGATGTATATTCAAAATTTCCCTTATTCCCCTTATTTCCATTTACTGAGTGATCATTAGATCTCTTCTTCTCTTGATTTTCTTTAAAGTCGTAAGACTTAAAGAATTATTTTTCTATCTTGATATCACATGAGACAATATCTTCGTATGATGAGAAGGATTGTGAGACTAATTCTCGACTAGAAAAGGTTTTAACCCATCAAAGAAACTATCAATATTACTTCTTGGGTTACGTATATAATCTGAAGCATGTCTCACTAACCTTGAAAAGTTAGACTCATACTTTGCGACATTCTCATCCTCCTTTTGCCTCAGACTCAGAAATTTACTTTCCATATCTGCTTGATGGTCACGAGGAATGTATTTTTCTAATAAAATCTCTTTAAACTCCCTCAATTCCATATTTGATGCCTCATCAACTTCATTCATGTTTTAAATCAATGACCACCATTGATCAGCATCTCCAGTGAGGCAGTAAACTGCCATGAAAACGTTTTCCCTTTCACTACTCCCCAAGGCGTGGAATATTTTCTATAAGGAATTTATCCACTGCTCCGATACTAGTGTATTTGTACCCCCATTTAATGTTGGTGGTTTTTTCCACATGAAGCGATATAAAATTGATCCTCCATGCTACAGATTAGGGTGATCCACATGGGTAAGGTTATTGTTCATATCCTGAGTGAGTTGTCCCAGTATGGTGATAAGCTGGTCAGCACCAGTTGTATCACCAACTCCACTATAATTATCTTGAGCCAGAGGGAAATACCTAAATGGAGTGCGTGCATTGATACAGTTTCCATTCCTTCTACTAGGTTCCATTTCTAAACAATGGAATAAACTAGATCAGTTTATGAATCGAAATACATAATTCCAAACTTGTAAAACACTTAACATAAATTGAACAGTTTATGGATATAATCCATAATCATAAAAAATGTTTTTTTTAAGGAATTATATGATAACAAACCCTTCATAATGGTTTGTAAATAAAATGAGAATTATCCTAAGAATATCCCCCAGGAGTGTCGTAACCAAGAGTACAGCAAGGCCCGTTGTCGCGCACCAGTTCCTATTCGAGTCCAGCTCAAAGCGGTGTTTTCGGGTTTTACCACTAGGTATATTTGTGCCATAGCCGCCTCTACCAGCTCCTATCCAGACTTGGATTTATTGCTCGAAAAACTCACAAAATCTCTACAATACCAAAATTCTAGGTAGTTCTTCTATACTAATCCTCAAAGACCATCTTGGTTCTATGTGCTCTAATCAGAGTTTATCTAATTCTAGCTTCCAAGGTTTATACTAAACATTCTATGATACCAATTATAATGCCCCAACCCCAGTTACCCAGAGTTGGCATGTTATTACATAACATTTTCATGATCACAAAAGATCATGTCTCGAAAGACTGATTAGATTAGTAGCCTTCGAATCACTAGATAAATTCATAAAGCTTATATTACAACATAAAGTTAAAAACTATAACAACATATTGTCTCCATAGACCACACTCATATCCCCTCATACTATCCCTATAGGTAATTCATAAAATACTTCTTCACATTCTGAAAAAAACACAAAAAGGGGTGAGCTCAGATGCTCAGTAAGGATAACAATATAGCAGAAACTTTCATAGATGAGCATAAACATTTAAGGAAATGTATAACTAAAACAAAAGCCTTTTAAAATTGAACTTCAGAATAATATGTCTAAAATGAAATGAAATAATTCCATTTACTTATTCACATGAATATTCTACTAGTTTAATAATCACATGAAATTTCAATAACAACTTTCATAATGATGGAATACATAATGCCAGACTATCATAACAACATAGTCAAGGCGTTGTGACAAGACTACAAATAAGATTTTGTCAAGGACTTGTTCCAAGACACTAGTTTTTCTTATGAGACCTACCAATTCATTGAGGATCTATAACAGGCTCCACCTATAACTTATTAAGTCCAATGCATTCCTCATATGAACAGGTTTAAAAATAATATAAACATTCGTATTAAAACTTGCATACGAAATGTCAATACTTTCTCCATAAACCATGAATGGTATAAAAATAACACATCCACAATCAAAAATATCCCAAAACCTTCAATACAATATGGAAGATTTTTATCATAATAAATCAACTTCAAATAAACTTAAAATCCATCAAAGATGTTGACATAGATGAAATCAAAACTATTTTAGAGAAATATCTATTTTTTTGAAAATCATTTAAAAGTCACAAATTAAAAAGAAAACATTTACTTTGAAAATATTCTTATAAGATTTTAAGGGAAGCTTCAACAGTTTTATAATGGTGGAAAATAGACACACCTGCTGTATAATTAAAAAAGGCATTCTTACCTTAATTCTGTCGAAAAGGTTAAAAAGGACCTTGTATGGAAAACGACAGAAAGATTCCTTCATAAACATATTATAAAATGTCAAACATGGGTATAAATGACTTTCCCCCATATTCTATAAAATATTAATAATGTTTTGAAATACATTCTTAAGAAACATGGATGTGGATGATAAAGAGGTCCCATTAGATAATTACGTATAAACAACCTCAGATAATGAAGAGATTGTAGAATTAACCCTTACCTTATACATTTCCTTGGTCGAGGGTAGTTTAGCCTCCTATATAATGGTTAAATAATTGTTATTAAATTATAAAATAATCATATACATTAATATTATATCATATATGATCTTTTAACATTGCTTTGTTAATAATATCTTAGTATTATCGTCGTTTCAGGTGTTAACATACTCATTTTCTTTTATATGTTTTGTTACATAAGCCGTGTTTATTATATATAGCTTGTATCTTATTCATATACAGAATTATATCAGGTCCTTAAACATTATTTTTAATCATCTAATGAGAATTATACTTGAATGGATACGATGAGGAATGAATCTCATCGCGTTCGTGGAGACGGTAGTCCGTACGTACGCACGAGCGACAATATCATTATTTTGATATTAAAATATTATATAATTGGATGTTATATCATATATACAGAATAATTATAATGTTATATTTAGTATTTACTTCAATTATACATCATTATCATACCCATCCAAATAATAATATTTCAAATAACAATTACACCACGACGTGGAGTCGGTAAGTCATACATACACACGTATGGTGACATGTCATTCAAAGGATGGATAGAATACTGAATATGGTTGTACCATATTTATAATAACATCAAAGTATATATAAGATACAAGATTTATTATTTTATAATGTAAATAAAAAATAAATAAGAAGCAGAAGAAGAAAGGAACTTCAACGATGGTGGTGAAATTATTACCTCTTCTTGGGGTTCTTCCTTTTGATTTGATCAAAAGGGATCCATAGGTTGGCTTTATGATCAAAATAAGGCCTCTAGGTTTAAGTGAGGGTAGTTGAGAGAATATTTTTGCAGGGGTTGGCCGATCCAAAAGGATTTGGAGGTATTAATTTAAGAGAAGGGTGAGTTCCCTTTTATGAGAGGGGTGAGGGGCACCTTAGGAAAAACATAAAATATTATTTTATAATAAATTAATATTCAGTTTATAATGGCTCCAAAGTGACTTTTTTCGATGATAAGGAGTGGATGGGTATAAATCTTTTCAAACAATAGATTTTAGACAGGTTTGGGTCACTATATTTACCTTATAATTTATATTTTACTCTTAGTTAAATAGTTTGACATTTACCATGTCTCTTTGTATTTTTATATTATATGGTTAATAAACATACAATAACAAGCCAATAGAACCCCAAGAGGTTCATTATTAATATATATAACCATATATAAATCATTTGTACGAACATTAGATTTTTAGGAATAGAATATCAATTAATAATATAATATATGTTTTAAATACTCCTTTATGTCAATTTTGACACTATTTAATAATTAGTTTTTGATAAAGTCCTAAAAACATTATTAATTAGATATAAATTGATTTGATAAGTCCTAACATGTAATATTAACCTATGAAATTAGTTTATGGTATCAAAAAGTTCAAATTATATTTATTTTAACATTTATAATACCATTTATTTGATTCATTCATTAATAAAGAAAATACTGCATCATCATTGTATCATTAAAACAAATTAATTATTCAATGTCCAAAAATTATAAATAAAATATAATTACTTAGGAAATATTATTAGCTTTGTAATTAATATTTATAATCGAATTTATCTTATATATAACCCTATATTAAAAAAGTTTTAGTTATTTAACTTTGATTTTATCTCTTTTTACTCTTCTTTGAATTAAATAATAATTAATGTCCTAATCTAATCCAGGTGGACCAAAGAGATTCATATTTTATTCCTAAGGTTATTTTAGTCGAATTATACTTATCCAATATAATTAGGACATGTTTTAGGGTAATAATAATATCATTTTTACCCTTAATTACCCTATTAACTTTTAACAGCGGTAAATAAAAGAAAAAAGATAATATTCACAAAAAAAATATTTTTATCTCATTGAACCAAATTATACTCCTTGATATTTACTGTGTCTCACAGATTTTTGAAATTCCATTAACTGAAGTGCTAAAATTAAGTTTTATGTGAATTTGTAAATTCTCCTAGGAGGTGGGTAAAGGACGATGAAAAGTTCAATAAAATTTTTATATATCTAAAATTATTATAAACTGACTCCAATGAATTATGTTGAACTTATATAGGTATTATGTATCTATTTTGACCTAAAATAAATTTAAATAAAATAAATAATTATTTAAATAAAAATTCAGTTTTAAACTATAACTCAGCGTTTTTCACTATTAGTCAAGAAATGAATGTTTTCAGAAAAACACCAAAAATCCACCCTAATCTAATTTTGATATTCCAAATCCAAAAATGAAGTCCATTTTTAATGTTAAAATTTATAAAATTTCAAAAAGTGGGTATTAATATTCATAACGGCTAGTTCGATTGATTACGGTGTTTGTTAGAACTCGAAGTTGCGTACAACACACGCTACTGTATTATTCAATGAGAAACATACCGTGGAAGCTTGGGGTGTTACAAACACTTGTGGTTAAAATAAATTAAAATTAATTTGATTGATTATTAATGAGAAAATTTGGACTATTTAACCATTTTACCAGGTTAAAATTTAAATGGATCTTCCACAACTTTATATAATGCATAAAATCTAAAAATATTTTTTTAAAGAAATTTCTTATTAAGGTTACAAATTTTCAAGAACAAATTTATAAAATAAAAAACATTTTTAAATTAAATATTATTTTTCTTAAATTAAGTTTTTATTTAATAAAACAATTTATGAATTTTTGTGACATGCACACATCCAAAATACATCATTAAAATCGCGAAATTATAAAACCTTAATTTTCACTTTTTCACTAAAAAATCATCTTTGCATCAATTTCACCAAAAATAACCCTTGGATGATTTTTTTGTGATGATTAAAAAAATAATATAAATTTATTCAAAATTATTATCTACATTTGTGAAATTTTAAAAACATCTGTATTTATAAATCGATCATTTGGTACATAAAATCCAAATACATTACTTTTAGAAAATAAAATTTCATTATGAGATAGGTTTGTATACTTGTTAATGTTGAATGATTATATTATTATCGAATTATTTTATTCATTTTATAAAATTATTATTATAATTAAGTGGAATTTAGTTTCCAAATACATAATCAATAAAAATATGTTTTAGCATAACAACCTTTTTATATCATGTTATATAATTATATTTCAATAGTCATTTTAATTTTCTAAAAACAATATTATCAATAATTTATAATTTTTATTATTATAATACACTCTATATAATATTTATTACATTTAAAAAAAATAATCAACATTTTAGAACATTATTTTTTATAAAATATATTACATAACACTTTAATTATAATATTTTGCCTAATTAAATTTTTAATTAGAATATGATAAACCACATTTAGAAAATGAATGAACCGTTGTGTATTTATAAATGATTGATAATTTATTATTTTATTCTGTAAATAATATTTAATCATTCTCTTATAATAACTTAATTTTCCTGAAAAATGAACTTATTAAAAAAATAATTCATATATATAAAGATAATATTGAATATAGTATAAGAGATATAATCATGGAAATAAGATGTTAGGTATGTTTCTAGTAGTATATATGCACTTCCAATCCATATGACATGGTTTCAATCCCCATGGCCTTGTCAAACACAATGGGTTGTCACCTAGTCAGTGAGTTTTCATTTTTCTAATACCATTTTAATAAATAAATTTTCATTATATTTGAAAAATATATAAATGAATAACGTAGGTGATAAATATTTTTAAAATATTTTGTTGTTTAAAATAATGAAATTCATTTAGCATTTAAATTTATATTTGTGAAGGAAAATTTATAAAAAGATTCATTTCAATTCCAATATGTTATAGAAAGGTGGTAGAAAATGGATTTATCATTAACATAAAAAAATTTATTTCTATAAATTATACATATTTAATAATTTAAGGTGGTTATATAATATTTTGAGGTGGTTAAGGAAGAAAGAGATTCAACATAGATCGGTAAATTCAATTACCTCTTCTATGGGAACCCTTCTTTGGTGTACACCTTAATCCTTCAAATTTAGGGAAGAAAAAAAGAACTAGGAAGTGGGTAGTGAAGGTTAGAAGATATTTGGGGATGGTTTGGTTTAGCTATATGGCTCAAAAGGTGTGAAGGAGTGAGAGGGTGTTTCTCCTTTATATGCAAGGTGGGTGGAAAACCTGCGAATACTAAAAACATAAAATATAATAAAGTCATATTCCAGTGTAATTGGAACCAAGGTGGCCCAAATTCAGAGATAAGATAATGGTGGGTTTAAATAAACTTAATTAGTCACATTTATCCATGTTTTAGTTGTATTTAATTCCTTATCTATAAATATAATCTCCTTTAATCATTTTTAACCTTACCATAGTGATAAACATTTACCATGGTTAATATTCATTATGAACAAAAATTAAATTGACCACATTACCAAATTTGAACCTTATATTTCCAAATATGAAAAAAATTACTATATTTAAATTATATAAGAACCAAAAATAATTTTTAAATAATAACGTAAAACATAACAAAAACTGTTTTTAGAAAAATGATTTCTTAATTATAATACTGAATTTATTCATGTTACCTCACCACTAACAACTATTAAATTAATGTTAAAATATTTTATTCAATATATTAAAAACAATTTTCATTAAAATTATTCTTAAATATTTATTAATTTAATTTACAAACGTAAAGCACATTACAAGCATAAATTCAATTTTTTTTAAAAACATCTATTTTTACCTCAAAATGTTTATATTTTCATTTTTACACAATTGATAATAATTGAATTCAATTTCTATATGTGTAAAAATTATGTTTTCACACATTGAGTCATTTTAATTAATTTTTAAATAAAAAATATATAAAATAAACAATTCTCATAAAATGACATATTTCAATTCAATTTTTTAGGATCGATAGTATTTCCTTAGAGAATTAGAAATTATTTTCGAAAATTATATTTTATTTAAATACCATATAATGCGTTTAATTTTATAATGTACAAGTATTATTCATATAAGTTAAAGGTTTCATAATTCAAAATTCACCAAAAAAATTTATTTTTTAAATAAAAATGTATTTTAAATTCTTAGGGTGTTACATTATACCCCCTTATAATAAATTTTTTCCATAATTTGTCTCAATCTTATACAGATAACTACGGATACCTCAATCAAATCAAATACTATTGTTCACACATTTCCATTTAATTTGTTTTATTCCTGTATAGTACCTTAAACCAGTGATTAGTTTTATTTCATAGAACTTTATCTCTATGTTCCAATATTTCTTCAAGTCGTTCATTATAATAAAGATCTTGATCCAATTGTATGACCTATAAGTTTAGTATATTTGAAGTATCAAGTATATACATTCCCAAAAATAGATATATAATGCACATGCTGAACTTGGGAGAGGTTTATATGAAGTTCCAAGTTATATGATACCATCCTCATATGATCAACAATCTCATAGGGGCTGATATATTTGGTGCATTTATTTACCTTATTTGAAAACCTCATGACTTTATTCCAAGAAGATATTTAATGGAATACATTATTACCAAATTTGAACTATTGATCTCATATATAACTATTAGTATAACTTTTCATTCTAATATGTGATGCCCTGATGTGTTATTGAATTACTATAAACATATAAACTATTTCCTTAGCTAGATTAGGTCCTAATAACATTTTCTCCCAAAATTCATCCATGCATGTTAGAGTTATTCACTTACTACCATAGAGGGATTCATAATGATCCATTTAAATTATTTAGTGAAAACTATTTTAAAAAAAAATCTTCAATAAGTACGTTTTTATCCCAAAATCCTTTAAAATAAATATGAAAAGCTCTTATTATATCTTCTAGGGTTTTAATGGTCCTATCAGACTCACAATATCTTTGAGGCTGACATTCAATGCTAAATATAAACTCTGTATTCATATTTTTTTTGAATATATATCTACAATTTCATGGCACACCTTGGATATCAACTAGAAATGATTGAGAGTGGTACTCTATGGAATATTACGACTTCCTAAACATATATCATGGTGAGCTGATTGAGAGATAAATCTTATCTAATAGCAAAAAAATATAGATTTTATAAGTAAATCTATAATTATTGAAATAACATCTTATCATTTATCAAACTTGGGTAGTCCCATAAAAAAATAGGTGGTGACATTTTCCAATTTCCAATTAGGTATGAGTCATGGTTATAAAATCCAATTAGACTCATATCTCCCAGCCTAGACATTCTGATATACAAAATATCAAGATACATGCTCTGAAATATCTCTCTTAATGTTATCCCACAAAAAATGTTCTTTAAGATCTCTATATATCCTTTTACTTACAATATGAATAGAGAATAGTGAACTGTGCACTTCATACAATATCTACTTCTTAAATTCTATTATTAACGAGGCATATATTTTGATACTGAGATTTATTATTCAATCACTCTCATGACTGAACTCATTATTATACCTCACATTGTTTTGAATTTCTACTTTAGCATTTAGTGCCTTTTAATCTTCACAAGAATAGATGGTTAAAAATTCATATGATAAAGATAGGTTTTTTCTTCTTTCATTATGATTTAAAGTTCTATACTCTATAAATCAATATGATTTTGATTTCTTTCAATACTTATTAAAATTTAATTATCACGGTCCTTCTGTATATGAGAATCAACCCCTTTGTTCACCTTCCCAGGGTGGTAATGTTTTGAGTCATTATAATATTTAATTAGTGTCTACCATCTTCATTGGTGAATATTAAATTATTTCTATAAAAATATGTTTTTTATATTGGATGATTGGTATATATTTCACTCCATTAACGATAATGATAATTCCTTCATATGTTTGAAGGAAAAATTACTTATACAACTTCCAAATATGAGTTGTTTGATTTTACTCACTATCCTTCAATTGGCTTGTGGTATAAGATAATTCCATTCTACTGCACATGAAAAAACATCCTAATCCATTCATTGATGCATCACTATAGATTATAAATCCTTCTCAACTATAGCCCAGTGTGAGCACATGTTCAATAGCCAACCTTCTCTTCAGTTACTTGAAATTTACTTCACATTCATCTATCCACCAGAACTTGGATCCCTTTTGTATCAACTTGTTAGTGTATTTTAAATATGTGAGATATTTTCCAAAAAGAATAGATAGTATCTAGAAAACTAAAAAAACTATAGATTTAGTTCACCAAGGTTGGTCTATGCCATTACACAATAGATTCCACCTTTAAAGTATCCCTAAATATCCCTTCTCTTATGATTACATAACCCATGAATGATACCTTATATGGATAGGATTAATATTTATTAAATATAGCCTATGGATTATAATTTCTCAATGTCTTAATCACAATCCAAAAACTATTGTCATGATCTTCCATTATATTGGAATATATATGAATATCATTTATTAATACATCCATAAACCAATCAAGGTAGACTCTAAAGACTTTATTAATTAAATTCATAAAGATAGATGGGTTATTGGTAAGTCTAAATGACTTCACTATAAATTCATAATGACTAAAAATCATAAGAAAGGATATCTTGTATATTTACTCCTTTTATATCCATAAATGATGATATCTATATTGAATTTAAATATTCAAAAAGTTTTGTTCGCTTATTAATAACTTAATAATAAATGAAAATACCCATTTAACCATGTTTCTTATTAATAAAAAGAACATGTTCAGTATATTGTGATTCACTTATTCTGATGGATCCATTATCATGATTATCCTAGAGTTTCCTCTTTAACTACTACAACTCTATCAAGTCCATTCTTGAAGAAGTATTTGAAGTAAGTATAGAACCAGAAATGAGTTCAATTTAAAACTCAACTGCATGATTTATTGTAATGCCCCAACCCTATTTACCTAGAGCCGGTGCATTATTTTAATACATTGACATGATTACAAGGAATAAAGTCCCGAAGGACCGATCAGTTTACAAGTCTTGAAAAATAGATTACATACATGAATGTGACATTACACTTTATAACATACAACACAACCTAAATAATACTTTATAAACACCATTATTCCCTTAGCTTAACCCTGCATATCAATCACAATACATTTCTTGGAATCCTGGGAAAAATAAAACATAGAAAGGGGTGAGCTCAAACGCTCAGTTAGGGTAAGAAATACAGCGGAAGATAACATAAATATTAAGCATGTTGAATAATTGAAACCACATGCCATTACCAATAATAAACATGAATGATTTTATTGCAGGAATATGAGATGAGTAAATAACACCGTAATGAAACATAATCATGGGTATTCTACTAGTCTAATGACCACATGAACCATTAATATTATTTTCATTATGAGGGAATTATAATACCATACATTAATTTCTGTGTCAAGGCCTCGTGCCATGGCCTATGGGCTAACTGTAACAGGACCTAAACCTGGAGAGCCTGTGTAAACGGACTCCATCCCGGAGAGCCTTTGTAACCAGACTCCAACCCGGGGAGCCTTTGTAACTGGACTCTATCCCAGAGAGCCTCTGTAACCAGACTCCATCCCGGAGGGTCTGCAATAACCGGACCCCAACCAGGAGGGCTTAATTTTACCGGTCCCCAACCTGGAACATACTAGTCCAATACATTCATCATAATAAAAGGTTGAAATATAACATAAAAATTCATTTTAAAACTAGTATACGAAATATCAACACATTAACCATAAACCATGAATGGTATAAAAATAGAACATCCACAGTCAAACATATCTTAACTCAATCAATACAATATGTAAGATTTTATTATAATAAATCATCTTCTAATAAACTTAAAATCCATCGAAGGATGTTGACATAGAGGAAATGAAAACCTTTTTTTAGAGAAATATCTCTTTCTATTTTGAAATCATTTGAGAGTCGAATTATAAGGACCCGGCTTTAAAACATTACATAATCATGAATTAATTGAATAATTCACATTGGAGATCTTTTCAGGTTTAGAGTTTTAGAGAATTAGGACATAAATATTACATCTCTATAAGATTACAAAGTAGACACTTCCACATAGTTTTATTTTTTTTTCAAAACATGAACTCTTGAAAAAAAGCCATGTCTAGTTCCATGCTTAAGACAACATAACTTTTCCTTGATCCCATGCTTGACCCTATTCCACATTATGTCCTATGAAATACATTTCAAAAAAAACATGGGTTGAGCAAAAAAAGCTCAGTAAGGGATACACAAAGAAGTAAAATTGTTAGTTTTTCAAAACAACAAGTAAACCATGTATAATTTATCAATGTAATACTTTTCACCTTTATGAAATAGTAAAAACTCTTCACTGAATAAAAGATCATTACTTACCCTTTTGTAACCAAAATATTACCATAAAACCCATATAAAGAACACATAACATATAAAGGTAACTTGGGACATAAACATACTTAAATGGAATAACCATACGGTCAACTTCCACACATATCACTTAATGGAATAGCCATACAACCTACTTCTATACCCAATGCATTGGAGGTTATAATGTAACCACCCGTCCTGGTATTCATGGCACCACCCATCATATGGTTTATCATGTATCCACCTGTAAAATGTACAAGTACCATCATTACACATAAAATATTTCAAATATAAACATTTCAATAATAAAATTTCATTTGCAATCACAATAAGTAATTCCAAGATATTGAATTAATCAATCCATTTTCAAAAACCATTAAAAAGAGATTTTTGAATCAAAGTGTCCCATAACACTTTGAAGGTTTTAATGGAATTATAATTTTAAAACATTAATTTCCATATAAATAAATACTGAGAACCATTTTTGAAAACATGGACATTAAAGATAAATATTTAGAATAATAAATCTTTGAAACATTTATAACGATATTTTTGTTGAAGAGTTTTTAACAAAATGAGAGACTCTTGAATACAAATAATTGCGGAATAAAATTTAATCAGAACTTTATAATATCATGAGAATAAAGGGATTCATGATATAATATGTCAAAGGACAGTATATGTGAATTGGTGCATAAAAACAATGAAGACTCAATGGAAATGTAAATTGAGGTGAAATCCATTATAAAGATGGTATCCTTAAATTAAGGATAAATCTATCACATAATTATATGTGAGAAATATAAATACATCAAATATAAGTGGATATTATGTGTGACACAATCATAGGTCACTCACACATATTCATAGGATGACATGTTCACTAATTACAGGTTGAACCCACAGAAATCAAAATTGGGTTAAGACATTCCCTTGTAAAAATTCGTCAGCCTAACAACGTCACAATAAAATTTAGAAAATGGGTTGATGAGACAAAAAGGGTATCTCATCACTTGAAAATAAATTTTACATCAATAAGGATATATAAGAACATATCCCAACATAATAAGATGTAAATTAAATGACATAACAAAAATAAGTCTTTTAAAAAGAGGAGGGTGAAAGGTTCCCTTACCGACTTGGGTAACTTTCGAAACATACACCCCATGAAAGAAGGACTATAAAACATTGATTTAAATAATCATAAAAGAAATTATATTACAAAAATATTAGAATAATGGTCAATACATACACCACTCAAAGGAAATGGTGGGAAATGTAGCATAAATCTCACGGGAATAAAAGTGAGATGAAAAATCCCTTACGAAAACTCGGCAGCCTAACAGCGCAACTTAAAACTTCCAAAATGGTTTGATGAGTGAAAATAGGGTCTCTCATCATATGAACATAAAAAGTACAGTAAGATTAATATAAAATAAAATCCCAATAATAAGAAAGATGAGCTTAAAAGGAATGACATAAAAGAGTGTACTCAAAAAGAAAGAGAGGGGTAGGATCCTTTACCTCAAGTCCGACTTGTCTTGTTTGTTTCTTTATATTCCTGAATAATAAACTTTGGTAAATTTATAATTTCTTACAGTACTCCTTTAAAGATTATTATTCAGTTCATATCACATATTATAATGTTATAATAACAATTGGTTAATAATGTGAGTTCATATTAGGCGTTTTTGTCGATTTTTGGTACCTGAGTCAAAAATGAACTTGTTTGAAAATGATTGTCCATGTAGTTATAAGTAAATCATCTCCAGAATAGTATTAATGATTTAAATATCATATATATCCAGTAAATATTCATTTTATACTATTCCATAACATTTTTAGATAAAAATAAATGAAATTCACCGTTCATGGAGACGGTAGGCCGTACGTACGCATGAACACTACTTTCATTTCTTTGTCATACTAATGGAATTAAAAATAATTGAGATATATATATATTATAATTAAAGTATAATATAAATGTTTTATAGGTCACATAAGTTCATAAATTTCATTCTCTATACATTCCATGTATTTCATGAACGTGTCACATCACTTGAGGGGGCGGTAGTCCACACTTCCTCGTATGAAATTATCGCATTTGCACAACATGAAAAGAAGAAAGGCATGTTTAAAATATAGAATTCATAAGCATATAGAAAACATAAATACCATATATATCATATATAAAATATAGTGACATCATAATGGCCACCATGAAAGGTGTTAAGAGAAGATTGAACAATCATCATTTCGTGAGGCAGAAATTCGCCATCCACAGAAACAATATGTTCTTTAACCATTAGACGTTGGTGTGTGTAAGTGTAGCTCGAATAATTTACATAACAAAATCCTAGTATATTTAATATACTGTTTTCTTAATAAAAGAAAGGAATAAAAAGATTTTAGAGGTTTGGAGAAGAAAAATAAAAAAAAAGAACAGAAGGGAAGACATTACCTTTGAATCGGGTAACTCTTTTTGATTTGAGCTCAAGGTCTTCCTTGGAAAGGATTATGCCCAAAGGTGAGGCTTAAATGATGAATATAGGGATGTGTAGAGATGAAATGGTCAGGGGTTGGCCAAGACAGAAGCTCTTGAGATGTGGGTACGGTGGTAGAGGTGGGTGCCTTTTATAAGAGGAGAGGAGGGGCACTCTTGGAAAGTTATAAACATTTACTTTATTATAAAATTCTTTTCAGATTTTAAAGGTCCCAAAATTATTTATTTCAAGTATAAGGTGATACGAGTTCTAAATCCACCTATAAAATATGTTTTTGAAAAGTGTAGGTCTTAGATTTTACATTATCTTTTCTTTTTATTTAAATCGTTAAATAATGAGGTAATCGCTGCATCATCATGGTGTCATAAATAATTTAATTTATTTAATGTATAAAAATTATAAAACAAATATCATGATCTAGGAAATCTTCTTAGATTTCTCATGAATATTTATAGTCACGAATATGACTGGTATAAACCCATGTAAAAATTGGTTTAGTAAAACAATACATGTTTGTGACATTTTAATTTTAACATTAAATAAAAAGTTATTAATGTCATTTTCCAACAAAAGTGGATCCATGGGGTCCCCAAGTTGACCCATGGATTTTATTGGTTGGCCATGACTCATAAAATAAGGGTAGTACATGTGTCAAGGTAATTTCATATTATTAAAACATTATTTTTACCTTAAATTACACTAATTACATCTAATCGCGATTAAAAACTTAAAATTTACTATTCACCGAAAAATTATTTTAATCTCATTGAACCACATTTTACTTATTAATTGCAACCATGTATGTCAGATTTTTTAAAATCAAATCACAGAAGTGGTAACGTTTCATTTAAACGAAAAATCAGTTTCTTTAACTACCACTTAGTGGTTTCACTATTCATCAAAAATTGATGTTTTTCAGAAAAATACCAAAAATTCACCCTAAGTTATATTTGATATTCCGAATTCAAAAATGATTCCTATTTTAAAAAATTAAAAACATATAAGTTGAATTAATTAATTTAATAATTAATTCCCGCTTTCAAAACAAATAGCGTGTTTTTAAGAAACAATATCTATTAAATGATTAACACTAGTTTAAGTCCAATTTCAAAGTGAAATTAATTCCAATGACCACCATTGGATTAAATGGTAAAAATATACTCTAATTTAACTTTAAAACCATTTCAATATATAATCTAATCATATAAATAAATTAGATTAAAAATAGGTTTTGAATTAAAATACAACATTTTTCACTATTCATTAAAAAAATGAACTTTATCAGAAAAATACCAAAAATTTACACAAAGAAAATTTTGATGTCCCGATTCTAAAGAAGAATTTAATTTTTCAAATATAACACATAAAATTGTCGAAATGTGGATTTAAAAGAGGTTCGCCATCAAAAGGTGGTTAATCGACCTTTTAAAGAATATTAAAATGTTTACGCATAAAATTGGATTCATTCGCATTTTTAATCCTCTAACATTTATTGTAAAAAGTAAAAATATTTGACAAACATAGATAATAATTTTTTAGTTAGTTCCGTTCTTTCCCGCCATTACAATGGCTAGGCGTTAACTACCATTAAAAATAATATTATTTTATTATTAGAGTGAAACGTGAGATTTCAAAGGAACTCATTGTCGCGTATTGGGTACACCATCGAGAATAGAGTTACCTTTAAAGTAATATTATTATTTTATTAACAAATAGAGATAAATATAAAAATGTCATATTCTTTATTTACCTGGGGTGTTACATTCTTCCCCCCTTTTGGGAATTGCGTCCTCGCAATATTAAAATTGGGCTCAGAAACATCATTGAAAGTCCCACATCGGAACAAGAGTCGGTAAAACAATCACTTTAAAAGAAAGAAAGAGAAGTACGGAGGTCACCCGAGTTAACCCATACTAGGATTCCATGTAGGAAAACATGGATATGGAAGAAAAAGAAAAGGGTCATGTTCTGAGGGAGTGTGATAGAAAACATGTTTAGGAGAAAGTTAACCACCAGAAAATCACAAACTTGTGATGGGTTAAATGGTATTGGATTCCCCAGTAGGAAAAGTTAACGGAGAACATTTTTTAAGTTACTTTTCATTGAGGATTTTATTTTTGATCTTAACTAAAACATAAGGAAACATACTTACTTGTCATGTTGACTTTAAACTTTTACTAGATTTCTTACACAAACTCATATTTTCTCCAAAAGATGAGTATTTAGGATGACTTGTTTACATTAAGAGAGTTATAATCAACTTCTAGAGAATCAACTAATCCAGAAAATAGAACTATATACTTCCCATGTATTTAGACGTTAACCATAACTAAAACCAAAAAGGTTAGTATGAGATCAGATAATACCCAAAAAGGATAATCCTTTATAAAATGGAAATCTATTCTTAATCTCCAAAATTTGTTCAAAAAGATCCAAAGATCAACGATGACCAAAAGTAAACCAAACTAATATTGAATCCCAAATATTTGAAGGATTTAATCACATAGTCTTCCAAGTTAAATCGTAACATTTATCTCCAAACAACATCAGTTTCTCTTAAAGTCTCGTATTGAAAAGTAATTAACCTAATCACATATCCTCCATGATAGGTTAATAATTTCTATAGATAACCCAAAATAAAAATACTCTTAATTCATAAAATCATCAAACTAAAAATAATTAGTCAAACTAACCAGGGACTTCATGTAGTCCAGTGGTAGGCAATAAATACCAGTCACACTTTTGTTGTGGGTTCGATTCCCGCAGCTTTGTCCGACGTGACGGGTTGTCACACGGTCTGCGTGTTGTCCTTTTTCCAAACTATATAATTCTCAAATCATTCCCCAAAAAGAGATAAAATCATCAAAAATAACCATAACATAATTTAACCTCAATTTTTTCTCAGGCCTTTCATTTTCCATCATAACATATAGTAGCCCATAATTACCTCAAAAGTAAGGATCATATAAACCCAAATGGTTCTTTATAACTATGTCCACAAAAGAACAGATAACTATTACTTGAATAAAATTTTCATATATCAAACATCAGGGTTACACATACTATAAAAAGTCTTCTAATGTAACCCCATCATCAAAAGAGACTTAATACTCTTAATAATTTCACCATAACTCTTGAAGCCCTTATATGTTGACTTCTTCCTCATTAAATATTCTTCATGATCCATTAACCATTCCTTTCCAACTTATTCTGAAATACTTCTTCCCTACAAACAAAATCATGAATCATATCCTAAGATTCCAAAATAGGAAAACAAAAGTTAAGAAATAATCCATACCTTTGATTGGTCATTGTCAGTTTCTTCATCCTCAATCGGAATGGCATTAGGTATTGGTAAGTGAATTTTTGTACGATCTTGGTGATACCATTCCCGAAACATCTTCATAGGACCTGTGGTTGCATGATGACCATGCACACCACATTTAAAACATTCAATTGATCCCTCAGAAAGAACTTCTTTCCCTTTCATTGAGTCAACTGGATGCTTCCTTTTTCATTGGTAGGTTCTTGCTTTATGACCTTCATTTCCACATCTATAGCGTATTTCTGTCTCTTTGAAACATTTTATTAGGTGCTTATTTCCACATCTTTGACACATAGGTTTTTGAACACACTTACCTTTATGATTGTTACCTGTAGTTCCGTAGGGATTTTTTCCTCACATATATGATTCCTTATAGAAATCACCAAGGTTTAGGTGGTCAATCATGACTCCAGATCGTTGGTTGAGGATAAACACAAGAGTTCTCATTACAGCTCCCATACCATTTAGTTGCTCTCTCAGAAAACTGTCATAGTATCCTTCACATCCACTGTTACATTGGTGCATGCTAGATCCATCCATTTACTAAAACCAAAAAGGTCAGTGTGAGTATATCAACAAAACCATCCTGTACTAATGAGGAAGATAAACACTAAGATATAATTACTCATTCACTTTATCTAAAACTAGGACTCTTTCTAAAATCCTAACCATTATGGTAATGTCACTTATGCTTAGAGAATACCCTACCCTCTAAAGTTATCTAAACCGACCGCTGATACAAACTATACGGACCTGGCCATAAAACATTACATAATCATGAATTAATTGAATAATTCACATTGAGGATCTTTTCAGGTTTAGAGCTTTAGAGAATTAGGACATAAATATTACATCTCTATAAGATTACAAAGTAGAAACTTCCATATAGTTTCATTTTTTTTTACAAAACACGAACTCTTGAAAAAAAAGTCATGTCTAGTTCCATGCTTCAGACAACATGTTTTTTCCTTGATCCCATCCTTGACCCTATTCCACATTATGTCCTGTGAAATACATTTCAAAAAAAACGTGGGTTGAGCGTAAAAAGCTCAGTAAGGGATACACAAAGAAGTAAAACTGATAGTTTTTCAAAACAATAAGTAAACCATGTATACTTTATCAAATTAATACTTTTCACCATTATGAAGTAGTAAAAACTCTTCACTGAATAAAATATCATTACTTACCCTTTTGTAACCAAAATATTACCATTAAACCCATATAAAGAACACATAACATATAAAGGTAACTTGGGACATAAACATACTTAAATGGAATAACCATACGGTCAACTTCCACACATATCACTTAATGGAATATCCATACGGCCAACTTCCATACCCAATGCATTGGAGGTTATAACGTAACCACCCGTCTTGGTATTCACGGCACCACCCGTCATATGGTTTATCACGTAACCACCCATAAAATGTCCAAGTACCATAATTAAACATAAAATATTGCAAATATAAACATTTCAATAACAACATTTCATTTGCAATCACAATAAGTAATTCCAAGATATTGAATTAATCAATCCATTTTCAAAAACCATTAAAAAGAGATTTTTGAATCAAAGTGTCCCATACCACTTTGAAGATTTTAATAGAATTATAATTTAAAAACATTAATGTACATATAAATAAATACTAAGAACCATTGTGAAAACATGGGCATTAAAGATAAAGATTTAGAATAATAAATCTTTAAAACATTTGAAACGATATTTTTGTTATAGAGTTTTTAACAAAATGATAGACTCTTGAATAAAAATAATTACGGAATAACATTTAATCAGTAATTTATAATATCATGAGAATAAAGGGATTCATGATATAATATTTCAAAGAACAGTATATACACCATATAAGAGTGAATTGGTGCATAACAACAATGAAGACTCAATGGAAATGTAAATTGAGATGAAATCCATTATAATGATGGTATCCTTAAATTAAGGACAAATCTATCACATAATTATATGTGAGAAATATAAATACCCCAAATATAAGTGGATATTAAGTGTGAAAAAATAATAGGTCCCTCACACATATTCATAGGATGACATTTTCAATAATTACATGTTGAACCCAAAGAAATCGAATTTGGGTTAAGATATTCCCTTGTAAAAATTCGACAGCCTAACGACGTCACTTTAAAATTCAGAAAATTGGTTGATGAGACAAAAAGGGTATCTCATCAATTGAAAATAAATTTTACATCAATAAGGATATATAAGAACATATCCCAACATAGTAAGTTGTAAATTAAATGACATAACAAAAATAAGTCTTTTAAAAAGAGGAGGGTGAAAGGTTCCCTTACCGACTTGGGTAACTTTCGAAACGTACACCCAATGAAATAAGTACTATAAAACATTTATTTAAATACTCATAAAAGAAATTATATTACAAAAAGATTATAATAATGGTCAGTACATACACCACTCAATGGAAATGGTGGCAAATGTAGCATAAATCTCAGGGGAATAAAAGTGAGATGAAAAATCCCTTACGAAAACTCAGCAGCCTAATGACGCCACTTAAAACTTCCAAAATGGTTTGATGAGAGAAAATATGGTCTATCATAATATGAACATAAAAAGTACAGTAAGAGTAATATAAAAGAACCTCCCAATCATAAGAAATATGAGCTTAAAAGTAATGACATAAAAGAGTGTACTCAAAAAGAAAGAGAGGGGTAGGATCCCTTACCTCAAGTCTGACTTGTCTTGTTCGTTTCTCTATATTCCAGAATAATAAACTTTGGTCAATTTGTAATTACTTACATTCATCCTTTAAATATTATTATTCAGTTAATATCACATATTATATGTTATAATAATAATTGGTTAATAATGTCAGTTCATATCAGACGTTTTTGTCGATGTTTGGTACCTGAGTCAAAAATGAACTTGTTTGAAAATGATTGTCCATGTAGTTATAAGTAAATCATCTCCAAAATAGTATTAATGATTTAAATATAATATATATCCATTAAATATTCATTTTATACTATTCCATAACATTTTTAGATAAAAATAAATGAAATGCACCGTTCATGGAGACGGTAGGCCGTACGTACGCATGAACGCTACTTTCATTTCTTTGTCATATTATTGGAATTAAAAATAATTGAGAGATATATATATTATAATTAAAGTATAATATATATGTTTTATAGGTCACATAAGTTCATTATTTGCATTCCTTATACATTCCATGTATTGCATGAACGAGTCACATCAATTGAGGGGGCGGTAGTCCACACTTCCTCGTATGAAATTATCGCATTTGCACAACATGAAAAGCATAAAGGCATGTTTTAAATATAAAATTCAGAAGAATATAATAAACATAAATACCATATATATCATATATAAAATATAGTGACATCATAATGGCCACCATGAAAGGTGTTAATAGAAGATTGAACAATCATCGTTTCATGAGAGAGAAATTCGCCATCCATAGAAACAATATGTTCTTTAACCATTAGACATTGGTGTGTGTAATTGTAGCTCGAATAATTCACATAAAAACATCATAGTATATTTAATATACTGGTTTTGTTACAATAAAAAGTAATAAAAAGAGTTTAGAGGGTTGGAGAAGCAAAATAAAACAAAAGAACATAAGGGAAGACATTACCTTTAAATCAGGTAACTCTTTTTTATTTGAGCTCAAAGGCTTCCTTGGAAAGGATTATGCCCAAAGGTGAGGCTTAAATGATGAAGAGAGGGATTTGGAGAGATGAAATGGTCAGGGGGTGGCCGAGCCAAAGGCTTGAGAGGTGTGGGTAAGGTGGTAGAGGTGGGGTCCTTTTATAAGAGGAGAGGAGGGGCACTCTTGTAAAGTTATAAACATTTACTTTATTATAAAATGATTTTCAGATTTTAAAGGTCCCAAAATTATTTATTTCAAGGATATGGTGATAAGAGTTAGAAATCCACCAATACAATAGGTTTATGAAAAGTTTAGGTCTTATATTTTACATTATCTTTTCATTTTATTTAAATCGTTAAATAATGAGGTAATCACTGCATCATCATGGTGTCATAAATAATTTAATTTATTTAATGTCTAAAAATTATAAAAAAACTATCATGATGTAGGAAATATTTTTAGATTTATAATTAATATTTATAGTAAAAACTATGACTGGTATAACCCCATGTAAAAATTGTTTTAGTAAAACAATACATGTTTGTGACATTTTAATTTTAACTTTATATAAAAAGTTATTAATGTGATTTTCCAACCAAAGTGGCTCCATGGGGTCCCCAAGTTGACCCATGGATTTTCGTGGTCGGACATGACTCATCCAATAAGGGTAGGACCTGTGTCAAGGTCATTTCATATTATTAAAACATTTTTTTACCTTAAATTTCACTAATTACCTCTAATCGCGATTAAAAACATAAACGTTACTATTCACCAAAAAATTATTTTAATCTCATTAAACCAAATTTTACTTTTTAATTACAACCATGTAAGTCGGATTTTTGAAAATGATATCACAGAAGTGGTAAAGTTTCATTTAAACAAAAAATCAGTTTCTTTAACTACCACTTAGTGGTTTCACTATTCATCAAAAATTGAAGTTTTTTAGAAAAATAAAAAAAATTCACCCTAAAATATATTTGATATTCCGAATTCAAAAAAGATGTCAATTTTAAAAAATTCAAAACATATAAGTTGCATTAATTAATTTTATAATTAATTCCCGCTGTCAAAACAAATAACGTGTTTTTAAGAAACAATATTTATTAAAAGATTAACACTAGTTTGAGTCCAATTTCAAAGTGAAATTAATTCCAATGACCACCATTGGATTAAATGGTAAAAATATATTCTAATTTAACATTAAAACCAATTAAAAAGATAATATAATCCTATAAATAAATTAGATTAAAAATAGGTTTTGAATTAAAATACAACATTTTTTACTATTCATTAAAAAATGAACTTTATCCGAAAAATACCAAAAATTTACACAAAGTAAATTTTGATGTCCCGATTCTAAAGAAGAATTTTATTTTGTCAAATATAAAACATAAAATTTTCAAAAAGTGGATTTAAAAGATGTTCGACATCAAAGGGCGGTTAATCGACCTTTTAAAGAATATTAGAATGTTACGCATAAAATTTGATTCATTCGCATTTTTAATCCTACAAAATTTATTGTAAAAAGTAAAAATACTTTACAAACATAAATAATCATTTTTTAGTTAGTTCCGTTCTTTCCTGCCATTACAATGGCTAGGCGTTAACTACCGTTAAAAATAATATTATTTTATTATTAGAGTGCAATGTAATATTTCAATGGAACTCATTGTCGCATGTTAGGTATACCATCGAGCATAGAGTTCCCTTTAATGTAATATTATTATTTTATTCAGAAATAGGGATAAATATAAAAATGTCATATTCTTTATTTACCTGGGGTGTTACACAAATAATTATAAATAAAACATTTATTTTGAAAATATTCTTATAAGCTTGTAAGGGAAGCTTCGATGATGTTATAATGGCTGAAAATATCCACACCCGCCATATAAGTTTTAAAAAACCTTCTTACATTAATTTTTTCAAAAAGGTTAAAAGTACCTTGTTTGGAAAACGATGGAAAGAGTCCTTTCAAACCGTTTTATAAAAAGTAAAACAAGGATATAAATGACTTTAACCCATAGTCTAGTAAATAGTAAAAATGTTTTGAAATACATTTTTATGAAACATAGATGTGGATGAAAAATAGGTCCTAGTAGATAATTATGTATAAACATCCTCAGATAATGAAGAGATTGTGAAATTAACCCTTACCTCATTGTAATCAATCAAGTCGTATAAACAACAGTCATTAATAAGAAAATAAATCACAGAATATCCTGAATATAAAAAGAATCATGATAACATATATCAAATGGGAGTACACAATACACCACAGGCAATAAATAAGTGGTGAACAATGGAAATCTCACGGAATTAAAAGTGAGATAAGAAACCCCTTACCTCGTGTCCGACTTGACCCGTTCATTCTTTAATATCCTGAATAATAAACTAAATTTAATTTATATTTTCTTAAGAACCTTTTTAAGGTTTATTAATCCTTTTATATCAATTATTACCATGTTATAAACATTATGTAATCATTTACGTTAATAACGTCCGTTTTGTCGATATTTGGCACTTGAGTCAAAAATGAACACCTTATAGTTACAAGTTGTAGACATGGTCAAAAGTTCATTATATCCATAATGGTATTCATGATTTAGATATCATATATATCATATATTTCCAGTATATACATGTATTGATAATAATACATATCATTTTGGGGTAAGAAATGAAATGCACCGTTCATGGAGACGGTAAGTCGTACGTACGCATGGACGCGAAATTCATTTCTATTTCTTATTTTAATGGAATTAAAACATAATGATACATAGGTATATTATAATTACAGTATAATATCATATATAATATCATTAACTCCATCCTTTATATGTCCCACATATGGTATTAACGAGTCATATCACTTTGAGGGGGCGGTAGTCCGCACTTCCTCAAATGAAATTATCACGTTTACCCATAATGTAAACCATTAAGGTATGCCATAAAAGAAAAATAGAGAAGCATGAAGAAAACATAAACATAATATATATAATATAAAAATATAGTTCCATCATAATGGCCACCATAAGAGGCGGTAGGAGGTAATTGAACAATCATCGTTTCGTGAGGCGTTAGTTTTCCATCCACATAAACATTATGTTCTTCAACCATTAGATGGAGGTGTGTGTAAGTATAGTTCTAATACATATCATAACAACATAATATTATATTTATGAAACTGTTTTTGTTATAAAAGAAAGGAATAAAAATATTTTAGGATAAGTAAAATAAAAGAAAAGTAGTTAAGAGAAATTGTTACCTTTAATTTGGGTAACTTCCTTTGGTTTGAACCAAAAGGACTTCTTGAACTGCCTTATGCCTAAGGTAAGGCTTCTAGAAGGAGGATAGTGATGTAGGGAGATTACTTTGGCAGAGTTTGGACGAGTCTAAATTCTTGAGAGGTGTGAGTAATTGGTTAGAAGTGGTCTCCTTTTATAAGGGGGAGGAGGGGCTCTTTAGAAAAGTTTGAAAATATTATTTTATTATATAATGATATTCTATTTCTAAAGGTTCAAAAATCATTAGAGTCGAAGATAATATGACTCATGGTCAAAATAAAATCATCCAATAATAATTGAACATGTTTTGGATATTATTATAGTATTTATAATATATTTTTTTTGAATCATTTATTAATGAGGTAAATACTTCATCATTATTGTGTCATAAATAATGTAATTTATTCGATGTCTAAAATTATAAAAAAAACACCATGATGTAGTAAATGTTATATATTTACAATTAATATCTATAGTAAAAAATATTACTTATATAACACCATAGAATAATTAATTAATAAAATATTTTTGTTAATTTCAATTTTGCCTTTACTTTAAATTAATTAATCTAAAGTTTCATTATCATTCATAAGTGGCTCCATGGGGTCCCAAAATCGACCCAAGGATGCCAATGGTCAGCCATTACTTATCCAATATGGTTAGGACATTTTTTAATGCAATTTTTGATTATTATAATATTCTTTTTTTTACTTTGAATTACCCTATTTACCTTGAAACACGGTAAATAAAAGTCAAAAGTTACTATTCACCAAACATTATTTTTATCTTATTGAACCAAATTTTACTCCTTGATATTAACCATGTCTCTCGGATTTTCAAAATTCAACTCACAGAAGTGGTAAAATTAATTTTTATGTGAATTTGCAAATTCTCCTAGGAGGTGGGTAAAATACGGTGAAAAGTTCAATAAAATTTTTATATATCTAAAATTATTATAAACTGACTCCAATGAATTACATTGAACTAATATAGGTATTATGTATATATGTTGACATAAATTAATTTAAATAAAATAAATAATTATTTAAATAAAAATTCGGTTTTAAACTATAACTCAGTGTTTTTCACTATTCATCAAAAATTGAAAGTTTTCTGACAAATACCGAAAATTCACCCTAAGATAATTTTGATATTCAAAATTCCAAAATGAAGTATATTTTACCAAATTAAAAATAAATAAGTTTCATTTATTAATTTAAAATTAATTCTCGTTGTCAAAACCAAAAGGCATATTTTTAGGAAATAATAACTATCAAAAGATTGACACTTGTTTATGTCCAATTTCAAAGTGAAATTACTTACAATGACCGGAATTGGATTAAATGGTAAAAATATAATCTATTTATACTTCCAAACCATTTAAATGTATAATTTTACACTATAAATTATTTCGATTAAAAAAGATGTTTTTAATTAAAATTTAGTATTTTCACTATTCACCAAAATATAAAATTTATCAGAAAAATACCAAAAATTTATCAAAACTAAATTTTTAAATCCCGATTCTAAAGAAGAAGTTTATTTTGTAAAATTGAATATATAAAAGTGTGAAATATTGTATTTAATAAGGGTTCTCCCTCCAAAGGTGGTAAAATTGAATTTTATGAAAAATACTTCATTTATCTAAAAAATTGAATTTGTTCTTACATTATGTCTAAGAAAATTATAATATGGATGCTAAAATTATAGGAATTATATAAAGTTCAAATTTCAATTAATACTATTCATAACTGCTTTTGAACGACTAGTTTGGTAAGTCGGGGTGCGCTTGAACTCGGTGATACGTGTAGTGCAAGTTATTGAATTACTTTGAAAAAATAACATACTATGAAATCATGGGGTGTTACATTTAGGGGAAGATTATGATTCTATTTTGTAAATACATTATCATATTACCACAAAATAGTCATATCTTAAATATTGAGTTTCACCCCAACCATTAGAGATAGATACCCATAATGAAAAGGTACTAAGACACATAAAATGGAAGTAACTTCCCTTATAGATTCATGTTCATCCTCATAATGAAAAAAAATCAGAGTTTCATTTGATATATCAAATTTAACTTCCCTTACTAGGAAATTGATATGATATCAGTATATAGAGATCCAATCCATTCAAAAAAAAATCAAATTCAGTTAGAGTAAGAATAAAAAGATTTTTCATAAGTACATTTACAGAAAATTCTATAAAAGATAAGATACAATCATCATCTAGAGTCATCACACCATTAGGGATTTTCAGTGATAATTCCACATTTAATCATTAAGGTGTTGATATGATACCCTTATCAAATTCTTTAGATATAAAATACTTTTTAGAACAAAAATCAAATTATACATTTTCAATTATAGAGTGGATTATAATTGTACCTTTAACTACTTAATTATTGTGATCCACTTCCATGATTATGATTTCATGAGATTTCCATTTATCTATAATCTTCATATGTTTTTTATGATGATTGTTTTCATTAATCCTTGGATTCATGCACTGGTTTTCATAATTCACATACTCGTTAGAGTTGTATCATTAGAGTGTGGTTGGTTAATTTAGCTGATATTTTTTCCCATTGTTTTCATTGGATTTTCACTTTATATCTCATTGACATTCACATTATTGATGGCCTTCCTTTCCATAGTTGAAATATTTACTAGTACCCTATATAAAATTTCACCCATGCTTCTTTACACACTTATACTATAAAGAAATATTACTTTTCTTCCCCCATTGGTTTTATTATTATTATTTCATAAAAAATACATATTTCTGTTCTTATCAAAAGCCTGAGAATTATGGGAATCTCCGCTCTATATTTCATCCCTAAAATAACAACAAATAATTTCTACATAGATATTAATGTACATTATAGATAATTCATTTTAGAGACGTGGTTTTAATCCAATAAATAATATATAAATTTTACATTTAGGGTTGATGAAAAAAATAGAATTTATCCTAACTATTATGATAAAATTTTACTCATTAGCGCCAATAGATTCATTTTCCTTATACTTATTCTCATGGAATCACCTTTCCATTTTCAGGTAAAGAGTTCAGAGTAATTAATTACTTAAAAATATCATCTTAAACTAATCCCATTCTATAGAGTCAATTTTTTCCTCTTGCCTCATATTATTAAAAATATTCTATTATCGATCAAATTTTCATTCCAAATTATGCATCAACATGAATGACTAATCATTCTCTATGAAACGAAGAGGAAAAAACTATATTTTTTGGGGTACTGATCAATTTTTGGACACTAGTGGATTAGAGTACCGACTAAAAGTAGGTGGATGATACCTCCTTAAATACTCAACGTTGTATTGGTCCCTAATTTTCTTATTTTAAGTCTCAAACATATTCATGGCCTGAGATAGTTGCATAATCATAATAAAAATATTTTATATTCTAGCTCCCATGATGTTCAGTTTCATAGGAGGAAAATCATTACATTTTTGGCCATATTACTTGTTAATGTAACTATACTTAGTTCCAGGCGTTGAAAAAAATTAAAATCATATTGTATGACTCAAGATATAATAATTAGAGTATGATATCATATAATAATGGAAATCATTCCTAAGAAGTCCCAAATTGTGTCACCTTCTTATCAACCTCAGTAACTTTTAGGTTCACCCAATGTCACATTGAGTTCATCATTAGTTTTATTATTTTCAATCTTTTTATTCTTTATAACATAATCCAAAAAAATAATTAAACCCTTCTCTGATACCAATTGAGGGGACATGAGAAAAAAATAGATACATATTTCATCATTTTAGAAAAAAAATTAATATATTACACAATAATTAAATCTATATAACTATAATGTTTTAGTGTATTTGGTGATTATATACATAAATATTTTTCAATAAAATATCATAAATATCTCTTATAAAGTTCATCTATCATAGGACCCTTCTTAGATAAATCATACATTAAAACCGTTCTTCACAACCTAGGGAAAATGGAAACATAATAAAGGGTGATATCATATACTCATTAAGGGAAAACCTGGGATATATCAATCAATGATAATAAGAAAGAATAAGATATGCATCAAGGCTAAATATCATGATAAAAACTTTCAATTTTCATACCTAGTCAGTCAAATGTCGTAAATGAAGAGTAATGGCATAAAGCTTCAATATTTTAAAATACAATAATCGTAAGAGAACAAAATAAATATTAACCTAAAATGAGCCACAGAATCATATCATTAGAATAATAACATGATATAGGAATTTTTTCACAATTAAAATCATAAAAAATAATTTCATTAGTCAAGGATCTCTTACAAGACCATCATCACATAGTGAAAAAAGTCACATAATAGATTGGGTTCACTCCCCAACCCCTATTCACTATTTTAATTGGTTTACTCTCCATCCCCTTTAATATTATATCTTCAGATATAAACTATTAAAAAATTTATTGGAAATATTTACTATAACCACACATTATATAATCAAAACCATATATATGTGTGTGAGAAGACCATAAAAACATTCATTAATTCATCATAACAAAACCCATGGATAATAAATGTGGTTCATAAATATTTCAAAATGACACAATCATAATACATATATAGAAATAAAATATATTTTATCATTATATATTATCCCCAGTAATGTATAATATACAGAAAAGTATGTTAACACATATGCAAAATATCTTTTAAAGAGCATTTGAATATTTATTTTTAAAACATGGAAAATGTCATTTCATATCACAATATTTAAAAAATAATAATTACTATAATATTGATAAAAATGTATTATTTGAACATTAACATTAATTTTGTTAATTTAATTGTCAATAAAGAGAATGTTCTTGAGGGTGGGAATAGATATTATTTCGGTAAACAATAAAACATAGATTCCTTTCACACTTTTTTATAATGTCATAAGAAACATTTTCAGAAATATTTATAAAAATTCAATTTCAATAATTTTAAAATAAATTCAAAAAGGGTTGAAAAAAAATTATATAATAATTGGATCATATAAAATAATATTCCTATAAATATTGTAATTAAAATTACCATGGAAGAAAAATATCACTGACCAAAGGGAAAATAAACTCAAATTTTCAAAAAATAATTTTATCAATCATTTTAAGTATAAAAGAGCAGAGAATGAAATGAAAACATGAAAAACCCATAAATAAATATATGAGAATAAAATATATTTAGTTTAACAGATAAAAATCTTATAACTCCCCCAAAGTATATTCTAGCATAAACAATCCTAATTATAAAATAATATTTCTACATAAACCCTTAGGTCAAGTCTTGACTTTCTTCATTTGAACTATTATGTTCCTATATAAAAATTTTATATTTTTTATAAATTTATACAAGTAACATATTCTTACTTATATTATAATATAAAATTTGCTTAAATATTCCAATTATTCATTATTAACAATTCTTTATCAAAACCAACATTCAGGTGTTGACTGTTTTGTTTCCCAGGCATATTCTAGTTTGATGGTCGTTGTTGTTGTATCTTGTTCAAGTTTTAATCATCTAAATAACCTTAATAATTATATAAGTAACATATTTATTCATTATATAATATTTTAACTATTTATATTATGTGGTGATCATAAATTAACAACATCACTTCATAGAGACGGTAGTCTGTATGTACAAATGAGTATTGTTTTCATTTTCCAATTAATGGAAAGAAACTAAGGTGAATAAAAATATATATATTAGATAATCATAAAAATATCATAAATTTAATATATTTACTAAATCTATATATATTACAGTCTTTGTACAGAATACATGGAAAATGAACGGTATCACTTCGTGGAGGTAGAAGTCCACACGTACACAGGAACAACATTATCATTTCTCATTGGATTGAAAAGAGGTATAAAATTGATATAAAATTAACAAAAAATATTTCAGTATAGTATATATAATGATTTAATCATTTTAATATGGTTATAAAATATTTTATGAGGATAAGGAAGAAAGAAACTCAAAAGAGATTGTTAAATACTATTACCTCTTCTATGGAAATATTTAAATAGTTTAAACCTTATTTCCTAAAAGGTTTGTCTTTTACGAAGAAAATATTCTCTAGGATATGGGGAGGGAAGTTATGAAGATATTTGATAGATATTGTTTGATCTAAATGTCTCAAAAGTTATAAAAGATTGAGGGAGAGGATCCCTTTTATAATCAAGGATGGTGTCTAACTTATAAGAACTTAAATCATTAAAAATAATAAAGTCAATTTCATCATAATGTTGAACCAATGAATCCTGAATTAGAATATAAGATAATTTTGGGTCAACATACACTTATCTAATTACATTTATCCAATTTTTTTAGATATTTTATGCTTTATCTCTAAATTTAACCCCTGTAAATCCTCTAAACCCTAACTATAGTGATAAAAATTTACCAAGATTTATATTCATTATGATATAAAACAAAATGAACCACATTAACATATTTGAACTTCCAAAATCATAATTTGAGAAAAAATACACCATATTAAATACCTACACATAGCATAAATTCATTTTAAAATTAATATGCAAAAAAGCAATTTTTAGAATAATGCATTTTAAGCATAAAACTAAATTTATTCATACTCATTGCCTAGTAAAATACATTAAATTAGTGTTAAAATATTTTATTGAATATATTTTCTACCCATTTCATTTTAATCATTCATAAATAGTGGTTAATTTAATTTATTATCATAAAAAACATTTTTTACACGTGATGTAAGCTTCATAAAAAATGTCATTTTACCTTCAAGTGAATCTATTTTTATTCCTAACCATCTTATAACCAATGAATTCATTTTATATATCTGTAAAAAAAAATTTAATATGTCTTATAATATGAATTATATTTTAAATGAAACATATATGAAAAAAATATTTCTTATAATCAATATATTTCAAAAAGATATTTCAAATCAATAATATTTCCTTAGTGAATTGGAAATTATTTTTGATAATTATAATTTCTTTTAAATACCATATAATGTGATTCATTTTATAATGTATTAGAATTATTCACATAAGTTCATAGTTTCATTCATCATAAGTTATTGAACTAATTTATTTATTTAAGAGAAATATATTCTAAAATCTCAGGGTGTTAAAACAATATTGTCTCAGAATTTATTGAACTAATGCCTTGGTGAACATGTCTTCCAGATTTGGGATACTATATATCTTCAAAGATATAATAATTTCTGCTCTTGTATGTTTCCAGGAAATGAAACTAAATAATTATATACCCTTTCCCTACATGTAAAATGATATTTTCAACCAAGTGAATTACACTTTGGATATCACATAAAAGATCCCCTCCTTCCTGGATTCTTCCCAATTCATTCAGAAATTTCTACATCTAAACCACATTCATCCCTAAATACATGGTATCTAAATAAAATATTTCTATTGTGATTAATGTAATGATATTCTATAGTCATGAAATCCTAATAACTAGTGATCTTCTACATGTAAATGTAATGTCCTGGATCCGGGTACCACTCCATGGGTGCCCCGAACCTGGTTGGTCACATTTCCTTAAGCGCATTTCCGCAAACGCGAGAGGCTACCGACTAGCAGCGAGGGCCCATGTCTGATAGTGGGGAAACTATGCCCTCATTCGTCAAAGTGCAGGGCATAGAAATAAAAGATAAAACATACAACAACAACGGAAGTAATAAAAAATACACACAAAAGAAACTGCAGTAAAAGATAACCAATAGTTATATATTATGATGCAACATGCCTAAAGTTCTAATAAAACAGCCAGAACATGTTACACAACAATACATGATAGTAAAATACACAGTACAACAAAACAAAACAAAACAGTCGGTAGCATCGCGAACCAAAGCCCGGTCCCATGCTCCCCTTCTCCTCAGCAGAAATCAAGTACCTGTATAGGGACCCTTTTCCTTACCCACAACTGCAGAAATGTAATCTGTTTGGGCCGAAGACATGACCCAAATAGGGTGTGAGAAATAATTCCCAGCAGGCACCCACCAAAGGCCCGTGCTCAACTGTGTGTACACATGCAACAAAAATGTGAAAGAGTAAATGAAATAAACTAAGCAGTACTCAAAAGTAACTAGATTTACCAGTTATATTTCCATTTTAATATTCATTTAATCGTTCATTATAAGGAAACCACCACAGTGAATTTCTATATAAACAGTCAGTGTCCTCAGACACGCAAACTCTTTCCCTCAGGTAATCAGAAACGTAACCCGCAGGTAATTTTCCACAGGCATAACATATATTTCCCTCAGGCATACAAAGTTTATCCCTCAGGCACAGAGTCTATTGACCACAGGCATGGAAGAAGTTTCCCTCAGGCTAAAAGATGCACTCCCTCAGGCTAAGTAAAACACTTCCCTCAGGATAAACAAGTAACCGGGCGATTCCCAAAATATAACAAACAATTCACATGGAATTCCTCTCAAGGCAAAAGTAATGCGCAAATTAAACATGGCATACCCTCGGGTATCCTGGCCAAACGACTAAAAAGATGAACACACACCTGGGGTGGTCCTGGATCCTAGAAGTGATCCCAAACAACAGTTTATTATCACATTTTTTACCTATAAAATTATAAGTATTCAAAACAGCCAAGGCTTCAGCCACACGACACCCCCAACATGGGTTCGTAGCTCAATGATACACAAAAATGCATAGTGGTTGAAAATAAACACTAAGCCACCTACCTTAAACGCCCCTAAACGGTTTACGCGAACGAATATCCTCGAATCATCCAAGAACGCCATAGATCTAAGGTGAAATAAATCCCCATTCAAACTCAAATAACTTCCCTTAGAGTAAGAATTGTCAAGAACGACTTAAGGAGAGTGGAGGTCTTACCCATTTGGTTCCAATGAGATCGTCAGAGGTGAAAACGGATTCCCGACGCTTGATCTGGAGATCCTCGAAGCTCTGGCCTCTTCTCCCAACTCCCTGCTCTGGTTCTAATCCAATCCTGTGAACGGGGTTGGATACTTCCCATTTAAGCAAAAAAACAAACTACACGGCATGTACTATTGACTACACGATGTGTAATTTTCTCATTTAACTGTTCCTCTGGCGGCACCGCCACACAGTTCATCCGTCAACATGAGTACATGGTGTGTGAATCCTAATTACACGACGTGTACTATCGCTCCACTGGTGGATACCTCCACCGCCTTACTATTTTCCTGTTGAATGACTACACAACGTGTAAATATCCACTACACAGCGTGTAGTCGGTTTTTACACCCTTAATCACCGACATGGCTACACACCCTGTGTACTCATCCCAAATGGCTGAAGTACACGGCGTGTGGAATAGTACATGGCATGTAGTACCGAAATTTAGGATTTTCCCCCATTTTCCTTATTTTCTCACAAACACTTAAGGGAAAGAGAAAATAAGAAACCAGTACCTCAAAAATAAGAACCGGGTTCTTACAAACTTCCCCCCTTGAAGCAATTCATCCCCGAATTTCCCTTCCAAGGGTGGTGAAGATAAATCCCATAACAACTCTAGCCACTGAGCGCGCACATCAGTCTACCGCTCCTAGGTTTCATCATGCACTCGGCCATGCTGCCATAGAACCTGTATGAGAGGAACTGACCGGCCTCAGAAACCTTCATGCTCCTATCCACGATACAAATCAGATGATCCTTAAAGGAAACATCTATCTAAAGATCAACCTCCTCGGTATTAAAGACAAGAGATATGTCTGATTCATAATGGCACAACTTAGATACATGGAAGACATCATGCGTGACCCAATAACTCTGTGGTAATTGCAACTGATAGGAAACCGAACCGACTCTCTCCAGAATATCAAATGTCCCCACATAGCTCGGTGAATGTTTACCCTCTCTCCTGATCCACCTGTGTCCCAACCTTGCCAAAACACGCAAGAAAACCTGATCTCTGGCCACGAACTCCAAGGGTCGTCTGCGACGATCAACATAAAATTTCTGACGATACTGTGTGGTTGCCATCCACTTTTGAATCAACTGGACCTGATCAGAAGTCTCCTGCACGAGACGTGGTCCCAGTAAAGCTGCCTCACCTTCCTTTAACCAGCACAAAGGTGACCAGCATGTCCTACCATAGAAATCCTCGTAAGTTGCCATCTCAATTGTTTCCTGAAAACTTTTATTATAGGCAAAATTGACTAGGGGTATATGCTTCTCCTAGGAGCCCCCAAAGACTAGGACTCATGCGCACAACATGTCCTCAAGCACCTATATCGTATGCTCTGACTGGACATCAGTCTGGGGGTGGTAAGCTGTGCTCAGAAGCACCTATGTACCTAGTGCCCTCTGAAAACTCTGCCAGAAACAAGACGTAAAACGGGAGTCCCTATCTGAAATGATAGAACGAGGGACCCCACGAATACGTACGACCTCTTGGATATACAGCTTTCAGAGATCGTCAACACCGTAGGTCTCCTTGATTGGAAAAAAGTGATCTACATTCGTAAGTCTGTCCACAACGACCCACACGACATCATTTCCTTGAGGTGACCTCGGCAACCCAGTCATGAAGTCCATCGTGACATCATCCCATTTCCACTATGGAATAGGTAACTGTTGTTACAGTCCGGCTGGCCTCTGATGCTCCGTCTTCACCTGCTGACAGGTGGAACATCTCGTAACAAAACCAGCTACTTCTGTCTTCGTTTCCGGCCACCAGTACTAACGTCTCAAGTCACGGTACATCTTGGTAACTCCGGGATGAAATCCCCAAGCTGAAGCATGAAAAACCCATATTATCTCCTCACATATATCCCCTAGAACACATACTCATCCATGGAAACACATAATTTCATCGTCTCCTATCGTCCAACCAGGAGGAGGGTCCTCACTTACCACTGAATCCCGTAGAACTAGGCCATCTGAATTAGATATCGCTCTCATTCTCACTCTATCCAGGAGGGTAGAAGTCACAACTAAAGATGAAAGATAGGTCTTCCCCTAACTGTCGTGCACCTCCAAATGCATCTCAGAGAACAAATCCATAAGTTTCCACTCACCACTAGACTCATGAACCGCCTATGTCTGAGTCTTCCTGCTTAGTGCATCAGAAACTGCATTACCTTTACCAGGTGTATAGGCAAGCTCAAAATCGAAGGACTGGAGGTATTCAACCCACCTTCGCTACCTTATATTTAAGTCACGCTGAGTAAAGATATACTTGGGACTTTTGTGGTCTATGAAAACCACAAAATTGTCTCCCAAGAGATAATGTCTCCAACAGTGAAACACATGAACAGCTAAAGACAACTCGATATCATGCGTCGGTTAATTCCTCTCATGTGGCCTCAACTAACGAGAACCGTATGCAACAACTCGATTTCCCTACATCAACACTGCTCCCAGCCCAATACCTGATGCATAACAGTAAATTGTATAGATCTTCCCTTACTCTGGAAGTATCAGGACTGGTGCTAATTTCAACCTTCTTTTCTTGTCCTGAAAGGATGTCTCACAAGCTTCCGACCAAACGAACTTTACACTCTTCTTATTCAAACACGTCAATGGTGATGCTAAGTGGGAGAAGTCCTGGATGAAGTGTCTATAGTAACCAGCCAACCCCAAGAAACTCCGTATCTCAAACACATTCTTAGGATACTCCCAGGAAACAACTGCACTCACCTTCTCTGGGTCCACGACAACTCCTTCCTTTGAGATGATATGACCCAGGAACTGAATCTGGTCCATCCAAAAGTGGCACTTTCAGTGCTTAGCATATATCTTATGCTCTCTCAGTGTACTCAATAAGATTTCAAGATAGGTGGCATGGTCGCGTCGAGTGTGAGAGTATACTAAGATATCGTCCATTAATACAACCACAAAAGAATACAGGTAAAGATGGAACACACGATTCATATGATCCATGAAAACTACCGGTGCGTTCGTGAGTCCGAACGGAATAACCAAGTACTCGTATAGACCATACCTACTCCTGAAGGCTCTGAGTAGTATATCTGATAGTCTCACGCATAGCTGATGATATCCCGATCTCAAGTTCATCTTCAAGAACATTCGTGCACCTCGAAGTTGATCAAAAATATCATCAATCCTCATCAATGGATATCGGTTCTTAACCGTCAACTGGTTCAGCTTCCGATATTCCACACGAAGTCTGAGGGTACTGTCCGCCTTCTTCGCAAAAAGGACCGGAGAACCCCAAGGAGAAGTACTGGGTTAGATGAAACCCTTTGACTGTAACTCTTATAACTACCTTTTGAGATCCTGGAACTCAGGCGTAGCCATCCTATAAGGAGGAATGGACACCAGTGCTGCTCCAGGAACAATCTCAATAGAGAAATCCACCTCTTACTCTGGAGGTAGACCTGAAAAGTCATCCGGGAAGACATCCTTGAAACGATAAACCACTGAAGGGAAATACATCTGACAAGTCCCCTGATCATCTATATATAAACATTCAATATGGGATGTGACTCCACCTCTCCCACGATGCTCTGGTCCACCAAGACTCACCTGAACATCCATTCGACCTTGTATAGAAACTATCTACCCTCTGGTGACGTGAAACTCACCCTGTGATGATAGAAATATACAATGGCTCTAAAGGGAACCAACCAGTCCATTCTGAGAATGACATCATAACTCATCATCTCTAAGACATAGAGGTCCCAAAGGAAGTGACACTAACCAACCTCAAGGGGGAACTCCTTGCACTGACACACACCAGCCGTTCTAGTCCCCAACGGAGTGTCTAACGTCATAACAGAAGAAGAATAAGAAACACAAAGCCCAAGGGTCTCCATGATGGGGACAGATATGATACTATGCGTATCACCCATATCAAAAAGTACTGAAGATAAGACAGAAGATACTAGAATAGTACATCTGACAGTAGAAGGTCCGTGATCCTACTCCTGTTGGGTCTGTTGCACTGCATATGCCTGCCCATTGCTGCGGCCCTGAGACACAGCCTAACTACCCTGAGCTGTCCCACCCTGCTACCTCTGAGATCCTAGTTTCTGGATACCATGGCCACAACCACCATCTCTACCTGCACGCCCTGACGTATTCCAGTTTCCCAACTGGTAAGAAGTTGTTGGTCCTGCTCCCGCATGCAGAGTCTATACAGAACCCCTCTCACTATCCACTGGTGGAAACACCCTACAAAAGCGCTGCAGATGACCCATATTGCTGCAATCATGACACTCCACTGGGTCACGTGGACACTGCGATCTCTTGTTCCCCTCTTTACCACACTAGTAGCACCTCACATGACCACTTGAAGAAACTTCTTGGCTGGTACTGCCACCGTGAGAGAAATCTATCTATCACTTCCTCTTACCGATAGAAATAGTACCAGAAACTGGTGCCGAACCACCCTGGCCTGCACCACTAGATTCCCGCAGGATCCTCTCTGTAATCTGCACCTGGTTCATAATAGCATGTACTGAGGGCAACCTGAAAACATTCACCAGTGCTCAGATTTCATATCTAAGATCATCCTCAAAGCTTCTAGCTCTCAAAGTATCATCACCCACCAGAACGGGTGCAAAAAGCTGAAGCTAGGTAAAAGGAGAAAAACAATCCATCACCGACATAGCGCCCTGCTGCAGATTCATGAACTCTCGAGCTCTATCTTCCCTCAGCATCTCAAGGAAGAAGACGTTATAAAGGGATATCTGAAAATCTTCCCACACCATGTCTCTATGATGCTATGACTGAGTGGTAACATCCCACCACCGCTTGGCAGAATCATGCAGCATATACGTCGCGAGCTTGACCCTCCTACCTGGAGGCGTCTCAAGATGCTCGAAGATAGTCTGCATCGACCCCTGCCAAGACTCTGCAGCCTATGGTTCGCCATCCCTTGAAAATGTAGGTGGATACTACTGCTGGAAGATACGTATTATCTCTTCCATAGTTGTGGCAGCCGACGGTGCTCCCTGAATGGTCTGCATGAACCACATAAAGCCTTCACGGAACTGCGCCTCTGTGCCTATGTCAGATATAATGGCTGGCGCCGCATCTGGATCTACTGGAGGATCCACTGGTAGCCCATGGCCTACCATCTCTAGAGTATAATCGTTGCCGCTCTCTTGGATAACAACGCATGGTCATCTCGGTGGCATGAATCTACAAGGTCAAACACACACCTTAGATCAAGATTATCATAGTCCGAAAATGAAGGGACCAAAAGAAGAACAGAAGGAAGAAGGAATTCACGATTTGCAAAACAAGACTACATGGCGTGTATACGGACTACACGACATGTACTGGACTTCTCTTCCCCTGCCCGTGTCCTTCTACACGGCTAAGCCGCATGGCTCCCGTTGAATAAAACTACACGGCATGAATATAATCTACACGACATGTATGGTGTGATTTTTCCAACTACCCGTGTCTTTGGTGACACGGCCAACTACTCAGCTGACACTAAATGGCGTGTTACACCCACATACGGTGGGTAAACCACCTTGTTTCCTAGCCACATGGCTAAGACCACATGGTCTGTCCTCGGAAAAGACTACACGGTGTGTCCCACAGGTACACGATGTGTACTAGATGTGCTCCGCCGACCCGTGTTGTTAGTTAAACGGTCAGATACATGGCTCCCACTACACGGCGTGTTCCATATACACACGGCATGTACATGAAAGGATTACACCAACTCGTTTTGTTAGTTACACGGCCGGATCCCAGGTCAGACTACACAACATGTTCCATAGTATACACGGCGTGTATGTCTTAAGGTCTGCTCTATCCGTGTTTGTTTAGTTACACGGGCGGACTCTAGGTCAACACTACACGGCGTGTACATTCGGTACATGGCGTGTTCTCCCCAATCATTTCCCTTCCCCGTGTCCCCACCCACACGGTCTATGACACGGAAAGAGACTACAAAACATGTACTTAAAATGTTTTCTTTTCTTTCCAAACAGAAGATCACACGGCGTGTGTCCGAGGAACGACACGGCGTGTATCCTGGGTTTTCCGGACAGTAAGGCTTAGATACTACTCTGGAGCCCAGAAAATACCGAAAAAAGTAGTACCTAAGTGCCAAATTCCGATCCGAGAGGGCCCATACTCCCCACGAATCAAAGTTTGACATCTTATACATGTTATGCACAAGATAAATAGTCAATGACCCACCAAATTCTGGTCAATGAGGTCCCATACTCCCCAAAAACAAAAGTTTTCCATCCATTATATCAACAAGCTTATATAACAATACCCTATCACATAGTAGGTATTTATCAAAGAAGCTATCACAACAGCATGCTTTTCTAGAACAACGACTATCACAACAACATGCAATTTCTAATACACCTACATGGCATGGAACTATGAATGGCATGTGATTTATAGCATGCACCTAAATGATTCATGAGATGGAATACCCTCATCTCATCTAGTTGCAACTAAATTGAACCCATGGATAAAATATAATTAGCACAATCAAAAGTGCGTCACGCAACGGTGAAATCAAATCAACTGTAAAATTTTCAAAATCAGAAGAATTGCAAAAATATGAGGTAGACTAGATTTTTACTGTACACAGGTTAGCTACTCCTGGGCACAACTTATTACTAACTACCGTTTCCATCTTATCCCTGACTAAGGCTCCAAATATCAAGTCAAAGAAAATAACCGCTCTGATACCACTTTGTAACATCCCAGATCTGAGTACCACTCCACGTGTGCCCCGAACCCGGTTGGTCCCATGACCTCAAGCGCATTTCCCTAAATTCTAGAGGCTACCGAATAGCAGCGAGGGCCCAAGTTTGATAATGGGGAAACTATGACCTCATTTGTCAATATGTAGCATAGAGGAATACAAGATAAAACATACAACAACAACGGGAGCAATAAACTATACACACAAAAGAAACTGCAGTAAAAGATAACTAACAGTTATATATAATGATGAAACATGCCTCAAGTTCTATGAAAATAGCTTGAACATGTTACACAAAAATACAGGATAGTACAATACAAAGTACATCAAAACAAAACAAAACAGCCGGTAGCATCGCAAGCCTAATCCCATTCCCATGCTCCCCTACTCCTCAGAAGCAATGAAGTACCTGTATAGGGACCCTTTTCCTTATCCACACCTGCAGAAATGTAATCTGTTTAGGCTGAAGACATGACCCAAACAGGGTGTGAGAATTAATTCCCAGTAGGTACCCACCAAAGGCTCGTGCTCCACTATGTGTACACATGCAACAACAATGTGAAAAAGTAAATGAAATAAACTAAGTAGTACACAAAAGTAACTATATTTACCAGTTATATTGTAATTTTAATATTTATTTAATCATTCATTATAAGGAAACCACCACAATGAATTTCTATGTAAATAGTCAGTGTCCTCAGACATGCAAAATCTTACCCTTAGGTAATCAGAAACATAACCCGTAGGTAATTGCCCACAGGCATAATAGATATTTCCCTCAGGCGTACAGAGTGTCTCCCTCAGACACAGAGTCTATTACCCACAGGAACGGAAGAAGTTTCCCTCAGGCTAAAAGATTCACTTCCCTAAGGATAAGTAAAACACTTCCCTTGGGCTAAACAAGTAACCGAGCCATGCCCAACATATAACAAACAATTCATAGGCAATTACTCTCAAGGAAAATGTAATGCGCAAATTAAACATGGCATACCCTCAGGTTTCCTGGCCAAATGGCTAAATAGAGGAACGCACCCCTGGGGTGGTCCTGGATCCAAGCAGTGATCCCAAACAATAGTTTATTATCACATTTAATTACCTATACAATTATAGGTATTAAAAATAGACAAGGCCTCAGCCACACGACACCCCCAACATGGGTTCGTAGCTCAACGATACACAAAAACGCACAACAGTTGGAAATAAACATTAAGCCACCTACCTTAAATTCCAGGGAATGGTATATCAGAACGAAGATCCTCAAATCGTCCAAGAATGACGTAGATATGAGGTAAATAAAATCCCCATTAAAACTGAAATAAAACCCCTTAGAGGAAGAATTGGAAAAAATGACTTAAGGAGGGTGGAGGACATACTTGTGTGGCTCCAACGAGATAGTCAGAGGCGAAAACGGGTTACCGACGCTTGATCTGGAGATCCTAGAAGGTCCAACCTCCTCTCTCGACTCCTTCTTCCAGTTCTAAGCCAATCCTATCAATAGGGTTGTCTACTGCCCATTTAACTGAAAAAACAAACTACACGGCGTGTACTATTGACTACATGACATGTACTTTTCTCATTTAACTGTTCCCCTGGTGGCACCACCGTACTGTTCATCCGTCGACATGAGTACACGACGTGTGAAACCTAATTACATGACATGTACTACCGCTCTGCTGGAGGCTACCTCCATCGCCTTACTATTTTCCTGCCGACTGACTACACGACATGTAAATATCCACTACACGACGTGTAGTCGGTTTTTACACCCTTCGTCGCCGACATGGCTACACACCATGTGTACTCATCCCACATGGCCAAAGTACACGACGTGTGGAATTGTACATGGCGTGTAGTCCTGAAATTTAGTATTTTCCCCCATTTTCCTTATTTTCTCACAAACACTTAAGGAAAAGAGAAAAGAAGAAACCCATACCTCAAAAATAAGAACCAGGTTCTTACAGTAAACATGAATTAGGTGTGATTTTCCTAGTATCTAAATCTATAGAGAAGTTTGAGTCAATTAAATATTGTAATAGATATTATTCCCAAAACGAAAGAGATTTATTTTAGATTATTTTCAAATACCTAAGGATATAATTAAATACTTACTAATGTTTCTTCTCTTGATTCGACATAAATCAATATACAATTCCCAATATGAATGAAATATCAGGCAGGTTGAAAGTCATTATGTACATTGAATTTATAATATCTAATGTGTATGGATATATATCTACATATTAGTGGTATTATTCTATTACTGGTGGTTGTGTTTGAAAAGATGAGTAAATTCTGGCTTACATCTGGTCATTCTAAACATTCCAATGATCTTATCAATGTAATCTTTTGGAGATTGAGACAAATATTTGGGTTTCCTACCTCTCACAATATTCATCTCCAATATCTTCAAATATTTCCTTATTTCCTTCATCTTAAAACTTATGGACAACTTACATATCAATTTCTTAATCTCTCTTGCATCTGGTCCAACCATCAACTTTTCATCATTATAGAAAATAAGTATAATGAAATTCTCATCATCCCATTTATTTTGGTGAAAATATTGTTCTAGGTTAGATCTATTGAACTATTAGTTCAATATAAATCTTTAAAAATTTAAACTCCATTTTCATGGTTCATAATTAAATCTATATAATATTTTTATTGATTAACATATAAAATTATTCTTCTCATATTTCATGAACCCTAAATTCTATTTCATGTAAATTTTTACCTATATATCACAATAAAGAAAAATTTTCTTGACGCCCATCTAATCAAATAATAGACCTGTTGATGCAACTATACTTAGAATTGTATATACGGTAAAATATTTAAATACCGATGAGAAAATTTCAAATAAATGTACTATTTTGTTCTGTTAAAAATCATTCACTTAAAACAGCAATTTGAAATGATTCATTCCATTATTTTCTTTTTTCAATTAATAAACCCATTTTTTCTCTAGTTATCTATTTTTATTTCTAATGTTCAATGATATACCAAGTTCCATTGAACTTTAATGAATCCATCACTTCATTCATTATTAAATCCAATTATTTTGAGGCATTATGAAATATCACTTATTCTAGACATCTGGTGTTCTCTAGAATCCATTAAAAGTATAGAATTTATTTCAGCCCAAAACCTTTGATTCAATATTATGATTCTGGTTGATATCCTTATTTGAATTTATTTCTATAAACTTCTCAACATAACTCTATCTATCAATGTATCAACTTTTGGTACTCTCATAACTGGTATTTAAACTTATGGTCCTCCCACTTGAGCCTAAAATACTATAGAAATTTATATTTGATCTTTAACTAGACATTATTTATGTCTTCCAGTTATTTTAACACTCTCATTTTAGTTTTTTGGAAATTAAGAAATTCCAGTGACTTTATTATGATTAACAAAGATTTTAATTGTTAATATTCCTTCAACTTATTTATCATTAATGTTTCAGTATTTCCATATACTTTTCTAATTAAAGAGAATTTTATTTTTCTCTTGATTAATGGTCATGTCTTATTCTCTCATATATGATATCCAAATATTAATTCTCAATATTTCGTTGAATTTCTATTTGTATTTTTCATCCAGTTTATCAATATACATAGAGTATACTTCTAAATATACTAAACTAAAAAACTATCTTAAGAATATGAATTTACAGTTTATTTCTAGACTATAATTTCTTCATATGTTTCTACCCGAGTACTAATTCTAGAATTCTACAGATAAGATATATAGTTATGTTGAGTACCTCACCCATATTTCCTTAGGAATCCCTAAGTGAAACCTCATACTTCAAGATTTCTATATCAAATTTTTATTCATTATTTCATCCATTACATTCCATTATGGAGTTTTGAGAACCATATTCTCATTAATTATTCCATTCTTATAGTATAAATTCTAGAAGTTGTACATTGTGTAATCACCACCATCACCTGTATAGACACACTTATTATTATGAAAAAATTACCTTTCTTCTAATTATTTCCACTAATTAGATACCTGAAATATATCATAATTATACTTCAAAAATTAAATCAATAATTTTATAGTAGAATTATAAATTAAATTAATGATTTAATGTGAACCTATATAGGACTAAATGGAGGAAGGTCCCCTAAAACATGAGTGGAAAATTTATAATTTTTGGACATTGGTATTTTGACATAATAGTTGAAGGATAGTATCTATTTCATTCCCCACACATGAAATTCACACTTTACAATTTTGATGTGATCAATCTTAGATATTATTTTTGATGCAACTTTATTATTCTCCAAATTAAGGTGATTAAAATTTTTATGCTAAAATTAAAAATATAAGAATGTTTTACTTTCAAAAACTATAATCCCATTTTTTTTGGTGAATTAAAGAGTCCTATATATTAATCCTTATAAAACTATCATCGTTTCTTAGGTTACCTTCCATGACCCATTTTTAAAACTAGTCTCATAGCCTACTTCATCAAGTTTCTTAATGGAAACCATATTTTTACATAATCTATGATTACGACAAATTTCAAATAGTTTCAATAATCCCCATTATTTATCTGGAAATTTAATTCTCCTTATCCAAAAACATGTTGGGATTCATCATCTTCTAGGTGAAAATTCCCATACACTCTAGATAAATAATTTACTATGTATATTTGATCACCTGTTGAATGAAAATATTTCCTAGAGTCAGTAACCCAAGATTATAATGGAGCATTCCAATTCATCAAATAATTATTACTTCATTATGGTAAAATAATATAATTTTAAATACCAAATGATGAATATTTTTTTTGGTTTATCCTTATAAAATTTTAAATACTTCTTAATATAACCTTTATTTCAAAAAATTATACATGTAGGAGTTAGTACAACTAACTTACTTTGAATCCATTATTAAGAATTATAATTTGAATGTATATTCTAATAGGATTTCTTACATTGAGGTGATTATCCTATTTTGTTAGTATTAAGTAAAAAACTAGTCAGTCCTTGATCTTTTCACCATCTTAGCTCATCATTCTGGATAAAATTATATATATCATCAAACAAAAACTTTTTTTTCTAATGGAGTTACTATCTATAGTATCCATGATATCCCAAATCTCCACAAATAATAACAACAAGGGTAGTTCCCATAAATCATCTATAAATGTTACTTTCTCATATTTGAGATTCCCAGGGATTATATTAAAGTCAATAAAATTATTTTACACTATGATTCCTTCAAAAAACCTTAATATGAACAAACATCTCAACATAAAACTTTTTTAAGATCCATCTAATTTTCATACATATCCAATAAATACAACATAACATTTAATGTAGTTTGTTTTCACAACCTAAATGTTAATATTAAAATTTCATTCTAGATATATTATTTCTAGAGTCAAAGGATTTTTATCTAGATTTTCCCATTCTACCTTATCCATTCTAATTAGTTTAACACCTTTAAATGGTATTTTAATATCATTATGAATGAGACAATCTTCTATTTACATCATCCCAAATAAAAAATACTTTCCATCAGATTTATCTATTTGGATTTCCAATTTTTACGAGGCTATGACTATGCTATTCCTGGTGAGATGAATGAGAACTAAACATCCTAGATTTTAAACAACTTGTTAGAATGTAAAAAAACTAGCACCTCAAAACACTGATTGCATGAGCTACCGATAGACCATCAATAGCTTGATCTTCGTTCCATCGAATGTCTTCATATAGAGAAACATAGTTGAAAATTGAACCTCCAAAATTCCACGTTTCCTATGACAAAGTTTTATAGAATTAGGATGTTAAGGAACCCAACCTATCATAAAAATTAGACCTTACATACACACCTTAACAGATACTCATAATCATTGAAAGAAACAAAGAGTCTAGAAATGGAAATAGATAAACTAGTAATGGACACAAGAGATTAACGTGCTATAGATATGTTTTCCTATGAGCATGGAAAAAATATGATTTTATTATATGAACGATATGTACAAGGTCACAATTCAATTGAAAAGTTCATTTAGTATGATCCATTATAATTAATTACATTTTTTGTAATATTTAGATTTACTATTCACTTTAATCATTCATTATGCCTTCAATCACTACACTTTTCTTGTTTATACCCACTTACTTTTAATGGAAAATCTACCATCCTTCTAGGTCGCACCACCTTCTAATATTTATGAGAGAATCAATATGGATTGTCACTATTTACTTTCAGTATCCTTGTTTACCCTGACCATTTTCATTAGTAAACATCTAGAGACTTTATTCAAGAGACTAACTTTTAGAGAGTTTTCTGAACATCCTGTACCTTTGAGACTTCATTAGAATATATGAAATTCCAATGATCCTATTACTACTGAATAGAGGAAATTACTCTTTCCACACATTTAGTCTAACCTCATAGAACTAGCTGTATTTTTGGTATATATAAATCTAGTGCAAGAACATCCGGTAACTTGAAACATGGATCCACATCCCAACATCAAGGAAAACCAACATGAAGTACTCAATTATATAATTCTAGAACCTTATATATGAAGATAAATATTTAAATACTTTTATAACCGATGAATATATTACTGAAGGAATTATTATTTTTATTCTTTAAGTAATAAAAATTTCAATATCATCACGGATCGAGTCTGTGGTGAAAAAACAACGAGGAAAAAAAACTGACAATAAAATAGTATAAATATTTATATTATTTAAATAATAAATTAAATTTTTTGAAGGATGGCCAAATTAAATGATTCAGGTCAATTTAATTGAGTTTAGAGGTAAAATTATTAAACACAAATCACATCCCACCAATTATACAACTCTTATATCCATTTAGTGTCATCAGAGTGCTCACAGAAATTTATAATTGTTATTTTGATTTAATTAATTATGATTTAGTTGAATCATGCTGTTTTTATTTCAATGGTCTAGATCATATGTGAATAAGAGTTAAATTAGTCAAGGAGGGGTAAAAAATTAAATATTTGTTTCAAAAAATGTGATTATTTATTTATTTTGGTATTTGAGGTAAAATTAATAAAATAAAACAAATAAAGAGGATTTCTTGCATTGGGTAAAAGTAGAATTTTATTCTTTATTTGATTTTAATGTTGGATTATTTTTTTAACATTATATGTATATATATACATATTATATTTAATATAGACATGTTATAAAAAAATTATGAATGTTCAATGGTGGGTTGATCACTACTTTTTTTTTGTAATTGGAAACCCCTTAAAAGGGGGAGGGTTAACTTAACTTTTTTTAAAAATAGTGAGGCATAGTTGGGTATCCACCCCCTGATTATCTAGTTAACATTCATAAATATATATAAATATTAAAATTATAAAATAAATTTTATTAGGTTTTTAAAGAGGAATCAAGGTTTAATAATATAACAAATAAAAAATAATTCAAAATAATATATTAATTTAAAATTATTCAAGGATAATTAATATATATATTAAATATTTATTCACTACAAATTTTATTGCAATGTGAATGATTATCAACTAGAATGAGCTATGTATGTTTGGATTTATTTATTTTATTTTATTTCATTTAATTATTTCTAGTTTATTATGATATTAATAATTATAAAATTAATATTGATGATTTATGATCTTTATTTCCCTCTCTGAATTGTTAATGTGTTTGTGTGAGCATATTTTTTATAAAATATAATTATTTCTACCTGAGTTCCCCTCACTTGTGAGTTAGTATAGAATTTTAAATATAGTGTATATTGGTGATATGATTCACATCAATAAAAAATGTAAAATTCAAAAAAGGAGTTGTATATGAGAATGGAGGATGTTACAACTCGAGTTGATCTAGACTCATGCAACCATTATTTTATAGTTTAGGTTGGTTTATCACCACTCGTTAAACCCACTGATAGTTAAATATAATAATAATATATTGTTTATTTATTTATATTATTAATGCATAGTTAATTTTTTATTTATTTTATGCAATATTAATTTAATAATTAAATTCAATCACATAAAAAAATATATGACCATGCTTAGGTAAAATGAAATAAAAGTTTATGGGAATTATTTTATCACGTATTGTTAATTATTTAGTTAGGTTCTCTTATTTGATAATTAATACAAATAAAATATATTATGAAAGTATAAGGAAATAATAGTTCCTCAATGGAAGTAATAAGTGATAATACAAATTTTTTTATATAACAACCCATGCCTTTGGGTGCCAATTAACCTCAATGAGGGTTGGGATTATATCATTTTAGTGGCCTAGTAAATTTGAATTTTTGGATTCAAATAGGATGATGGGTTATTTAAAAATGTTATAAATGAAAAATTGGTTGTTTTATAGGTTAAAAATTGGGTGATAAATACCTAAAGAAAATTACTAGGTAGTTTATAAGTTAAAATTAGTGGTGATGGTTGACAACATTGACAAGAACGAGTGGGGTTATCCCAATAGTTGGGCCACTAGGTTGATGTTGGTCATCCACTATATACCTAGTGGGATACTAGGTACTCGATGATAGGTTTATGGGTACTTGTTGTAATTCCCCAACCCTAGTTATCCAGAGTCGGTGCATTATTACATAACATAGGCATGATATAAGGAATCATGTCCGGAAATACCGATCAGTGTAGTAGCCTTGGAAATACTTGATACATTCATAAGATTTACATTACATCATGAAATAAACAACTTCAACAACATTTTGTCCGCTTTGAACACAATTATATCATTATCCTATCCCTTCAGGTCAACCATTAAATACTTCTTTACATCCTGGGAAAAACAAAACATAGAAACGGGTGATCTCAGATGCTCAGTATAGATAACAATATAGTTGAAAATTTCATAAATAAGAATAAAATTTTATGGAAATGTGTAAGACTAAAAAAAAGCCTTTTAAACATAAACATATGTATAATATGGATAAGAGAAAATCAAAAAATTCCATCTACTTATTCACATAGATATTATGCTAGCCGAATAATCACATGCAATTTCAATATTTAATTTTATAATGATGGAATGCATAATACCAGACTTCATAACCACATAGTCAAGTCCTTGTGCCAAGACTACAAATAAATTTTTTCCAAGGCCTTGTTCCAAAACACTAGTTTGTCTCATGAGATCTACTAAGGAATCGGGGAGCTATAGCGGGCTCCACCCATCACTTACTATGTCCAATGTATTCCTCATATGAAAAGGTTTAAACATAACATAAACATTAGTATTAAAACTAGCATACAAAATGTCAATACTTTATACATAAACCTTGAATGGTATAAAAATAACACATAAATTGTCAAACATATCACAAATCCTTCAATAAAATATGAAATATTTGAATCATAATAAATAAACTTCGAACAAGCTTAAAATCCATCCAAAGGATGTTGACATAGATTAAATCAAATTTTTTTAGAGAAATATATCTTTCTATTTTGAAGTCATTTGGAAGTCATATAATTATAAAAGAAAACATTTGTTTTGAAAATATTCATATAATATTTGAAGAGAACCTTAGATGATTTTATAATGACAGAAAATAGCCGCACTCTCCGTATAAGTTTAAAAAACATTCTTACCTTAATTTTGTCGAAAAGGTCACGATGTACCCTGTTTGGAAAACAACAAAAAATTACATTCAAAAAATATAAGGAAAATTAGGGTATAAATGAATTTAACCCATTATCTAGTAAATAGTATAAATGTTTTTAAATACATTTTTAAGAGAAACACAGATTTGGATGATAAATAGGTCTCATTAGATACATAAAAACAAACTCAGATAATAAAGAGATTGTGAAATTGACCTTCATCTTGTAATTTTCCTTGGTCTAGGGTACATTAACCTCCTGTATAATAGTAAAATAATTATTACTAAATTATAAAAGAACAATATACTTAAATATTATATCATATCTGATCTTATAATATTTCTTTGTTAATAATATTTTAGTAGTATCATCATTTTGGGTGTTAACTGAGTCATTTTCCATTATATGTGTTGATTACATAACCCATGATTGTAATAAATAGGATGTATTTGATTTATATACATAATTATATTATGTTCCTAAACATTATTTTGAATCACAAAATGAAAATGATTCGTGAATGATTACGTTGGGTAATGATTCTCATCGCATTCGTGGTGACCGTAATCCGTTCGTACTCACGGGTGAAAATATTAGTATATTGTGGGTGAAATAGTATGTAAATGGATGATATATAATATATAAATAATCATTAACAAGTTATATTCATTATTTACATCATTAATACTCATTATTATACCCACCCAAATAAATAAGTGTTTGAATAACAAACTACACCACAACATGGAGACGATAAGCCATACGTACGCACATATGGTGACTTTGTCATTTGTAGGATGGATAGAAAAATGAATATGGTTGTAACATTTTTATAATAACATCAAAGTATGTATAAGGTACTATATTTATTATTTTGGTATGGAACCAAAAAATAAAGAGGAGGTGGATGAAGAAAAGAACATGAAAGTGGGTGTTGAAATTATTACCTCTACTTCGGGTGTTTCCTATTGAGTTGATCAAACGGGCTTCATAGGATGGATTTATGATCAATTTAAGGACTCTAGGTTGTATTTAGGGATTTTGGGAGGATATTTGGGTAGGTTTTGGCTATGTCAAATGGCATTGGAGTTGTGAAATTAAGAGAAGGGTAAGTGCACTTTTATAAAAGTTGTGAGGGTCACTTTAGGAAAAGCTTGAAGTATTATTTTATAATAAAATAATTTTCGGTTTATAATGTATCCAAAATAAATTATTTCTATGATAAGGTGGGGATGAGTCGAAAAACTCTCAACCAATAGGTTTTAGACAGGTTTAGGTCATCATATTAACCTTATCTTTTAGATTTAACTCTTAGTTAAATAGTTTGACCTTTACCATGTCTCTTTGTATTTTTAAATTATAGGGTTAATAAACATACAAGAACAAGAAAATAGAACCACATGTGGTTAATTACTAATATATATAACTTTATCTATGTCTTTTTACTAAACCTTAGATTTTTAGAAATTTTATATCAATTAATAATATAGTATATGTTTTACAAACTCAATTATGTCAATTTTGACACTATTTAGTATTTGATTTTTTGGAAAGCCATAAAAACATTATCACTTCAAAAAAAGTTATCTAACCGACCCCAACATGTCATATTAAACTAGAAAATTATTGTAATTCTTCATAAGTCTCAATTTACATTTATCTGGATATTCATAATATTAATTATTTTAATATTTCATTATTAAGGTAATTATTGCATTTCCATTGCATCATAAATAAATTAAATTATTTAATTTATAAGTATAAAAATAAAAAACCATTACGCAAGAAATAATTTTAGCTTTATAATGAATATTTATAGTTGAATTTATATTTTTGGTAATCGGTTATTAAAAATGGTTTAGTTATTAAACATTGTATTTAACTCTTTTGACTCTCCTTTAAATAAAATAATAATAAATGTCTAATCTCATTCAAGTATGAAAAATAGGATCATATTTTATTCAAAAGGTTTATTTTGGTCGAATTATACTTATCCAATAGAATTAGGACATCTGTTAGGGAAATTATGATATAATTTTTACCCTTAATTACCCTATTTACTTTTAACTGTGGTAAATAAAAGTCAAAAGTTACTATTCCCCAAAAATTATTTTCATCCTATTGAACCTCATTTTACATACTGATATTAATTGTGTCTCTCAGATTTTTTAAATTCAACCCACAGAAGTGGTAAAATTACATTTTATGCAAATTTGCAAATGCTCCTAGGAGGTGGGTAAAAGACGGTAAAAATTTAGATAACATTTTTATATATCTAAACTTATTATAAAATGACTCCAATGAATTACATTGAAATTATATAGGTATTATGTATATATGTTTATCTAAAATAAATTTAAATAAAATAAATAATTATTTAAACAAAAAGTAAGTTTTAAACAATAACTCGGTGTTTTTCACTATTCATAAAAAAATGAACGTTTTCAGAAAAATACAAAAAATTCACCCTAAGCTAATTTCGATATTCCAAAACTAAAAATGAAGTCCATTTTTAAAGATAAAATTTATAAAATTTCAAAATGTGGGTATTACTATTCATAACCGATAGTTTGATTGGTTGTCGTGTGTTTGAACTCGAAGTTGCATACAACACAAGTTATTGTTTTATTCAAAGGGAAACGTAATGTGGAAACTTGGGGTGTTAAATTCTCCCCTCCTTAAAATAATTTATTTCTCAAAATTTCTATAATTTTACTGCATAAAAAGATTCAGGTGGTTCTTCATCATAAGTTCCTTGGGTTCCTACATTGCCTCTTCTATATTATGGTTTCTCCATAGAACTTTTACAAGATAAGTCGTCCAGTTTCTTAGAACTTCTTCTCTTGTATCAAGAATCTTTATAGGCTCTTCACAATAAGACTTATCTGGTTCCAGTTTAATTTCCTCAAAGGTGAGTACATGCGTTGGGTTAGGCATGTATTTTTTTCAAGAGTGATATGTAGAACACATCTTGAACTTTGGAGAGACTTGGCGGCATTGCAAAATGGTAAGATACAACCCCAATTATTTCTATAATTTCGAAAGGTCTGATGTACATGGGATTTAATTTTCCCTTCTTACCGAATCGTATAACTCCCTTCCATGGTGATACCTTCAAGAAAACATGATATAATGCCTGAAATTCCAAATCCTTCCTTCAGTTATCGACATAGCTCTTCTACCTATTTTGAGCTGCTTTGATGTGGGTTTGGATACCATTCACCTTTTCCATTGTTTCCTCAACATGTTCTGGGCCTATGAATTTTCTATCACCTACATCATCCCAACAAGTTGGTGTGAGACATCTCTTTCCATATAATGATTCATATGGTACCATCTGAATACTTGAATGGAAGCTATTGTTAAAAGAAAATTCTATTAGAGGTAAACATTGATCCAACGTACCTTGAAAGTCAAGTGAGTAAGATCTCAACATGTCTTATAATGTTTGAATAGTCTTTTCTGATAGTCCATCGGTTTGAGGGTGGTAGGCAGTGCTCAAACAAAGTTCAGTATCCATGGATTTCTGAAGACTTTCCAGAATCTTGATATAAAATGGGGATCACGATCAGAAACAATCGATAGAGGTACACCATGGAGTATTATAACTTCAATAATATATAGTCTTTTCAGAGGTTCATGTGCTAAATATTCGATTATAGAAAGAAAATGTACTAACTTGGTAAGAAGATCAACAATGAACCACATTGCATCATTCCTTCTAGGAGTCTTTGGTAGAAACATGACAATGTCCATTGTAATATCATTACATTTCCAATCAGGTATTGGAAGAGGTTGCATGACACCTATAGGATGTTGTCTTCCACCTTTCACTTGTTGAAAAACCATAAACCTCATCACAAAATAAAAAATATCTCACTTCATTTTATCCCACCAAAAATGTTCTATCAAATCTCTATACATCTTAGTGCTACTAGGGTGTATAGTGAAATTGGAGCTATGCGCATCATCCAACAATTCCATTTTTAGATTAGGTATGTTATGAGAAAAAACTCTCTTCTCAAATTTCAAAATTCCATCTTCATATATTAAGTCACTCAATCTACCATCATTCACAAAATTAATCATCTTTTGAAACTTCTCATCATTAGTCTGAGAACTCTTTGTCCCTTCTAGTAATGATGGTTTCAAAACCATTTGAAAAAGAATTGACGTTTCAGCTTCCATGGTTATTCACATATCTATCTTTACTAGATCCATGAAAATAGCATCCCTTTCAACTCTCATCTTGTTCAAAACTCCATGATCCTTTTGACTCAAAGCATCTGCCACCTTATTTTCCTTCCCAAGGTGGTAGTGTATAGTGAAATCATAATCCTTGAGTAGTTCAAGCCACCGCCATTTCCTCATGTTGAGTTCTTTTTGTGAGAAAATATATTTCAAACTCTTGTGATCAGTATAAATCTCACATTTTTCACCATAGAGATAGTGTCTCCATTTTTTCAGAGTAAGATTACATCTGGTAACTCAAGATCATGAGAATGATAGTTTGTCTCATTAATTATTAGTTGTCGTGATGTATAGGCAATAACACTATCATTCTACAAAATGAAACAACCAAGTCCTTTCCTTGAAGCATCAATATAAGTAAAAAACCCATCATTCCCTGATGGTAGATTCAATATAGAAGCATTGAATAATCTTCTCTTCAGTTCTTAAAAACATTTTTCTCACTCTTTTGTACAAAAAAATTTAACCCATTTATGTGTGATCTTGGTTAATGGGTTTTCCAATCGGGCAAAATTCTGGAAAAAACACCGATAATAGCCTGCTAAACCAATAAATCTGCTAACCTCAGTTATACTCATTTGTGCTGGACATTCTTGGATTTCCATTGTCTTAGAAGGATCAACAGAGATTCCATCCTTAGAGATAATATAGACAAGAAAAGGAATCTCCTAAATCCAGAATTCACACCTGCTTTACTTCCCATATAATTAATTTCTCCTAAGAGTCTTTAGGATAATGCACATGTGATTTTCATGAAATTATCATCTTTTGGAGTATACCAAGATATCATCAATAAATACCGCTACAAAGTCATCAAGATATTCCTTGAAAACCCTATTAATTAGATACATTAAGACAGAGGGTGCATTAGTCATTTCGAAAGGCATTACTGTAAACTCTTAATGCCTGTACCTGGTTTGAAATGCAGTTTTTATAATGTCTTCCTTCTTCACACACAACTGATGATATCCAAATCGAAGGTCAGTATTTGAAAAATATTGAGATCCATGAGGTTGGTCAAATAAATCATCAATGCGAGGTAGGGGATACTTATTCTCTATTATTATAGAAATGATCCCCTTGTACTCAATGCACAACCTCATAGATCCGTATTTCATCTTAACAAAAAGGATATGTGATCCCCATGAAGAAAGACTAGGGATAATAAATCCCTTTTTACTCAATTACTCTAGTTGTTTTTTTAGTTCCACAAATTCCACTGTGGTCATTCTATAAGGGGTATTTGATATGGGCCTTGAACAAGGAATTAAATCAATGGAAAACTCAATTTATCGTTCCAGAGGATGTCCATTTATATCCTCTAGAAACACATCAACAAATTCTTGCACAATAGGTACGTCCTCTATTGGATCATTCCTTTCCTCAGCCATAGTTATTTCATTATCATCCTCCCCAATAATTAAATTTAGTAGATCTACTGGGGGTGGATCTAGATAAGAATATGGTGGTGATGTTTCTGCTCAAAAGATATGGTGCTTTTTATCATCACCGAGAATTGTAACCTCCTTCTTCTTATAATAAATTTTCTCATCATGGTCTGAAAGGAAATACATACCAATGATTATATCAAATTAAAAAATGGGTAGGATGATGATATCAGTAGATAAGGAACACTTATATGCCCTAATGGGAAATGATTCACTAAACTTTATTGCAATGATGCTTCTCTTAGGAGTTTTTACTAACAACTCCCTTGTTAAATCAAATTATAAATATCTAATTTTCTTAGAAAACTAGGAATATATGAAACAATTCAATGATCCAAAATCCAATAAATCATTGTCTAAACTTGAATAAACCATTAATTACCCGCCACAACATCTTTCAGAGCTTCAACCTCAGCAGTAGTGATCGCATAATCTTGGCCTTTCTCCACTCTCCTTTTATGAGGTAAGTTACCTTGGAATTTAAGACATTCATTTTAATAAAGTCCCTTTTCTCTACAATTGTTTCATTCAACATTGACAACCACTTTCCTCCCCTTGCAATCATGATCTTGTTGGCCTTTTCACCACACTTATAACACACTCGCATTCCCTTTAAGTAAGTACTAGGGTGTTTCTTCCAAAATTTACCACAGGATGGATATTCAACTTTTCCCTTATTCACCTTATTTCCATTTCTATAGTTTTCAATAGATCTCTTGTTATCTTGATTTTCTTTGAAGTCGTAAGACATAGAGAATTCCTTTTCTGTCTTGATAGTGCATGGGACAATATCTTCTTACGATGAGATGGATTGTGACACTAACGATCAATAGAGAAATGGATTTAAACAATCAAATAATTGATCAAACTTACTCCTTGGGTTATGTATATAATCTGTTCCATTCCTTGCTAACCTTGTAATGTTATTCTCATAATTTGCGACATTCTCATCCTGCTTTGTACTCATACTCAATAAGTATCTTTCCATATCCGCTCGATGGTCACGAGGAAAGTATTTTTATAGGAAAATAATGGTAAACTCCCTCCATTCTATATTGGATACTTCATCATCTTCCTTTGTGTTTACAATAAATGACCATCATTGATCTGCATCTCCCGTGAGGTGATAAACTGCCATGAAAACTTATTCCCTTTCGCTACTCCCCAATGCATGAAATATTCTCTCTAAGGAACTTATCTATTGCTTCATTACAAATGGATATGTAGTCCCATTGAATGTTGGTGGTTTTCCCTCATTAATCAGTCTAAAATTGATCCTCCACATTGGGTATTTGGGTGCTCCATACGGGTAAAGTTATTATTCATAACCTGAGTGAGTTGTTCCAGTATGGTGATAAGATGATCAGCACTAGTTCCATTACCAGATCTACTATAATTATCTTGAGTAGGAGGGAAATCCTTACATGGATTATGTGTGTTGATATAGTTTAAATTCCTTCCACTATACGCTATTTCTAAACAATGGCATCTTGTAACACCCCGACCCCAGCTACCCAGAGTCGGTGCATTAGTTCGTAACATTGGCATGATCACAAGAAAGATCAAATCCCGAAAGACCGATTGGTTTAGTAGCCTTGGAAACACTAGATATAATCATAAAGTTTTACATTACATTTCAAAGTGAAAAACTACTACAACAACAAAGTCTTCATATCCACACTATTAACCCCTCATAATATCCCATCAAGTCATTCATAATTTACTTCTTCACTACCTGGGGAAAATAAAACATAGAAAAGGGGTGAGCTCAAATGCCCAGTAAGGATAAAAATATAGCGGAACATTCAAAATAAACATAAACATTTAAGTCAATGAATTACTAAAACAAAAGCCTTTTAAAATTGAACTTCAACATAGTATGGCAAAAGTAAAATGAAATAATGCCATTTACTTGTTCACATGGACATTCTACTAATCGAATAATCACATGCAATATCAATAACCACTTTCATAATTATGGAATGCATAATGCTAAAAGTTAATTTCTTTGTCTAGGCCTCATCCCAAGACCTAGGGGTTACTTCTAACCGGAACCCAACCCGGAGTGCCTCTAATAACCGGACACCAACCCGGAGTGCCTCTAATAACCGGACACCAACCCGGAGTGCCTCTAATAACCGGACACCAACCCGGAGGGCATACTTTTACCAGTCCCTAACCTGGAGGGCTTACTTTAACCAGTCCCCAACCTGGAGGGCTTACTTTTACCAGTCCCCAACCTGGAGGGCTTACTTTTACCGGTCCCCAACCCGGAACATACTTGTTTAGCACATTCATCTGAAGAAAAGTTTGAAATATAACATAAACATTCGGATTAAAACTAGCATACGAAATGTCAATAGTTTCACCATAAACTATGAATGGTATAAAATAGCACATCGACAGTCAAACATATCACAAAACCTTCAATACAATATAGAAGTTTTGTATTATAATAAATCAACTTCAAATAAGCGTAAAATCCATTAAAGGATGTTGACATAGATGAAATCAAAACACTTTTTAGAGAAATATCTCTTTCTTTTTTTGAAATCATTTAAGAGCCATATAAAATAAAACATTTTCTTGGAAATATTCTTGTAAGCTTGTAAGGAAAGCTTTGACGATTTTATAACGGCGGAAAATAACCGCACCCGCCGTATAAGTAAAAAAAACATTCTTATCTCAATTCTGTCGAAAAGGTTAAAAAGGACCTTGTTTTGAAAACGACGGAAAGATTCCTTTATAAACCTCTTATAAAAATTCAAACAAGGGTATAAATGACTTTAACCCATATTCTTGTAAATAGTAAAAATGTTTTGAAATACATTTCGAAGAAACATGGATGTGGATGATAAAGAGATCCCAGTAGATTATTACGTATAATACAACCTCGGATAATGAAGAGATTGTGAAATAACCCTTACCTTGTACTTTTCCTTGGTTGGGGTAGGTTATCCTCATGTATAATGGTGAAATAATTGTTATTAAATTATACAAGAATCATATATATTAATATGATATCATATATGATCTTTTAACATTGATTTGTTAATAATATCTTAGAATTATCGTCGTTTAGGGTGATAATCGATTCGTTCTTCTTAAATGTTTGGTTACGTAAGACATGTTTGAAATGGATAGATTATATCCTATTCATAATCAGAATTATATTAACATTATTTTTAACCCCAAAATGAGAATAAGACTTGAATGGATATGACGGAGAATGAATCTTATCGCGTTCGTGGAGACGGTAGTCCGTACGTACGCACGAACGCTACTTCCATTTAATTTTTATTTTAAAAGAATCGAATCCAAATGATACATAGGTATATTACTATTCCAGTATAATATAATATTTTATATATGTTACTTAAGTTCATTAACACCATCCTTTATATGTTCCATGTGTGGTATGAACGAGTCATATCATTTTAAGGGGGCGGTAGTCCGCACTTCCTCAAATGAAATTATCGTATGTATATACAACATGAAACAAATAATGGTATGAAATAAAATGGAATTACAGAAGCTTATATATAAAATATATATCATTAATATCATATTTAATTACAGTGCCATCATAATGGCCACCATGAGAGGTGGTAAGATGTATTTGAACAATCATCGTTTCGTGAGGCGTTAGTTTTCCATCCACAGAAACATTATGTTCATCATCCATTAGATGGAGTTGTGTGTATGTGTAGTTTGAATCCTTCTTATAACAATATCCTAGTATATTGAGGATACTGGTGTTGTTACAAAATAAAGGAAATAAAAAGATTTTGGGGGTTGGAGAAGCAAAATAATTGAAAATAATTTAAGAGAAATCGTTACCTTTAATTTAGGTAACTCACTTTGGTTGGAACAAAAGGACTTATTGAAATGATTTCTGCCTAAGGGGAAGCTTCAAGTAGTAGGAGAGGGATGTGGGGAGCTTAGTTGGGAAGAGTTTGGACGGGCCAAGTGGCTTGAGAGGTGTGAGGAAAAGAGAAGGTGGAGTGCCCTTTTATAAGAGGGGTGAGGGGCACCTTTGGAAAAGCTAGAAATATTAATTTATAATAAATTCATATTCGGTTTCCAAAGGCTCCAAAGTTGACTATTCAAAGTATGAGGTGGGGATAGGTCGAAAACAACTCATCCAATAGAATTTAGACAGGTTTGGGTACTTATATTAACCTTATCTTTAAGTATTAACTCTAAGTTAATTAGTTTCACTTTTACAATGTCTCTTTGTATTTTTATATAATATGGTTAATAAACTTACTATATACATCCAAGCGACCCCCAAGTGGTCCATTAATGATTAACCTATCCTTATATAAGTCTCTTGGCCGAACCTTAGATTTTTAGGAATTTAATATCAATTAATAATATAATATTTGTTTTAAAAACTCTTTTATGTCAATTTTGACACTATTCAATAGTTGATTTTTGTGAAACTCATAACAGATTGATTACTTCGAAAAAAGTCAATTAAATCAATCCTAATATATCATATTATCCTAGAAAATTAGTTTAATTCATTAAAAGTTTCATATTATATTTATTTGGGTATTTATAATATCAATTATGTTAATTTTTTACTATTTTAGTAATTACTGCATCATCATTGTGTCATAAATAAAATAAATTATTTAATGTCTAAAAATTATAAATAAAACATAATTATGTTGGAAATCTTTTTAGCTTTCTTATGAATATTTATAATCGAAAATAAAACATGTATAACCCTATGTAAAAATTGTTCTTCTAAAAGATGTAAACTTATGCCATTTTTATTTTTATTTTAACTTTATTAATATAATGTGTCCCTACCACATACAAGTGGCTCCAAGGGGTCCCCAAATTGACCCAAGGATGCCCATGGTCGGGTATGGGTCCACCAATAAGGTTAGTACACGTTTTAGGGTAATTTTGTATTATTATAATATTATTTTTTTAACCCTTATTTACCGGATTTACCCTTTAACCATGGTAAATAAAATATTTACCGCAGTAATTATTCAAAATGTCTAAAAAAAAAGTTACCTATTTACAAAATTTGAACATCCTGATTCAAAATATGGAATCCATTTTTCTAAATTCAAAACACAGAAGTGGCAGAAATTAATTTAAAATTAATTCCCGCTGTCAAAACAAAAAGCGTGTTTTTAAGAGATAATAACTATCAAAAGATTGACAGTTGTTTATGTTTGGTTTAATTGTAAAATTATGTCCAATGACCAACATTATATTAAATGGTAAAAATATATTCTAAATATACTTTAAAACCACTCAAATTCATAATTTATCACTATTAATTATTCTGATTAAAAAAGTTGTTTTTAATTAAAATTTAGTAATTTTCACTATTCATCAAAATATGAAAGTTATCCGAAAAGTACCAAAATTTCACCCTAGACTAATTTCGATATTCCGAATCCAAAGATGAAGTCCATTTTGAAATATAAAATATATATGATTTCAAAAATTAGGTATTACTATTCACAACGGCTAGTTTAATTAGTTGTGGTGTGTGTTAGAACTCAAGGTTGCGTACAACACACGCTACTATTTTATTCAAAGGAAAGCGTACCGTGGAAGCTTGGGATGTTTCATTTTAAATTTTTTGATGTCTCCATTTAGTCAAAAAGTTTAAAATATTGTATTTAAAAAGGTTTCACTATCAAAAGTTGATAAAAGTGTAATACTGAAAATGAATATGTTCTTGCATTATGACTAAGAAACTCATAATATGGATTCTAAAATTATAAGGATTATATAAAGTTAAAAATGTAGTTATTTCTATTCATGACCTCTTTTAATGGCTTTTTTTTGGGTAAGTCATGGTGCAATTGAACTCGGTGTTGCGTGTAGTGCAAGTTATTGAATTATTTTGAAGAAATAACACACTATGAAATCTTGGGGTGTTACATTCTCCCCTCCTTCAATAAATTGCGTCCTCGCAATTTGAAATTGTTCTTCGAAAATAACAGGTTGAAAATAGATAATATATTTGTGGGAAAACCCACATCGGAAATTGGGTTACTAAAATTTAGTCTTAATATGAGGAAAAGAGAAATTAAAGGGTCACCACCAAATTATGATCTTGATTAGGAGAACATTGGTGGCAATTAGAGACATATAATCGGAGGAAAAACGTAAATATTTATAGGTAGTGATTGAGGTCATCAATCACAAACAAGTGTATAATTGAGGTCCTTAAATTCATCAATCTATGATGATTTGAAATACCATCGGTTCAACAAAACATAGGGTATTAGGATAACACATTTTTGATGTTTCAAAATATCCTAGTTGAAATCCCACATCGAAAAATGAATTAATGAGGCCTCTATTTAAAATAAAGAGTCGAAAGTATGAAGATTACCGAAAATAACACATACTAGGGTTCCATGTAGGAAAATATGGATATGGAAGAAAAATCTAAGCATCAATTATCGGATGGAGAGTGGTAGAGAACATGGCTTTGAAAAGGCCAACAGTCCCAAAGCCATAAATTAGTGATGATTTAAGGTACCATCTAGGAAAACATTTTTGTTCTAAGTTGCATTTATTAATATTGAGGAATTTATTTATGAGATTGGCTAAGATCATAAGGAGATATACTTACTTTATAATTAGAGTTTTATCCATTAATAAATTTCTACCACAGAACCATCTTTCACTCTAAAAGATAATAGAATGTAAAAAAATTCTATTTACACTATTCGTATAGGGTTCCAAAATAAACGAATTTATAATTCATCTACAAGATCTTTTAATAAAAACTACATTATTTAATCCAGGACATCTTGTGGGCCAGTGGTAGGTGATACACCCTTGTCGCCCTTCGGTTGCAGGTTCAAGTCTCGCAGCCTTGCCGGACGCGACGGGTTGCCGCCCGACCTCCGGGTTTTCCTTTTATGGTAATCCAAAATAATCCAAACTAGAACTATCCAAAATACTTCTGTCCAAACTCACAGTCCAACATTTATAAGGAAGGTAAACATAATATAGATCCTTTTTACCCCACAATAGCATATGAATACCTTCATCTTGTATTCTTTTAATAAACTGAAACATCTTGAATTACCATATTCCTTATTGATTACATTCATGATCCCTTATTCCATATAGAAAGCTGGATATACTTCATTAATCCAAAAATGTTTTAAACCCCAACAATGATGGAATATACAAATCATTAATCAGTTCCAGGGTAGTCAAGAATATCCAATATAATTTATCCAAAACAATCACATATTATTCCAAAATCACTACCTCAGTATCAGAACTATATTATGATTTATCATTCTCTCAACCATATATTTTCAAAAAATTTATCCTGCTATTGAGTCACTTTTCTTTGTTCCACACAATCTCAAGTCCTTAATGAAATAGTACTGCAGTACAATCCTTATATACTCCATAATTATTGTAACAAGTACGTTGTTGATACAACACTCAATTGACATAATCAACATAAGAACTCTAATCATTCCTCTTTATCTGTGGTAGTATCATAACTTGATTATTATCCAATAACATCTTTTGCGGTATAGTCTGATGACTGGGACATAGGTTCGCGTAGTGTCCAAACTCCTTGCAAATGAAGCATTGTACATTTAAAACCATTTTCTTACCCTTGCAGTCACGTACTTTGTGCCCTTTTCCTCCACACTTATTACAAACTCTCATTCCTTTCAGGCAAGTTCCAGGGTGTTTCTTTCCACAGTTACCACATATGGGAAAATTCTTCTTTTCCATTTTCCCTTTATCCATCATTCTCTCTTCCATCCTTTTCTTCTCTTGCTTCCCTTCAAAGCCATAGGACTCAGTAAACTCTTTACTTATCTTATCAACACATGATATTATTTCTTCATATGATGATAATATATGCGAGACTATTTCTCTTGTAAATTCTGGCTTAAGACTATAAAATATATGATCCTTCTTTCTCTTTGTATCATCTGCATTGCTAGAGTTCTCATTCCTTCTACTGGGCGCCATTTCTAAACAATGGCATAAACTAGATCAGTTTATGAATCAAAATACATAATCCAATACTTATAAAACACTTAACATAAATTGAACTATTTATGGATATAATCCATAATCATAAAAATGTTTTCTTTAAGGATGTATATACTCATAATCCCTTCATAATGGTTTGTAAAGAAAATGAGAATTATCCTAAGCATATCCCCCGGGAGTGTCGTAACCAAGAGTGCAGCAAGGCCCGTTGTCGTGCACCAGTTCCCGTTCGAGTCTAGCTCAAAGCGGTGTTTTCGGGTTTTACCCCTAGGTACATCTGTGCCAGAGCCGCCTCTACCTGCTCGTATCCAGACAGGGATGTATTTCTCGGAAAACTCACAAAATCTCTACAACACCAAAATTCTAGGAAGTTCTTCTATACTAATCCTCAAAGTTCATCTTAGGTCTACGTGCTCTAATCAGAGTTTATCTAAATCTAGCTTCCAAGGTTTGTACTAAACTTCCTCTGATACCAACTGTAACGCCCCGACCCCAGCTACCCAGAGTCGGTGCATTAGTTCGTAACATTGGCATGATCACAAGAAAGATCAAATCCCGAAAGACCGATTGGTTTAGTAGCCTTGGAAACACTAGATATAATCATAAAGTTTTACATTACATTTCAAAGTGAAAAACTACTACAACAACAAAGTCTTCATATCCACACTATTAACCCCTCATAATATCCCATCAAGTCATTCATAATTTACTTCTTCACTACCTGGGGAAAATAAAACATAGAAAAGGGGTGAGCTCAAATGCCCAGTAAGGATAACAATATAGCGGAACATTAAAAATAAGCATAAACATTTAAGGCAATGAATTACTAAAACAAAAGCCTTTTAAAATTGAACTTCAACATAGTATGGCAAAAGTAAAATGAAATAATGCCATTTACTTGTTCACATGGACATTCTACTAATCGAATAATCACATGCAATATCAATAACCACTTTGATAATTATGGAATGCATAATGCTAAAAGTTAATTTCTTTGTCTAGGCCTCATCCCAAGACCTAGGGGTTACTTCTAACCGGAACCCAACCCGGAGTGCCTCTAATAACCGGACACCAACCCGGAGTGCCTCTAATAACCGGACACCAACCCGGAGTGCCTCTAATAACCGGACACCAACCCGAAGGGCATACTTTTACCAGTCCCTAACCTGGAGGGCTTACATTAACCAGTCCCCAACCTGGAGGGCTTACTTTTACCAGTCCCCAACCTGGAGGGCTTACTTTTACCGGTCCCCAACCCGGAACATACTTGTTTATCACATTCATCTGAAGAAAAGTTTGAAATATAACATAAACATTCGGATTAAAACTAGCATACGAAATGTCAATAGTTTCACCATAAACTATGAATGGTATAAAATAGCACATCGACAGTCAAACATATCACAAAACCTTCAATACAATATAGAAGTTTTGTATTATAACAAATCAACTTCAAATAAGCGTAAAATCCATTAAAGGATGTTGACATAGATGAAATCAAAACACTTTTTAGAGAAATATCTCTTTCTTTTTTTGAAATCATTTAAGAGCCATATAAAATAAAACATTTTCTTGGAAATATTCTTGTAAGCTTGTAAGGAAAGCTTTGACGATTTTATAACGGCGGAAAATAACCGCACCCGCCGTATAAGTAAAAAAAACATTCTTATCTCAATTCTGTCGAAAAGGTTAAAAAGGACCTTGTTTTGAAAACGACCGAAAGATTCCTTTATAAACCTCTTATAAAAATTCAAACAAGGGTATAAATGACTTTAACCCATATTCTTGTAAATAGTAAAAATGTTTTGAAATACATTTCGAAGAAACATGGATGTGGATGATAAAGAGATCCCAGTAGATTATTACGTATAATACAACCTCGGATAATGAAGAGATTGTGAAATAACCCTTACCTTGTACTTTTCCTTGGTTGGGGTAGGTTATCCTACTGTATAATGGTGAAATAATTGTTATTAAATTATACAAGAATCATATATATTAATATGATATCATATATGATCTTTTAACATTGATTTGTTAATAATATCTTAGAATTATCGTCGTTTCGGGTGATAATCGATTCGTTCTTCTTAAATGTTTGGTTACGTAAGACATGTTTGAAATGGATAGATTATATCCTATTCATAATCAGAATGATATTAACATTATTTTTAACCCCAAAATGAGAATAAGACTTTAATGGATATGACGGAGAATGAATCTTATCGCGTTCGTGGAGACGGTAGTCCGTACGTACGCACGAACGCTACTTCCATTTAATTTTTATTTTAAAAGAATCGAATCCAAATGATACATAGGTATATTACTATTCCAGTATAATATAATATTTTATATATGTTACTTAAGTTCATTAACACCATCCTTTATACGTTCCATGTGTGGTATGAACGAGTCATATCATTTTAAGGGGGCGGTAGTCCGCACTTCCTCAAATGAAATTATCGTATGTATATACAACATGAAACAAATAATGGTATGAAATAAAATGGAATTACAGAAGCTTATATATAAAATATATATCATTAATATCATATTTAATTACAGTTCCATCATAATGGCCACCATGAGAGGTGGTAAGATGTATTTGAACAATCATCGTTTCGTGAGGCGTTAGTTTGCCATCCACAGAAACATTATGTTCATCATCCATTAGATGGAGTTGTGTGTATGTGTAGTTTGAATCCTTCTTATAAAAATATCCTAGTATATTTAGGATACTGGTGTTGTTACAAAATAAAGGAAATAAAAAGATTTTGGGGGTTGGAGAAGCAAAATAATTGAAAATAATTTAAGAGAAATCGTTACCTTTAATTTAGGTAACTCACTTTGGTTGGAACCAAAGGACTTATTGAAATGATTTCTGCCTAAGGGGAAGCTTCAAGGAGGAGGAGAGGGATGTGGGGAGCTTAGTTGGGCAGAGTTTGGACGAGCCAAGTGGCTTGAGAGGTGTGAGGAAAAGAGAAGGAGGAGTTCCCTTTTATAAGAGGGGTGAGGGGCACCTTTGGAAAAGCTAGAAATATTAATTTATAATAAATTCATATTCGGTTTCCAAAGGCTCCAAAGTTGACTATTCAAAGGATGAGGTGGGGATAGGTCGAAAACAACTCATCCAATAGAATTTAGACAGGTTTGGGTACTTATATTAACCTTATCATTAAGTATTAACTCTAAGTTAATTAGTTTCACTTTTACAATGTCTCTTTGTATTTTTATATAATATGGTTAATAAACTTACTATATACATCCAAGAGACCCCCAAGTGGTCCATTAATGATTAACCTATCCTTATATAAGTCTCTTGGCCGAACCTTAGATTTTTAGGAATTTAATATCATTTAATAATATAATATTTGTTTTAAAAACTCTTTTATGTCAATTTTGACACTATTAAATAGTTGATTTTTGTGAAACTCATAACAGATTGATTACTTCGAAAAACGTCAATTAAATCAATCCTAATATATCATATTATCCTAGAAAATTAGTTTAATTCATTAAAAGTTTCATATTATATTTATTTGGGTATTTATAATATCAATTATGTTAATTTTTTACTATTTTAGTAATTACTGCATCATCATTGTGTCATAAATAAAATAAATTATTTAATGTATAAAAATTATAAATAAAACATCATTATGTTGGAAATCTTTTTAGATTTCTAATGAATATTTATAATCGAAAATACAACATGTATAACCCTATGTAAAAATTGTTCTTCGAAAAGATGTAAACTTATGCCATTTTTATTTTTATTTTAACTTTATTAATATAATGTGTCCCTACCACATACAAGTGGCTCCAAGGGGTCCCCAAATTGACCCAAGGATGACCATGGTCGGGTATGGGTCCACCAATAAGGTTAGGACACGTTTTAGGGTAATTTTGTATTATTATAATATTATTTTTTTAACCCTTATTTACCGGATTTACCCTTTAACCATGGTAAATAAAATATTTACCGCAGTAATTATTCAAAATGTCTAAAAATAAAAGTTACCTATTTACACAATTTGAACATCCTGATTCAAAATATGGAATCCATTTTTCTAAATTCAAAACACAGAAGTGGCAGAAATTAATTTAAAATTAATTCCCGCTGTCAAAACAAAAAGCGTGTTTTTAAGAGATAATAACTATCAAAAGATTGACAGTTGTTTATGTTTGGTTTAATTGTAAAATTATGTCCAATGACCAACATTATATTAAATGGTAAAAATATATTCTAAATATACTTTAAAACCACTCAAATTCATAATTTATCACTATTAATTATTCTGATTAAAAAAGTTGTTTTTAATTAAAATTTAGTAATTTTCACTATTCATCAAAATATGAAAGTTATCCGAAAAGTACCAAAATTTCACCCTAGACTAATTTCGATATTCCGAATCCAAAGATGAAGTCCATTTTGAAATATAAAAAATATATGATTTCAAAAATTAGGTTTTACTATTCACAACGGCTAGTTTAATTAGTTGTGGTGTGTGTTAGAACTCAAGGTTGCGTACAACACACGCTACTATTTTATTCAAAGGAAAGCGTACCGTGGAAGCTTGGGATGTTTCATTTTAAATTTTTTGATGTCTCCATTTAGTCAAAAAGTTTAAAATATTGTATTTAAAAAGGTTTCACTATCAAAAGTTGATAAAAGTGTAATACTGAAAATGAATATGTTCTTGCATTATGACTAAGAAACTCATAATATGGATTCTAAAATTATAAGGATTATATAAAGTTAAAAATGTAGTTATTTCTATTCATGACCTCTTTTAATGGCTTTTTTTTTGGGTAAGTCATGGTGCAATTGAACTCGGTGTTGCGTGTAGTGCAAGTTATTGAATTATTTTGAAGAAATAACACACTATGAAATCTTGGGGTGTTACACATCTAATAGATTAGTTTAAAAACCGCAATACATAATTACGAACTTGTAAAACAATTAACATAAATTGAACAGTTTATGGATATAATCCATAATCATAAAAATGTTTTCTTTGAATAATTATATACTCATAAACCCTTAATAATGTTTTTAAATAAAATGAGAATTATCGTAAGCATATCCCCCCAGAGTGTCGTAACCAATAGTGCAGCAAGGCCTATTGTCGTGCACTAGTTCTCGTTCGAGTCTAGCTAAAAGTGGTGTTTTCAAGTTTTACCCCTAGGTACATCTGTGCTAGATCAGCCTCTACCTTCTCATATCAAGACAATGATTTATTACTTAGAAAACTCCCAAAATGTCTATAGTACTGAACTTCTTGGATGTTATTCTATAAGAATCCTCAAAGTCTATCTTAGGGTTGTGATTTATAATCAGAGTATTTTTAAATCTAGTTTCCATGGTTTTTAATAATATTCCTATGATAAGAACTATAACACCCCGACCCCATTTACCTAGAGTCAGTGCATTGTTACATAACATTGGCATGATACAAGGAATCATGTCCCAAAATACTGACCAGTTTAGTTCCCTTGGAAGTACTAGACACATTCATAAGATTTACATTACATCATGAAATAAAAACATCGACAACATTTTTTCACCTTTAAACACACATATATCCTATCCCTATCCCTGTAGGTAAACCATTAAATACTTATTCACATCCCGGGAAAAATAAAACCCAGAAAGGGGTGAGCTCAGATGCTCAATAAGGATAATAATATTAGAAAAACATTCATAAATAATCATAAACATTTAAAGAAATGTATAAGACTAAAACAAAAGACTTTTAAACATAAATATCAACATAATATGGAAAATATAAGATCAAATAACTCCATTTACTTATTCACATGGATATTCTAATATTCGAATAATCACATGTAATTTCAATATCAATTTCATAATGATGGAATGCATAATGCAAGACTTTATAGCCACATAGTCAAGGCCTTGTGCCAATACTAAAAATAAGATTTTTCCAAGGCCTTATTCCAAGACACTAGTTTCTCTAATGAGACCTATATATGCATCGATGAGCTAGATCAGTCTCCACCCATCAGTTACTATGCCCAATGCATTCCTCATATGAAAATCTTTAAACACAACATAAACATTCATATTAAAACTAGCATACAAAATTTCAATACTTTATCCATAAAACCTAAATGTTATAAAAATAACACATCCACAATAAAACATATCACAAAACCATCATTACAATATGGAAGCTTTTCATTATAATAAATCAACTTCAAATAAGCTCACAATCCATCAAAGGATGTTGACATTGATGCAATCAAAACTTTTTTTAGAGAAATATCTCTTTCTATTTTGAAATCCTTTAATAGTAATATAATTATAAAAAAAACATTTAATTTGAAAATATTCTTATAAGATTGTAAGGTAATCTTCGATGATGTTATAATGGCGGAAAATAGCCGCAGCAACCATATAAGTTAAAAAAACATTCTTACCTTAATTTTCTCGAAAAGGTCATAAATTAGCTTATTTGGAGAATGACAAAAAGATTCATCTCAAAACATATAAGGTCAAATAATTGTATAAATGACTTTAAACCAATGTATAGTAAATAGAAAAATGTTTTAAATACATTTTCAAGAAAACATAGATGTGCATGATAAAGAGGGATCACTAGATACTTACGTAAAAACAACCTCAGATAATAAAGAGATTTTAAAATTAACCCTTACCTTGTACTTTTCCTTGGTCGAGGGTACGTTAAATTATTTTATAATAGTTAAATCATTGTTATTAAATTATACAAGAACCATATACGTGAATATGATATCATATATGATATTTTAATATTTATTTTTTAATAATATTTTAGTAGTATAATCATTTTGGGTGTTAACTGATTTCTTTTCCTTTATATGCTTGGGTTACGTAAGCCATGTTTTTTATGAATATGATTTATTTGATTCATATAAATAATTATATTATGTTCATAATCATTATTTTGAATCATAAAATGGAAATTATTCTAGAATGGCTAAGATGGGCAATGAATCTTATCGCGTTTGTGTTGACGGTAATCCCTACATACGCACGAGGGACAATATCATTATATTGATGGTGAAATTATATGTAATTTTATGGTATATCATATATAAAGAACCATTTACATGTTATGTTTTTTATTTACATTAGTTATACTCATTATTATTCCCATCCAAATAATGATGTGTTTTAATAACAAACTACCCCACGATGTGGAGACGGTAATCCATACGTACGCATGTATGGTGATGTTGTCATTTGTTGGATGGATAGAATAATGAATATGGTTTTAACATATTTAGAATAACATAAAATAATGTAGAAGGTACTGGATTTATTATTTTGTCATGATAACAAAAAAGAAATATGAAGTGGGAGAAGAAAAGAACTTGAAAGAGGGTGGTGAAATTATTATCTCAACTTCGGGTGTTTCCTTTTGATTTGATTAAAAGGGATCTATATGTTGGCTTTATAACAAAATTAAGGCCTCTAGGTTGAAGTGAGAGATGTTGGGAGGATATTTGGGTAGGGTTTGGCTGAATCAAATGGCTTTGGAGGTGTGAAATTAAGAGAATGGGATGTTCCCTTTTATAAGAGAGGCGAGGGTCACTTTAGGAAAAGTTTGCAATATTATTTTATAATAAAATCATTTTCAGTTTCTAATGGCTCAAAAATGAACTATTTATAAGATAAGGTGGGGATGGGTCGAAAACCTATCAACCAATAGGTTTTAGATAGGTTTAGGTCATCATTCTAACCTTATCTTTTAGAATCAACTCTTAGTTAAATAGTTTGACATTTTCCATATCTCTTTTTATTTTTATATTATATGGTTAATAAACTTACTATAATAAGGAAATAGAACCACATTTGGTCCATTATAAATATATATATATCCTTATCTAAGTTAGTTTTCTGAACATTATATTTTTAGGAATATTATATCAATTAATAATATAGTATTTGTTTTAAAAACTCAATTATGTCAATTTTGACACTATTGGGTATTTGATTTTTTGAAATCCATAAAACTTTATCACATAGAATAAATTTTTTTTAACCAACACTAACATGTAATATTAACCTAGAAAAATAGTGTAATTCATTAGAAGTGTAACACCCCGAACCTTTTTACCTAGAGTCGGTGCATTATTACATAAGATTGCCATGATCACAAAAGGTCAAGTCTCGAAAGAATAACTAGTTTAGTAGCCTTGGAAATACTTGATACATTCATAAGTTTTACATTACATTATAAAATGAAAAACTAAAACAATATAGTCTCCATAGTCCACACTCATATACCTTATACTATCCCTATAGGTCAGTAATAATATACTTCTTCGCATCCTGGAAAAAATAAAACTTAGAAAGGGGTGAGCTCAGATGCTCCGTAAGGATAACAATATAGAGGAAACATTCATAAATAAGCCTAAACATTTAAGTAAATATAAGAATTAAAAAAATACTTTTAAACTTAAACTTCATAATAATATGGAAATGATGAAATCAAATAATGACATTTACTTATTCACATGGATATTCTACTAGTCGAATAATCACATGAAATATCAATTGCCACTTTCATAATGATGTAATGCATAATTCTAGAATTCATAACCACATAGTCAAAGTCTTGTGCCAAGACTAAAAAAAATATTTTTTGAAGGCCTTTTTCCATGAAACTATTTTGTCTCATGAGACCTACTGATGCATCGAGGAGCTATAGCGGCCTCCACCTATCACGTACTAAGTTCAATGCATTCCTCATTTGAAAAGGTTTAAACATAACATAAACATTCGTATTAAAACTAGCATAAAAAATTTCATCACATTATCCATAAATCCTGAATGGTATAAAAATAACACATCCACAGTCAAACATATCACAAAACCATCATTACAATATGGAAGTTTTGCATCATAATAAATAAACTTCAAATAAGCTCACAATCATTCAAAGGATGTTGACATTGATGAAATCAAAATTTTTTTAGAGAAATATCTCTTTATATTTTGAAATCCTTTAATTGTCATATATTTATAAAAGAAAACATTTATTTTGAAAATATTCTTATAATCTTGTAATGGAAACTTCGAAGATGTTATAACAGCAAAAATTATCCGCACCCGCCGTATAGGTTAAAAAACATTTATACATAATTTTGTCGAAAAGGTCATAAGGTACCTTGTTTGGAAAACGATGGAAAGATTCTTTTAAAACAATTTTATAAAAAGAAAAAAAGGGTAAAAATTACTTTAACCCATTGTATAGTGAATAGTAAAAATGTTTTGGAATTTTTTTTTGAGAAACATGGATGTGGATGATAAAGAGGTCCTAGTGGATAATTACGTAAAAACAACCTCGGATAATAAAGAGATTGTTAAATTAACCCTTACCTTGTAATTTTACTTAATTGAGGGTAGGTTAACCACCTGTATAATGGTGAAATAATTGTTATTAAATTATGAAAGAACCATATACATTAATATGATATCATATATGATATTCTAATATTTCTTTTTAATGATATTTTACTATTATCATCATTTTGGGTGTTAAATGATTCGTTTTCCTTTACATTATTGGTTACGTAAGCAATGTTTGTTATGGATAGGATGTATTTGATTCATATATAGAATGATATTATGTTTCAAAAACATTATTTTTAATCATAAAATGAAAATTATACTAGAATGATTACGATGGGGAATGAATCTCATTGCGTTCGTGGAGACGGTAATCCGTACGTATACACGAGCGACAATATCATCATTTTGATATTAAAATAATATATAATTTGATGGTATATCATATAAAAATAATAATTATCATGTTATATGTATTATTTAAATTATTTATACTCATTATTATACCCATCCAAATGAAAATGTGTTTGAATAACAAACTACACCACGACGTGGAGACGATAATCTGCACGTACACACGTATGGTGACTTTGTCATTTATAGGATGGATATAATAATGAATATGGTTGTACCATTATTATAATAACATTAAAGTATATATAAGATACTTTAGTTATTATTTTAGAATGGAAACAACAAATAAAGAAGAAGTGGAAGAAGAATGGAACTTGAAAGAGGTAATGAAATATTTACCTCTTCTTGGGGTTCTTCATTTTGATTTGATAAAAAGGGCTCCATAAGTTGGATTCTGACTAAAGGATGACCTCTAATATGAAGGTATGACAGTTTATAGGGTATTATGGTAGGTTTTGGCTGAGAAAAAATGCTTTGGAGGTGTGAAATTAAGAGATGAGGATGTGCCCTTTTATTAGAGAGGTGAGGGTCACTTTAGGAAAAGCTTGAAATATTATTTTATAATAAAATAAGTTTTGTTTTCTAATTCATCCAAAATAAATTATTTAATGTATAAGGTTGGGATGTGTCATAAAACTCTCAAATAATAGGATTTAGATAGGTTTAGGTCATCATATTAACCTTATCTTTGATATTTAACTCTTAGTTAAATAGTTTGACATTTACCATATCTCTTTGTATTTTTATATTATATGGTTAATAAACCTACTATAAACTTCCAAGATAACCTCAAGTGGTTAATTAATGTCATATATAATATTATTTAAGACCTTTTTTGTAACCTTATATTTATAGTAATAGAATATCAATTAATAATATAATATTAGTTTAAAAATCTCTTTTATGTCAATTTTGAAACTATTGGGTATTTTGTTTTTGTTAAATTCATAAAAACATTATTACTTTAAAAAAATTCATTTAATCAACCTTAACTTATCATATTAACTAATATAATTAGTGTAATTCATTAAAAGTCTCAAATTAAATTTATTTGGATATTTATAATATCAATTATTTTAATATTTCATTAATAAAGTAATTACTGCATCATCATTGTGTCACTAATAAATTTAATTATATAATGTCTAAAAATTATAAATAAAATAATATTATGTAGGAAATATTTTTATATTTCTAATGAATATTTATAGTCAATTTTATCTTATGTATAACCTCATATTAAAAATAGTTTAGTTATTAAACATTGATTTTAACTCTTTTAACTCTTCTTTGAATAAAATAATAATAAATTTCCTTATCTAATCCAAGTGGACCTAAAGGATCATATTTTATTCATAAATGTTTTTTGGTCGAATTACAGTTATCCAATAGAATTAGAAAATGTGTTAGGGTAATTATGATATCATTTTTACCCTTAATTACCATATTTACTTTTAACCGTGGTAAATAAAAGTAAAAAATACTATTCACAAAAATATTATTTTCATATTATTGAACCAAAATTTTCATACTGATATTAACCATTTATCTAGGATTTTTTGAATTCAACTCACAGTTGCAGTAAAATTATGTTTTATACAAATTTGCAAATGCTCCTAGGAGGTGGGTAAAAGACAGTAAATAGTTCGATAAAATTTAATATATCTAAACTTATTATAAAATGACTCTAAAAAATTACCTTGAACATATATATGTATTATATATATATTTTTAAATAAAATAAATTAAAATAAATAAATAATTATTTAAATAAAATGTCAGTTTTAACTAATAATGTAGTGTTTTTCACTATTCATCAAAAATTGAATGCTTTGAGAAAAATTCAAAAAATATACCCTAAGATAATTTCGATATTCCGAATCCAAAAATGAAGTCCATTTTGAAAGATAAAATTTATAAAATTTAAAATTTGGGTATTACTATTCCAAACTGCTAGTTTGATTGGTCGCGGTGTGTTAGAATCTCGATGTTCTGTACAATGCAAGCTATTACATTATTCAAAGGGAAACGTACTATGGAAGCATGGGGTGTTACATTCTTCTATCCTTAAAATAATTTCATCCTAGAAATTTCTATAATACTACCGCACAAAAAGATTCGGGTGGTTCTTTATCATGAGTTCCTCTGGTTCCCACGTTGCATCTTCCATCTTATGGTTTCTCCATAGAACATTTACCAGACGAGTCATCCGGATTCTCAGCACTTGTTCCCTTGTATCATGAATTTTGAAAGGCTATTCATAATAAGAGAGATTAGGTTCCAGTTCAATTTCTTCATATGTGAGTACATGCGTTGGGTTAGGCATGTATTTTCTCAACAGTGATACATGGAACACATCATGAACTTTGGAGAGACTTGGAGGCATTTCCAAAAGATAATCTATATCACCAATTCTTTCTAGAATATAGAAAGGTATGATGTACCTGGTACTCAATTTACTCTTCTTACTGAATAGTATAACACCCTTCCATGGAGATAATTTCAAGAAAACATGGTCTCATACTTGAAATTCTGAATCCTTCCTTCAGTTATCAGCAGAGTTATTTTGCCTACTTTGGGATGCTTTGATGTGGATTAGGATAACCTTCTCATTTTCCATTTTTTCCTCAACAAATTCTGGGCCTACGAGTTTTCTTTCACCAACATCATCCCAACAAGTTGGTGAGCGACATCTCTTTCCATATAACACTTCTTATGGTTCCATCTAAATACTTGAATGGAAGCTATTATTATAGGAAAATTCTACTAGAGGTAAATATTGATCCCACATACTTTGAATGTCAATTGAGAAAGACATCAACATGAATTATAATGTTTGAATAGTCCGTTCTGATTGTCCATAAGTTTGAGGGTGGTAGACAGTGCTCAAACAAAGTTTAGTATCCAGGGATTTCTGACGATTTTTCCAGAATCATGATGTAAAATGGGGATCACGATTAGAAAAAATCGATAAGGGTACTCCATGAAGTCTTACAACTTCATTAATATATAGTCTTTCTAGATGTTCAAGTGGTAAATCTTCTCTTATAACAGGAAAATCTGATGGCTTGGTAAGATGGTCAAGAATGACCAACATTTCATTATTCTTTCTAGGAGTCTTTGGTAGCCCCATGACAAAGTCCATCGTAATATTATCCCATTTCCACTCAGGTATGGGAAGAGATTTTATGACTCCTCTAGGATGTTGTCTTCCTACTTTCACTTGTTCAAAAACCTTACATTATAACATAGAATCAACAATCTCCGTCTTCATTTTTTCCCACAAAAAATGTTCCTTCAAATATCTATACATCTTAGTGCTACATGGGTGTATAGAGAAATTGGAGCTATGAGCATTATCCAACAATTTCTTTTTTAGATCAAGTAAATTGGGAACACAAAGTCTCTTCCCAAATTTCAAAATTCCATCTTCATATACAAAGTCACTCAATCTCCCATTAATCACATCTTTTATCAACTTTTGAAACTCCTCATCATCGGTCTGAGAACTTTTTATCCTTTCTAGTAAATATGGTTTGGAAACCATTTGAAAAAGTATTGATGTTTTTCCTTCCATGATTATTCCCATATCTATTTTCACTAGATCTATGAAAATAGGATCCCTTTAAACTCTCATCTTGTTCAAAACTCCATGATCCTTTCTAATTAAATCATCTTCCACCTTATTTTCCTTCCCTGAGTGGTAGTGTAGTGTGAAATCATAATCCTTGAGTAGTTCAATACACCGCCTTTGCCTCATGTTGATTTCTTTTTGTGAGAAAATATACTTAAAACTCTTGTGATCAGTATTAATCTCACATTTTCACCATAGGGACAGTGTCTCCATATTATCAGAGTAAAGATTACAGATTCTAACTCAAGATCGTGAGTAGGATAGTTTTTCTCATGAATTTTTAGCTGTCGTAATGCATAGGTAATTACACTATCATTCTGCATAAGGACACAACCAAGTCCTTTCTGTGAAGCATCACTATAAATAAAAAACTCATTGTTCCCTGATGGGAGACTCCGGATAGGATCATTGACTAATCTTCTCATCAATTCATCAAAAAATTCTTCACACTCTTTTGTCCAAACAAATTTAATCCCTTTACGAGTGAGCTTGGTTAATGGGTTATCCAATCGGGAAATATTCTCGACAAAATGCCGATAATAACCTGATAAACCAAAGAAACTGTGTACCTCAGTTATAGTCGTCGGTGGTGGCCATTCTTGGATTGCCTTGGTATTTGAAGGATCAAAAAATATTCTATCCTTAGATACAATATGGACAAGAAAAAGAAATCTGTTGAAGCCAGAATTCCCACTTGCTAAACTTCTCGTATAATTCATTTCTTCTGAGGGTTTTAAAAATGGTGCACACGTGATTCTCATGATCTTTATAGATTTTGGAGTGTACCAAGATATCAACCATAAATACCACTAAAAATTCATCAAGATATTCCTTGAAATATCTTTTTAATAGAGCTCTGTAAATAGAGGGTGCATTAGTCAATCCAAAAGGCATTATTGTAAGCATGTAATGCCCACACCTGGTTCGAAATGCTATTTTCAGAATGTCTACCTTCTTCACACACAACTGATGATATCCAGATCGATGGTAAATCATTGAAAAATATTGAGCTCCCAAAATTTGGTCAAATAAATCATCAATCTGAGGTAGGGGATACTTGTTCTTCATTGTTATTTCATTGATCTCCCTGTAGTCAATGCACAACCTCATAGATTTGTCTTTCTTCTTATCAACAAGGACAAGGGATCCCCATAGAGAAACACTAGGGTGAATAAATCCTTTATTACTCAATTTATATAGTTATTTATTTAGTTCCACTAATTCCACAGTTTCCATTCTATAATGGGTCTTCGATATGGGCCTTGAACCAAGAATTAAATCAATGGGAAACACAATTTCTCATTCTGGAGGATGTCCGGGTAAATTCTCTAGAAACACATCCACATATTATTGAACAATAGGTATGTAATCTATTAGAATAATCTTTTCCTCTCCCATAATTATTTCATTCTCATCCTCCCTAATAATTTAATTTAGTAGAGATACTGGGGGTGGATCTAGATTAGAATCATGTGGTGATTTTTTTGCTCTAAAGATAAGGTATTCCTTATCATCATCAAAAATTGTAACCTCATTATTCTTAAAATAAATATTCGAATCATGGTCCGAAATCAAATACAAATTGAGGATTATATCAAATTCAATCATGGGTATGACAATGAGATCAGTAGATAAATAACATTTATATGTCCTAATGGGGACTGATTCACAAAACATTGTTGCAATGATACTTCCCTTAGGTGTTTTGACTGACAACTCCCTTGTAAAGTCAAATTAAAAATATGTAATTTTCTTAACAAACTGGGAAGATATGAAACAATGCGATGATCCAAGATCAAATAAATCACTGGATAAACTTGAGAAAACCATTAAATTGTGTACTACCACATCTTTCAGAGATTCAACCTCTACAGTAGTGATCGCATAATCTTGTCCTTTATCCCTTGTCCTTTTATGATGTAAGTTCCCTTGGATTTTAAGACATTCATTTGCATAATAACCATTTTCTCTACAATTATAGCATTCAACATTGACATTCTCTTTGTTCCCCTTGCAATCACGAGCTTGGTGGCCCTTTTCACCACACATGTAATAAACTCCCATTACCTTCATGAATATACCAGGGTGTTTCTTCCTAAATTTACTGTAAGATGGATATTCAATTTCTCCCTTCTTCCCCTTATTTCCATTTTTAGAGTTTTCAGTAGATCTCATCTTCTACTGGTTTGCTTTAAAGTTGTAAGATTTAAAGAATTCATTTTCTATCTTGATAGCACATGAAAAAATATCTTTGTGTGACGAGAAGAAGTGTGAGACTAATGATCGATGAATAAATGGTTTTAACCCATCAAATAATATATTAATCTTACTCCATGGGTTACATATATAATCTGATTCATGCCTTGATAACCTTGTAATGTTAACCTCATATTTTGTGACATTCTCATCCAATTTTTTCCTCAGACTCAGAAATTGTCTTTCCATATCTGCTCGATGGTCATGAAAAAAGTAGTTTTTGAAGAAAATATCTTTAAACTCTATCTATTAAATATTTGATACTTCATCATCTTCCTTTTTGTTTTGAATCAATGACTACCATTGATCTCCATCTCCCGTGAGGCGAAAAAATACCATGACAACTTTTTCCCTTTCGCTACTCCCAAAATCATGAAATATTATCTCTAAGGAGCTTATACATTTAGGAGCTACTAATGGATTTGTACTCCTTTTGATTGTTGGTGGTTTTGACTCATGAAGCGGCCTAACATTGATCCTTCACATTGTGGATCAGGTTACTCCATACGGGTAAGGTTATTATTCCTAACCTGAGTGAATTGAAACAATATGGTGATAAGATGATCAGAACTAGTTTCTTCCCCTGCTTTACTATAATTATCTTGAGTAGGAGGGAAATCTATACATGGATTATGTGTGTTGGTATGGTTTCAATTCCTTACACTAGGTGCCATTTCTAAAAAATGGCATACACAAGATTAGTTTATGAATCAAAATACATAACTCCAAACTTGTAAAAAACATAACATAAGTTGAATTTTTTATGGATATAATCCATAATAATAAAAATGTTTTCTGTGAGGAAGTATATACTCATAAACCATTCATAATGGTTTGTAAAGAAAATGAGAATTATCCTAAGCATATCCCTCAGGAGTTTCATAACCAAGAATGCAACAAGTCTCATTGTCGTGCACCAGTTCCCGTTCATGTCCAGATCAAAGCGGTGTTTTCAGGTATTACCCCTAGGTACATCTATGCCAGAGCCGCCTCTACTTGCTCATATCTAGACAAGGAAGTATTGTTTGAAAAAATCACAAAATCTCTACCGTACCAAAATTCTAGGAAGTTCTTCTATACCAATCCTCAAATTCTATCATAAGGTAATGTTATCTAACCAGATTTTTTCTAAATCTAGCTTCCAAGGTTTGTACTAAACATCCACTGATACCAACTGTAATGCCCTGACCCTAGTTACCTAGAGTCGGTGCATTATTACATAACATTGGCATGATCACAAAATATCAAGTCTCGAATGACCGATTAGTTTAGTAGCCTTGGAAATTCTAGATACATTCATAAGTTTTACATTAAATTATAAATTAAAATACTACAACAATATAGTCTCTATAGTCCACACTCATATCCCTTATACTATCCTTGTAGTTTAGTCATAATATACTTCTTCTCCGCCTAGGAAAAATAAAACATAGAAATGGGTGATCTCAGATGCTCAGTAAGGATAACAATATAGCGAAAACTTTCATAAACAAGCATAAACATTTAAGGCAATGTAAGACTAAAAAAGCCTTTTAAACTTAAACTTCAGCATAAAATGGAAAAGATAAAATCAAATAATGCTATTTACTTATTCACATGGATATTCTACGAGTTGAATAATCACAAGAAATATCAATATCCACTTTCATAATGATGGAATGCATAATTCCAGACTTCATAACCACATAGTCAAGGCCTTGTACCCAGAATAAAAATAAGAATATGTCAAGGCCTTGTGCCAAGACACTAATTTATCTCATGAGACATACCGATGCATCAAGGATCTATAGCAGGCTCCACCGGTCACTTACTATGTCCAATGCATTCCTTATATGAAAAGGTGTAATCATAACATAAACATACGTATTGAAACTAGCATATGAAATATCAATTCTTTATCCAAAAACCATGAATGGTATAAAAATAACACATCCATATTCAAACATATCACAAAACCTTCAACACAATATGAATGTTTTGTATCATAATAAATCAACTTCAAATAAGCTCACAATCCATAAAAGGTTGTTGACATAGATGAATTGAAAACTTTTTTTAGAGAAATATATCTTTCTATTTTGAAATCATTTAAAAGTCATATAATTATAAAAGAAAACATGTATTTTGAAAATATTCTTATAATATTGTAATGGAAATTTTGATGATGTTATAACGGCGGAATATAGCCGCACCCGCCGTATAAGTTAAAAAAATTTCTTACCATAATTGTGTCAAAAAGGTCATAAGTTACCTTGTTTGGAAAATGACGAAAAGATTTCTTTCAAACCATTTTATAAAAATTAAAACAATGGTATAAATGAAATCAACCCATAGTCATGTAAATAGTAAAAAAAATTGTGACACATTTTTAAGAAACATGGATGTGGATGATAAAGAGGTCCCATTAGATACTTATGTAAAAAAAACCTCGGATAATAAAGATATTGTGAAATTTACCCTTCCCTTGTACTTTTACTTCATTGAGGGTTGGTTAATCTCCTGTATAATAGTGATATAATTGTTATTAAATTATAAAATACCCATATACATTAATATGATATCATATATGATCTTTTAATATTTATTTGTTAATGATATTTTAGTAGTATCATCATTTCAGGTGTCAACTGATTCGTTTTCCATTACATGATTAGTTACGTTAGCCTTGTTTGTTATGGATAGGATGTATTTTATTCAAATACAGGATGATATTATGTTCATAAACATTATTTATAATCATAAAATTAAAATTATTCTTGAATCATTATTATGGGGAATGAATATCATCGCGTTCGGGGAGATGGTAATTCGTACGTATGCACGAGCGGCAATATCATTCTTTTGATATTAAAATCATATAAAATTGATTGTTATATCATATTTAAAGAATAATTATCATGTTATATTTATTATTTACATCATTTATACTAATTATTATACCCATCCAAATGATCAAGCGTTTGAATAACAAATTACACCACGACGTGGAGACAATAATTTGTATGTTCCCATGTATGGTGACTTTGTCATTTATAGGGTGGATAGAATAATGAATATTTTTGTACAATTTTTATAATAACATCACAATATATTGAATATACTAGAGTTATTATTTTATAATAGAAACAACAAAGAAAGAGGAAGTGGAAGAAGAAAAGAACTTGAAAGAGGTGAGGAAATATTGAACTCTTCGTCGGGTTCTTCTTTTTGATTTGATAAAAAAGGCTCCTTTGGTTGTCTTTATGACCAAATTAAGGCCTCTAAGATTAAGGGAGGACAGTTTAGAGGATATTTACGTAGGGTAAGGCTGATCCAAAAGGCTTTGGAGGTGTGAAATTAAGAGAAGGGGAATTTCCCTTTTATTAGAGAGGTGAGGGTCACTTTAGGAAAAGCTTGAAATATATTTTTTATAATAAAATCAGTTTTGGTTTCTAATGGGTCAAAAATGAATTATTTAAAGGATAAGGTGGGAATGGGACGAAATCCCTTCAACCAATACGTTTTAGGCAGGTTTTGGTCATCATATTAACCCTATCTTTTATATTTGACTCTTAGTTAAATAGTTTGACATTTACCATGTCTCTATGTGTTTTAAATTATATGGTTAATAAACTTAATATAAACATCAAAGATAACCTCAAGTGGTTAATTAATGTCATATACAATATTATTTAATCCCTTTTTATGATCCTTAGATTTTTATGAATAGAATATCAATTAATAATATAATATTTGTTTTAAAAACTCTTTTATGTCAATTTTGAAACTATTGAGTATTTTGTTTTTGTTAAATTCATAACAACATTATTACATAAACAAATATCACTTAATCAACCCTAAAATGTCATATTATCCTATAAAATTAGTGAAATTCATTAAAAGTCTCAAATTAGATTTATTTGTATATTTATAATATCAAATATTTCAACCATTCTTTAATAAGGTAATTACTGCATCATCATTGAGTCATAAATAAATTTAATTATTTAATGTCTAAAAATTATAAATGGAATAAAATTATATAGGAAATCTTTTTATATTTATAATGAATATTTATAGTCGAATTTATCTTATGTATAACCCTATATTAAAAATAGTTTATTTATTAAACTTTTATTTTAACTCTTTTAAAACTTATTTAAATAAATGTCCAAATCTAATACAAGTGGACCTAAAGGATCATATTTTATTCCTAAGTTTATTTTTTATCAAATTAAAATTAGCCAATAGATTTATCACATGTGTTAGGGTAATTAAGATATCATTTTTACCCTTAATTACCCTATTTACTTTTAACCGTGGTAAATTAAAGTAAAAAGTTACTATTTACCAAAAATTATTTTAATCTTATTGAACCACATTTTACTTATTGATATTTACCATTTCTCCTGAAATTTTTAACTTAAACTCACAGAAGCGGTAAAATTATGATTTATACAAATTTTCCAATGCTCCTAGGAGGTGGGTAAAAGAGAGTAAATATATCGATAAATTTTTTTATATCTAAAATTATTATAAAATGAATTCAATAAATTACGTTGAACATACATATGTTTTATTTATATTTTTTGACTAAAATAAAATAAAATAAAATAACTAATTATTTAAATAAAAAGTCTGTTTTAACCAATAACACAGTCTTTTTTCACTATTCAAAAAAAATTTAATGTTTTTAGAAAAATACAAAAAATTCACTCTAAGATAATTTCAATATTCCAAATCCAAAAATGAAGTCCATTTTGAAAGATAATATTTATAAAATTTTAAAAAGTGGGTATTACTATTCATAACGTATAGTTTGATTGGTCGTAGTGTGTTAGAATCTTGAAGTTTCGTACAACGAAAGCTAATGCATTATTCAACGGGAAACGTACCGTGGAAGCTTGAGGTGTTACAAGAAGTATCAATTTAGACTTATTTGGATATTTATAATATCAATTATTTTAATATTTTATTAATAAAGTAATTATTGCATCATCATTGTGTCTTAGTAAATTAAATTATTTAATATCTAAAAAGTATAAATAAAATACCATTATGTAGGAAATATTTTTTAGCTTTCTAATGAATATTTATAATCTAATTTGTATTGTGTGTATCCCAACATTAAAAATGGTTTATTTATTAAACTTTGAATTTAACTCTTTTAAATCTCCTTTAAATAAAATAATAATAAATGTCTTAATCTAATGCAAGTGGACCAAAGAGGAAAATATTTTATTCCTAAGGTTGTTTTTGGTCAAATTATACTTATCCAACAGAATTAGAACATGTGTTAGGGTAATTATGATACCATTTTTACCCTTAATTACCCTTTTTAATTTTAACCGTGGTAAATAAATGTCAAAATTTACTATTCACAAAAAATTAATTTCCTCTTATGGAACCTCATTTTACTTACTGATATTAACCGTGTCTCTTGGATTTTTTAAATTCAACACACATAAGCGGTAAAATTATGTTTTATGCAAATTTTCAAATGCTCTTAGAAGGTGGGTAAAAGAGGGAAAAATGTTCGATAAAATTTTTATATATCTAAACTTATTACAAAATGACTCCAATGAATTACATTGAACTTATATAGGTATTATGTATCTATTTTGACATAAAATAAATTTCAATAAAATAAATAATTATTTAAAAAAAAGTCGGTTTTAAACAATAACTTAGTGTTTTTCACTATTCATCAAAAATTGAAAGCTTTCAGAAAAATACCAAAAATTCACCCAAAGCTAATTTTGATATACTGAATCCAAAAATGAAGTCCAATTTGAATGGTAAAATTTATAATATTTCAAAAAGTAGGTATTACTATTCATAATAGCTAGTTTGATTGGTTGTGGTGTGTTTGAACTCGAAGTTGCTTACAACACAAGTTATTGTATTATTCAAAGGGTAACGTACCATGGAATCTTGGGGTGTTACACATGGTATTCCTTAACACCTTTTTTTGAAGAGGGATATTTTGTTGATTTTTTATATTATAAAATAGAAAAGACACTCAAAATATCTGTATCTTATGACTACATAGAAGTGGGGATATGACACTTTTTTCCCCTTACCCTTCTCTTTTCCACCTTCAATTCTAGGTGATTGAGAGGATTTTGGTTCCTCAATTAAGTGAAACCAATCACCCTTCTTTCTTACTTAGTATTATTTCTTCTGCTTTCTCAAATTTTGGTGTCGCCCGGTTAGGTTTTACAAGGTGGATTCCCATGATGTAAGGTGGAATCACATCATAAATATGGGGATTCTTTATAAGGTGTGTATTGGAGGATAGAGGGTGATAAAATATCATTATTTCATATAATTTTCATTAAAATATGTCACTTAATGGATTTTATTTGTTATTTGGTCAATTTTATGTGAAATTTATCATCGGTTCTAGTTAAGAATTCATGTATTTTGTTGAGCGTGCGTCATGACTGTATCACACATCTCTGTTCATGGGTTTTATATTATATCACCAGACTGCGAGTTTTACATATTTTGATCTAATTTAAGATTTTTTATAAATGGTTTACTGATATATTTATAGTTTTTTACCAATGATATTAGTGCTCATTGGTGTGGATTTGGTTAACATGAGTTTGGAATAATAAATATATATGAAAAAAGGTTAGGGGAGTTTATACATTGAGTATCTGGATAACTTGGATTTTTAATGTTTGTGTGTGTTTTTATTATTTCAAGCATAATAGTATAATATGGTATTACATCATTCCATAAATAGGATAGACACCTATTATACTAATAGTCAATAGGAGCTATATAGCTTTTTAAATTGTTATATGGTGGAGCCTTGGTTGGGAGAGTGATAGTGATCCATGTTATGTATTATTTGGTAGTGTGAGTTAGTTTTTAAATGTAAATGGTGTCTTCATTTTTAAAAGTGATTTAAATTGGTCTATAAAAATGGTATTGGTGATGTGGATTTCTGAAGTGGGCCCTTTTAAAGGGAAAAATATGTTAAATTGGGTTTGAATTTTAATTTCAAAAGATGTGTTGGTTTTTTCATGAGGGTTTTTTTATGGTTTTTGGAAAAGGGAATAGAGTGTCAAAAATCGTACCTGTGAATTATTTTTAAATTGTTTTATAAAATATTATTTCAATTTTATTTTATGATAATGAAAAGAGGAAAATTTTTATAAATTATTTGGTTTATTTTATAGGTTTCCATGGATTTATTAACTCTTAATCAGTAAAATAAAAAAACTAGAAATTTAAGAAACCAAGATCTACTATTCATGATAAATGAAACCATGAAAAACTAAAAATGAAGAAACTGTGTACCTTACAGTAATAGATATCCACAACTACTTGATCTTTAATTCTTTTAGCTTGTGATAATTACTAAGTGTCAATAAAAATAATCCTCCCTATATGTTGTATCCCTAGGAATATGTGAATCCCCAACCAAATTTCTGAGAATCTATTCCTTCCATAACATTGTATTATCTCAGAAAGAAAAGGAATGAATAAAAGATATTTGGGTGGAGGGATAATCATAAGAGCATGATTAGGAACACACAATCACTATATCATGGTAATGTACCTATATATATATATATATATCCCATTGGGGAATCCCCTTGAAAATAATTAATTCACTCATTCATTATAACACATGATTAAATGTATTCAACCATTCATCATTTTTTCACTTTAATGATGTGATCTTATCATGCATTTCAACTCATTAAACATTTCTAGTAATTATGGGCAATATATATAGATTAAAATGTTAAATCTTTTATATTCCATTATAATGTCAAGGAATTGGAATGTTATCGAATAAAATACCATACAACATACCTAATCAAATTCTCTATGATATAAAATTAAAGAATTACATATACCTTTGAAACATTTAATTTCAAACTACATAACATGCTCAATTGAAAACAATATATGGACTAAACACATCATATATTTATATATGTATTATTTTAGGGAATATGTCCAACAATATCTCACTTACATTAAAACCTAATATACATAGTACCATTTAGCCTTAAATTTAATCATATATAATTACCTATGAAAACATATTCAAAAATATTTTTGGATATCTTCCAAATTTTTTTTGGAAATATATCATCCACTTCACCATGTATCATGTATAAGGACCCAACCATTATTTAATCCATAATTTCATTTTTAATCAGTAATTAATTTTATTACATTCCAAAATAAATTTTGAGGATTATATTTTTATAGAATTAGTTCATAACACTTACATAATAGACCCATGCATCAGAAGTTGGCTTCTTCCTCTCAGTTATTAATTTCCAACTATATAATACTATAAAAATAAAACATATTTTCTTTTTATGATAAATATTTATTTTTTTCAAATTGATTTATTATTTGTTCTAATGTATCCTTAAAACCTATAAAAAATATTTGAAAACATTGTGTGAGCACAAAAATCAAAGTAAGGGATGTGAAAATAAGAATGAAACCTATTAGTCTATTTTAAAACCATGATATCATAAATGATAGTTTTCCTTTATCATAATAAACATTGATATCAAATAAAGGTTTAATTACACATGAAATAAGTTTTAATTCCCAAATTATTTCATATAACACTTTATCTGAAGACACAAATTGAAAATCATAATCATGAATCTTTTGTTAGAAAACATGAAAAACCATGAAAACATTTTCATTAAAAACACAAATTTTTACGCTAAAAGGGAAAAATCATTACGTTTAAACATAATATCATTATATTTCCTTTTGAAATCAATGGTTTCTATTAAAACTGATTACCAAGAATATAATATTTATCTAGGTTTTAGTACCCCCGGTTTATGGTATGTAACCCTTTCCTGATTCTTTTAATGGTTTTAAAGTTAAGGGTGATGAATGGGAGAGTCAAGAGAACATTAAATGATGTTTTGAGGAAAAGGGGAAGTCGCACGGGTGGCGCACATGTTGTCTAAACTATTCTTCCAAACCGTGCGTAGTTGTTCTTAGAGGTAGTAGCTTCCACACGGGCGGTGCACAATTTTTCTAACCATGCTTCCAAACCGTGCGTGAAGGGTTTGTCGAGGCAGTGGCTAACACACGGTTAGCGCATGGTTTATCTAACCGTGAGATTAAACCGTGCAACCACTTAAATAAGATCCTATAAAATTGGATCTCACTCGCTTTTGCCTTTAAGTGACTCATTTAAGCTCCTAATCAGCCCTAACTTGGGATTTTGCTTCTCCTTAGGTCAGAGAAGTTTCTCCCATCATTTAGGAGGCAATCTGAAGGCTTCTCTTGGCGAATCAAAGTCATATTCTTGATGTATGTGATCGTTCTTCATCATTCTTGATCGGTTTCATGGATCTACTTAGATATACTTCTCCTCTTCTCCTGATTTCATAGATCTACACCTGTTATGGGTAGATCTAAGTGTGTGGATGCCAAATATTATGAGATTTGGTCTTGATCTTGCTAGGAAAAGTTATCTAAGGCGGGTTTTTGAAGAATCGACCTAGGTTTCTTGAGTGTTCTTTGACAGTTGTGGTTTTCGTCAAAACCTTTGAGGTAGAAGGATTCACTCTCGACTCCTCTTGTTATAATTGATTGTATTAGTTTCAAATTGGTTTATTAGAATGGTTTTGATTGTGAAAAGCATGGAATAAATCTTCATTAGTGATGATTTATGGTTTTGATGTAATTGTGAAATCTTGGTGAATTGTTAGGAAAAGTGATTTGGATTCTTAAATTTAAAATGTTTATTTTAAATTATGATTTCTGAAATTGTAAATGGTTTGATGAAAATTGGGTTTTCAATAAAAAGGGAATTTTATTGAAATGGTATGAGATTGAAATGACTTTGATGGATTTGGTTTTCAATAAAAATGATGTTTTACTGAAATGGATTGGAATTGAAATGGTTTGATATTGAAATGACTTTTATGGATTTGGGATTCCACAAAAATGGATTTTTATTGAAATGGTTTGGAATTGAAATGGTTTTGATGAAAATGGTTTCCAAAAAAAATGTGTTTTTATTGAAAGGCTGTTTTGGCATGACTGTTGGAAATATGTGGTGTGTGTTCATGTTACATGTACGAGGCTTGGTTGAAATATGACCTTGTGCTCGATTCCAAACGTTTAAAGGAACAATGGTAACTATATGTACACTACTAGAAATGGAGGATATACCAACGGTTCTAAACCATTGGTATAGGCTGGAAAACCGTTGGTATATTCTAAACCAACGGTTGTCCAAACCGTAGGGAAGTAAGGCATGGGGAATGATCTATACCAACGGTTTTAACTAAACCGTTGGAATAGCCCACTCTATGTATTGATTTTCGAACGGTTCTTGTTGAACCATTTGTATAGGTTTACCCAATGGTTTAAAACCGTTGGGAATTCTATGATTTTGATATTATACCAACTGTTTATAACCGTTGGTATAGTTTTTTTCCCAACAGTTTCAGTGAAACTGTTTTCATATGTTCAATAAAAAATACTATACCAATGGTTTGTAACCGTTGGGATAGTTTTTTACCAACGGTTTATTGAACCATTGGTATAGTTCTTTCTCAAAGTTTACCAACGGTTGTAAACCGTTGGTATTGTGTATTTCCAGAATTGTTGCACAGCAGCCCCTCCAGTGCATACACCTGCATACAAAACAACACTTAAAACAATGACAAACATAAAACAAGAAAAAATATACCACCTATTAGATTAGAGACATGGTGAATAATTCCCCATTTGAATCTTCATATGACAACAATCATCCAGTATAGTTGAATAAGAGTTTCAATAACTCAAATATTATTTACACCCATTTCAATCTTCATATGACAAGCTCTTTTCTAATATATGGTGAAAAGATATTTTCTTAGGAGTCTCATAACTTGTGACTCCATAAGTGCCACACCGGGCCTCGGATTGAGGTGGGGTTGACTGGTACACGTCACATATGATCCATGAATCATTTTCCTAAAGATGCAACACAATCAAAATCCGTTTGATCGGTTTGGCATATGTACATAAAATATTGTCCATTTTGAACAAAAGAGAGGCAGTTTGGGTGGTTCCGGCCCCACGATGACTCGAATTGAGGCGGGGTTGACTCGTACACATCACATATGACCCATGGATCTTTTTCCTAAAGTTTCAACAGAATCTGAAGGCGTTTTGTCCGTTTCCCGTATGTCAGTTGTTGATATCACTTACAATTTAGTCCATTTTAACAAAAGAGAGACAGTTTGATTGGTCCCGGCCACACCGCGGCTTGGATTGAGTTGGAGTTGACTCTTACACGTCAAATATGACCCATCGATCATTTTACTAAAGTTTGAATAGAATTTGAAGGCGTTTGGTTGGTTTGGCGTATGTCAGTTGTTGTTTTCACTTAAAATTAAGTCCATTTTAAACAAAAGAGAGACACTTTGTGTGGTGACAGCCACACCGAGCCTCGTATTGAGGCAGGGTTGACTCTTACACGTCACATATTAGCCATGGATCTTTTTTCTAATGTTTCAACACAATCAGAATCCGTTTGATCGGTTTGGCGTATGTACATAAAATATTGTCCATTTTTAACATAAGAGAGACAATTTGGATGGTGTCAGCCACACCGCGCCTCGGATTGAGGCAGGATTGACTCGTACACATCACATATGACCCATGGATCGTTTTTCTGAAGTGTCAATAGAATCCAAAGGCGTTTGGTTGATTTCCCGTATGACAGTTGTTGATTTCATTTACAATTTACTCCATTTTCAACAAAAGAGAGACTGTTTGAGTGGTCACAGCCACACCGTGGCTCGTATTGAGGCGGAGTTGACTCGTACATGTCACATATGACCCATGGATAGTTTTCCTAAAGTTTCAACAGAATCCGAAGGTTTTTGGTCGGTTTGGCTTATGTCAGTTGTTTTTTTCACTAAAAATTATGTTCATTTTAAAAAACAGAGAGGCACTTTGAGTGGTGTCGGCCACACCAGGCCTCGGATTGAGGCAGGGTTGACTCGTACACTTCACATATAATCTATGTATCATTTTCCTATAGTTTCAACATAATCAGAATCCGTTTGATTGGTTTGGCATATGTACGTAAAATATTGTCGATTTTGAACAAAAGAGAGGTAGTTTGGGTGGTACCGGCCACACGACACCTTGGATTGAGGCAGGGTTTACTCGTACACATCAAATATGACCCATGGATCATTTTCCTAAAGTTCAACAAAATCCGAAGGCGTTTGGTAGGTTTCTCGTATGTCATTTGTTGATATCACTTACAATTTAGTCCATTTTGAACAAAAGAGAGACAGTTTGAGTGGTCCCGGCCACATCGTGGCTTAGATTGAGGCAGGGTTGACTTTTACACATCAAATATGACCCATGGATCGTTTTACTAATGTTTCAACAGAATCTGAAGGCATTTGGTTGGTTTGGCGTATGTCAGTTGTTGTTTTCACTTAAAATTAAGTCCATTTTAAACAAAACAGAGGCACATTGAGTGGTTTCGGCCACACTGGGCCTCCGATTGAGGCGAGGTTGACTCATACACATCACATATGTCCCATGTATCTTTTTAATAAAGTTTCAATAGAATCCATAGGCGTTTGGTCGGTTTTCCGTATGTCAGTTGTTGTTTTCACTTAAAATTAAGTACATTTAAAAAAAAAGAGGCACTTTGAGTGGTGTCGGCCACACCGGGCCTCGTATTGAGGCGGGGTTAACTCTTACTTGTCACATATGAGCCAAGCATCATTTTCCTAGAGTTTCAACACAATCCGAATCCGTTTGATTGGTTTGGCCTATGTACGTAAAATATTGTCCATTTGGAACAAAAGAGAGGAATTTTGGGTGGTCTCGGCCCCACAGTGCTTCGGATTGAGGCGCGGTTGACTTTTACACGTCACATATGACTCATGGATCATTTTCTAAAGTTTCAACAGAATCCAAAGGCGTTTGGTCAGTTTCCCGTATGTCAGTTGTTGATTTCACTTACAATTTAGTCCATTTTGAAGAAAAGAGATACAGTTTGAGTGGTCCCAGTCACATCGCAACTCGGATTGAGGTGGGGTTGACTCTTACATGTCACATATGACCCATGGATCGTTTTCCTAAAGTTTCAACAGAATCATAAGTCGTTTGGTTGGTTTGGAGTAAGTCAGTTGTTGTTTTCATTTACAATTTAGTCCATTTTCAATAAAAGAGAGACAATTTCAGTGGTCCCGGCAACACCGCAGCTCAGATTGAGGCGAGGTTGACTCTAAAACGTCACATATGACCCATGGATCATTTTCCTAAAGTTCCAATAGAATATGAAGGCGTTTGGTTGGTTTGACGTATGTCAGTTGTTGTTTTAACTTAAAATTAAGTCCATTTTAAACCAAAGAGAGACACTTTGAGTGGTGTCGGCCACACCGGGCCTCAGATTGAGGCGAGGCTGACTCGTACACGTCACATATGAGAATTGGATCATTTTCCTAAAGTTTCAACACAATAAGAATCCGTTTGATCGGTTTGGCGTATGTACGTAAAATATTGTCCATTTTAAACAAAAGAGAGGCATTTTGGGTGGTCCCGTCCACACGGAGCCTCGGATTGAGGCGGAGTTGACTCGTACACATCACATATGACCAATTAATCGTTGTACTAAAGTTTCAATAGAATCCAAAGTCGTTTGGTAGGTTTCTCTTATGCCAGTTGTTGATTTCACTTACAATATAGTCCATTTTGAACAAAAGAGAGACAGTTTGAGTGGTCCCGGCCACACCGCGGCTCAGATTGAGGCAGGGTTGACTATTACAGGTCACATTTGACTCATGAATTGGTTTCCTTAAGTTTCAATATAATCCGAATGCGTTTGGTCGATTTGGCGTATGTCATTTGTTGTTTTCACTTAAAATTAAGTCCATTTTTAACAAAACAGAGGCACTTTGAGTGGTGTCGGCAACACCGGGCCTCTTATTGAGGCGGGGTTGACTCTTACACGTCACATATGAGTCATGGATCGTTGTTCAAAAGTATCAATACAATCAGAATCCGTTTGATCGGTTTGACGTATGTACGTAAAATATTGTCCATTTTAAACATAAGAGAGACAATTTGGGTGGTGTCGGCCACACCGCACCTCGGATTAAGGAAGGATTGAATCTTACACATCACATATGACCCATGGATCGTTGTTCTAAAGTTTCAATAGATTTTGAATGCATTTGGTCAGTTTCCCGTATGGAAGTTGTAGTTTTCACTTATAATTTAGTCCATTTTCAACAAAAGAGAGGCAATTTGGGGGGTCTCGGCCACACGGTGCCTTGGATTGAGGTGGGACTGACTCGTACACATCACATATGACCCATGAATCATTTTCCTAATGTTTCAATATAATACGTAGGCGTTTGGTCAGTTTGCCGTATGACAGTTGTTGTTTTCACTTAAAAATAAGTACATTTAAAAAAAAGAGGCACTTTGAGTGGTGTCGGCCACACCCGGCCTCGTATTGAGGCGGGGCTTACTCGTACACATCACATTTGACTCGTGGATTGTTTTCCTTAAGTTTCAATATAATCCAAATGCATTTGGTTAGTTTGTTGTATGTCAGTTGTTGATTTCACTTAAAATTAAGTCCATTTTTAATGAAACAGAGGCACTTTGAGTGGTGTCGGCCACACCGGGCCTCGAATTGAGGCGGGGTTGACTCGTACACATCACATATGAGTCATGGATCGTTTTGAAAAAGTAACAACACAATTATAATCCATTTGTTCTGTTTGGCATACGTACGTAAAATATTGTCCATTTTAAACAAAAGAGGGGCAGTTTGGGTGGTTCCGGCCACACCGTGCCTTGGATTGAGGCGGGGTTGACTCGTACACATCACATATGACCCATGTATCATTTTCCTAAAGTTTAAACATATTTGGAACTCATTGGGTCAGTTTTCTGTATGTCAGTTGTTATTTCCACTTAAAATTAAAGTCATTTTGAACAAAAAAGATACATTTTGAATGGTACCGTCCACACCGCGCATTAGATTGAGGCGGGGTTGACTCATACACTTCACATATGACCCATGGATCGTTTTCCTATAGTATCAATAGAATCCTAATGCGTTTGGTTGGTTTACCGTATGTCAGTTGTTGATTTCACTTAAAATTAAGTCCATTTTTAAGAAAACAGAGGCATTTTGAGTGGTGTCGGCCACACCGAGCCTCTTATTGAGGTGGAGTTGACTCATACACATCAAATTTGACTCATGGATCGTTTTCCTTAAGTTTCAACAGAATACGAATGCGTTTGGTCAGTTTTCCGTATGTCAGTTGTTGATTTCACTTAAAATTAAGTCCATTTTTAACAAAACAGAGTCACTTTGAGTAATATCGGCCACACCGGGCCTCGAATTGAGGCGGGGTTAACTCGTACACGTCACATAAGAGTCATGGATCATTTTTAAAAAGTATAAACACAATAAAAATCTGTTTGATTGGATTGGTGTATGTACGTAAAATATTGTCCATTTTAAACAAAATACATTCACTTGGAGTGATACTGGCCACACCGTGCATTGGATTGAGGCAGAGTTGACTATTACATGTCACATATGACCCATGGATCGTTTTAATAAAGTGTCAACACAATCCGAAGGCGTTTGGTCGGTTTCCCATATGTCAGTTGTTGATTTCACTTAAAAAAAATTCAATTTTGAACAAAAGAGAGGCAGTTTGAGTGATCCTGGCCACACCATGCCTTTTATTGAGACGGGGTTGACTTATAAATGTCAAATTTGACCCATGGATTGTTTACCTTAAGTTTCAACAGAATCCGAATGCGTTTGGTCGGTGGGGAAGGGTATAGTCGGGTACGCGGAGATGCTCGTCTACCTTTGGTACGAACCTCCCTCGTACCATCGACCTAAGCACTGAAAGAATGGAATAATGAAAAGTGAACATACTTATGTACCTGTAAAATCTACACATAGACATCACATAGCTGCATCATTTCATAAAAAATAACACCAAGGATCAGAAAAAATAGAAGCAGTCATGCAGAGTAATGACAAGTGCACATACAGATCAGAAGCAGCTAAAACATTGTTGCATACATTCCATGTTTATTTCCTAAAACAAAGTAAAAAAAGAAAAATGATGAAACTCTAGAATATGAGTTGCCTCCCAGGAAGCGCTAAGTTTTACGTCTTCACCCAGATGGATGGACACTGGTCAATCGTCTTGGTCCATCAGCTCAGAACTCCTCTACCTCTTACAATAACTGGTGGCCGTGTCATAAAGCTCACATGGATGCTTAGTGGGATTGATCACTTCAGAAGCGTAGAGGGCGTGAATCTGGTGTGGAAGTAAGAGAATCTGGCGCTCGTCATCAGCCATATTCTGAGTGGGATTGATCAATTCAGGAGCATAGCGGGCGTGAATCTGGTGTGGAAGTAAGAGAATCTGGCGCTCGTCATCAGCCAGATGCTAAGTCACCCATCGTGCGAGGTCAGATGGAGACAGGACGTGCACATCGATGATCATGGAAGAGGCAGGCAAGCTAGACATTGTTGGGTAAGCTGTATCCACAAATAGATTCATTTTTATATGTTAGAACCTTTATAAATGTTTGTCCCATTTTTACAAACAATTAATGTGTTAAAATTGTGAAAAATAACTTATCGGATATATAAAAATGGATTTACTTATGGACATGATGCATAATATCTCAAATATTCCTCATTGGATCCCAATTTGAAATTTTAATCCATTATCAAATGATTTATATCAATTTATTTTTATTTGGATCTTTAAGGTTGAACGCTTTTTGTAAAATCTAGCCAAGGGAGGATAGACTAGTGACTTGGAATACAATTGGATGTTATGTGGTCAAAACCACATTATAAGAATTGTTTAGAATATTATTGAGGTGGTTTGAGGATAAATCTATCTTTTTAGAGAAAATCCATCATGTCCAAGTTTGGTGGTCAATGTTTTGAAGTGGGGGGTATTTGGTGGTTGAGGAGGGGGGTGAGGGGGATGTCCAAGGTCTAGGAGGATGGGTGGGGGGCTGTCCAGGGTCCAAGAAGGGGGGAGGGGGGCAGTCTAGGGTCAAGGAGAAGGGGAGAAGGGGCTATCCATGTTCCAGGAAGGAGGGGGGGGGGGGCTGTCCGGGGTCCATCGAGGAGGGGGGCTATCCAGGGTCCAGGGTGGAGGGTGGGGGCCTTCCTAGGGTCTAGAAAGGAGGGGGGACTATACAAGGTCCTGGGAGGAGGGTGGAGGGGGTTGTCCAGGGTCCAGGAGGGGGGATATCCAAGTTTCAGGAAAGAGGGGGGCCAGGCTATCCATGTTCGAGGAGGGGGGGACTGTCCAGGGTCCAAGAGGGGGGGTGTCCAGGGTCTATGAGGAGTGGGGGCTCTGTTAAAGGTAAGAAATACCCAAATAATTCGTTGAAAATTAACTAAACTTAATCCAAAAAACATCACAATTCCAATCCATCACCCAAACAACATCCAATTCAACCTCAATATCACTAACCTTCGCATGTCATAAACAACAAAACCTATTTTATACCAAATTAAAACAGAAACAAAAATAATAGATGAAAAACATTAAAACTAAGGTAGTACATACATATTTAGAGTGCATAACTACAAAATTGTTTGATTTAAGATGGATCTATGAGTGGAACGAGTTTCTGAGTCCTTGTATAGAGAGATCCGAGACGTTTAGGTCAAATCAAAATAGAAAATAAAAAAATAGATGAAGGACATTAGAACTTACAGATTTGAATTGCAGAACATAAAAATTGTTTGATTGAAGATGATGGATGGAGTTTCGGAGACTAGGTAACGAGAGTGCGTCGGGAGAGCTTCAATTTAGGGCTACAGTCAAGCAGAGGGGGAAAGCAATCGAGCGAAGGGGCAACTGGATTTAGGGGAAAACTTTCCCAATGGTTTTTAAAAACCGTTGGGAATGTATGTTTACCCAAGGCCTATACCAACGGTTTAAAGAAACCGTTGGTATAGATTCCAACATATACCAACGGTTAGTGTATAACTGTTGGTAAAAGTCTCTTAATAGAGCCCTATACCAACGGTTTTATAAACCGTTGGTAAAATTATTCATAAAAGCCTCTATAGCAACGATTTTCTAAAAACCGTTGGTATAAATAACCATTCCCAACGGTTTGATAAACCGTTGGGATATAAGCATTGGTAAAAATGGGATTTCCATTAGTGTTATGAGGCTTCGTTGAAATATAACCTTATGCTCGGTGCCAAAGGTGTAATGGAACATGGGAAGCAATTACCTTGTGAAAACTAGGTAGATCGACAAGAGACCAATCATGAGTATGGAACAGTCATAACGAAGCATTCATGGTTGGTAGCATGGGTTGTGAAATGGTTGCGTATGCCAAAAAGGAATGTTTGTGAAATTGTTCTTAAGCTTGTTTGGTTATTTTTCTAGAAAAATAACTTGCTGGAAAATTGGTTTCAATTGCTCTTGAAATGCCTTTGGTTATGAATGGTTTTGAAAACTTGTTTATATTTAGTTATAAACTACTTTTTAGAAAATGTTTTATATAAAATGTTTTTATATAAATGTGGCTAAATCTTCTATCCTAGTGGTTCGAGTAGGGAAGTCATTAGGGAAAACCTACTTATTTTTATACTCACCACTGCATTGGCACTTTGGTGATTTTGTAGATGTGTTTCGGGATACATGTAAAGGTAAAGCATCTTATTGCTAGAGGATTGTGGTGATGCTTGGAAGATGTTGTGAAGCTTGGAGCATATGGAGCATGGAGTTGTAGTGTATTTTGAGAGTCTTGAGTTGTTCATCCACTGTGTACTTTGATGCTTAGTTTGGTCTTCTGCTGTTGTGTACTTTGATGTATTTTGATATAAATGAAGTGTTTCTTGGTCTTTCATTTGTTCATGCATCGTATAGTGATTGATTGGTTATGGTTGGTTTAAAGGATTATTTCTTAAAGGGTAAACCATCCCCCACTTGTACTTGGAACCCTTCAACATTTATTGCCAGCCTTTGGTGCCTTGGGGATGTCGGTTAAGGCCTAGTAATGACTCGTGGTACTCTCAAGCCAATGATAATTGATGGGTCATTACAAATGGTATCAGCTTGTTCAGTCCCCGCATAATAAGTTCTCATCTGTGTTCTTGGTCTTGGAGTTGAAATTCATTCTTGTCTATTCGTTGGGTCGAAATCTTAGACAAGAGTAAGATTTTCGAAACTTGAAATGTATATCATAAAAGGACGTAGCTAACCTGTTTATGCTGAACTTCAAGTTACCATGGTGTTGGGTACATAAGTGTTTTGGATACACTTCAAGAATGTTGTGAAATCTCATTGTAATGGGTTTAGCCATTGAGATTATCATGACATGCATTATAGAGGAATGAATTCCCACTAGTATTTCATATCTCATTGTGAGGAATGAGTAAGGATTTTGTGCAAGGAGCGAATTTTTTAAAAAATTCAGAAAATGATTTCAATGAAATATTTTGAAATCAAGAAATTTGGTGTATTTTGAAAATGGGTTGATTTTCAAAATGCATAAGGAATGTTTTCAAAATTGTTTGAACATGAAAAAAAGGATGTTTTGGAATTTTTTTTGATAGTTGATGTGATAGAATTTGAAATTATATACCATCAGTTGCAAGAGAGTGAGATTGACAGAGGTTGTTGTAGGTTTAGAAAATGGCACCCGATAGGCGTCATCAGAACCAACCCGAAGAAGCTGCGGAGAATGTGGTTGCACCTTAACCACAGGTGAACCAAGAGCTGGTTCAGAGTATTTTCTAATATTTTCAAGCTATGGATATGGGGAACCGAAGAAATGAACCAAGGCATGTGTATCATACCATTCAGTTCATGAAGAAGAATCTAAAAAACATTCGGGGTGATGCTGAACCCGAGAAGGTGGAGGTGTGACTAAGTAGGATGAATCATATCTTTGATTTCATTGACACACCAGTAGAGCTGAAACTAATGTTGGCGACGTATATTCTCAAGGATATTGCATGTCAGTGGGGGGATTTAGTAGTGCATGCTAAATTGGATGAAGACCTTACATGGGAATATTTTGAAGAATTGTTCAACAAACAATTCTATCCTCACATGTTCAAGATCCAAAAAATGTCAGACTTCTTCATCTTGAAATAAGAGAGTCTCTCTATCACAGAGTATGCGGATAAATTCATGAATTTAGTCTATTTTTCACTAGAGGATGTAGAAAGTGCATCGTTAAAGGCACGTATCTTTGAATTCGGGATAAGGAAAGAGATTCGATCGAAGATTGCACTACTATGTATTACGGATTATACAGAGATGGTGAACAGAGCGATTGTTGCTGAACGTGATATCTTAGAATCGATGGGTGGAGGAATGATGATACCTACGAGAAACGGTGGGAACTTAACTACTGGGAATAAGTGGAAAAGGGATACCTATTTCCACAGTGCGAGTGTAAATCAGAACCAGATGGTGGGATCAGGGAACCTTGCTCCACGACCCCAGAACAAAGCAGGATGCTTTCAAAGTGGTTCGATTCACCACATAAAAGAGAGACTTTATGGTGCAACCTTGAGCATGTCAAAATTTCACGAAGATGGGGCATCTACAACGCTATTGTTGGAATGCTCTGAGGTCGAGTGCATGTGACACTTCTCAGGCATCACAAACATCATATGCTTCAATAGGAAAAGGTCAGAAAAATCAGTCTCATGAGCATAATAGAGATAGCCATGGTGATTCTCAAAATACCATGACTCCTCAACCAGGGCAATATCAGCAAGGCAACAAGGAGAACAATATAGCGACAAAGAAATTGTATGGAGATAAGCAGATGATTGTCGTTGATCAGGAAGGACCATCTACATTGAGAGGTGTGATTCTTTTGAATTCAACCCTTGTAAAAATGTTGTTTGATACTGGAGCATCACATTCCTTTATTCATTCTCGTGCTATTTACTTGCTATGTTTTAAAGTGGAAATGCAGCCTTCTGTTTTGAAACTGAAAACTCCTCTTGGAGAAATATAACTTCAAGAATTTGTGTATAGAGCATGTGATATAACTATTTATGGATCTGAGTTAAAATGGGACTTATCGATGTTGGACATGGATTTCTACGATGTAATCTTGGGTATGGATTGGTTGACAATGTCTAAGTCTCACATCGACTGTTATTGGAGAACAATTAGTTTCACGACTAAGGACGACATCAACCATCTCATCAGAGGAGAGAGGATGGTAAAGAAAGGTGCAAAGAGCATGTTGGCACCAAAGGTAGGAAACATTTCTTACCAATTGGTAGCGTTGAATTTGGAAACAATGTAAGAGATTGAGGAAAATAGTTTTCTTGCTGTTGTGGATTAATTCCTAGATGTCATTCCCAAGAACTTCTCAGGGTTACCACCTCTAAGGGAAGTGGAGTTTACGATTGATCTCCTTCCGAGGAACAGTCCTATTTCCCTTCCGTCTTATAGGATGGCAGCAACAGAGTTACGAGAATTGAAAGTACATTTAGAGGAGCTGGAAAGCATGGGTTTCGTTCAACCAAGAACTTCTCCATGGGAAGCACCAGTGTTCGTTTGTGAAGAAGGGAGATGGAAATCTTCGTATGTGTGTTGATTATTGTAAGCTTAAACAAGTTATGATAAAGAATTGATATCCAATTCCATGGAATGGTGATCTATTCGATAAATTAAGGGGAGATCAGTGGTTCTACAAGATTGAATTATGATAAGGATATCACCAATTGAGAGTTCATAAGAAGGATATTCCAAAGACAACTTTCAGAAGTAGATATGGCCAATATGAATATGTAGTCATTCCTTTTGGTATAACGAATGCACTAGTAGTATTCATGGATTTTATGAATAAGATATTTCAGAAATATCTGGATTCTTTTGTTGTGGTGTTTGTGGAAAATATTTTGGTCTATTCAAAGACAAGGGCTGATCAGGAGGTGCACCTGAAAACGGTGTTACAAAATCTTGAGAGATCATCATTTGTATTCAAAATTATCAAAGTGTGATTTTTGGATACATGAATTATGTTTCCTTGGCCATGTCATTTCTAAGAAGGTAATTTCTATTGATCCTGAAAAGATAGTAGCCATTATCTCATGGCTACCACCAAAGAATGTGTTTGAGATATGCGGTTTTCTTGGTCTAGCTGGTTACTACCGATGCTTTGTGCGTGATTTCTCGCGACTAGCCTCACTAATGACAGCCCTGAAAAATAATAATTCTCCATTCTAATGGACAAAAAATGTCATAAATCCTTTCAGGTACTGACATTTCGACTTACATCGACACATATCTTGATCTTTCCAAGATCAGGACAGGGGTACGTGGTGTACTGTGATGCTTCGGGATCAGGATTGGGTTGTGTTCTCATAAAAAGAGATCATGTGGTTGATTATAGTTCAAGAAAGTTGAAGGTGCATTAAAAAAATTACCCAACACATGATTTGGAGTTAGATGCAGTCATCCATGATTTGAAAACATGGAGACATTATCACTTTGGTGAGAAATTTACAGTTCTTACAGATCACAAAAGCTTGAAACACATTTTCTCATAACTAGATTTGAATCTGAGGAAAAGGATATGGATGGAGTATCTTCAGATGTTTGAATTTGAATTTATGTACGCACCAGGAAAATTGAATTCAGTGGCCGATGCATTAAGTAGAAAGTCATATGATCATTTGGCGAAAGAAACTTCAGACGAATGGATGTTGATGTCGGTCTTAGCCGACATGCATATGGAATGTGAAGACTGAGGTGATGTTGCTATTTTCTTTTCAGCTATATTTGTTCCTGATGTAGTAAATATGACCAAATAAGCACAAACATCTGATGTATAATGTCTAGTTGTAAGTTCAAAACTCAATGGTGGGGAGACCATTGATGGATGGAAACTTGATGGGGGTTCTGTTGTGTGCTTCATAGATCAGATGATTGTACCTATGGTTTTTTAGGAACAACTCCTTCAGGCTTACCACCATTTAATATGGGATATACATCCACGTACATAGAATATGTAAAAGGTGTTGAAGGTGCAGTTTTGGTAGAGCAGCATGAAAAGGAAGGTGGATGAGTTTGTCTCGTGATGTTTATCTTGTCATCAGGTTAAATCAGAGCATCAGAGACCATCTGGTATGTTAAAATATTTACCTATCCTAGTGTGGAAGTGGGATCAGATAGGAATGGATTTTGTTATAGGTCTTCCAAGAATAGTCTGGAAACACGAAGCCATTTGGATGATAGTGGATCGTCTAACCAGTGTCAAACGCATGGTTAGTGCACGGTTTGTCTAACCGTGTGAGCAAACCCTGCAGCAACTTAAATGAGATCCTATAAAAGTGGTTCTCACTCGTTTTTTCCTTTAAGTGCCTTGTTTAAGCTCATATGTGGCACTAACTCGGGATTTTTCTTCTCCTAAGGTTAGAGAAGGTTCTCCCATTATTCCGGAGGTGATCCGAAGGCTTCTCTTGGAGAATTGAAGCCAGATTCTTGAGGTATTTGATTGTTCTTCATCGTTCTTGATTAGTTTCTTAGATCTACTTATATCTACTTCTCCTCATCTCTCGGTTTCATAGATCTACACCCGTTATGGGTAGATATATGTGTTTTGATTCAAAATATGATGTGATTTGGTCTTGATATTTCTAGGAGAAGTGATATATGGTGGGTTTTTTGGATAATCGACCCAGGTTTCTTGAGCGGTCTTCAACCGTTGTGGTTTTCGTCAAAACCATTGAGGTAGGAGGCTTCAATCTCAATTCATCTTGTTACAATTGATTGACTTAGTTAAAAATTGGTTTATTTGAATGTTTTTGATTGTGAAAAGCATGAAATAAATCTCATTTAGTGATGATTTAGGGTTTTAATGTAATTGTGAAATCTTTGTGAATTGTTGTGTAAAGTGATTTGGCTTCTTGAATTTAATTTTTTTATTTTAAATTATGATTGCTGAAATTGTAAATGGTTTGATGAAAAATGGGTTTTCAATAAAAAGGGAATTTTATTGAAATGTTATGAGATTGAAATGACTTTGATGGATTTGGTTTTCAATAAAAATGGAGTTTTATTGAAATGTTTTGAAATTGAAATTGTTTGAGATTGAAATGACTTTGATGGATTTGGGTTTCAATAAAAAGGGAGTTTTATTGGAATGGTTTGTAATTGGAATGGTTTTGATATAAATTATTTTCAATAAATAGGTATTTTTATTGAGAGTGTGTTACGGCATGACTCTTGGGAATATGTGGTGTGTTTTGATGTTTCATGTACGAGGCTTGGATGAAATATGACCTTCTGCTTGGTTCCAAACGTTTAATGGCACAATGGTAACTATATGTACGAGGGTTGGTTGAAATATGACATTGTGCTTGGTACCAAAGGTGTAATGGCACATGAGAAACAATTACCTTGTGATGACTTGGAAGATTGACAAGAGACCGCTCATTAGTATGGAACTGTCATAATGAAGCATTCATGGTTGGTAGCATGGGTTGGGAAAAGGTTGGGTATGCCAAAAAGGAATGTTTGTGAAATGGTTCTTAAGCTTGTTTGGTTATTTTTCTAGATAAATATCTTGCTAGAAAATTGGTTTCAATTTCTCTTGGATTGCCTTTGGTTATGAATGAATTTGGAAACTTGTTTATATTTAGTTGTAAACTGCTTTTGAGAAAATGTTTTATATAAATTTTTTTTATATAAATATGGATAAATCTTCTATCCTAGTGGTGTGAGTAGGAAAGTCTTTGGGAAAAACCTATTGATTTTTATACTCACCCCTGAATTGGAACTTTGGTGTTTTTTGCAGATGTCGTGTTCTGGGATACAGGTAAAGGTAAAGTATCTTATTGCTAGTGGCTTGTTGTGATGCTTGGGAGATGTTGTGGAGCTTGGAGCTTATGGAGAATGGAGTTGTAGTGTCTTTTGAGAGCCTTGAGTTGTTCATCCGTTGTGTACTTTAATGCTTAGTTTGGTCTTCCACTGTTGTTTACTTTGATGTAGTTTGATATAAATGAAGTGTTTATTGGTCTTTCATTTGTTCATGAATCATATAGTGAATGTTTGGTTATGGTTGGTTTATGGGTTTATTTCTTAAAGGGAAAATTGTCCCCCACTTGTACTTGAAATCCTTCGACATTTATTACTAGCCTTTGGCGCCTTGGGGGTGTCGCTTAAGGCCTAGTAATGACTCATGGTACTCTCAATCCAATGAGAATTGGAAGGTCATTACATAGTTTCCCTGGGACATCATCTTCATAGAACCCTTACATGTGGAATAACTAATACAGTTAACTTCCATCATAATTATACAGAGATGTTAATCATTACCTAAATCATTGGAGGCCTATAACAGACCCACCCATGATGAGTTCATAACATTACCACAAATAATTGATTCATAATGAAACAAACCATAATAATAAATAATTCTTAGGGACCATAACATGCATGAAACATATATAATCTTACATAACTCATAAAAATATATTTTAAACCCATAAGTAATATATTTTTAGATAATAATATATCCATTTAATTTAAGATTTTATTTTCAAATTAAAATACCTATAAAAAAGGGAATGATAGATTTAATTTTAATAAAGCATGGAATATTATAATGTAATAAAAACATAAAATAATGGTTATGGCTGTCGAAAAAACCACTAACACCATATTCGATAAAATAGAACATTTATTTTTCATTTTATAAGAAAGTCAAAATTTTTAGTAAAAGGATTCATTTTTAAGATATTTCAAATATATAAAAATTATCCTTTATAAATCATGAATATACATGTAAATATATTAATCAAATAATTTTAAGAATATAGACAATGGAGAAAAATAGTAAGGAAATAAATTGTTAAAATAATAAAAAAACAACATATCTAAGGGAAAGTGTCCCTTACTTTGAGTCCAAATCATCACATTTGTGGTTTATCTTGTTGAATTATAAAAGTATTTTAATTATTTACATTACTAATAAGATTTTAACATTAATTATTTTTTTAATTTTATTTATTATTTTTCTATATAAATTAATGAATCAATTAAATTCATGTATGATGTTTTGATGATATGCAGCTCATATGTCCATAATGAATTTGGTTGGATGACTATGGTCAATGATGTCATTATTCCATCAGTGAAATAATAATAATTATGACATAATTAACATTTTTATACATTAATTTTACTTTTTAATGCAACCATTAATTATTTTTATGATTAATTAATTATGTTATAATCATGGAGATAATAGGCTATACATACGCTCGTGTAACATTTCCAATTTCCAACGAACATGATGTATAGGAGGTATGTATTATTTTATATTTTAATAATTAATATTAAATAATTAATATTATATTATTTATTGAAATATACTTATATATACCATCCATGTGATTCAATGAAGAAAAATGAATCACATCACTTCATAAAGGTGGTAATCCAGAAGCACACACGAATATTTTTATCATTTTTCAATGGATGGAAAGGTAAGATAATATAAAATATATTATATTTAAATAATTATAAATATTTCATGAATATAATATATATACAATAAATTTATAACTATATTTATCTATAAGAGGTAGTGATGGAAAATCTGTTACGTCGGTTCGTGAAATGGTGGTCCGCCGTACACACGAATGATGGATTCATTTCCCATTTGATGAATGGAGATAAAAACAAGATATTAAATTAAAATAAAAAAATATATCTATATTTATGAAATTTTTCTTCAGTTCATCATGTTTTAAGAACATTTTAAGGAGGCATAATAAGCAATAAATCCAAAACATTCAGTTAAAATCTATATCACTTTTTCACACAGCCTTCCTTTCCGTACACATTAAACCCTATAAGGTTAGTATTTTGACCAAAATAAGGCCTCTATAACATTTTGGGGGATATGATTAATGTATTTGTCTAGGTATATTATGATTTATAGCTCTAAAATGGTGTGTTGATGAGTTGTGAGGAGGTTCCCTTTGAAAAGTGAGGGGAAGAGTACTCTTGGAATTAGTTAAAGTATAAAATTTATATAAATTAATTTTCTTGTTAAATTGGATAAAAATCGATAAAATATAATATAAGATGAGTATGGGTTAAAATAATTACATAAATTTAAAATTTACTAGTTTAGATCATGTTTTTACCCAAATCTCTTTATTTTAACCCCCACTTAAAACTCTTGTCAATTACCATAATATCAATGATTTTTACTCTTAAGGGTAAAATAAAATTACTATAAAAGTGAAATTAAATAATAAATGAACCATGGTTGATATTTTATTCCATATACCATTCAATTTTTCAAATATAATAATTTTATAAATTTTAAATAATTTAATAAAATATTATCTATTATAAAATACCATTAATGTCATTTTTAGAGATATTCATTTAATTTGACATCAATGATATCAAGATAGTAATTTAATTTGAATAAAAACCTCTAAATAATATGAATTATCTTATTTGAAAATATAAAATTCATTGGGCACTAAAATTAACAAAAAATTTATAACTTTTAGTGTTTTTAAAAACATTTACTTAATTTTTGTACTCTTTGAACAAGCATTGTATTAGTAGTGCATAAGAATTTAAGGAAATTATTTCATCACTAAAAAATATAAATAAATTAAATTTCATAAAATAATTTTTTATTCTAAAAATAAAATGAGTATTAATTTAAAACATATTTTAATCCCTATGTGATCATATAAGAAAAATTTAAAATTAAGATAGTGACATTTTGTATTTTTTTACATAAAACATTATAAAGGTAAAAATGAAAAATAAATTGAAATTAATGGCCATATTTTATAATTTTGGATGACTATGAAAGAAATATAATCCTAAAATGATATAAATTCAAGTGTTTTATGGAATTTCCAGTCTTATCACATTAGTTTTAATACTAATTAAACCATTTTACCTTTACAATGGTAATAAAAAAGTTTCTATGTTTACTATTCATATTGACCAAAAAATAAAAGGGGCTATTTAAAATATTTATAATTAATGGTACCAAATATGGATTATTTTTTAATTATTAAATTAATATAAATATAATAAATTAATTTACAACTATATTCCCAAAACGTTCTGAAAAATATTTTTTCAGAAAAATTCTTTTTTAAATACCAAAATGTTTTTATACTAAATTTAATTATAATTATGATTACAATAATATTTTTTGGAATATTTTACTTAAAAAGTAACTAATTAAAGTTTAAAACTAATCCAAAATAGAATTATACTTTTTAGGTACATGAAATAAAAATACAATATTCAATAAAAATTAGTATTGTTTATTAGTAATTGAAAAATAAAACTTTTTAGAAAATTCAAAAAAATTCATCCAAAGATAATTTTGTCACAATGAAATGAGAAATGATATAATTTTTTATCATACAAAATTTATATAAATTAAAGAAATTAATTATAACATAAAATCATAAAAATCAATAAATACATTTTTTGAAGTAAAAATATTTTGGAAGAAAAAAATGACTTTAATGAAAAATTGAGTCCCTATTTCTTAAGAAAAATAACTAAATTTATATTGAATAGGTCCTTTATATATTGTAATAAAATGTGTAATCCTTTTATTCCCCAAAAATTTTAAAAATAGGGTAAAACTATAACATTTAATTAATAATATTTTATAGTTTGTTTAATCTTAATGTTGTGTGCTGTATATACTGTTCATTATAGCGTCATGTTAAAATATAAATATATTACATTCTTGCAACTTAAATAAATTGTGTCCTTAGAATTTGTTATTGGGCACTATAATCAAGGGTCTAAAATTTTAAAAAAACATTTATTAAAATACCACATCATAGAAAGGGTTAATAAAACTCCCTCTTGAATAGAGGGAAAGCGAAATATAGAGGTCATCTAGAATGACACATTACTATATTTCCAAATAGGATAACATTGGTGGTGTGAAAAAAATGGACATGTAGGAAGAATAATGTATAAATAATTTTGGATAGTGATATACATAATTGACACAATAATGCGAACGATCAAAAGAAAGTTAATGACCAAAAAACCACTAATAAAATAGACATGAAAATGATAATCTATTCATAAAAAATTAAGGTGATGATATTTTTTTGAGATCATTATTCTAGAGATGAGGAATTACTTTACTATATTTACTAAGAACATAAGGAAATATACTTACTTGAAATGTATAATTTCATCCTTTAATCAATTCCCACACGAATCTCATATTTTTCTCTAAATAATGAGTTTCATTGATATTTTTTCATACCTGAAGAATTAAAATAAACTTATAGTGGATCACATAATCCCCAAAATAAAAACAATATATTCCTCTAATATCTAACAAAAATGAAAACCAAAATGGATAACGCTTGTTAAAATAACTCACAAAATTAATAAAACTTTATATGATGAAATTCAAAATTATGCTCTAAAGACAAAAAAATAATACCCAAAGTTAAAATTAGGTCATTAGATAAATAACTAACTATAAAATATTAAAAAAAATATTATTGTCTAGTTGAAAACCAAAAAATCAGAATTATATGAACACATATTATTTTGAGTTTGATTCAACATTTATCTATAATTAGAATTAGTCACTCATAAAGTAATATACCAAAAAATTTATATTCCCTAATGACATAGTCTCTAAAATAAGATAATTTTTTATATAAATAACCTGTATGACCACAAATCCATAGTAAAATCATACATTTCTCCATTAGATACTTCAACCTTTATTACTCAAATAAAATACCACACTATATAATAATATAATGTTGAACATAATCATATAATTTTCCCCAAAAATACAGTGATCTTGATCCCAAATAACATTAATAACTTATTCACCATATCACTTTTCAATTCCATAGTTATCTATTGGAGAAAATATAGGTTAAAAAAACTTGATGAATATCCTAAAAAATCAAATTAATCCTCAAATCACTTTTTAACCATTAATGTTTTCTATATAAATTATTTTTTTCCAAAAAAAATCAAATAATATTAATAAACCATTATTTTCTTAACATTAAGAACATATTACCCATGTGGTTTATTTATCCCTAAATCATATACTCCTAAATGAATTTTTACAAAAAATATCGCATTGCCAATAAATAAATTTTCAAAGGCATTGATTCCTTTAAACATATGTTTTTAAATTTTTAATTCAATAACTACAATAAAAGAATCCTCAGGTGTTTCATGATCCTCATAACTTTTATTATACAGTAGAACGTCACTGATAAAATAACACTACCTCATATTTCTAAAAACTCAATAAATAACAACATCTTTAATTCGTCTTCCCACTTAAACTGTTAACATTTTATTCATCTTATTTCTTATATCTCAACTTATAAAATTATAAATTTGAATTATTTATTATGATTTAATAATATTAATTTAATCATGATTCCAGATTGAAATATATTAGTTTTTAAAAAAATAATTCATAACCTTTAAATATTGATTACTATTTATCCCAGTCCTAATTTTGAAGTCTGAGGCCTCATGATATTCCCCATTGAGTCCTTATGTAATCGAAATACATAAATACTATTAAATGTTCCATTTATTCTTTTATACACATACAATTTTTATTCTCAATTGAAATAGACATTTAAAGAGATCAAAATTTTTAAGTAATACTAGGTTTCGAACAAAAATATTTGAAACATCATCCCAAACTATTTTTCCATAATACCATATAATATGATTTTACTTCAATGTTTTTAATAAGTGATTGAACCAATGATAATAAAAAAATTTAGATAATATTAGAGAGTTTTTCACTACTCAAATATCACCCTATTCTTAAGTTGGATAGAGGGATGACATCCCATTTTTAGGACAACCATTTCAAAAACTTGATAGAGTACCGTATGATATTTCCCAAAACGAGTAATATAGGAAGGATGATTTTTCATAACATATTCAAATGTATCCTATGGTACTTCATGATATCGAAAAATAGAAGAGGATTGAGATATATTATAATCTATTTTTCTTGTAAGTTGAATGCTTGAAAAAGTTTTTGAGTTACTTGAGATAGATTTTGGAAATTATAATTTCAAGTGAAACATTTGGTAGAGAAAGGTGGTTTGGGTTCATTTTCCATCCTTCCATATTATATAATAGATTTTACTGTGAGAAAATAATTTTGTGTATCAATAAACAAAAATTTCATTATGTAAATAAGGTATAACTTCTAAATATATTTTTAGTGTCTTAATTTATGAAACCCTTCCTTTCAATCGATAACCCAATAGGTTTAATTCAGGATATGCATGGCTATCATTCAATTCTATAACCTTATATTCAAATATTTCATATTAGTTCATAAAAAATAGGATAAATAACCCATGAATACCCCCCAAAATCTTCTTTAACAGTGTGTAGTTTTGGCCCACACATTTTTCACCTTGTGATGATTGAGTTAATATCAAATCCACCCCTTTCATATTTATTTCCCCTCAAGGAATCTATCCTACATCCCCAACCTCTTTCCATATCCATATAGTGATTTAACTGCTTGGAATACCACACAATATTTTATTTACCAAACATTATGATATTATCCTATACATAGACTTAGAAATCCACAACGGTATCAAAAAATCTTAAACTATCCTCACATGAATAATCCTAACCTATAATGTTATCTAAATATTTTCTATGATGCTGAATATAAGTACTCAAGCGTTATTTAATACATAATTTCATTTTTAATCTATATTTTACCTTGTTTCATTCCCAAATATCTCTTTATGATTATAGTTTTAGAGAATTATACCTAAATGTTACATATATTACCCATAAATTACATTTTGGACACTTTATATTAGTGTCCATTTTCTGCAAAATACATGAATTTTAAAATGAAACACATTTTATTTTTCATGAAATATATTAATGATTTTTAACATAACATTATCTTTATTCTTAATTATCCTTAAAACCTATGAGAAACATTTTAAAATGTGGGATGCACAAAAAACTCTCAGTAAGGGACATAAAAATAATAAGGAAACCATTTCGTCAATTTTAAAACCATCATATCATAAGAGAGCTTTTTTCCTTTAACATAATAAATGTTGAGAACAAATAATCATTTTAAAACAAATGAAATCAGTATTACTACCCAAATTTTTTCATAAAACACTTTTTCAGAAAACAAAAATGAAAAATCATAAACAAGGGTATTTCATTAAAAACAACAGAACCCCTAAAATATTTTCTAAAAAACATACCCTTTTAACCTAAAAAAGAAAAATATTTCTTTTAAAACAAAATATTGTTAAATTATATTTTGAAATAAATTTTTTATATGAAAAATAATTATAAATCCTATAAAATTCAATTAGGAACCCTGGAAAATCATATTTATTGAACCCTTATAGGAACCCTTATAAGTGGAATAACTAATACAGTCAACTTCAATCATAATACTTGAGTGAACATAATATTTACCCAACTAATTGGTGGGATACAATGGACAAACCCATCCATTTATTATAAAATAACCTACCATACAAGGTTTACAATGAAACCACCAATCATCGTAAAAAAGTTTCAAGGACTATCACAAACATAAAACATATAAAATCTTGTAAAACTCATAATAATATCTTTTAAACCCATAGGTAAAACATTTTTAGATAGTGATTTATCCCGTTAATATAAATAGAAATTTTCAAATTAAAATAACCAATACTACGGGAGGTAGGGTCTTTATTTGAATAAAATATGGAAGCATTAAAATAATTAAATAACTAAAAAGGGATATTTAAATGGAAAAAACCTTTGAAAATGTATACGTTAAAATAAAACAATACTTTTTATTTTTTTTAAGAAAGTAAAAAAGTTCTATAAAAAGATTACATTTGAAAACATATTGAATAAATTAAAAAGTGTAATATATAAATAAATATTGTATATATAAATAAATCAATTATTTTTCAATAATATGTACATTGGAGAAAAATATTTTTAAAAAAATCATTAAAAATATTGAAAATGAGGGTTTTAAGGTAATATTACCCTTACCACGAGTCTGAATGATCATGTACATTCTTTATCCTCATGAATAATAAAATTATATAAATTATTTAATTTCTTAAGGAAATTTTTATATGTTATTATTCATTTTATTTTGTATTATCATGTTATATACAATTTATTAATCAATTAAATTTATGTAGGATGTTTTGACAATATTTGGCTCTTATGTCAAAAGTGAGTTTGGTAGGTTGAATATGGTCAAATAGTTCATAATTCCATAATATCCCGAATAGTAATCATGAAATTAATATCATTTTTAAATATTAATTTTAATTTTAAATCCAACCTTGAAAGGTGGTTATAAAAATTAACTATGTTACAATCATGGAGGCGGTATGTCGTACCTACTGATATATAACATTTTTGTTTTTCAATGAAAATTTTGGAATGAAGGTAAGTATTATTTTATATTTAATTTATTATTGATTTATCATAAATATAATATTATTTCTTTAAATTCACTTATATATACCATCCAGGTGATGCGATGATGAAAAATAAATCACATCGCTTCATGGAGGTGGTTATCCACACATACAAAGGAACGATGTCATCATTTTTTAATGGATAGAAAGGTAATAAAATACAAAATATCTTCTATTTATGTATAATTCATGAATATGATATATATATATTAAATCTATATATATATATATATTTATATATATCAATAAGAGTTGGTGATGGTAAAAAAATTACATCATTTTATGAGGGGGTAGTTCCACCCTAAACACAAACGATATATTCATTTCTAATTTGAGGGAAGAAGTAGATTAATATGGGTTATGAAATTATAATAAAAACATCACATGATCTGGAATGTATTTTTGTTATTCTTTCTTCATGTTTGAGGATTATTTTAAAGAGGTATAAGAAGATATAAAACTGAAACATTCGTTTAAAAGCTATATCTATTTTTCGGAAAACCATATTTACTTTACACCTTAATCCCTATAAGGTTTATATTATTCACTAAATAAGTCCTCTATAAAATGTTGATGTATTTTATGAATGGAATTGGGTAGGGATTGGCAGATATATAGTGTTGAAATACTACGGGAAAGAGTGGAGAGGAGGTTCCTTTTTATATGTGAGCGGAGGGCACTGCTGGAATTAATTAAACTATTAAATTATGATAATTTAATTTTAATTTTCATGTTATTAAAATTAATTTAATTAAAATATAGTATGAATATTTTTATAAATAATCTCGTAAAATTAAATTGGGAATATTTTAGATCTTGTTTTTACCTATATCTCTTTATTTTAACCCATGTTAGCTCTTTTGATAATTATGACATTATCAAAGTTATTTACCCTTAAGGGGTCAAGAAAATTATTATAAAAGGATAGGTGAATGATAAATGAAGTGTGTTTTATATTATAAACCATATCCCATTCAAATTTTCTAATATTATAATTTTATGAATATTAATCCATTTAATAAAATATTGTTTGTTATAAAATATCATTATTTTCATTTTTAGAACTGTTCATTTAATTTGATTTTAATGACATAAATATAGTAATGGAAATTTATTAGAAAACATTAAATAATACCTAATATATTATTTTGATCAATAAAATTTGTGGGACCAAAATGTCACCCAAAAATTATTAATTTTAGTGTTTCTAATATAATTTACTCGATTTTTACACTACTTGCGAAAGCATTGTGTTGGTGTTTTATAATAATTTAAGGTAATTATTTCATCACTAAAATTATAAATAAAATATAATCATAAAAATTATTTCATTATTATCAAAATAACTATAATTATTAGTTCAAAAAATATTTTTATCCCTAGGTGAAAATATAAGATAAATTTAAAAGCAAGAGAGAAACATTTTGTATTTTTCTTTACATAAAATATTATAATGGTCAAATTCCAATAAAAATGAAAACATGTCATATTTTATAAATTTTTAGGATTATTAATGAAATATACTCATTAAATTAAATAAAGTAAAGTTTTTTAATGAATTCAATGACTTATAATATTAATTTTAACCACAACTAACCCAATTTACCGTTAACATAGTAATAAAACTTTACTATGGTTATTATTCATATCAAACAAAAATGAAAGGGAAATATTTAAAATATTAATAACTACTGATTCAAAATATTGAATCCATTTTTTGTGATTCAATTTATATAATTGGAAGAATTAAATTTAAAATTAAACTTGAAAATGAGATGAAAACAATTTTTCAAAAAAATTCATTTCTATGTTTTTAAATGTTTTTGCACAAAATTATAGTTAAATGTTGATTATAATAAAATTTACTGGATTATTTTAAATGAATAGGAACTAATTATATTTTAAAATTAATGTCAAATATAATATTAATTTTTAAGTACTTGGAAATAAAAGACAGTTTCGAAAAAAATCTGTATTTTCACTATTTACTGAAAAATCAAACTTTTGAAAAAAAATCTCAAAAATTAATTCTAAGATAATTTTTTCATTAAGTATTAAAAAATTAGATCCTATATCTAAAATAAAATTTCTATACCTTCCATAAATTAATTATAATATTCAATCATAAAAATCAATAAAAACCATTTTGGAGATAACATATTTTTGAAGCATATAACGAATTTACTGAAAAATGGATTTCTTATTTATTATTAACTAATAAATAAACTTATCCCAAGTTCTAAATTTATATATTTATTTAATAATTTGGTTAATCCTATTTATACTGACCAATTTAAGGGCTAAGTTTTAATATTTACATTCTAATAATAATATTTCATGGTTTGTTTATGCTCGATGTTGTTTGTTGTATACACTATAGAATATTTTTTTATTTTAAAATGTCAAGATATTACATCACTTTATGTGAAATTAATTGTGAATAACCATTGAAAAATTACTTTTTATAAATTTTAAAAAACATTTCAGGGAAAATCTATGAGCAAAAATCAATCTCTACTGAGTCAACCATATAGTATGACCCCATGTGCCTTTTTATAATTGAAGAAAATGTTTATTAATGAATCCATAATTGTAAAAAATAGTATCCTTCATAAATAATAAATACTAATTAATCTATAGAGGCATTTCACATGATCTCTATCAAACATAGTTACCCTATACTTGTATCCACTAGTTGCATGATAAGAAATCATGAATTTATATATACTCTCTTCATCTATGACATCAAATTACCACAAGAAACTGAGTTTCTAAATCTTTTATAGACACTCATACATTCTAAATTCTATGATTATACACTAACTAGGTCAATGAATACATCCCATATGATTCACCATTATATATGATAACATCACATTCCCATTACCCTATAGATTATATAACACCTTTATCAAAGTGAGAAGTAATTTACTCAATGTTATTATACTTTTCAATTAGATTTCTCTTTCTTTTCATGATCCAACCTAATTAGAAATCCATAGTTAAAAATATTTGTATTGAATTAGTTTTAGTATGGGTGACTTTATGGGATGTTTTCTGGGGTGTGTGTGAGTGAGGAAAAAGAACCCAAAAGAAAGATGTGTTAGCCTATGGGGTTAGTCATTAGTATAATAAGTGTACCTGATGTATAATAACATGCAATGTGATGGGAAGATAACCAAGGTATTATAGAAGACTCATAGGGTTAGATTGTTAGGTTCATGTTCTGGGGAGGCCAGGTTACAACAAATGGTATCAGACCTAATACCCAACATGATGTGTAGATTCACTTCTTAAGTTAGTGGTTTGGGCTATATAATAAGGGAGTTTTGTTTTAAAGTAATGATAGAATATCACCCTTGTTATAGTGAGAATTAAAAGGATAAATATTTCTACCCATGTCAATAATCTTCACATTTATTTTTAGGAGTTTGCGTGAATAGAACTCTATAGTTAGGCATGATTGTATTAGAGTAGTATTAGGATGGTTGGACTTCTAGTTTGTTTCCTAGGGAGTTCGGGAGTGATTAAAAAACACACCTAAAGAACATGTTTTGGACCATGGGGAATATTAGTAGTATGATAAGTGACCCAATTGGGTAATAGATCTAGGTGTTCTAGGAAGGAAACCAAAGTATTATAGGATACCTATGAACTCATATGATTAGTTTCATGGACCAAGGAGGTGGGTTGATTATAAATAAATACATAATATATATAATCTAGGTATGAGCATAAATTTCCTTATTATATCTCAATTTAGTGTCCATATGTTACACTCTTTATACAAGAGGATAAATCCCATTTTGGTTGTGCTCTAACTAATGACATGATCTACAATGTTCCCTAATAATCCCTAATTTTCTAAGCCTCAAGGGTTTTTGTAAGAACAATATTGAAGAATAAAGGTTCTCAGGAAATGTATCTCATTAACTAAACATATTTATGAATCTATATATCAACTATACACCCCTAGTATGTCAAAGACACAATGTATTAAAGTAATATCCCACATTCGTATGAGTTGTAAATTCCCGAAGGAATTTTAATTTTCCTCTAATAAATGGGTAATTTTATATCAAGACTTATAATGGACTTATTATAGTTGGTATGATTCAATGTAGTTGTTTGAGTCTATAAAAGATTATCAAGTTGTAGGTTGGATGTTCAGATGATGTTTGGAGGATTCGAGTTATGTTTTGGGAGTTTTGGAGTCGTTTAGTCAAGGTGGATGGTTTTGTGTTCATTGTTTAGGAGAAACCATGTGACAGCTTGATGATCAAATGGGTTTTAGTTCATTTTGAACTAATTATTTTCGAGTTTATGGTTTGAGAATGGTTAGGAGTATATCTTTCATGCAAAAATTGAAAAATGTGCAAGGTGGTGGAGAACATGAGACATGTTTCTTCACCCATTCATTGTTTTAGATAAACATTGACCTCATTATAGAGGGGATGTAGTTCTTAAAATATAGTTGGTTGATGGTTTTTCTAACTATTCATCCAAAACATACAGGGCATGGGGTGTTAGACCATAGTGGTTGCATGGTTTGGATAACTATGCGAGCAGACTATGCAGGTACCTTGAATTTCATTAAAGGGTGGGGGAGGTGGTTAACAAAATATCCCTGGGTATTTTTTGACTCTTCACCCTCATTCTCCCCCATTTAGTGCACTTGAACTAGGTGATTCCAAACCCCTCTCCCCCTCAACACCTTGATTTGTGGTGTTTTCATTAAAATTTATTAGGATAGTAGTGGTTGGAGTGTGGAACATGGTGGTTGGAGTTGCTTAAGTAAGTTAGTGATAATGAAGCTCCAATGGGGGTGAGTGACATGTTGGTAATAGGGATGTAACCCTAATATTGGAAGGGTCATAGGTCTATAGAATTGACCATTGATCAGTCGTGGTGGCGCTACGATGCCAGTGATGTACGAGGGAGTATCATTTATATATTATTCTATTAATTATAATTTGAAATTAATTGTGTTAGATGATTGATTTGGTCATTGTATTTGGAATCAATGTGGTTATAAAAGCAATCTAAAGTGCTTCTGTTGGAGGTGCATCGATGTGGGATATAAGGAATGATGATTGTTTCATGTCAATAGGGGATCTGATTGTAGAGTCTCCTAGGGAGTCGAGTGTAAACTCAAGTGGGTGTGTTCAAGTGCTCATTGAATGTATTAGGGCCTAAAGTCAATGTATTCATTTGAGGTGTTGTTGTGCTTGAATTTATAAACAAAGGATTTTGGGAAGATTCGGTAGATGATAGTTTTACTTGGGTTTATATATGGAACCTATGCAATAAATTTTAAACCATATCCAATGTTTTTTGGGAAACTATGAGTGCCTTTGAAAAATTAAATTGGGATTTTGTGGAAACTACAGTTTTTTCATGGCTCATTCATGGAAAGTGGTTATGTGTCCAATCCTATTGGATTTTAATGATCAGGATGGATATTGATGTTGATTTGGAATTCTTGTGGGTTTTGGGTTAAATAAATTGGTAAATGTTCCAGGAACATTGTGTGAGTGTGAGTTCAAGTTTATTTTATGTTTTCCAATGGTATACATTCCCAGTATCTGAAGTTGGTGGTTATAGGATAAAGCTTATTTTGGGGAGCACCATCGGTCTAGTGAGTGTTCATATGATGGAATAATTATTTTCTTGATTATATGGGATCAGATAAGTGCCACATAGGTTTTTCAATTTTAACAATGGGAACTGGCTCTGGTTTTGGATGGTTGAGTGGGTTAATATTGAGTATGTGCTTTACTAAATTTTGAGGCATTTAGAAATTGAACGGGGCCATTGGTGATAGTCGGTGATCGATATATGCTAGGTGGTGTTGATTAATTACCACTAATACTTATCTAGTATGATATTTATTATATTGGGGTGGTTATGAGATTTTTTTTCTTATAAGTTTGAAATTCCATAAGGAATTTGATAATTCCTTTACTTAATTGGTGAAATTTATAATTGATGTTCACAATGGATTTCCAAGAGTTGGAAGTATTCAAAGTGGTTTTTGTGTCAAGGTTGATACTTGAAAGGTATACCAAGTGTTTGGATTATCTTTGGAAAATTTAGGTTATGTTTTAGGAGGTCTAAATTTTTCTAGTCAGGGTACATGGTTTAGGAGAAACAATTTAACACCTCCATGCTTAGAGGGACTCTAATTCATTTTCAACTGAGCACAATTGAGTTTCATGATTAGATAATTGGATATAGAAAACCAATAAATCCAAAAGTGGAAACCATATGCGTTTATGGATATCATGAAGCATGGTACACAACCTATTCATGGTTTAAAAAAAAAACAGCACACCCTTCTGCAAAGAGGAGGCAATGTTAACAGCACGGATGGAACAAAATGTGTCTAATACTTTGTTGTAACTATGTGGAGAATGTGGTGTTGGGTATTAGGGGTGCATGTCTGGAAAATGCTATGGCTAACTGTGCATCCAAATCATGTGGCTTCCTAGAATTTAAAAAAGGGGTGATTTTACGAAAATACCCTTTTTAGATTTTTAGCCATTCCACCCTCCTTCTCTCCCATTTGGTGTGCACGAACTAGGGGGTTCCTAAACCCCTTTCACATTCTCCCACACCATTTTTTGGGTTTTCATCATGGAAATTTATTATCGTTTTAGGATACTTCCCTTCCACCAATGACTTCCTTTTATCTTCTTTATTCTCCACTTTGACATTGTTGTCCTCCAATTTAGGTTTTCTTAATGTTTACCATAGAACATAGTGGTATTTTCCATATCTCATGGGGATTTCGGTTTTGTTGCATAGAGGCAAACCTAAGGAAAATTCACACATCATTGTGTATCATTTCTTTAAGGCATGGGACCATATTGAATATTAATATGATTTTCTTTAATTAAGGAATTTAATTAATTATTGTAACGATATATCCTCTTGGGAATTTATCAAAAAATGGTATCAGATATCCGTTGTGGACCAAAAATGAAAATTGACCCTAAATTGACACCTCAGACCTTCCACAAACCCCAAATGATTCATTGCTGTTTATAAGACTGAGCTTATGGCCACCCATGGGGTGTTCCATTTCATGGAAATTGTGAGGAGGGTTTCTAAATGGTAAAGTGAATGGGGTAAAATCTTAACATGATTAAGCTCATTTGTTGACATGATTAAATGGTTAAGGGCTATATGGTATGACATGGGAAAAAATGTTTTGTAATATTTTAGAAGGAATATTTGAAATGTTTTTATGTGTTAAATCCCGATAAGGATTTTGAAATGGTTAAACCTTGCATGTTGGGTTTTGAAAGATTATTGTGTTTAAATTGGAGAAATTTTTGTTTTGAAGTGGTTTTTGTTTTAAAGGGAGGTTTTTAACTCTATGTGATTTTATAATGGGTTTCAAATGAATTTAAAATGTTGATTTGAAAGGGGTGTGTGGATTCCACATTATTGAAAACTATTTGTTGAATTTAAGGGTTTTAAATAAAATAAAGGAATTAGCCTTGTTTTGGTTGTTAGATAGGTATACCAAGTTTTAAGAGTAGTTTCAAAATGATTTAAATGGATATGTAAGATCCATCATTTTCCCAAAGAATGTTGAAATGATGTTTTTTCATTTAAAAAGGTCTTAGTTATCCAATCCATGTTTTTATGTTAATGGACCATTATGACTTGGGTAAATGATAAAATAGTTTCTTTTAATCTTTGATCATCTGTAAGGTCGATGTTGAACCTTGGTTTTTGTTAAGTTTTGGGATGGAACTAGATATCAAACATGACTCTCCACATCCGAGGTTGAGATAGTGGACATGATGGTTCCACATATATTATTCCATATATCATACATGACCATCCAAATCCAATTTTGAGATAATGGACATGACAGTTTCATGTATATGGTTCCATATATCTGACAAGAAGTTTCACATCCGAGGATGGTGAAGTTTGACATGATGTTTCACACCCATGGAATAGATGTTGTACAAGATGTTCCAAATCAGTACCGATGGTTTTGTATATGGTATTGGTGAAAGATTTAGGTTCCATGAATGATTTATATTGATGCATGATTCCTCATAGAGTTAATGATAAATGAAAAGATCTTATTGTTATTCGAAACATTTAACACCGTATGATATGATTTAGATGACTAGTTTACATCAGTGTATGTTTGGTTGTGCCTAGTGTCCTCTTAGAACCTGATGACAAATGAATTTTTTGATAAAAGGTTTATTTACTAGACTATTTTCCCTTATTTTCTAGTACTGTTTAATTGTAACCCTATTAATCTACATTTAAAACTGATCAATATAAAAGTTTCTTTAGACACCATTTTGGGGCCCTAATGAGTTTTACTCACACCCTGCTCGGGCTTCCATCACACATGGGCACCTAAGAATATCTTATATATTTGTTATAAGGAGGGGTTTAGGATAATATCATGTTGATTTTTTCCTGATCTAGACGGATATATCAGATGATACTACGGTACTAGAGACTGGGTATATAACGTGGTCAGAGTTGTTAGTAGAGCTTGAAATATTTATTTCTCAATTTTTCATTTTGTATATTTGTGATTGGACAAGTTGGAGATCAATGTTTTATGTGTGGAATGTATTTTTGGTCCTTTAATATATTTCATTTTATGACAACATTATTCTATTTTATGCTATTTATTATTTTAGAATATTATAATGTTTATTATGTTTGGTTATTTACTTATGGTTGTGCGCTTTTATATGGTGTATAGTCTCCTGACAATATCTCCTTAGACCCATACTATTAGTCGAAAACCTCTAGCATTTTAGGAGGTGTGTTTCTGGTCATGTGATGAGCCGGCATGGAGAACCAGTTTAATGGAAGCCGAGCTGGGATATTAAAAAGTGGTATTAGAGTATTTACTTCCCTATTGCATTATATTTGGGATTTTACGGGTTGAAGATATAGGAATGTGTTAGTTATTGTGGTGGAAACTGGGTTGTTCCATCACAAACGCCTATTTCGTTAGGAAGCCTAGGTTATGAGGGATGATATTGTTGTTTTGATTTAGGATGTAATAGTTGTATATGACTTTTACTTTGAACAAAATACATGTGGTTTAGATTTTATGAGTTTTGATGGATTCTAGATCTTAGACCAATGAAAAAAGGGGTCTGTTTTGGTTTGGACTCTTATCTTATAGAGGTGAGAGGCATCTTATGTATCATGGTAGGCATGCAAGATCCAATTGTTATAGGCCTTCTAGTGTGTAATTTTTCTGATGATAGTAGATTAGTTTTCAAAGTTCCAACAACCAATCATATGATATTTTCCCATATAAGAACTTGGTTGCATTCTACTAAGATGGGTTAACTTGTATAAGGATAAAATTATAATGGTAGGTTATGTGGATCTATTGCGAGATTATGGACTATCTGGATGGTTATGTGGTTCTCATGCACAAAAGATGCAGTGTCCCTAGTGGGTCTCCAAGGTATAAGTATATGAGCATTTGACATTGATTGATGGTTTTTTTCAAAGATATTTGTGTGAAATGGTCCTCTATAGAGTGGTCTGATGTGAAGATGATCAGAGAGGATGGGTGACTTGGTTTTGGGAAGTTGGTTTGACAGGAGATGTCTTTTATATGTGAGACCATAAATATGGGTGTTCTGACATGTTTATGTCACATGGATTGGTTATGGTATCATTCTTTATAACCCATGATCCATGGACTTCTGTGAGTTATCATAGACCTAGGTTCTTAGACCTGATGACTAGTCTTGAGATTTGATAGGCGGTACTAGGTAGGAGAGCCTAAAGACCTTCTTAAAGTGACTCAATTTTATGAATATTATATTGTGTGACTCTAAAGGGTGTCCCATGAGAGGGGTCACTTGAGTTGAGGGTGCCTTTGAGTGAGTGGAGCATGGGTGGATGTTTTGTGCTTTGAACAATGTTTCAGGAATAGAATAACCTATTATTTGGTTTAAGCAAGTCAGATGCCTTTTTTGTATGTGATAACCTGTGTTCTAGTGTTTCTGCTTCGTGGTTGGTTTTTATAGGGGCAATATCATTCGAATACCTCTCCCAGGTGACGAATGTGTAGGAAATATTTCACTGATGGTTATGAGTAGGTGTGGGAGTGAAAAAAGCGATCGTGGGTATGTGGTTTTAGGTGTTCATGTTTTCATTGGGTGATTAACATAAAAGTGAGGTAGACTTGGTATTTTTGCAGTGTGAGACACATGAATATGTTTGGTTTCACTGAGATAGAAATCACTTGGAGTGTTGATGCTTTGATAACGTATGTGGTTTGTGATGGAAGGACCGATTAGGTGCCTGGCCTAGCTATATTTTTATGAATTTTCTGGAATATGGTGAGGGTGTAGTTGATATTAGATAATTTTTTTAATTAAACATAGGTTTTGAGTGGTCGAGTAAGTGGGTTTTTTCATGGTGAGTTTCATTTCAATTTTGAAATCACCAAGGGTGCTCTGTGTTGGGTGAAATGAGAATGTGAGAGGGATGATAAATGGATTGGGATAGTGATTTTAATTTTATTGATACATGGATCTCTATGGTGAAAGAATAGTTTTTTACTTTGTGTTATGTAAGGGAATGTAATGGATAAGTGTAAAATGGTATCTTGGAGAAGTAGGCTCTAGTGACACACTGCCTCATTTTTCTTGTGTATCAAATGTTACAAGAGAATATGACCAAGGTGATTTAGTTGAGAAGGAAACCATGAGTAGGATAAGAACTGATGTGAGTGTGATGTGACACATGCATGACGGGTGTTAAGGGCCTTTGGATGAGTTTTGGTGGTATTCATATATGAACTCTAAGTGTACTCATAGTTTAGAGACGATCATGCCCAATATATTGACATTATCCTTAGTATGACGAGAAGGAAATGACAATACACCTAGATAAATAATTTTTTTATTAGTTTTATGGAGGACCTCATTAGAGGTGGAGCTCATGGAATAGTTGAAGTGACGCCATATGGTGGGAAACACAATCTGTTACTGTAAGTCCTTACAATGGGCCAGATGTTAGTGAATTCCATTTGTCCCATTCACGTGATCAAGTATTAGTTGATAGTTGACATTTTATATTGTCACTATATTGAGTGAGATATGTCCACAGACAATTATTGGGTTATAAATGTGTTGTATATTGGTCATGGGGGTTTGAGTGTCTAGAGTGAGGTAGTGACAACGACACTCTTATAGTTGGGAGTAACATGTTAGTTATAGGGATACATACATCATTCTGGAAGGGTGAAATGTTTTAAGAACTTACTATGGATCATTTTTCGAGGAACTAAGATGTTGGTGAATAACCAGGGAGGCACATGATTAATTTATATAATTTATGATAACAATAAATTAGTTGGGTTGGATGACCGAGTTGGGTGTTGGATTTGGGATTGAGGTGGTTTTGAAATGAAATTTTAGGTTCTTGTGTTAGAGGTGCATAGATGTGTGTGGTAGGGAATGATGATGGTTTCGGGTCAGTGGAGGATATAATTGTGGAGTCTAACTTGGAGTTGGGTATGGAATCCTGTGGTAGTAAATTTTTTTGGCGTCAAGGAATTATAATTTGATGAGATGTTTATTTAGTGGGAGTTGGAGTTGGATGTTTTTTGTAGGATTTTACTAAGTATACTGAGTATATTTCATGTTTTTTTTCATATATGGAATAAATGTGGAAATTTTTAAACCATATACTATGTGTTTTTTGGGAAACAACAGGTGAATTTTAGAAATTAAATCTAGAATTTGAGGAAATAAGGTTTGTTCATGGCTCATGAATGGATGAAAATTACATTTCCACTCTAGTTGGTGTTTTATGATGTGAATGGTTTCTGATGTTGATTTAGTGATCCTATGGGTCTGTTGGTGTGATAAACTAGGAACCCTATTGGGCATGTTTTTGGAGCCTGAGTACCTTTTCTTTTTATGTTTTTTGATAGTAGAGGTTCCAAGCATGGGAAGTCGGTGGTTATAGGAGTATGTTTATAGTGGAGGGAACCATAACTTTAATGAGTGGTAATATGATGACACAATTAGTGTTTTAGTTGGATGGGATTGGAGAATTTTCATATTGGGGATTTAGTTTTAACAATAGGAACTGGATAAGGTATTTGTTCAGGTCAAGTGCCTTGATTTGGAGTTCGTTCTTTGGTTGTATTTCTAGAATTTATAAACTGAACAAGGATTTTAGAGATATCTAGTGAACAATGATGATCAAGTAGTGTGGATTAATGACCACCGAAACTTTTTGAGGATGTAAAGTATTATGGTGGGGATGTTTTGAGATCATGTGTTCGTACATGTTGGAAATTCTATAAGGAATTTTTATTTTTATTTATTGGATGTGTCAAATTTTTAATCAACATTAGAATGAAATTAGAGGTGTTAGAATGATTAAAAGTTGTGTTTTGAGTTGTGGAATGATTCTTGGGAGACATTTTAGGTGTTTATATGATCTTTATAGGATTCAAGTAATGTTTTAAAAGTTTTTGAAATGTCTATTTTGGGTGCATTGTTTGGTTTTCATGATTTAGGAGAAACCATTTGAAACATTTATGTTCAGAGAGGTTTCATTTCATTTTTAACTAAGAATGGTTGAGTTTCACAGTTATATCATGATTTGGGGAAAAGTTTTTGATCAAAAAGGGAAAACCATGCAAGTTGGTGGAGATCTTGAGTTATGGAGCATGAACAACACACAATTTTAGGAAAACCATGGACCTTTCTGTAGAGGGGAGGTTGTGGAAACAACATTATTGGAACACCATTTATCAAATTGGGCATCCTAAACATGTGGGGTATGGGGTGTTGGATAGTAGGTGGAACACAGTTGGTTCCTGGTTTGGTTAACCGTGCGTTCACCCAAAATTTCATCAAAAGGTGGCTTTTTCTAAAATACCCCTTGGTATTTTCAGCCACTCCACCATACTTCTTCCCCATTTGGCGTGCATGAACTTGGGAGATACCAACCCCCTTCATCCACCCCCAAACCTGAGATTTTGGGATTTATTCATGGATATTTCTTAGTGTTTTACATGAGTTATCTTCCTATGATGGAATTCCTTATTATTATTTATTATATTTTATTTTTTAGTTTTTTATTTTAGATTTTTTTGAGGATTCCACCAAATAATGGTATAATCATCCACGTCTAATGGAGATTTTGGTTATCTAGAGTATAAAATAACCTGAGACAACTTCCACCCACCATTTTGAATCATTTTTTTTATGTATTTGAACATAGTAAATTTTCCATAGTTTTTCACAAATGAATTGATATAATTAGTTATTATAATTTTATATAATCTTTTGTATTTACCATGAATGATATCAAAAATCAATTGTGGACCAACCATTGAAGTTGTGTGGAGTTTTGATAAGGGGTGGGAATTGGGTGAGATTGGTGACTGATATTAAAATTTAATTTATGGTTAATTTAATTGTTAAATGATGAGATTAAGTGTTTGTTGTTTCTTGTTGTGAGTTTATAGCTTAGGCACCTAAGACAAGAACATTGTATGCTGAGGAGTTTGAATGGTACTTGAATAGGCCATAGAGATGCTGTTGAGCTCTGGAAATGTTAAGGAAATATTTTCTAACCTATAGTCTTTATAATTTTTGAAATGTGTATTTGCTAAGATACTTTAATCACTTGTGTGGTGTACTTGTTCCCTTAGAAAATTTAAAGGGTTTTACCCTCAATTGAGGCCTTAGATGTTCCACAGATCCCATTGTATCTATTGGTGTTTATAAGACCAAACCTATGACCACCAATGGGGTGCACCGTTTCATGGAAATAGTGATGTGTATATGTAATGGGTAAAGTGAATTGGTTGTGAGATTATGCTGGTTAAGTTCATTGGTTGAATTTATTAAAGGGTTAAGCGATACTTGGTAGAACATAAGGATAAATGTTTTATATTATGTTTGTAGGATGATTTGATTTATTTTTTATTTTTTATGACCTTGTGAAATTCTTACAAATAATTTTAAATAGTTTAATCATGAATATTGTGGTTTGACATGATATTTGGGTTTAAATGGGTTAAATTTAGGTGTTGAAGTTGTTTTTTAAAGTGAGGGTTTGACCTCAAAGTGATTTAAGAATGTGTTATGAAATGAACATAAAACCCTAATTTTAAAGGGGTGTATAGATTCCCATATTGTGAAAATTTATTGATGATTATTTTGATGGTTTTAATAAAAATAAAAGAATTGGAATTTTTTTATGTTAAAGAGATAGGCCAGGTTTTAAGAGTGGTTTCAAAATGTTTTAAATGGATATGTAAGATCCATAATTTTCCCAAATAGTGTTGGAATTGTATTTTAGTTTGTAAAAAGGACTCAGTAGGCGTAGATATTATTTTTGGTGCTAAAGGACCATTAAGACCTCGGTAAATGATAAAATGGTTTCTTTTGATCTTTGAACATTGGGAAAGTTAATATTGAAACTTGGTTTTTGATAAATGATGGGATAAGTCCATATGTTCAATATGCTGGTCCATATCTGAGGTTGATATAGTGGACTTGAAGGTTCCACATATATGGTTTTGGATGTTAGACATGAATATCAACATTCGAGATTGATATAGGATCATAAAAGTATCATGTATGTAGTTCCATAGGTGTGAAATGATATTTCATATCTATGGTTGATAATTTTGGACATGTTGTTCCATTCCCATGGGTTAGTTGTTGTACATTACACTCCACACTGATACAGATTGGTTTTTATATAGTATAAATGATGGACTGAGGTTTGAGGAACAATTGATACTGATGTATGATGCCACTTAGTGTTAATGATAAATGGAAAGCCCATATTTATATTCACAACATGTATAACCCTATGATATGTTTTCGATGACTGGTTCAGGTTGATCTAGGATTGGTTGGCTCAGCTATCACTGTATAACCCAAGGTCCAATGAGTTTCTTGATAAATAGTTGCTTTCCATTATAGTATTTCATTACATTCAAGTAATATTAAAGAATTCCACTATTTATCTGTATTCACTTCTTCTCCAAATGGGTTTTTCTATAGACACAATTTGTGGTGGCCTAATGAGTTGTAATCAAAACCTACTAAGGCCTATACTATACATGGGAACCCGAGAAGCCCTCATATTTTTATTGTAGGAAAAGGTCTGAGATAAGTCCTTGTAGAGTATTTCATGATTATTTAGGATATCTTAGGTGTTATTATGGTAAATGAGAATAGTATATGACATGTTTCAGAGTTGGTAGTGGTGACTGATATATTTAATTTTTAGTTTTTTATTTTGTATATGTGTGATTTAACGAGTGAGAAATCAATGTTTTATGTGTGTCATAGCTATTCGGGATTTTACTATATTTCTTTTTATTATCATGTGCTTCTGATTCATTTTATTGATTATTTACACATACTCTTATGTGTATGATGTATTTTTATTTACTTCCGGTTGGGAACATTGATAAGGGGCTAGTCTCCTCACAATATCACCTTAAACCCCAAATGTTATTCGAAAATATCTAGTGTATGATGAGGTGAACTTGAGGACATGTGGAGAATTAACTAGGTAATCTAGTTTAGTGGCATCTTGGTTGGGAAATCACTAATAAACTCATTGTGGTATACTTTATGGTCCATCTAACCCACAAAACCCTTTTTATGAATTATGAGCATGTTCTCTATCTCGATGCATGAATCCTATCCATTACATCATAAACATTATTTCACAACCTATCACGCTTCATGAAGAACACTAGTTAGGGAGAACTCAAATTCATTCTTTGAGAGGCCAATTCTCATTTCATTTCATGATATATATAAATATATCCAATGTGAAAAAATATTAAATTAGAGATTTAATTTTGAATAACATGATACATTTTATATCCATAAATTCCATTAATAACACATGAAAAATACATACATAATTTCTTATCTAATTTATCACATATGATATACAACTAGGGATACCTTATGTTTTCTACAATTATAGTGTTTTTTTAAAATCATTACATCTCTATGTTATTCTAGCCACATCACTATGTGACCTCATGACAACACCTACCCACTAAAATATTTAGTGAGTAAAATCTATGAATAAATATATTCTTAATAACAAAAATACTTAATATTCATACTCAAAATTATTAACTTGTTAAACATATTCAAAATTCTTAACTCCACAACATCTTATATTATAATGCTAACGATTTCTGTTGAATAATTAGAACTCTTATTTATTTTATCATCATCCACAGAATTTAGACTCCAAATTCCTTAGAATTCGGACACATAATTCAATAAAATTAAGATGCCAAATCCCTCAGAATTCAGACACTAAATTCCTCAAAATTCAGAATCCAAAAACATTAGAAATCAGACTCCAAATTCTTCAAAATTTAGACCCCAAATTCATTGGAATTTCGACTCTGAAATCTATAGAATTTAGGTTCCGAATTCCTTGAAAAACAAAATAAAAATATCCATGTTTTATAGTCTCTAGTGGTTTATTTTCTTAGACTCCGAATATTATTTTTCCTAAGTCTTAGAAAAATTAGATTAGGTTAAGCAACCTTATTTTGATTACACTTGTTATAGTTATAAAATGATTTCTTGCGTTCTGTTTCTAACTAACCATTTATTGAGTGAAACATGTATAGGTCCCTCTATAATTCAAGGTAAAATATGATCGTTGGAGGAGGGAACCGACCATTGGAGAAGTGCCCAAAAATAGGGGCTATTTTGAACAAGCTTATAGACCTTTTCAACACTCTATAGATTTCATGTTGCTGAAGTGATTTCTAGAGAGAGAGACTCTCATGCCTTGTGTGTACTGAACATCCTGTTATTCTTGCTTCGTGTGACTTTGATTGTTATTTTGTACAATCACGGTCTTCCGTGGATAAGAAGACAGATTTGAAAACTACCTTTATGTTCAAGGGCTTCTGTGGATAAGAAGGCATAGGTTCCAACTATCTTAAAGTTCAAGAGCTTGCGGGGATATCAAGATTGATTCTGATATTCCTATTGAGGACTTACCTTGGTGTGGGTAAGATAGAAATTATTTAATATATAAATCATGGTACCTTTATCTATGTTTTTTGGATACCCTACTCTTTGTGTTAAAATATTTCATACTTGTTACTTATTTTGTTTCAAGTTTATTTCCACTGTATTTTTATAAAGGATGAATGTATAACCTTCTTATACTTTCTTGTTCTTTAGTATACTCTGATAAGTAATATTCTATACACTTTAAGGTAGAATATTTTCCTTTTAAACTTTAATTATGTTTCATTTTTTTATCCACATTTCCAGAACCAAGCAAGTTTGTAGAACTAAAAGAGGTCTTGTGGATTTACCTTGTTTAACCTTGTTAATCATAGTTTTCCTTAAGGTTAAAATGAATGTTTTTAAACTAACTATTCACCCCTATTGTATTGACAATCTACATTCATATTTAGATCATAAACTTTTAAATCTTCTTAATAACAAAAATTATATACCATTTAGAATGGTGATACACTGATATAATATGTTTCAGGTAAGATCGAGTGACCAAAATTTTGATTTGAAAGCATTATAATGAGTTTTAATCCTTTGCATAGCTGTCAAAAGTCTACCAAAAATTTATATTTAATATAATTATGAAACAAACACTATCTAATCCTAGTGTCTCTTTTATAATATTTATCATGTTTTGAACCACATTAGTTATGAAGAGAACTTCATTATCATCTTTTTCAGCATAATCTAGATGCATGTTAGAAATGATATTCATCAACTAGAACTAGTTGTGATATTCCCCAACAACTTCATTATATGGATTCCAAATAAAAGAATCTACTAAAAAATCCCATCTTGTAGGTTTCTATAGCATGTTAAAATAAAACCTACATAGGTAATCCATCCATCTTTATTTCCTCAAGATCAAGAATCTTTGAGAGAATATGTATTTCAAACTCATATGGTGAGTGAAAATTTAAACATTTCTAGAAATAGGTAGTGCTGAAAAGTATATAAGGCATGGAAAACTGCAACATCGTAGGTCATGCATTTGAAAGTTATTCTTATATTCCCAAAAAATTATTAAACTATAGGCCAAAACATGATCTCCCTATAAGAGATCACAACTAAGACCAAAACTAGATGCATCGTAATAAACCACATAACATTAAACTGAATCAAGAAACAATGAGATATGTGTTCAGATGAGATGATATTTAATATCTTGATTTTTTTTGATAATCATTATTTCATATGAATAGAACACCCTTTCTCATTAGAGTAGTCATAAAATATGTTAGTCTTGAGAAATCCTTAACAACGGGATGATAATAACATACCAATCCTAGAACGCTGTACATGTCTTACATATTCATTGGTGGCTACCAAGTGATGAAAACTTCAATCTTCGGATGTTCAATTGATATTCCTTATTTATAAATTATGTTCCAATGGAAAAAAATTATTGTATTGATAAGTACCTCTTATAAAACTTATCATATAATTAGTGATCCTAAAATGTACTCAAGACAATTTCCCAGTGCTCTTAGTAGTCATTACTAATTTAAGATTAAAAAAAACCATCTACAAATACCAAGAAGAAATATTCAAGATACCTATGGAAGATATGGTTTATTAATACCATAAAGGGTATATGTACATTTTTCGTACCAAAGTTTTTGAAAATCTATTCAAAATTTCCATAAAGTCTCAAAAATACTATCTTTAGAATATCCTATTTACTAACTCTATATTGATGATACTATAATCATATATTATCCATATAGGACCACTTGGATCCATTTAACTGATTGAATATATCCTCAATTTGAGGAATAGGGAACCTATTTTTAATCCTCACATGATTCAATTTCTAAGAATAAATAAAAAATATGTGTTATATTCTATATTCTTTACAAATACAATTGATTTAACCCAAGAAGATATACAAGGTCTGATGAGGCATTTACTCTCTAACTCTTATATATGGACCTTCAATTCCAATAACTCTATCTAATACATTCTCTAAGATGAGAGAGAAAAAGGGATTGTCCCTAGGAGTAGATCAGAAAAAAAAACTGATTTTACACTCATTTGGTAACCTATATAATTTAGAAATAAATATTGGTATAAATCCACTATGGTTGGAAGAGTCACATTTTCAGTTTCTTCTATAGCACAAAAATACACTACTATTAATGGACCCGAGATGGTTCCATAAAATAGGACTAAATTCCTCTTTCTACATAAAATTTTATGCCAACCCCCTTGAATATATGAATATTTCTATATGGGGAAGTTAGTGACACTTTTTGATCATATAAATCAATATTGGATTCAAATTCTTCCAACCAGTCCATCCCAATTATTAATTAAAAAAATCCAACTCTAATACAATAAAATTCAAGAGAATGTTTACAATGTTAATGGTAATAGAACATGCTGGGAATTTTAATCCTTAACACTCCCATTTTCTTAGGGATTTCTTGATACTATTGATATGATACATTATTTATATATGTAATCCCAATTGTTTAACCACACAAGAAGTAAGAAAAAAAGTGATTCCCCAATATCCAACAAGTTGTACAAAAGAGTCAAGTTTAGAAGGATGATTCCTCACACAGTGTAGGGACACATTTTCTCAATTGAGATAGCTTCTTCTGATCCATATAAATGTTTCTTAGTTGCAACATGATTTTTATTTCTTCTATTCATAGGTTATAACAAACACAAACCAACCTAGGTCTACCCTAAATCGGTCATCCGATCCGGTTCGTGACATGTCCCGAGGGGCGTTCCCAATCCCCATGGGATGGAAAATAGTGTGAAGAACAAAAATTTAAACATTAGGAAGGATTTTTTCCATGAACAAAAGATAAATAGTAAAGTAAAAACTGTCCATAAAAATAAAACTAGCAGGGGAAAGAAATTAAAACCGAACATACCTCCCCATGAACATATATGCCACCTCCCAACCAAAGACTAACCCTACTCCAATAATTAGAAACTCATCCCAGAGAACCTAATAAAATGGAATATGCAACTAAAATTATAGAGTAGGTGTGGGCATTAAAAGGCTCAGTAGGTTTGCCACGATAGACCAGATAATCCAACGTCTCATTTTCCAAAAAAATCGATTAACACAAGTTTTAAATACACATATAAAAGTAAATTTTTCAGATTTTAAAATAAGAATAATGTTTTTCTCATTTAAAATAAAATCCCACATACAGTAACAAGAATTTCCAACACCATTTTCTAATTTAGAATCAAAATCCAATGAAAATTATACAAAAGTTGGTTAAAGTAAAACAATTATACTGTGCAAGCCGAAAAAAACTAGTACGGTGAAAAGTAAACAAGAAATGAAAATAATTAACAATGGGTGATCCTAAACATCCCTAGAAGACCCCTGGACTTACTTGTTTTGGAACCACTAGCCAACATATGGTGAAGATCATTAGTCTATAACAAATGAGCCACCCTCACAACAAAAGAAACCACAAGCACTTCCCATCTGGCCTCTATACCTACCAGTGGGTACCAACCCGCCAAGTCAGGGATGATAAGAAACCATCACTCTATCAACTAAAATATGTAAAGGAACCCCTGATGGTTGTAATAATACCATGTAAGTAGGAGTTCCTCGCACATGTGACTGATGTCACCGCACTTTCCTGCCCCAAACACGAAATCATCCTATGAATTCACCCATAAAGGGTTACCCATGATAGGAGTGACCATATAAATATTCAATCAAGTAAAATTAAACATAGTTCCAACTGGTCTGTCATGTCACATCCATGTCAAAACAATTTTTCCAAAAACATTCAAAACTTGGACCAGGCACACACAATTTCAAAACAAAAATCATTCTAAAAGTTATCAAAACATTCTAAAAGTTAACAAAACATAACACATGAGTTGGAAGATCCAAATAGGAATTTATTTCCCAGACACATATTAGAACACTCCCCAGCTTCCAAACAAACCTTCACTGTTTTTCAACCCATACAAACACGCGTTTCAATCCAAATAGCCAGAGCATAAAGGACACATTAAAACCCATGTTTTCCCAAACACTTGAAGCAACACTATATAAAAACTCATTTAAAACCCTCTTTATAAACCAAAAGTCTACCAATATTATTTTGAGAATAAAATCCATTTATGAAACTATGTTTTATTGAGAAATATCATTTACATGTGCAATCTTAATTTGAGGGGACTTCCTTGTGTGCACCTAGTGCACTCATGGATGTGCTGACATCTAATGGCACACTAAAATCCAAAGAGAACATTTGAAAACCATTTATGCAAAACCCACTAGTTATATTAAAACCATGTTCTACTATCCACCTCATTTAGAAAACATAAAAAATTAAACACCACCAAAGAACTCTTTTTAAAACATTTTCCATGTTACCACTAATCCATTAAATGACCCAATCAAACATACACTGAAATTATTTCCAAACATGATTTTCAATCGGTTACACATTTTAATAAATAATTTAATCAATTAGAAAAATAATTCTAAGTACCACAATAAGGATTTACTCCAAATACATACTTGAAATCCTCCTCTGAATTAAATGCACACCTAAGCCCTTCCAAAATAAGTTTTTCAAATCCCATACAATTCATGAAATGATAACAAATGGATTAACCTGTTTACTAAAATTTTTCAAAGTGAATGTACTATACAAATCACAAAATTTATATCTTTTAAAAGATAAGCTGAAATTTGATCAACAAAATTAAAAGTACTAACCCACAAGCATGAATTAAAAACTAGTTCTAAAAAATTTCACCAACAAGAATACACTATACAAAAACTAGTCGTAAGCATAATTAATGTGCGAAAAACATTAAAAGAAAAATCAATTGAAAAAATAAAGTATTTATGAAGTGTTTTAGAAATGAATAATATGCTAATTCACCTACCTCAAATTAGGTGCGGACATGACAAAACTCCGATAGAAGGAAGAACAATACCTCGTGGGTCAACCGTACATGTTAAACAATGAGAAAAACACACGAAACACAATTGTGGAATTATTGTTTCAAAAAATTAATTAAAATCCCCAAATTCAGAAAGAAAATATAGAAAAGGGAGGGGTTTTAGATAGATCAGAGCAGTGATCATCATGGTCAGGTTCACCGGAGAAGATTTTGACGGTCGGAGCGTGAGTGGGAGGATGCCATTTGGTCGTGCACCGGAAGCTATTAGAAACAAGATGTATATAATACAATAAGGGGAAGTAAGGGGGAGGGGGTTCATAACCACCGGAGTAGGCTAAATGGATCCCGGAAGGCCTAATTCTAGAGGTGGCCTTGCTGGAGTGCGGGAGGATGGAGGCGACCTTGATGAAGCGCGGTGGTCGGGGCACAGACGGGAGGCCAGAGGACGAGGGTCGGAGCGCGAAGGTCGGGGTATGGGTGGGAGGCCAGAGGTGTAGGGTCAGCTTCCAGAGGATATAGTTCAAGTGGAAGTCTAGTGTTGGAGGGTCGACTATTGGAGTGGTTGGGGGGTGGGGGTGCAGGTATGCACATAGGAATCAGGGGGTGTCGTAGGTAGACTAGGGTTTGGTTTTCATTTTTTTTATTTTATAATAATAATAATATAAATAATAACAGAAAAATTATAATATAAATAATAATAATATAAAGAATAATAATCTAACGAATAATAATAATATAAATAATAACAACAAACTTAATCACAATACAACACAACAAAAAAATTAATAATAATAATAAAATAATTATTAACAAAACAATATATTAATTATTATTTCATACTTACTGTATTCTTCTCTTTTTTTTCATTTGGAAATCATAAAAAATTTATTTATTTCATGTGGGGTATGGTCTAACATTCCATCAAGTGCGCTTGAGCGAACTACCTTCAATCCATGCAACCCGACACTGAACACTTACATGGTTAAAATATGTTCTTTACATGTAGTTTTATAACTCACATGCAATTCAATAATAAATCATGTCTGGGTGTGACAATTCTACTCACCATAGAAACATTCTACCCCCAGAAGGTCACCCAGCTAAGTGGCATACATAACATGAATCCACACCCGATTGAAATTGAATTAAACCACAACACAATAGAATGAGAGAACATGAGAGGGTTTTACCCACCATAAAAACTCTACTAGGATGATAATTTAACACTCAAAAACACCACCCCGAGTAGGGGGAGGGGGGATATGCGGGAACACCCAACTTATACAAACTAACTTATATAGCCTGATCGGAACAACACCTCCACTGAAACATGGAACTCTCGACCTAGATCAAAAACATCCAACACTACACCACCAAGTAGAAATTATCCCATGAATGGAACCTGAGCATTACCAAAAACATATATTATTCGAAAATAAATTACATCTCCAAATGAAAACAGCTAAACTGAGATCAACCCATACATGGCCCAAACACACTTTAAAAAAAATACACAATTCAAAAAACCACAACCATACAAATAAGGATTCTTGGATTATAATATGAAAAGTCAATCTTAAATTTATGACAAAAAAATGAACATACAACAATGTAAGAACTTTAACAGTAGAAAAATAATAACGAAAAGACTTTAAATTTTTCATCGCCAACACAAAACATAAAACCCTGACCAAGGATTCTTACCCCTAACAACACCTGATTGTGCGCGAGCTTCACCCTAAGACCTGTGGCTAGGAATCTGATGACTGATGCATCTCCTGCCTCACAATCAGGAACTAGAATCCTCCAGTCACAAAATCTTCTTCAGGTGATGCTTCATGCAGAACTTCTCTAGATGACCCAGAATCCTGCAATGATGGAACATCTTCAGAGGGTTGAGAAATGATGGCTTTGTGTTCCCTAAATGTCCACACTGATGTCACACCATTGAACCGTATGATGAACTAGAAGCCATAACCACTATAGAAGACTCTTTCGAAATAGGTCCTTCTGGCACACCCTGATCTCCAGATGGGGAACCTTCATAAGCAACTGGATACGTTGGATTTCTAACCATTTGCACTCTAGAAACCAACTCATCATAGAATGTCTTATCCAAAAGCTTCTCAAAATGATGGTCCTTATAAGGGAGGAACCACTCCATGATCTTAGGAAAAAGACCCTCAATGAAAAGATAAGTCTTCATCAAATCCTACGATGCTACCTCTGGAGAAATGGATACAAGATCCTTGAAATGGTAAAAATATGTCTTCACAGTTTATTGGCCTTGTTGAATATGCATTAGCTATTCTCATTTCTTCATCTTCACCTTTTCTAGTATTAACCATTAGATGAAGACGAATTTAAAGACATACCACATCATCACAAATTGAATTTATGTTAGGTAGAACAATTTTACATTCGTCTAGTGATGGACCTTTGAACCGACCCAAAATGGCAGACAATATAACAACTTACGGAGTTCCCAATACCTTGAAGATGTATGCAACCACTTCAAGCCACTCTCCTACCTCGAACAGACCCCGATCACCCTTAAGGATAGATAACGTCTGATAAAGACAAAAACTGGGCATGACATATCAAGAACCTTAACGATCTTTCAGGGAGGCATTTTTTGAACAACATATAACGAACAAATCCAAAACTGATATCAAATCAAAGTATAATTAAAAGTAATATTTTAATTCAAAATGACCAGTTCAAAAACTAAAAAAATACAAACACAACCCAAAATTACCTTTTTAAAATCCCCTATTTATTTTAGATTAAAAAAATTCCTTCTTTCAAGGGTGCATTCCAAATACCAAACCCAATTTTCAAACCATATTCAATTTTCATAATGATTTCATTTTTTTAAAATCATTGTAGAAAAATAAGGTCAAACCATTAATTCCAAGTACACACCCTAGTAATCCCGTGAACCATTTCACATTTCTTTGTCTTTTTTTTTCATAAACCCCAACACACACATCCCATTAGTTCGCTCACATTTCAATACATTCATAAGGAGTACCCGTGGTTTCAACCAAACCATTTCTCTACCAATTTCCAAGAAATCACCAGATTTTTAGACTAAGAGATTCCAGTTTTAAATCCCATTTCAAGAATTTAAATACATTTAAAAGAAATCATTCTCATTTCAAAAGCATTTTTTATTTTCAAAAGTTCACTTACACCAACCAGAACCAAGAAGAAACTCTACATTCGAAAAACTACAGGAGTGAGGGACTAGTAGTCATACTTAACATGATGACATGGTAGTGGGCCATGCCCCAAGTAAGCATCAATAATAAGGAGGAACATAAATTTTGTACTCAGACTCCAAATGGGTCACTACTGCATGTGAAATCATGATGTATCATCGGATTTCCTCCGTTTTCATCCCTCAATCTAAAAAAACCCAAACGAGATAAGGAATCTATTCCCCGACTACCCCTAGCGATTCGAGGTTTTGAACGAGAGAGCGGTCATGATGCCATTCTCATACCTACCTCTTGAGTCCCGACAGTCCTAATCTCCATTTACCATACACCCCAAATAACAGGGGCCTATTTTGATACCATTTTTTCATGAACTATCCTTGGTGTACCTTGAACCGGTCACCCGATCCGGTTCGTGACATGTCTCGAGTGGCATTCATGATCCCCACGGGATGAAAACTATTACCAGGCCCCAAAATTTAACTGTTTGGAACGATTTGGCCCATGAAAAAAATGATAAACAGATAAATAAAAATTTATGATAAAAATTAAACTTGTGACGTAAAGAAATTAAAACCAGACATACCTCACCATGACCATCCAGGTCAGCACCTAACCAAAGGTTGACCATGATCAAATAATGAGAAACTCATACAAGAAAACTTGAGAAAAGGGAATCAGTAACTGAAAAGATAGAATAGGTGTGAGCATTAAAATTCTCAGTAGGGTTTCCAAGATAAACAACAAAATTAAACGCCTCCATTTCTGAAACAATCCATTAATAGAAGTTTTAAATATACATATAAAATTATGGTTTTTACATTTTAAAATAATAGACATGTTATTATCATTTAAATAAAAATACCACATCCTCTACCTACCATTTGAAACACCATTTGTCATTTTATAAGAAAAACCAAAAATAAATGATTCTAAAGATGGTCCAAAGTAAAACACGTATACAATGAAAGATGGAAATAAATTAGTGCAACAAAAAGTAAACATGAAATGTAAATAATTAACCATGGGTGTTCCTAAGAATCCCTAGAATACCCCTGGATATAATCGGTTTGGAAAAGCCTACTGTAATATAGTGATGCTCCTATGTCTATAACTAATTGGCCTCCCACACGACAAAAGAAAAAATATGCACTCCAAATCAGGCCCCTAAAACTACCAATGGGTTCCAATTCATATAATCAGGGCTGATAGGAAACCATCACTCAATTAACTAAAATACACCCCAGATCCCATGGTGGTTGTAATAATACTATTTAAATAAGATGGCTTTACATGCTTGACTCATCTCACCCCACTTTCCTACCCCAAAAATGGAATCTTCCAATGTATTCACCCATAAAGGGTTACCCTATACAGAAGTGCCCATATATATATATATTCAATAATTTCACAATGAAAAAAGTTCCAATGAGGCCCTCATGTCACATACATGTTGAAACCATATTTATAAAAACATTTAAAACTCTAATGACGCATGCACAATTTCCAAACACAAAACATTATAAAAGTTAATACAACTTCACCCCCTGGATTGAAGATCCAAATAGGCCTTTATGTCCCAAACACACATTTGAACACTCCTCCGTAAAAAAACAGGTCTTCACTCTTTTTAAACCAACACCAAAACTTGTTTAAATCCAAATGGTGAGACCTTAAAGGGCCCATTAAAAACCATATTTTCCAAAACAACTGAGAAAACACTCAATAAAACCTCATTTAAAACCCTCTTTAGAAACCACACAGGGGGATAGACTATATTTAAAGAATAAAATCCATTTAGGAAACTATGGATTATTGGGAAATATCATTTACATGAGCCATCTTCATCTGTGGGAACTTCCATGTGTGCACCTAGTGCACTCATGGATGTGCCGACATCCAATGGCACACCAAAATATAGAGAGAACATTTGAAAACCATTTCCTAAAAACCCACCAATTGTATTAAATAATGTTATATCATCCACCTCATTTATAAAACATAAAAAAACCCCTACACTAGCATAGAAATACTTTTAAAACATTCTCCATATGACCAACTAACCATAAAATGACCCAATCCAACACACACCAAAATTATTTCATAATAGGATTTTCAATCACTTACACATATTAATAATTAATTTAAACAATTAAAAAAAGCACTTCTAATTATTACAGTAAGGATTTCCACCAAATAAACACTTGAAATCCTCCTTTGAATTCAAACACACACAAAGGCCATTCCAAAATAATTTTCACAACTCCCTCACAATTCCTGGAATTCTACCAAATTGCTCAACCAGTTTACTAAAAATTTTCTAAGTGAATGTACCATAAAAATAACCATATTTCTATATTTTTAAAGCTAAACTAAAATTTGATCAACAACATTAAAAGTACCAACCCACGAGAAAGATTTAAAAACTAGTTTTAACAAATTTCACCAACTAGAATAGACTATAAAAAACAATTCGCAAGAATAATTAAGATGTGAAATATATTAAAAGAAAAATTAATTGAAATAAAGAAGGTATTAATGAAGTGCTTTGGAAAGGGAAAAAATGTGAATTTTCCTTCCTCAAATCAAGTGTGGACGCAACAAAACTCTGATAGAAGGAAGAAAAATACCCTATGGGTCAACAATGCACTCTAAACATTGAGAAAAACAAACAAAACACAATTGTGGCATTAGGGATTCAATAAATTAATGAAAATATAAAAATATAGAAAGAAAATCAACCAAAGGGAGGCTGGTCAGATAGGGTAGAGCAACAATCATCGGGGTCGGGTTCACTAGAGGAGATTGCGACTGGCCGGAGTAAGACTGGGAGGCCACTGTCCGGTCGCGCGCCAGAAGCATCCAGCAGAACCAAGATATCACTCGGATGAGAATTAAAAGTTTGGGGGGGGGGGGTCATAACCTTTAGAGAAGGATGGAAATAGCACTAGAGGGAAGAGGCAGCCTTTCCGGAGTGCGAGAGACCGGAGGTGGTCCTTCTATAGCGTGGAGGCTGGGGTGCGGGCGAGAGGCCAGTGGCGAAGGGCTAAAGCACAGAGGCCAGGGTATGGGCAGGAGGCTAGGTATCTGTTGGGTGGTTGGAGGCAGTGGGTGGGATGCCGGAGTGGCTGGGGCTTGGGGTGCTGAATAGAAAAACGGGGGGTGGGGAGTTGTGCGGGTTTACATACAAGAAATAGTTATGGGGTGTTTCAGGTAGACTAGGGATTGTTTTTTCATTTCATAATAATAATAATAATACAAAAAACAATAAAAAAATAAAAATAATAAAAATAATAATAATAATAATAATAATAATAATATAAATAATAATGATAATAATAATATTATTATTAATATAATGTATAATAACAAAATAAATTATAATATAACACAATAATAAATTTTGTAATAATAATAATAATAAAATCATAATAATTATTTAAAAAATATCTTAATTCTTAATTCATCTTTATTATTTTATTTTATTTAATTTTTAGTTTAAATTTGTTAAAAAGAATTTTCTTTCGAGTGGTGCGGGGGGAACTGCACGGTCTCGAATTCCGTCAAGAACACGGTTGAATGAACTACATTAAAATGGTGCCACCCGACACTTAACACTTACAGGGTTAAGTTGCGTGCTTACCGCATAGTTTCATAACTCGCATGCAAGTCACATATCAATCTGCCCAGGGTGTGAAAATAACTGAACAAATGAAGTGTTTTTGGAGGTATCCTAGTTCACTTGGGTCTACAGACAAGAAATAGTCACATGGGACTATTCATTATAAGAATACAAATCCTTAGGCTTAGTTGAGATAGTTCCAACTATTAATCTAATAATTCTATGATAATACCTCATGAGATTCCCTTTATTTCTACAGTAGTGGAAATATTTACTTGTGTAGTGCATTATTTCATCATTTGTTTTAAGAATTATACATTAGAAACCTTCTGGTTTATTGCTCTGATGTAGAAAATAATTGATTGATCCCATGGATTGATTTTTTCCATGTTAACTTGGAAGTATCTCTCCATCTTACATTTATTTTCCATGAAGAAGCTCCCACAAACATCTGTGTGGAAAATGGTTTCCACATCGCCAAGATTCCTTGCATGGTTTTTCGATCTAACCAGTTCCTTATTCCCCTTCCCTATATATTTATTAATAAAGGACATTACTACCTTTGAGTTGGCCCCGAGTTAGATACACACCTAAAAAATACAAGATTTTACTCTCTCACGCACAGCTACCACTAGTGAAAAGAGAATAAGGAGAGTGAATTTATCAGCAAACAGAGACACTAACATACTTCATTATTTTAATTTAAATATGTCTTCCTCTTCACTATTTATATGATTTCAAGAAATTTGTTTTATCAAACAGTTCCAGAAATCCTTCCCTAGGGAGGTATCAATCCAATTTTGATTGAACAACTAAGTCCCTCGATAATAACACCAAGTAAATGGGCACATATATTGATAGGTTAACTTTCATTTCATCTAGAGTTCCCATGAAGTCAAAATTATGGTTATCCTTCTTAGCCATACCTCTTCTTATCATGATCAAAAATCACCATGAAACATCAATGGGATATTATTTTGAAAGTATGATGGGTAATTCACCTAACAAGGTTCCTCCATACTGGTTCCCTTATTAGTTGTCTAAAAAGATTACCCAGAACTTTGAACCAAATCCTGGTTCACATGTGGTTTAGGTGAAACAAAATTTTTAGTGCTCCCTCATGCTCGTTTATTGTTCACCATATTAGTGGAATTTTCATTCTACAAACCATTTAAGATATAATTAATTTAGAAATTTTAAAACTAATATTTCCATTGTCATATTTTATATATCAACACAAAAATCATGATAAAATAATATAAAAATCAATTAACCATGTGAAAATACAGTCCCAATGGGATGTCTCTTTACCAATGCATGATAAAAAACACTGATTGGATAATTCCATAATTATGTTTATGGCACACAATGAAGTGATTAAAATAATATTTATACTTAGAATTCCTTGGTAACTAGAATTTAAATATAAAATGGTCAGATATATCTTTTAGTTTATACATTTCATTCTATGCTATTTTTATCTCCTTGCTACCATCCCAACCCATGGACTGAACAAACTGATACCATTTATAACATCCCTCCTCTCACCCATTGGCTTGGATAGAGGTGAATGTGTGACTAAAATTATGTGACATTCTCTAAACACCAAAGGTTGAAATTGTATTCCAAGGATTTAAAATCATAAAATATGTGGAAAAAGTTACCATTTAATACACATGTAGTCAAAACACAGGTAACAAGCTAAAATTAAACAATACCATAGACATATAAATAAATTATTCATGTGAAAAAACCCAATAGCAATAAAATTTTCAAAACATTCAATAAAAAATGATTCAAATATCCAAATCAGAGTTTAAATTGATCAGAGTAAAATAAAAAGATACAAATCAAAAATTTCATTGAATGAGGAACTATAGTGAAACTATTATTGACTAATCCATAAACCACACCAAGCTCTATCTACACCATTTTTGACAAGGACATCACAAGGCTCCACTACAGAAGTATGGAACCATCCTCTTTCCTATATCTTATAAAATATGTCATCATATTCACTAAATTTCAAATGTAGGGGGTTAGTAATCATACCCGGTAGGATAATTCCAATATAATTTTCTCGTATTCCCTTAATAATAATATAGTTTATAATATAGAAGTATAAAAATGATAATAATAATATAAAAATAATATTTTTTTCACAAGATAAAATTTAACATATTAATTTTTTTCCAAAATAATTTAAAACCAAAACAAATCCCTTTCTAGAATAAAAAGTTGGTCAGAAATTGCAATTTACAATAATCAACAATGATCCCTCTCTCACATACCCATGAACGGTTAATGAAATTCCGATGTTCATGAGTGGTGATATTTCCCCCTCTAAATCCCCTCTTGAAGGAAATTATTCCTTGTAAATTTCTAGTTTGCAATGAGATCCATGTCTGTTTCCTCAAGACATTTTATAATGAAATCGTGAAAACATGCCACCCATGTTCCTTTCTAGATGAAACTCACAACCCATTTATTCCAAGAGAAAATACAAAAACCATTTATTTTCTTTTACGAAAATTATTTTTGTTAATTAATGTATATATAAAATATTTACACAGTCTCTTATTTATTATATCTTTAGGATAATGTTATACATAGAAATAAAATATGAAATTATATATATGATATAATTTAAGATAAATAAACTATATTTATTATTTTAATTTATTTTTAATTGTTTGTGATGGTTTAATCACCTAGAATGCTTATGCATAACTGATGCAATGCTTGTGATAGCGTGGTGACAAAATCAATGTAAATGGTATTAAAAATATAAAAAAGTGATGTAGTTTGGATAATTTAGAGTCTTTAATGATTTTTATGGATCAAAAGGAAATTTAAGACATCTTTTAATTATAATATTGATGTTTTTTAATTCAAATTATGTGAATAGTCCTGAAACTAACTTAAAATGATATTTAACATTTAATTATTAATTTTAAATCATTACAAAATCATTAAAAACTTGTCATAAATCGATTCTATGAAAAAGTTTGAAGGATATGTTTAAAGGGCACATTATAAAAAGATTTTCATTTTTAAAATATCATTCATGACCTTAATAGATTGATCAATTTTTTACCATGGTTAGGGTTAAATGGGTTAATAGGGTGGTTAAACCAAGACATAAAGTTCAGAAATGCCTCTTAAACATGTATAAATTTTATTAGTGGAATTTATTTCTAAATTAATATAATTTTATTTGAATATATTCACTTTTTAAATATTTTACATGATTTAGACACATATTATATATTAATATTTCATATATTTTTGAAATTTCCACCCACATCACTTATAAAAGGGAACCACCTCTATTCTCTTCCACACATGTAATTATCCATATAACTCAAATATATCGACTAAAATATCTTCTAAACATACTTCCCCTTGGCCTATATGTTATTTTTTCAATAAAATAATGACATGCAAGGATTAAGGTGTATGGAAAAGGTGGTTTTCCAAAGCATAGGTATAGTTTTTAATTGAGTGTTTTTTTGTATATTTATTCTTCCAACTCCTTTAAATCAACAATAAAATACATTATATGATAAATTAGTATCTTATGTATACTTTAATATATTCATGTTTATGTAGAAACCCTTTTTCCATATCTATTTCCATCATACGGGGAATGAAAATATCGCTCGTGCGTACATGTGAACCACCAACACCATGTAACGATTTTTTTCCTTTTTCATCACCACCTTACATGGATAAAAATTATAATGAATTTAAAAAATATATATTATATTTATGAAATAATTATTAATCTCTAATGTTATTATATTTTTTTCTTTTTTCCCTTCCATTCGTTGGAAAAGGATAATTTCACTTAGGCCAACGTGTGGGCTACCTCCTCCACTAAGATATTTGATTCATTTTCCATGGATACCTTTCTTGAATGGTATTAAAAATATATTTAATATATATAGAATATAATTATATTGTGATTAATATTATAAATATTTTGAAATGGTGACATCTTTGACCACAGTCAACCTTTTAAATTTTTTTAGGATTATGAACCGAACGTTCTCAAAATGCCTGTCAAAAACATAATGAATTTAGTTACAATATAAGAGAGGGTAATAAATGAAATAAATGGAATAATGATAAGGGAATAAACTAGAATAATTTTTTTCGGTATTTAAATTATTAATATATGTTTTTATAGTTGAGTTAAATAATGTAGATGATTAATTTGATGGAGGTAAGAGATTTCTCATTTAAATTTACTTTCATTGAGACTCATGCCATATTAACCATATGCATTTTATGTGGTGAATATGATTCTATATGGTTGCGGTTAATCATTAATTTACTTAAATTAAAGTGGTTTAAAAATTCTAATTATGTTGTCTCCCTTGATAAAATTTTGTTTCAAAAGATACCTATGTGGGAAGAGATTTTTCTTTAAAACCTTGTTTAAATGTATTACTTTCAAATATTTTCACTCAAAGTACATGTTCTTAAAAGTTATATGAATAATTTTATTATTTATTCATAAAAAGTTATTATAAGTAAATGTAAACAAGATTTTTTATTTGGAATGGTTTAAAAAATAATTTTTTTTCACATTTTGCATATGGGTCAACTTAGACTCATTTTACAATGTGATTAAATAATGTTTTTCAATGTATATAACATGATTATATTTTCTGACCGCTATGTATTTTATTAATTTTCAAAATTCTTCAACAAAATTTCAGGGTTTTTTGAAGGAGGTAATTCACATGTTGTTCCATGATTTTTTAGTTCTTTTATATTTTCAAAAGAAAAATATATTTCTTCTTGATTTTTATTAGATAAATGAAAATGGTTTTGTTTATGGGATTATTGGCACTATAATTCTAGCTAGAGCCACACACAACCAAATTTGGGACAAACAAATCCAAAATATAACTCAAAAGACAACATTAGGAACTAAAATGGTGGAACATGCAAGTTTAACTCCATGCATGCAAGATCACCATCCCCACACAAGATCATTGAACACCCAATACGATGAGCTTCTTTGTTCCTTCCTTGAAATAAATTCAGAAAACTAAAGTATCAAAATGAACGATATCAAATTTGTGTACAAGGAACCCCCATCCATTTGTAATTAACTTGCACACCAAAGGTGACTTTAAACTGATACCTTCTGAGAATGGCCTCTGTAACCAAGGATGAAGCTACACGGAAGAACTGTTCCACAATTGGATTATTATTTTCCCATCACTAAAGATTTAATCATATAATATAAGTGCACCCATATTGTTCGGGGTGATCCTCTAAATGAATTAGCGTCGCTCTACTACATGTATGACCATTATTCTATGAAATTGTGAAAGTATCAAAATTTCAAGGTAGAAAATCATGCGTGACAGGTTCCCTATGAGTCTACCACTTATAGAGCCCATAGTTTAGTTATCATTGACCCATATTTTCCACCCCAAGTTAGTTATGTGCGATGGATCCTCTTAAACTCAACCCTATCCCTGCGCACAACTCCCCAATATTGTGCGCCTCACCTCTATGATACTCCATGGCCTACGATTTTATTGGAACACCATGTTCAAGCCACCTTTCCACAAAAATCTATATATTTCCCACACACCTCTCACACACACCACTTAACATTCCCGTAACAATTTCATGGTCCCTCATGTGACCCCCCCAATTCATTATTTACCTTACCTCTTGCTTCTCAGCATAGGTATGCTAACGACTATTGTATCTCAACATAGGGATGCTAATGTGGGACACGTGATCGACCAAGCCCCTATTCCATTATATCCTAGCATTGAAAAATCCATGCCCCTTCCAATGGTGCATTAGAAACAGTTATTAATCCTGGGGGGTAAGAAGTGACTTCCCCATGTCCAATCTACAAAACATAAAACCACCTAGTCCCAACATAGTTAGAACAAGATTTAAAACTATAGCCCTAACCTGTGTGGTAATCAAATGATTAAACTTATATGATCATAATGGGATTCGACACTCTCCCTCACTACTGAATGATCCTCTTACATATGGAGGTCTCCATGTATAAGCCCCACTTACCCTATTCCATAAGAACATGATGATCTATGTGTGACTCACAGGTAATGGGATCCTCCCCACATGGAATGGGATTCCCCTCACATGGATTGATATCCTCATAGGGAATATTCCATGCATAATCCATATAATATCTCTCATTTACCCTTATTTCATTACAAGAACATTAGGAATACTAATTCCTCTTGATTCTCACACTGAGAATGACTCACATGGGCGTAAAGGTTAATAGCCACAGTGAAATCCACCCCATCAACCCAATGGAGCTTCTATATTGATATAATACCCAGTCTTTAAACTACGGTTTTTTCTTACATGTAATCCCTAACCATATGCTCTGATGGGCCTCCTCCTCAAGTATAAGAACTAGAATGTTTTGAGCTATGTGTTATTTGATTCCCAACTAGTTGGGATTTGTAGGAAGCATCCCTAAGGACCAAACACAACATCCATATCCATCATTATATTCCCTGGGTCACATACCTGGTAAATATCATGCCTCTAACCTAGGATAGTGAATATCCTCTAAGTCTATCTGGAATCTCAATATGTAATCCCACACAAACTCTAACAAAGATAAATCCTCATGAGAAGAGCATATTCAAGGTTTTATCCACATATCATCCCTAGATTAAGATCCCTTCGTGATACGAGCATCATTACCACATGACATTAAACTTCAAGGACTCATCCTATCACACAATATTAAAATATGACATGAAACGATTTAGGATTTGAACCCTTTATAATAAATATAGTATGTATGAAGCCTCCCTGATTTTCAATCCCGAACAATGGTAAACCTTCCAGTCATCCCACCCGGATGCACCTCCCTAATCTACCTCTATAGGGTGCTCCATTCACATGAAATTTTTGGGTGTTAAACCTTGGAACCACCTCCAGGGGTGTTCTATTTCGGCCATTAATTGTGAACATATTCCCTTTATGGGAAACACCTCCTGGATTCGCCTCCATAAGGCATTCTAATACATTCATCGATAAACGTTCTGATATTCCTTTCTAGTGATGCACCTAGTAAATATGCCACCATGGGGTGTATGGATTAACCAGATTCATTCCCATAATATATTGAACTTATGCCTCGATACTTCTCAACCAAACATTCTAATCCAAATCTATATCACATTAAACCTATAACATTACCCCAAATTCTACCCAATGAATAACCTGGGATACCTGAGGTGAAATATATGGAAGATATGCTCATATATAGTCAAATACCCCATGAAAAACATGGGATTCCTATGGTAGAAGCTTTATAATAAATAAAACATCATTGTTATATACCTCTTGATCGACACGGGATGTCTTGGATTGCAGGAATATGAAGTTTCACATGATATTCTCTCATACCAGAAAGAATACTGGTAACCAATGTCCCCAGTGTCCAGACATACTGGCGATTCCCAACTCTACCAATCTCATGATTGAAGGTTTCAGACAAATGAAAAAAATTGGAATGCACATATAAAATAATTTTAACTAGCCGACATCCACAAAGATATTGAATAATGAATGTGTTCCACAAACATGACTTATCTCTATGAGGGAGACTTGAACTATGAGACAAATTCCATGGAGGAATCCATGGAAGGAGAAAAAAATATCCCATTATCCCATTTCAATAAAGGATAGGACATCGCCGATGAACGTGGTGAAATATTCTCCCATTTGGATAGTGGGAATGTGTGGTAATAAAATTATTCCAACATGCATTCACACGTAGGTGGTGCGCTCTGACGAAAGCGTCAGAAACAAAAATGGGGAACCTGATGTGAAACTCATCTATTCACCAAGAAGACTATTAGAATTCAAGAAATAAAAGGATTATAATTTCACCAATGTCAAATATCTAGCACCAGGTCCCACCATGTAAATAGTGGGGCCATCATGGAAGTCACTAAAATTTGGGACAATTAAACATTTGGAATTCATATATGAAACATTATCAACATGGATCCCTCTGTCCACTATTGGATGATTGGATAACATTGGGGAATTGGACATGGATTTCATTCCACATGTACGGATGGATAAATCCACCTAATATTTAGGTACCTATCCATGTGGAACCAACCTCCCAAAACCCAAAGGCACTAGGGTAGGAGAAATGTTAATGTGACAAGCCCACATGATACCACACCTGCAACAACTTCCCCCACGACATCAGCTACTGGGCACACATGCCCCATATCATCCTATGGAATTATCCTGAGAAGGGTGATGGACACCCTCTTACATTGATATGAGTAGGAGGTGGTAATTCCCACAAAATACATGGCTCTCTAGGCCTAAAGGCTTCAATGCATTTCCAACACCATTTCCCCCAAGTGCCTTTTAGGGAGAAACCACTATTTGTTCCAACATTCAATCACATCATAAGACTATACATAAAGTGATCCTATGACTTAATACCCAACATTGATAAGGTGGGGGACTTCCATGTCATCTCATCTATAACTACATATTCAGACCTCTAAGGGTAGCTCCCACCAAGCTCTGTCAGGGCCAATAATGACCAGTCCTCCAAGACAAAGAAAAGGTGGATCATACCCCTACTTCGCTATTCCTATTATAGACCACCCAACATCAATGTATGGAAAAATCCTAAAAGAATACCCAAAAATGGAAATAATATTCCATAGATCCATTTTACCCTTCCACCATTGACTTATTCTTCCATATCCCTACATCATACAAGAAGGGATCCAAATTCTTATGCTATAACCATTAGCCAACACATAGGTACTCATCATGTCCCAAATGGTTAGTGTGGATTCCCTCCCCACTCCATCAAATACAACATGGAGTCCCTCCCCATGTTCCAAACAATCAAAGTGGATGTCCTCCATTTTTTTAGCAGAAGGTATATATTTCCTCCCAATATTCCAACTCCACCACATGGAGGCCATCCCTATGTTAATTTATATTAGTGATAAGGTCTTTCTCATTCTTCAAATCATCAGTACACATTTCCTCCCCATTCCATTACTAATATTCAACATGGAGGTCCTCACCCTATCCCCACATCTCAATGAATAGGTCCTCCCCATGCGACCACCCTCAAACACATATGTCTTCCCCTTGCTGAAGAGTCACTCTTCCCTAAATAATTGTCCCAAGGTTGAATGGAAAACCACCCCTCCGAAGGAAATATCTCAGGAATTCAAAATTCATCATCAATACCATTCACCTATTAGATTCCAAGGTGGAATTCAATTAAATGATGAAACCTTCACCCTGGTCATCATAATTAGAGACTGTGACTTGGACCCAAAAAATGAAGTTCGTCATCCCAAATGTTCAGATTCATAAGATCCCTAAATCTCTCCATTTGGACATTTAGGTGGAGGAAGTCCTGGCTCCCTTCTAGGGGCTCATAGTGTACCCATCATTTCCATCACAAGTTTACCTCTCCACCTGTTTCCAATATAATGGAGAAATGTTATGGAATTCAATATACGATGATAATCCAATTGAGTTACTAAAGTGTGTGGATGAACTCACACACGAGGAAGTGGTAAAGAACCAGTCCTATGCGGACATGTTGACATGGTTGCTGCCACCCCTGAGAAAAACTCCAACATGTAAAGAATAGTTGAATCATGCATCAGCTTTTCCACTGATCAACCTACTACAACACCGATATACATAAGTTCCAATTCCCATTTCATAGACAACACAAAAAAATATGTTGATTGAGATAATATCCAAGCTTTTGAGAATGAAATATGGTGGGATACTCTAGTTTCCGATCAACTTTAATTCATATTCTGGCCAAATGAGACTTCCAACCTCAATATCTTAGATTCCCTTACTGATATCTATGTTGGGTGTTTCCACTGAACCATTTGGGAAATTTTTCATTGCCTCCTTGACTATTATTTGGTCTATCAAGGGAGTTGAGACTACTTTCATGGCATTGTCAGCTACGTTTAATGATTATGTTGGCATCAATCATAGTGTATCAGAACCCTAATTCACCCTGCCACTAAAGGATCCTCCAACAATGATGCATCAAGAACCATATAGTTCTACATATAATTATATAAGAGGAATCTTTGCATGTTCATATCTGGGGATGGGGATAGTATGATACTCTCCATTTTATCTATATACTATGATAGCCTCACCTACCCATTGATATTGATGATTTTCCTCTGGGTTTCATTATGGTAAACAATGTCATACCCAACCTTCTAGAAAAATAGGATGATGGGGTAATTGACACAGGGTTCAATTGATAAAACTCACCCCCTAGGGTGGTGAAATATTAGTCAAGCCCCCATAAAAGTGTTCCCACTCACCTTTAAAGGTATACACTCAAACCTTGAGGATCCCTCTGCATAGTTTCCTACCTATCAGAACATCAACAAGGACAAGGGATATATCAAGCCCTCCAATCCATCTGTAATAATATAGAATATATAGACCAATATCATGATTTTCTCCTTACTCCAGCAGGCCAGAGATCTGATGATAGTCATCAGTGAGCTCCTTACTATGCGATTCCCAGATTATGGCTCTCTTGATAGTATCATAATCCTCATCCACTGGGGTAGAAGAAAGTTCTCCATGGACGATTTTCCCGAATCGAGATCGGTGGTCCCACATACCCAAACAAAGCAGAGGTGAGAGTATATGGAAACCGAATAACGTATGAGTCACTGAACCCACCTGAACAATATAACAACCTTCCTCAAGATCCTGCTCATTCCACACCCTGATCTGTTATGGCTGCCTACCTAGTTGATTTGATTTTCACTGAATTGGTGTTAAAATATCCCCATCAAGATTGGAAACCCTACTAAGATGAGATAATATCCACTCTTACTACTCACTTTGAAGCCCTTGAATCGTGACAGGTAAAAATCCCACCTGACAGCAAGCCACACCTAGAATGGGTGGGAGATATGCAAGTGCCACCTTATTTGGGGTATCCTAACTTTTTACCATTTAATGGGATGGGAGAACCACTAAAAAATTTTTAAAACATCATCTAAAGTTGTATGCCCATGTTGGGGAACCTAGACTAGCAGGAGGCCACCAATCTCCGGTGTTTTGTCTAGAAATTGGAGGGACTCAAGTTTGTCTGGTAAAACTAGTTTCACATTGGGTCCATCACTTGTTGGGAAGATCTTCCCACTAGTTCCTCTACTATTTTAGCTCCAACACATGCTAGAAAAGAATTTTATACAATTTCATGTGAAATAAAATACCTGATGATAATATTGTAGATTTTATAACCCGATAAATGGGACTCACATATTCACTCTATAAACCACTGAATCAAGACCAGTGGATAATGATGTGTATGGGGATCTTCAAGACTGATCTGGTCCCCAACCTCATCACTCATAACATCCAAAGTGGGTTACCAATTTTTTTTGTCAAATCCCAATGTTTTGGGAAAGCCTTTCAGTAGCCCAAGATGGTATTACCATTAACTCTCCAAAATCATATAAAATGGTACAACTAGGACGAGACTGTCGTTGTAGTACATGTTGAGGCCCCAAAGAAGTTAGAGCTGCTAGCCGCACCACCATAAGATCCTTACAAAGTGAAGCAGCCTAATCAAGCTTAGCCTTACCCAGTGAAAAATCAATAGGCACCACCCCACCAAACATAACCACCTAGATTAGAATATGTGGCTCTAGTACCTCATCACAATCCAGACCCTCGTGAGGGCTAGGCTTCCAAGGTTCCTTTTCTGGATAGGAGGAAATAGTCATATTCTTTCAAAGATGCACATGTTCCTAGTTGTTTTCTTAGTTTCTTGGAGAAGGGGATTCTGAAGCTTCCTGAGCATAGGTAGCCCTATAAATCTGACCACAGTGATCACCCAATTATAGACTATACCATTGCATTATTGAACATACCATAAAAATATGATATGTGTTCAAGGATTAGCTTGAGGACCAAGTGGATAATGGTATGGTAATGTTTGGAAATGTTCTGGCATAGGTAGAACACATCTATGTCAAACCAGAAAACAATAGTGAAGGTGAATGGTAGTAGGCTACAAATCATGGGACTCAGAAGTATGATGACTAGTTGGCCCTCAAATTAGTTTCCCACTCCCATGATGTCATACGATCTCACTTAGGACAACCCATCCTCCTGAAGTCACTAATAGTTCCAAAATGGATGCTTCCACATCTACAAAAAAACCCTTTATATCTCAAAAGGGTAGGCATCGATGGATAATGGAAAATATAGGTCCCCGTCTGGTGATAAATTCATATCGTACTCTCAGTGATTTCTTGCCACTAGAGTTATTGATTTCCACCAGGATCCACCCAACAACTAAAGACTCCTCTGATGATGACAATGAGCATTCATATATGAAAACTATTGAGTTATTGGATCCCTTTACATTCCCCAATGATGAGGGTCACCAAGAAACCCACTACGATGCCTCCATCAAATTCCATTTAAGGAGTGGTTGAAGGTATAAAAGTCGAAAAGATATTCATAAAATCTCATCAAGATGATTTGTTCATGATACTAAGACCAATCAGTAGGTCCTGCATCAAGCTCACTAGGTATTATCCAATCATCCCAATAATTCAGATGTGCCACTATATCTAATCATGCTAAAAGACTAGGTAGATCATTTGTGAATACATCTTGATCGGGTGTGTCTAACTAATGTAAGTCTTATGCTAGTTGATAGTCATCTGAAGGTAGTTCTGGGTGAGTTAGTTGATAAGATTCATGTTATTACCAACACCGACCAGAATTCAGTTGCACAACTGGTAGCAACTGTTGTGCCCCTAGAAAAATATATTCCCCCTATAGGTAGAAATCTGCATCTCGTACGGAACCATGACTTACTGAAACATTTTTCCAGCATACTTGGAAGGCACTCAATCCTTGAGGAAATTTTCATGTCTATAGAAATTTAAGAGGTCCACATATAATTCTTGAAAATCCCTCTCTATTTAAAATTAATGGTAGAAGCTATTGAAACCTACTATGTAGAAGAGGTTGGAAAATTTGAATTATAAGCTATCATTTCATTTTTTATAGAAGATTAGGGACCACTTAAGTGGGTTAACATCCTCCCACATCAAATAACATGAAATTTCAATGTTTTTGACATCAATATTTACATGGTAGACAAAAAATGGCATAAACCTCATCCTGACCTGAACGATCCAAAAATTAGGGATGATCGAAGCAGATATGGAACCCTCCTACTTGAAGATTCAGAGTTATGATAAGATATAGTAGAGACCATGTTGAAAAATATAGTTGATGTACTAGTTCCATGATTTTATATAAAGTGATAAATTCATGGTTGTCTCTAATGATACCACCTACAATGCGTTTATGGGTAGACCTTGATTGCATCTACATGCATCAGTCTCATCATCATATCACCAATGCCTCATGTTTTCCATCAATATTCGAGTGAGCATGCATCAAGGTGATGCATAACCCTTCAAATTTTGTGAATCTTGCTACCTAGATGATGAATATTAAAAGAAATTGGGGATGATGGTTCAGACCCATGAGGTTGAGCATACAAACATCATGGACAACTAGTGGAATTATCTATATAATTCTTTTGTTCTCTTGATTCACAAGTTGGTGTACAAGATTCCAGACTTGGGATATTTCTTTATCATTTTTAGGAGTAAGGGGAACTATATCCCCAAGTACAAATAAAGTCATAATATTACCTTGTACTCCAACACATTCTAGGCCTGGGTGATACTAGAAGCGTCCACCCTTGTGTGGTACTGATATGTTTTCCCCATGAACACTATTTCATGACATAATCGCATGTTTATTCAAGCTGTGTTTAATGTCCAAAATCCAATGTTCCACCATTTCTTTGATATCAAGCATTAACCCCATGGTTAAAGGCCTAAGGGGATTGGCTCAAAAACCTCCATCACTATGGTTTTAAAAGAGAATGAGTCCACTAGATGAGATTATATTCTCACCCAAGCATGCACTAGAAATCCTCCTAAACAAGTCATCCTATATGAACCTACTACCCCCAATTCTTAAACCTACGACGATGAAGTGGACTTGAAAGACGCTATTTCGGCATTTGAAGAGGGAATATCTAGCACATTCGATGAGTTGATTCATGTGAACCCCATCATTGAGATAGATCAAAGACTGAAGCTGATCAATACATCCATGCCTCAATAGAAATAGCAGCAGTATGTAACATTCCTCAAGAATCACTGTGATGTGATTTCATAGAGCTATAAATAAATTCTAGGATTAGACCCCTAGTTTATAGTCCACTATGTTGGTCTTCCAGTATGTAATTTTGGGTTTTAGAAGCCTCCCATAAAAGTTATCCCTTCTCATGGTTCCATGGTCAGGGATGAGGTTGATAAGATTTCCAAATCCAACTTCATCATGTATGTTCAGTACCCAAAGTGTCTTAAGAACATCAATCCAATCATGAAAAAGAATAGATAGTTTAGAGTCTACATTGAATTCTATGATATCAAACATCATTGTCCTAAGGATGATTTTCCCTTTCTGGGGATATATATTTCAATTGATGCCACTTCTAGGTTCCATGCTCTCTTCATTATGGATGAAAATTTTGCATACAACTAGATCCAGTTAGACCCCAAATATGAGAAGTATACCACTTTAAGAAGTCCACAAGATAATTTTTGTTATCCTCTAATTTCTTTCATTCTGAATAATTTAAGAGCCAATTATCATAAGTCCATGCATCACATATTCAAACCAATCCTTATGATACTTTTGGAATGATATATATAGGATTTTATAGTCAAATCCTACAAGTTTCCGGATCATCTCAGAGATCTTGATAATGTGTTTACATTCCTTTTCTCCTATCACTTGAATATTAACCCATTGAAGTATTTACTCAAGGTAAACTCTTGAAAGTTTCTTGGCTCTATCATTAGATACATAGGCATCAATATTTACCTGATGAAGATCAAGGCCATCCGCCATGTGACACCTCTATGAAACATATGAGAACTAAGAAGCCTTAAAATCCACTTATCCTGTATACAATTATTCATCGCAAATATGGATTGAATGTGTAATCCATTTTCCATGATCAAGAAAAAGGATTATTCCTTCCAGTGGGATGAATATTACAATATAACCTTTGATGAAATCAAGATATATCTATTTTAACCTGCGGTATTATGACACTCATATTTGGAAATCATTTGTTCCTCAATCTAACCACCCTGGAACAACCACTTTACACCCTTATCACCCAGTTGAACAATAATGTTGTAGAGAACTATTTATACTATCCCAACCGCATACACATCAACATAGAGGTTAGATATCCCCCCATTGAGAAAATTTTCCTCACACTGGGTTTTGCAGTGTAGAAGTTATGGTATTATCTATAGAATCACAAAGTACAACTAGTGTCCCATGTGGACCCACTGAGGTATATCCTGACTCACTTAATGTTGATGGGTCGACTGATACGATTGTATGTGATTCTTTAGTAGTTTCATATGAGGTTTTTTCTACAAAAATCTTTTAAAGGACAATCCTTGGTTGATTTTTGGATACCCATCCATCTCCTGAAGAATTTCCACTGGATGTAGATTTCATATAAGAGGCCATCCATTTAGTATACCAAGCTATTTCTTTTAAGGAAATTTATTTTTATTATGACTCATGAAAGAGAACCAGTAGAAAGATGAACAATCCCATGATCAAAATAAAAGGATTGAGAATCATCTTCATCATGCCGACATTAGGTGTTCTTACATACACTTTCTGGTTGTCAAAAGGCTGCAACAATAATGAGGTTGAGTATCAAGTTCTCTTTACTCGTCTCAATATTTCCCTCAATAATGAAGACCCATTCTTTCATGTGAATGGATACTTCAAGTGGGTCATCATGTAGATTAATGGTGACCAAGACATCAAGAACCCATAGCTTGTTCACTTGCTGGAGCACACTCATTAGTTTATTGGATAATTCCCTTCTAAGACAATGGAAACTCAGGATCTCCGATCACAGAATGTTCGAGAGGATGACCTAGATAGCCTAGTTACCTCTCTTGTAGAGCCTGACTTGGAAGCTCTGTTCATTCATGTAGTGAATGAGAGGTTCATCACTACTATTGGTCTAGATGATGATGTCAACCAACAAGTGAACCAACTGATCACTGGTGCTTCCACGTCACGACCATCAAGTTCCTCTATTGTAGATGAAACATTTTATTTGATAACTCTATTCATTGATTACCTCCATAATGGTATCCTTCAACTAGATGGAGTCAAATGTGAGCGAATCCATTGCCGTGCAACATAGTTCAACCTTTAAGGTGGGCCTAACCTAGATAAAAATATCTACATACATGGTTTTTATGGAATTATCCTTCATTGCATTCAAGGAGACGTAATCCCCTTGGTAACACTAAAAGTTAATTCCATATCTTACTGTGCTCACTAAGCAGGGCTGAAGATCTCCCACTATATTCAGAGGCTAGGATAATTATTTTCAATTTTGGTTCATGATAGTGTTAATTATGCCAAGAGGTGACATGCTTGTCAGATCCATTCTATCTTTTTTCCATCGACTACTAGATCCCCTCTACACTACCATGTATTAATTCCCATTTTCATTATGGAGAGTTGATGTTGTGGGGTCATATCTTCCAACGATAGCTCACTAGTGTAGGTTCATTCTGAACAAAATATATTTTTTCTCTAAATGGGAATAAGAAATACTTTTCAAGGAAGTGAAGGCTGATTCCATGACCAAATTAGTTAAGCCCCATATCATTCATCGATGCAGGGTTCCTCGCACTATTCTCACCAACAATAACACCAACTTCAAGGGTGTTGACATAAAAGGGTTATAAACAAAATATATTGTCTGGAAAGATCATAATTTATTCTTCCATTTATAGGAAAATAGAAATATTGAGGCATTAAACAAGACCCTCTCTAAATTTTTTTAGAATATCATGGGCTAGAGCTAGAAACATTGGCTGGAGAAGCTACCCAAGGCTCTCTCGGCATATCAAAAAATGACATGGAATTATTCCCAGGTGACTCCGTAATCTCTAGTGTGTAGAACATAGGTATTCTTTCCCATTAATATTAACCACCCATCACTCTAAATCTCTTTCTATAACTATAATATGTCGAAAATAAGGGTAGATGTCTTTCTATCTAAGACAGAAATCCTCAAATAGAACATGGCCTAGGAATTTCACAATATAGAGAAGCACCAAACCTAGATATAAAGAGATTTGAATAATAATGTATTTCTTCTCTCCTTTCATGAATGTGATACAGTACTATAACATAGAATTCAAATGATACTTGGAAAGAATATACCAATGTTCGAATCAAAATAAGAAGGACCACACATCAATAACAATGTTTATTCCAATGTCATGCATTCTATGATCACAATGGACATAGAGCGCATTACACCTCATAAAAATGAAAATTTATTCAAGAAGTACTTCATAAAAGAAGTCTACATCCCTTTAATAAGTTAAGAAACTATGTTCTTGGTACCCACTTTTATACCTTAAACAAATAGCCATCGTTTGGTCCGATCTCTATGACTGTAAAAAGAAAGTTCAACTCCAAGTTTCACAACTTTAATATATATACAAGTAAAATATGGGAGTGTGTTGTGTGATGAGATACACTTTGGTTATCATTCATGTCTAGTTATAGATTCCATTCAATGCACATACCATTTAGAAAACTTTCCCCACATTGTACTAATTTTATGTTGTTAAACTGCATAACACCTAACATCCCAACTACATGATGATAAACTAAACAATGGTAACATCATAATTTCATGATGTTAAACATTATAATTGCTATTTTACCTATATCTATACATTAATAGATTCAATTCTCTCATCCAATAGGGTATCTCCTTACCAATAGTGATCTTTTACCATTCCATGTTTTAGGGTCCAATCTTATTGATTTTAACTATGTGAAAGTTGTCTCAGGTGTATTTAGTGCAGTGTTAGGAGGCCTGATATGCCCCCTCATACAATTCGTGCAACCTTTTCAATGACAAATGCATTACTTTGAGACACAAATGAAATAGTAACAGCATAATTGATTGAAAATGTATGAAAACCATATTTGGAATGTGTAGTGTTGTGATGGGTCTCCCAGGCCCCCATTTATACCATGTTTTTCATAACACCACACTACACATATCCACTTGAGATATTACCCCTCTCTTTGTTACAAACTCCATTACCATAAACTGAGAGCCAATAGTCCAATAATCATGATTTCAATATATATTTTAACGTTCTTGGGAAAGTGTGGTGTGGCACTGGGCCTCATATCCCCTCATTCATGCCAGATTTGTCACTCCATCGTGCCACATATTCATGTTTTGAGAAGCCTCTTTCCCTAGGTCCAAACACCATGACCATAAACTAGGAGTCAAAGTCCTAGAATTTTGGATTTAAACTGCATGAAAGTCGCTTAGAGATTGTGTTATGTGGAGGTAGGGCTTCCTGACCTCATCCAGATCAGGTTTTTCCTGTCATTCTCAAGATAAACCTTTTGGTTGAGATGTTATTTTCATGGTATAAAATCTATGACCTTAAACTAAGAGCTTATTGTCTTGGAAAAATTACCTTAAACTATTTACAAAATTTCAAAGCATCATGAATATAAACTGTATGGGAGTCTTCTTAGAAATATGTGGAGAGGTGATAGTCTTCTTAGGACATCATCCACATTGGGAGTGTAACTCTATCTTGCCACATATAACCATTTGAGAAGACCATCCCCCAAATTTTAGCATTAACATTATAGATTAATTATAATCCTATGTCACATGATGTATGACGTTAAACTATTTTCAATAGCTCCATGAGTTGTGAACGTGAACTATTTTGATCCCCTATAGTTTTATTCTTACTACTTAAAACTACAATGCGTGATGTCCTCAACACATGACAATAAATTTTAACTCTACCTCAGTAAAAATTTGGATGCCTCATACAAAATGTATGGGATTATTAAAAAATTCCACATGATGATCTGAACATGTGATTCCCCATGATTATTGGGGGATGTCTCATATTCCATTTTTAGAGAGGATTAACCCCACTGATGTCAGTCTTATAAAATTACATGTTTTAGATCTACATGTGGAATGATTAAAATACTCATGGGATATGTTGCAATGCTCAAACATCTCAAATATGGGCTGAAAAAAATTCACTAATTCTTCTACATGTTGTCCTTAGTCATGATCTAGACCGTATAGCCATAAACGATATGAAATTAGTTTTCAAGAATGTGTGTTTAGGCACTGGGCATCCTAGGTCCCCATTCACATTGGTTTTATCACATCTCTATGCCGTATATATCCATTTGGAGCATCCCATGGTCTAGGTCATTTAACCCTAAAATATAAAGATTCTCCTCTCATTTTCATGGTTTTCTTTTCCCCTTGTGACATCTATGTCCACACAGTGACCTAGGACCATGTGTGTCTAGATTTCCATCCCCATGGGATATGTAGTGACAATAAATATTTTCCCATAACGGCCCAACTGCAAAATTATTAATCCTTTTCCCCCTTATACTTAGTTAATGTTTTTGAAATACGACTTTAAGCTGTATGAATTTAATCTTCAGGTGTGTATATGATGCATGATAATTTTTGGCCTCACTCACATTAGGTTTTACCTCTTGTGTTCCATATATGCCTTCGACCAAACGTTTACAATATAGTTAGAATGACATGACTCTAAAATTTCCACCATGGACTCGACCATTCGACATTAAACTATGTGTGTTACCTTAAATAACAAAGTTTGGCTTGATTCCCATACTTATGAAACATGTGGAGAAACAAAAATTTCTTTCCTTTGGTCCCAACTTGAAATCCATAAAATCCATCATCCCTTTGGCCCCTTTATGTTCCATGTGGTATGAACATAAACTATTTTCAATACCTGGGTTCAAATCCTACCTCCTGGTACACCCCTCTATCAAACACAACTTCATTGTGTTGTGGAACCTAGAAGTGTTGAATTCTACATTGAAATTTCATAAATCAATCTCCACACATTGACTCTTTATTGGTTTAAATTTCTATAATATTTCAACTGAAGACTAACCCCCTAACAATGAGGATGTTTGGGGAATACCCATCTCTCATCCTGGTCCAATTCCTTAATGGATTTATGGAATCAAACATCAAGTCCTCTACTTTGAACATGGTCAACTGTTGATCTTGCATTTTCTATTGACATTCCTGATTAGTATGGATAGGGTCCTTATGTTTCAAACATGGTCAAAAAATTATCACTTCCCATTGGTTTTCCCTTATCTATATCCTAGATGTATTTTCTTACCACCTTTCATCTTACCTGAATTCTGTGGAATTTTAGCTCCATTTTTGCCACCCCTCTATTCATTTGCGCATGTGAAGTAGTTAAGTCAATTACGTTAGGTAATTCTCATCCCAACACCTAATATACTCTAGATTTCACTCCCAATTGTCACAAAACCCCCTTACCATTCCTTGTTTCCCATATAGAGCTTAGATCACATAGAATTTGGAATTTTGGTGTGGTGTGTACAGATGTGGTCAAGTTGCACAAGGGATCCCATGGTATAAACCCTATGACTTTTAAATTTTGGGTTCCTGTCTAAGAATCATGACTTTAAAATATGTGAGAAGCCTACCAGGAAAAAGGGTATGTGAAACCATGTCCCCTTGGTCCTCAATCACGTTGGGCTTATCAAATCACCAAACTACCCTTATCCATTGAGAGAATCCTCTCCAAGGTTCAAACTCTGTAACCTTATACTAGGAAGCATCATCCCTGAAACATGAATCTAATCTATTTACCGTGGTATGTGCCATACAACCATAAATTTTGTGAAAAATATCAATCATAAGACATTAAACTATTGGATACATCCTGATCACATGACATTAAACTATTAACTATCCACATCGTACAATGTTAAACTGTGCGTCTATCATCCTCATTTTCACAACGTAAAATTGAAAGTTATTTTAGGATCACTCTAGAGAGTTCTACTCCTCTGGTGCTAGTCATCAACCCCAATGTTCATAGTTTTAGTTGCCGTTCAACATCAGAAGTCATTATTTTTGTGGAAAATGAGTTTGGATTTCTTTCTCCGATCGATATGCCCAAGACAGTATGCTCTAAGCCCTAGTGGCATAATTATAGGAGTGTTGGAATCCACACAAACATCACATCACTCATTTTCCATGCTTCGCATGCCCCTTATTTGGATCCTCATCTTCTTCCACATTTGAAGGGAGACCCTAAAACTATTGTTTCATGTGAAACCAGATCACCTATCATTCTGGTCTAATTCCCATGAATACTTTGGATTCCTTTTTGAGGAAAGTTCCATGGTTTGAACATGGTTAGTGGTCAACCATCATTTTTTTCCTTATTCTGGGATAACAGTATTGACGCAGTGTTTGGAACATGGTCAACAATTTTCCTATATCACCATGACATTATCACTGGTGTTTTCTATTTCGACATTGTGATTCAAACATCCCATTACCCTTTGTTAGGATAGAATTCAATGCCCCTAGTGTTACCCCGTATGTGCACTAGAGTGTGTTGGAAATGTAAATTGACAATTTCGAGAGGCCTATTCTCTAGCCACAACCACTTCTAGCCTAAAAATTCTCGGTTGTGAGTGGACAATAGTATACCACTAGTCCTCAATGATTGTCTAGAATTGTCATATGAAAATCAATCACATGGATGTCCCTTGTTACTCACACCAATAATAACTCATGTGATCTTAGGTATCGATCATTGGTTGTTTCAATAATATGATTGAAGTGAGATAATTAAAGTAGGGAAAGAAATGCGTCCATATATGTAAGAAACTATCAATAGAAAATAAAAAAATGTGGCATTAGTGTAGGTCATTGACATGTTGAAGCCTCCATTGTGTTCTAGAAATAACCCCTATGGCTCTGCTCCAAATATAAATCACTAAAACTCCTCCATCCTCTTTTTTGTGGTATCCAAGACTTGTTTCCACGTTCTGAGTTATGTTTCATCTTCACTAGAAATAGGGTGTAGATTCTCAACCTTGATCACTGTGAAATCCTTCTCATTTAGAGAATCTGCTACATGAAGTGTTTCCTACGTCATATAACTCTCGAACTCCTCTAGTTCGACGCTCATTTGACTGATGACTTTCGATTGACTGTCTATGATAGTGGTAAACTAATTATTTTGTTCATACAAAGGATGGATTTCATGTATGAATTCTCAGAGTTTCCAATTTTTGTCAGACCTCTGTCGGTTCAATGAAAATTACAAATGACAGATCCTTCACGCACATGATTAGAAACAGAGTCACAGACCAATACATGGAGACCGCAAGCGTCCACCCCAATAGTTTTCATGTTACGTATCTAGTCTTGGAGGGAACCCATCTAGATCACCAAGTACGAATCTCGAGTCTGGGTGATAAAACATTGTATATGAGTCCATGCCATGCATGATACTTTGTGACTTTATTCTATATCCACATACCTAGAATACTCGTTTTTTAATAGGTACATTCTTGTATCTAGGTAAATATGAAAAAAATAGAGGCATTAGGGTCCCCTTCATAAATCCTTTTGGATGGGATGGTCTCCAGATTAGGGGGCTTACTATCCTCACTTGACCCTTCCTCATCCGTTTCTCCCCTACCAGCCTCAGGTTCTGCCTCACTGGTGTTGTTACCTAGAACCACTACAGTTTACCCATTTGGAAATAGGGTTGGGTTGATACGGACTACTGAATCCTCATGGACCACTATTTTTATAATATAAATCCCCCCTAGATCTTCTGGACTCTTATTCATGTATGAAGTGTTGTGTCTCAAGAACTACTTAGGAAAGTAAAATGTCATTCAGTTGGATTAATAGAGGATTGGTTTAGGTTGTGTGATCATGGAATACTTATAGAGGTTGAGTTATGAAAAAATTAAAGGGGAAGTTTCAAGGAATGTGAGTAAGTTAAGGCATACCATGAGAAACTCATCCATCCCTTCTTTAGAGGCTTTGATTTCACCTCTCCCATGGGGTATCACTTGATAGGAGGCTAAAACCCAAGATTATTCATCATTGGATTCTAATTCCTCCCCATCAATTGATGCATCCTCACTTTAATCATGGACTAGTGGTGTCTATTATGGCCCCGACTCACCACAAAACTTCATCCAGACCAGAGTGAAAGGTGAGAAGGCTTGCCCTCATTATCCTGCAAATTCATCCTTAGAGGTCAGGCATACATGCCTCTCTTGAAATTTCACCTTGATCGTGATTCATGAAAGAACAACCTATGTCATGATGACCCTATTTCAGATCAACTTCATCTGTATATCCTCCAACTGCATTAATGTACATAGAATCCTCCATGCGGTCTAGGGAGAAGGAAATATAGTATCAAGCGATGGATGTAGAAGTCCACTCATTTTCTTATAATGAGTTTTCCTTTCATTCCCTTGAGGTCCCTTCCGATAAGATTCCCCTCTAAAGGGTGGGGGTGAGATTTTCCCATGTGACGTCCCCACCACGATTCTATCTTGAGCTACCTCGGATTCCTGGCTCATCCCTCGGGGAGAATCTCACCTTATTCCTTGCTGATCTAGTTCCTCACTCGCCTATTTGAGCGCCTAGATACACTCCAACAAAATTTCCTCTAGATATGTTTCCAGACAATTGCGAGCTTATTCCATAAATATGCATGCATCAACATAGTTTGGTGGAATCACAATGGTTTCTCCCTATCCTGAATTCACCAAAATGCACCATTGAGGATGTAGGATACATGGGTTCTTCTTCCCATAGACCCCCATATAGACTATCTTTACGACTTGTTGATGAAACAAAAACTGAATGGAAAAGTGGGATAGTGTGTACTACTCAGTGATGACTAGGTCTTCGATCTTGTCCCCCAAAACTCAACCTCTATGAATTTTTAGGTAATCCTTATATACTTGTGTTTCTTAAATTGTTCCACCATGGGACCGAACAGAGTTGAGAAGGAATTGAAGTTGATGTTTGTGTGGTTTCCATTGTGAACATTGACCCAGATCTCATTGATCGTCACTAGCCAGACCCCATAAATATTCAAGAGATATGGCTACAATCCAGCATCTTGGTGCTTTGCCACTAAAAATGAGGCCCAATAAGTTGTAGAGTCATAACAACATAAGTACCCCCCATGTTCACCCATTTTTAGCCACCAAAATCAACTCCATGACCATCGTCCCTAGTTACATTCCCATCCCCGTATCCCCAAACAATAGTATCCAAATGCTTAGGAATGTTGAGATAAAAGAGATATAGTGGGACAGTAGATCCCAACCTACCCCCATACTATGCCCCCATTTATGAAAGTTCCCTTCCTCCAAAATCAACCAGTATGATCCTGAATTCCTCCTATGTGACTTTGTTATACACTATTTTCCTTGACCAAACTTCCTTAGATTCAGTTCATTTTCCAAAAATATGTCGAACAATTCATTGAAGAGTATATCTATTTGAAATATGGGAGCATGAACTAGATTTATATTATATGCCTCTAGAAGGTGTTTTACTGAGATAGGAGTTCAATGCCTATAATTCCAAACCTTTTATGATGGAAGGAACTCGTCATACATGAATCTTTTTTGTGGAATTCCACCAATGCAGTGGATATACCACAAAATGATTTTGACTTCCCCATGATGAAGGTGTAATATGTCTATATCTTGGGACCATATACTAAGGATCTTCGGTACCAGATCCAATTGATGATAAATCTGGAACTGCAATCTCATCATTACCTCATACAGTCCAATGTGGCGCAACTCTTCCCCGTACTCCATGCACATGTTGAATACCCAATATGGAAAAGCCCACTCAATGGTGAAAATATCTCTTTATCATAAGTTTCAATCCTTGTTCCAACCCATTCTATTTTCCCACATGATGAATTGGAAAATATTATCATAGTGTGTGGTCAATTATTCTACCTCTGGTTGTTCCTCTGTGACCATACATGTCCTCCCATTCAACAAATAAATAGTAGTAACCACAAGATCCTTGTAATGATGGCCATGAAAAATGACGTTCCATTGGTTGAGATCAACATTGTGTGTGAACCCAGATCATAGTATGTCAACCCCAAAGGCTGTGATGGTTTCCTCATCTAGAAACCAAAAATTCCATAGTGGGAGATAATTTCTCAAAAGATAGATTTTTTTTCTTCCATCAGCATGGATACACGAATCTTGTAGCCCAATATGACCCTCTAGATTGAGGGATATGAAGATTTTTTTTTCATTTTATCTCTACTCTTAGTGAAAATGGATTCAATATTAGTGGGATTTTATTGGCCATCAATTTTGAATGAGTTTTTGGCATCCAAGGATGGTGTTAGAACAAAAGAGGTGTCAACACACTAGATGTGCCGCAACATGCAATTATTCCAATAGGCATGTAAGATCAGCATCTTTTCATAAGGAATGATGATCGAAAGATGGAAGCTGTGTGAATGAATCATATGATGCTTATTTTTACACAATGAAAATAGATAACTTATGTGTACGAGAGTGAAAAAAACATATCATGTTGAGACTCATAGTTCTGTACAAGGCCCCCTTCATCTATTTATTGGAAGTGACTATATGATTTCTTTACAAAAATTTTCCTTTCCCACAAAAAAAACATTTACATGCACCACCCAAATAGAATACATATTTTTGATGTTACCCTTGAAACCTGACCTCCTAGTCCCCTTTCAGCTCAGATTCCAAGGGAGGAATTTGTTGGTTAAAAAATTCATCGTAAAGCAGTGCAGGAAAAATTTTGGGCAAACAAAATTCATCATCAAAATTGACGATTGACTCTGGAAAAAAACATGGGTGGAAGACACTTGTTTAATTTCATCCACAAAAGATTTCAATTTGGGAACAAGAACACCGAGAACACAATTTTATGAGATTTCTAATTCCTTCTATGATGTTTTTTTCGAATTTCCAAGGTAGTTAGATGAAAGATATTGAAGCTTCTTGCATGGAACCCCCATCCACACAAAATCCACTTAAATTCCAAAGGTGATTTCAAATCAATTCCTTATGCGGATGGCCACCATGACCAAGGATGAAGTTTTGTGGAAGACTACTTTTTATATAGGAATTTTCTTTACTCATCACCTAAGATTTTAGTTACAAATAGATGCTCACCGCATATTCATTGTGATTCTCCAGAAGATGAAGTGTCTCTCTACTACATTTAAGACCAATATTCTGAGACATAATGAAAAAAGGAAACTCTGAAAGTTGAAAATATTTCATGGTGGGTTCCCTATGGGTCCGCCAATGACTGTGCCCACATTTGAGTAATCTTATCCCACCCTTTTTATCCCAAGTTTGATGTACACAATGTTTCCTCATGCACACATCCTTGACTTTGCACACTACTCCCCAATGTTGTGTGCGCCACCTCTTTGAGACTTCATATCCTTCCTTTATATTATAACATAATGTTCAATCCACCTTTACAAAAAATATCCATATCTTGGACACACCTCTTGAATGCCCACCTCCAAACTTTTCATAACAATTTCATAGACCATCTCATGATGCCCTTAATGTGTTCCTTTCCGTATATCTTATTTCTATTAATAAGAAGGATTATTCTTTTTTCCTCTCAACATAGGCACACTAATGTGTACATCATGATTTACCACTCCTCCCCACCATCATATCCTATGATTTCAAAAGGCATGTACCACCCAAGGCCGAGTGAGCTATGGTTATATAAGACTAAGGGGTATGGAGTTATTCCCCAATGTCTGAGATGCATGACATCAAATTTCCTAGTCTCAAATTCCTCAACACATGATGTAAAACTATATCCTTAAACTTGGTGATGAACACCTGATTCCCCATGTATGATCATCATTTGATTCCATCTTATCCCACACCACAGGGTGATCCTCTTGCATTATGAATCCTCAATGTAATCCCCACTTACTCTATGACACAAGTGCAAGATTATCCATGAGTAACTCATAGAGAATGAGATTTTCCTCACATGGAGTGACATATTCCTAATAAGGGATGAAATCCTCATAGGTATTATTCCATGTGTAAGCCCCACACGGTCTCTTGTTGAAGGTTATTTTGTGAAACGAGTTTCAGGTATACTGCTTCCTCTTATTTCCCACATCAAGCATGGATATCCTAGTCCTAGAGGATAGTAAAGACTATGAAACCCACCCCATAAACCCAATGGGTATTACCTATAGATATAATCTCCATTCACCAGGATTTGAGCTAGTCTTACACATAAGACCTGACCACATGATGCAATGGGCCTCATCCCCATGTTTAAGACCTAGACCATTTTAAACTACATGGGATTTATTCCCAACTAATTGGGATATGTAGAAAGCCTCCATGGGATCTAAACCCAACATCTATATCCATCTTGATATCCTTAGGTCACATCCTTGGTAAAGATCACACCTCTCACCTGGGAGAAAATATCTCTTTCAGGTCCCTTGGGTAGTTCAATGCGTAAGACCCTCACCAACTCTAGCCAAGAGAAATCCTATTATGAATGAAATATTCCATGAATAATCCCCACACCACCCCTCACTAATTATCTCTTTATCATGTGAGTGTCCCTACTTCTATACATTAAACTACATGGACTAATCATATCTAATGTCCTTAAACTATGACATAAAACTATGTAGGATTCGATCCCTATCTTCTAAACAGGGTAGGAAGGAAGCCTCCTTGAGATTAAATCACATACAAAGGTAAAACATATAATATTCCCTGTGGAATACACCTCCTTGATCATCCTATACGGGTTGCTATGATCACCTATCTATATAATACATTAAACCACAGACCCACCTCTAGGGGTGTTTTATTTTGACCATTCACAGTGTGACATCTATCCTTTATGGGACAAAACTCTTAGATCTTCTTCTTTAGGTCCTTTTGATCCATCCATCAGTAATCCTTCTGGTCTTCCCTCATGATTATTCTCCTCCTTTATCTACCTCCATGGGGTTACATGATCAACCAAATTTGTCTCTATAAGTTGTTAAACTCATACCTAGATCTATCTCAACTAGGATTTACGATCATCTCCAAAAGATGTTAAACATGTGACCCGACCCCAAATTACACTCCATGAAAAACAAGGGATGCCTGAGGTGAAACCCTGAGAAGATATGTTCCTATAAGGTAAGATACCCCATGAAAAAAATTGTTTTACAAAGGCGGGAGCCTGGGAAGATATACACCTTCATTGCCAGATACCTCATGACCGACATAAGATGCCTTGGGGTTTGCACTTAAGATGCCTCATATGAGATAAACTAATATGATTAAGAATATTGGTGATCAATGTTCCTAGTGTATAGACATGTCAATGATACCCTACATGACTCGTCTGTTGATCAATGGATAATGTCCTCTCAAGACCAATTGAACTATCCTAACAGAATAATTGTAATTAATTTGTTTCCAAAAAGAGATGATGTAAAGCCTCGACCATAGTTACCCAGAGTCGGTTCATTATTACATAACATTGACATGATCACATGAAAGATCAAGTCTTGAAATACTGATTAGTTCAGTATTCTTGGAATAACTAGATATATTCATAAAGTTTACATTACATCATAAAATGAAAACTACAACAATATAGTCTCCATAGTCCACACTCTTATCCCCTCAAACTATCCTTGTAGGTTATTCATAAAATACTTCTTCACATCCTGTGAAAAATAAAACATAGAAAGGGGTGAGCTCAAATGCCCAGTAAGGATAACAATATAGTGGAAACTTTCATAAATAAGCATAAAAATTTTAGGCAATGTATAACTAAAACAAAAGCCTTTTAAAACTTGAACTTCAGAATAATATGGCAGAAATAAAATGAAATAATTCCATATACTTATTCACATAGATATTCTACTAGTTGAATAATGACATGAAATATCAATAATCACTTTCAGTATGATGGAATGCATAATTCCAAACTATCATAACCACATAGTCAAGGCCTCGTGCCAAGACTACAAATAAGATTTTTTCAAGGCCTTGTGACAAGACACTAGTTTGTCTCATGAGACCTACCGATTCATCGAGGAGATATAGCAGGCTCCACCCATCACTTAATAAGTCCAATGCATTCCCCATATGAATAGGTTTAAACATAACATAAATATTCGTATTAAAAATAGCATACGAAATGTCAATAATTTCTCTGTAAACCATGAATGGTATAAAAATAACACATCGATAGTAAATCATATCACAAAACCTTCAATACAATATAAAAGTTTTGTATCACAATAAATAAACTTCAAATAAGCTTAAAATCCATCAAAGGATGTTGACACAGATGAAATCAAAACTATTTGAGAGAAATATCTCTTTTTTTTAAATCATTTAAAAGTAACATAATTATAAAATAAAACATTTAGTTTGAAAATATTCTTATAAGCTTGTAAGGGATGCTTCACAGATTTTAAAACGGTGGAAAATAGCCGCACCTACTATATAAGTTAAAAAAAGACATTCTTACCTTAATTTTGTCGAAAAGGTTAAAAAGGACCTTATTTGGAAAATGACGTAAAGATTCCTTTATAAACATCTTATAAAAAGTCAAAAAGGGTATAAATGACTTTATCCCATAGTCTTTAAAATATTAATAATTATTTGAAATACATTTTTAAGAAACATTGATGTGTATGATAAAGAAGTCCCAGTAGATTATTACGTATAAACAACCTCGGATATTGAAGAGATTGTGAAATAAACCCTTACCTTGTACTTTTCTTTGGTTGGGGGTAGGTTAACCTCCTGTATAATGGTGAAATAATTGTTACTAAATTATAAAAGAAACATATACATTAATATGATATCATATATGATCTTTTAACATTGTTTTGTTAATAACATCTTAGTATTATCGTAGTTTCGGGTGTTAACTTACTCGTATATGTTTTGTTACATATTACGTGGTTGTTATGGATAGGTTGTATATTATTAATATCAATAATTATATCAAGTCTTTAAACATTATTTTTTAATCATCAAATGATAATTATACTTGAATGGATACGATAGAGAATGAATCTCATCGCGTTCGTGGAGATGGTAGTCCGTACGTACGCATGAGCAACAATATCATTCTTTTGATATTAAAATAATATATAATTGGATATTATATCATATATACAGAATCATTATCATGTTATATTTATTATTTACATGAATTACACATCATTATTATACCCATCCAAATAATAATTTATTCAATAACAATTACACCACGACGTGGAGACGGTAAGCCGTACATATGCACGTATATTGACATGTCATTCAATGGATGGATAGAATACTGAATATGGTTGTACCATATTTATAATAATATCAAAATATATATAATATACTGGATTTATTATTTTAGAATGGGAATAACAAATAAAGAATAAGTTGAAGAAGAAAGGAACTTGAAAGAGGGTGGTGAAAATATTATCTCTTCTTCAGGTTCTTCCTTTTGATTTGATCAAAAGGGATCCTTTTGTTGGCTTTATGATCTAACTAAGGCATCTAGTTTGAAGTGAGGAAAGTTTAGAGAGTATTTGGGTAGGGTTTGTCTGAGCCAAAAGGATTTTAATGTGTGAATTAGTGAGAAGTGGGAGTGACCTTTTATAAGAGGGGCGAGGGGCGCCTTTTGGAAAAGATAGAAATATTATTTTATAATAAATTCATATTCAGGATCTAATGGATCCAAAGTGGATTATTTAAAGGTTAATGTGGGGATAGGTCGAAAACCACTCAACCAATAGTTTAAATAGGTTTGGGTCACTATATTAAACTTATCTTTTAGTTTTAACTTTTAGTTATTTAGTTTAACATTTACCATGTCACTTTGTATTTTTATATTATACAGTTAATAAACTTAAAATATACATCCAAGAGACCCAAAAGTAGTCCATTAATGATAAAAATATCATGATATAAGTATCTTGGCCAAACATTAGATTTTTAGGAATTTAATATCTATTAATAATATAAAATTTGTTTTAAAAACTCTTTTATGTGAATTTTGACACTATTCAACAATTGATTTTTGTTAAAGTCTTAACAACTTTATTAATTCGAACCAAATTAATTTAAGAAATAATGTAATGTAATATTAAGAAATAAAATTCATGGATGACATAAAAACTTTCAAATTATAATAATTTTAACATTTATAATACCAATTATTTGATTCTTCCATTAATAAGGAAAATACTACGTCATTATTGTGTCATAAATAATATTAATTATTAAATGTATAAAAATTAGAAATAAAATTATATTATGTATGAAATATTTTTAGCTTTATAATGAATATTTATAGTCTAAAATCAAACATATATAACCCTATGTAAAATATTTTTTGCTAAAAGATATATTCTTATGTAATTTTTGTATTTATTTTAACTTAATTAATATAAAGTACCATTATCACTTACATGTGGATCTGTGAGGTCCCAAAATCGACCCAAATATTCCCATGGTCAGACATTTATCAAGGAATAAGGTTAGAACACGTTTTAGGATAATTTAGTATTATTATAATATTATTTTTACCCTTATTTATCAGATTTATCCTTTAACCATGGTAAATAAAATATTTACCGAAGTAATTATTCAAAATGTCTTAAAATAAAAGTTAACTATTTACACAATTTGTAAATCTTGATTCCAAATATTGAATCCATTTTTCCAAATTCAAAACACAGAAGTGGCAGAAATTAATTTAAAATAAATTTCCGTTGTTAAATCAAAAAGCGTGTTTTTAAGAGATAATAACTATCAAAAGATTGACACTTGTTTATGTCCGGTTTAATTGTGAAATTATGTCCAATGACCAAAATTTAATTAAATGGTAAAAATAAATTCTAAATATAATTTAAAACCACTCAAATTAATAATTTATCACTATTAATTATTTTGATTAAAAAAGTTGTTTTAATTAAAATTTAGTAATTTTCACTATTCATCAAAATATAAATGTTATCCGAAAAGTTCCAAAATTTTACCCTAGGATAATTTCGATATTCCGAATCCAAAAATTAGGTCCTTTTTGAGAGATAAAATTTATAAAATTTCAAAAACTGGGTATTACTATTCATAACGACTAGTTTGATTGGTTGTGGTGTGTGTTAGAACATGAAGTTGCGTACAACACACGCTACTGTATTATTCAAAGATAAGCGTACCGTGGAAGATTGGGGTGTTACATTCTCCCCTCCTTCAAATAATTTCTTCCTCAAAATTTCTAGAATATTATGGCATAACAAAACTCGGGTGGTTCTTCCTCATATGTTCCTCGGGTTCCCACATTGCCTCTTCCATCTTATGGTTTCTCCATAGAAATTTTACCAGACGAGTCATCCGGTTCTCAGCACTTGTTCTATTGTATCAAGAATCCTATTGGGCTCTTCGCAATAAGACAGATCGGGTTCCAGTTCCAATTCCTCAAAGGTGAGTACATGCATTGGGTCATTCATGTATTTCTTCAACAGTGATACGTGGAACACATCATGAACTTTGGAGAGACTTGGTGGCATTGCCAAACGGTAAGCTACAACCCCAATTCGTTCTATAATTTTGAAAGGTCTGATGTACCTGGGACTCAATTTACCCTTATTAACGAAAAGTATAACTCTCTTCCATGGAGATACCTTCAAGAAAACATGTTCTCTTACCTGAAATTCCAAATCCGTCCTTCGGTTATCGGCATAGCTCTTCTGCCTACAATGAGCATCTTTGATATGGTTTTGGATTAACTTCACCTTTTCCATCGTTTCCTCCACCAGTTCTGGGCCTAAATGTTTTCTTTCACCAACGTCATCCCAACAGGTTGGTGTGAAACATCTCTTTTCATACAACGCTTCATATGGTTCCATCTGAATACTTGAGTGGACGCTATTGTTATAGGAAAAGTCTAACAGAGGTAAATATTGATCCCACTTACCCTGAAAGTCAAGTGAGAAAGATCTCAACATGTCTTCTAAAGTTTGAATAGTCTGTTCCGATTGTCCATCTATTTGAGGGTGGTAAGCAGTGCTCAAATGAAGTTCAGTATCCAAGGCCTTCTGAAGACTCTTCCAGAATCTCAAAGTAAAACGGGGATCTCATTCCGAATCAATTGATAGGGGTACTCCATGAAGTCTCACAACTTCATTAATATATAGTCTTGCTAGACGTTCTAGTGGTAGATATTCTCTTATAGAAAGAAAATGCACCGACTTGGTAAGACAATAAATAATAACCCATATTGCATCGTTCCTTCTAGGAGTCTTCGGCAGCCCCATGACAAAGTCCATAGTGATATTATCCCATTTCCACTCAGGTATGGGAAGAGGTTGCATGACTCCTCCAGGATGTTGCCTTCCAGCTTTCACTTGTTGACAAACCATACATCTTGACACAAAATTAGCAATCTCCCTCTTCATGTTGTCCCACAAAAAATGTTCATTTAAATCTCTATAAATTTTGGTTCTCCCATGGTGTATTGAGAAATTGGAACTATGAGCATCATCAAACAATTCCCTTTTTAGACAAGGTATATTGGGAACACAAAGTCTCTTCCCAAATTTTAAAGTTCCTTCTTCATACACAAAGTCTCTCAATCTACCATCATTCACAGCTTTAATCTTCTTTTGAAATTATTAATCATCGGTCTAAGAACTCTTAATCCTTTCTAGTAAAGATGGTTTGGAAAACATTTGAAAAAGAATTGATGTTTCACCTTCCATGGTGATTCCCATATCCAACTTTACTAGATCCATGAAAATTGGATCCCTTTCAATTATCATATGGTTCAAAACTCCATGATCTTTTCCGCTCAAAGCATCTGCCTCCTTATTTGCCTTCCCCTGGTGGTAGGGTATCGTGCAATCATAATCCTTGAGTAGTTCAATCCATCACCTTTGCCTCATGTTGAGTTCTTTTTGTGAGAAAATATATTTCAAACTCTTGTGATCAGTATAAATCTACCATTTTCACCAAAGAGGTAGTGTCTCCATATCTTCAAAGAAAAGATCACAACTGATAACTCGAGATCATGAGTTGGATTATTTTTTTCATTAATTTTCAACTGTCGTGATGCATAGGCAATAACCCTATCATTCGGCATAAGGACACAACCAAGTCCTTTCTTTGATGCATGAATATAAATAACGAACCCATCATTCTCTGATGGTAGAGTCAATATAGGATCATTGACTAATATTCCCTTCAGTTCTTTGAAACATTATTCACACTCTTTTGTCCAAACAAATTTAACACCTTTACGTGTGAGCTTTGTTAATGGGTTATCCAACCGGGCAAAATTCTAGACGAAACGTCGATAATAACATGCTAAACCAATAAAACTGCGTACCTCAGTTATACTCGTCGGTGAAAGCCATTCTTGGATTTCCATGGTTTTAGAAGGATCAACAGAGACTCCATCTTTAGAGACAATATGGTCAAGAAAAGAAATCTCCTGAAGCCAGAATTCACACTTGCTAAACTTCCCATATAATTCATGTCTTCTGAGAGTCTTCAGGATAATGCGCAAGTCATTTTCATGATCTTCGTAGCTTTTGGAGTATACCAAGATATCATCAATAAATACCTCCACAAATTCATCAAGATATTACTTGAAAGACCTATTCATCAGATCCATGAATACAGAGGGTGCATTAGTCAATCCAAAAGGCATTACTGTAAACTCGTAATGCTCGTACCTGGTTCGAAATATTGTCTTCAGAATTTCTTCCTTCTTCACACACAACTGATGGTATCCAGATCGAAGGTCAATATTTGAAATGTATCAAGCTCCATGAAGATGGTCAAATAAATCATCAATGCGAGGTAGGGGATACTTGTTCTTTATTGTTATAGCATTGATCTTCCTATAGTCGATACATAACCTTATAGATCCATCTTTATTTTTAACAAAAAGAAAAAGGGCACCCCATGGAGAAACACTAGGGCAAATAAATCCCTTATTACTCAATTACTCTAGTATTTTCTTTAGTTCCACTAATTCTATAGTGGCCATTCTATAAGGGGTATTCGATATAGGCCTTGATCTAGAAATTAGATCAATGGAAAACTCACCTTCTCGTTCTGGAGTATGTCAAGGTAAATCTTCTGGAAACACATCTACATATTCTTTCACAATAGGTACATCCTCTATTTGAACATTCCTTTCCTCACCCACAGTAATTTCATTATTTTCCTCCTCAATAATTGAATTTAGTTGAGCTACTGGGGGTGGATCTAGATAAGAATTAGGTGGTGAAAATTCTGCTCTAAAGATAAGGTGTTCCTTATCATCATCATCAAAAATCATAACCTCCTTCTTCTTACAATAAATCTTCGTATCATGGTCCAAAATCCAATCCATACCGAGGATTATATCAAACCCAATCATAGGTATGACGATGAGATCAATGGATAAAGAACATTTATGTGCCCTAATAGGGACTGATTCACAAAACTTTGTTGCAATGATACTTCCCTTAGGAGTTTTAACTGACAACTCCCTTGTTAAATCAAATTGGAAATATCAAATTTTCTTTGAAAACTGGGAAGATATGAAACAATGTGATGATCCAGAATCAAATAATGTATTTTCTAAACTTGAGGAAACCATTAAATTACCTACCACCACGTCTTTCGGAGCTTCTACCTCAGCAGTAATGATAGCATAAGAATGGCCTTGATCCCTTGGCCTTTTTTGAGGTAAGTTACCCTAATGATTAGGAAATTCATTGGCATAATTTCCCATCTCCCGGTAATTGTAGCATTGGACATCGGTTGCTTCATTCTTCCCCTTGAAATCACGAGCTTGGTGGCCTTTTTCACCACACTTGTAACAGACTCTCGTTCCTTTTAAGCAAGTACCAGGGTGTTTCTTCCCACATTTACTATAGGATGGATATTCAACATTTCCCTTCTTCCCCTTATTTCCATTCCCATATTGATCGAAAGATCTCTTCTTCTATTTCATTGCTTTAAAGTCATAAGACTTGAAGAATTCCTTTTCTATCTTGATAGCACATGAAACAATGTCTTCGTACGATGAGAAGGATTGTGAGACTAATGCTCGATGGTGAAATGGTTTTAACCCATCAAAGAAATGATCCATCTTACTTCTTGGGTTACATATATAATCTCCAGCATACCTTTCTAACCTTGTAAAGTTAGCCTCATACTTTGCGACATTCTCATCCTGCTTTTGTCTCAGACTCAGAAATTGACTTTCCATATCTGCTCGATGGTCACGAGGAAAGTATTTTTCTAAAAAGATATCTTTTAACAAACTACATTCCATATTTGATACTTCATCATCTTTCTTCGTGTTTTGAATCAATGACCACCTTTGATCAGCATCCCCAGTGAGGCGGTAAACTGCCCTGATAACTTTTTCCCTTTCACTACTCCCCAAAGCCTGAAATATTTTCTCTAGGGAATTTATCCATTGCTCAGCTACTAAGGGATTTGTAATCCCATTGAATGTTTCTGGTTTTTTGCCTCATGAAGCGATATATCATTGATCCTACATGCTGCGGATCAAGGTGCTCCATACAGGTAAGGTTATTATTCATAACCTGAGTGAGTTGTCCCAGTATCGTGATTAGCTGATCAGCACCAGTTGCATCACTAGATCTACTATAATTATCTTGAGAAGGAGGTCAATCCCTAAATGGAGTGCGTTCATTGATACAGTTTCCATTTCTTCCACTAGGTGCCATTTCTAAACAATGTCATAAACTAGATCAGTTTATGAATCAAAATACGTAATTCCATACTTATAAAACACTTAACATATATTGAACTATTTATGGATATAATCCATAATCATAAAGAAAATTTCTATTGAGGAAGTATATACTCATAAACCCTTCATAATTATTTGTATATAAAATGAGAGTTATCCTAAGCATATCCCCCCCAGGAGTGTCGTAACCAAGAGTGCACCAAGGCCAGTTGTCATGCACCAGTTCCCATTCGAGTCTATCTCAAAGCGGTGTTTTCGGGTTTTACCCCTAGGTACATCTGTGCCAGAGTCGCCTCTACCTGCTCATATCCAGACAGGGATGTATTGCTCGAAAAACTCACAAAATCTCTACAATACCAAAATTCTAGGAAGTTCTTCTATACTAATCCTCAAAATCCATTTTAGGTATATGTGCTCTAATCAGAGTTTATCTAAATCGAGCTGCCAAGGGTTGTACTAAACTTCCTCTGATACCAACTATAACGCCCCGACCCCAGTTACCCAGAGTCGGTGCATTATTACATAACATTGTCATGATCACAAGAAAGATCAAGTCTCGAAAGACCGATTAGTTTAGTAGACTTGGAATAACTAGATACATTCATAAAGTTTACATTAAATCATAAAATGACAACTACAACAATATAGTCTCCCTAGTCCACACTCTTATCCCCTCAAACTATCCCTACAGGTCATTCATTAAATACTACCTCACATCCTGGGAAAAATAAAACATAGAAAGGGGTTAGCTCAAATGCCCAGTAAGGATAACAATATAGCGGAAACTTTCATAAATAAGAATAAACATATAAGGCAATGTATTACTAGAACAAAAGCCTTTTAAAACATGAACTTCAGCATAATATTCTAGAAATAAAATGAAATAATTCCATATACTTATTCACATGGATATTCTACTAGTCGAATAATCACATGCAATATCAATAACCACTTTCATAATGATGGAATGCATAATGCCAAACTATCATAACCACATAGTCAAGGCCTCGTGCCAAGACTACAAATAAGATTTTGTCAAGGCCTTATGCCAAGACACTAGTTTGTCTCATGAGACCTACCGATGCATCGAGGAGCTATAGCAGGCTCCACCTGTCACTTAATAAGTCCAATTAATTCCTCATATGAACAAGTTTAAACATAACATAAATATTCATATTAAAAGTAGTATACGAAATGTCAATACTTTCTCCATAAACCATGAATGGTATAAAAATAACACATCCACATTCAAATATATCACAAAACCTTCAATATAATACGGACATTTTGTATCACAATAAATCAACTTCAAATAAGCTTAAAATCCATCAAAGGATGTTGACATAGACAAAATAAAAACTATTTGAGAGAAATTTCTCTTTTTTTTGAAATTATTTAAAAGTCACATAATTATAAAATAAAAAATTTACATTGAAAATATTCTTATAATCTTGTATGGGAAGCTTCAAAGATTTTACAATGGTGGAAAATATCCGCACCCGCCATATAATTTAAAAAAAAATACATTCTTACCTTAATTTTGTCGAAAAGGTTAAAAAGGACCTTGTTTTGAAAATGACATAAATATTCCTTTATAAAATTATTATAAAAAGTCAAAAAGGGTATAAAATACTTTAACCCATAGTATTTAAAATATTAATAATGATTTGAAATATATTTTTAAGAAACATGGATGTGGATGATAAATAGGTCCCATTAGATTATTACGTATAAACAACCTCGGATAATGAAGAGATTGTGAAATAAACCCTTACCTTGTACTTTTCCTTGGTTGGGGTTAGTTTAACCTCCTGTATAATGGTTAAATAATTGTTATTAAATTATACAATAATCATATACATTAATATGATATCATATATTATCTTTTAACATTACTTTGTTAATAATATCTTAGTATTATCGTCGTTTCGGGTGTTAACTTACTCATATATGTTTTATTACATAAGCCATGTTTGATATGGATAGGTTGTATCTTATTCTTAACCAAAATGATATTAAGTCCTTAAATATTATTTTTAATAATCAAATGATAATTATATTTGAATGGATACGATGGAGAATGAATCTCATCGCATTCGTGGAGACGGTAGTCCGTACGTAGGCACGAGCGACAATATCATTCTTTTGATATTAAAATAATATATAATTGGATAGTATATCATATATACAGAATCATTATCATGTTATATTAATTATTTACATGAATTAAACATTATTATTATACCAATCGAAATAATAATTTATTGAATAACAATTACACCACGACGTGGAGACAATAAGCCATACGTACGCACGTATGGTGACATGTCATTCAAAGGATGGATAGAATAATTAATATGGTTGTACCATATTTATAATAACATCACAGTATATATAAGAGTCTGGAGTTATTATTTTATAATGGGAATATCAATGAAAGAAGACGTTGAAGAAGAAAGGAACTTGAAAGAGGGTGGTGAAAATATTACCTCTTCTTCGGGTTCTTCCTATTGATTTGATCAAAATGGCTCCATAAGATAGCTTTATAATGACAATAAGGCCTCTAGGTTGAAGTGAGGGAAGTTGAGAGAGTATTTGGGTAGAGGTTGGCCGATAAAAAAGGCTTTGAATGTGTGAATTAGTGAGAAGGGGGAGTGCCCTTTTATAAGAGGGTGAGGGGAACCTTGGGAAAAGCTAGAAATATTATTTTATAATAAATTCAAATTCGGTTTCTAATGGCTCTAAAGTGGTTTATTTAAAGGTTAATGTGGGGATAGGTCGAAAACCACTCAAAAAATATGTCTTAGACAGGTTTGGGTCACTATATTAACCTTATCTTTTAGTTTTAACTCTTAGTTAATTAGTTTAACATTTACCATGTCACTTTTTATTATTATATTTTATAGTTAATAAAATTTCTATATACATAAAAGAGACCCCAAGTGGTCCATTAATGATAAAAATATCATTATATAAGTATCTTGTCCAATCCATAGATTTTTAGGAATTTAATATCAATTAATAATGTAATATTTTTTTAAAAAACTCTTTTATGTGAATTTTGACACTATTCAAAAATTGATTTTTGTTAGAATCTTAACAACATTATTAATTCGAAAAAAATTCATTTAATAAATCCTATAATGTAATATTAATTAATAAAATTCATGGATGTCATCAAAACGTTCAAAATATCTTAATTTCAACATTTATAATACCATTTATTTGATTTTTTCATTAATAAGGAAAATACCGCGTCATTATTGTGTCATTAATAATATTAATTATTAAATGTCTAAAAAATATAAATAAAATACCATCATGTAGGAAATATTTTTATATTTCTAATTAATATTTATAGTCGAAAAGAAAACATATATATCTCTATTGAAAAATTGTTTTTCTAAAAGATATATGCTTATGTCATTTTTGTATTTATTTTAACTTAATTAATATAATGTGTCATTATCACTTACAAGTTGATCAATGGAATCCCAAAATCGACCCAAAGATTTCCATGGTCTGAAATTTATCAAAACATAAGGTTATGTCATGTTTTAGGGTAATTTAGTATTATTATAATATTATTTTTTTACCCTTATTTACCGGATTTACCATTTAACCATCGTAAATAAAATATTTACCGAAGTAATTATTCAAAATATCTAAAAATAAAAGTTACCTATTTACACAATTTAGAAATCCTGATTCAAAATATGGAATCTATTTTTTCAAATTCAAATCACAGAAGTGGCAGAAATTACTTTAAAATTAATTCCCGTTGTTAAAACAAAAAGAGTGTTTTTAAGAGATAATAACTATCAAAAGATTGACACTTGTTTATTTCCGGTTTAATTGTGAAATTATGTTCAATGAAAAAAATTGTATTAAATGGTACAAATATATTCTAAATATACTTTAAAACCACTCAAAATCATAATTTATCACCATAAATTATTTTGATTAAAAAAGTTGTTTTTAATTAAAATTTAGTAATTTTCACTATTCATCAAAATATAAATGTTATCCGAAAAGTTCCAAAATTTTACCCTAGGGGAATTTTGATATTAAGAATCCAAAAATGAAGTCAATTTTGAGAGATAAAATTTATAAAATTTTAAAAAGTGGGTATTACTATTCATAACAGCTAGTTTGATTGGTTGTGGTGTGTGTTAGAACTCGAAGTTGCATACAACACACGCTACTGTATTATTCAAAGAGAAGCGTACTGTGGAAGCTTGGGGTGTTACATATGACACTAGGAATGATTTCCATGAACAATGAACTAACTTTATGGGGGAGACCCAAACTTGGTGAGAAATTCCATTTGAAATATATTGGAGGAGGAACCAACATCTCCTCATATCATCTTGAATAATGTGTATACATTTCCAATGAAAGTGATGAAAGTCGCCCACATTTGGAAAGTGGGAATTTTGGGTAACAAAAGAACGATAGTGCAGGAACCCCGACGAAAGAATCAGAAATGGGGATGAGGTGAAAATTATATGTTTTTATGGTGAAAAGTGACTTAATTAATTTGTTGGATTTTCAAAATGAAACATTAGAATTATTTATGAATGTTGGGATGATGAGTGAAAAAAACCATTATAAGAATATACCCATAATGTGATGGCTAGTTCCATTAAATCCCTCCAATGAATTGGGTAAATATATAGAATAAATGGATTTATGTTACTATTAATAGAATATAGACATTGTAAGAATATAATAAATTGGTCAAATGATGTTACAAATTTAAATAATATATGTTACTCATAAGAGAATGTTGTAACTGTATTATTTTGAAATTTTCTAATGAAACTATGATGCCCCAAGTATCATACATGTTTTTTTATTCTTATATATGATTTTTCAGTGAAAAAAATTGATATTAAAATGTAAAAATTAATTTTTGGATTTAAAGGAAGATTTATGATAATTTATAGGTGATAAGTTTTTGTATGGAAAATATTTCTTGGATTATTATTTCTCCTTTAATATTTCTTAAAAAGTTTTATAAAAAACATTGGGTAATTTTTTTATTTCAAGAGTGAGTAATTGATTATTTTGAACCCAAATCATCTTATGATCAAAAGAAAACATTCTTATGGTTTTCATTTTTTCAAAGGACTAATGGTTTTCCATACTTTTTGTTTCCCATACAAAGATTTTTTTTTCTCATAACAAGTTTAAAAATGTATTTCAATTGGAATAAAGATGAGTATGAACTATATTAAGGAAAAAATATTTTATATGGGCATATATCTAAAGAAAATTGAACATATTTTTAGTGAAATATGATTATAAAAAAATAATAATTTTGATTAGAAAAATATATGTTAATTATAATTTTACAATCTATGTTATACGGGTTTAATATATATATTTGTTCTAAATTATCTAAAAATATAAACCGAATATATCCTTGAAATATAAGAAAGTAAAACCCTTTTTATAAAACATATATTTATTGGTTATTTATGTAACATGGAATTATTGTTAGTGTCAAAGGAATGTTGTATACAACTTTACATGTTAGGATGATTCAAATCAAGTTATTTTAAGTGTTTTAGACACCATTATTTATCAATAAATCTACCTTTGATCACAAGTTTAAATGACTGGAAACACCCTATGAGGTTTAATGTTAAAAGTTTTTAGGATTATTAAGGATATTTTTGGCGAAATATATGGGAATACAACCATTTAGTTTGGTGTGTGTTTTGATGAAATTTTTATTTTATGAAAAATTGTTTTTTATTTTTTGGATATAATTAGAAATGTATTGATAACCCTTAGGGTTAATAAATTCTTAAATTATGAGTTAATTATTGTCAATTGTGATAATGGGATAATAAATTCTAGGAAATATTATTTTATCATATAGATAACTATGGATTTAAAAGTGATTTTTTGACTGTGTTTTTTTTATTTTTAAATAAACATAATATATTTAGAATAATATATGATTTATGTAATTGGGAATATTATTGACTAAGATGTGATTTTATTTGAGGAATAATGTTTGAACTGTCTTTTTGAGGCATATTTTATTTTTTCATGGATTTATGGTGATTCAAGCTATTTATGGAATATATTAGTTTATTTTGAGATTATATGACTAAGGCATGCACATTATTGCAATGAGAGTATATAAATGATTAATTATATTTTAAAATAACTATTAACTTGATCATGGAAGAATTTCCGTATAGATAATTCTTCTTATTATGTTCCAATTTTGGCAAGGTATATTTTCAATAGTTTTAAGATGGGTTTGTGTTAGACATTTGGTGTTATTTGTTGAGGCTTTGGAGTTGAAATTTGAATTTATTAATACAAGATATTATCATAACTTTTGAAGACCAATTTTAGTTTGGGTTAACTGATAGAAATATGAGGAATAAGTTTTCATCATTTTGTGGATCCTTTTATACATTTAATGTTAATTTTTATATAATAGGTATGAAAAATTCATATCGAATAGCTTTGGGTTTGACATGAAGTATAATTTGAAACCGATTAAAGAAAAAATGAAGGTTGAAATTCTACTTATGTAGTGGAAATAATTCACGTTGTATATTTTATAACAATTTCAATTTCAATGGTAAAATAATTTATCAAATCAATAATGTTTTACAAAAAAAGTAATAATAAATTATCAAGTTATTCTTTTAGAAATATATTTACATGTTTTAGTAGTATAAAGGTTCATTCTTTTATGAAATAATAACTTTCATAGTCCTAACCTAGAAATTAATGTTCAAGGTAAAATTTATATATAATTTTATCACTGTGTTATGATAAATTTATTTTGAAAGAATCAAATAAAATATTTAAGGATTCGATTTCTTTAAAGGTGGGAGAATTTTACACCATGATATTTTAGTTTAAATAGAATTCTATTTTTGAAAATGTATACCACACAAAATACCCAGGATCAAATGAATTGTGACATACTATTAAAATATTATTATTTAAATATGACCATTATAACCTAGCCATTGGTTTGTACAGTATTAACCGGAGTAACCACATTAATAAATATATGGTGTGGAGTTTTCGTTAATATAAATATACTGATTAATTACTAGGTAATAAGAACTCAATTTTAAAAATACATCACATAATATTAATGGAGACATTTTTCTGAAAACCATTTTTAGTTTTTATTTATTTTTATCAATGTAAATTAATTTACTCACAATAAATGAATGATTTTAATGAAATACATAGATCATATATTTAATGAAACAAATTAACATTCATCTAATTATTTTTTCTAGATAAAGAATGAGTATAAATTCATTTTATAAGTCAAAATACATTTTAAGAGGCCACATTGGGGGAATCCAGACCCTAACTCCATCAGCTCCTTGCTGACTCCGCTGACTTAAAAATACACATTGGGGGAATATTCCCACAAATCTCTCTGCTCCTCATTGACCCCACCACCATCAGATGATACATAGGGGGCGTATACCCACACTCCATTGGCTCTTCACTGACCCCGCCTCCTTAAGAGGTCGTGCATGGGGCGTCTTCCCCCAACTCCATCGGCTCCTCACTGTCCCTGCTGCCTTCACTAGCTATGTCATGGTTATCAAGCCTGACTCCATCGGCTCCTCCCTGACCCCGCCACCTTAAAAGGCCACACAGGGCGTATCCTCCCCCAACTCCATCAGATCATTTTCGACCCCACTCCCATAAGAGGCCACAAAGGGGGTATCCACCCTTGACTCAATCAGCTTCTCCCAGACCCCTCAGCCTTAAGAGGCTGTACCAGGGGGAATTTTCCCCTGACTCCATTGGCTCCTCGCTGACCCCACCACCTTAAGAGGCCACATAGGTGGAATCAACCACCAAATCCATCGGCTCAATGCTGACCCCCATGACTTAAGAGGATTCGTTGGGGGAATCCAACCCTAAATATATTAGCTCCTCACCAAACCCACCTTCTTAAGAGGTCATGCAGGGGGAATATTCCCCCAAATCCATCGGATCCTTGCCAACCCCTCTCCCTTAATAGGCTTTGTCGGGGGAATCCTCCCACCGACTCCATCGGCTTGTCGTCATCCCTACTGCCATCAAAGGCTGCACCATGGGAATCCAGCCCTGACTCTATCGTCTCCTCTCTAACCGCAACGCCTTCATATGCTACATCGGGGGCATCAGCCTTGTATACTCCATGAGCTCCTCAATAACCCCAAACGCCTTCACAGGCTGCGTATGGGGAATACACCCTAACTCCATTGGCTCCTCGCAAACTTTTCCTCTTAAAGAGGTCACGTCGGGGGAATTAGCCCCCATCTCCATCATCTCATGGCCGAATCTACCACTATAAGAGGCTTCATAGGGGGAATTCCCCCTGACTCTATCAGCTCCATGCTAATCCCGCTGCATTAACAGGCTGTGCTGATGACTTCCTCCCCTAACTCCATCAGCTCCTCACCATGCCCGCCACATTAACAGGCTACACCGAGGGAATTTCTGCCCGACTCATCCAGCTCCTGGATTACCCCACCTCCTTCACAGGCCGCACCGGGTGTATTATCCCCCCAGCTCCATCGGCTCCTCGCCGACCCCACCAACTTCATAGGTCAGGTCGGGGGCATCCGCCCCCAACTCCATTGGATCCTTGCTGACCCCGTCACCTTCATAGGCCACTGTAGGGGCATCAGACCCCTAACTCCATCTGCTCCTCATCGACCCTGCTACCTTCATAGCCCCTACCAGAGGCATCATCCCCCTGAGTCAATCATCTCTTTGCGGACCTCAGTGCCCTAAGAGGCTATGCATGGGTCATCTTCCCACCATCTCAATCAGCTCCTCAATGACCCCGCTTCCTTAAGAGGCCACGTAGGCGGAATCCCCCCTGACTCTATCGTCTCCTCACTGACCCCTCCGACATAAGTGGCCATGCTGGGGGAATCATCCCCATGACTCCATCAGCTCCAAGACAACCCTGCCACATTAAGTGGGTTCGTAGGGGGAATCCACCCCAAACTCCATCATCCCCTCGCCAACCTTTCCTCCTTAAGAGGCTACGCATGGGGAATCCAACCTCAACTCCATAGGCTCTTGGAAGAACCTACCGCTTTCACAGTCCGTCCTGGGGGCATCTGACCTTGACTGAATTGGCTCCATACTAACCCTGCCTCTTTTAGTGGCCACACAGGTGGAATCTTCGCCCAACTCCATCACCTCCTCGCCAACCCCACGTCCTTAAGAGGCCGTGCTGGGGAATCCACCCCCAACTCCATATTATACACCCCGACACCCCGCAACATAAGAGGTTGTGGAGTGGGCATCCTCTCCCGAATCCATCGACTGCTCTCCAGCCCCGTTTCCTTCACAGGACGCGCAGTGGGCATCTGACCACCCCAACTCCATCAACTCCCCACCGAACCTGTAACCTTTGGAGGCCATGCAAGGGGAAGCCCCCCTAACTCCATCGGCACATCTACGACCCCACAACATTTACAGGATGCGATGGGAGGATCCTCCTCGTACTCCAACCGCTCCTCACTAACCCCACCACCTTGAGAGGCCATGTAGGGGGAATCTTCCCCCAATTCCATTATCTCCTCGCTGACCCTGCCACATTAAGAGGCTACATTAGGGAATATCACTCCAAATCTATATCATTGGTATTTTGATATGTTTTGAAATATCTATTGATTGAAGATAAATAAAATGACTATTTTTTAGTGGTTAACTTTTAATGATAATAAGTAGGTGATAGTTAAATTTTTTCTCCCTGCATTATTTGTTTTCTATTTTTTGTGGTATATAGATTTTGGTCATGTTGAAGATACAGAAGTTGTCTATTTGTGGTTGGAGAAAGTGGTTTCTGTTGAAGAGATGAGAAACACTTCATAGAAGATAATTAATCCATAATCTTATGAAAAACTTATTCATCTTCGGTTCCTCAAGAAGGAATGAATATAATAATAATTTAACATAAGTTCATAATATACATTTAATTTCAATTAAATGTTCATAGAATAAAGAATAAACAATACATATACAATTTCCAGTGATTTATATGTATTTTTATTCTAATATGATATAGTCATGAGGGTTTATAAATCACTATGTCCCTAAGGAATGTAGTATTTGGATGTCAGAGGATACTGACTAGCCCAATGGGTAGGAAAGAATTATTCGTGGAGTGGTTTTCCCTTTAATAATCCACAGTGGTAAAATATTAATGTAAAGAACTCAATAATCATAAGTATATATATAAAAGATAAAAATATAAATTGATGTATGAAACTGAATCTATTATTTTTCGAATTAAGAACTAATTTAGTTTAAATATAAAATATATCCCAATTGAAAATTTAATATACAATAAAACTAGAATACCGATAAATTAATATAATAAAACCCCTCAACATGACATAATAAACATATAAAATCAACTTCATGATGTATCCTAAAATCATCTCATACCTATTTAGAGTTTTTACCCTTACCTATATCACCATTCATTTAATATGTATTAACTCAATTTTTGTATATAAAGGGAGTACAAAATAATGCCAATAAACCCTTAAATAACCAAATAATGTCAAATTTTAATTTTATCAAATATTATTGGGGAAGCCTATTAAATTATTTAGTGAAATCATAAAATAATGATCTTTAAGAAATTATTCACAATCCAAGTCACCCATATAACTCGTATACCTATACTAGCTATTTCCTGTGGATGCTATAAATAGCCACCAAGGATTATGGTATCAAAAAACATGGATCATGTAAGATTAATAAAAAAACATGTGGAAGATAGTATATCCCCATCAAACACCTGGAATATAAAAATACAAGGTACCAAACACAAGGCCTAGCCAAAATCATGGATCAAATCAAGTCATATAATGTCAATTCCAAATGCATTGCATCTTGTAATATTTCTTATCTGATGACATTCATAAAATGATTAATGCCATAATATCAAAAACAGATGTTTCTGATTCAATACATGAAGCCCACAATTATTCCATTTAATTGTATTGAAATAGTTAATTTGTTTTTGAAAAAAATAATGATAATAATCATTTTATTTAAACTTTTATTAATTCATAACTTCTAGGAGTAATATTTACAAAAAAATCTCTATTTTCTATTTTAGTATTAGATATTCCATTTTAAAAAAATAATAACCCAATGTCATCCAATAATTTTTACATTATATTCATTAAATTATTAGTTTGAGAAAAAAAATCATTCTATAATTTATAAACATCATTATAGAATCACAATAATCCATGAAAAAAATACATTAAATCAATTTGATTATTTTTACACTGAATAAAATATATTTTTCATGTAGAAAATAACTACTATAAAACTTATTTAACTGAAAAACATGTAATTTAACAAATTTAATTATTTATAAATATCCTAAGTTCTCACAAAAATTTTGTGAAATTATATAACAATAAAATAATATTTATAAAGAAACACAAACAAGATCCATGTCATGTTCTAATAACACCCAACCCAATCACTAACTCCCTCTTAGAGACCTATAAAAATAGGATATATATAACAAGTAAGAATACAAGTAGATTCAGTAGAATTCTACACAAAACCTCACATAAAAAATGTTGAATAAGCATAATAATATCTTAAAAAATAAACAATTAAAAAACACATTACCAATAGAGGCGGCGAGGTGTGTTGAGTGGTGGAGAGGTGTGCTTAAGGGGGGGGGGGAGTGAGCATTGGTCAAGACCGATAAAGGGGGTGTGAGTTAGCTCGGGGGAGGCGAAGGGGGGTGGTGAAAACAGGTCATTGGGGGTCACGGTGGTCGGGGGAAAAGTGGCAACGAGCTAGGTCGGGGGCGGTGAGCACGAGTCTTAGGGGGTCATGGGGGTTGGGGGAGAAGGGGGTGGGGTCTCACAGGGGTCGAGGGGTGTGTCAGCACTGTTAAAAAACTACAGTTTAGCGGAGGTTTTTAAAAAACAGTTGCTGAACCTTCTTAAAAAAAGTACATGAGGTTTAGTAAACCACCACTAATAGACCGCCAGTAAAGCCTATTTTTTTTGTAGTGATTCCTTGAAGTATAACCTTTGTAAAAGAAATAGGTTTCATAAACATTCATTATTTCATCATAGCATAACCCATAAAATGAACAATTCTCATAAAAGTGTATTCATTATAAACATAAAACATCAAGATAAAAAACAAGGATCCTACCATTGGATTATATCCTTAGTTAACCGTAAGTTAACTCAATGGTTGTTGTCTTCAGTAAACAGAAATACTGTTATAATATCATGATATCATTATGAAGGAATATAACCTTTACACATTAATGATTACTTTTTGAATATTGTAAATTGATAAAATATTATAATTATACATTACATTGAAAATAACCTTGGATACTTACAAAGGAATATTTACAATATTGAGCCATCCTGGTAATGATAAATTCCATTAATGAAATATTAGTTGATAGAAATTATTCCTTTCATATTTTAAAAATATTTCAAAAAGTAACTCATTCAGAAAATTCTAAAATAATCCTTTTTAAAAATATATAAAATATTTAAACATGGATAAAAATGACAATAAAAAATTATTGTAGAATATTGAAAACATTCTTGAAATCAATTTTAGAAAAAATTTACATGGAATAAAAATCTTTTACAACTGAAGAGATAAATAAAGACAATTTTTTATAAATTATTATTTTTGATCTCTTGATTTCATATGTTATGAAAATGTGAGGAACACATGATTTTATAAGAAATAAATACTGCATAAGAAAAAAAAATATTTATATTATGAATTATATCATGAAATTTCATCATAAGAAACATTATCGCAAACAATATTGATAAAAAATGGGATTGTAAAAAAACCATTACTGAAATGGAAGCTTTTGAATTATTAGTACCATAAAATAAAGAACATTATATTGATATATATATATATATACCACATAATTTATATTAAAAAAATCATCATATAAATGTGTGGGTAGTATAGACACCATATAAAAAAACAATGGGTTATTAGGTCATGTGTCCTACATATGTAAAATTTAGATGAAAATCCCTAACCTCGAGTTCCACTTGTTTCCAAGGCACTCTAACCTCCTTTATAATAAATTTAAATTTATTATAATTATATATCAAAATAATTTATATACTTATGATATCACATATATATATCCATTATATTTTTATTTATAATCATTTATAAAATAAAAAGATAGAAAAGTAAATTACACTATTCATGTAAACGCTAGGTCGTACGTACACATGAAAACTAATTCTACTTTATATAGATAGAAGTAAGTAAAACTAAAAAATTATTCACCATTATTGAATCATTATTATTTCATATCGATTTTTTATATTTATCAAATCCATACATATTACCATACATGTAAATTATAAATGAAAAATATATCGCATCACTTTGTGGAGGTGGTAGTCCCCACATACACATGAGTGACATTATTCTTTTCCAACGTTTTATAAGGTAATATGTTATATATTATATTATCATTACAGATGAATAATTATGTCATAAAAATCATATATAAAAATTAGAACCATTATAAAAACCATCAAAGAATGATGTTGATGAAAAATGAATTACATCACTATGTGGAGATGGTAAGTCATACGCACGCACAAGCGATACTTTAAATTTAAATTTGATTATAAAGAGGGTGTATAGTGGTGGGATCATAATATTATTTTTATTGGATTTAGGATACTGAATTAGTTATTTTATTATATATAATACATATTTAGTGGAGGAAAATTAATAAATAAAAATAAAATGACCAGATAAAGTGTTTAGCTCTTCTTTGAAATAAGCCCTCTGGATACCCTTTTAACGACCCTAGCGCTGTTATTTTGGGGAAAAACGAACGTCTAAATCATCGATAATGATGTTGAGATTATAAATCCGTGGGTATTGGTTGAGATGTGTTTCTCATTGTGGTGTAAGTATATGAAAGAAGGGGTGTCCTTCGATAAGGAAGAGAAAGGTCACACTTGGAAATATAAAAAAGATTAAAATAAAATAGATACTATATGAAAAAATATAAATAAAAATGGAAATATATTTGAAGATAAGTAAGGATACAATTTATATATCATCAACCCATAAAATGTGAACAAGTTTATCTGGAATTTTAAACCATATCTCTTGGTTTCACCCCTTTATTAACCTATTTCAACCTTACCTTCGATAACGTCTTCCTCACTATTAAGGGGTTATAAATTTACTTATGAGGTGAAATTTGGAAAATAAATGGAAATTATATGAATATATTGACTCTATATTATACATTTTATTATTTTAATGATTTTTAAATAATTTCATATGGTATTATTTTGTTCAAACATCATTAATGTCTATTTTGAAACTATTCTTTTACTTTTTCTTTAAAGATAGAAAGATAAAGTTGGAATTATAAAAAAATAGTTAATAATAATAAGTAATAATTATATATAATTTTTCTGAAAATTATTAACTACTCGAATTATCAAGCTTATATTATTTTTAAGACAGTGGTTATTATATTTTTATTAATTGACGAAATATCCTTCCAGTGTTGCATAAGTTATTAAGGTAAATATATTATAATCAAGAATTAAAAATAAATTTCCATCATGAAAATAATTTTAATATACTAAATATATAAATTTAGATTCATATATAACTTTATTTATTCTTATTTGGACACAAAATAGATATTTCAAACCATGCGAGTGACTATTTGTTACTTTCTTTTCTATGAAAATTATATATTTCCTTTTGATATAAAAGTTTCTAATAAAAAAATTAAATTTCATGTTCAATATTATAATGGTTTAATTCCTTTCATCTGATAAATTTTTTTATGAAAATAATATCATTATCATAATGTTTTAACATTGATTAACTCGATTTTCAATTTATCTGGGTGATAAATTTTACCATGGAAACAATTCATATTGATAAAAAACAAAAGGAACTATTTAACATATTTTAACCAACTTACTATAATTATAGAATCTATTTTCAGGATTATGTTTCAATATGTGAAAATTAATTTATGATTAAAATGAAAAATTGATTGAAAATTTATTTTTCTCAGAAAAAAGAAATTTTTGAATATAAAAACGTTATTACACTAATTTCAAGTATAAATTTAATTAAAAATACTATAATTGGAACATTTTCGATCAAAATTAACTAATTATATGTTAAATCTAACCCAAAATTAAATTTTATCTTCTTTACATTTTAAAATGATATACAATTTTCATTTAAAATCTGTATTTTGCACTATTGAGTCAACAATGAACCTTTTCAAAAATATATGAAAAATTCATCAGAAGCTAATTTTGATTTTGAAATTTCAAAAATGAAAAATTATATAAAATTATATAAAATTAGTTATAATAATTTCCTATAAAAGTAAATAAAAACCATTTTCGAAGAAAACACATGTTAGAAGAACGGCGCAACTCTACTAAAAAATGGGTATTTAATTATGAAGTATTTATCAATAAATTAATATTGAGTAGGAAATTTATATATATTTTTCATAAAGTAGTTAATCATATTCACACAATACAATTTAATATCTGTGTCATAATGTTTTTATAATAACATTTTATTGTTTGTTTAGGCTCTGTGTTTTCTATAAAACAAGCTATCAAAGAAGTGTTTTTTATATTATTTTTTTCATAAAATTTTATTTTTGTTGACCATTATAAAATTAGGAGACCATGACCTTAAAAATTAATTTTTATGAAAATAATTTACAGTGATCTTTAGGTTTCTCACCATTCTATTTTCAATATATCACCATGATATACATTTTTTAGCATCATAATTTCAACATTCCTTTACATTCAGTTCAGTTCCAAACCATCGCTTATCAATTTAGGATTATATTTTCAAAAAAATAAAATATGTAAAAACATATAGAACAAAAAAATTAATGTATTAAGAAATAAATCATACTAATCATCCAATTTTCAAGTAATCTAAACACAACACCATAGGATTTATTATTGTTATTTAGAGTTCTGAAACTCTCAGTATAATGATCAATACTTTATTGATCATGTATAAATTGAGAAAAGATCATTTCCATACTTTAATATCTAATTCAAAAGGTCTATTAATTCTAAAACTCAATAAACCAATCACTATGTGATCTTAATCTCCCCGTTTTAAATTTTTAGGAACATATGAATCGATATATGATATTTTCTACAAGATTTAACAATAAACACATCATGTATCCCAAATAAAACGTGAACTCTTCCTCCATAATCTTATCCTATAAAAGGTAGACTAGTCTCCCCTTTTGCATGAAGGTATAATTCATATTATTCCCCTATTTTAGTAAATAAAAATGATTGAAATATTAAAAATTAATCAAAAAAATATTAGGATTTTAGGATAGAGTTATCCCCTAACAACACTCTCAACTCTGAAAGGAAATCTTTTTTAAGGGATTTGTAATGATATTGATCAATTTATCCATCAGTAAACTATATTCTTTTGGGAGGTATAAAACATAAAAAAAATTACTGACGAACTGGTACTTAATATCGATTACATTAAATAAATAATTTTATACCGTATTCTTTGAAAAATTGTGTATACTTTTATTTTCACACATAATTATAAATAGTTATGATACATACACCATAATATATTCAAGTTGTAACTTAATCCTGATAATTTATAATGATAATTATTATGCCACAATACCCATTGATTTAATTTTTCTTAGTATGACTAAATTTCTCTTTGTAAATGTCCATGTAATTAATTTTCCTATAATAATGAATACACCTATAGATGGTAACTTTCATCTATATACAAAACTTTCGCAATTCATATATGAATTGTCTTGAAGTAAAAAATATTTATCTTTTTCAGACCTCAATCCATAATCAAGAGTTGCTTTGATGTTTTCCAAGATGAATTTTAATTCAATAAGTTGGCAATCATTAGTATTTATTTGGAATCATGGAAAAATATTAACCACATGAATGATGCCTCCTCAATATGTTTTCATGGAGGGTAGGATACCAAAATTCCTCTAAAACATAATTTGATCTATAATTATAAGGTCCCAACCTTAAACGATACATAATATTTTGTTAATTCTTGAATTTTACATTATTTAACATTGATGATATTTTAATGTTAAGATATTTAGATAATTAGTCCATAATGGATCCATAACAAGACCATATAAATAAAATGATGACACTTCCAAAAGTATTTGTTTCATTCATAAAAAACTATTAAAATGAAATGTAGTTTCCTTTTGTGTTTCATTGTCATAAATTTTCCTTGATCATATACTTGATCCAGATCTCCCTTAAATCCTGTGAAAAACATTTAAGAAATATGAGATGATCACAAAAAGATCAGTTTATTGTACAAAATATGGAATTAAATAGTTAGTCCATGAATATTTACAAATCATGAAACCATTTTAAAAAAATCATACTTTTCACCCACAAAACATAAAATCTTTAGGTTACATAATGAAATCATAAAATTCATATTAAAATTCATATAAATAATAAAACCGAAAGGTAACATGTTTTATCCATATTGTAATTACATTGTAGCTTTCCTAGCTACATAGGGGGTAACATTCATGGCTACCTTTCGAATACCCATCACAACATATTCTGAAGATATCTTAGGAGAAACCTTATCTTTTAACACCATCTCATTACCAAATTCATTAGAGATCTATCAGGGGATCACCCAACCTCGGATAATCATGGAACCACCCATATATATAAACAATTCCGAAGAACCATAATATAACCATAACATATAAAAAAAATCCTAAAGGAAAAATAAAATTTCCATAGTGAAATCACAAGATTATAATATCAATATATTTTCATAATCAATAACTTCTCAAAATAATTTTAAATATCAAAATACATTAAAAGGGAATATGGTATTTAGTTTTATTTTAATAATATTAGGGTTTTAGAGCAATCCAATTATCAAAAAAAATTCACTAAGACGTAAATGTCGTTATCACTGCGTAAGTTAAGAACAAACAATATTTTTGTTATTTTGTAAAAATATTCTTAAAAAAATTCATTTTTAAATGAATTTAATGAGATTAAAAGTAATAGGGTTTTATTATACACCTTATAAAAGAAAGTGGTGTATATTATTGAAATATTCCCCCATTAAAGGAGATTGAGACGAAGTCCCTAACAAGGATCTGTTTATGAAAACTTTTGATGGAAATTCAAATGATCCCACTTTAAAACCTTTATGTCCATATAAATAAATTCATAAAAACCATTTTGAAAACATGGAAAAAATATAATGATTTATTAGAATAAATTGCAAAAATATTGAAATGTGTTTTTTAGTTAAATAGAACCTTACCTTGAGACTGACTCGATAAGTACAATATTTATAATCCTGAATAATAAACTTAGGTTAATTTATAATTTCTTGAGAACCTTTTTCATTTGTATTGTTAATTTTTTACCACATGTTACCATTTTATTAAAATTACATATTTATTTATATTTATATCAAATGTTTTGTCATTATTCCGTACTTGAGTCGAAAATGAACATGGTACGATGTCAATAGGTCATGTGATCACAATTCCATGATATACAGAATAATATTCATGACATAAGTATCACGTTTATTAATGTATTATACTTTTAAATAAAACCATTAATAATGGTTATGAAAAATGAACCACGTTATAATCATGGAGACGATAAGTCTTATGTACGCATGAGTTACATCTTTATTTTTAATAGATCATTATGAAAAGAAGTTTATTAATATTTTATCTTTAATAAATGATCCAAAATTAATTAATATCATATTAATAATTTATATATAATTTTATATATCATACATGTTATGTAGTGAATAAAAAAAATCAGATCACTTCCTAGAGATGATAGTTCACACCTATTCACAAATGACATTATCATTTTTATGTTCATGGAAAGAAAGAATGTAATTGATATATATTTATATGATAACAATTTATATATCTTTATTATCACATATGAACATTAATTGCATTTTTATAAATATTAATGAGAGACAGTTAAGGAAAAATAATTATATTTGTTCATGGAGGTGATAGTTCACACGTACACACAAATGATTAATTCCATTTCTATTTAGTGAAAATGGATATGGATTTAAGTGTTGATATTAAAATATTAACATATTAGTACATTAAGGATTATGTACTTATTAATTCATCATGGGTGAAGTCTGTTTGATGGTAGTGGAACAAGTAATAAATTAGAAAAACATATAAAAAATAGATTCAATAGGATTCATTCTAAAATTTTCATATTTAACAGTGTAAGTATTTAATATCATATGTTTAACATTAGATGTTCCCTCATGAGAAATAAACAATGTGTCCCATATCTCATGGGTAGTTTTACAAATAGAATTGGGATAAAACTATTCATATACTTGTGCACATTATAAATCATTAATTTCATCAGAGTTTTTGTTACAGACAGTCTTTGTAAGTTCATCCAATTGTATCTAGCAGTTTTAGGAATTGCATATTTACTTTCAATAGCGGTCTACATTTCAAATCCCATGATTTATAGATGAATTTTCATTTAAATATTCTCTAGAGCATAATTTGTTCCATTGAAAAAAGGTGGTCTACTTGTAGCAGGTCATTCTAGTCTATTTTTTATAATATAAAATGTGAAAAAATTTCAAAGAGATAAAAATTTATAATAATATAATTTTTTGATATTTCAAATACTAATACAATAATAGTATAAAATTATGAAAAAAGTTTTTTAAAACTGGGAAATTGTAAAACCCTTTGATACCAAATGTTGGTCGATGTAGATTACTCAAGAGGGGGGGGGGGATGGGTGAATTGATGATCTATAAATATTTCTGTTAAAATTGGTTCTTTGAAAATACCCCCCAATTTAAAAATATAATCTTATTCAATTTGAAGTGAATTTATAAATGTCTTGAGTGTTAAATTAATTTCTCAAAAGATTTATTAGTTCTCATATTTACTAATCTAAATATCAATATAACATTTGGAATAGATCTACATGTTCAAAAATGATATAAAATCATTCTAAACTCACTATAAATTTTCAATTTAGTTTTATGAAAACATGTGACAAATAATTAATAAAAAAATCATAAAAGAATAGAATATATAAACAATAGGTTCCATATCAAGCTAATACATAGTCCTCACCACTTGGTGATCACCTCCCACCAAGTAGTTTAAATTAAAAAAGTGTTTGATCCACATCCTGGATTAGGGTTCACAATAGCACACAAGTCTATCCAGGCACACTGGACCTCTACCAAAGTTATTTGTGGAAGAAAAACAGGTCTCACTTTACCTCTATAATGTATCTATGTGGAATTTAAATGCATAAATTTTGAGTGAATTTGAGGATATTCAGTATCCTCTAATTATGCATAGGAGTCATTGTGTGGGTAAATGAAAAATACACACATTTCTCAAAAATGATAACCAAAGAACAAAATAGAGCTTGAGATGTAGAATATAGTTTAGAAATCTCTGTGTGTTATGTAGTGATGCTCTGGATTCAATTGATGTTATTGAAATGGAATTGGAGTCCTCTTCTGGATGTTGGCTCCCAAATAGAGTATCCCAATCATTGTGATCGGGCATCTAGGTGGGTGAAAATTTTAGATCCTTTATTTGAAGGATGTTTAGTGAAGCTTAGTGGGTTTATCCTATCTTGTTGATCTCCCATATGTTCATCCTCATTGTTCTTGGGATTTGAATTTAAGCTTTAGAGTTTTAAGGGATCACCGTTATTATTTCCTCGATACCCTTTTTATTTCGTGTTCTTTAAATGATCCTGCGTTTAATTCATTTATACGTCGAGGTCCAATAGACATGATGACCTCAAAATGTGCGTGTAACTCATACTCTCTACCTAATTTCCTACAGGGAACATTAATTAATGTAAGAAACATTAATTTTTGTAAATATTTCCATTAGATATAAATCTATATTTAAAAATTTAAAACAATTTTTATGATTATAGGGGAGTCATAAGTATAGGTGTCTCATTTTCTTCGGTTTATCATCATCAGTGACACTCTATATCTGTGAGTCCTATTCTTTGGTATCGGTGACTATGGGTATCGGTGGGTTGTTTGTGTTATCGGTCTGTCCGGGCATCAATGAGCCGTCATCAGTGACTCATTTTGTAATGTTGGTGTATCATCCTCCGGTGACTTGTCCATCAGTAAGTATCTCATCGATGATTCATTCATCATTGTTTCACTAATATGTATGTCATCTAACAGTGAGTCAGTTGAACTATCGGTGCGACCGATCATCAGTGACTTGTACATCGGTGTGATTTTTGTTCTATCGGTGAGTCCTACATCAATGTATTTTTCAATATGTGACTTCCTCGATCAGAGACTTCTTCAATTGGTGAATACATAGATCAGTGAGTTCTTGGATTGGTGAGTCCTCATTGGTGAGTTATCCATCAGTTAATCCTTTTAACTATCAGTGATAGTGACTCTAAAAGATTTACGAAGTGTTTTCCTTATACAGAACAATACCAGATTAAGTAAAATTCATAATTGAATATAAAGATAAACTTATAAATATATTGAAATATAAGTATCCATAATAATATATTGAATTATTGTAATGTATTATGTAATGTGACGTAATCTATTCAGTTATAAATAATACTTAAAATAGTGTATGAGAATTAATAGATTTTATAAATTTGTAGGATTTGTGATTATGAAAACCACTATTTCACAAAGGGCCAACAATCTTTCCATTTTTGATAACCACAAATCATTTCATTAATGACATATACAAAATTTAAAGGAATAAAAATTTCTTGACTTACCATACAAGTAGTGAATGTGAATTGTTAATATAACTAAGGTGTTCCTTTTATGCTCCCCCTTAATTATTGTATAAGAGGAAATATATATAGAAGATTACCTTATATCATTTAGTTTTCATGCTCCACCGTTTTATTTGTGCAGTTACAGTGATTTGTATCCGAGGTGAAATATGTACATATATCCCATTATGTACATGCCATTTTTCCTATGCTAGAATTACTCCCCCTTTGATTAAGAGTTTATTCCATTCCATCCATGTATTTCTCCCCCTATTCGGATGAACGAAAATGTGAAAAGAATGAAAATTAATAAAATGAAATAACACAAATAATGTTTGAAACACAGTGAAGGGAAAACAAATATTCATTAAAGGACATAGACTACAATCATAAAAAGAAACGATCAATGCCCTATCAGATAAACAATCATTAGATATGGATTTTCCTTTTGATGTGCTTTCCCTTTTCCTGAAGGGTCAAATAGATGTGAAGAAGGTGGTGTTGTATTTTTAGGAAGGGATGGTTGAATGAAAACTCCAGGTAAGGAAGCACCTATAGGAACATTTGCTGCAAGGCTGGGCCTTCTCTCTGATAGAACACAACTCTGATGTTTCTCTTTGATCACTGGCCATATATGAGATGAGGCTTAAGAGAATGTCTTCCGAGTAGGAGGTAGATAACATGTAACAATTGAAGCATCATCATATGGGACCACTCTTTCTTTATCTTGCACATGAATGTATGGATTTAGAAGCATAATAAAATCATTCATTATTTCACATACATACTGTATTGCCTTTTCAAAATCATCCTCATTCTCCATAAAATCATCAAAGAAATGAGTAAACTCATTCAACTATCACACTTTTCTTTGGGGGATAATTTCACAAGATGGATCTTGAGATTTTTAAGAAAAATACTTGATGTTTTTGATCAGATCATACGTGGTATTGATTTTTTAGAAATTCTTATCCACTTTTTCTTGAATCTCCTTCCAAGAAATAGAATATTCATTGGTGAACTATCTCATCATATTTTAAACAAAATCTGTATTCTTGTGCACCTTCGAAAGAGCCTCTATATCAAAATCACTCTGAATAACCTTTAGATCTTTTATTACCATAGTATTATGGGACTCCAAATCGGTAGAACCAGTCCTAGTAATTTTAGAACTAGAGGCACCAGAAATCATCCTGCCATGTTCCTACTTTATTTTCTTCAAATATAAATTTAGTTGATGTGTTACCAGATTTATATGAACATTCATTACACCACCATGTGTGGTCTTGAAATTAGTATTCAGAGATTCCAACTCATTACTCATCCTCTTTACTTATTCTCTCAACATTTTATTGTGTCTAATGATGGTCTGAGCTGTAGTAATTAGATTAGGCTGAATCTTAGGAATGAATATCCTTGAAATCATAGCAGAATCTACTTCTAAAATACTCATGTAAGTAGATGCTTCATTTATATCTCCAATATCTTACCTCACTAACTCCCATATATCAGTCTTAAATTAGTCAAGATCATCCTTGGGGACATAGTCACTTGGAACTTTCTACAAAACATGCTCTTCAATAGTAGGTTCAATAGGTGAAGTAGGAGAAATAGGTTCCCCATTAGACTGTGCTTAAGGAGGAGGAGGGGGAGGAGACACTATCTCCTCATCCGATTTATAGTCCAACCCAAATAGAATGAGCCATGGGTTCCTATGCCACTCACCGTAAGATGCCCAGTCTCTTGGATCAACATTATCAAACATGACATTGTTTACCGGAGGATTACGTACAATCTCAAATTCATCATCATCTTCTTATTTTTGATCTCCAACAAAAAAAAATTTCATGAAACTGATAGAAACTATACATGAGGTTCTACATAGACTCCAACCACTCTAGCCAATCCAGGCTCTTCATCAATCTAAGGCATAGGTGAAATCTGACCCACAACCTCTTCCTCTTGGACTCCATCCATAATGTCAATAATCTCATGAATGATGCCTTGGTATTTAAAATCAGAGTGGTGAAGTATTTACCCTACGCAAAAATCATTATTTGGATGATCATCATCCTTTTATACAACAAGATCAACTACATCCTATCCATCAGGCTCAAAATCATCTCCGTGAAATGATTCCTCAACATATCTAGATCCTTCTTGTATGAATTTCAGCTTGTCACTAACATTCCCACCACTATCCTCCTGATCATCATCATTATCCTCATCATCATCACCATCTATTTTTCTTACATATCCTTCAACATTAGATACATTTGTATCTTCCTCTTCTTTATCAACCAATAATGGCTATTGATAGGGTAATTCCATTTATGGGATGGTAGGTTCATAATATCTATCTTTAGGGATCTTAGATTTATCTTGGTAACTCCTATCATTTGTATGAGACCCCTATTTACATGTAATCTCATCGTATGCCTCTTCCTCATCTAAATTAATAGACTCTTCCCCATGTTTAAGACCTGGATCAGCTTGATCCTTATGTCTGTTATGATGGTCAATAATATTTTACTACTCATAACATTTCCCCTTATATGCAATCCAACCTCCATTACATGTATTCCAATATATCTTCTCCCATTTGGGGATTTCCTTATATATGCATAATCTTCTACAAGATGTGATCACTTCATCTCCATCCTATAAACATCTCGACTTATTCATCATCACAGAAATCATCCTAGGGTAGTATAAACAGGTTTCATTCTTCGATAGATTGATCATATATGAGATATGTACCATTAGGTACCTACATAAGTTTACCATCACCCAATTCTCTAGGAGATAAATAAGGAAGACATCATAAGACTTCACAACTATAAAATGTCCCTTCCTTGGGAAGATATTATGTTGAATAAACTTGAGAAGTAATATGGATACTTATTATAACATAGTGGTAGTAGATCTCATCTACTCTTCATTCCTAGTTAAAAATTTTAAATAATTATGACAAGAAATTATTTATGAATTTAGATGGATATTAGATTGATAATCAATAAAAGTGCCCTCATGTATAATTTCTAAAGACCTGATCTATTCTTTTGAAGGAATATAATCTCTTTCCCCTTTACTACAGAATTCATTATTGCTTCCCCAGCTCCTTCCAATGATACATTCAAGTTAAGGTAGAACTCGTGTACCAACTGAGGAGAGAATTATATCTCATTATTTGCGAACAAACTGATCCATCCTTGATATTCTATCACTTTTAGTATGACTGACCTGCTCGATAAAGGCCATTCAATAGACAATACCTTCTTAGTAGTCACTATATAGATTCCAAAACCTAGCTTCCCAGAGCCTATGACACTACTAGATTATCCTTTGTAACACCAAACAACTGGTGATTCACTTGGTCCTTCCATCATGTGCTTGGTTCTCGAAAATCTTAAGGTTCTGGTTTGAAGGGAGTTGAAAATTCAAAGGATTATGGGTAGAGTGAGGGAGGTGAATGGTTGATGTGTGAATTTAATTTATTTTATCATTTACGGATTGTACATTGAAAAAAATAAAACAATAAGTGGAAATGAAACTATGTAATTTTTTTCACATAATTGGTTTGATAAATCAGATTGACAGATCGGTTTCACATGATCAGTCTGATAGATCAGTTTGAAAAATCAATTTCACACAATCATTTTGATAGATCAGTTTCACATGATTAGTCTGACATATAGGTTTGATATATCAGTTTCACACGATCGGTTTCAATGATAATCAGATTCTTCTAATTGGGATAATATGAGATGGTCTTTATCAATTTATAATTCCCAGTTCTACTCTGATGTAGCTTATTCTCTCAGAATTTAAGGGTTTGGTAAATATTTCACCATGTTGATTCTCAGTCTAAATAAACTCAAGAGTTATATAATCATTTTGATAATGGACTCTCAAAATGTGACGTCTTACATCAATATGTTTTGATCTAGAATGAGAAATTGTATTTTGAGAAATTTTAATAGAACTTGTATTGTCAAACTTTATGGGGATATATCTGAATTGAAATGCATAGTCTAATAAAGTGTGTTTCATCCAAAATATTTGTGCACAGAAATTACCAGCAACAATGTACTCTTCTTAAGTAGTTGATAATGCAACCAAATATTTATTTTTTCTACACCATGATGTTATAGACTTTCCCAAAAGTGTTATGTTCCAAAGGGTATATTTTTTATTAAACATATATCCACCAATTTTAACATCAGAATAAGTATCCAAATCAAAATTTTGTCCTCTTGGTCAGAATAATCCAAATATTTTTGTATATTTTATGTATTTGAAATCTATTTTAACAGAATTTAAATTTGATAATTGTGTGGTTTCTTCAAATCTGACACATATAAACACACTAAAATTAATATCTAGCCTACATGAAGTTACGTATAGTAATCTCTTAATCGTTCCTCTATAGGTAGTTTGATCAACATATTTCCCACTTTCATCAAGATCTAACGTATATGTAGAAGTCATAGGTGTTTCACTACTCTTAACGATTTCAATTCCATATATTTTCAAAATATCATTAGTACTATTACCTTGATTTTTAATAAATACATATTTATTTTTTAATATTTTAAATCCAAGAAAATAATTGAGTTCACCCAATAAACTAATTTCAAATTAAATTTTCATCATTTTTTAAAAATTACTACATAAATAATTTTTATAATATGAAAAAATAATATCATTTAAATATATTTGAGCTATTAAATCTTGATTCAAAATTTTTTTATAAATAAAGTAGGATCTGAAACTCCTTTTCTAAAACCATTAAAAATAAAAAAGATACTTAAACTATCAAACAATGTTCTTGGAGGATGTTTCAAAATATATAAAGATTTAGGTAATTTTAAAATGTTATTCAGAAAATGTGGATTTTTAAAACATGTGGGGTTTTAAACCAAAACATCTTCAATTATATAACCATTTAAGAATTCAATTTTGACATCTAGTTTATGATGATTGAAATCTAAGTGTTCTTCTTAGGAAAGAAAGATTCTAATTGATTCATGCCTTGATACTGGTGAAATTGTTTCCTCGTAATAAATTCCATATTCTTGAATAAGGCCTTATGAAACCAACCTAGATAAGATTATAACTATATTTCCAGCTTTATCTACTTTATTCTTAAACACCCATTTAGTTCAAATGGTCAAGGTATCTTTTGGTCTTTCAACAAGATTTAAGAATTTATTTCCCTGAAACTGGTGAAGCTATTTTTGCATAGCCATCAACTAGATATCATCATTGATTGTATTGTTTATATTTTTCAGGTACAAGTTGTTACAAGAATGATTTATGTTCCACCTAATTTCTCAACGAATCTCTAGTTTGTGTTACTCTGTCTAAATCTCCAACTACAACAACTAATGGATGGGTTTTAGGGGTCCTAGATGGTATGGAACAAGTATGGAAGGTGATTTCAGGTTCATCATTTTGTTCTAGTTCATTATGGCTAGATTCGAGAGAATTTATATAACTGGAAGTTTTCACAGATCCCTTTACAAGATGTTTTGAGGGTTTTTCATTAATGTCCATATTGAATATATCATCTTCATGATTACTTAGTGAGGTATTAGGTTCATGTGTATATGTTTAATCAAACAGGAAATTTACAAATTCTTCGAAACATTTAGTTCTATTATTAAGGAATTTATAATCAATCCTTGATTTAGAATATCCATGGAATATTCCTTCATTACTTTTGGAGGGAAAATTTTTATAACTATATTTACTGTTAATAATATGAAATTTATATCCAAACACTTTAAAATAATTTACCTTTGGTAACTTATTATTCCCCAACTCAGAAAGAGTTTTCATAAGGATATGACTGATTAGGACTCTGTTTATTATGTAATAAGCAGTATTAATAGCTTCAACCAAAAAAGAAATTGATAGGTCTTATTCCTCAAGCTTGCTTCATGATATCTCTTATAAGGTTATATTCTTTCTCTCTTCTAAACCATTCTATTGAGGTGTCCTAGGGGTAAATAGATTGTGCATATATCCATTTTGTGAGGAAAAATATTCAATGCCTGGATTTTCAAACTCATAAACATGGACACTTCATAGAGATTTAATTTTAAGTCAGCTTTGATTTTCTATAGTCCTAACACACTTGGTAAAATGAGAGAAAGAATTATTTTTTTGAGCAAAGAAAAATGTTCAAGTATACCAAGGTAGTTCATTTATAAGAACATATATATAGTGCTTCCCATTTAGACCTGAAACCCTGGACGTTCCAAACAAGTCCATGTGAACCAACTCAAGAGGTTGAGAAGTTGGAAATTAATTATTTGGTTTGGAAGAGATTTTATGTTTCGTTAATTTTTGACAAGGATTGTCCACTTTATTTTTTGGAAACTCTAGTTTGTGTAAGTCATTAACCAATCATATTCTAGTCTATTTATTGAGGGAGTGTACATTAAAATTTCATAGTCTTCTATTCCAGAGCCAAGACTCTTTTTGAAGGGAACTCAGACAAGAAACATTCAATGATGCTAGTGTGTCTATGTTAACAGCATATACCTTATCATTTCTATGGGAATTAATACAAGGTTATTTTTGGCATAAAAATGGAACTAATCATTTTTGAATTTATCATTAAATACATCATGACAAAGTTGGAATATTATAAGCAAGTTAAACTTTAGTCCATCAACATAGAGTACTTTTGAAATTGAAATAGAGTTATGGTTATGAATCTGGTCAAAGAAAATTATTTTTCATTTACCGTTATAACCAAATGTGGCATGTCCACCATCAATTTTGATGAGACTATTGAAGATTGAGTAGTCTCATGTCACGTGTCTTGAAAATCCATTGTCCAACTAAAAATGTTTTCTACATGAAATATTCAAGATGTTTACATATAAAGCAGTTAATCCAAGAAATTATTTTGGATCCCATATTTGTCTGTGTCCAAAATCATTAGTAATAAAATCATTAGAATCCAACACTTGTCTTATGGGTTTCCTATATGTATATTTAAATTTCTATGAAAAATAAATGTGGTTTGATAAATAAAAACACAATGCAGTAAAATATTTTTTTGAAATGGAACTTGTAGTAAAATTCATAATTTTGAATAAAGAAGCAGATCTTCCAGGATTTGTTATAAAATGGTTTTTTGATAAATTCGTTTGTACTAGATAACATCCTATTATAGAAGTGAACTGTGGAGACCTATTTTTACCAAGAATTTGAGTAAGTGTATTTTTTTTCCATTGGTAAACTTTTCTAATCTTTTTGAATTCCTAATTAGACATTTTTAACACATTGTTTTCTTTTAGCAATTGATTTTTTTTTCTTTTTTTGTAAAAAATTCAAATTTTCAAGTTATTGTAAGTGTATTATGTTTCTTTAGAGGTATATATTAATTTTTTCATTTCAACTCATATCTCTCCCAAAATATTAGAATAATCAAACAATTACTCACATTTTATATTTTTAGACTCACTTTCATTTTAGAATAATAATAATTATGTATAGAAGAGTTTTAGGTTAAATCAGATGTTGTTTTTCATAAAAAAACTATTTTCCATATCTTCTTTCTCATCTTGAGAAGATGCTGATTCACTGGAGTGGTCCTCAGATATAATCCTGGTGGCCTTCATGGCTTTCTTATATTTCATATCCTTATTCTCATATTTCTTTTTTATTTCAACCTTGTCTAATCAGATTTGACATTTCCATTCATCTTTCATTCATAGAAAACAATCTCCTCTATTTTTTATTTCTCCTCCAACCCCTTTTAGAGTTTCCCTTGTTTTCAAACATCCCTTTAATGTTTTATCTCTTGATGAAAATATTCTTTCTATAAAATTTTATGAATCTCCTAGCCAGGTGGGCCGTTTCCTCATCACTTTATAAAGTTGATTCTTTACTACTTGTTCTCTCACCAACATCTTGACCATTCTATTTTTTCTAACTTTTTGAAGTAGTAGTCTTAGAGGATACAAATATTCTTTTTGGTTCTTTTTCATCTGGATTTACACAAAGTTCTTATTCATACATTTTTAACTTTCTAATCAATTCCTTCACTGGATTCTAATCAATATCACATGATTATCTAATGGGAATTGATGTCCATCGCCATCTCTCTGCTTAGAAATATAGAATCCTCAAGATTTATTCCTTTTCTGTGACAACTCTTCTTAATGAAATCATGGTATTCACAATTTAATTTAACCTGAGGTACATATCAAAATTATATTCATGATCCTTCATTTTAAAATTTTATTTTTTAATAGTTTATGTATCTAATTTCACCTCTTTTGTATTAGATGTCCCCTCATGAGAAATAGGAAAAGTGTCCCAAACCTCATGGGTAGTTTTACAAGAAAAAATGCAATTAAACTCTTCATCTCCTTATTCACAGTATAGATAATTCATTTCTTTATAGTTATTGTTATAGGAACACTTTGTTGGTTCATCTATAGTGTTTCGAGTAGTTTGTAGAAAAATATATTTACTTTGAATAGAAGTCCAGATTTCAAATCCCAAACATTCTAGATGTATTTTAATTTTAAGAATCAACTGAGCATAGTTTTTTCCAATAAAAAAGGTGGTAATTTATTAGCATCTCCTTCAAGTCCATTATCCATAATATAATTTATGAAATGTTTTCATAGTGACAAAAATTTAGAAATATATGAAATTTTATGATCTTTGAAATATAACTACAATCATAGTTACAAAAGTATGAAAATATTTGGAAAACATAGAAATTACAAAACCCTTTGATACCAATTTTTTTTCGAAGTAGATTAATCAAGAGGTGGTGAATTGAGTATCTATAAAAAATTCTATTAAAAATTTTTATTTGAAAATATCCCCTAATTAAAAAATATATTCTATGTTAGTTTTGAGGGAATTTATAAGAGTTTTAAATGTTCAATGAACTTCTCTAAATATTGATAAGTTCTCACCTATAGTAATCAAAAATATCAACATATCTTTTGAAACTAATCTATTGGTTCAAAATAGTTATAAATAATTGTTAAAATAACTATCAAAGTTCTATTTATTTTTATGAAAAAAATGTAATTAAAAATTATGAAAAAAGCTAAAAGGTAAATGAACAGTGTATATAAACATGATGTTCAGTCTCAAGCCGAGACTTAGACCTCTCCACTTAGTGATTACCTGCCACTAAGCATTTTAAATTAATAAGTTGCTTCATCTGCACCGTGTATTAGGGTTTACAAAAGCACAAAAGTTTTTCCAGGAAACTTTTCTCCTCTACCCAGTTATTTTTTGAAATGACAACAAACATTTCACACTTGGCCTCTTTTAAATTTCTATATAGGATACAAATTTATATATAGAGTGTGAGTTTGAGGATATATAGTATCCTTACAATATGCCAAAGAATTAGTGTGTGTGTAATCGGTAGATACACACACTCCTCAAAAATGTAAACAAAAGAAAATAACAGTTCTAGATATGTAGAATAGGGGTTTAAAATCTTATTGTGTTATGAAGTGATGCTCTAGACTCTATTGAGGAAATGAAAATAGAATTCGAGTCCTATTATGGATGTTGGCTCCAAAAAAGAGTGTCCTAGTATCTATATTCTAGAATCCAGGAGTGTGAAAAGTTATGATCCTTTGTTTGAAAGATGTTCTATGTTGTTAAATAGGTTTATCTTGGCTTTTTTATCTCCCTGTGTGTTCCATTTTAGAGTTACTGGGATATGGATGTATGCTCGAGAGCTGTAGGGGATTACAGTTCTTCATTCCTCACTACTCCTTTTTTTGTTCATGTTCTGCAAATGAACTAGATTGTAATTCTTTTATACTTCGATGTCTAGTAGACATGAAGATCTACCCATGTGCGTGTACCTCATACTATCAACTAAATTTCCTACAGAAAACATTAATTAATTTTAGAAACATTAATTTATCTACATATAACCATTACATATAAATATAATTAATAATTTAAAAATAGTATTTATGAAAATAGGTGAGTCATAAATATAGGTGTCTAATTAGAAATGGTCTATCATCATTAGTGACTTTGTGTATTAGTGAGTCATATTCATATGTATCAGTGGCTCTGGGCATAAGTTAGTCATTTGTGCTATCGGTCTGTTCGAGAATCAGTGAGTTGTTTTAGGTTACAAAATTTGACCAATCTGTGTATTTACCATCGGGGACTCATCCATCAGTAAGAAGCACATCGGTGACTCGTTCATCTATTTATCACTAATCAAAATGTTGTCAAACAATGATTAACATGAACTATCAGTGTGACCGATCATCGATGACTTGTCTATCGGAATGTTTTTTGTTCTATCGGTGAGTCCTGCATCGATGTCTTCTTCGATATGTGAAATCCTCTATCAGGGACTCTGTAAATCAGTGACTCCTTCAATTAGTGAATTCATTGATCGGTGAGTCCTCATTGGCGAGTCATCCATAGATTACTCCTTTGAACTATCAGTGTCAGTGACATTAAATGACTTATGAAGTGTGTGTCTTATACAAAAAAATACAAGATTAAATAAAATTCATAATTGTATATAAATATGCACTTGTAAATCTATTGAAACATAAATATCCATAATAATATATTGAATTATTGAACGTATTATATAATGTAACATAGTCTATTCTGTTATAAATATTACATAAAATAAAAAATGTGAATTAATAGCTTTTATAAATCCGCATGATTTTTTATTATAAAAAAACTATTTCACAAAGGGTCCAAAAATCTCCTTGATTTTGATAATCACAAATTGTGACATTAATGACCTATAAAAAATGGTAAGGAGTAAAAATTACCTGACATAGCATACCAACAGTGAATGTGATTTCTCAATATGACCAATGATTTCCTTTTAATCTCCCCCTTAATTATTGTATTAGGATAAAAATATATAGAATGTTACATTATATCAGATACTTTTCATGCTACCCCTTGTATTTGATTAGTTAGAGTGATTTGTATCAAATGTGAGATATATACGTATATCCTGACGAGTTCATTCCCTTATTCTTATGCTTTAATTACTCCCCCATAGATTAACAGTTTATACAATCCCATCCATTGATTTCTCTCCATTTTTGGATTAACAAAAAATTGAAATGATGGACAAAGAACAAAAATAAATAACCCAAAGAATGTTGAAATCACAGTGAAGGAAAAAAAATATTCTTTAAAGGAAAAAGAGTAAAATCATCAAAATGAAATTACAAAACCCTTTCAAATAAACCATCCATATATAAGTCTTTGTATTTTGAGGTGCTTTACCTTTGCATTAAGGGTAAACTAGCGGTGTAGGAGGCGGTCTTGTAGTTTTAGGATGGGTTGGTAGAATGAAAACACCATGAACGACAAAACTTGTAGGAATATTTTTTTGTAGGGCTTGCTATTCTCTCTCACAGAACCCAAACCTACGGTTACCCCTTGATCACTGGTCATATCTCAGATAAGTCTTGAGAGACAGTAATCTGAGCGGGAGGAATAGAACTAGTTATAATTGAAGAAATTACTGGGACCACTATTTCCTCAGATTCCACACACAGGTATGGCATTAGAATATTTATAAAATCAATGATTATTTCACCTCCAGACTTTTTTTCATTTTCAAAATTGTTCTTATACTCCATAAAGTTATCCAATAGAGGTGTAAACTCCTTCCACTATCCCACTTGCATCTTGAAGGATTTTGCCACTAGAGTGATCTTGAGATAATCTGCCAAATACTTGGAGTTGTTGATCAGATCATACTTGGTATAGATTTTTGAGAAATATTTATCCTTCATTTCTCAAATATATTTCTGAGAATCAGAGGCTTCATTGGTGCACTGTATCACCACAATGTAAACAAGATCAGTATTCATGTGCACCATGGAAAAAGTCTCCTTATTAGAATCAGTATGAATACCCATGAGCTATTCTCTTGACACAGTCCTGTGGGACTGGAAATTGGTAGTAGTAGAGTTGGTACTTTTAGAACCAGAGGCTCCAGAAAAATCATTCTTCCAAGTTCCTCCTTTAATTCACTAAAATATACACTCATTATATGTTTGAAAAGATTTATAAGAAACACCATAACACAACCATGTGTGGTCTTGAAATCATAATTCAGGGATTACAAATCATTCCTCAACCTCTTTACTGATTCTCTCAGAATGATATTGTGTCAAATGATGTTCTCTGATATAGTAATTAGATTAGGATGAATCTTCTGAATAACTATCAATGAAATCTTAGAAGCATAGACTTATGAAATCTTCAAGGAATTATATGTTGTGTTCTTGGATCCAGCATCATGTCTCACTGAATCATGTATATCAGTCTGGAATTCTTATAGATTAGCCTCAGTGATGTAGTCACTAGACTCTTTCGTCACAACATGTTCATAATTAGGAGGTAATATAGGTGAAGAAAGAGAAATCAGTTCCCCTTCAGATTGTGCTTGTGGATAAAGAGGAGGAGGAACTGTCTCCTCATATGAATCATAGTCCAACAAAAACTGAATGAGCCCAGGGTTCCTATTCGAGTCACTGGAATATGTATAGTTTCTAGGATCCACTGTATCAAGGATGAATCTATTTCACTGAGGCTCAGGTACAATATCATCACCATCATAATCACCATCATCTTATTATTCATGAGAACCATCTGAAAAAGTTTGATTGATTAGTTACATGAAAACAGTTTCATCTGATCGATTTGACAGATCTGTTTCCCACGATCGATATGACAGACCTATTTGAAAAATCGGTTTCAAACGATCAGTTTGATAGAAATGTTTGATAGATCAGTATCACATGATTAGATTAACAGATTGGATTGAAAAAGCAGTCTCACATGATCAGTTTCACCGATGAGCAGATTTTGCTACGGGGATAATATGGTTCAGTCTTTATATATTTATCATTCCAAGTTCATGTCTGATTTAGCTTATTCTCATAGAGTTTAATGGTTTGGTGTATATGTTAGCTAGTTGATGCTCTGTCTCAATTAAATAAAGAGTTATATCACATTTTTTTTAAAATGATCCCTCAAAAAGTGATGTATTACATCTTTATGTTTTGTTTTACAATGAGAAAATGGATTTTTAGAAATTTTAATAGCACTTGTATTTTCACAATTTAGGGGGATATGTCTGAATCAAAATCCATAGTCTTATAAAGTAAGTTTCACTCAAAAAAATTTTCAACTTAAATACTAAAAGCAATGTACTATACTTTAGTAGTTAATAATGAATCTGATATTTTATTTTTACTGCACCATGATATTAGATTATTTTCCAAAAAAATTATATGTTCCATAGGTTCCCTTTCTATATAACTTAATTCCACCAAATTTAGCATCAGAATAACTAACCAAATCAAAATGTTGTCCACTAGGGTTAAAATATCCTAAATTTTTTGTATATTTGAGGTATTTGAAAACTCTTTTAACCACATTTAAATTTGATTCATTTGGGTTTGCTTGTAATATTTCACATATACACCCAATAAACATAATATCGCACTTACTTGTATTTATGTTCAGTAAACTCCAATTCATTCCTCTATAAGAAGTTTGATCAAAAGATTTCCCAATTTCATGAAGATCTATCTTATATGATTAAGTCATAGGTGTTTCACTACTCAAAATTCTATCAAAACCATAACATTTCAGAAGATCATTAGTATAATTACTTTTATTTATAATAATATTTTATTTATTTTAAAATATTTGAAATCTAAAAAAATATTTGAGTCCACCCATCATACTTATCTCAAATTCACTTTGCATCATTTTTGAAAAATCATTATATAAATAATTTTTAGAAGATCCAAAAATTATATCATCAACATATCTTTGATCTATAAAAACATCTTCATAATTTTTTTTATAAATAATGTATAATCAAAAACACCTTTTGTAAAAACTTTAGAAATAATAAAGTTACTAAACTTTTAATACCAATATATTGGAGCTTGTTGAAAAACCATATAAATCTTTAGATAATTTGACAACATGATTTGGAAAATGTGGATTTGTAAAACATGGGAGTTGTTCAACAAAAACATCCTTAATTATATAGCCATTTAATAATGAAATTTTCACATCCATTTAATAAAGTTGGAAATCTATGTGTGATACATAGGTAATTAAAGATTCTAATGGCTTCAATAGTTAATATTGGTAAAATGGTTTCCACATAATCAATTCCTACTTCTTGATTATTCCCTCGTGAAACCATCCTAGCATTGTTTCTAACTATATTTCCAACTTCATTTACTTTATTTCTAAACTCACATTTAGTTTCTATTTTCAAGGTATATTTTCATCTATCCACAAGCTTCAAGACATTATTTATGTCAAATGGGTTAATCACTTCTTGCATATCCATCCCCAAAATTAATCATTGATTGTATTTTTGATATTTTTTTCTTCAATTTTCGATAAAAATACTTTATTTTCAACCTGATTTCATAAGGAAACTCCAGTTTGTGTTCTTTTAATTAAATATCCAACGACAAAATCTATGTGTAGGTTTTTATGGGTCATAGTTTGTCTGGTTAAAGTTGGGATAGTTTTTTCAGGTTCATCGTTTTGTTCTAGTTTATTGTGGCTTGATTCTGGAGATTTAACAGAACTTGACATTTTAATAGATTCTTTTACCTGATGATTTAAGGGGTTTTCATTAATGTACATATTAGAGATATTGTCTTCAAGATTCCCTAGTGAGGTATTAGGTTCATGTGGATATGTTTCATCAAACATGACATGTAAAAATTATTCCACACATTTAGTTCTATTTTTAAAGACTATACAGGAATTGCCAAAGGTAGTATATCCATGTAATATTCCTCCATCACATTTGGAGGAAAATTTATCAAACATTACATTTGTGTTAAGAATATAAACTCTAAAACCCAACACTTTAAAGTAATTTACCTTGGGATTCATATTATTCCAAAACTCAAATGAGTTTTCTTATGGATAGGTCTTATTCAGACTCTTTTTATTATGTAACAAGATATATTAATGGCTTTATACAAAAAATAAATTGGTAGGATATATTCATTAATAATGGTTCAGGATATCTCTAGTATGGTTATTTTATTTTTTTCTACCACACCATTCTATTGAGGTGTTCTAGGGGAATATAAATTTTTCCTATAACAATTTTGTGTGCAAAAATAATCAAAGTCTTGATTTTCAAACTCCTAAACAAGGTCACTTTTTAGTAAATATATTTTATGTCCACTATGATTTTCTACAATCCTAGCACGCTTGGTAAAATGAGAGCAAGCTTCACTTTTGGTAGCTAAGAAAAATGTCCAAGTATACATAGAGAATTTATCTACAAGAAAAAAAATAGTTCTCCCCATTGAAATGTGAAACTCTATATGGTTCAAACATGTCCATGTGAACCAACACAAGAGGATGAGTAGTTGTATCTTATTTATATGTTTTGAAGGAGATTTTATCTTTCTTTACTTTTGACAAGATTTCACAATTTATTGTCTGGAAATTATTGTTTTGGTAGGTCTTTAACAAATCATTTTATAGTAAATTTATTATGGTAGTGTACAATACAATGTCCTAGTATTATTTTCGGGAGCCAAGAATCATTGTGAAATGAATGTAGACAAGAAACATTTTCTGACGCTAGTGGGTCCATTTTTACAATGATTACATTATAATTTGTGAGAGCCGAAAATTATTGGTTATTGTTAGCATAAAAAAAATGTCATGAATCATTTTTCAATTTTACATTAAATCCATCACCACACCGTTGGGATATTCTAAGGAAGTCATACTTTATCCCGTCAATATGGATTACTTTGTAAATTGAAATAGTATTAGGGTTACCAATCTGGCATAAGCTGATGATTTTTCCTTTACCATTGTCACCAAATTTGAAATGTCCTCCATCAATCTTGATGAGGCATTTGGAGCATGATTAGTATCCTATCACATGTCTTGAAAAACCATTGTCCAAGTACAATGTTTTCATGTGAAACACTTTAGGCCACATACCTACAGAACAGTTTATCCAAGAAATTATTTTGGTACCCATATTTTTCTTGGTCAAGAAACATTAGTAATAAAAGATTTAGGAACCCAAACTTGTCTTATGGGTTTCCTATAAGTTTATTTTAATGTATTTGAAAATAAAATTGGTTTGGCCTTGAAAAACATGATGTAGTAAGATATTTTGTAGATCTAGAACTTACAGTAAAATTATGTTTTTTGAATAATGAAGTTGATTTTAAATTTTTTGGTATAAAATGGGTTTTTGATAAATTCCGTTGTCCTTGTTGACACCATATTATAGAAATTAACTTAAGAGAAAATTTTGGATTAACAAAAAGGTGAAAACTTGGATAATGAATAAAAAGAAAAAACAGAAGGAAAGATTCAAACACAATGATAGAAAAAGTGATATTCATTAAAGGAAAAAGAGCATAATCATAAAAAATAAAAGTACAAAGACCTATCAAATAAACAATCCACTGCAAAGGCATTGGCATTTGAGGTTATTTTTATTAGTCTGGATTGTCAACTAGAGGTGTATGAGGTGGTGTTGAAGTTTTAGGAAGGGATGGTCAAATTAAAACACTAGGAATGACATCACCTGTAGGAACATTTGATACATGGATGGGAAATCTCTCGGATAGAACAGGACTCAAATGTTTCTCCAAGATCACTAGCCATATATAATATATTTTTTGTGAGACTGTTATCTAAGAAAGGGGTAGAGATCTAGTTTTAATTGAAGGAGTACCTCTGACCACTATTGCCTTAGCTTGAACATGTAGGGTTAGGTTCAGAATCATAATAAAATCACTTATTATTACACCACCATTCGACATTTCCTTTTCAAAATCATCCTTGTTCTCCGTAAATCTATCCATGAGAGGAGTAAAATCCTTCAATTTTCTCACTTTACTCCTAAAGGTTTCTATCACTAGGGGGATCTTGATATTTTCAGCCAAATACTTGAAGTAGTTGATCAAATCATAATTGGTATATATTTTTGAGAAATATTTATCCACCTTTTCTAGAATATATTTCTGAGAATCATAAGCATCATTGGTGCACCATCTCTCTATATTATAAAAGAGAACACTATTCATGTGCGCCTTGGAAGGAGTATCCTTATCAGAATCACTCTGAATACCCATTAGCTATTTGGGCACCACAGTCCTAAGGGACTCTAAATCTGTAGCTACAACCCCAATACTTAAAGAACTATAGGAACCTAGAGTCATCCTGAAAGGTTAATCCATTAATTTCTTCATATCCACACTCAGTAGATGTGTGACAATATTTCTAGGAACCTCCATAACACCACCAAGAATGGTATTTAAATTAGTATTCAATGATTCCAACTCATTACTCATCCTCTTTAAATCCTCTCCCAGCATTGTATTATGTATAATTATTGTCTCATAAATAGTAATTATATTAGGCTGCATCTCCTGAATGACTATCCTTGAAATATTAGGTGAATCATCTTCTGAAAATACTCATGTATGTAGAAGCTTCATTTATTTATCTAGTAGTATATCTCACTGACTCACATATATCAGTCTTGAATTCCTCTAGATCAGCCTTGGTGACATGTTCACTAGGAACTTTATACACAATAAGCTCATGAGTTCGATGTAAAATAGGTGAAGCCGGAGCAATTGTTTTGACTTCATCTTGTTCTTGTGGAGTAGGAGAAGTAGGAGGCACCATATCCTCATCTAAGTCACACTACAGCCTAAACTGAATGATCCATGGGTTCCTAATCCACTCAAAAGAAGATGTCCATTCTCTGGGCTCCACAATATCTATCATGACTCGTTTTACCTAAGGATCAGGTATGATCTCAGTATCATCTTCAACTTCATATTCTTGAGATCCTGTTGAAAAAACATTTCTTGGAACTTGTAATAACTAAACATGAGGTAATAGATGGACTCCAAACACTCTAGAAACTCTAGGATCATCCTCAATATGAGGAATAGGAGAAATCTAATCCTCAACCTCTTCCTATTGGACTCCATCCATAATGTTAGTGATATACCTAATGATACCTTGATCTTCAACATCAGTTTGGTCAAGACTATCCTCTCTGCCAACATCTTAATCAACATGATCATTAGCCTCATGTTCAATAGGATGAATAACATCATGTCCATCATCCTCAACATCAAATATGTGAACTAATTACTCACCATATAATTCTCTTTCTTGTGTTACTTTTAGTGATTCACTAACATTCCCACCACCATTGTCATCATCATCATAATCATCCTCATCATTGTCACCATTTTTTTACATATCCTTCAACTTTAGAGAATTATGTCTCTTGCTATTCTTCATAACCCAACATAGGTTGTTGAGAGGGTCATTTAAATGGGGGAATAGAAGGTACAAAAGAGATATCTTTACAGATCTCAACTATATCTGGGTCACTATTATATTCTATAGGATTCCATCTTCCCTTGGCAGATCAGCCTCACCCTGTTCCTTACCTGAATAAACAACCTCTTCAATAAGTCTAAGACCTAGACCAACATGATCCTTTTGCATGGTAAGATGGTCAATAACATTGTACTACTCCTATAGTTTCTCTTCATCTTCTACCCAAAATCTCTTACAGGGATTCAAAAATATCTTCATCCTCTTGTAGATTTCATTATATAGGGAGAATGAAATATAAGATTTGTTCACTTTATTTCCATCATGTACACATCCCTACTTCTTCAGTATCATAGAAATAATCCTAGGGTAGTATAAACAATATTATTTCTTGGATGTTTTGATCATATCATATATATGTACCTTAAGGTACCTAGGTATTTTTACTTCCACCCGATACGTCAACAGATAAATCAGGAAGACATCCTGATAACTCATAGTTTCAAAATCTCCATTCTTTAGGAATATTTGATGTTTAATGAACTTGAAAAGTAATCTGGATTCTCCATATAACTCTATGACAGTAGCTCTCTTCAACTCTTCATTGCAAGATAACTCCTTCAATGAATTATCATCTGAAAATAAATCTATGGTTGGAGGGATATTACCCTGATAATCAGTGAAAATGCCCTCATGTAAAACTTCTAAACACTCATCCCATTATTTTTAAGAAAAAATTCAATTTTCCCTTCACTATAGACTTAATTATTTCTTCTTCATATCCTTTAAATGATACATTATGTTATGGTAGAAGATGTGTACAAACTGGGGATATAGTTATCTCTCATTATTTGCGGGGAGACTCATCCATCCTTGAGATCCCAACACTTTTAGAAGGAGTGAAATGCTCGATAAAGTCCATCCGTCAGACACTTCCTTCTCAACTGTCACCATACATCTTCCCAAACCATGATTCACATTGCCTATATAACTACTATATTCTTTGTTATGATGATCAGTTGTAGGTGATTCACTCTGTCCTTCCACAACGTTCTTGGTTCTTTCCACTATGAAGGATCGGGTTTGAAGGGAGTAGAACTGTTAATGGCTTAAGGGTAGTGTGAGGGAGTGGAATGTTCGATGTTTGGATTTAATTTATTTTATAATTTATGGATTGTACCTCATAAAAACATAAAATGGTCAAAATAACTGAAACAATGCCATTTTATATAAGAAAGACACTTTTACTAAAATATTTATATAGGCATTGACTTTACTCGATCATATTTTCAATTGGCTTCTTATGATCAGTTTCTTGAAAATGGATTCAGCTTATCGATTTGACTGATCAGTTTCACATGATCGGTTGGATAGATTAGTTTGAAAAATCAATTTCACACAACTGGTATTATAGTTCAGTTTGATAGATCAGTTTCACATGACCATTTTGACATATCAGTTTGACAAATCAATTTCACAAGATCGGTATCACAAATAATCATATTTTTATTTAGGGATAAGATTGGATGATATTTATCAATTTATCATTCCTAGTTCAGGTATGATGAAGCTTATTCTCTCATAGTTTATGGTTTTGGGGAACATGTCATATATTTGATTCTCTATCCAAATAAACTCAATAATTATATCATCTTTTTGATAAAAATATCTCAAAAAGTGATGTCTTAGATCAATATGTTTTGTTCTAGAATGAGAAATTGTATTTTTGTATTTTAATATAACTTTTATTGTCACAATTTATGGGGATATGTCTGAATTGAAATCTATAGTATAATAAAGTTTGTTTCATCCACAAAATTTGGGTACAACAACTACCAGTAGCAATGTACTCTACTATTGTAGCTGATAATTTATCATAATTTATTTTAAAACACCATGATATTAGAGTCTTTTCCAAAAACTGACATGTTCTATTAGTTCTCTTTCTATTAAACATACATCCACAAAAGTCTGCATTAGAGTAACTAAACAAATCAAAAGGATTTCCTCTTGGGTAGAACAATCTTAATTTTTTTTTGTATATTTTAGGTATTTGAAAACACTGTTAACAATATTTAAATGTAATATTTTAGGGTTTCCTTGAAATAATTCCCATATACACACACTAAAAATAATATATGGCCTACTTGAAGTTAATTACAGTAATATCCTAATCATTTTTCTACATGCATTTTGAACAATATAATTCCTATATTCATCAATATCAAACACACATGTAGAAGTCATCGGTGTCTCATTGCTCTTAATGCTATCAAATCCATATCATTTCAAAAGATCTTTAGTATAATTACTTTGATTTTTAATAATTAATTTTTTATTTTGATATATTTGAAATCCAAGAAAATATTTCTGTTCACCCATAAAACTCATTTAAAATCCACATTTCATCATTTTTGGAATATCATTACATAATGTATTTTTAGAATATCCACAGATAATATCATATACATATATTTGAGCTTTTAAAACCTGTTTAGTATATATTTTTATAAATAATGTAGATTCTACAAATCCTTTTAGAAAACCATTAGAAATAAGAATGTTCCCTGAAGATTTGGTACAATCTCAGATTCATCATCTTCTTATTATTCTTGATCTCCAACCAAAAAAAACATTTCATGAAATCGATACAAACTGAACATGAGGTTCTACATGGACTCCAACCACTCCAACTAATCCAAGATATTCATCAATCAAAGGGATATGTTCAATTTGAGCCTCAACCTCTTCCTCTTAGACTCCATCTATAATGTCAATAATCTCATGAATGATTCCTTGGTATTTAACATCAGAGTGGTGAAGTATTTACCCATGGAAAAAATCTTTATTAGCATGATCATCATTGTCATGTCAAATAAGATCAACTACATCCTATCCATCAACCTCAACATCATCTCTACGACTTGATTCCTCAACAGAGCTAGATCCTTATTGTCTAAATTTCAGTTAGTCACTAAGAGTCCCACCATTATCCTCCTAATCATCATCAATATCATCATCATCATCTCCATCTATTTTATTACATATCCTTCCACTTCAAAGACATTTCCTTCATCCTCGTCACTTGGAAACTCATCATATGCATGTTCCTCATATAAATAAATACCATCTTCCCTATGTTTAAGACCTGGATCAGCTTGATCCTTCTGTTAGGTATGATAATCAATAGGATTTTACTCCGTATAATTTTTCTCCTTATATTCCTTCCAAAATCTCATCCATGGATTCCAATATATCTTCCCCCACATGGGTATTTCTTTATGTATGTAGAATCCTCTACAAGATGTTATCACTTCATCCCCTTCCTCTACACATCTCAGCTTCCTCAGTATCGCGGAAATCATCATAGGGTAGTGTAAACAGGTTTCCTTCTTGGATGGATTGATCATATCTAAGGTATGTACCATTAGGCACCTACATATGTTTACCTTAACCCAATTATTCTAATACATAAATAAGTAAGACACCCTGATACTTCACAACTGCAAAATGTCCCTTAATTGGGAAGATTTGATGTTGAATGAACTTAAAAAGTAATATTTCTTCTCCATATAACATTGTGGTAGTAGCTCTCATAGAATCTGAATTCCCAATTAAATATTTTAAATAATTCTAAAAATAAGTTAAATATAAAGTTGGATAGATATTAGATTGATAATCAATAAAATTTCCCTCATGTGTCATTTCTAAACACCAGATCAATTCTTTTGAAAAAATATAAATCTCTTTCCCCTTTACCACAGAATTCATTATTTCTTCCTCATCTCCATCCAATGATACATTAAAATTAAGGTAGAACTCGTGTACGAATGGGGGAGATAATTATATCTCATTATTTGCGAACCAACAGATCCATCCTTGATATTCTATCACTTTCAGCAAGAGTGACCTCCTTGATAAAGGCAATTCCACATACACTACCTTCTTAGTGGTCACTATACAGCTTTCCAAACATGGCTTCCCAGATCCTACAACACTACTAGATTCTCATTTATAACAATTTACCCCTGTTGATTCACTTAGTTCTTACATCATGCACTTGGTTCTCTCCAATCTGAAGGTTTAGTTTTGAAGGGAGTTGAAAAGTTAAAGGCTTAAGGGTAGAGTGAGGGAGGTTAATGGTTGATGTGTGGATTGAACATATTTTATCATTTAGGTATTGTACTTCCAAAAAACTAAAACAGTAAAAGGAAATGAAACTATGTAATTTTCTATTAGATAGATAGTTTTACAAAAAAGTCTTTATAGGCATCTATTTCACAAGATCCAATATTCAATCGGCTTCATATGACCGGTTTCATGAAAACTATTTCACATAATTGGTTTCACAGATCTACTTGACAGATCAGTTTCACATGATCTGTTTGATAGATCTGTTTGAAAAATCAATTTCACACGATCGGTTTGAGAGACCTGTTTCACAAGATCAGTTTGACATATCGGTTTGATATATTAATTTCACACGATCAGTTTCAAAGATAATTCGATTCTTCTAATGTGGATAGTATGAGATGAACTTTATCGATTTAGATTTCCTAGTTCTGGTCTGATGTAGCTTATTCTCTCAGAGTTTAAGGGTTTGGTGAATATTTCAGAAGTTGATTCTCAATCGGAATAAACTCAAGAGTTATATATCATTTTTGATAATGATATATCAAAATGTGATGCCTTACATCAATATGTTTTGATCTAGAATGATAAATTTGATTTTTAGAAATTTTAATAGAACTTGTATAGTCAAAATTTATGGGGATATGTCTGAATTAAAATGAATAGTCTAATAAATTGTGTTTTATCCAAAACATTTGTGCAGAAAAACTACAAGCAACAATGTACACTTCTTAAGTTGTTGATAATTCAACCAAATACTGATTTTTACTACATCATGATATTATATACTTTCCCAAAATTGTTATGTTTCAAAGGGTATATTTTTTTAACATATATCCGCAAATTTTATCATTAGAATAACTATCCAAATCAAATGGTTGTCCACTTGGTTTGAATAATCGTAAATTTTCTGTATATTTTAGGTATTTGAAAACTCTTTTAACTTCATTTAAATGTGATTATTTGGGGGTTTCATGAAATATTACACATATAAACACACTAAAATTAATATATTGCCTATATGAATTTAAGTATAGTAAACTCCCAACCATTCCTCTATAAGTAGCTTGATCAATATATTTCTCACTTTCATTAAGATCTAATGTATATGTAGAAGTCATAGGTGTTTCACTAATCTTAATGCAATAAATTCCATTTGTTTTCAAAATATCATTAGTATAATTATTTTGATTTATAATAACGAAATTTTTATTTTTTAATATTTTAAATCCAAGAAAATATTTGAGTTCACCCATCAAACCTATTTTAAATTAACATTGGATCATTTTTTAAAAATCAGTATGGAAATAATTTTTAGTTGATCCAAAAATAGTATCATTTAAATATATTTGAGCTATTAAATTTTGATTAGAAATTATTTTTATAAATAATGTAGGATATGAAACTCCTTTTGTAAAACCTTTAAAAATAAAAAGTTACTTCACCTTTTAAACAAATATCTTGGAGATTATTTAAAACTATATAAACATTTAGATAAATTGAAAACATTATTCAGAAAAAGTATATTTTTTAAAAAAGCCGGGTTTTCAAAAAAAAAACATCCTCAATTATATAAACATTTAAGAATTCACTTTTGACATCGAGTTTATAATGATTGAAATCTAAGTGTTCTTCTTAAGAAAGAAAGATTCTAATTGATTCAATCCATGATACTGGTGCAAAGATTTCTTCGTAATAAATTCCCTCTTCCTTATTAAAGCCTTGTGAAACCAACCTAGATAATATTGTAACTATATTTCCAGATTCATCTACTTTATTCCTAAACACCAATTTAGTTCAAATAGTCAAGGTATCTTTTGGTCTTTCAACAAGCTTCAAGTCTTTATTTCCCTCAAACTGGTGATTCTCTTTTTGCATAGCCATCACTGAGAATTCATCATTGGTTTCATTGTTTATATTTTTAGGTTCATGTTATTATAATAATGCTTGATGTTCCACCTAATTTATCAATGAATCTCTAGTTTGTGTTACACATTATAAATCTCCAACTACAACATCTATGGGATGGTTTTTAAGGGTCCTAGTTGCTATGGAACAAGTATGTAAAGTGATTTGAGGTTCATCATTTCGTTCTAGTTCATTATGGCTAAATTCTGGAGAATTTCAAGAACTAGATGTTTCCACAAATCCCTTTATAGGATGTTTTTATGGTTTTACATTAATGTCCATATTGAATATATCATCTTCAAGATTACCTAGTGAGGTATTAGGTTCATGTGTATATGATTCATCAAACATGACATGTAAAAATTTGTCGAAACATTTAGTTCTATTATTAAGGAATTTATAGTCTTTCCATGATGTAGAATATCCATGGAATATTGATTCATCACTTTTGGAGGAAAAATTTTCAACACTATAATTACTGTAAAGAATATGAAAATTGCATCCAAACACCTTAAATTAATTTTACTGTGGTATCTTATCATTCCCCAACTCAAAAAAAGTTTTCATAAGGATATGAATTATTAATACTCTGTTTATTATGTAACAAGTAGTATTAACAACTTCACCTAGAAAACAAATCAATAGGTCATCTTCCTCAAGCTTGCTTTAGGATATATACTGTAAGGTTCTATTCCTTCTCTCTACTAAACCATTCTATTGAGGTGTCCTTGGAGTAGAGAAATTGTTCATATATCCATTCTGTGAGAAAAAATATTCAAAGTCTGGATTTTCAAACTCACAGACATGGCCACTTCTTAGAGATTTAATTTAATGTCAACTTTGATTTTCCATAGTCCGAGCACACATGGTTAAACAAGATCAAGATTTAGTTCTTTGAGCAAAGAAAATGGTTCATGTATACCTAGGTAGTTAATATATAAGAACATATACATAGTGTTTCCCATTTAGACTTGAAGCCCTAGATGTTCCAAACAAGCCCATGTGAACCAACTCGAGAGGTTGAGAAGTTGAAATTTTTTTCTTTGGTTCGAAAGAAATATTATGTTTCTTTAATTTTTGACAAGGATTGTACACATTATTTTCTAGAAAATCTAGTTTGGGTAGGTCATTAACCTATCATTTTCTAGTCTATTTATTAAGGGAGTGTACATTACATGGTCCTAGTTTTCTATTCTAGATCCAAGACACATTGTGAAGGGAACTTAGACAAGATACATTCTGTGATGCTAGTGTGTCTATGTTAACAGCATATACCTTATCATTTAAAATGGAAGTAATACTATGTTATTTTTTGGAATAAAAAACAACATTAATAATTTTTGAATTTAACATTAAATACATCATCACACAGATGGGATATGCTAAAAACGCTATACATTACTCCATCAACATAGAGTAATTTTGCAATTGAAATAGAGTTAAGGTTATGAATCTTGTCTAAGACGACGATTATTCATTTACCATTATGAAAAATTTTGATGTTTCCACCATCAATATTGATGAGACTATTGAATATTGAGTAGTCTCAGGTAATGTGTCTTGAACATCCACTGTCCAAGTACCAATTTTTTCTATAGGAAATCTTCATGATGTTTACCTATAAAATATTTAATCCAATAAATGATTTTGGAACCCATATTTTTTTGGGTCCTTTAACATTAGTAACAAAAGAATTAGAAACCTGAACTTGTCTTATGGGTTTCTTATATGTATATTTTAATTTCAATGAAAAATATATGTGTTTTGGTTCATAAAAACTTGATGTAGTAAAATATTTTGTCGAAATTGAACTTGTAGAAAAATTCAGAATTTTGAATAATGAAGCAGATCTTACAGGTTTTGTTATTAAATGGGTCTTTGATAAATTCATCTGTAATGGTTAACATCCTATTCTAGAAGTGTACTTTGCAGACCTCTTTTTACCAAGAATTTTAGTAAGTTTTTTTTCCATTGGTAAACATTTCTAACTATTTTTGAATTTTTAATTAGACATTTTTAACACATTGTTTTCTTTGAGAAATTGAGAATTTTTTTCATTTTTTGTAGTAATTTCAGATTTTCAAGTTACTGTAAGAGTATGCTGTTCTTTTAGAGATTTATATTTATTGTTCATTTCATTTTATATCTCTTACAGCATATTACAATACTCAAACAATTACTCAAATTTTATATTTTTAGAATCACTTTCATTTTTTGAATAATAATAATTATGTACAGGGGAGTTTAAGGTTAACTCAGATTTGGTTATTCGTGAAAAAATATTTTCCATATCTTATTTCCCATGTTGAGAAGAAACTGATTTACTGAAGGGGTTTTTAGATATAATCTAGGTGAGATTCATGGATTTCTTATATTTCATATCATTATTATTATACATATTTTTTATTTTAACCTTGGCCAGTCAGATTTTACATTTCCTATCCTATTTCATTCATAGAAAACAATCTCATCTACTTTTTGATTTCTTTTCTAACCATTTTTAGAGTTTCCCTTTTTGTTATACTTCCCATTAATTTTTGGTATGTTGATAAAAATTTTCTTTCTATAAAATTTTCTGAATCTCCTGGCTAGGTGGTCTGTTCCCTCATCACTATATAAAGTTTATTCTTTACTACTTGTTCTCTCAATATCATCTTGATCATTCTATTTTCTCTAACTTTTTGAAGTAGTAGTCTTAGAGGCTACACATTTTTTGGTTCTTTCTCATATGGATTTACACTATGTTCTTATTAATACATCATTAATTATCTAATCAATTCCATTAAAGGGATGAAATCAATGTCACATGATTCCCTATTGAAAACTGATACCCCTTGCCATCTCTCTGGTAAGAAACATAGAATCCTCATGATCTGTTCCTTTTCTGTGGCAACTCTTCCTAAAAAAATCATGGTATTCAAAATTTAATTTTACCTGAGATACATATACGAAATAGATTCATGAGGATTCATTTTAAAATTTTCATTTTTAATAGTTTATTTATTTAATGTCATCCCTTTCTCATTAAATGTCCCCTCATGAGAAATAGACAAATTTTCCCAAACCTCATGGGTATTTTTACAAGAAGAAACGAAATTAAACTCTTTACCTCCTTGTTCATAGTATAGAGCATTAATTTCTTTAAAGTTATTGTTATATGCACTCTTGGTAGGTTCGTCCCAAGTGTTTCTAGTATTTTCTGGAAAAATATATTTACTTTGAATAGTAGTCCAGATTTCAAATCCCATTCCTTCTAGATGTATTTTAATTTTAAGCATCAACTGAGCATAGTTTTTTCCATTGAGAAAAGGTGGTCATTTAGTAGCAGCTTCTTCTAGTCCATTATCCATAATATAAGTTATGAAAAGTTTTCATAGTGGTAAAAATTTAGAAATAACTAAAAATTTATGATCTATGAAATATAACTACAATCATAGTTTCAAAAGTTTTAAAATATCTTGAAAATTGAGATATTACAAAACCCTTTGATACCAAATGTTTGTCGAAGTTGATTAATCAAGATGGGGTGAATTGAGTATCTATAAAAATTTATGTTAAAATTTTTTCTTTTAAAATATCCCCCAATTAAGAAATATAATCTATGTTAGTTTGAAGTGAATTTAGAAAAGTTTTTAATATTCAATGAATTTCTCAAAAGATTGATTAGTTAACAGCTATACTAATCAAAATATTAATATATATTTTGATACTAATATATTGGTTCATAACAGTTATACATAATTTCTATAATAACTATCAATGTTCTATTTAGTTTTATGAAAAAATGTAATAAATAATTAATAAGAAAATAAAAAAGGTATAAGAATAGTGTATATAAACAAGGGGTTCATTCTCAAGAAGCGACTCAGACCTCTCCACTCGGTGATCACCTACCACCAAGATGTTTACATTAATAAATTGTTTCATCTTCACCCTGTATCAGGGTTCACAAAAGCAAAAAAGGTTGTCCAGGTAAATTTTTTCCTCTACCATAGTTATTTGTTGAAAAAATAAAAAACATATCACACTATTCCTCTTTCACTATTCTATGTAGGATACAAAAGGATAAATAGTGAGAGAATTTGAGGATATCTAGTATCTTTCACATATGCACAAGATTTAGTGTGTGTGTAATATACAGAGACACACACTCCTCAAAAATGTAAACAAAAGAACATAACAGTGCTAGGGATATAGAATATGGGTTTGAAATCTTTTTGTGTTATGTAGCGATGCTCTGAACCCGATTGATGAAATGGAAATGGAATTCGAGTTTTCTTATAGATGTTGTCACCAAAACAACGTGACATAGTCTATATGTTCTGTCATCTAGGAGTGTGAAAAGTTAAGATACTTTGTTTGAATGATGTTCTATGTTCATCAGAAGGTTTAGCTTGTCTTGTTGATATCCCCGTGTCTTCTATTTTTGAGTTATTGGGATATGGATGTATGCTTGAGAGTTGCAGGGGATTACAGTTCTTCTTTCCTCACTACCACTTTTTTAGTTCATGTTCTGCAAATGAACTTGCTTGTAATTATTTTATACTTTGATGTCTAGAAGACATGAAGATCAACCCATGTGCATGTAACTCATACTGCCAACAGAATGTCCTATGAACAACATTAATTATTTTCATAAACATTAATTTCTCTACATATGACCACTATATAAAGATAAAAAATAATAAATTAAAAATGGTTTTAATAACTATCGGTGAGTAATATGTATAGGTGTCTCATTAGAATCAGTCTGTCTTCATTAGTGACTCTATATATCAGTGAGTCCTCTTCATCAGTATCAGTTGCTCGGGGCATAAGTTGGTCTTTTGTGCTATCAGTCTGTTTGGGAATCAGTGATTCATTTTAGGTGGCACATTTTGACCTATCAGTGTATTGCCCATCAGGGAATCATCAATCATTAAGCATCCCATCAGTGACTCGTTCATCTATTTATCCCTAATCATAATGTTGTCTAACAGTGATTAACTTGAAATTTCGGTGTGACTGATCATCGATGACTTTTCTATCAGTATGCTTTTCGTTCTATCGGCAATTACTACATCGATGGATTCTTCGATATGTGAAATCCTGTATCGGTGACTCCTTTGACCAGTGACTCCTTCAATTAGTGAATTCTTTGATCGACGAGTCCTCATTGGTGAGTCATCCATCAGTGAATCCTTTGAACTATCAGTGTCAGAGACTTTGAATGACTTATGATGTGATTGTCTTATACAGAACAATACAAGATTAAATAAAATTCATAATTGTATGTAAATATAATATTTTAAATCCATTGAAACATAAATATCAATAATAATATATTGAATTATTGAATGTATTATATAATGTGACAAAATCTATTCTATTGTAAATATTACACAAAATAGTACCTGTGAATTAATAGCTTTTATAAATTGGCCTGATTTGTGATTATAAAAACAACTATTTCACAAAGGGTCCAACAACCTCCATCATTTTGATAATCAAAAATCATGACATTAATGACCTATACAAAATGTTGAGGAAAAAAAATCACATGACATAGAATACCAGCAGTGAATGTGAATTCTCAATGCGACTAAGGATTTCCTTTTACTCTCCCCCTTAATTATTGTATCAGGGGAAATATATATAGAATGTTACTTTATATCAGATAATGTTCATGCTCCCCCTTGTATTTTATTAGTTAGAGTGATTTGTATCATATGTGAGATATATACATATATTCTAATGAGTGCATTACATTATTCCTATGCCTGAATTACTCCCCCAAAGATTAAGAGTTTATACTATCTCATCCATTGATTTCTATCCCTTTTTGGATTAATTTTTTTTAAATGAAGGATAATGAATAATAATAAATAACACAATTAATGTTGGAATCACAGTGAAGGAAAAACTAATATTCATTAAAGGACAAAGAGTACAATCATCAAAATAAAATATCAAAACCCTATAAAATAAACAATCCACATCTATGACTTTGTATTTTGAGATGCTTTACTTTTGAATGAAGGGTAAGCTAGAGGTGTAGGAGGAATTGTTGTAGATTTAGGAAGGGTTGGTAGAATGAAAACACCAATAAAGGAAAAAAAAATATAGGAAGATTTGTTGTATGGACTATTCTTGTCTCTGAGAGAACCCAAATCTATAATTTCTCCTTGATCACTGGTCATATCTGAGATAAGGCTTGAGAGATTGTCACCTGAGGAGGAGGAAGATGACTAGTTACGATTATTGAAATATCCAGGACCACTATTTTCTCTAATTCCACATGCAGGAATGGCATTAGAAGCTTTATAAAATCATTGATTATTTCACCTACATACTTCATTTCCTTTTTAAAATTGTTATTATACTCCATAAATTTATCCAACAGAGGTGTAAATTCTTTCCACTGTACCACTTGCTTATTGAAGGCTTCTGTCACTGTAATGATCTTGATATTTTCTGCCAAATATTGGAAGTTGTTGATCAGATCATACTACGTATATATTTTTGAGGAATATTTATCTTTCTTTTCTCAAATCTCATTCTGAAGAGAAAAGGCTTCATTGGTGCACTATATCAACATAATATAAACAATATTAATATTCATATGCGACATGGAAAAAGTATCGTTATTAGAATCAGTATGAATACCCTTTAGCTATTCTCTTAACACTATCCTAAGAAACTAAAAATTGTTAGCCGTAGTCTTGTAACTTTTAGAACTAGAGGCACACAAAAAAACCATCCTTCCAAGTTCCTCCTTTAATTCACTCAAATATATACTCAATAAATGTTTGAAATAATATCCATGAAACTCCAAAACACAACCATGCATGGTCTTGAAATCAGATTTCAAGGATTACAAATCATTCCTCATCTTCTTTACTTATCCTCTCAGTATTGTATTGTGTCTAATGATGTTCTCTGCTATAGTAATTAGATTACGATGGATCTTCTGAATATCTATCCTTGTAATCTTAGCATCATCAACTTATGAAATACTCATGGAATTGGATGTTTTTTTCTTTGATACAAAAACATATCTCACTGACTCACATATATCAGTATGGAATTCTTCTTCATTAGCCTCATTTAGGCAGTCACTAGGCACTTTCTACACAACATGCTCATAATCATGAGGTAATATAGGTGAAGAAATAGCAATCAGTTCCCCTTCAGCTTGTTCTTGTAGATAAAGAGGAGGAGGAATTGTCTCCTCATATGAGTCATAGTCAAACCCAAAATGAATGAGCCATAGGTTATTATTCCAGTCACTGAAACAGGTCTAGTCTCTGGGCTCCACTATATCAAGGATGACTCCTTTTCTCTAATGCACAAGTAAAATCTCATCACCATAATCATCACCGTCATCTTCTTCTTCAGGTGATCCATCCAAAAACAACATTTTGTGGCACTGGCAGTAACTTAACTTGAGGTTCTACTTGGAATCTAGACACTCTAACTACTCCAGAACCTTCCTCAATCTAAGGAATAGGAGTAATCTGATCCTCATCCTCACCATCATGGCCTCTAGCCATAATTTCATTAAGATTTTATAAGATTACTTTTTCTTCAACATTAGGTGGTCAAGCATGTCATCTCTTCTAACATCTTCATTATCATGATCATCAGTATCCTGTCCAACAGGATCAATGTCATCCTTTCCATCAGAATCAACATCATATCTATGATCTGATTTCTCACTAGATTTGGCTTCTTTTTGTTTGACTTTTAGTGAGTCACTAACATGCTCACCATTATCTTCCTAATCATCATTATCATCCTCATCATCATCACCATATGTTATTATCACATATACTTCCACTTTAGATACCTCTGTCTCTTCCTCTCCATCATCAACCAACAAGGGTTATCAAGAGTGTAATTCTAATGGTGGATTGGATGGTCTATAAAACATATCATTAGAGATCTCAACTATATCTTGGTCACTCCTATCATCTATTGGAGAACCCTCATTCCTTGGTAGATCACCCTCATCATGTTCCTCATATTAATAAATAGACTCGTAACCAGGTTTAAGAACTAGATCAGCTTGATCCTTTGGTCTTATAGGGTGGTAAATTGGATTTTACTCCTCATAGAGTATATCCTCATCTGATACCCAACATCTCTTCCATGGATTCCAAAATATCATTATCCTCTTTCATATTTTTTTGTATGTATAATCCACTACTAGCTGTGATCACTTCACCACCATCCTCTACACATCCCAACTTCTTCAATATTGCAGAAATCATCCTAGGGTAGTATAAAAAAGTAGCCTTCATGGATGGGTTGATCATATCAGATATGTGTACCATGAGGTACCTACATAAGTTTACCTTCACCCCATTTTTCAAATTATAAATCTGGAATACATCTTGCTACTTTACTGCGACAACATCTCCCTTCCTTTAGGAGATTTTATGATGAATGAACTAGAAATGTAATCTTGATTCTCCATCTAACTCTGTGGAAGTAGATCTCCTTGACTCTTCATTCTCTGTTAACTCCATCAAATCATTTTCTTATGAAAATAAATCTGAAGTTGGAATGATATTTCCCTAATAATCAGTATAAAATCCCTCATTTGGAATTTCTTAACACCCATCACATTTTTTGATAAAAAATAAATATCTTTTTACATCACTAAAGACTTCACTCTTTATTCCTTATATCCTTAAAATGATACATTCATTTTAAGGTATAACACTTGTACCAACTAAGGATAGAATTATATCTCATTATTTGAGAACCAACTTATCCATCCCTGTGGTTCCAACACTTTCAACATGAGTTACACACTCCATAAAATCAATTGAGTAGACACTTCCATTTCAATAGTCTCTATGAAGATTCCCAAACCTAGCCTACCATATCCTATTTCACTACTCTATTTGCCTTTCTGATGCTTATCCATTAGTAATTTACTTTGTCCTTCCATCACGTGCTTGGTTCTTGCCATTGTGAAGGTTCATGTTCATAGAGAGTTGAATGGTTGATGACATAAGGGTAGAGTGATGGACGTGAAAGGTCAATGTGTGGATTGAATTTATATTTTCATTTAACTATTGAACATCGTAAAAAAATTAAATGGTAAAAATAAATTGAACTGTCTCACTTTATCTAAGGTAGAATGTCTTACTAAAAGTTCTTTATAGGCATCAGTTTCACCTGATCGGTCTTTCAGTCAGCTTCATAAGATCAGTTTCATGCAAACATTTTCATTTGATCAATTTGACAGATCTGTTTCCCATGATCGATATGACAGACCTATTTGAAAAATTGGTTTCCAACAATCATTTTGCTAAAAATGTTTGATAGATCAGTTTCACATGATCATATTAACAGATTTAATTGACAAATCAGTTCCTCATGATCAGTTTAATTGATGATTATATTTTTCTATGGGGATAATATGGTTCATTCATTTTATATTTATCATTCTTAGTTCATGTCTGATGTAACTTATTCTCATTGAGTTTAATGGTTTGGTGAATATGTCTGCAAGTTTATGCACTATCTCAATAATCTTAAGAGTTATACCACTGTTTTTATAATGATCCCTCAAAAGGTGATGTATTACATCATTATGTTTTTTTACAATGAAAAGTTAGATTTCTATAAATTTTAAGAGCACTTGTATTGTCACAATTTATGGGGATATGTCTGAATTGAAATCTATAGTATAATAATGTATGTTTTACCCACGAAATATTTCACCTTAAATACCAGAAACAATGAACTCCAATTTAGATTTTGAAAATGATTATGAATTTTTTTTACTACACCATGATATTAGATTCTTTTTCAAAAAAGTTATATGTTCCATAGGTTCCCTTTCTATATAACTTACATCCACTAATGTTAGCATTTGAATAACTAAAAAAATCAAATGTTTGTCCTCTTGGGTTGAACAATCCTAAATTTGTTGTATATCTAAGGTATTTGAAAACTCTTGTAACCGAATTCAAATGTGATTCATTTTGGTTTGCTTGTAATATTTCACATATACACCCAATAAACATAATATCTGGCCTACATGTATTTAAGTTCAGTAATCTCTAAATCATTCCTCTGTAAACAATTTGATCAAAATATTTCCCACATTAATCAAGATCTAACTTACAAGTTGAAGTCATAGGTGTTTCACTACTCATAATGCTATGAAAGAAATAACTTTTCAAAATATATTTAGTATACTTACTTTGATTTATAATAATACTTTATTTATTTTAAAATATTTGAAATCGAACAAAATATTTGGGTTCACCCATCATACTCATGTCAAATTCACTTTTCATTATTTTGGAAAAATCATTACATAAAGAATTTTTAGAAGATCGAAAAATAATTTCATCAACATATATTTGATCTATAAAAACTTGTTCAGAAATTATTTTTATAAATAATTTACGATCTAAAACACCTTTTGTAAAACCTTTAGAAATAAAAAAGTTACTAAACTTTTAATACCAAGCTCTTGGAGCTTGTTTTAAACCTTATAAAGCATTATATAATTTGAAAACTTGACTTGGAAATGTGGATTTGTAATACTTGGGGGTTGTTCAACAAAAACATCTTCAATTATATAACCATTTAAAAATAAACTTTTCACATACATTTGATAAATATGGAAATCTATGTGTGATACAAAGGTAAGTAATGATTCAAAAGGCTTAAAGCCGTAAAATTGTTAAAATTGTTTCCACATAATCAATGCCTACTTCTAGATTATACCCTAGTGCTACCAACCTAGAATTGTTTCTAACTATATTTATAGCTTCATCTACTTTACTCCTAAAATAACATTTAGTTCATATGGTCAATGTATCTTTTGGTCTATCCACAAGTTTCTAATATTTATTTATGTCAAATGGGTTATGCAATTATTGTATATCCATCAGCCAAAATTAATCATTGATTGTATTGTTGATATTTTTTGGTTCAATTTGGGACAAAAATGATTGATTTTCAACCTGATTTCACAACGAACCTCTAGTTTGTATTCCTCTGACTAAATCTCTAACTTCAACATCTACGTGTTGGTTTTTAAGGGTCATATTTTTTCTGGTTAATGTAGGGATAATTATTTCATTTTCATCATTTTGTTCTGGTTTATTATGGCTTGATTCTAGAGAAATAATAGAACTATACATTTTTATAGATTTCCTAACATGATGATTTGAGGGTTTTTCATTAATGTACATATTAGACATATCATCTTCAAGATTCCCTAGTGAGGTCTTAGGTTCATGTGGATATGATTCATCAAACATGACATGTATAGATTTTTCTAGACATTTCATTATATTATTAAATACTATACATGCTTTTCTTGAGGTAGAATATCTTTAGAATATTCCTCCATCATATTTGGGGGAAAATTTATCAAAATTTACATTTGTGTTCAGAATATAAACTCTACAACCGACCATTTTAAAATAATTTACCTTTGGATTTATATTATTCAACAACTCATAAGAAGTTTTCTTATGGATAGTTTTGATTAAGACTCTGTTTATTATGTAACAAGATATATTAATAGCTTCATCACAAAAATACATTTGTCAGACATATTCGTTAAGCATGGTTTGGGTTATCTCTTGTATGGTTATATTATCTATCTCTACTACACCATTCTATTGAGGTGTCCTAGGTGAATATAAAATTTTCCTATAATAATTTTGTGTGAAAAAATAATCAAGGTCCTGATTTTCAAACTCAAAGACAAGGTCACTTCTTAGTCAAATAATATTATGTCCACTATGATTTTCTACAGTTCTAGCACACTGGGTAAAATGAGAGCAATATTCACTTTTGGGAGCTAAGGAAAATGTCCATGTATACCTATAGAATTTATCGACAAGAAAAAAATAGTGCTTCCAATTGAGACGTGAAACTCTAGATGGTTAAAACATGTCAATGTTAACCAAGTTGAGAGGTTGAGTAGTTGTATCTTATTTTTTTTTTGTTTGGGGAGATTTTATCTTTCTTTAATTTGGACAAGATTGAACAGTTTATTGACAAGAAACTCTAGTGTGGGTAGGTTTTTATCCAATAATTTTCTAGTAAATTTATTACAGGGGTGTACAATACAATGTCCTAGAATTATTTGCAAGATCTAAGAATCATTGTGAAATTAATGGAGACAAGAAACATTTTCTGATGCTAGTGTGTCCATTTTTACAACATTTACATTATTATTTCAAAGAGCCGAAATTTTTGGTTATTATTGGCATCCAAAAAATTGGATGAATCATTTTTGAATTTAACATTAAATCCTTCATCAAACAGTTGAGATATTCTAAGAATGTTATACTTTATCCGATCAATATGGATTACTTTTGAAATTGAAATAGGATTAACATTAACAATATGACATAAGACATTTATATTTCCTTTACCATTGTCACAAAATGTGAAATGTCCTCTGTCAATCTTGATAACACAGTTGGATCTTCAGTAGTATCTTATCACATATCTTGAAAAACCATTGTCCAAGTCCAATGTTTTCTACCAGAACACTTCCGAACACATACCTACAGAACAATTTATCCATGAAATGATTTTGGTACCCATATTTGTCTGGGACCATAAACATTAGTAATAAATGATTTAGGAACCCAAACCTATCTTATGGGTTTCCTATATTATGATTTTAAATTATTTGAAAATAAACTTGTTTTAGCCTACAAAAACATGATGAAGTAAATGATTTAGTTGATCTATAACTTACAATACAATTATGAATTATGAATAATTAAGATGATTTTCCTTGTTTTGGTATAAAATGGGTTTTTGATAAATTCCTTTGTCCTTGTTAACATCATATTATAGAAATGTACTTAGGAGATATCTTTTTACCAAGTATTTGAGTAAGTGTTTTTTCACATTGGTAAAATTTTCTAAATCTTTCTTCAATTTCTTAGCAAATTTTATCAACTCGTTGTATCCCATGATCAATTGATCATTTTTGTCTCTTTTAGTAATAAGTATAGATTTGATAGTTATAGTAAGATCATGATGTTTCATTAAATATTTATATTCATCTATTAGTTCATTGAATGTCTTTTCTAGTATTTTACAATACTCAAAAAATTAAACAATTTTCATATTTTCAGAATCACTTTCATTTTCAAGAATAATAACAATTATGTACTGGACTATCTAAGGTTACCAAAAAATTTTTTTTATAAAACAAATAATTTCCATATACTATTTCTCATCTTGAGAAGAAGTTGACTCACTAGAGCTGTCCTCACATGCACTCCTCGTGGCTATAATGTATTTATTATATTTCTCATCCATATTTTCATACTTTTTTTGTATTTTAGCTATAGATAGTAAAGTTTTACATGTCCTCTCCTCATGAATTCATAACAAACAATCTTTTATATTTTTTCAATTTTCATACAACCTTTTTTTAGTTTCCCTTCTTTTTATAATTCCCTTTATTGTTTGGTATCTTGAAGAACTTTTTTTTTGAAAAATATTCTAAATATACGTGCAGCTGGGCCATTTTATCATCAATATATGTTGACGATTCTTCAATACTTGTGCTCTAAACATCACCTTGAACTTTCTCTAATTTTTATTTCTTTTGGAAGAGGTATCCTTGAAGTCTATAAATTTTAATTTTGGTTCTTCTTACTATTGATTTACATTGAGTTCATATTCATAAATAATTAATTATCCAATAAATTCCTTCATTGGCATATTATCAATGTCACAAGTCTCTTTAATGGACACTGATGTCCCTCACTAGCATTCTGGTATGAATTGTAGAATCCTCTTGATCTATTCCTTTGCGGTGAAAACTATTCCAAAAGAAATCATGGTATGAACAATTTCATTGAACCTGAGATACATATCATAAATAAATTATTTATGCTTCAATATAACTTTTTTATATTTAATAGTGTAAGTATTTAATCTCATCTCTTTCATATTATATGTTCCCTTATGAGAAACATAAAAAGTGTCCCAAATCTCATGGAATGTTTTACAAGAAAAAATTTGATTAAAATCTTCATCTCCTTATGCACATTATATACAATTAATTTCTTTACGGTTATATTTATAGGTAATCTTGATAGGTTCATCCTATATGTTTCTAGAAGTTTTTAGAATTGTGTATTTACATTCAATAGCAGTCTAGATTTCAAATCCCATGCTTTCTAAATGTATTTTAATTTTAAGATACCTATGAGAATAGTTTGTTCCATTGAAAAATGGATTTTTATTAATAAAAGATCCTTATAATCTATTTTCCATAATATAAAATTTTAAAATATTTTAAAGAGAAAATTATTTATAAATAAAATAAATTTTTATATCTTTGAAATAAAACTATAATCACTGTTGAAAAACCTTGAAAAGGCTTTGAAAACTGAAAAATTCTAAGACCCATTGATACCAAATTTTGGTTAGAGTATATAATTCAAGATGGGGGTTAATTGAGTATCCATAAAAATTTCTGTTAAAATTGTTTCTTTGAAAATATCCCCCAATTAGAAAATATAATATACGTCTGTTTGTAGTGAATTTATAAATGTCTTGAATGTTTATTTAGTTTATAAAAAATTGATTAGTTCCTTGCTATACTTATCTAAAGATTAATATAACATTTCAAACTAATATACAAGTTCAAAATAGTTATTAATAATTTCTAACCTAACTAAATATGTTTATTTCAGCATTATGAAAAATAATAATAAAAAATTAAGGAAAAAACTAAAAGGAAAAAGCACAGAGGATATAAACTAGAGGTTCAGTCCTAAACTAAGACTTTTTACTCTCCACTTGGTGATCCCCTACCACTATGCATTTTAAATTAATCAATAGTTTGATCCACACCCACGATCGGGTTTCTCAGCCGCACTCAAGTTTGTCTAGGCCACACTTGACCAATACCGCAGTTATTCATGGGGAAAAAACAAATATATCACACTTGAACTCTTACACAATTTTATGTGGGATACTGATGGATAAATAGAAAGTGAGTTTGAGGATATCATGTATCATTCACTTATGCACAAGAGTCAGTGTGAGTGTTATAGATAGATACACACACTTGTCAAAAATGGAAAAAAATGAACACAATAGAGTTAGAAATGTAAAATAAGGTTTATAAATCCTTGTTTACTATACAATGAAGCTTTGGAATCGATTGATGTAATGGAAATTGAATTTTAGTCCTCTTCTGGAAGTTGGAAGTAAAACGTAGTATCCCAGTCTCTATGGTCTGGATTGACGATGTTTTAAAAGTTTACCTATTTTGTTTGAAAGTTTTTCAGTATAGTTAATCAAGTTTATCTTATCTAGTTTATCCCCCTATGTGTAATTCTACAGAGTTATTGGTATTTGGAAGTAAGCTCGATAGTTGAAGGGGATTACACTTCTTCTTTCCTCACTACAGTTTTTCAAGTTCATGTTCTCAAAACGATCCAGCTTGTAATTATTTTATACAACAAGGTCTAGTAGATAGGATGATCTCCCCATGTCCATGTACCTCATACAATCTTCTAAATTTCATACAGAAAACATTAATTAATTGTAGAAACATTAATTTTTCTAAATATTACTTTTAGATAAAAATATGAATTAATAAATTAAAAATATTTTTTATAACTATCGGTGAGTAATAAATATAGGTGTCTCATTTCCATTGGACTCAAAAAATTGGTTACTCTCTGTATATGTGAGTCCACTTCATTGGTATTAGTGAGTTGTTTGTTCTATTGGTCTATCTAGGCATCAGTGAGTCCGGAATCGGTGACTCCTTCGACCGTTGACTCTTTCAATGAGTGTGTTCTTTGATTGGTGAGTCCTCATTGGTGAGTCAGCCATAGGTGAATCCTTTGAAATATTAGTTTTAGATACTCTGAAAGACTTAAGAAGTGTTTTTGTATACAGAATAATACATATTAAGTAAAATTCATAATTGTATGTAAATATTCATTTGTAAATATATTGAAACAAAAATATCCATTAAAATATATTTATTTATTGAAATGTTTTATATAATGAAATATAATCTTTTCAGTTATAAATATTACTTAAAATAGAATATGTATATTACTATATTTTATAAATTGGCATGATTTGATATTATGAAAAATGAAATTTCACAAAGGGTCCAAAAGGGGTCATGGTTACATCATATATAGAATGTTAATAATTAAATAATTATTATTTTTAATTATTTAAGAAAATGATATAATCATCCATGAATGGAATATAGGAAAATAAAATCACATCACTTAAGGGTGGTGGTAGTCAACATGTACACACGAGTTACACTGTCATTTTATAATCAGTGGAAGGGTAAGAAGATAAGTTATATATTTTTTTATATAACCAAATTTAAATCATCAATATAATACATATTAATTATATACCTCATAATAATTATAATTAAGATTCTATGATGAAATCATAATCACATATCTTCGTGGTGGTTCCAGTACACACATTCACACAAACTATGTTTTTTGTTTCCCATATGATGAAAAAAAGAAGAAAATGGGTTTTAACATAATAATAATAAAATTTAAGCATATTTTATAATAATATTTTAATGTATCAACATTTTTTAATAATATTTTAAGGATTTATAATTTGAAATAAAATGAAAACACCCAGTTAAGAGTTATACTTCTTTTTTGGAAGACCGCATTTAACTTACACATTAATCATTTTTTGTGGGTATTTTAGTAAGAAAAAGACGACTAGGAAGTGGGGAAAATCATGGGAATGTATTTTGGAAGAAATCTATCAAGAAACCTGTCTCATGATGTGGTGAGACAATATGAGGGGTTGTGTATCTATATAATATAGGATAAGGGCACCCATATAATCACATAAATTACTAAATTTTTATAAGTTAATTCTCTTTTTTATATGGGAAAAAATTGATATATGTAAAATTTATAGTGATTATAAGTGTAAAAAATTTAATCCAAAAAAATTAGACATATTTAGGGAATCATTTAACCCAAGTCATTTAGTTTTAACGCCTCAAAATAACTCATAATGTTTAACACAATAACAATGTTACTTATTATTTATGTTTTAATATATTTGATATTAAATGAAAATAGAACCATAAGTTCACAATGATTGATATTCAATACCATATACCATACACTTGGAAAAATAAAATACTTTTATGTGTCTTAATTAATTTAATAAAATATTATTTAACAAAAAAGACCATAAAATTCATTTTCATGAATACTCACATTCTTTTCATTAAAAAATATCAAAAATGTAATGTAGTGTGAACATAATATTTTATCAGAATGATAATATTTAATTTCAATAAAAAAAATCATATATGACAATGAATCACTCAAAATTTTTTACACTGATATATTTTTGGATCATTTACATGATTTTTTATTGCTTGGAAAGGTACTGTGCTGATGTTACAAAATCATTTATGGTTATTATTTCATCACAAAATAATTATAATAAATAACTATTAAAAAATTATAAATATTAATAATTACCATTTATAAATGTTTAAGAAATGTTTACGTTCATGTGAAAACATATAAGATATATTAAAATAAGTAAAGGGGTATTTTTGAATTATTCATCACATTAATTAATATTAATTTCTTTAACAACTAAAAATGAAAAAAACGAAAATTATGAAAATTTTAATTTTTAGTATTTTAAAACCAATAAAATATATAAAATAAAAGTATTAGATGTATTTTAAAAAAAATTAAGATCATTGTTAACACAATATGACCCAATTTACCATTTAGTATGTTGATAAATATTTAGCGTGGTTACTATTCATTAAGACAAAAAATAATGGTATCATGTTTAACCAATTTTGGAGATCATGATTAAAATTAAATAATTAATTTTATCAAATTCAGTTCCATATAGCTATATAAATTACTTTTAATAATAATGTACAATACATGATAAAAATCAATTTCCCAAAAAATGCATTATAATAAAAAACATATTTTTATATAATAATTATGAATAATGTCGATTAAAATGAATTTAGTTGTATTATTCTTAATCATAAGTTACTTTTGAAATTTTAAAATCAATTCAAATGTAAATTTTTCTTCATAAATATGTGAATGGAAAAGGAAAATTTCAATAAAATAGGTATTTTTCACCAATCATAGAAAAACCACCCTTTTTAGGAAAATTCAAAACATTAACCGTTGTCAAATTTTGATATTATGATATAAAAAATGTTATTTTTTATAAAATAAAATATATAAAATAATGAAAAATTAATTATAATATTAACTCACAAAAATAATTAAAAATCATTTTTGAAGAAAATGTTTTTTCAAATAATAAATGGAATTTATTATCATTCATTTCCTAATAAACATAATTATATAAATTTTAATTCATTAAATTATATATATAATAAACTTATATTATAATAATTATTTATTAATATCAATATATTTAATTTATTAACACAAAAAAAAATTATGCACATAAAAATGTATTTTTTCCATGAAAACATTTTATTGTCATTTCCAACCAATTTCTAATAAAATTAAGATTGATTGGTCATTATGATAATGAAAAAAATTTCAACATATATTTCACCATATTTTAATTACTATTCATTCTTACCAAACCAATAATTTGGTTACAACTATAATATTTAAATAATAATATATGTATAGTATATGCAGTTCATTTATGATCAACACTACATATAACACACACTATCAAATATATTAGTTTAAAAAATTACATTTTAAAATCATTGGGTGTCACACTATACTATCCTTAAAGACATTATTTCTCCTCAATTTTATATCTATTTTTATTAAAGTCCACAAATCATATTTTTAAATCCATTATAAATATTTTCAGATAAAACATGTGATTATGAATGGAAGAAGCTTTTTAATATTTAAAAAATTATAAGTTGATAACCTATATTGTAAAAATTGATATTAAAATTTCCTTTTATAAAAGTTCAGAATTGAAATATTAGGGTCACCTATAATATCCCATAATCAGGATTCCTAATAAGTAAAAAAATTTTGGGAAGAGAGAATATTAATAAAGAGGAGAAAAATAACATCTACGAAATAATATAGAGCGATAGAAAATTTAATGATGAGAATGTTAACTTCAATAAAAACATAGACCATTATAGAATAAATAAGATAGTAAATTCATAAAAAAATATTTTAAAATGACAAAATTATTATTTCATGTTCAGTTTATAATATTTGAGGGACTCTTTTTCAATCAATATAGAGTACATGAGAAAATATTATTACTTTTTTTCTTTCCATTTCATAAGAAAAAATTTATCCTTTGGTTGTTATTTGAAATTTTTTCACTTGAATCTAATGTATTACTCTAAAAAATTAATATCAAAGATGAATTTTTCTATAATGAATGACAGAAATTAAATTTTCATGAATTATAATATACATTAATATAAAAACATTTACTTCCCATATATAAATAAAATAGAAATATTGTTTGAATCAGTCGAGATAACATCCAACATGAATACACTCTCATACGGTGATATATTTAATTTATCTCCAAATCCTAAACAATAGCACCTGAAATTGGACATAAGTCATTGCATAAAAAAATTGTTAGAATATTCAAAATATTCCAAACAAAGTTTAAAACCTAAAAATCAGAAATATTTGACAACACATTCATCTCATATAAATTTAACATTTATCTCCAAACAACATTAATCACTCATGAAGTCAAATAAAAAAAAATATTCTCTAATCATATAATTTCCAAAATTGGAATTTTTTTTACATAAATACAATGAATCCCCAAAATTACCTAGAAAAATACTATATGATTTGATAAATTAATTCAATATGAATTCATGAAATAGAATACCATCTTATCTAATATTATTCTATTGTCTATAATCATATAAGTTTTGGAATATAATGATATTATTCCATAATACCATTAATCACCTTTTCACTAAATAAATTTTTAACTCAATGGTTTTCCATATGATATTTTTTTGGGGAAAATAAAATAACTATTTAATCAAAATTATCAAAAAATACTTTAGAAATGAATATAATATTAAACCTAATTTTAATAAATTAAATTATATATATTTTTTAAAATATAAATTAATTATTCTTCAAATAATATTTTTACTGAAAAACATAATAAAAAAATAGTTGTATTCACGAAAATTTCACCAAAAATAACATTAAAAGAGAAATAATTCCATTAATTATAATATCAATATTATAATTATAAACCCATGATATTTTATGTTTATCCCATATCACTAAGTAATAACAATTGTTTTCATAGGTTCTGTCTAACCATTCTTCATAATTGTTTATAAAAAAACGAATTAACCCAACTGTATCAAAATTGAGTGCCTAGCCAGGCTTGAATTAGTTTTCCCACACAATGAGGAATGATGGTGATCATGTTAATAAAAAACATAATCCATTAAGATTTTTTATCCATAGGTTCATTCATATAATAACTACATCCACATTATAGTATCTAGACATGGAATCATTTTCTAGGAAAACCAAACAATCCATACTCTATAAAATCATCATGATAATATAATATGATATTCATTATCCCTAAAATCTAACATAGGTTATGTTTTAAAATCTAGGATGTCCTAAATATAGTTCTATAGTGTGATACTAAACATCCTTTGAAATCAAATGTGTTAGACCCTATAACACCCATAGAGTGGAGGGTTTAATCATGGGATCAACATTTTTCTTAAATTAAATGGATATTGTAACCACGATGGTAAGAACTAATTAACCCAATATTTTAGAATTTTGAAGTCACCCAACAGAAAAATGATGAAATAAAATAAAATTATGACTACTTTAATTAGTTCAACAATAAATATATTTTTATAGATCAAACACTAACAGTGTGTTGATAATAACATTATGCACAATGCATAACTTGAATTTCGGGATTATAATTTCTCATTCATAGTCACTCCATGCTAATATAATTACATTCACACAAAATATTACGTATGAAAAACTACCTTAAATGGATCACATTGGTCAAATAACCCTTTCTATCTATGATTGGAGATATTTAAGTTATTTCATTGAATTGAAGTTTTCTTTCATATGTAAGTACACATTTATGATTTATTTCATCATAATGGTCTTAATATGATGCTCAACTAATTTGATGAACATTTCCAATGTGTATCTTAATTCACATAAGTATTTTTCACAATATGTACTTTATGGGAGACATATAATTTTCATGTAACCTCTCACTTCCTCATAATCCATCACTTATATGAATATTATCACTTCATTAAAAACTATTATCTTTGAAAACCCCCCTTCAACAATGTCCCATTTCCCCACTTAGTTCACGAACCGAATTTTTGGAAACAAATGTATTTTTGAAATGTTACCATTTCCCTAATAGAACATGTAATGATATATATTATGTCAATTTATATTGAATATTCCTCATTTTGAAAAATCCAATCATCAAATGAAAAAAGGAAACGAACTTATAAGACCAAAAATACATTCTCAAGAGATTTTTCATCACCCTAAAACTCCCACATTTTGAGTAACCATTGATTTTATAATGTACATCGGTTCAAAAAACTCAATATTTCATGTGAATTTATACTTTACCAAAATTTCAATCACCTTCATAACGAAACCAACATTTTCAAAACACCTTTACTTTTAGGGAACATTACCTTTGTGAAAGAATCATTTCACCAACTCAGAGACCCTAAAATCAGAAAAACATTACCATTTATATGTAAATATTCCATGATTTTAAACTCCCATATAATAATTTACAACATAAATTCAAGAATTCATAAAAACAATCTCCACTTTTTTCCATGATCAACCTACCATGGATTGACAACAAACTTAACATAGTATTATTGAATGACATTTTTTCAAAAAGAATGTAACAGATAGAAACTACTAACCCATATAGGGTGATTATTTTAAAAAATTGAAAAAATATAAATGTTATCACATCCAAAATTATTTAATAGATTATAATTATAATGATACTAGATACATATATAATTTTCACATTAAATTTGAAAAAAATTCAAAAACAACATTAATACCACACTGAGAATATTAGTATTTTTAATACAATACCCCTAAAATAATTTATAGATCTCTTCATGGTATCCCGAGTAAAGGAAAATATAATAATGTTTTTCCATATATTCTCAATATTATAATGAGTACAATAGAAGCTATCATAGAATAAAAAAATCATGATTTGTGTGTAAGTGATAAAAAATAATCAGATTTTACAGGTAAGTATTATCGTAATGGTGGAATATATCCATTGGCAACATATAAAAAATAATTTTTTCCTTTATAAAGAAAATTAGTTTTATAATTATATAACTCATAATATCATACATCATAACCATAATGTCAAGACCTTGTGCCAATACATCAAAAACATACCATCGCTGTATTGAGAAAAGACATATTAAACAATTGTGATATCATGCACAAAATACCCATGATAGTTTCTCTTACGATACCCAAGGTTGTATCAAGGAAATGTAATAAGACCCACCCTCCACTTACTATGTCCATTCCGTTCATCATATAAAATCATTTGAATAATCAATTCAATTCATGATCAATATAAATTTATATATTTGAAAACAAGGATTGGGAATGTAAATATGTTTTATATTCAATAATAGAATAACTTGATCATAATACATCCAACATAATATAGTGGATATTTTCATTAAAGTATAACCCAAATAAATTTTAAGAATCCTTAATGGATGTTGATATAGAAAATAACAGTTTTAAAAGATCACTATAAAATTTGCGTGAAAAATAAAATTTTTATTTTTAAATCATTTATATATAATTTTTTTTGGAATATTGTGGATTAAATTTAAAAAAAAAAACCATGTATATTTTTGGACTACTATTAATATATAATAATAGTTATGATAGAATAAAATGGTAATAATGATGTATAAGATAAAATTAGTTTTTTATACATTGTAAAGAATATTAATACATTCCATTAAGGAAATTTTTAAATTATTATTTTTGTTAAACTATTTAATTAAAGCCACATTTAGTTGAAAATAAACTTTAGAAATTTCTAAATTAGAAATAATAACACTCATGCATCATTTTTAGAAAACATAGACATAAAACAAAAATTATATTCACCAAATTGGAAATAAGGTTAGTGTATATTTGAAAATAAATTAGTAATTATAATATGTACCAAAAAGATAAAAATTTAAAGGGATGATTTAAAACACTATATAAAAATGAATAAAAATAAAATATAAGGATTTTAAAAGAGTAATATCTTATAATCATTATCAAATGGAAATTTGAACAAATATCATCGTAGAAAAAAAAGAAATTGAATAATAAACCCTTAACACATTATAAAAATTTGAATGATTACCATTTTTAAATAAATAACATCAAAATAAAGTGGAAATATATTTAATATAAATATATTCTAGATATAAAATATAAATGGGTAGTATAAAGAGGACACTAGAAACACGTGGTGAATAATAAGAGTGTCTCTTAAGAAAATGTGAAATGAGAAACCTTCAGATAGATTTTGAAATTAAAATGAAAATAAATAAATGAATCAATTATGTTTATAAAATATAAGGCCAAATTAAATAAATGTAAATGTGATATAAAATAAAAATAGTTAATTCCCCACATAATGTTGTAAAACAATAGTAAATATTGAACATATATAACCAAATGAATGGAAATTGAGTTATGAAAACCCTTACATCTGACTCATCACGTATGCACTTCATATCATATATAATAAACATATATTAATATTATAATTTAGTAATAAATTTTTTATGGTGTATTAGTTTACTATTATTCCGTTATTTAATTAATTACCAAGACTTGTATAATTATTAAACAAGTTTAGTTTTGTCAGATATTTTGAGGATGTTTGGTAAAAATTATCAAAACAAAAATGGTAGGTTGGAAATTTTCAAATGGGTTTTAGATAAATACATTAAAGAATATTTATGATAAAATATTTATAAATTTTATAAATTAGATTAAATTTTATAATCATCGATGAATGCAAGAAAAAAAAGAGTAACATCACTTTGTGGTGGGGGTAGTCAACACGTACACACTAGAGACATTATAATTTTAAATGGGAGGATGGGTAAAAATGTATGTAATATATTATCTTTCAATAATAATATTTTATTTCAGTAATATTATATAAATTAAATAATTAAATCATAATATCCAACCATGTGAGGTGGTAAAAAACAAAACACAACACTTTTGGAGGTGATAGTATATGATGGAAAATATATCACACCAAAATCTCAATAAATTTAATATTTATTTTTCTATTTTAAATTTATTTATTATTTTTGTTATGTATTTTGATTTCAATATATTTTTGTATGTTTTTATAAGGATACGAGGTACATGTTTTGGGAATGATTAGTATATACCATGCACTCTCTCCAGAAAAACATGAAAGGTGATACTGGGTGTCACAGAGAATGAAAATGGTTGGATTGTGGTTTTCCAAACCTGTTCATATAGGGGAAAACTATCCATTTAGATACATGGTAAAAAACCGGTTGGCATATGTTTTATCAGACTGTGTGATCCAACTGTATTAGGGTAGGTCTTACGATAGTATAAAAATTGTTGGAACAAAATTTTCCAAATTATGAATCAAAATTGTGTAGATATCTAGTTATTTTTTAGAATCATGCTCTTATTTGGTTCATGCTTTCCCAAAATGTGAGACATATACATGTGACATAATGTTAATTATTTTAATATAATGTTGTAATTCTGAATAATTCCATGGGACCCTCATTACTCTACTATTCCCCTAGTGTTGTAAAATACTATCCTCACCTAGGATGAAAAGACAATTAAATTTGATTTTGATGTAACTTTTTACAGAATAAATGTTAATCGATGATCTAAAATTACTATTGGGTCCTTACTGTCCCTTTTTCATCCTTGTCATTATAAGATCTATCCTTCTCCTCTCTATATTAAATTTATAGATCTAATAATTTTTGTTTTATTCTTTGTTATATTATGTGAACATTGATTGGATCTAGATGGATATATTGAAGAGAAAATTTTGAGAAGTTGGTTTTATAATTTATTAGTGATATTCATGTTATTGATATTGCATAGAGAGTTAGGAAACCTATCTCTCATATCAACACACTCTATAACTATAAGCCTGGTTTTATTTAATATTTTTTATGAATTTTATATAGCATCATTGTGTTATTTATTAAAGTAAATTTTTATAATTTTTTGTTTTAATTATTTAAAATTGGTTGGTTTATTAGAATCCCAATTTAGTTACAATTTGAAAATGTTTGTATTAATATTTGGGAATGGTTTTTATGCATGAAAACTGTATTATGAAGTTATTAAAAAGGAATGGTTTTTATGTGAAATGTGTTAAGAAATTGGAATAATTGGGTTGTTGTGTTATAGGTACCCAATCATGTTACAAATATTGTTACATTATATTATTCATAACTATTAATTATATACAGACTATGGATCGAAAAGTATATTATAGTTCGAATAGTAGAAACATAATTAGAAAATGTGAAACTAGATTAAAGAATGTTTATACTAATATCCATATTGAGCTCATAACTCCCTTTGAGTGCCCAAAAATAAATTGGATATCCTGGTGAATATATAAACAAAATGTATGAGCTAAAAATCCCAGTAAAGGAATAAAAATGGGATTGATATCCTTTGAGTATGAAGGCATAACATGGTAACATATAAAGAAAGTTTCATGAATAAAAATATATAATCATAAAATATAGATGATAGAATATTATAATCATGGAAATATTGGAATTTGGAAACAATATATATCATGATATAAATATGAGTCAGGGATTACTACCTTGACTATATGACACGGTGAAATGATCCCCATAATTGAAATGGATAACTCCCAAATCTCAGACATAACATTTAATGATACAAAACAATTACCCAATTCATTTAATAACTATCTTGAAACACCCATTAGAACCTGTACATGAATACGTGGGCCAAATTAATACTCATACATAAGGAATCAGCATAAGGGTCACACATGGAAGGAAATTGGTTTTGTAATAATTGTATAAGGAATAACTAGAGGATATATAAAAATGATATCAATGATAAAGGGGATTTAAATCATTTTTATCATTCATAATGAAGAAATAAGAATATTTCATGATGAATTATTACAAAATTAATCTAAAATAAGAAAGAGCAAGGTTAGTAAGTATACGAACATGTTCTTCTTAATTGAGGTTTCAAAAAATTAATAAAGAACATTTAAAGAGGATAATGGAATAATGGTATTCATAAAAATAAAAACGAACTAAAATATAATTTCATGATAATGTTAGTGATTTCATAAAAATATTGGAGGGTTAAATCATTTTGTGGAGTGTACTTGAAAATGGGTATGAAATTGAGATGTTCCATTTAATTTGTTTTTTCGAAAGGAATTGTGATTGGAACCTTTTAAAATGTGTGATTCCCTGTAATAGAAATATGAATTTTGATGGATATATATATATATATATTGGTTACATATATATATAATATAAAAGTGGTTTATAAGAATAATAGATAGATAAATTGAGGCCAAGAGAGAGAATGTTTTATAGAATTCAAAAATAGAGGTTCAGAGAGATCCCACGACATATGTATTAATGTGTTAATACATGAATATAATGAACTATATAATGAAATTATATTAATTAATTGATTAATTAAAGACATAGTAAACATGTATATGATTAATTATAATTTTATTATTATCATTTATGGCCATTTAAATGAGTTATAAGATTCAATTTCATCATTTAGAGAGTGTTTCTTTTATGGATTCATGGCATGTTCACTTGTGTATAATTATGGAAGTTGTTATCGAATGGGAACACTATTTAAAGAGTGAAATGAAATGGAATTAATAAAAAATAATATTATTAAATGCTCCCATATATCATTTTGTTTTCTAACATGAGGAATATTTACTTAATAAAACGTTAATGATAAATGATTGGTTAATTTTGTCAGTTTTTCTGACCATCACACATTATTTTCATTTAATTTGGTATTATTTTACATATAAATTCTATAAAATAATATAATTTAAAATATGATTTTTAAAATATTATTTAATTATAATTATATTTTTATTACCAACCCCAACGATGGCAGTGTAAAATAGACACATATTATCCAATGATATAGTTGACCTCCAACATTGGACAATCGTTCCCTTTTAATGAATTAGTGGTGATGAGAAAGAGGGTTTGATATAAAATATTAAATGATAAATCTAATCTTATTGTATATACATGATAATTTATTTATAATTATTTTATGAATTAAAAATGTGAGGAGAGGTTATAATAATAATAAAAATGAAAATAGGTAGTTTGAGAATTTTACCACTGGAATATCACCACTTAGAAAGACCCCTTAAGGTACTCATAATTAGTCTTTTTGTGAGACCAATAACACATAGATATGGGTAGTGTAGGTACAATAATGTTTTTTTGTGACTTAAAAATATTAATGTCTTGTCAGGTGTGTGGATATAGTGTGGTTATGGGAGGTATTTATAAAGGAGGAGTGGGTTGTTTTTTGAATTTCTCAAAATATCAAAATATAATAAGACAATTATAGATAGGAATGATTCAAAATGGACTATAAATGTATAAGGGATTACATTTTATACAAAATAATAACTTATTTGTGTTTATATAATATTTTAATGAATTTTAACAAATTTATATAAATATTATATTCATTAAATATTATGATTTTAAAATTTGATACATTTCATAACCTTGAGTATAAAAACATAAAAAAGGTTTATGTTTTAACCAAACTATATGTTTATATCTTAAAAATTCCATGATAATGAGAAAATATTTTTTTGACCTAAAATAACATAAAATATACTTATGTTTGTATATTTAATATAATTTAGTTTAGTTTTCATTTTTTAATAATTACATCATCATTGTTGTGTAAGCATTTAATATATTTATTTAATCATTAAATAATAAAACTAATTTACCATGATGAAGATAATTATATTATAATTATAAATAATACTTATGGTTGAATGTATATTTTAGATAACCACATATAAAAAATTTTAAAATTATTAAAAACAATATTAACATATCTTTTACATTTCATTAAATAAAATAAATTAAGGGTATTTATGTCAACCAGGTGGATATAAAAGTTCACAAAATAGACCAATGAGTTATTTTGGTATAAAATAACTCATATAATAAAATATGGATATGTTTTAGGGTAATATTATAGTCCTTATCATATCATTTTTACATTTAAATACAAGATTTACCATTTACTATGGTTGAAAAATTTATTAACACTTCTATTCATATTCACAAAAAATAAATAGGGTACATTGACTAAATTTTAAACAAATGATTCCAAATATGGAATCCATTTATGAAAATTCAGAAAACATTATTTATAAAATTTAATTTTAATATAAACAGAAAAAATTCAACGAGAAATTGTTTTTCTAGAAAAATTCCATTATTGAATATAATTTTTTTAATACTAAATAAAAGTATTAAATAAATATTAAAAAACCATAGAATGTAAAATTCAGTTTTCTATAAAAATTGTTATTTTTGATGATTCTCTAAGAAATCAACATTTTTATAAAATTTTAAAAAATTAATACAGTGTTATTTATTACATAATGTAATAAAATGTAAATTATATTTTTTCAAATATATTTTCCAAATGATTCAAAATTATTTATATTTTTTCACAAAGAATGAAATAAAATAATTTTTATGAAATAATATATTTAATGAATAAAGTGAATTCACAAAAAATAAATAATTCATTAACTAAGTATAAATAAATAAATATATTTCATAATATGGTTTTTAATATTCATTATTTCCAATTAAATTACTAGGCTATAGTGGTTATGTTAATGATAATAAAATTATAATAGTAAATCACAACTAGTTTAAATTTGGTGTTGTGTGAAACACATGCTACACAAAAAATAAAATCATTTAAAGAGAAATATATCATAAAAATCATAGGGTGTTATTTTATTCCCCCTTTATAATGTTTCAACCTCAAAGTCTATTTTACATACTAATTTTGAAAAAGTTAAGGGTACATCTATTTCATTACTTCCTCAGATTCCCATGTCAGCTCATTATATTTGTGGTTCGTCCATAATAATTTAATAATGTGAGTGGTATTATTTTATTGAACATTATCTCTATGGTCCAAGATCTTCGCTAGATGATCCTGATGTGATAGATCATTTTACAGTTGTACTACCTCTTAATTCAATACATGTTAGGGATCCAGAATTCACTTCCTCAGAATGGATTTGTGAAATACTTCATTTACATGAGACATGGTTAGTGGATGTTCTTGTAAGTATGGAATAACGTCAACGGTATTAAGAATCTAAATGGGGATAATTTAATTGGGATTCTGCTTTCCCTTCTTCAAAAATCTCATTACTCAATTCCTTCGAAATATTGAATGGAATACCCTTTCTACACGTTCAAACTCTATCTCTCATCGATTATTGTATGTATAGATGTTCTACCAAATTTTGGCATCACTAATGTGATGATGAATATTCATCATCTTTCCTACCATTTCATCCAGCATATCAGGTCCCAATATATTATGATCACTTACATCATCCCATCATGCGGTTGTTCTACATATCTTCCCATAAAGGGCTTCATATGGATCCATTTAAATTCTTAAGTGCAATCTTTTGTAATAAGAGAACTCAACCAGAAGAATATATAGACACCATCCTAATTTCACTTATGTTTAGAAATACATCAACATGTATTTGAGTTTTTGAATAGTTTGGTCTAACTGGATATCAGTTTTAGGGTGAAACTCTATATATAAGTTCATCTTAGTGATTATTGAATTTTAGAGTGTTTTATAGAACCTGACAGTAAATATCAGATCATGATCAGATAAAATTGATAATGGTACTCCAGGTAGCCCCACCGATTATTTGATGTATATTCAATCATGTTAATCAAGTGATAAATCCTTACAGATTAAAATATTTTGATCTGTCTTCTTAAAATGATCCACAATAACCCGTATGGAATTATTTCAATTGGATTTCTTTAGAAGTCTAATGACACGTCCATATGGATGTTTTCCCATTTCTATGTAGCTATAGTAAATGGTTATATCACTCCATTAGAATGATCCCATTAATCCTTCAATTAATGACCTACTAGGATCTTTTATGTATATTAAATGATCTCCTACTTCATATTGTCCAATTAATAGTCCTTTCATTGATCTTGATACATCATTGAGATCATTAGGTCAATGGAGAAGGACGATCTATGAAATTTTTTCAAAATATACTTATTTATCTATGGATTTGATGATTCAAATATTCATTCCCAAAATCTTATGACTTCTTACATAGAAATTTTGGACTCTAATGATTTACCATTTACGGTAGATTCCACCTTATTCTGAATTTATACGTCATTTCTTTGAGAGTCCTCTATATTTTTAATAAATTATGATTGAGAAATAATTTTATAAATACATAATTATTTAACATATATTATTTTTCCCATGTTAATCCTTTTTATGTCTAAGAAGATTGGATCCTTCTGAGTTATCATCATAGATAATGTCACGAGATCGTTTTTATAAGTGGAATCTTCAACTCAATTTTCATTACTAAGATAGTAGTGGGTTGAGAAGTCATCATCCTTGAAAAGATAAAAAATATTGACTAGAATATGGAAATATCCCTCCATGTGAATATATATTTGAGGCTCCTGTGATCAGTAGATATCTCATAATTCTCCCCATAGAGATAATTCAGACAGTTTTTGAACAAGAAGATCAAAACCTCCAACTCTAGATCATGCATGAGATTGTTTATCTCATCAGAATTAACAACCCTTTATAAATAAGCAATTATTTTATCATTTTTTATTATTACATATCACAATAACTTCATTAATGAATTTCCATATACCATGATGAATTCCCCACTTGTAGGTAGTGTAAGTACATGTGTAGTGGTAAGCCTCTATTTTAACTCTTTGAAGTTGTATTTACCGTAAATGGTCCAAAACTATTTACTCCCTCCATTTTCAACATGGTTATTAGGTCTGATAATCATGGAATGTTCCGAAAAAATCATTGATAATACCCATATAGACATAGGGAACGATGGATACCCATTTTAGATGCTTGTTTGGGGCACTCCTCAATTTACCTTACTTTTCGATGATCCCTAGATGTTAATTTTCTTGTTATTTCATTAAACATAAATGATACGTTCACCATACATGTTTTACCTTAACTATATATTTTATATAATTTTTTCCTTTGACAATTCATTATCATAATATTCAAATTCTTCCAATTCTCCTCATTTCCCTCGAAGTATATCGAAATATCGTCTATATATACAATCAAAAATTTGTTAAGGAAATGTCTAATGAATTTATCAATTTATTACAAGTAAATTCTTTGATAATTAATGAGTCAAATGGGAATAAATTTGAACACATTGTGTCCAGTTCTCATTAAGAAGTAAATATTGGGAATATCTTTGGAATTCACCATTAAATAATGATATCCCAATCGAAGTCCCACCTTAGAGAAATAATTTTCCCCACACGGTTGATTGAACAATTGATCTATCTATAGAAGGGTATAATTTTTCATTATCATTATTTCATTGAAGTCCTATTAATCAATTCATAGGAATTGTGATCCAACACTTTTCTTTATGAAGAAGACCAGTACGCCACATAGTGAACCAATGAAGCATGTGAAACCCTTATCTATATTCCCTTTAAACTTATTTTGAATTATTCCAGATCAAGAGTGGTAATCCTATAAGGATTATTTTATATGTTCTTATATATTAGTATAATTTTAGTTGAGAAGTCAACATCTCAGTCAAGAGGAAGACCTGAAATTTTTTCAAAGGAAACATTCGTGTAGTCCCTCACAGTGGTCATGTATTAAAAAATAATCCTTTCATTCATCACAATCATTTTCGATGTATGTGATTTTTAATAAGTAAATAAATGAAAAACCCCAACCCCATAAGCCCAGAGCTGGTGCATAATTTTAATATATTGGCTTGTTCAAAATGAATCAAGTCCCAAAGAACCGATCAATTTAGTATTCTTGGAAAATAGATCACATACATTAATGTTATATTACATAATACAAAACAACATATATAAAACTTTTATAATTCCATTATTCCCATAGATTAACCCTACATATCAATCATAATACACTTCTTGGAATCCCAGGAAAACAAAACATAAGAAAGGGGTGAGATCAGATGCTCAGTATGTGTAAAAAATTTGGTAAAAGGTATAATATTTTAAGGAAATATATGTAATAAAAACAATAGACTTTTAAACATAAACATAAACATAATTTCTCAAAAATAAATAAACCATTACCATATAAACATGCACATGGATATTCTAATAGTCCATTAATCACATGTAATAACTAATTTCATAATGAGGGAATGCATAATTTTAGACATCATAACCACCTAGTCAAAGCCTCTTCCCAAGACTAGAAAAAAAAATTTGTCAAAGCCTTTTTACAAGACACTAATTTGTCTAATGAGACCTACCAATGCATCAAGGAGCTATAGTGTGCACCATCAATCACTTAATAAGTCCAATGCATTCCTCATATGAAATGGTTGAAACATAACATAAACATTCATATTAAAACTAGCATACAGAATGTAAATAATTTAGCCATAAACCGTGAATTGTATAATAATAACACATCCAATGTCAAAAATATCACAAAACAATTAATAAAATATAGATGATTTTTTTATAACAAATCAACTCCAAAAAAGTGTAAAATCCATCAATGGATGATGACATATTTGAAATCAAAAATATTTGAGATAAATATCTTCTTTTATTTTGACATCATTTAAAATTCACACAATTTAGAAAGGAATAAATTTAATATAAATTTTTATGTCAATGTGTCTCATTCTACATTTAATCTTTTGAATGAAATTATCATTTTAAAACATTCATTTCCTTATAAATAAATCCTTAAAATCCATTTTGAAAACATGGACATTAATGAGATTGATTTAGAAGAATAAATATGTAAACAATTTAAAATGATTTTTTAATTAATAAGTACCTTTAAAGGAATAATTTTGAAAAAACAACTATCAAACTTAGAAATGGATAATAAATATTCCCCAATAAAATCATAAACATAAATAATCTCGGATAATAATGAGATTGAGGAATTAACCCTTACATTGCACTTTCCTTAATCAGGGGTACATTTATCCCCATGTATAATGACCATAGTATGATATTAAATTATACCATAACCATATTAATGTTTATTATATCATATATGATTCATTTATGACTTTATAATACATATTTTATAATAATTTCCATGTTATAGTAAAATTTCGAGTAATAATTACTTTCTTTATCATACATCTTTTTAATTTTTTTATTCTTGATTGTATCACTTAGATCATGAATTACATGCTTCTGGAATATAAAACATGATTTATATATCATATATATACAGAATATAAATAATTATATTAGATGGATATATTAAATGGAAACACCATTTATTGAGACGGTGGGTCATATGTACTCATAAACGTTGTTTCTGTTTTCATATCATATTGAACAGATGTATGTGAATAAGATATATGTAAATAAACAAACACACACACACACACACATATATATTAACGATGCATTATTATGTCATATATTACATATTTATTAATAATATATATTTTTATAATCATCGTTGAATGGTGAATGTGGAAATGAGTCTCATCACGTTGTGGTGATGGTAAGCCGTACGTACACACGAGTGATGATATCATTCTATTGATGGTGAAAGAGAGTTTAATTGGATGTTATATTATATATAAAAATTAATTATCAAGTTATATTTATTATTTATATAAATTATACTCATTATTATACCCATCTAAATAATGAGGTTTTGAATAATAAACTATCCCACGATATAGAGACGGTAAGTCGTACGTACGCACGTACGGTGGCAGTGCCATTAATTGGATAGATAGAATAATGATTATCGTTGTAAACTATTTATATAGACATAATTGAATGTATAAGTTACTAGAGTTATTATTTTTTTATTGAATCCATAAAGAATGAGGAAGCGGAAGAAGAAAAAACAAGAAATAGGTGATGAAATAATTATCTCTTCTTCTCGTGCTTCCTTTTGATTTGATCAAAAGGCCTCTTTAAGTTGGATTTCTGATCAATGTAAAGCCTCTTAGTTTAAGTGAGGGTAGTTGGGAGGATATTTGAGAGGGTTTTGGTCGAGAATAAAGGAATTAGAGGTGTAAAATTAAGGGAAATGGATGTTCCCTTTTATAAGAGAGGTGAGGGGAACCTTAGAAAAAGATTGAAATTTTATATTATAATAAAGTCATTTTCGGTTTCTAATGCTTACAAAAAGATTAATTTTTATACTATGGTGGGGATGGGTTGAAACCATCTCAAACAATAGTCTTTAGAGAAGCTTATTTTACCATATTAACGTTATCTTTTAGATTTAATTCTTAGTTAAATAGTTTATCTTTTATAATATCTTCTTGTATTATTTTAATAAATGTTTAATAAACATAAAATAAAAATCCAAGAGAAACCCATGTGGAAAATTAATGATATATATATCATTATAGATGTATTTTTTATGAACCTTATATTTTTAGAATTATTATATCATTTAAAAAAAATTATTTGTTTTAAAAACTCATTTATGCTAATTTTGACACTTTTTAGTATTTTGTTTTTGAGAAATTGAACATAACTTTATTAAAACAAAAAAATTAAATAAAACCTTACATTTCATAATAACCTATAAATTTCATGGACATTATCAAAGTTATCGATTTATATTTATTTTAAAATTGATAATATCAATTAGTTTAATCATTTCTTAATCAGGTAATTAATGACACATCATTGTGTCATATATAAATTTAAATATTTAATGTCTAAAAAATAAAAATAAAATACCATGATGAATGAAACTGTTTTATATTTCAAATTATTTTTTATAGTAGAACTTATCCTATATTTAAACCTATATTAAAAATATTTTATTTAATGAAATTTGAATTTAACACTTTTAACTCTTCTTTAAATAAAATAATAATAAATGTTCTAATCTAATTCAAGTGGATAAAAAGAATCATATTATATTTATAAGGATAATTTTGGATTATATATACTTATCCAATAGAATCGGGACATGTATTAGTGTAATTATAGTATCAATTTTACCTTTAATTACTCTATTTAATTTTTACCATGTTAAATAAAATTGAAACGTTACAATTCACAAAAAATTATTTTCATCTCATTAAAGCACATATTACTTACTGATTTCAACAATTTCTCATGTATATTTGAAATTCAATTCCCAGAAGTGATAAAATTATGTTTTATGCAAATTTATAAATGTTCCTAGAAGGTGGCTAAAAACGTTATAAAATTATAAGAAACATTAAATATATAATCTTACAATAAAATGACTTCAATGAATTAAATTAGGCTAATATATGTATTATGTATCTATTTTTACATTAAATAAAATTTATGTAAAAATAATAATACTTTAATAAATGTCAGTTTAAACAATAACACATTGTTTTTAACTATTCATAAAAAATTGAATGTTTAAAAAAAAAATAACAAAAAATCTCTCAAATATTATTTTGATACTACTAATTCAAAAATGATTCATATTTTACCAATTTAAAAAAAGGAGTTTCATTAATTAATTTAAAATTAATTCATGTTGTCAAAACTGGAAAATGGGTTTTTGTGATGTTAAAACTATCAAAAGATTGATATGTGTTTTTGTAAAATTTAATTATGAAATTACTTCCAATGACCATTATTGGATTAAATGAAAAAAATTTAATCTTATTGTACTTCAAAACCTTCCAAATTTATAATTTTACACTATAGATTATTTTGATTAAAAAAAATTTTCAATTAAAATTTAGTATCTTTCACTATTCATCAAAATATGAATGTTGTTAGATAAACACCAAAAATTTATCCAAATAAATTTTTATGTCCCACTTATAATAATGATTTTTATTTTTTTAAATTTAATATACAAAATTGGAAAATATTGGATTTAAAATATGTTCTCCAATAAAAAGTGGTAAAATTATATTTTTGAAAAAAAAAGTTTATCTAAAAAATTGAATTTGTTCTTATATTATGTTTTAAAAACAGATAATATGGATTTTAAAAATTATTTGGAGTATATAAAATTCAAAATGTAGTTAATACTTTTTATAACTACGTTTTGAATGACTAGTTTGTTAACTCGTGGTGCGCTTGATCTCAGTGTTGTGTGTAGCACATGATACAGAATTATTTTAAAGAGATAACGTACTATGAAATCATGGTGTGTTACATTATACCCTCTTTCAATAAATTGCATCATTTCAATTTGAAATTGTTTTTCTAAAATAAAATTTTAAAAATATAAAATTTCATTGTAGAAAAACCCAGTTCAGAAATAGGGTTAATTAAATTTTTTCTTAATAAAAAGAAAATGCAAATGAAAAAGTCACCACCAAATTAGGATATCAAATAAGAGAACACTGCTAGAAATTTGAGACACATAATTGGAGGAAAAAAGTAAATATTTATAGGGAGTGATTTAGGTCATTAATCAAAAACATGTGTAAAATAGATAGAAAATTGAGGCCCTTTAAAGACATAAATCTACGATTACTTAAAATATTATTGGTTAATCAAAACATAAGGTATTAGGATAACAAATTGTTTATTTTTAGATACTTTCCCTAATGTTTAAGAATTAATTTCTTCATAGAATAAAAAAAATACTTGACAAGTAGAGTTCCATCGTCTAACTAATTTCTACCACCAAATCATCTTTCACTCCAAAAGATAATAGAACTAAAAATACTCTATTTATCCTAATCGTATAGGGATTAAAAAAATTAATTAATAATTTATTTAGCAGATCATTTAAATAAACTATATTATACAATCCAGGACAACACGTAGGCCAGTGGTATGTGATGCAATCTAATCGCCCTTCAGTTGCGGGTTCATGTCTCACGTCCTTGCCAGATGCGAAAGGTTGTCGCTCGATCTATGGTTTATACTTTTTATAAAAAATTCCAAAAAAATTTAAGAAATGTTTTAACCATAAACCATATTATCCAATGTCCAACTTAATCTATTCCAACCTTTATACTTATCCAAAATACTTGTGTCCAAACTCATATTCCAAAAAATAATAAGGAAGGTCATCATAACATATTGAAGATCTTCATGTGAATACCTTCATCATGATTTTTTTTAAAACATGGTAACAATTTGAGTTACCATCAAACCTTATTTGAATATGTATGTAAGTTTTTATTCCTTAGATAAAACACATAATACTGGATAAACTTCTTCAATCCATAAATGTTAAATACTCCAAAAATGATCGAATATACAAATCATTAATTGGTTTCAAGGTAGTCAATAATATCCAATATAATTTATCCAAATCAATCATCTCATATTCCAAAATCACTACCTAAGTATCAAGAACATGTTAATGGTTATCTTTCCCTCAACCATGTATTTTCCAAAATTATTTACATGAAACTATTCCACTTTACATGGTACCTAAGTATCAAGGTAGTCAATTATATCCAATATAATTTATCCAAATCAATCATCTCATATTCCAAAATCACTACTTAAGTATCAAGAACATATTAATGGTTATATTTCCCTCAGCCGTGTATTTTCCAAAATTATTTACATGAAACTATTCGACTTTACATGGTACCATACAATCTCAAATACTTAAAGAAATAATATTGTAGTATAATCATTATTTATTTCCATAGTTCATATAACCACTACATCATTGATACAAGACTCAAATGAAAAAATTCATTAATAAAAATATAAGAAAAATAAATGTTAATATTCATATATGGTAGAATCAAAACATGATTATTACCCAAAAGCATCATTTAGTGTATACTCTGAAGATTGGGACATTGATTTTCAGAGTGACCCAATTCCTGGTAGATAAAGCATTATAAATTTGAAACATTTTTCTTACCCTTGAAACCACGTACATGATGTCCTTTCTCTACACACTTATAAAAAACTCTCATTCCCTTAATGAATTTACCAAGGTGATTCTTACCATAGTTATCAAATATTATAAAATCCTTCTTTCCCTTCGTCCCTATATCCATCTTTCTTTATACCATCCTTTTCTTCTTTGGCATCCCTTCAAATCCATAAGACTCAGAGAATTGTTTACTTATCTTATTTTCACATGACACTATTTCTCCATATGATGAGATTATATGGGAGACTATTTCCCATGTAAATGTTGGCTTATGACCATGAAATACATGATCCTTCTAACTCTTTGGATCATGTGTATTTATGGAGTTATCATTCCTTCGAATGGTTTCCGTTTCTAAATAATGTCATATACTAGGTTAGTTTATGAATTCTAATGAATATTTCCAATCTTTTCAAATAACTAACATAAATTGAAAAGTTTATTCATATCATCCATAATCATAAAAATGTTTTCTTTTAGGAATTATTTACTCATAAATCCTTCATGATGGTTGGTAAAGAAAATGTGAATTATCCTAAGCATATCCCCCATGAGTTTTATCACCAAGAGTGCAAGAAGGCCCTTGTCGTGTACCTAGATACACTGGGTGAAGCACAAAACTCCTTGTCAAAGTTTTCAATCTTAGGTACATATGTTCCAGAGCCACCTCTACCTATTTGTATCCAGAAATTGATGTATTTTCTTGAAAAACCTATATAATATTTACACTACCATAATTTTTGGATGTTGTCATAAACTAATCCTCAAAGTATGTCTAAGGGTAATGTTCTCTAATCAGAATTTTTCTAAATCTAGTTTCCAATGTTTCTACTGAACTTTTTATGATACCAACTATAACTCCCCCACCCCAGAGGCCTAGATCTGGTGCATTGTTTTAATACATTGGCATGTCTACAAGCAATCAAGTCCTTATAAATAGATAAGTTTAAAAATCATGGAAAACAGATTACATACATGAATGTAACATATCACATTTAAAAAATCATAAATAATCCTTTGTGAATTCCACTATTCCCATACATTAACCCTCGATATCAATAATAATACACTTCTTGGAATCATGGGAAAACAAAACATAACAAAAAGGGTGAGCTCAGACACCCAGTAAGGGTATATAATTTAGTAGAAGCTATAAACATTTACGGAATTATTTATAATAAAAATTGTCTTCTAAACATAAACATAAAAATGATATAAAAAAATAAATCAAAAATTACCATATAAACATTCACGTGGATATTCTACTGGTTAAAAAATCTATTGTAATAACTTATTTAATAATGAGGGAATGCATAATGCCAGACATCATAACCACATAGTCTAGGCCTCGTGTGAAGACTAAAAATAAAATTTTTTTCAAGGCCTTGTGCCATGACACTAATTTTTCTCACGATACCTAATGAATTTATAGTCCAATTTTTTATTATGCATAACATTATATTAAAAATTATTCTGTTATTAATATTTGAATTTAACACTTTTAAGTATTTAATAATTAAAATAATAATATATGTACAAATATAATAAAAGAATATGAAAAAGGATAATATTTTATTCCTCGCGTTTATTAAGGTTGAAATACACTTATCCAATAGAATTAGGACATGTGTTAGGGTATTTATAATATCATTTTTCCATTAATTACTCTATTTACATTTAACCCTGGTAAATAAAATTCAAAAGATACTATCGACCAGAAATTATTTTCATCCTATTTAACCACATTTTACTTAATGATTTCAACTGTATCTCCCAGATTTTGGAAATTCAATTAAAAAAAGCGGTAAAAATATTTTTTATGCTGATTTGCAAATGTGCCTAGAAGGGGGGTAAAACCGTTAAAATGTTAAATAAAATTTTATTAATATAATAATATTATAAAATTACTAAAATCAAATATATTGGACTGATATAGGTATTAGGTATGTATTTTTAATTTAATATAAATATATTTAATAATTATTATTATTAAAATAAAATTCAGTTTTAAACAATAACACATTGTTTTTCACTATTCATCAAAAAATGAATGTTTTCTGAAAAATACCATAAAATAACCCAAAGATAATAGTGATATTCCAAATTCAGAAATTATTTATATTTTAACAAATTCAAAATAGAGGAGTTGCAATAATTAATTTTTAATTAATTTCTGTTGTCAGAACCATAAAGCTGGTTTTGAGAAGTAAAAACTATCAAAAGATTGATATGTGTTTATGGCCAATTTAAATATAAAATTACATCCAATGAAAAATATTGGATTAATTGATAAAATTATTATATAATTATACATCAAAACCATTGAAATTTATAATTTAACACTATAAATTAATTTGATTAAAAAATTTATTTTCAATTAAAATTTAATTTCTTTCACTATTCCTCAGAATATGAAACTTATCAGAAAAACACAAAAAATTTATCCAATTTTTTTTAAGTCATGCTTCTAATGAAGAGGTTTATTTTGTCAAATTTAATATATTAAAGTGTCAAATATTTTATTTCAAAAGGACTCTCAATTAAAAGGTGGTAAAATTTCATTTTTTGAAAAATAAATATTTTATTTGAATAATTGAATTGGTAATTTTATTATGTCTAAGAAATACATAATATAGATGTCAACATTATATTGAGTGTATAAAATTAAAAATTCAGTTAATATTATTAATATATTCTTTTTTGAATAGCTAGTATTCTATGTCATGGTGCGCTCGAACTTGGTGTTGCATGTTGCACAAGCTATTGAATTGCATTAAAGAGATAACGTAATATGAAATCCTAGGGTATAACAATAATATCCATAATTTTGTATATTTTTATAAATGATATTATTTCTCCCCCTTATACACATATATAGAATTGGGGGAGGCTTCAAGATGTGAAGAGTGATCTACCTCTCTTGATAGTTAATGTTGTATTTGTATAACGATATCCATTACATTACCAATATAGTATCAAAGTACACCAAGGGATGTGAAAAAACATTTATGGGAGGTTTAGTCCACAAACATTGAATATAGAGGAATTATATGTTTTAGATGAAATAAATCCCCATTCTATGTTCTCACTGATAACTCGACCTCTGTATTTAATGATTGTATTTGAATAGTTCTATTAAACATTTAGGATATGAAAATGTATGTAGAACTAGGATAAAAAAATTATTTATTCTTAAATGAACCACTAGCAGACCTATCACAACGTCATTTTTGGGCTCCACCTCAAATTTAGAAAAAACATATACCCTTCCATGCTGCCTTAGGGGTTGTTATCATTGATTGTCTCTAAAACCCCTTAGATTATGGTGTTTTCTCAAATAATTACCTTTTTTACTTGCAATTGAAACACAATACTAAATGGTATGTGTTGATCTGAACCTTTCATTATTATTCATCCATATTGGGATTCTTCAGATCCCTTCATAAATTATTATTATGTGGTCTTTCACCTATACATTTAAAGCATCTCTCAGTTCCCTTTAGATAGTTAATGCGAGGAATCTCCCCACACATTTTGACATAATGGATGTTGATGTTTTTTTCCTCTCTATGATTTATTGATAGATTATATGATATTAAACTCCATATTCCACTTTTTATCACATAGAAAACTAGAACATTGAGATTTTCCAATATCTATCTTGACCATAAGGTAACAACAAAAACTATCCTCATTATTTTCAATGTCTTGAATCACAAATGATTTTCATAAGCTGATCTTTAATACATTAAAAAATAAATCCAATTTTTTTTTCTGTGTTCATGAAAAATATAGAGGTATATTATTAAATACTTGTAATGTTTTCCTTGTGCACTTTGATTGACTCATATTACTTTTTCTTCAATTTTAGGAACTCTCTCTCTATCTTAAGATGAAAATTTTAGTTAAAATATTAATTGGAAAATATTTTATGGAATCCTGTCTAAATAATAGAATTAATTTCATCCTTAAACTCTGTGTTCTGGATCTATGGCCCCCACAGATCATCTTCCCCATCAAAACAATATCCCTCCATAATCTATTTCATTTCCTCAAAGCATTGGAGGACAGTGAATATATTTTCAGTGGTTTTAATCCATTATTCCACAATAATAGTATCATAAGATCCACTAAAGATAGGATGCCATTGTATAAAAATGTATTCAACCACAACATGATATTTATTTGGATAATGGGGTATTACAAATGATTGATGTTTTTTATTCACAACGTGAGCCGGTTGAGCAAGTATGATCACGATGTTATGATCTCCCATTCCCATCAGGTTTGGAATCTTATTAGGGAAGGGATAAAATTTACTATAATATTGGTTGTTCGAATATGTTCTCATTTCTCAATCTAGTAACTATAAAATAAAAATAAAACTGGGGGGTTTGAATACTTAGGTAATGAGAATATAAAAATAAAAATAAAGAAATAGAGGGAATAACTTATAAAGGAATAATATATATTAACTCATGATTCCCTATGTTTTAACCCAGGATATACAAGGTGATATAATTATCCTTAGTGTTCTCAATAATTTTTTCTTTTCCTAATAAACCAAAATAACTACACCATTCATTGAAACCAAATATAGAGACCCATTACTTTTAAACATATTATTACCTGAGTTTTTCCATAATTAGACATTAAATACATATCGTGTATGGAAATGTAAAATGTATTTAGACGATCAAGAAAATAATTAGAAAACCTGAAACTAGAGTAAAAAATATTTTTTTTGATATCTATAATAAGATACAAAATACCTTTGAGCTCCTATAACTGTATATGCTAACATGGGGAATACATAGATAAAATGGATGAGCTAAAAACTATGTAAGGGAATAAACATGGGATTGAATCATAACAAATGATTTAGAAATAATAACAAGATAACATAAAATGAATAACTCATGAATAAACATATGGAAGAATGACATATAAAATAAGGAATAATATGATCATGGTAGCAAAGGATGGTGGAATAAACATATATTATGATATAAACATGAGTCCATGCTGACTACTAAGGCCATATCACACAGTGGGGAGGGTCCCATAATGGATTAGATTTACTGTCAAATCCCGTACATAAAATCTATTAAAAATAAGACGTTTCCCAATTATTTGGTTTGATATAAAGGTGAACCCATCATAGCATGATCATGTGATATAACGTGTTCCATTATCACTATGATGTTATTGTTCCACTAGTTTTATATGAGGTTTTTTATATTTCAATAAAAACATCATATTGAATAATGGGATGTTTATATTATATATTTTTTTCTTTAATGGGAAAATGCATCCACCATGGTTTTCCTAAAAACTATTTTTTTCGAACATTGGTATCTTGGGAATTTCACCTAAGGTTAGTGGCACAATATCTCTTCATAAGTAAATTAGTAGGGATGGGATGTTAAAAGTTGAATCAGTATTGAAAGATATTTCTATCTCTTGGATTGGTTTCATGGTCATATGAAGTTTGAAAAAATGACATGTATAGGTTAAAATGATGAAGTCGACCACATTACATTGAACATCATGTTGAATTAGTGGATTGGGAAAAAATGGCTTGTATGACACTTATTATGTTATAATATCACCATTTTAGGTTTATCCAATGATTATTACATAACATTAATTTGCAATAAGACTTCCCATTAGGAATACATTGTTAATTTTGAGTTTAATGACTTATGAAGATCGTTAAAGAATGGTTGATTTCTAGAAATTGTTATTGTAAATATTTTTTATTATATCGATCATTAATTTTAAATGTCATCATTTATTAGTATGTCATTACTAAATATAGTTTTTCTATATTTATATTGAATTTAACCAAGTAGATGTTATAAGAACCATCTAGAAGAATCTTGGAAGAATATGGTTTCACCAATGATTTTGTAAGACTAGTTAATTTTTCAAATCATTCTTCAAGATTTAGAATTTTTATTGTGGAAATAAAAAATATCAAACTTGATAGGTGGACCACTAGGTTGAGTTTAAAAACTGTAGTCCACCTATATTTAGGGTAGATTCTAAGCAAAACAATTTAGAGATATGACTGAATTAGATGAGATAAATCATTGAATTCCTAGGTAAAACATCTGATCTAAATGTTATGTTGGAAAATATACATTCGATGATCTTTTACACTAAATGTAGAATATATTATTTCAACCTAATGATGAGAAAGACCTTACATCATAGTACATTGAGTAGTTTTTCAATAAAAAATTATATCATCATACATTATGGTTCGAATAAACAATTGATTTGTTCCTCTTGAATCAAGAGAACCTATTTGTTAGTGAGAATATGTATATGTACATGAATTTAGTCCTTTTTTCTATATAAGTAGATGGTAGTGATTCCATAAATGAAAAGTTCTTTGAATATAGGGATTGGTTATATATTCCCACTTAGATAACTACTATGTGTATTACAGACTATACATAGATGTTAAATATAGAAATGATAGGGAAAATAGATATTTATAGAAATAAAATTTGAGGTATTATGTTTATCACTGTGGAAATTGGTGGGAAACCATACTTTGGGAATATTATAAAGTGGGACACCTTCTTCTTATGTGGTAGTTTGTTATTGATTCAGACTACATATAAATTCATTTCCCCCATGAGCCAATATACATACTAGTTGTTTCGAATGATTCTCTGTATCCCATATGAATGGATATTTTATGGTTCCACCTCACACTCTCTATAACTATAATAAAATGGTACATCCTCTGCTTTATTTTCATAGTTCTCCAATGTATGGTGCGATAGAAGCATTTGATATATCTTATATTTTATATTCATCAAGGGGGGTATATAATTAAAAAATATACATCCTCATAACCTTTTAATTTAAGGAGATTCTAAAACACCATGAATTTTTATGTTATACAAGCTTAAAAATTAATCATGGTTCAAGGATGAGATACAAAACCATTTCATTTTACCGATAAGACAATATTGGATTATCAGTTTTGTCCTTAAATGGTATGAGGTATGGTTTTTCTGAACACTACCATTATACAATACTTATTTTATACATGTGCATCCCAATAATTATTAGTTATTGTGTGGTGGATCATATGGGTTTTCATGATGAAATGATGCCATCTGTTTTGAAACAGAAAACACCTCTAGGGAAAATGGAGTTTCAATCATTTAAATGTTAAGTGTTTTTGAAAACAATTGATGGGGATAAATTGATTTGGTATTTCTCTATTCGTGTGATGGATGTATATGGAATAATATTGTGAATGTATTGGTTAACTTAGTTCATGGTCCATATTGATTGTTATTTCAGGAAATTTAGTTTCCCACATTTTATGGCATAAAGAATTTATTTAAATGAGATAGGTATTTGAAGGGAAGAGGAATATGGTGATTGAAATTGGATGTTAGGGCTATATCTTATAAATTGTATGTGGTTCTCTAGAAACTACCAATGAGGCCACAAATAGAGATATTCAAACCCTCACTGACCCCTTTCTTGATGTCTTTAAAAAAATTATCTAGGTTTCCTCCAAGAAAAGAAGTGGAATTTATGATTGATTTCATACCAGGGTCCCATCCTATTTCACTCATATCATATTGTACAGAACCAATAGAATTGATGGAATAGAAATTTGATCTAGAAGATTTTGAATGAAAAGTGTTCATTTTAATGCGCTCATTAACTTGGTAACCATCCATTATTTTTGTAATTAATATGAATATAACTATTTGGATTAGTCTATATTACCATAAGTTCATCCAATTTAATAAAAAAATTGATATCATATTTAAATAAAATAATTGTTGGTTTGATGAACTATCGTTATCTGATTGATTCTCCAAAAATGACTTATAATCAGGATATCACCATATTGTAGTTCAAAAAAAAATATTCCCACCCTAATATTTATTAGTTTTTATAGAAATTTTGAATAATTCATGGTTATATGATTTTCAATTGTGAATTCACTAGTTGTATTTATGAAATTGATTAATTGGATATTTCAAAGGTTTTTTATTCATTTTTAGTGTGTTTCATTGACGATATTTAGGTGTTTTGTAGGAAAATGTTTGTTCACGGAAAACACTTGGATATAATTTTGTATATGTTAAAGGAATATTGCCTTTATTTTAAGACATAAATTTTTGGTTTTTGGATACATAATGTACATTTCGGTGGTTATGGAATTTATGAAAAATATGTTTCATAGTATCCATCATTTATAGATGCTGTTATTTCGTGGAAAAAGATATTTTTTTTGTGATACATAATTTAATTGGTTTAATTGAATACTATAGATGCTTGGTTCATGATTATTCAGGTATTTCCTATCTGATGATAAATTTGATGAGTAATTTTTTTACATTCCAATTGAATGATGAGTGTTAGAAATATTTCCAAGATATTATGGTTCATCTTACATCAACACCAATACATATGTTTTCAGAGGAAAGATGATTATATGTGGTCTATTACTAGGCGTTGTGGTCTGGGTTGGGTTTTCTTCTCATATTGGGGTATCGTTTTGTTTCATATTATCATGAATGTTGTGTGTAAATGATAAAATATAATAAACACATGATTAAGAACTAGATACAACAGTCCATGCCTTAATTACATGAATTATGTGTTTTTGGTGTGAAATTTATGGGGTCCACACAACATATGTTCCTGAAACACTTTTTCTCATAAAGTGATTTGAATTTAAAGAAACATATATGGAAATAATATCTAAATAATTTTTACATTGATTTGATTTATACAATTGGACAATTAATTTTTATAGGTGAATCATTGAGAAGGAAGACCTATAATTATTTGGATACAATGAATTCAAATCAATGGTATCTATTTTTAGTTATAGCTAATATGAATATTGATTTAGTGGTTCAAGGTAATGTTTCTATTTATTTTCGTATTTCTCTTCTTCCAGATTTGGATGATAAGGATAGATATTCATAGAAATATGATCTTGAATGTTTATCCATGAGGGAAAAACACAGTGGTGGTGAGAGAATTTATGGATGGAAGAACGATCTGTAATCAGTGTTTCATTTTAGAAAAGGATTGTGGTTCCTCCAACCAAACATGAACAACTCATTAATTTTTACTCTTATTTGATATGGTAGGTTCATACTAGTATATATAATATATAAAAATCATTGAGGGAAAAAGTTTGGTTGGATGACCAAAATTGTTATGTTATATTATTTTCTTTAATGTTTCGCATCTATCAACGGGTCAAGGTGGGGACCAATAAACAACTTTTATTTCACACTCATTACTGATTCCAAAGTGGAAATGGGATTAGATAACTATAGATATTGTGATAGGCCTACTAAGAGTGATTCAAAACCATTATTCGATATGGTTGAATGTGTACCAACTCAAAAATTCATATCACTTCATCTATATTCAAAAATCCAATAAGGTGGAGGATTTATCCAAATTCTCTAGTTGGGAAGTTATAAAAATGACTGGTGTTTTGGTTTCAATTTTATCTTACCAGGACCTAATTTTTTTATATAATTTTTAAAAATACTAAATGGAAGCCCTTATAATACAATTGAAATTTAGAACAACTTATTATATGGATTGAAATCCAAATGGACGATCCAAATGGTGGACGAAATTATTAGAGAAAGTTTTCTGGATTTTGGGGGCATATATGTGGGTCATATAAAGTAAAGAGATCTCACATAAAATTACAATTATTGGGATTAAATATATGTGAATATTTTTAGATAATTGTATTTCTTTAGATGTCATTTATCACTTTTGGGGTCTAATTATGTGAGAATTAACTTAGAGGACATCGGTTTGGTTAATAAACAATAGAAATTTTTTAGAAGATCAGAAATAGGGTAGAGATTCCATGAATAATTAATAAATTACATACCAATCTTTATTTAGGACCATTATCTTTTGATTTATATCATCATTTTATCTAAATAATATCTAAATTTTTAGTGAATCATTATTTTGGAAAACAAGGAGTGTTATCTCTACTGTAAATTAACCCTTTTGAGATATAGGAATGAGTGAGTGATGTGGATTATCAGATATCATTCCAACCACTGTCCAGGAATATTATATATAATATATCTCAATTTAATAGTTACTAAACTGATCCTTACCATGTGATTAAATGGGTCCATGTTGGACTTGATTGAGATTCAATGTTTATTCATGTGTTGATATGGATTATGGACATGAAAGAGAATCTATTGCATTGTAAAATAATTGGTTTCGAGTGGTTTTTATAGAAATATAGTTATATTTAGGAATAAATGTGTGTGATGTATAAGGAAGCATTACAGTAATCCATGCAAGGTGGGAGGTTCACAGTTTGAACATGGAATCGTTTTTATAAGGTTTTCCAATGTTTATGATTTCTTTTGATTGGTTCCAAGTTCGAACATGGTTAGGTGAAATAGTTAAATATATATAAGAATCCTTGAAAGGTGATACTTGTAATTACATAATAGGTTCATCAACAAAGGATGGTTTATCTAAATCATGATCATATAAGTGGAAATCATGCACATGTAGAGAGATGGAAATGAAAATTTGGACCATGATTTTTCAAATCATGTGGTCCAACTATTTGAGGGTGTGGCCTTGGGACCATAACACTACAGGGTTAGCACATGGTCTTCAAAACTATGTGACCAAACCTGGTGGCTCTTTGTATCATTTCTATTAGTACATGCATAGTAGGTCCACAGTTTGAAAAACCCCGAAATTTAATTGCATGATGGGAAACTAATGAATTTAAAATTATGATTCAATTCCAATTAAGTCTAAAAGACACTATTTTGTCTCTAATTTCCCAAAAGTATCAAATCCCCCTTCACCCTTTTCTTTTTAAAAATTCCATTTTATCTGGAATCCAATTTTTCTCTAATCAATGTGTGTTAAATACTTGGATTCATCAGTGTGTAATTTTTATCCTTTTTCATCATTCCAACCCATAGGACTATCCTTATTCTTATTATCAAATACATAGATATAGTCATTTATGGATAGTTATACGTGTAATGGTGTGAATATTTATGATATATATTTAGATCTATTTAAGGGAAGGAATTGTGATCTTAGTTCTTGATCTTTATAGTGGTGTTCTTCATTTTCACTATATGTTGAGAGGTTGGGGTATTCTCGGTCAACTCCACAGGTTCTTTATGTTAAAAAATTTGTTTTCTTAAAAAAATCTTTATATTTTATATGGTATCACCTTGTGATTTATTGGAAGAATCCATTTTGTTGTCCATATTGGAATTGTGGAAAATGCATAAGACTTTGGGAAACCCCCTTTGTTAATAATTCAAAAATGTTGGTGTTGAATTATTTGAATGTTATTAAATCAAGAAAACGTTTTATGACATTATTTCAAATGATGTATTTGTTTATGTGAAATTTATTGAAATTCCATTTAAAATAATTGGGTTGGAATGTGTTCAAAGTGGGGGTAGTATATCCATATGTGCCTATGTCATGGTTGGATTGATTTTAGTCCAAGAGTACCACAACCAATGGTAAAACCAACCTTGTGTGTATATGGATGGGTGTGTGTTTTTAAAAAAGGGTTAGGTTATTTATGTTTCAAATAATTGGAAATTAAAATATTTATGGATTTCACACACTAACTCTATTATGGATTTATATAAAAAGATTAACTATTTTTAAATAATTTTATATCTATATTTTTTAATGGTTCTCCTCTTACAGACATGTGTGGTGAGATCAACTAGGAATACCTACTAATTTTAAACTCACCCCCTTATTTGAAATATTTTTTCATTTCCATATGTTGTATACCTAAATATAAGAAATGGAAAGGTGTGTTATTTCATATCTGGTGCAATGTGATACTGTGGTCATGGAAGCTGGTGTGGGGGCCTATTTCAGTTGTTATGGGATAATATCATTTTGATGAATTTGATTATTTTCCTATTTTGGGTTTTTATGTTGATATACCACATTTCCTTTTCACTCTGATGGTATTCTTTTGTTGGTTTTATATATTTACTGTACTATTTCCAAACATTATTCACATAAGTGTATGGGATTATTAAATTTTGTATTGCAAGGTTATTTTATATTTATAGGGAATATCCAACCCCAATAATCATAATAACATTTAATTATATTTTGGATATTGGTTTTATTATATAATCACTGATTAATAATATTCAATGGATGTCACATAATAAATAAAGTAAGAAGTTATGGTAAGAATTACACATTTTCCTCAGAAAGCCACGTTAAGCATACACTTTAAACCAATTAGGTTGGACTTTTGATGACAAAATTTCCTATAGGATGTTAGGATAAATGTTGGAAAGTTATAGGTAATATGTTTTTTAGGATACATGGATCATGAAGTTGGTGTAAGAGAAGTCGAGTAGTGTCCTAATAAAATATTGAAGTGGGGAACCCTTGGAATTATATAAAGTGTTAAATTTATTGAAACAAATATTCAAGTCCCAGGGAAAAATAGATATATTTCAATCACACGGTCATGATAAATAGAAATAACATAATTAAATAAAATTTAGACATTTTTATGTTATTTTATAAACCATATATCTTATTTTAACATCATGTCATTGATTTTAACATTTACTACTATGACAATGGGTCTTACTCTTTAGGAGTGTAGAATGTTATAATAAAATGGAAAGTGACCAATAAGTATACAATATTTGATATTACCAACCCAATTACATCAACTTATATGATGATTAATTTTTTTAATCTAAATTATTTACTAAAATGTAATTTAATATAAAAGACCAGTAAATCCATGTTCGGGACAATTAATAGAAATGAATTTGTAAAAAGTTCAATTAAATTATTTAGTTCAAATATAAGCTTTTAACAAATGACTAGTAATGTATATTAATCTATAAAATTCATTTATCACTATAAATATCCAAAAGTTATAATTCGTTGTTCCAATTTATAATTATTTACATAATTTTTTCTACTATTGGCACATGCTCTACTTCGGTTTTGCGCAGACATTTAGGGTAATTATCGTATAAATAAAAATTAATATAAATTACCCAAACAAAAAATATTTTTCATATTAAAATTATTTATTTATAACCATTCATGACATGAATTAATCATTTGAAATAAAATTATATATATTAAAATCATGAAAATGACATTTTTGGATTATTTTTACTTAAATTAATAAAAAGGTCATTATCAAAGAAAAATGGAACCAAAATTATATATTTTGAAATTTTTGAAGGGGAAGGTCGAATGAAAGTAATATAATATATTAAAGGGACGTCTTAGGTTGATTTTAAACCATTCTCACAATACTTTTAAGCTTATTTAATAAAATATATCCTTTATTATGGTGATAAATATTTTCCAAGGTAACTATTAATTATGATCAATAATAAATTTGACATATTTACCAAAATATAAATTTATTAATCAATATATTGAACAATTTTTTGAAAATATTTTTCCTATAAGTGTTAGATTTTACTTTTAAAATTAACTTCCAAAATGTGAAGAAAAATGGTTTTTCTATAAAATGCGTTTTTCAGTATAAAAATATTTTCATATCCTAATGTTGAAGCTCCTTTCGTCACAGAATCTAAAGTTCGGAAAAGGGAATATCTGAGCTCAAAGTGATTAATCCTTTGAAGAAACATAAAAAATCGACAAAGTGATACAAAAGGAGAACATTGCCCATGTATCGCGCAAGTTCCCTCTTGGTCGCGCAAGTACACTTGCGCGCCGCCTCAATACTTGCGCGACTCCTCATGTTCGTGCAAGGGACTTGCGCGACAAATGTGGTAACCGCCTGGTAACCGCCCAGTAACCGCCCGGGGTCTTCTTTTGCCTATAAATAGACCCTGTGGGCCCCCCATTCAAGAGGATCTTTTTCCAGAAACTCGGATCGAAGCTCCCGACGCCCAAGTCTCTTCTCAAAGCTTCCGGAACACTTCTAAGGTAATTTCTTACCTAGAACGGAAGATCTAAAGAGAAAAAGGAAGACCCAAGTGTTGAAACTTAACAAACACTTGCGCGCCTACTTAATTCCTTCAATATAACTTGCGCGTCACTCTTCTGGAAGAACCTCAAGAGGATGGTAAAGGGTTTAATAAAGAGTCGCTCAAGCCTTTCAATACTGGTTGAAAATCGCGCAAGTACCCCTCATGTCGCGCAAGTATACTTGCGCGACCAATACTTGCGCGCCGCCGCAGGACTTGAGCGCCTTTCAAGACTTGCGCGCCCCTATCTTTTTGGGTGCCCATCTTGCCCATTTTTACCCCTCTTAAGCCATTTCACCCTTCCTATTCAAGATTCAATCTTCAAGATACTCTTCAAAGCCATTTATGGCATGATTTCTTGATTTGACATCCTTATCTGAAAGGAATTCTGTGAAATATCTCTCAAAACCTAGTGATTTAAACATCTTTATGTCACCAAAGATTGAGAGTTCATTCATTCAACCTCATCCTTTAAAATGAGAGAATCTTAACCTGGGTCTCCTTTTCAGGAATAATCCCCAGTTATAAAACCTTTGATCTGGGCATCTTTCTTAAGAATAAGCCCCAATCATGTCCTTTAATCTTGGGCATCCTCCTCAGGAGTAAGCCCCAAACCTTAATCCCTAACCTGGGTCTCCTTTTCGGGAATAAGACTCAGTCATAACCTTGGGCTTCCTTTTCAGGAGTAAGCCCCAAGTCCCTTAACCTAGGCTTCCTTCTCAGGAATAAGTCCTAGTCATAAATCATGGGCATCCTTCTTAGGAGTAAGCCCCAAGTCTCTTAAAATTTCTCTTAACCAGTCATAAATTACCTTTGATTTGGGTTTCCTTTTCAGGAATAAAACCCAATCATAAGTCCCCTCCTAACTTGGGCATCCTCCTTAGGATTAAGCCCCAAGATTAGAGTATTCAAATCTCCATGAAGCACATATAACTTTGTGGACCCTGTTCATGGATTTTCTCCCTAAAAGTAAATCCTAAACCTTCATCTATCTGGGCAGTCATCCATACATAAGCCCCAAACAAATTCTTATGATTGCATCTTTCATGGAACAATTGTCTAAATTTTACCAATACCTCTTGTTTCTCACACCGAGCATGACTCACGTGAGCTTAGAGTGTAAAAGTAATTATGACACTCATCTTTGAGCCATCAATCATAAACATCATACCCCATTCCTCGAACTACGTGGGTTCTGATTCCTTTTTCAAAACAAAGGATACGTAGGTAGCCCATTTATGGGTTCGATCCCAACATTGAAATAATCTATGTCCTTCTGAATGACGATAAACTTCAAGTGCCCCACTGAGTGGCTTTAAAACCAGCCTGGTCATCAAAATGACCAAGAGACTTTTATATAAATGTTTTGAAGGATACCATTGACCAAGAATCTCTAAACAAATATAGATGATTCTATATTGATGAAGAACCTCGAATACATATAAAAGATTCTCTAAATTTCTTGCATATTTAATCATTGATTGTTAAAACTAAAGGAAAGATCATTTTATACTTGGTAATGTAATAAGGATTCACGAACTTAACTTAAATCTATAAAGAGAGTCCCGGAGTAGACAATAATTCCCCTCAAAAAGGTGTGATGAGTCCGACCTCCCATCCTCTCGACCAATGCAAATTCCTAAGCCTCATTAGCCCACAAGCTAATGAGCGCCTGCCTTTGGAAAGTAGGTCCAAACGGATGTGGAATCATTGGATGTTTCCGGTTCTACGAACAAACCCGTTAGAAACCGATCGGAATGTTTGAATCTCCCATCCAGGAGGTCATCCCCGGATTCCGCGCGAAACAAAAAATGGTGAACCCGACGTGAATCCTTAACCAAGTTAAAGTGATGTTCTTCTTATCTGTTAGGCCCCTTGGGCCAACAAGGCAATCATTGACATATGATCATCCAAAAGATGCAGTAGCCGGATTCATCTTGATTATGTCTGTTACATGGAACATGCACTCTTTTTTCAAGATCTTCTACAAAAATGGCTTTCCTTAAATTCACCTCTGTGAATACTGCTGCTGGGAACACCTCTACTGTGAGGTCTGCTGCTGTGAAAACCAATGCTGCTACTCCTGCTGGAACGTCATCCGCTCTGAGGATGACATCACCAACTCAGCGTCTTCAACGCTGTGTTTCTAATGCACTGGTTAAGGAGTACCGTCGCAACGGTACTATCCCAACTCTGGAGGCCGCTCGTCAAGCCCTCCAAGTTAACAATTCTACCTGGTCGTCCGGACAACGGCGACCAGCAATCAAGAAGCAGACGGTGCTGACTACCGTCTCCAACCGTTTCGGGTCGTTATCCCCGGAACGCAATTTCCATTCACTCCCTTACTCCGAGGAAGTGAATGAGCAGGTCCCGCAGGACCTTAATTCAAAAAGATAGGAGTCCTTCTCAAGGGCTCCCATCAACAATCGCCGCCAGACTCGTGCGGTAGTGCACCCTCAACATGATGAGGGTACCGACTCCAGGCATTCAGCTCAGGTTCCTCGAACCCGAGCAGGCAAGATGAACCGCCAGAGACGGAATCCGGTTAACAATAGGCAGGTTGTCATCCCTGCCATCTCCGGAGAAGTCCACCAACCTAACTTGGTGGCAAATAACGAGCAGGCATACACACCTGTTCGTTTTAATCCCGCTGTCCAGCAGACTCGTCTGGCAGCATCAAGCCGATCCCGCCAGGCAATTCCGGCGGAGTACCATAGGCAGGAACATACACCTGCTTATACATCAGTAGTTAGTCAGCAGGCTCGTCTGACTACATATGATGGATCTCGTCAACCGCGTTTGGCGAAGTGTAATCAGCAAGCACATACACCTGCTAATACTAATCAAGCCTACCAACAGTCTCGCTTGGTAGCGCACGGAGAAGTCAGTCGGAAAGCCCCGACGACAAACAGGAGGCAGACTAAACTCTCTGCCTCCACACTTGAGTACTGTCAGGATTCACTGACAGGAAAAGGAGGACAGGAGCAGGCACATACACCTACTCTAAGCCCGGAATGGACGTATATCCCTGTTCCGGCGGCTGAAGTCACCAAACATATTTTGTCAATGGTGAAAGAGAAGAAGAAAATTCCTGCTCATATTCTGGATGCTTGCCAGGATATCATAACAGCTTCAGCATCATCTCAGGGACAGACACATAAATCTATCCCTAGCAGTGGAGTGACACATCAACAATTCACTCCGGAACAGACACACACATCTGTTCCAGTCCAAGAGGGTTGTGGGGCCTACTCCCCCATATCATATGGACAACCAAGTCAGGCACATACACCTGATTTGAGCGATGATCGTCAGCCTAACCTGACCATCTTTCCTGATCAGGCACATACACCTGCTCAGAGCAATCACTTTCGTCATCAAGTGGTTTCTAAAGCGAGTAAGAAGGCATCTAAGAAAAAGATCTGCCCAGCACAGTCAGGAGATCAAAGGCCAATCTGCAACAAGGCCTTGCTCAATGCTGGAGTTCTTGAAGCCCTCAGACATTTATCTGTCGAAATTCAAGATTCTACTCCCTCAGTTCCCAATAACAGGAACATTAATCCCGAAGGTCTTCAACAGACACTTCCTCATGAAGACTTGCTTCATGAAAATTCGGTCAATCTTGAAGTTTCTTCTTCAGATGAGAACCACAGGAACCCTCTGTGTGGTCAGAAGGCCAAGGAGCAAGAGATTTCATCTTTTGCTGTAACCCATCATGATTGTCCTCCTCATGGTGATGAACATCGCTGCGAAAGTCCTCTCCGCAGTAGTGATTCACGTTGTCTCGAAAATTCTTCAGAAGGCAATGTAGTGACGAGAAAGCCCTCCTATCTCGAGGAAATTGCAAACATAAAACCAGTCATGTCTGAAGTTTTACTATCGGCAGGTGAAACTCTTTCTCCATCAGAAGATATCTTGGGGTTCAGGTTATTCTCCGAACCTTCCCTGGGTCATTCATCTTCCAGCATGAATAGTGATTCCTCTACCAATCTTGTTGAATCCGATGAAGCAACAAGGAAACACCAACTCTGGTCCAAACAGGTAGAAGAATCTTCATTTAATGATAAAGAGGAAATGTTGAACATGAGGAAAAAACTAGCAAAAGGTGAAGTACCAGTCATGTTTTGGCCTTTGGCTGATTCACAGTATGACATTCCAAAGATGTTGACGGATGATGGAATCCATGATATTCGTCTTAACATATGGAAAACTCTTTGTCAATTAAAGAAGAAGGTATTATCTTACGATGAATATGAAAGTCATCTTAAGATAATAGAAGGGTTACAACGCCAGATTGATTTGGCATCTCTATCAGTCTCTCGGTATCCGAAGGCTGAAAAACAACAGAGAACCCTTCAACGTTCATGCCTTGGCGCACTAAGAAGATTGCGTCAGTTAATTTCCAATTCTCCATCTAATGTTCATATCAGAGGATGGGGTGTTCACGGAGCACTACATTTCACAGTGCTTTCCGGTCAGCAAAGCCCGCCGAAAATGGTCTCATGCAATGTTATTGCCCATGGCCGGCCACAGTCAATGGGCTTTGTTCATAATCAAAAGTTTGCTCGAGAGCAAGCTTCAACTAGTTTCTCTCAAAATCAAGTATATAGAGAACAGGTTGTTGAATTGCTCCTACATCAAGCAGGCGAGAATATTGCGCAAGCCTCTCATCTGGAGCAAACACGTCATCAAATGACAGAAGTTTCGGAAATCATCCAACAGTCTGTTGAACCAGGTGATAAAAGTGGATACAGGTTAATGCATCTAGCTAATTTCCGAACTAAGATTCACAAGATCAAGAGAGATTTTAAAAAGATCTCAGACATAGCATGTCAAGAGACACCCCAGCTTGCCAGACTGGGGACTTCTCTAACCCAACCCTCAGAATCAACGAATGGGATTCGAGGAGTTGAGCGGAAGCAACAGGAACACCCCCAGTCCACCGGACTGGGGACTTTTTCAAATCTTCAATCCCTCCCTCAGAGAAAGTCAATATTCTCTTGATTAGGGAATAAGCCTCAAGAGGAACGAAGATCCAAGATGTCAGGAGATTCTCTCCAAGTGACGGTTCTCCAAGAAATTCGTGAGGGATCAAGTCAACGGAATGCCATGTCTTATCATGGACATAGAAGGAGAAAATATCACAAGAATGCTGATAGAAAAGATTTCATGCAATATGCATCCATTAATGTCATCACTGCCATTGCTGCTGATTCACCAGATGAGGCTCAATCAGAGGGATCAGACGAAGAGGTTCCTGCTCAAGAAGTCGCGCACACAGACCTAAATGAAGAAGGTGTGCGCACACGTAATCAAAGGCTTACCCAAAATCTGGGTATTCCTTCAAGTAACCCACTTCCCCCTCTCCGAAAAGGATCCAATAAGGGGAAAGGAAAGAATCAGGTTACTTCTCACCCTTCCTCTGAAGGAGGTCAATCGCTCTCATTAGAGCAAAGGTTTGCACAACAGGAGGAAGAAATGAAAGAATTAAGAAGGTTGAATGCAGAACTACTTCAGAGTAGTCTTCTTCTTAAGAATGCTGAAGTCCGACAGCCGAAGGAATTTGTTGTAACTACTGAGATGGATCAGGAATATCCTCCTTTATCAGTACACCCACAGAGGTCTAATCCTACGGGTCAAACGCAACAACGGTTGGTAGCACTACCATTAATTGCAGCACCAACCTCCACGGCTGTCCAAGATCCATTCATTGCACCTACCCAAAACCAAGTTCAACCTGACGTTTCTCAAAAGTTAATAACTACTATTGAGTCATTAACAGCTCGGTTAGAAACTATGGAAGGGAAACGGGCGCAAGTTCAACCTGAAAAAAAAGTTTACCCTGAATGGGTAGATTCAATTTCTCCTCCATCCAGTTTTGGAAACCCTATTTTCCCTACTTTCAATGGATCAGGCGACCCTGAACATCATTTGACGCATTACGTGTCTTGTTGTGATCCTATGATGGGAACTCCAGAGCAACAAGAAGAAGTGAAACTCAGATGCTTCGTGCGAACCTTGCAAGGACCAGCTTTTGTCTGGTATACAAGCTTGCAATCCCGGTTAGTCATCGGATGGGAGGATCTTCGTCAAAAATTCCTTCTTCAGTTTTTCTCAACTTTGCCAAAAACGACAGTTTTCAATTTTACAAACGGCAAGCAAAGGGAGAATGAAAGAGTCTCTAATTTCATTGCTCGTTGGAAGGGATTAACGTATTCCTTGAGTTTATCACTCCCTCAGGAGGAATTGTTGCCAATCTGTGTGGCAAATTTGCGTGACAAATTACGCACGCCATTGATCCCTGTGAAATACACAGGAGGGTTTCAAGACCTTACTTCAATCGCTCAACAGATTGAAGATTCCTTTATACAGGCTAAGGTTAAATCTCGTGTAATTCCATCAGCTCCAGGAAGAAGAATGGGTAAAGAAGAAACTGCTACAGTTATGCTTAAACAGGCACCTGTACCTATTTCTACTTCAAAACCTTCATCTTCTCGAAGGGCTCCACCTCCTGAATGCCAACAACAAAGGCTGTTTCGTCCAAATGATCAAAAAGATCAACGGCGAAAACAATTTGAGGATATGAAGATTAAAACATACTCTTTCCGAAGTGAGCAAGTTCCTGGTTACTTCATTTCAGCTCTGGAAAATAATTTGGTTCAATTACCAGTGCCGAAGAGACCAAACAAGGAAGGAGATGAAGACCGTCCTAATTATTGTCCCTTTCATCAAATGTTGGGACATCCCATCCAGGAGTGTTTTGTCTTTAAAGACCTCCTACAAAAGATGGTCGACTTGGGACAAGTCAAATTGAAGGGTTCTTCAGCTCATGTAGCGTGTATTACCGCTACAGATCCAGAGGAAGGAGGCGAGTGGCAGGAAGTCAAAAGCAAAACTGCGAAAAAATATGATGATTGGATGGTCAGAAAGACAATCAATCGGACCCATTCCATTTTGCGAACACAATTGAAGAAGCCAATTGTGTCTCCTACAAAAGCTGCAGTAAAGCCTCCATCAAAAGACAAATCCTCAAAAGGGCAGCGCAATTCAAAGAAGAAAGAGGAATCAGGAGAAGATGAGTATGTATCAAAGCCAAAATTGTCTTTGACTCTGGCAGATTTCATGCCATCTACTTCAAAGCCACGGGCACCGTCCCACCAAACGGCACAGCCTAAACAGGCTAACCAGGCAGAGTCTTTATCAGACGAAGAGTTAATCTTTGGTTATGTTAATATGATTCAATTAACAGATTCATATTCCAGTCTTGATGAGCCTGAATTCCCTGTATCAAATAAGGGAACCCGAGGAAGTTCTAGAGGTTCAGGATATAGGGGAAGACGTGGATCTTTCCGAAGCCACTACTTTAATTCTACCCCTTCTAGCACTGTATATGAAGCAGAAACTCGTGGTAGAGCCTTTCAGCGAGCTCAAAAAGAACAAGCAAGTTCTTCTGCCAATGGCCAACTCAGCTTCGGCACAGTTATTTTGGAAGACCGATTAAAGGTTCCATCTTCTTTATCTCATCAAGCAAATGGATCTAATCAGTCTAATTTTCCAAAACCAAGGATGTTTCCAACTTCAATACAAGATGCATCAGCTTCCAAAGCATCTGCTTCCAAGGTACCTGCTAAACCGCATATTCCCATTGGGAAACGCAGCCCTCTAGATCAAAAGTATGATATATTGAAACACTTCGCCCATGTACCAGCCAAATTATCAATTTTGGATGCTTTGAATCTATCAAAAGATCTTCGGGAAGCACTCATCGAAGCTTTGTCAAGTCCTCAAGAGTTTGAAGCTGAAATTGCTGCAGCTGAAATTTATCACATAGAGAATAATCCTGCAGAATGCCATGCAGTGATATCTTTTACTGATAAAGATGAAGATGATGTTGTGCATGGGCACATAAAACCTTTGTAACTATCTGGAAAAGTCAATGGTAAAGATGTTCGAAGAGCTTTTATTGACAATGGTTCAGGAGTCAACCTCATGCCCATTCGCACACTTCGTCGATTGGGCCTCACGGAATCTGATTTATCTCCTTCTACCATGATGTTGCAAGGATATGATAAAAATGAACAAGAACCGCTGGGAGAAGTTACGCTCAGAACTCAGTTTGGAGATCTTGTTTCCAATTCAGATTTCATGATTGTTGATCAAGACTCAGCTTTCAATATCTTTCTTGGAAGACCCTGGTTACATCAGCATGCAGCTATTCCGTCATCATACCATCAATGTCTCAAATACTGTTTCGATGGTCAAGTTGGAACATTGTATGGTGATAAGGCCCCTTTCAAGACATGTGAGTCTCAATACATTGAGGCGGAATTTTATCACATGAAGAGAAGAGAAAAATCTTCAATGAAGGAAATTACCAAAGTTAATGCTCCATATGGTTTGGAAAAAATTCCAATAAATCCATTTTCACATGTGAGTACAGATTATGTGTTACCTATCAGTCAAATTGACAAAATAGGCCCAAATCAAAATACTCTTATGGAAAGATCCATAATGTCAATTACGGCAATCGAGCCAGACAACATGGGAGAAATTGGTAACTTACCAAGCAGTGATGAAGGCATAAGTGGTGACGTTTTCATTTCTTCTGCTGAAATCCAACAAGTCCATACTTCGCTAATCAGGCCAGAAGAAGTTATAGCAACACCAGAGGTGAATATTGATGTCGATTCTCAATCCATCATCTCCTCTTTGATTCCCAAAGAAGACCCTTTTTCATCAATAGGGTCGGAAATGGAAGCTTCTTCTTCAAAATGTGAAAATTTTGACATCTCTTATGATCATGAGAATTTCGTTTTTTCATCTACTTTGCAAGTAGAAACAGAAGAAATAACACATGATGAAGAGGAAGAGAAAGATCTTAGAGATGCTCCTCCAGCATTTGAAGAGGGTATCTCTACCACTGTGGATGAACTCAGAGAAGTAAATCTGGGTACAGAGAAAGATCCACGCCCCACTTTAATTAGTGCGGCCATGAACCTTGAAGAACAAGAGATGTATATTTCTTTTCTAAAGCAAAATAAAGATATTTTTGCTTGGAATTATACAGAGATGCCTGGCCTTGACCCTGATGTTGCCACCCATCATTTGGGTTTGCCAAAAGAACATCGAGGATTCAAGCAAGCTGCGAGAAGAACACACCCAACCTATGCTTCCAAAATCGAGGCTGAAGTGGATAAGCTTATCAAAGCTAACTTCGTCAGAGAAGTTCAGTATCCCAAATGGTTGGCTAATATTGTCCCAGTAAAGAAAAATAATGGACAAATTAGGGTTTGCATCGATTTCAGAGATCTTAATCGGTATTGTCCCAAAGATGATTTTCCAGTTCCGATTACAGAACTCTTAATTGATGCGACGGCTGGCTATGAAGTACATTCTTTCATGGATGGATATTCTGGATATAATCAGATCCGAATGGTCCCAGAAGATGAGGAATATACAGCCTTCAGAGCTCCTCAAGGTGTGTTTTGTTACCGGGTGATGCCCTTTGGTTTAAAGAATGCAGGTGCAACATATCAACGCGCCATGCATCGTATCTTCAAACCTTTTCTAGGGAAATTTGTTGAATTCTATGTAGATGATTTGGTGGTTAAATCCAAACAACGTTTTAATCACTTGGCTGATTTGGAAATCATATTCCACAAGCTTCGACAACATAATTTGAAGATGAACCCCTTAAAATGTGCTTTTGGGGTAACCTCAGGAAAATTCCTCGGCTTTGTTGTACGCCATCGTGGTATTGAAGTCGATCCTGAGAAGACCAAATCAATCCTTGGTATGTCACCTCCTCAGAATTTGAAATAATTAAGAGGACTTCAAGGACACTTAGCCTATATTCGGCGTTTCATCGCCAATTTGGCAGGCAAAAGTTTACCTTTTACCAAATTATTGAAGAAAGGAGTCACTTACCAGTGGACTGAAGAATGTCAAGAAGCATTTGATGTTCTCAAGAAATACCTCTTGAGTCCACCAGTACTCATGCCACCTGTTGAGGGTAGGCCTCTTATCCTCTATGTGACAGCTTTAGAGCGATCATTGGGTGCCTTTCTCGCTCAAAAGAATGATGCTGGGAATGAAAATAGTCTCTACTATCTTAGTAGAACTATGCTTGAAGCAGAAACCCGGTATTCGAGTATTGAAAAATGCTGCCTAGCATTAATCTTTGCAGTTCAGAAACTGAGACACTACCTGCAACATCACGAGGTCCAATTGGTATCTCGTAATAATCCACTCAAATTCATCCTTAGTCGTCCAATGCTTACAGGACGTCTGGCAAGGTGGGCGGTTATTTTACAGCAGTTCGACATCCAGTATGTGTCTCAAAAGGCAATGAAGGGCCAAGCTCTGGCTGATTTCCTGGCTGAACACCCTTCAGTGGAAGACACGTATTCAGATATCGAACTCCCTGATGAGGAAGTTTTTTCTATTCAAGAGAGTCCTCAAACATGGGAAATGTATTTTGATGGTGCTTCTAGAAGTCCAACAGGGAAGAAAATGGAAAATCCTAAATTCAACAAAGTTGGTTTAGGAATTGTGCTCATTTCTCCAGATAAGGCAGTGTTACCTTATTCCTTTTTGTTGTGGGAAGGTGGTACCAATAATGAAGCTGAATACCAAGCTCTCATTGCAGGCTTGGAGTTAGCACTTCAAGAACAAGTGAATCACTTAAAGGTGAAAGGTGATTCAGACCTAGTAATCAAACAAGTCAATGGGGATTATGCCATCAGAAAAGAAGAATTAATCCCTTTGTATGATTACGTCAGAGAGTTAATGTCGGAATTCCCTTCAGAACCGACATTTTCTTATGTCCCAAGATCACAAAATGCTCAAGATGATGCACTGGCTAATATAGCCACAGCTTTAGCAGATCCAAATCGGGACGAGACAACCATCTGTATTGCCCACCGTCGTGCAATTTCACCTTATGTTCAAGTTAGAACAGAGGAAATTAATGAAATTAGTCCCATTCCTGAACCATATGGTCATACTACAGGATGGATGTCACCTATCAGGGAATACCTTCAAAATTGAACACTTCCACCTGATAGAGCCGAGAGAGAACAAATTCGACGACGTGTGGTCAATTTTACTCTTTATGATGGTCCAAACCACCTCGAGATAATTCTCTACAAACGTGGTTTTGATGGAGTTCTCTTCAGATGTATTGATGGTGAAGAGACAATGGCTGTCATAAAAGAAGTGCATGCAGGAGTCTGTGGTAACCACCAGTCTGGACATAGATTGTCTGATCAAATTCGAAGGCTTGGATACTTCTGGCCTTCAATGATACAAGATTGTGTTAATTTCACAAAGAAGTGTCATTCATGCCAAGTATATGCCAATTTCATTCATCAACCTACAGAGTTGCTTCATACAGCTAAATACTCATGGCCATTTTCCACATGGGGAAGGGATGTGGTGGGACCTTACCCTTCAGCTACGGCCAAGAAGTTTAAGTACATTCTTACTGCTACAGATTTCTTTTCCAAATGGGCAGAGGAAGTACCTCTCAAAGAAGTCAGTTCTAAATGCATTGTTAGCTTCATCAAGTCTAACATCATTACTAGATTTGGTGTCCCTCATACCATATTGACAGACAACGGCACCAACTTCTGTTCTTCTGAGGTAAAGAGATTGTATCAAGAATACAACATTAAGTCCAACCATTCATCTCGATATCATGCAGCGGCTAATGGCCAGATAGAGGCCTTCAACAAGACTCTTTCAAATATACTGCAAAAGATGGTGGATAAAGATAAGAGGTCATGGCCTGATAAACTCTATCATGCTTTATGGGCTTATCGGACTACCACTCGCAATGCAACGCGGTCTACTCCATATTCATTGGTATATGGAACAGAAGCAGTCTTGCCAATTGAAGTTCAATTGCCCTCACTCAGAATAGCCATTTGTGATCAGTTATCAACAGATGAGCAATCCCAAAAGCGGTTGAATGAATTGGAACAGTTAGATGAGAAAAGATTGTGCACTTTGCACCACTTGGAAATCTATCAGAATCAGATAGCACAAGCTTTTAACAAAAAAGTTCGTCTTCGTTCATTCATTCAGGGAGAATTGGTATTGGTTCTCAGAACACCAATGATACCAGGAAAGAAGCCTCCCAAGCTTGAACCAAAATGGGAAGGACCTTATTCAATACATAAGGTCTACTCCAATGGAGCGTATTCTCTAATCTCAATGGATGGAGAACACATCACGACTCCAACTAATGCCAGATTTCTGAAGAAGTATTTTGTATAAACACAAAATATTGTTCCCAGAACCAAGACTCTTACATCTGGTTCATACAGCAATGGTCCAGTATGACCTTAAACTACAACTTGGTCCAGTATGACCTTAAACTACAACTTGGTCCAGTATGACCTTAAACTACAACTTGGTCCAGTATGCCCTTAAACTAAAACTTGGTCCAGTATGACCTTAAACTACAACTTGGTCCAGTATGACCTTAAACTACAACTTCGTCCAACATGACGTTAAACTGTGTCAGTTCCCTTATCGTCCAACATGACGTTAAACTGTCACATTGGTTACTAATATGTCCTACATGACACTAAACTGTATATGTCCGAGATGACATTAAACTATATTGTGTCCTAGCAACATGACATTAAACTGTGTGGCACTTTCATCGTCCAGCATGACATTAAACTGTAAAAAATCCCAAGAACTGATATCCTCATATTGGTTCACCTTAGTCCTAGCTACATGACTTTAAACTGTACATCACCAGTTCGTCCTTGCTATATGACGTTAAACTATACAGCAATGGTCCCGTATGACTTTAAACTGCATCATCCCTGGTCCATGTATATGACCATAAACTATTTGCAAATATGTCCATCAAGACGTTAAACTGTGACGTCCTAACTACATGACGCTAAACTGTATAAAAGTCCCTCACGTCCGAAAAGACGTTAAACTATATAATCATCAAAAGTCCAGCATGACATTAAAACTGCACAATCCCCCTTTCGTCCAATATGACGTTAAACTGTATTGTCCCCATCGTCCTAACTACATGACGCTAAACTGTACAGAAAGTCCTTGATATGTCCTACATGACATTAAACTGTACATCGTTAAGGTTGTTATTACCTCTTGTTTCTCACACCGAGTATGACTCACGTGAGCTTAGAGCGAACATCAACCATAACACTCCCTTTGGGCCACTAACCATGTGTAAGTCCCAACAACATTTTTTTAGATCATTGTCCACAAGAACAACTTGATCATTAATTCATTCTTTAATTGAACTAAACAGACTTTGATCCTTGCCCTCCAGGCTGGGTATGTAGGCAAACTCCCAAAGGTTCAAGCCCAAAAACAATCTCTTCACATTGGTTCACCACCATCTCATATGATGATGATTTATGAAACCACCCCTGGAATCAATATCTTTACATTGATTCACTTTCGTCCTTGTTATATGACGTTAAACTATACAACACTTTTGTCCGGTACGACAATAAACTACAATATTCTTTGATTTCCTCATTTGAGAAGGAACCATTATTAACATTGATTCTTTTTTCAATCATGGTTTTCATTTTTTCAAAAGACTACGTACATACATGGTAATGCCTAAACTTTTTATCTTAGGTTAAAACCATCATTGCACTAAAGTCCCCTTTCACCCTTCACATGTACGAACCAAATTTGTACAAAGGGTAGCTCTAGAACTACGTGGACTTGATTCCCATCCTTATGGGATACGTAGGAACATTCGAGTGTCCCTCGAATCCAGTCCCAAGTCTTTTGGGCCTAACCCCAAATTTCACTTTCAGTCCCTTGGCTGAAAAGTCCTCATGAAGACACACACTGTGTATTCATTATTATGGTCCGAATTCTATGACCCTAAACTAAGATTACTCATACTTTCATCCTGCACGACGTTAAACTACATTTCAAGAACTACGTATGGCTTGATTCTCATTCTTATGAGATACGTAGTGAAGTCCAAGTTTCAATTCAGGACCCAGCCACAACATGATTATGGTTTTCATTGACCTATGTATCTCTATATACATTGGAAAATACCCATCTTTATGTATTATAATCCTAACCTTAAATATTTTCATATCTTCATAACCCTTTTCATGACTTATAGTCACAAAAATGTCAAACTTCTGAGAATTCTTTTGCCTGACTATGCAGCACGTGCCCATAGGTGGCCTTGCATAAACAGTCCACATAACAGACTTGTCAGCCAAGAGATGCTATTTATTTGACCATGCAGCCAATGCCCATAGGTGGCCCTGCATGTTTTCAACCCCCTAACGGGTTTGTTAAATAATAGTAACTTCATTCTTGGGAAGAATGCCTCTTTTGTCCTTATTTGTCTTAAACGACAGTATGTAGGGATCCGCAAAAATAGCCATCCTTAACGTATTTGTCCCATATCCTTTTTCATGATCTGAAAGTATTCAAGTCTATGGTTTATTCTTCTTCCCTACGTTTGGGTCAGACCTTCATAGGAGTGATATTCATCCAGTTCTTCGATATTCTTGTTTCGAAATATCTTCTCTATATTCAAGTACCTCTTTCCATACAACAAACTCTATGATTTAGAAAATTTGAATCTCCATAAACTTTCACTAGCTTTTAGCACTAGGAAAGTAAATTTCTGGGAGTTCTTTTGCCTGACTATGCAGCACGTGCCCATAGGTGGCCTTGCATAAACAGTCCACATAACAGACTTGTCAGCCAAAAGATGCTATTTTATTTGACTATGCAGCCAATGCCCATAGGTGGCCCTGCATATTTCAACCCCATAACGGGTTTTGTTAAATAATAGTAACTTCATTCTTGGAAACTACTTCTTCTAATGCCTTTTATCTCTTTTTCATATCATTCCTCAGATTCAAATATTTTTAAGCCATAGTTTACGTTTTTTCCCTCATAGTTGAGTATGGTAATATGTTTTCAGATAAATTGTCAAGGAATTGAATCCGTTTTTTCTTTTTAATCCATTTCCGGTCAAAGCTATTTCGACCTTAAACATTAGCCCCTTTATGTCCGGCTTGCATGACTTTAAACTGCCCACACAAAAGACAAAGGAACTCTGAATAAAAGTCAAGTTCCAGCTCACTAAATATACATTTTTTGTATGATTTAGGTAATATTGAGCAGTTAAAAGGTTCAAAGTTTGTAGGGTTATTTGTAATAATCTTAGTAAAAATCAAACTATGCTTACTAAGCCCATTGGCTTAAGTAAATTTGAAGCAGGTAATGGAAGAATGCAAGTACAAATGATTGAAGACAAAAGTGTTTTCATTGATACACAAGAGTTAGAAGGACATCCACAGATTGGAATCTCTTCTCTTTTTTCAAGAATTACAGAAGATTGTCAACATAAGTCTTCATTTGATGTATAGCATCCTGAGCCTTATCAACAGTTACTTGAAGCTCGTGCACTTGACCAGCTTCACTCTTCTCAGCTTGCTGAAATGCCTTCTTAGCATCTGCAATGGCTTTCATGCCATTCATATGAGTTTCATCCAATGATTTATTAAGCTGATCAAGTTCCCCAGTAACAGCATCTAACTGTTGCTGGAGTTGCACCTACTGGACGACCTTTTCTTTTATTTTTTTCTTCAGATCCTTCATCTTGACAGCATAATCAGCTTCAGCCTGGTATATCGCAGCCTCAAATTCGCCTATGTTGACTGACAATTTCACTCTGGTCAAATCTTCGCGACTTGTCTGCATTTGCTCCCTCCTGAAAATAATCTGTTTCACCGCAGCATGGATCTTTTCATACCCAAAACCACCGAGTCCCATTATAACAAATTGGGATGACAATCGGGAAATTTTTTATGGTAGCTCTTCTAAAGGCACCCCCGATATGATGTTCCATATGTTGTTCCATGCCTTACGTCATGAAAAGCTGAACGCTTTGAGCATCTCTGGATCTGATTCAACATCTTCGTCAGAAGGGGGTATGTAATCTGGAATTAACATGCTTAAGGAAGTGCCTCGTCCTGCTCTTTCCCCTCTGACTTGGGCTTCTTCACTTTCAATTACCGTTGGGGCAGAGGCTGAAGCCTCATCTCCGGATCTAGCCATTACAGTTGATGGACCTACATGATCAATTGAAAGATTTGAGTTGAATCTTAAAGGATAACAAAAGAATGGATTGTCTTGCAAATAAAGTACAATCACAAATATTGTTATCCCTTACCCAATGGTGGTTCAGCAACATGAGAAGACTTCTCCCCATCTTTCCTGGTTTCAACAGGATTTTCAAGATGGGTCTCAGGAGAGTTTATTGGATTTATCTCTACTTGAGCTAATGTTTCTGCAATGATAGGGTTAACATCAGTGTCCACACCCTCTTCGGGCATTGGCAGTTCAGCAGCTTCTACGGAAGAAACTGCATATTATTTTACATCATGATTAGAAATATGTTTTGTTTTTAAATGAAAAATTTGGGCGAAGGGTAACACTCACGCCCAAGGACTTCTAAATCACATGACAATCTATCATGATCATAAAATTCTTCAAAAGTCATTTCGTGATTCATCATTTCATCTAATGATACTTCAGAATCTTGGTTAGTCTTACCAGTGGGAGCATTTGCTACATCTTCTTGCTGACTTATGTCCTGCAACCCCTGACCCTGGACAACATCTTCAGTAGTGGGAGGGATACTGGGAATGGATGGTAGATCTTCTCTAGGAGCAACCAAGTTAGCCTGAGTCTGTGGTTGTTCTACAGCACCCTCCACGACCTTTGAAGAAGGATCAGTCCCTTCCCTCAAGGGGGAAATTAAAGAAGCCCCTGCAATCCTCAGAAATATGAGTAACCATATGATTATGGGTATAAACTCATGATTGTTCGAAGGACTTACCACTGCTAATGAAACGTTTAGCTAAGGATTTCCTCCTTCGTTGCCTTGGCTTCTTTTGTTTTTTTGGAGTTTCAGTTGTCTCCTTTATTGGCACTTGGATTGGCGAATGAAAGTCTATGTCCAGTGCCTCATTCATGGCCTGCTGGCCTGGAGATATCTCGCCTGGTTCGCGAGGAGAATCAGCAGCAGCCCCAACAGTGGTACCACCAGGGCTATATTGTGGCGAAGGAACCCCGGTCCCTTTCTTTGCAAGCTGCAAGATGAAGAAAATAACTTCCTTAAGTAACAAAGCATCAACTTAAATCAAGTTGCAAAGAAAATAAGGAAAGAAAACTTACATCTTCAGGAGCCACGTACTCTTGCCACTCCTCATCTCCAGAACCACCAGCCCCCTCAGTGGTGCCACGATCAATCATTTCCTTCACCCGCCTGGTGATAGGAACCGAATTATCAGTGGCATATATGAGCATTTCCAGCTCTCTGATGTAAGCTCGCACTTCATTGGGGTTATCTCCGTATTGAAGGTCTTTAGAAGCTAGAAGATATCCTATCCCAGGAAGTTGTAGGCCCTCACACAAATCCAGCCAGGCGGTCTCAGTATCACAGTATAAGCTCTGCCATAGCTGAACAGCCTCTGGTCTTAGATATAAAGGCTGTGAGGAAGGTCCTACAATTTTTGATTTTAATTTCTTCCCGACTCCTGCAACTACAGATAGAGAATAAGAAAGTGAGACTTATTACTTTATAAAGTAGCAGTGATTGAAGTTATTACAATCAAATAACTCACCAGGAGCTGATGGAGTGGGTCTTTTAACTCTGGCCGGAGGATTATACCGGGCACGAAACCGCTTTGTTGCCGGTTGTGCCTCATCATCCCCATCATGATAATACGAGGAATCAGTTCTAGAGGAGGAGTCTGTTGAACCTATTTCCGGAGGAGAAGCATCACCTTCATGAGGAAGAGTTTCTTTCTCTACAGTCCTCTTCCTCTTTCCCACTTGATATACAGGGTGATTCAATATCCCTTTAGGGTATGATGCTATCCAGTGTTTGGCATAAAATGTAGTCAGATAATGTGCCGCTTTTTCAACTGGTAGATCAAATACTGCCCCAGTCTTCTCTCTTGATGTCAGCAACCATAGTTGTCGAGCAACCATCGGATGTTGCTCTAACCTGACATGTACTGGAGGGGATACAACAATCTGTTGCAAACATTTGAATTGGCGTGCAAATCTATATGGAGCATAGGCCTCGCATATGATTTCTCCATCAATCCTGGCTACTAACACGCCATCCCTGTAAGCTAGAATGTATGCCCTCAAATCCAAAGGGGCTTTCCCATCATCAACAAACCGCCCAGATGGCGGACTTCCATAAGGAAAGAAGTTGAATTCCTTATACATGCTTAGTCTTACTTTTATGTCATAACCATTGACATCTAATGGAGCAATTCCAGAGAATGCTTGCACTGACGGTCTAAAAGAGCTTCCAGGAATTTGTAATCCATTCTGTACATTGTAAGTCCTGAAGTGAGTGGCGATCCATCCCCACAAAACCTGGAATGGTCCCACTATTCTTAAAAGAGATTTACCCTGGAAGACGTGAAGTAAACTCCTGTGAATCTTTGCTAAAATGGGGGTAGCTAACCCAACCATTTTTTCCTCAGCCAACTTGGCCGCAATGACGAAGGTCCCTGGCCTAACGCCTCCCTTCGAATCCCTGACCGGAAGGGGATAAATACTGAGCCACATTGCCAAGAAACCCGCCAGACGAGTTTTCTTTGGAATTCTTTGATTCACTTCATAGCCCCATTTTTCAAACTCTCCTGCTTCTAGAGTTGGCCAGAATGTGCCAGGAGCTCCTCTCTTCTCAGGTTTTGGACAAGTGGTAGGACGTCTGGGCCGGGTATCCTTGGATTTATTTTTCTTGGATCCTTTTTCCTTTGGCACCATCCCTTTCTTCTCAGTAAGAAACACATTCATCCATTCTTCCGGATGGATATATTTTCTGAAATGAGTTAATGAGGTCTCTGAACTCTTGAGCTTGTGAAAGATTTTGAATAATTCTCGAGCCAAAGCAGGAGTCTTCTCTGGATCATTCAAAGTCACATTGGGAGGAATGAATTCATCATACATATCGCCCAAGATTGGAGCTCCTGAAATCTTGTGGACATCCCACAAACGGATACCTACATCTCCATGAGTCAAGTGGAATGAATTAGTCGCTGGACTCCAATGGCTGAGTATCTCTGGCACGAAGATATCATGTCTGTAAATATATGTTTTCCCAACCCAAACAGCCTCATATATTGCAGCTCTCTTCAGATCCTCAATAAACTCTGCGCAAGTCTGTCGCACCCAGTATACCCACATCCAAGTTGGCTTCACACCTCCCCCAGGACGGAAATCCCAACTTTTCTTCCAGCCTTTGGATTGATCCATCTGAGCATTTCGGAAGATTGAAGGATGACAATGTGGTTGGAGCTCAGGTGTATGTTTTTTAAGATCTGGTGTGCAAGGGCTATGATGCATCACATAAGCCTTCTCCACTGTTCCAGCAGTTTGAAATGATCCTCCGCCTGAGATATTTGCTGAAGCAAAATTGGTATAATTCTGAAACCAAGAAAATGGAAGATAATTCATTACTTCCGGAATAATGACTTCTTGCAGATGACCAAGACCATACAAAGGTAGATAAGTGCAGAGAGGAAAGTCGCAATGATATTTCTTCAGATACTTAGCCAAATATGGAAGAGTGCTGTTTTTGACAGTATAGTAATCAGGGCCAATGATATTCATCATATCATCTATCCGCTTGCTAGCCAGTTCATCAATTAATCCAGGTCTAAGAGCCATTGAATCTGCATAGGAGTTGAATAAATTAAACTCTTAAATAGGTTTTATTTTTTCATAACATTTGTGAAAAGAATTTGAAAAAATGGCCAAGGCATTAAGGCGCGCAAGTATGGAGATGTCGTGCAAGTGGTACATGGCCGCGCAAGTATTTGTCGCGCAAGTATGTGCCGTGCAAGCCTTATTACCTTGAGAGTAGCGTGGCAGCGATGAAACAGTGAAAACAAGAGACTTGCGCGGCGAGGAAGACTTGCGCGGCGAGAGCTCGAGAAATCCGGAACTTCAGATACCATCTACGGCCGGAAGCGGTATATTTATAGGCCAGGGGGCCTATCTGCGCGCCGCACCCAGAGCGCTCAAAGTCTGCGCGACGCAGACTTGCGCGCAACCCACTGACGCTGAAAGACTTGCGCGCCCTCCCTTTTCCTTTTGAGGAATTCAATTTCCTCAGAGTCAAATCCTCATTTTCTCTCCGGATCCAACTCTGAGGGGGGACATTTGTTGAAGCTCCTTTCGTCACAGAATCTAATGTTCGGAAAAGGGAATATCTGAGCTCAAAGTGATTAATCCTTTGAAGAAACATCAAAAATAGACAAAGGGATACAAAAGGAGAACATTGCCCATGTATCGCGCAAGTTCCCTCTTGGTCGCGCAAGTACACTTGCGCGCCGCCTCAATACTTGCGCGACTCCTCATGTTCGTGCAAGGGACTTGCGCGACAAATGTGGTAACCGCCCAGTAACCGCCCGGGGTCTTCTTTTGCCTATAAATAGACCCTGTGGGCACCCCATTCAAGAGGATCTTTTTCCAGAAACTCGGATCGAAGCTCCCGACTCCCAAGTCTCTTCTCAAAGCTTCCGGAACACTTTTAAGGTAATTTCTTACCTAGAACGGAAGATCTAAAGAGAAAAAGGAAGACCCAAGTGTTGAAACTTAACAAACACTTGCGCACCTACTTAATTCCTTCAATATAACTTGCGCGTCACTCTTCTGGAAGAACCTCAAGAGGATGGTAAAGGGTTTAATAAAGAGTCGCTCAAGCGTTTCAATACTGGTTGAAAATCGCGCAAGTACCCCTCATGTCGCGCAAGTATACTTGCGCGACCAATACTTGCGCGCCGCCGCAGGACTTGCGCGCCTTTCAAGACTTGCGCGCCCCTATCTTTTTGGGTGCCCATCTTGCCCATTTTTACCCCTCTTAAGCCATTTCACCTTTCCTATTCAAGATTCAATCTTCAAGATACTCTTCAAAGCCATTTATGGCATGATTTCTTGATTTGACATCCTTATCTGAAAGGAATTCTGTGAAATATCTCTCAAAACCTAGTGATTTAAACATCTTTATGTCACCAAAGATTGAGAGTTCATTCATTCAAACTCATCCTTTAAAATGAGAGAATCTTAACCTGGGTCTCCTTTTCAGGAATAATCCCCAGTTATAAAACCTTTGATCTGGGCATCTTTCTTAAGAATAAGCCCCAATCAAGTCCTTTAATCTTGGGCATCCTCCTCAGGAGTAAGCCCCAAACCTTAATCCCTAACCTGGGTCTCCTTTTCGGGAATAAGACTCAGTCATAACCTTGGGCTTCCTTTTCAGGAGTAAGCCCCAAGTCCCTTAACCTAGGCTTCCTTCTCAGGAATAAGTAAAAGTCTTAAATCTTGGTCATCCTTCTTAGGAGTAAGCCCCAAGTCTCTTAAAATTTCTCTTAACCAGTCATAAATTACCTTTGATTTGGGTTTCCTTTTCAGGAATAAAACCCAATCATAAGTCCCCTCCTAACTTGGGCATCCTCCTTAGGATTAAGCCCCAAGATTAGAGTATTCAAATCTCCATGAAGCACATATGACTTTGTGCACCCTGTTCATGGATTTTCTCCCTAAAAGTAAATCCTAAACCTTCATCTATCTGGGCAGTCATCCATACATAAGCCCCAAACAAATTCTTATGATTGCATCTTTCATGGCACAATTGTCTAAATTTTACCAATACCTCTTGTTTCTCACACCGAGCATGACTCACGTGAGCTTAGAGTGTAAAAGTAATTATGACACTCATCTTTGAGCCATCAATCATAAACATCATACCCCATTCCTCGAACTACGTGGGTTCTGATTCCTTTTTCAAAACAAAGGATACGTAGGTAGCCCATTTATGGGTTCGATCCCAACATTGAAATAATCTATGTCCTTCTGAATGACGATAAACTTCAAGTGCCCCACTGAGTGGCTTTAAAACCAGCCTGGTCATCAAAATGACCAAGAGACTTTTATATAAATGTTTTGAAGGATACCATTGACTAAGAATCTCTAAACAAATATAGATGATTCTATATTGATGAAGAACCTCGAATACATATAAAAGATTCTCTAAATTTCTTGCATATTTAATCATTGATTGTTAAAACTAAAGTAAAGCTCATTTTATACTTGGTAATGTAATAAGGATTCACGAACTTAACTTAAATCTATAAAGAGAGTCCCGGAGTAGACAATAATTCCCCTCAAAAAGGTGTGATGAGTCCGACCTCCCATCCTCTCGACCAATGCAAATTCCTAAGCCTCATTAGCCCACAAGCTAATGAGCGCCTGCCTTTGGAAAGTAGGTCCAAACGGATGTGGAATCATTGGATGTTTCCGGTTCTACGAACAAACCCGTTAGAAACCGATCAGAACGTTTGAATCTCCCATCCATGAGGTCATCCCCGGATTCCGCGCGTAACACCTAATAAATCAAAATTTAAATTCCAATAAAAATAATTAGATAATTTTTAATAAATATCAAATATTTAGTTTTAATATCTAGGTGGTACTTTGTAAAAATTTAAATGAAATTAATGTTTTCTATAAAATTGTCATGTTTCACTATTCATTGAAAAAAAATATTTTTTTAGAAAAGTCAAAAAATATAACCCTAGGATAAAATTATGATTATTATTTAAAAAATAATATTTTTAATAAAATATAATTTATTAAATTGATATAATTAATTATAACATTTATCCACAAAATAAAATTAAAAATCATTATTGATGAAAATATATTTTTGAAGCATAAATTGAATTTATTCTCATTCCTTTCCACAAAGATATAATTAAATGAATGTCAATTACATAAAATTGGGTTTTAATGTAGTTATTTGATTATAATAATTTATAAAAAGAGATATTTTCTTATGAAAAAATTCAATGCGTTCCTAAAAAACATTTTATGTAAAAATGTATTTTCTATATTAATTTTTTTATCTTCATTTAAAACCAATTGATAGTAAACATAAGATTTGTTATTCATTATATTAATGACTAATTTATGTATATAATTAATTATATTTTTATTCATATACATTCATTCTATATGGGGAACTAGGTAACCATTGTCCTATTTAAATAATTATATTTCTATAGTATAATGTAGATTATGGGAGCTTAGTGTTATGAATACCAAATCCTATAAGACATATTTCCTAGATAAAATAAATTTTATAATCTTGGGGTGATATAGTGAATTTCTTTAAGGCTATTCCATCAGTATTAATAGGTGTCCACTTCAGGGATCACCTGTGTTGGTTCATGAGGACCTACTCTCTAAAATTGGAGACGATAAATCATCATCTGGAACATGCATAATCAATTCTAGACCAGCTTCATATCTTGATGCAAGGATAAATTCCCCAAAATCATCTCCACTCATCAGAATCTTCATAAACTACATCAAGGTGCCTCTAATCACTCAACATACCACCTATAATAATAAGATTCCAAAGAGAATAAGGTATTTAAAATTCACATTCTTTTAAGAACACAATCCATCTATTGTAATGAAAATTTAGATCCCATCAAGGGAAGATATTTTGTAATATAGTTTGATCAATTAATTCCAAAAATTATTTTATGAAAGGCAATGTACCCAAAAAATTAATGTATCCATCATCACTATGAAAAAAATACATAAGAGGAATTATTTTGTTTCGTAGGATATAAGTAAATGGATTTGTAATAGATTAATACCTATTCCTATATCAACATCCAACCTAATCAACGATGAGATACATCACAATTGGACCTAAACATGACTCATCTGTCAAGTAAAAATGTATGTATGTAAAATTATTCCTAACACTATCTTATCTTTATAAGATATTGGTATTTTAATCTTAATCTTTACAAAAGTGTTGCTATCTATTAGATGTCATACATTAACCACAATTGATATTTTTGTAGTTCAAGGAAACTCTAAACCTATAAAACATGTTATTTTACTATAATAAATAATCCTTTAATTATATATCCATCACATAATTCAAACTATTTTATTTTATTATAGTTTTAAAAATAGAAATTTACAAGAAACATTGATCGAAATGACAATAAATATTCCTACAAAACTTATGAAAACACAGGGAAACACCATAATTATAAACAATGAAGAATCATATTATATAAAAACAATAATACAATAGATACATTATTATTCCAAAAAAGAAAGAGGTTATTGATCTGGCATTTTATAGAAACTACAATAGTGGAATGATTGATTTTTTCAATAATAATGAAGTATATTGACTATAAAAAATATAACTGTTGGATTTGTTAGATAAATTTCAAAATAATAATAATAATAATAATATGATCGTGATAACAAAAAATTTTCCATATTAAAAAATATTATCATTAAAATATATATATATTATTATACTATATTTAATAAATATTAACAATTTACTTCTATAAATTAATAAGATGACAATTAAATACGTATATAATAAAATAATTAAAAATTTACTAAAATAGTTTTTTTAAAATTTTGGCGCAAAATGAATGATTTTAAAATATACTAATTTTTTAATCTAATAATAATATTTCGCATGTATATTAAATTATTTTATAAAAATGTATTTAAATTATTAAATAGAACATTAAAATTAAAAAATAGTTAATTTTTGAAAATTTTCTAAACCATTGATGTTTCAAATATTTAGTAAAATATTTGATAAATATTATTCCATATATCATGGAGTGTTCAAATATATATTTAAAACTCAAGGATCAATATATTGGAATGTTGAAACCAATGGTTATCTCAATGGAGAGGTACAAATTGAAGATTTCACAATTTTTATAAATGTGTTTTTGTTTGAACTGTATTGAGATAACTACGTGATATTTAAAATAGTAGTGATTATCAAGATGTAGATTCAGTGATTCATTGGGGAGGCTTCATTTCTTATATTTATACTATCGTAGTCTAAAAAATGAATAATTATTCTTTTATTAACATATTAGTGAATTAATTTTCAAGAACATATCATTCACCCAAGAATTATAGTTAGTGTTAATCTTGATCAATAGACGATCATTATGGATCAATCCCCCAACCTATGTTTGAGGTAAGACATCAGATGGTCATAATGACATAACGAAAACAAAATAACCCTTAATCACTATGGAAACACACATTTGGGACAAGATATTAGTGTTGTTTTCGATTTAATATTGAGAAATATATAGGAGGTGGTGAATTGGGAATTTAAAATGAATTGTGGGAGTTGTATGTTAGTATGACATAGTATTAAGGTAAATGAAATAGAAAATGAAATGATAATTATCAGAACGGATTTTTATAGTGGTCAATTTAAATGATCCAACTCAACCCTTCATGTCTCTCACGAACTGAGTTATATGACACCCACTATAAAAAAATAATATAATATTACAATGACTATTTTCGCACATGGGATCATAACTCAATTACAAATTTTTTCCTTATGGAATTAAAACCAAAATGAGCAGCATTTTTTATCACCTATTGGAACAACCAAAAAAACAATCCTTTTCCCAATAGAGGCATAACCATATGATTGAATTTTTTTGGAGTCACAAACCGCAATCCAACCTTTTAATGGGTAATATAAACCTTTACTATAACGTAGACATAAAAAATGGAAGGATGTTAAATTAATGACCTAGATGCATGGAACACAGTTTGAAAGGTGAGGTAGAAAGTAATAATATAGTAAAAAATGATCATATGAAATCAGATCTGTTGAGAGAAGAATTTGATCACCAGAAAATTGTAGCACTTGTACAATTTGAGAATATCCATACCAACTGTATATAGTAATAGTTTCGCAAAATATATATAAAATGAGTTGTGTTTTACTCATTAAGTTGAAAATTGGATTTCCATTTTATATTGTTTTCTCAAGGAAAGAATCATCCAAGAATCTTTAATGAACTACATTAGAGTTTTCTATTCATGGATCAATATTGATAATAATTTTTTATATCATTTATAAATGAAAAATAATATTTTTGATACCTCGCCAATATATTCTGTAAAAAAACTACATAGTTGAATTCATTAGAACAAATAAAAATATTATTAAATAGTGATCATTAATATCCTTGGAATGAAACCTGATAATAATCATGTCTGATAATTCATATTTTAGTTTAATTGAATTTGAATATTTCATGTTCCATAATTATTACCATGAATATTTATATACACTTAATCCATTGTAAATCATATTTAATTCAACATAAAAAAATTAATTTTTTGTATTATAAATAATTAATTATATTACAAATAAACAATCTAGAATACTTAAAATAAAATTAGAGAAATTGGAAATGAAAATTATTATGAAATATAGGGAAAATTAAAAGGTTTTAGAATAACATGTATAATTTCATAGTATCATAAACCCAAATTCATTTAGAGGTGTTCAATATTTGATTTTTGTAAGAATCATTATGTATATTTTTACGTAACTTAATCAACATATTCAAATCTTCCAAGAAAATCGACATATCTAAATTAACATAAGGTATTCTAAGTAACTAATTTACATAAAGAAATTTACATATCCATTTCATGTAAGCTAATTTACAAAACTATTTTTCAGTACGTATCAAATTTATTCTTATAGGAAATATTTTTATTATATCTGAATATCCATGTATCCATTTAGCATGAATGAAAATTACTCATGTATGAAATTTTTCATAGTAGAAAAATTATGAAGTTGATTCTAGAATTCTAAAAAATAAATTTATTTAACAATATTAAAATATAAAAAATACCATATAAATGAACGAATCACCTTTTGGTTCGATTTAAGTAGATATATTAAATTTTATTTACCTTCTATGGAACTAGGAATCACCTAAATATACCTTATATATATATAATGCTATCATAAAAAATAATATAAAAACATATATTTAAAATACTATTGAATTTAGACTGAAAAAGGTCGTGATTTCAATAAAATCTAGGCAATTATGGAGATCATTTCAGATTTATATGACATATAGTTAAATTAATTTTTTTAAATTAACAATTCAAGAATAATTACTCAATTTAGAACTATATATATCATGTTATTGTTTAAATATAGAAGGAAATTGATTCTATAAAATAACCTAACTAGTTTAAAAATTCGCTACATGGATCTATAATTGGATATCTGTATTATTAATAGATTACATGTTTAATAGAATAAAAACTTTTCTAAAAGATATTCTAAGGTACCTAATAACAAATTTATCATTGGAACCCAACATGGGACTTTTAAAACATGTCTTGAATAATAAAAACACGAAATCTAAATGTAGTTTTCATAAAGAAAAATAATATATAATAAACCTTAATCAATATTTAGTTAATATAAAATTAAAAATGTCAAGTCACATAGAGGAAATAAAAAAGTAAATATTTATAATTATAAAACTATTATATATTTCAAGGAGACACTCCACTTTATCCCCCTTTATGATATTTACAAAACTGCCTATAATTTCAAATATATCTCCCTGCTTTTCAATTATTAAAATGGTAATGTTTCAACAGAAAATAAATAGTTTTTCAAAATTAGCATCTAAAAATAAATTACCATTAAATATAAGTGTATTTTTAAAACACGCTATATTTTATAACATTCTTAAACATGAAAAATTCATAATAAATATCATGAATCCACTATAAATGGATAAAAATAAAAAATAATAACTTAATTTCATCTTGTATATTTGAGTACTCTTGAAACAATATTACAATTAACAAATATAATCCTAAATTATGTAATAGTAACGAGAAAAGTGAATCAATAATTCAATTATTTCATACTATTCCTAAAATTTCACCACATAAACACACTGAAACTCCTCAAAAAATCAATACATATAAATGTAAATTTAAATCCCTATCATACAAAGTTCAAACATGATTTTCAGAAACTTATTTAAATTTATGGCTTATTAAAGATATCAGCAAATTAAATTTTTATATATAATTCCTATATTAATATTTTATTTTAAAACAAAAACTCGAAGAAAATGAATAATAAAGACATTATCCTTAAATATATAGTGTAATAAGGAATTTTTTAAAATGTAAATAGTATAATTATTATCACAAAAAATAGGAATCATATGAAAATTAAAAACAAAATCAAATAGATCGTGCTTAATGAATAAATATTGAGCACAACATGATGAAGTAGCTATATATTCAGGTTTAACAGTTTAGAGTGAAACAAAATTGTGTTTCTTTTAACAACATGATACTAAATATTTACCAAGAAACTGGCACATACCGTATGTAATCTTTCACACAATATTTTATCCACAAAAAGTTGAATTAGAAAAGATTGTTTAATTAGAGTTAATTTCAGAAGCGTAAAACATAGTTAGATTCAAATAACCATTAACATATCTAATGATCTATTTAATAGATTTTATGAGACATTTCATAGGGCCACTTTAATATGTAGCACACATGAAAATAGAAAACATTTATTCAGACCTATAAGTGGTTAAATATAATAAACTTCCCATCATTCCTCTAGATGTTTTAACATTGACTGATTTTTTTGATTTATCTAAATATAATTTAAAATAAGTATCTGAGAGAGTATTTTAAACATTATAACATTTTAAAATGAATATTAAATAATTATTTAGAATATTTTTATTTACTTTTGAAAATAATATCATCTCATTGATAAATTTTTAAACCAAGGAATAATATTAATTCCCATATTGTATACATAAAAAATTCAAAATTTATTAATTATGAAAAATAATTCCAAATTTATTATTTTATGATAAAAATATAACATCATTAAAATATAATAGAACATCCAAAATATCATTATAATTTTTTTTAATAAACAATTTTGGATCAATGATTCCATTCTATTTCTTTAAAATGAAAATTAGGTACCCTTTCATAAGAGCTCAAGGAGCATGTTATAATCCATATAAAGCACTAAAAGGATTAAAAAAAGATTACTATGACTTGCATTTTCAATACCAAAGGGCAGTTTAACATATAATTCCTTAGAAATAATCCCCATTAGAAAAAAATTTATAACGCCCATTTGAAATAATTTAGAATCATGAATAGTAGTAGAAGACAATAAAATACTAATAACTTCTAGCCAAGAATCTGGGTAATATGACTCCTCAAAATCAGTACACTCATCCTATGATTTACCATGAGAAACTAATCTAGGATTTTTCTAAAATATATTCCTAGATTCATTGAGTTTATTTATAAATATGCCCTTATTTATAATAATATATGATTCATTTAGTGGGTTAACAAAATCCTGCTTATAATTACTCCAAAACGAATTTATGACCTCTTGATTTTGAAAATCCAATTAGAATCATTCAAAATCCTCATGAATATTGTTAGGAACAAAATCAAAAATTAAATCATGATAAGAACCAATATTCCTAATATATTATCTAGTGTTACCATTTAGTCGAATATTTCCACTAAAATAAATTATGGGAGGATTTTTAAGAGTTTTAAAAGATTTTTGATGAATTAGTTTAAGATGAGAATAAATATTCTCCCCATAAATTTGTGAATATTTATGTTAAAGAGGTTCTTCATCAAAGATAAAAATCTCAATATTATTCCTCTATTTGATTAATATCATCATCTCTTTTATTCAAAGAGATTTTGTTAAACATAACATGAATTTATTCATTAAAACCCATGGATTTATTATTATATTCACCATATGCTTCACTATAATTTTAATATATAATGAAATTTCCTTCATCATGTATTTCATTAAATTTTTCTTAGGATTCCCAAGTATTATGAATTAAAACATAATATAAAAAGACTTTAAAATAACAAATTTTAGGTTTCCATACCTTCCAAAGCACATATGTCCTCTTTTTCTAAAAGATTTATTTTTATTATGAAAAACAAATATGTATTAATAGCATCTATATATAATTATTTAGGTAAATTTAACTCATTTAGCACTGTTTATAGCCATTTCATGAAGTATTTTATTTCTTCCTTTTTCTACACTATTCAATTATATTGTCTAAGGGTTGAGTGGTTATGAAAATATCAATTTTATATACAAAAAAGGTCACATTATCTATTATTAAATTCCAAACAATGATAACTTCTAATTTACTTAATTAAAAATTCTTTCTCATTATGATAATTTTCAATAATGTGATAATCATGTATAAATTTTATATTTAAGAGTATGAAAACCAAAATGTATTTATTGTAAAATCATTAGTAATAAAAAAACGATACCTCTAACCTCACAAACTAGATTGGATTAAATATAAATGGATAAGAACAATGGGAATTAATTTTTTTGTTAAATACCATTGAAGCACATATCATATACAATGTTGTAGTCCTATTTTTTCTAGTAAATGATAAACAGTTTAGTTATTAGACATCTTGTGTAGAAACTTGAAATTATCAATCCATAAAATCTTATGGTACAATATGTTATCATATTGTAATATATTTAAAAATATGAAAAGATTTTCATTTGATTCATTCAAAATAGATGAGTAAATTTTATCTTTTATATTTTCATATAACAAAACAGATTTATCCTTAAGTACGATTCATATATGATATTGAAATTTAAAAAGCATTGCATCATGAAATAACTGATAAATGATTATAAAGTAATGTTATAATTAGTAAGCATATGAATCCTTGGAAAATATTATAGGATTATAATTTCAAACCTGACAATAAAAATTTACGTTTCCTTTTTATTTATTATTATAAGTAACATTACATCCACCACATTGATTTGATAAAATAAAATTTGATATATCAACAGTCATGTGTCTTGGTAATCCACTATCCATGTTCTAGATGTTCGTTTTGATACTTCAATGGCATAGTCCCCTTAAAAATTGATTTCTTAATGTTTATGGTAACATTGAAAAATTTTGTTTATTGTGATTAGAATTTGAATTTTTGGGAATACAAACTGGTTTCAAACATTTTTTTATACAAAAAAAGATAATTACATAAAAATAAAAGGCATAGTTTGAACAAGAGAGAGTGTATTTCTCAAAGAACACTCTTTAGCATAATTATCTTTTATATGAAATTTTAAGAAATGTCTATAGATTTAGTTCTACTAGAAATAGTGACAATTAATATCCTATACGTTTTTGGCATATTGTTATTATAATGAAGACCGATTATCATTTTGTAGTTCTTTCTAAAACACAGAATATTTTTAGTGTTTTCATTTTCTTGAAAACAATCTATGTATTATACACTAAAATTGCTATTACTTTTTAGCTATTAATTAAATTTAAGAATAATATAAAAAATAATTATTTCAAATTCATTAGTTCATATCATTAAATAATCTTTTCTTTTTAATTTTACATTTTAAAATTAGAATAATTTAGTTTTTCTTGATAAATTATCATATCTTTATGGGAATATTTTTTCATTCAAAATAGATTTCATATTTTTATTTTCTTTAAGAACATCCTTATGTTGTCTCATATGATTCCTATATAAATTTGGGTCTTTTCCTACATTTTTTAATGATTGTAAACTTCTTTAGTAAATATCCCAAAAATATATTTTTTTAGATTCAGATTCGTTGTATGAATAATATTTATAGTCACTTACTTAATTTTTTAAACCCAGTAAGACCATGTTTTGCAACATCCTTTTGAGAACCAGATTCTTCAACAGTACTGGAATCCTTTGTAAAAATACAAGTAAATTCCATTTCCTTGTTTTCATTCTTGTATTGATTTATGTAATTATTTTCCTTGTACAATCTTAAGAAATCAGGGTTGATGGGATCTATCATCCTATACTCATAACAGATTACATATTTAGCATCATTATAATGAAAATTAGTTTTCTTCGTTGAATCATCTTCTTCAAAAAAAAATTTATAGTTTAATAATATTTAAATTATGAAGAGATATTCTCATCAAGTGTATATTCCGTAAATTTCTTACATTCATTTATAGTTACCTGTTTAGCATTCCACTTATTTGGATGTCCTCCAAGAACAATTTATACAAGAATAATACCATCTAGGGTATTTCCTAAAGAATAGATACCATTTACGATTCAAGTAAATCTATGAATCATTTTATTAATAATATCATCAATAGTGATTTTAAATTCTTGATAACCATTTATTAAAAAACCAAATTTGGTTCTAAAGGGGTCATGTAATCAATGAATTGTAACTTTTAAAATTTTCCAAATGTCTTGATAAGTTTTACATACTAAAACATGACAATAAATGTTTCTAATAATTATATACTATATGATATTTTTATCCTTTTAATGTAGAACATATCTTACAAAATAATATTTGACTAATGATTTAGTTCCACGTTATGTTATCTTGTATGGTTTATCCTTAATTCTCCGATTATCAATGCTCAGTTTCATTAAGAAATCATCCAATTGATATTCCAATAACCATGACCCGTACCATCAAAATGAGCTTGTTTTTGAGGTATCCATCCATCATACAAACTAGTCCCTTACATATTAAATAAATCTTTTAACAATGATGGTCATGTAAGGAAATTGTTATAAAAATTAATACATATATATATATAGTGAAACTTATTATTTCCATTTTTAGTCTATAATTAAGTTGAATAAATTTACAAGAGGTGAGTGAATTGAATGATATAATTAATTAGAGATTTTATATGTTATTATGTCATATTTTTAATGTAAATTTTGTTGAAAATAAATAGTTAATGACCAGAAGATATTTTTATATTGTTTTAGATCTAAATGTAACTCCTATATTTTTTAGCCTGATCATGAACTGATAGAGATCAAACCCACTATAACCAATGTAATGGAATATTAAAGAGAATGTTTCCCACACGATGACATAACCTAATTAAAACATCTATGTCCAATAGAGAGTTAAACCCAAAACTAACTAACCTTTTCCTATCTAAATTCACAACCCAAATGACCTTCCATTTTTTCATGGAGGCAAAAACCTATGCCTAATTTATTTTTGGGATTCACAACCCAAAATCCCACATTTTTATAGGTAGTATAACCCTTTAATATTATGAACACAGAAAAATGAAACAAAGTAAAAACAATGAAATAGAAGTATATATGAAAATATTAGTGTCCTAGCATTAATAAGTTATCCTACATCACATGATAAAATGGAATAATTTTAGCAAGGAGTAATAGTTGATCACTAGAAACCTGAAGTGACTGTATAGTTTATGAATATACTCAACCATCATATATTTCACGGGTTATCCCAAATCAATATAAATAGAGATTATTTGGAATAATAAATTTTAAAATATGAAGATAATTTCAAATTTTATTTTATTGAAGAAATAATAACACACCCAGCTTCAACAAACTGCTCCATAATTTTCTTTACATGTCTCCCAAATGTTATTCTATGTGTATATCATTTATAAATGAAAAGAAATATATATGAATTCTCACCTCAATATTATATAAAAAATAACTATATTATGAAATTCATCTATAATATAAAATATAAATTAAAATGAACACACATACTTGGAATTTTCCTAGATAACAATCTAGGTTGACTCATCATATTTAAGCTTAATAGAATTTGAATATACCACATTCCAAAATTTCCAGCAAGAATATAGATATATGATTAAACCCATATAAATCATATCCAATTCATCATTAAATGACCAAAAAATATTAACATTTCTTATAAATAATTATTATGTAATTAAATAACAATAAAAAATTGTAAATAATTAAAATAAACTTGTACTGACTTGAAACATATTCTATTATGAAATGTGGAGAAAATTTATTGGTTTTAGAATAACATATTGAATTTCATATACTCACATTAGAAAATCTATTCTAGTGGATCATGTCACTGATTCATATTTGGACAGTCACATTTCAATTAAAAGTTAGTGAATTGATGCATATGAATCATGTAAGTGAATCCACATAGCTGAATTCACATAAGGGAATCGACATAAATGATTTACATAATATAATATACATTACTGTTTAACGTAATAATATTAACACAACCACTTATAAATATATATCCAATTTCTTCGTTTATAAAATATTTTTTACATTTCATAATATCCCTATATATATATATATATCTCTCAAATAAAAAAAATAATCAGGCTAGAAAATTATTCATGTAAGAAAATTACTCATGTTACTAAATTACGTACATTGAAATTTGTAAAAAAAAGGTTTAATTAAAAAATAACAAAAATACAAAAGACGCTATAAAATATTGAATAATATTTTCTTATAGTTGAATTGTAATTAGGAAAATTTCATTATATTTCTATAGAATCAATAATCACTTTAACTTGACTCTTATTTATAATGTAATCATCAAGATATTATATAAAATTGGTTTTGAAAACTATGGATTTTAGACTGAAAACATATAGTGACATGAGTTTAATTTTTGAAATTATATCTATCAATTGATATATATATTAATTATAAACAATGGAAAATATGTTTTTTAAATTTCTAATGAAACAAGAATTATTCAATTTAGAGTTCTCTATCTCATGTTATGTTTGAAATACATTTGAAAACTAATTATGGAAAAATGGCTACATAGTTACCAAATTAGCTATGTGTATTTACAATTGGATACAAGTATTATGAATTAGATAGACATTGAATAGTATAATAACATGTAAAAATGATATTTAAGGTCCCTAATGTCTAATTTATAATTGGAAGTCAACATGAAATTTGTAAAACATGTTATGACCAACCAAAACATGAAATATAATGATATGTTTCACAATGAATAATATTAAATTATCAAATATAGGCACTATTTAATCAATACACAATATAAAGTAGCAATACTATTTATGTAAATAAATAAAATAAATATTTATAATTATCATAATAAAATTTGTTTCAAAGAGCCAAAAAATAATTAAAAAATAAATCAATAATAATAAATTATTTTCACACATTTATTAGAAATCCATAGATACTTAATGGAAAAAATATACCTATTACTTTATTTATATGTAAGATCAATTGGAGGTAATATTATATTAAATAAACCTAGAAATTTATATTAGAGAAAGATAAAAAACGAATATAATACCATCATAAATAGTTTCATATTACTGAAAATTATGTTTTATTAATGGAATTCGAATTTATGGGTAAAAACATGAACCAATACTTATAATAGTCCCCCAGTGTTCTAATAATCGAAAGGTTTTTACACCTCCATGTGAGTGGCTACGTCTATCATAGCCTCTTGCTCATTAAATAGCTTCCTCATTCATTCCTTGTATTAAATTATAAATCCACATATAGAAATATTAGTGAGATTCCCTCCACATGGATTCATAATATTTCCTTTAAGATTTCAGGTTTTGTTAATGTAATTTTGTTTGAAATTATTATCCTATAAAATGGATTACACCAAAACTATGAGATTATTTCATTTTTGATTTGATTTAAAATTTATGATTGAATTTCAAAACCATATCATCTTAACATGCCTAATTTACACAATGTATCAAGATGATATTTCCATCCAAAATTCATTATAAGTGATAGAATTTCTGTTAATATCATGTGACATTCTATTCTCTAGATTTTTAAATGACTATAATCTTATGTGTTATGATTTATCTGAAGTTACTCTTCTGTTGGTAATGAGTCCATACTTCTAAAAGAACATAAATTTATGTATCCTTAAGTAAATTCCATTTATTCTTATATACTAACTAAATTAATACTATGTATAAAGATATTATATATTACATATCATCAATTTCAATGTTGTTTATTAGAAGATTACTTCTTGAAACCATAAAATTTAATTTTACATATCTTGGGTTGTTTGGAAATATACCTTAGATATCCCTTGTATACAGTAAAGAATATATTATTAGTCACATGTATTCCCATAAATTTAAATTACATTTATGTTGTTCTCACTATAAATGTTTCTAAGGCAGAGTGAAATCTATTATTACATATCCATGATCTCTATTTTGTTATTCTGCTCAATTGCGTTAATTCTTGAACTGCATTTTTACACTATTCAGTGACATGAATCAATAGATTATAAGTATGTGTCAATATATTTCATTAAAAAATATTTAATAATATAAATTAATAACTTCATCCAAAATAACAATTATAAAAAAATCCAATGAGGTATTCCTACAATTAAAAAACATAAAAAACCAATTAATTAATAGAAGTGAGTGGATGAAAGTAATTGGACATCAGTAATTGATAATTAATTAACTGACACTAGAAATTCCCCCTAATTTAAACCTAGTACTCATGGATAAGTGGACAACCAAATAATTTACAAAATTAAAATTCATGACATTATTCAATGTGAGTATCATTATCTATATCTGCATTATTCAGGATTATCTTTCATTATACATCCAACATACCGGGTTAATAAAGAATATAAAATTTTCATATTTATTAAATTTTGTTAATTATATATTAATTTTTTAAGGGGTATATATGTTTTAGGGATTACCTGATATGTAACAACGAGATTTTCTGAAATCTTATGTTACACACAATGCTGAGTCATACTGGAAAATAATAATATAATTTTATTTTAAAATGTAGTCATTTCCTAACCGTTGTATTGATGGTAATGGACATAACTAACTAAAATATGAATATACATGTTTTTTAAATGTTTTCACATTTACCCAATAAATTTTTGTGGCTTAAAATACTAACGAATCTGATTTAAAGCATAAAAACTCTAATATTCATTAAAATGTCGATTTTCTACCTTTTGATGGAGAAAACTAATATAAATCTAGTTTTGGTCACTTTTAAATGTTCTTATTAAAAAAATAATATTCTTCTTTAGAATAGGGACATCAAAATTTACTTTGGGTAAATTTTTTGGTATTTTTCTGATAAAATTCATTTTTAATGAATAGTTAAAAATACATTATATTAATTCAAAACATTATTTTAATATAATTTATTTTAAAGGATAGATTATATTTTTAATTGGTTTTATTATTTAATAATATTATGTTTTTACTATTTAATCCAATGTTGCTAATTGTACGTAATTTCACTTTGAAATTGTACTAAAGTAAGTGTCAATATTTTTATTGTTATTTTTTTTGAAACACACTTTATATTGACAGTGGGAGTAAATTTTAAATTAATTTCTGCAAATTATGTGTTTTGAATTTAGAAAAATGAATTCATATTTAGAATCAGGAGTTCTAAATATTATAATTATTGATATTTTGTTTTTAGACATTATGAATATTTACTTCATTAAATATTTTATTTACCATGGTTAAAGGGTTAATATGGTAAATAAGGGTAACAAAATATTAATATAATAACATTAAATTACCATAAAATGTATCCAAATCATATTGGTTGATACATTTATGACCATGGGAATCCTTGGGAATATTTTGGGACCCCATGGAGACACATGTGAGTGATAATGACACTTTATATTAATTAATTTAATGTATAGACAAAGTTGACAAAAACATATATATTTTAGAAAATAAATTTTTTAACGGGGTTATATAAGTAATCATTTCGAATATAAATATTCATTTTAAAGGTAAAAATATTTCATACATCCTGATATTTTTTTGTATTTTTTATCCATCATATAAATAAAAATATTTATTACACAATAATGATGCATTATTTACCTCATTAATGAATTATTTAAATAAATAATATTATAAAGATTAAAAAAATATCTGCAACCTGTCCAATTCTTATTGTATTATTTTATTTATAACATGATTCATATTATATTTTACATTAATATGTTTTGGTCCTTTATAATCTGAAAATAATTATATAATAAAAAATAATTTTAAACATTCCTAAAGTGCCCCTCCTCCTCCGTATAAATTCCTTCATTCCTAACCCATTACTCACACTTCTCAATCCCCTTTATCCTCCAACCTTTACCCAATTAAGATCTTTATATCCCTATCCACCTCCTAGAATTCTTTCCTTAGGCATAAGGAAATTCAATTAAACCATTTGGGTCAAACCAAAGGGAGACACCCGATTTAAATGTTACATCTTCTCTTAAGTTATTTTGTTTTATAATACTTATACAACCACTTAAACTATTTTTATTCCTATATTTTATAACAAAACCTTTATCCTAAATATACATGGTTGTTTTTAAGAGAAGTATTCTATCTACACTTACGCACACCTCAATCAAATGTGAAAAGAACATACTATTTATATTGATGGTGAACTACTGCCTCACGAAACCATGATTGTTAAGTCTTATTCAACCACATCTTATTGTACCCATTAAGATGAAATTGTATTTTTTTGATATATATTATATTTATATTATTTCTATTCAACTTTATTTTCCATCTATAGAATACCATTATGGTTTCCATGGTGGGTGAATAGTATAATTTCATTTGAGGAAGTGATGACTACCACCCCCTCAAAGTGATATGACCCGTTTTTGCCATATGTGAAACATATAAATGGTAGAGATAATTAAATTATATTTGAAAATATATGGGAATTATAATATACCTATTTATAATTTCATTTTAATTCCATTAAAAATTGAAATAGAATAGAATGTAGCGTTCATGCGTATGTACGACTTACCATCTCCATGAACGTTGCATTTCATTTCTTATCTCCAAATGTTATGTGCAATTATAAATACACACACATATATATATATATAGGATATATAAGATATATATTATATTTAAATCATGAATATCATTCTGGTGATAATGAAATTTTGACCACAAGGGCAATTAATAATTATAACAAGTTCATTTTTACTCAAGATACGAAGATCGAAAAAATGTCTGATATGAAATCAAATAATTAACTAATTGTTAAAGAAATTTAATAATTGATATAAAAGAAATAATAAAATTGATAAAGGTTCTTAATAATGTAGAAATTATCATTTTTTTATTATTCCAGAGATTAAATATCGATCGAGTCTAGTCGAACACGAGGTAAGGGGTTTCTTATCTCACTTTTAATTCTATGAGATTTCAATTATTTTCCTCTTTTTTATTGCATGTGGTGTATTTTGTACTTCCATTTTATATATATGATCAATATTCTCTTTATATTCATGGTATTCTGTGATTCATTTGGTGGTTATTAGAATTTGTTCTTACGACTCTATTGATTACAACGTGGTAAGATATTTCTTTCCTCACATTTAATTCTGTGAGATTTCCATTATTCGCCACTTATTTATTGCATGTGGTGTATTTTTTACTAACATTTGATATACATTATCATGATTATATATATATTAATATTATTATATGATTCATTTTGTGGTTATTAACATTTTTTCATATGACTATATTTATTATAACGTGGTAAGGGGTTTTCATCTCACTTTTTTATTCCTGTGAGATTCATTATATATTTGCCACTATTTCTTCTTGAGTGGCGTATGTACTACCCATGATTGTATTAATTGGGAAATATACTTCAATTTATGGGTATTTACATCTTAATTTTTTGATCCATATATAAAGGGTTTTATGTTTCGTAAGTTACCAAATTTGTAGGGGAACCTTTCACTTTCCTCTTTTAGTCAAAGACTTCTTTTTGTTATGAGTTTTAATTTACATCTTATTATGTTGGGATATGTTCTTATATATCTTTATTGTGGAAAAGTTTATTTCCAAGTGATGAGATACCCTATTTTCCTCATTTACTCATTTTCTAAATTTTAATGTGATGTCATTTGGCTGTCAAATTTTTGAAGGGAAATTATTTACCCAATTCAATTCTTTGGGATAAACTTATACTTCTTGATTATGTCATGATATGAATATGTGTGAATGAACTATGATTTTTTTACACATAATATCCACTTATCTTGGGTTTATTATTATTTTTCACACATAATTATAATATTGATTTGTCCTTAATCTGTGGATATGATCTTTGTAAGGGAATTTGTCTCAATTTTCATTCCATTGAAACTTATTTATTATTACACACCAATAAACATTTAGATAGCGTATATACAGCCCTTTTACGTATTATATCATGAACTTATTTATTATCATGATATTATAAGAATAGATTAATATGATTCCTCAATTACTTGTATTCATGTGTCTCCCATTTGGTTAGGAACCCTTTAACTAAAATATCGTTATAACTGTTTTGATGATTTATTCTTCTAAATCTTTCTCATTAAAGTACATGTTATAAAAATGGATTTAAGGATTTATTTATATGGACATTAATGTTTTAAAATGTTAATTCCTTTAATATTTTTAATATGGTATGGGACACTTTAATTCAAATATCTATTTATTAATTGTTATAAATGTTTTTGAAAATGTTTTCATAAAGCATTATTTATTTAAATATATTGAAATGATATATTATGATTGCAATATGGATATGTTATATTTCCTTTATTATTGTTTTATTTGTTATGAATATGTTAGGATTATGAGGAATTTTTTATGTATATGAATGGTTTCTTGATAATCCTAGGGCAACTCAGCCCGAGATAGCCTTCCAATATATTGGGTAACATGGAAGAGGTAAGCATTAATGTTCTCATAATATATTTAGGTAATATACTATGATGGGTATACAAACATAACTACCTATGCAGATGTCATAGTTACAATGTATGTATGATATGGATGCCACAAGTTGAGTTTATTATTTATGATTTCTACGTGTTAGTCATAAATCTCACGATTTCATGAGGTATGTTATGATTGAAACGTATGCTTTAATTGATTTGTATTTTTTGATGGGTTAATGTTTCCATTTTTTATTTTATAACACTTACTGAGATTTTTATTCTCACCCCAATTTTGGAAATGTTTTTTCATAGCACTTAAAGATGAATATGGTCAAGAATGGGATCATGGAAAAGTCATGTTGTCTAAAACATGGAAGTAGACATGTTTTTTAGAGTTTTTATTTTATGAATGAATGGATATTGATTAGAGGTGTCAAATTTGTATTTTTTTGAAATTTTATGTAATATATATGGCCTAATTATATAAAACTCTAACCCTGAAAATATCCTCAATGTGAATTATTCATTTAATTCAATATTATTTAATGATTAAGGTGGGGTGCTTATTGTTGGAATCAGAGGTCGGTTTAGAGAACTTTAGGGATTAAGAGTTTTCGTTAAACTCACTGTTAGTCCCTATGTATATTATTTCAGTTAAATCCTGGTTTTATAAATTTATTTAATCCATGAATGTTGGTTACAAATGGAAGGAGGAGGATCTCAAATGAAATTCTTATATCTTCAGGACGACCTGCTAGCAATAATTATTGCAATGTCCTATTCAGATGATGGTGAAACTTTTTCTAGAATTCAAGTCACTTTCAATTAATTTTTCGAGATATCAAACACCTCCACTATACCTCAATATCGTTGTGGATCTTGGGTTTCATTTAATCAAATCCTATTTTCTCAATATTCACATATTTTCAAGAAAGGTAAATATTATCAAGGCATTTTCAAATATTTTACCTTATCACATGATTTTGAAGCGTATTATGATTTTGAAAAAGGTGTTCAAGAAGGACACCAATGTGAAACCTATTTATATATGCTTTTACAATATATTCTCTCAGAACATACTTACGGTATTTCAAAAGGACCATTTATTGAATGGTTCAACTCAAATTCGGTCCAACTATTTTATAAAAATCATTTTTATCAAATGTTTTGATATTATATGTCATACTTGATTATTTTCTGAAACTGTTTTTCTTTGAACACCCATATGACCCATGTTCAAAAAGGTGTATTTGGATGATGGAATCAAATGATTTTGAAGGACCTATAATTTATTTTTGTAATGCGTGGACCTTCCACCAATGTGTACAAGATGACGATGAAAACATATGGACACCAAGATCAATTTATGATGCTCTTTCAATTCCAAATAGTTTTATTTTATCATAGGGCAGTCAAAAATTGACAATTTATAAGATGATGAGGTCTTAATTTATTAGGATGAAAATTAAAGGTATAATAAAACCATTGAGATTAATACCGGTTAGATTTATTTTTGAGTTTGATGAAAAGGACAACCCATATGATTGGTGACAACCCTTCTCTTTCAGAAATGCGCACAAATAAATCCCACGACCGAAGGGCCACAAGGGAAAATCGCCTACCACTATCCTACATGAATTCCTTGGTTAGTGTAACTTAATGTTTTAAGTTAAATGATTTTATGGATCAAGAATAAGTAGATTTTGGGAATTTATGTTTTATAATATAGATATCCATAATTTATGAAAATGATTTAGTGATTAAGTGAAAAAGGTTATTTTTGAAGATGTTCTTTTGGAATCATTATATACTTAAGGGGAATAGAAAACAATGTGATCACGTTTGTGTAGTAATGGTTGAAATTTTATTTTGGAAGAATCTATGTTTTTATGGTAGACATATGACAATTTGGTTTATTTATGGAAATGATTAACCTATTATAGAGAATATGTGATTAGTTAAATTACTTTTTAGTACGATACATTAATATTAACTAAATTTATTTAGAGATAAATGTTAAGATTTTTCACCAAAGTCTATGTGAATAAATCCTTATGATATTTGGGTTTCAATCACAGTTTGGATTACATTGAATATTTTTATTGAAATTTTTTTATTTAATGGTATTTTTTAACTCTGGGAATTGTTGGGATAATTATGGAGATTAAGAGTAGTTTTTATTTTTGTAAAATATTATCCTTTTGGTAGATTATCTAATATTGTAATAACCATGTTTGGTTTTTGTTAATGTCTAAAAAATTGGAAAATCTAGTTTATCTTTTGTGAATTATGTGATTTTATAGTCGTTGATTATAACACTTTCAATGTGATAAAGTCATCTTAAATACTCATCGTTTGATGAAAATATGAGTTTGTGGTAGAAATATATTAAAGGATGAATGTTTACAAGAAAAGTATGTATGTTTCCTTATGTTCTTATACAGGCTCTTGAATCAATTATTCAAATTTATGAAAAGTAACATAAAACAATTGCTTTGTCTTTTAACTTTTCGTATTGTGGAATCAATGACCGTTTATCCCATCACATGTTTTTGATTTTCTGGTGGTTAACTTTCTTCAAATCATGTTTTCTACCACTCTCCATCAAACCTCGATGGTATGTTTCTCTTCCATATCTATGCTTTCCTATATGGAATCTTCATATGAGCTATCTTGGGTGACCTTGGTATTTATCTTTCTTTCTTTTAAATTGATATTTTTATGGACTCTTTTTCTGATGTGAGAATATTCAATGATGTTTCCATGCACAATTTTAAAAATATTAGGACGCAATTCCCCAAATGGGGGAATGATTTAACTTCCTAGGTAAATAAAGAATATAACATTTTAATATTTATTAAAATTTGAGAATAAAATTTTAATTTTACTTTAATGGTGATGATATGTTCAATCGAGTAATATATATGCAACAACGAGATTCTTTGAAATCAAATATTGCACATAATGCTGAGTCATACTGAAAAATAATATAATAATATTATTTTAAATGGAAGTTAATGCCTAGCTGTTTTATTGGTAGGAATGGATAGAACTAACTAAAATTTAAATATACATGTTTGTTAAATGTTTTTATATTTACCAAATAAATTTTAGAGGCTTAAAATAATGAATAATCTGATTTTAAGCATAAATACTCTAATATTCCTTTAAAGGTCGATTTACCGCCTTTTGATGGAGAACCCTCTTTAAATCTATTTTTGGAAACTTTTAAATTTTCTATTAGATAAAATAATATTCTTCTATATAATTAGGACATTAAAATTTAATTTGCGTATATTTTTGTTATTTTTCTGATAAAATTCAATTTTTAATGAATAATGAAAAATGCTGTATTTTATTTCAAAACTTCCTTTTAATCTAATTTATTTGTTAGATTATCTATAATTTTTAATTGGTTTTAAAGTGTAATTATATTATGTTCTTAACATTTAATCAAATTTTGGACCTTGAAAGTAATTTCACTTTTAATTTGGGCATAAATAAGTGTCAATATTTATATAGTTATTATTTCATAAAAACACTTGTTTTGTTTTGATAGTGGGAATTAATTTAGAATTTATTTCTTCCATTTATGTGTTTTGAATTTGGAAAAATTTATTCCATATTTCGAATCAAGAGTTCCAAATTTTTTAAATAAGTTACCGTTATTTTTAGACATTATGAATAATTACTTCAGTAAAAAATTTATTTATCGTTGTTAAAGGGTAAATATAGTAAGTAAGGGTAACACGATATTATAATAATAATATTAAATTACCTAAAAATGCATCATAATCCAATTGGTTGATAAATTTTCGACCATGGGCATCCTTAGGTCGATTTAGGGACCACATTGAGCCACATGGGAGTAAAAATGACAATTTATGTAAATTATTTTAAAATAAAGACAAAGATGACACACACATATTTTTTTAGTAAATAAATAATTGCATGGGGTTATATAAGTTATCTCTTCGACTATAAATATTAATTTTAAAGCTAAAAATATTTCAAAATCATGATATTTTTTTATAATACTTTAAAATCAAATAAATAAAAATATTTATGAGAAAATAATGATACAGTGTTTACCTCATTAATGAATGATTTAAATAAATAAGATTATAAAGATTAAAAAATTATCCAAAAAGTTTCAAATTTTATTGGATCGTTTTATTTCAAACATGAGTAAACTTATCTTTGACTTTAATAAGTTTTGTACCTTTAGAAACTGAAAATAATTATATATTAAAATAATATTTTTAAACATTCCTAAAGAGCCCATCCTCCCCTTTATAAAATGATCTCACTTATAAACCCATTCCTCACACTTATATAGCCCCTTGGCTCGTCCAAACATGGCCCCATTAAGCTTTGTATATCCCTATCCTCCTCCTAGAATCCTTCCCCGAGACATAAGGCAATTCAATTAAATCTTTTGGAACAAACCAGTGGAGGATACCCAATTTAAAGGTAACGTCTTCTCTTAAGTTCTTTTGTTTTATTTTACTTCTCCGACCCCTAAAATCATTTTATGACATTATTTTATAGGAAAACATGTATCCTCAACATAATATGTTTTTTATGAGAATAATTCTAACTACATTTACACACACCTCTATCTAATGGGTAAAGACCATACTGTTTTTGTGGACAACAAATTATCATCTCATGAAATGATGATTGTTCAATCCTCTCCTACCACCTATTATAGTCTCTATTAAGATATAAATGTATTTATATGTGATATATATTATATTTATTTTGTTTCAATTATTCTTTAGTTCTCATTGATAGAATTAATTTATGGTTTCCATAGTTGCTAAATATGATAATTTCATTTGAGGAAGTGCGGACTACCGCCCCCTCAAAGTGATATGACTCATTCATGACATATGTGGAACATATAAAAGATGAATATAATTAAATTATATATGATATTATATTAAAATTATAATATATCTATTTATCATTACATTTTATTTTCATTAATTATCTAATAAAAATGAAAGCAGTGTTCATGCGTACGTACGACTTACCGTCTCCATGAATGATGCATTTCATTTCTTATATCTAAATATAATTTACCATTATAAATACACATATATATATAATGGGTATATATGATATATATTATATCTAAATCATGAATATAATTCAGTAGATAATGTAATTTCGACCACCTGGACAATTTATAATTATAACAAGTTCATTTTTAACACAACATCTGAACATTGACAAAATGTCCTATATGAACTCAAATAATTAACTAATTGTTATAAAAAGATAATAATTGATATATAAAGAATAATAAACTTTAAAAGGGTTCTTAAGCAAGTAAAAATTCACTTTATTTTAATATTCAATATATTAAAGAATGATTGAGTCAAGTCAGACACGAGGTAAGGTGATTGTTATCACACTTTTAATTCCGTGAGATTCCCATTGTTCACCACTTATTTATTGCATGTGGTGTATTGTGTACAACCATTTGATTTATATTATCATGAATCTTTTTATATTAATTGTATTATATGATCATTCGGTGTTTATTAACTTTTGGTCTTACGACATGATTGATTACAACGTGGTACGAGATTTCTTATCTCACCTTTAATTCCATAAGATTTCCATTGTTCACCACTTATTTTTTGCATGTGGTGTATTGTGTACTACCATTTGATATTTATAATCATGATTATATTTAAATTCATGGTAATTTGTGATTCATTTTATGGTTATAATCTTTTGGTCCTATGACCCGATTGATTACAACGTGGTAAGGGGTTTTCATCTCATTTTTTTATTCCCGTGAGATTCATGATATATTTGCCACTATTTCCTTTTTTATAGTGTATGTACCAAAGATGATTGTATTAATTTTGTAATATAAATCAATTTATGTGTATATACATTTTCCTTGTATGATATGTATTTCATGGGGTTTGTGTTTCGTAAGTTTCCAAAATGATAAGGGAACCCTTCACCTTCCACTTTTAGTCAAAGACTTATTTTTGTTATATCTTTTGATATACATCTTCTTATGTTGGGATATGTTCTTATATATCCTCATTGATGAAAATATTTTTTTCCAAGTGATGATATTCCCTTTTTTTCTCATTAACTCATTATCTTAGTTTTAATGTGACTTTATTAGGCTGTCAAATTTTTTAAGGGAATTTATTTACCCAATTTCAATTCTTTGGGTTAACCTTATACTTCTTGATTACGTCATGCTATGAATATGTGTGAATGTACTCTGATTGTAATAAATTTAATATCCACTTATATTGGGTGTATTCATATTTTTCACCCATAATTATGTCATTGATTTGTCCATAATCTAAGTATATTGTCATCGCAAGGGAATTTGTCCCAATTTACACTCTATTGAAAATTATTTATTGTTATACACCATTTCACTTTTATATGGTGTATATACAGACCTTTGACGTATTATATCATGAATATCTCAATTTTCATGATATTATATTCTTTGATTAATGTTATTCCTAAATTATATTTTATTCAAGCATCTCTCATTTGGTTAAGAACTCTTTAACTAAAATATCTTTTAAAATATTTTAATAATTTATTCTTTTAAAATTTTCCCATTAATGTGCATGTTCTAAAAATGGTTTTAAGGATTTATTTATATGGGAATTAATATATGAAAATGTTAATTCTTTTAGAAGATTCAATGTGGTATGAGGCACTTTGATTCAAAAATCTATTGATTAAATGATTTAAATGGTTTTGAAAATGTGTTGATAAAGAAATGATTATTTCAATATCTTGAGACATATATTATGACTGCAATGTGGAAATGTTATCTTTACTTTATTCTTGTTTTATGTGTTATGAATATGTTATGATTATTTGGAATTCTTTACATATATGGGTGGTTTGGTGATAAACCTATGGTAGGTGAGCCCGAGATAGTTCTCCAATGCATTGGGTAACGTGACAGAGGTAAACGTTAATGTCTCTCCTAAGAGATTTAAGGAAAATTCTATTATGGTTATTCTAACATAACTCCCTAAATAGCTATGATAGCTATAATGAATGTATGAGATGGATGCCATAAGTTACCATTGTGATTTATGATTTCTATGTGTTATTCATAAATCTTACGATTTCCTGAGGTATTTCAGGATTAAAAAGTATGGTTCCATATATTTGTATTTATTGATGTGTTAAAGTTTCCTTCACTTATTTTATTACCCTTACTGAGGTTTTTATGCTCTCCCAATGATTTTAATTGTTTTTCACAAGACATAAAAATGAATAGGGTCAAGGATGGGAGCATGGAAAATTCATGTTGTCTATAACATGGAACTAGAAATATTTTTTAGAGTTTTTATTTTATGAAAAAAATGGATACTGGGTAGAAGTGCCTACATAGTTTTTTTTTGAAATGTAATGTAATAGATATGGTCGAAATCTCTAAAAATCTAATCATGAAAAAATCCTCAATGTGAAATATTTATTTAATTCATGATTATGTAATGTTTAAGGCCAGGTCCTTATAATACATGTTCTGTAAAATATTTTCCATTTACCTATATCCAATTAATTTCCCCTTCTTCCATCCTCCCATATTGATTTATAACGAGTTTTCTATAAAAACATTTTTCTATAAGAAATATGTATTTAATGAAAATATTTTCTCAACACAGGCTCATAAAAGGGTAACCATATGGGTTTTTTTGGTTCTAAATCTCTCCCGAATGAGTCAATTAATTTGGTTATTGAATTGGGGTTTACATTTTTTTTGGTTATGGTTTTGTAGATTTTACATTTGAGGTAGAAGGTGGGTTTTGGATCTAAGTGAAGCTAATTTCATTATTATTAATTTATACTCCAAAATTATATCTTCACTCTCTTCCCCTTGAAATAGTTCACCTTTCTAATCCATTGGCCTTTTGTGGGATATTCATTCATAAATAACTGTAGTAGTAAAAAAATATTTATTTTATCTTATTTCATTAGTTTGTTTTTTATTGATATCAACTATGAAATTTTTTTATATCTTAATGATATATAAGAATTTAGTACATCAAACTATATGGTGTTATCCCTTCCCAATTTTTAATATTATTTTCCCCTCTATCCAATAATTCTCTATGAATCACTGGACCACTCAGAGGAAAGGGATGTAAGAGTTATCTTTTAAAACTATTAGGATTTATTATTCATCAATTCACTCCCATATACCAATAACATTATAGATCAACTAAAAAATATGTCTCATAACCTCACATAGATAATGCAATAAATAAAATAAACATGAAAAAAATTTACAAATTTGATGTTAAGTAACTTACATTTTATTTCATTGGATATTCAGAAAAATTATGTAATCTAGAATAAAATATATGAAAAATTATAATTGTTTTTGTGCATTATAAAAATACAGTTTACATCATTCCACTAAACCTTTTTTACTATATTTTAATGTTGATATATATCAATATATTCTCACTCTAGTTATAGTGTCTCATTGTGATATCCTTGTATATCCAGAGTCCAACTAGTTATATATATTTACACCATGTATATATAATTCATTCCATTCATCCTCTTATCAATATAGATCAACACATCTACTCAAAAGATTATACATCATTTAATATGACCACTTTTTCCTAGATCATGGTCATCAAGTTCCATTGGGGTTTTATGAATCCTTTCTAGCATATCAATCTTTGTTTCATCTTATATTCATCGATCATAAATAGACCTAAAATTCTCAACTGATTGAGCTCATATGGGCATCAAAATAAACATGACCCTCATAAACTAAAATCCTTGACAAAAATTACCAGAATCATCATTATAGTCAGTCTATCAGTCATTTCTTTTCCTAATGATCATACCATAATAGATATTGTAGGATCTTGTTCATTTTTCATCTTCTATACATAGTTGATATTCTCTTTAAAAAATTATTAGATCACCCTTATTATTATTATTTGAATGTTATCTAGTCTGTCAAGCACAAATACAGATCTCATTTCTTCTCTTTAAACACATCCTATTCATCATTTTATTTTTATATGTGTATCAGTGGCACTTATATTCCCTTATTTAGAATCCAGAAATCACCATATCATTAAGAAACCAATGATCTTTAGTTTACATTTTCATTTCTTATTACATAAATTGGTGTCCTAATTCTCCTCAATTTTTTCTACTCTTCATCCTTTGTCTCGTATAGAATGCTAGGAGTTCCCATACATTTCACTTTGAATTTTTTTTTGGCCGAATGAAACTCTTCAAGTACGTTACATCATGCTTAATAAATTCATCATCATCATATAATATTATTCTCAAAATAAAAAAGACTATAATTAAAGAGAACAATCATAATAACATGGATCTAAGAAAATTGTTCAATAAACCATATTTTGGCCACACTCATCTTCTTCATACCAATATTTTGTCTTCTTTTGACTTTCAATATGAAAAATTTACTATTCATCACATAAAATTTTAGAATTTTCACTATTTATTTCATGACACAAAAATGTTGTCTTGATTACATATAAGTAGAGATGAATTACAAATATTTATATTATGGGAACATATATAAAACTTATTGAGAGTCATATTAATATTTATATGGATCATTAGAGCAGTCTCAGTAACTTATATAAAGGTCTAATTCAAATATACACATATGATAAGTGCACATAAAAAATGAAGAGAATGAAAAAATAGTGAAAAAATCAGTCATATGTTGTGTAGGGGAATGAATCAGACATTATATAGAGATAGTCATTTATCTGACATCTATATTGAAATTAAAAATCATTTGAAATTAAATCAAAATCATTATGAAATCATCTAAATCTTTATTCAACATCTTCAAACCATCATAGTCAAACACCCAATTATTATAGAAACAATTAGAAAAATATTTCTAAAACTATTAATCTCACATGAATATAAATTTATATCATCTTAACACACAAATAGAGTATTCCATTAACCATCAAGACCTTTTTACATTAATCCACATTTTAATTTCATCAAGCATTAATACAAGTGATGTATAACACTTATTTCAACATTCTTGATGCATTTATACCTAGGGGTGTCATGACCCCCTCCCACTAAAGATGCCCCTATGAGATGGAAATGGTGAAAGGGAGATAATGACCCCCCGAGTCCCACCTCCAGTAGGCCCCAGAGTGGTGACTTGCACCAAGGGTATGAGTTTTCAGAAATATGGGAGGCATTATGTAAAGACCCGTAAAATTCAAGAGAAATTTTTTCATAATTTTCTTTATAATTTTACAAGAGCGCTGTTTATGACGGCACCTGATTCCGAGGCCCGGTGTGCCCGGAATTAATTTCCAAAGTTTGGCTCAGGTACGTTCAGTGAACGAACGAGCGGGAATTTCTAAATTTTGAACCAGTGCCCGGAATCGAATTCTGAGGGCACCGCTGAACTCGAAGCGCCGATATTCGCTTATGGAGACCTTTTCTGAGGTTTCGTTTTATGCGGGTTGAGAGTTAATTTTGGGGAAATTTAAAGGAATTTAAATAAATTGTGGAAACACAATTTATTTTAAACCATGTTGGTTATATCCTCCCACCAAAGGGAGTTAGAGGTGGGACCCACATCCACTTAACCTCCCTTGAGAGGATAAAGTGTGGTGGGGCCCACAAGAACCCTAACTCCTCAACTCCCCTTTAAACTCCCAATAAATCCACTCAATTTAATTTTGACAACTTGAGTTTTAATTGAGATGAGTTATAGTTTTTCAAACTTTTGAAATTCAAAGAGGTGAAGTTGTGTAAATAAAATAAGGCTTAAGCTTATTTTATTTTGGTTAGTTTTCTCATGCCACCTTGATAGAATTTGGGAAGCATTCTTTATCTTCTTCAACCACGACGAAGAACACGAAGAACACTTAGGCTCCGACGAAGAACGTCGTCACCATAAGAAGAGAAAGATGTGCCGTCTATTCTCTTCTTCGCAGCCGGTGTGTTTCCGAAGATCGACGACGCCGCTTCTTTCGATCTTCTTCCCGTGTCAATGAAAGGAGACGCCGCTTCCTCCTCGGACTTTCTTCGTCAGCTTACGAAGCTTCTCTAGTGACGATACCTCTTCGGACGCACCTTGACGTCAACGGAATCGACGATCGATTACCGCGACACCCGACCTCCGCGACGCTTGTCTTCCGCGGCTTGTTGGCGTGCTCCGCTCTTAAAACCGAGGTAGGGGAATTTTGTTATTTATTTAATTATTCCGTTCTTGATTCTAGCATGTCGAACATTGTGGATAATCGAATAAATGCTATCATTTAACGAGAGGGGGCCGGACCGCACAAACACGGCTGAACCCCCCTCCTTTGTTCATGATTGTTTCTTGGGGATGGAATGAGATGGCGTGGTGTCGTCGCACCACGCGGGTATCCTATGGCAAGTATTGCGCGGCGCCGTCACGCCGCGCCGTGGAAAGAAATCCAAGAACGCGACGCCGTCACGTAACGTCGAAGGAAGTCGAAGGCGCCGCGGCCGGAGCGGGGCCGTGGCGGAGGGGATCGGTGCCGTCGCACCGCGCCGGACGGCATAGGTCGCGGCCGGTTCCGGGCCGCGGCGGAACAAGGTGATCGGCGGCCAGCCGGGCCGCCGGTGTCGGAAGCCGGAAGGGGACCAGCCCTTGCCGGTCCCGTTGAGGAGGAGCCGGCCGGCCAGTTCGGGCCGGCCGGAAATGGGGAAGATGAGGGAATTAAATTCCCCCAGCCAGCACAAAACGGCCCCCCATAATTAGGGGGGGCGCGGTTTCAAAAAGGGGGGCATGCGCCCCCCGTTTTCTCAATCAGCTCGGCCGAAGGCTGATCTAGCAGCGCGCCCAGCGCGCTGCCTTGAGCCGGGCCGGGCCGACCCTGTCCGGGGCGGGTCGACCCGGTTTGGGCCAGCTGGGGGGGTCTAGGGCCGGGTTGGCCCGGGCCCGAAACCCTCGATACCGAACTGCTTAGGTTCAAATGCCCATAACTCGGGCAACAGACCTCCAAACGACACGCCGTCAGGGGCGATGCGATCCTTGGATCGAGACGGTCGTTTCGGTATGTCGCACTCAAGGTTTAGAATTACTTTGAGTTCGGCCGGGTTGGTTCGTACACGAAACCAACCGGGCCCTCGGAGCGGAAACACTCATATCTTGAGCTACGGACGTCCGATTGACGTGTCGTCAGCTTTGTTGAGTTCCTCTTAGTGAGACGGATATTTTGGGATACTCCGACCGAGGTTTGGACGCAGGTGGAGTACGGTTAGATTGGTTTTGCCTTAAAAACCAACCGGGCCCCTGGAACGAAAAAGCCAATAACTCTCAGACCGGGCGTTCGATTGACGCGTCGTCTGTTGCGTTGAGTTCCTGTTGACGATACGGAACTTTTGGATACATCAACTCTGGACTATCTGACAATTGATGTATCAGCCTCTCGGCTCGTGGAGCGGACCCTCCCGAACGAGCTTGCTGTGTGCGGGAACCCTAGAGCTGGCTGCGAGTGCTACTGTGACTGCGATGACGGCTGTGCAGAGATCCTCAGTGGATTCGACGACGATGACTACAGCACACAACGATCCTATTTGGATCAGTGCCACCGATCCTGTGTTGGTCCGATCTTGTGTGGGTCAGCGCTCAGTGGTCCTATGTGAACCAGCGCCTACAGATCCTGTGTGGGTCCGATCCTGTGTCGGTCTTTGCGGGGGTTAGTACCTATCGATCCTTTGTGGGTCCGACGACTTAGATGGATCAGTGATCATCTCTATCGTCATCGAAGAAGTATACCTGTGTGAGCTGAATCCTGTTTTCTTTCCTGTCTGGATTGTGTTGTACTATCCTGTGTGGATTACGTTTTTCTTTCTTGTGTGGAATACGTATACTTTCCTGTGTGGACTGAGTTGTACTTGGGCACATAGGTTGGAGCGTATTGGAATTGATGACTTAGGTATATGTATGGGCATATACCTAAGCAGTGTCGGTTGTTACTTTGTGTTTGTATCTTTTCTTTGTGGTTTATCCTTTGTGGATTTTGGGAGGCCTTTGGGGGTCTCGGGATCCCTACTGAGTAGCTTATACTCACCCCTTCACAGGCTATTCCCGCACTACGTTGTGTTGGTTGCAGACGACGGACAGCGTTGATCGTGGTTGAGGCTTCCAGAGCAGGACGGTACCTGAAGGTGGACTACTGGGTGGGACATGCTAGGAGTGGACGGCGGGACCCGAGGAGCAGTGGAGCTATCTGTACCCACCCATCAGGTGGGATTTCCAGTGGACAACTCGGTGTAGCGGCTTTTACTTTACAGTTGTTGTTTTCCTTTCGAGTTGTACTTTACTTTCAGTTTTGGGTTTGTATACTGGCCCATTTACTTTTCCGCACTTTCAGTTGTACTCTGTTTTTACTTAGTGTATAATTTTTCGCTTGCTTACTCTGTGGTGCTTGTTTACATTACAAAGGCAATGCCTTCCCTTTTCACCAGGATTTACGCCTTGGTGCTAGTCGCCAGCCCCTGGCCAATGGAAGGCGGGCTTGGGGTAGTCACGACACGGGCCCCGAGGACGGGTCGTGACAAATTGGTATCAGAGGAGTTCGGTTCTACCGTGACCTCTGATCTTTTCTATGAGAAGCAATAATGTTTAGCATATTGAGTGTGGTTATCAGTTCAGGGAGTCCAGTGTTGGTGCGGCGGCTGACGTATCCGTACACCAGGACCCTGACTTCTGATTTCTGACTTAATGCACGAAAACATAGATTGCGTGTGTGTTTCAAGTTTTCTTTGTGATTACTTTGTATCAGCTCACCCGGTATACTGTTCTGACCGTGGCGCACCTGTTTCCTTTTCAGGATGGCCCCACGACGGTAGCCAGCTAGGTTTCCGAGAGTCGAGCGTGATGACAGCCCACCAAGCGACGAGGCCTCGGTGCAGGGCCCTTTGTCAGCAGTGGCACCGGTGGTAGCACTACCCGCCGAGCCACCGATACTTCCAGCACCAGCCGCTGACGATGCACGTCGCCTCAGTGCACTGCATGAGTTTCAGCGCCAGTGACCACCCAGGTTTCATGGAGAGATGGACCCCCAGGCAGCCGAGGACTGGCTGGAGGCAGTCGTACGAGTTTTCAGGCTAGTGAGGACACCAGCAGACCTCATGGTGATTCTCGCGGTGAGCCTACTGCACGCAGCAGCAGGATGATAGTGGATCTTGATGCTCCGGGTGCACGATGAGGCATCTCTACTTTGGATGGACTTTGAGAGCCTCTTCCTCTCGGAGTTCGTCCCAGCCACCCTCCGTGCGGTGAGCAATCCGGAGCTTCTTCAGCTGTGGCAGGGCAGTATGACGGTCACACAGTACTCGGCGAGATTTACCGATCTCTCGCGCTACTCGACCGACATGGTACGGGACCCATTCTTCCGGGCCCAGACCTTCGAGCTGGGTTTGAGACACGAGATCAGGGAATCGCTGATCTCCCTCAGCATACCGACTCAGATGGGAGTAATGGAGCGAGCCCTTTTGATCGAGATCTTTCTTGCTGAGTCTACACCGGAGCCGAGACCCACCGTAGGGTGGCACGTGGCAGAGTCTTCTGCAGCTGGCAGTCGACGGATGACTCAGGGGTCCAGGCAGACCAGACATTCAGGTAAATGACCTTAGGACACTGGCTCCGCAGTGTGGGGCACACAGCGCGGAGCCAGTCTTTCGAGAGGCAGATAGTGATACTCGTACGGCGGGCAGGGCCACATGGCTCGTGACTGCCTGACCCGCCTTGACGAGGAGCAGTAGACGGTTGAGGGACCACCGAGGCAGAGGCAGAGGGTCGACCGTGGCGGTCCACAGGGAGGAGGCGGATGAGGCAGAGGAGCTGGCCGAGAAGAAGGTGGTGGGCGACGCTTTGAGGCTCTACCACCACCACCACCACGAGGTCCACCCCGACCACAGGGAGCTGGCGGGCAGAGACAGGCACAGCTCCAGGAAGTAGAGGCCTACGACCACGGCGCACCCGAGATGACTCGAGGTACTATCTGTGTCTATTCCGCCCTTTCTGCAGTTCTTATAGACACAGGAGCGAGTCACTCTTTCATAGTCGCTGCCCTTGTTCGGAGCTCAGAGATTCTGACAGAGCCGTTGGCTCGATCCTTACGGCTAGAGACTCATACGGGAGCAGACTCGACGATTACGCACTGGTGCCTGCAGTGTGAGCATACTCTAGAAGGCGAGAGCTTCGGCTGGGATCTTCTTGTAGTAGCGTCGAGGCCTTACGATGTCATCTTGGGCATGGATTGGTTATCTACGGTCCATGAAAAGATTGCATGTTTTAGGCGCAAGGTGTGATGTGTACGCACTGACGGGAGCAGGTTCACCTTCACCGGCAAGAAGGGAGCCTTTGCAGCACAGGATGGACTCTCGCAGAGGAGAGGACAACCCATCACTCATCAGTTGGCTAGCCTCATCCTAGGAGCAGTTGACGTACGAAGTCCTGGTTTTCCTGCAGTGGTGGATCAATTTGCGGACGTTTTTCCCAACGACGTCCTAGGGTTACCTCCTCGCAGGGAGGTAGACTTTTATATTGACCTGTACCCCGGGACAGCCCCGATATCGACTCCAGCATATCGGATGCCCCCCGCTAAGCTTCGAGAGCTACGGCTATAGTTGGAAGACTTGCAGGGCAAGGGGTTCATCCAACCCAGTGTTTCACCCTGGGCTTCCCAGATATTGTTCGCCAAGAAGGCGGACGGGAGCTTGCGACTTTGTGTTGACTATCGTCTCCTGAAAAAGGTGAAAGTGAGGAACAAGTATCCGCTACCGAGGATTGATGAACTCTTGGATCAGCTCAAGGGAGCATGGTGGTTCTCGAAGATAGACCTCAGGTCAGGCTATCATCAGCTCAGAGTTAGAGACGAGGACGTGCAGAAGACGGCCTTCAGATGTCGGTATAGCCACTATGAGTTATTGGTTATGCCATTTGGCGTAACCAATGCTCCAACAGTGTTCATGGCCCTCATAAACAGGATATTTCATCCATACCTCGATCGATTTGTCGTGGTCTTCATCGACGACATCTTGATATACTCGACGACTGAGGAGGAGCACGCCAACCAGTAACGGGTTGTACTAGACACACTCCGAGAGAACCAGCTTTATGGTAAGCTCTCGAAGTGACATTTCTGGATACGTGAGGTCCACTTCTTGGGACACGTCATCTCTGAGGTGGGAGTTGCAGTGGATCCTGTGAAGATCGAGGCAGTGTTAGCTTGGGAGCCACCCGGGAGCGTGACAGAGGTTCGGAGTTTCTTGGGACTAGCCGAATACTATCGAAGATTCATGCCTAACTTCTCTGGAGTTGCGGCACCACTCTCAGCTTTGACGAAGAAGGGGAAACCCTTCGTGTGGTCAGACAGATGTCAGCAGAGCGTCCAGGAGCTGAGACAGAGATTGACCAGCGCCCCTATCTTGAGGTTGCGTGAGGAGGGAGTAGGGTACGTAGTATAATGCGATTCATCAGGGACCAGACTTGGATGTGTCCTGATGCAGGACCAGGAAGTGATCGCCTATGGATCATGTCAGTTGAGGCCGCATGAGCAGAACTATGCTACCCATGACCTGGAGTTAGCAGCAGTGGTCTTCGCTCTGAAGACATGGAGACACGATCTGATTGGCAAGAACTTTACAGTCTTTTCTGATCATCAGAGTCTCATGTATATCTTCTCACATAAGGACCTAAACCTGAGACAGCGGCGATTGCTCGAGTTCCTCCAGGACTATGACTTTGAGATAGTCTATACTCCTGGGAAGCGGAACATAGTAGCTGATGCCCTCAGTAGGAGGATGGGCGTTCAGCTACTCGAGGAGGTGATGTAGCAGCTTTCCTCTTTGAAGATATCCTTTGTGGATAGAGATGGAGCAGCCTTCCTTCAGTCTCTCACAGTCACTCCTCCACTACTGCAGCGAGTCAGAGAGGCACGGCGTGGGGACGCTGACTGTGAGACGCGGTGTGCAAAGATATCCTCAGGACATTCACCTGATGGTTTCTCCTTTGGAGCAGAGCACAACATCCTTTTCAGAGGACGTACGTTGGTACCAGTCGCTTTACGGGAGGAGGTGCTGAGAGAGTTTCACACTTCTCCTTTGGCGGTACATTATGGATTGGCGAAGATGTACCAGGACCTCAGACGACATCACTGGGGGCCGGGCATGAAGAAGGCTGTGGCAGAGTTCGTTTCTCGATGCCTCAGCTGCCAGCAGGTGGAGGCAGAGCACCAAGTACCAGCAGGCTTGGTACAGCCCTTGGAGGTTCCAGAGTGGAAGTGGGACGGCATTTCTATGGACTTCGTGACTGTAATTCCACGCACTTCCAGAGGTCACGACTCCATATGGGTGATTGTCGACCGACTCACCAAGTCGGCTCACTTCTTACCCATCAGAGAGCAGGGCTCAGTGGCGAGCATGGGATGACTTTACATTCAGGAGATTGTACGGCTTCACGGTGTGACATATTCTATTGTCTCCGATCGAGATGATCGCTTTACTTCCCGGCTTTGGAAGGGGTTGCAGGAGGCGTTCGGGACGCAGCTACGTCTGAGCACATCCTTTCACCCTCAGACGGATGGTCAGACGGAGAGGACCATTCAGACTCTCGAGGACATGCTCCGTGCATGTGTCCTCGACTTTGGTCGTAGCTGGGAGGACCACCTACCCTTGGTGGAGTTTGCATACAACAACAGCTACAACTCCACCATTGGGATGGCACCGTACGAGGCGTTGTACGACCGACCTTGTAGATCTCCTTTGTGCTGGACAGACCCTGGGGAGTCAGCACTTGTGGGACTGGAGATGGTCCAGGCCAGGATAGAGAAGGTCCAGGTCATCCAGGAGTAGATGAGGATAGCTCAGAGCCGGCAGAAGTCATACGCTGACAGGAGGAGGAGGCCACTAGAGTTCGAGGATGGCGACCACGTCTTCTTGCGGGTCTCACCTCGACGTGGTATACAGAGATTTGGACGAGGTGGCAAGTTATCTTTGTGCTTCATTGGACCCTTCCAGGTCCTCCGCAGGATTGGCGAGGTGGCTTATCACCTGTCTCTACCACCTCAGTTGCACCGGGTGCACGACGTCTTCCACGTGTCTCAGCTGAAGAGATACGTGCACGACCCAATGCACATCATTGACCATGGGGAGATTGACGTTGACGATGAGGAGACTTTTACGGAGCTCCCGGTGGAGATCAAGGATGCACAGGAGCGGGTCCTACATGGACGGTCGATTCCTCTAGTGCGCATCAGATGGCAGCACGGGAATCTCCTGGAGAGCACTTGGGAGCGGGAGGCTCAGATGCATGCTCAGTACCCTCATTTGTTTCCCTAGTTTTGATGTATCTTTACGGTGATGTAAATCCCTGAGGTGGGAGTAATGTAAAGACCTGAAAAATTCAACGGAAATTTTTTCTTAATTTTCTTTAGAATTTTACAAGAGCGTGGTTTCTGACGGCACCTGATTCCGAGGCCCGGTGTGCCCAGAATTAATTTATGAAGTTTGGCTCGGGTACGTTTAGTGAACGAACGAGCGGGAATTTCTAACTTTTGAACCAGTGCCCGGAATCGAATTCCAAGGGCACCGATGAACTCGCATCGCCGATATTCTCTTAAGGAGACCTTTTTCGAGGTTGCGTTTTATGTAGGTTGAGAGTTAGTTTTGGGGAAATTTAAATGAAGTTAAATAAATTGTGGAAACACAATTTATTTTAAACCATGTTGGTTATATCCTCCCAAAGGGAGTTAGAGGTGGGACCCACATCCACTTAACCTCCCTTGAGAGGATTAAGTGTGGTGGGTCCCACACAAACCCTAACTCCTCAAATCCCCTTTAAACTCCCAATAACTCCTCTCAATTTAATTTTGACAACTTGAGTTTTAATTGAGATGAGTTATTGTTTTTCAAACTTTTGAAATTCAAAGAGGTAAAGTTGGGTAAATAAAATAAGGCTTAGGCTTATTTTATTTTGGATAGTTTTCTCTTGCCACCTTGAGAGAATTTGGGAAGCATTCATCATCTTCTTCAACCACGACGAAGAACACGAAGAACACTTAGGCTCCGACGAAGAACGCCGTCACCATAAGAAGAGAAAGATGTGTCGTCTCTTCTCTTCTTCGCAGCCAGTGTGTTTCCGAAGATCGACGACGCCACTTCTTTCGATCTTATTCCCGTGTCAATGAAAGGAGACACCGCTTCCTCCTCAGACTTTCTTTGTCAGCTTACGAAGCTTCTCCAACGACGATACCTCTTCGGACACACCTTGACGTCAACGGAATCGACGTTCGATTTCCAAGACGCCCGACCTCCGCGACGCTTGTCTTCCGCGGCTTGTTGGCGTGCTCCGCTCTTGAAACCGAGGTAGGGGAATTTTGTTATTTATTTAATTATTCCATTCTTGATTCTAGCATGTCGAACTTCGTGGATAATCGAATAAATGCTATCATTTAACGAGAGGGGTCCAGACCTCAAAAACACGGCCGAACCCCCCTCCTTTGTTCATGATTGTTTCTTGCGGATGTAACGAGATGGCGTGGTGCCGTCACACCATGTGGGTATCCTACGGCAAGTATTGCGCGGCGCCGTCGCGCCGCGCCGTGGAAAGAAATCATAGAACGCGACGTCGTCGCGTCGCGTCGAAGGAAGTCGAAGGCACCACGACCGGAGCGGGGCCGCGGCGGAGGGGAGCGGTGTCGTCACACCGCGCCGAACGGCATAGGCCACGGCCAGTTCCGGGCCGTGGCAGAACAAGGTGACTGGCGGCCAGCCGGGCCACCGGTGTCGGAAGCCGGAAGGGGACCGGCCCTTGTTGGTCCCGTTGAGGAGGAGCCGGCCGGCCAGGTCGGGCTGTCCGGAAATGGAGAAGCCAGGGGAATTAAATTTCCCCGGCCAGCACAAAACGGCCCCCCATAATGAGGGGGGGGGGTTTCACAAAGGGGGGCAGGCGCCCCCCGTTTTCGCAATCAGCTCGGCCGAAGGCCGAGCTGGCAGCGCGCCCAGCGGACTGCCTTGAGCCGGACCGGCGCCTGGCCAGTCCGCCAAGCCGGGACGGGCCGGGCCGACCCTGTCCGGGGCGGGTCGACCCGGTTCGGGCCAGCCGGGGGGGGGGGGGGTCTCGGCCCGGGTCGGCCTAGGCCAGAAACCCCCGATACCAAACTGTTTAGGTTCAAATGCCCATAACTCGGGCTACGGACTTCCAAACGATGCGCCGTCAGCGGAGATGCGATCCTTGGATTGAGACGGTCGTTTCGGTATATTGCACTCAAGGTTTCGGATTACGTTGAGTTCGGCCGGGTTGGTTCGTACCCGAAACCAACCGGGCCCTCAGAGCGGAAATGCTCATATCTTGAGCTACGTACGTCCGATTGACGTACCGTCAGCTTTGTTGAGTTCCTCTTAGTGAGAAGGATCTTTTGTAATACTTTTCCCAAGGTTTGGACGCAGGTGGAGTACGGTCGGATTGGTTTTTCCTTAAAAACCAACCGGGCCCCTAGAACGAAAAAGCCAATAACTCTCAGACCGGGCGTCTGATTGACGCGCCGTCTGTTCTGTTGAGTTCCTGTTGACGATACGGAACTTTTGGATACATCAACTCTGGACTATGTGACAGTTGATGTATCAGCCTCTCGGCTCGTGGAGCGGACCCTCCCGAACGAGCTTGCTGTGTGCGGGAACCCTAGAGCTGGCTGCGATTGCTACTGTGACTGCGATGACGGCTGTGTAGAGATCCTCAGTGGATTCGAAGACGAAGACTACAACACTCAGCGATCCTGTGTGGATCAATGCTACCGATCCTGTGTGGGTCCGATCCTGTATGGGTCAGCGCTCAGCTTTCCTGTGTGAACCAGCACCTACAGATCCTGTGTGGGTCCGATCCTGTGTGGGTCTTTGCGGGGGTTAGTACCTATCGATCCTTTGTGGGTCCGACGACTTAGATGGATCAGTGATCATCCCTATCGTCCTCGAAGAAGTATACCTGTGTGAGCTGAATCCAGTTTGATTTCCTGTGTGGATTGTGTTGTACTATCCTGTGTGGATTACGTTTTGCTTTCCTGTGTGAAATACGTATACTTTCCTATGTGGACTGAGTTGTACTAGGGCTCGCAGTTTGGAGCGTATTGGAATTGATGACTTAGGTATATGTATGGGAATATAATTAAGCAGTTTCGGTTGTTACTTTGTGTTTGTATCATTCCTTTGTGGTTTATCCTTTGTGGATTTTGGGAGACCGTCGGGGGTCTCGGGGTCCCTACTGAGTATCTTATACTCACCCCTGCACGGGCTATGCCCGCACTACGTTGTGTTGGTTGCAGACGACGGACAGCGTTGATCGTGGTTGAGGCTTGCAGAGCAGGACGGTACCTGGAGGTGGACCACTGGGCGGGACGTGCTTGGAGCGGACGGCGGGACCCGAGGAGCAGTGGATCTATCTGTACCCACCCTTCAGGTGGGATTTCCAGTGGACAGCTCGGTGTAGCGGCTTTTACTTTATAGTTGTTGTTTTCCCTTCGAGTTGTACTTTACTTTCTGTTTTGGGTTTGTATACTGGCCATTTACTTTTCTGCACTTTCAGTTGTACTCTGTTTTTACATAGTGTTTACTTTTCCTCTTGCCTACTCTATAGTGCTTGTTTACTTTACAAAGGCAATGCCTTCCCTTTTTACCAGGATTTATGCCTTGATGCTAGTCGCCAGCCCCTGGCCTATGGAAGGCGGGCTTGGGGTAGTCACGGCACTGGCCCCGAGGATGGGTCGTGACACATTACCCTTTATTATTATTATTTAAGATTTGGAAATAGGATGAGTCAAACACCAAAAAATGAAAAAGGAACAAGTAAATGAAAATAAACCCAAACCAAATCCACATGCATGTTTAAATAACTCTAAAACAAAGTACAAGTACAAGGAAACCCAAAAAGTGCAATACCAAAAGAAAAAATATTACATCAACTGCAACAACTCCAACTGTCCCGACTAGTAGGGTCCCACACGGCCCTGGTAGTCCTCCTGGAAACCTAAAAGTAAACATAGGGTGATAATATAAGTATAACCAGTAGTAAAACCTAAAGATCTCATGCACAGGTGGGGAGACATCCTAATGTCCCGTGAGAACAACAGAACAAACCAAAAACTAGAAAGAAATTCTATCTACCCAACCTCACCAGCCACACTGACCAAAAACACAAAAAAAGGTAGTAGTATATAAGAACAAGAGTATTGGGTACCACACACCATTTCCCCCCAACAGTTAGCTGCTCTTCCTAACAGCGAATGTCCTGACGCTACCACACTCTTCCATCCCGCACACACCTGGGCCTCACAAGCAACAACCACATCCCTGCCCGAACAAACTTGGGCCTCACAAAACACAACCACATCCCTGCCCGAACACACCTGGGCCTCATCTTGAATATTTTTGGGAATAGTAAACCTGCTCGAAGAGTCTTGGGCTAAAATCACATCAATCGAAACCTACCCGAATAGTCTTAGGTGTATGGTCGCCTCAATCCATCACAGCCTATGGAATATGGAGTATGAAGGAGCTAGTAACTAAGGGTAAAACACCCTCTCCCATGAAATGGGAGTGTTTGGCACTAGGTGCTCAACATGGGTGGGGTGCGACAAAACACAAAGAAACTGAGCACGATCCTCAACACTGCTACTACGAAGCATTAATACAACAAACAATCACAACCCCATTTAGGTTTTCATGTTTCAATAGTATTAGTTCATTAGTTACTTAACTACTGGGAAATTATCAAACCAGATCAATCGTTTCCTAGAAAAATCCTGCCAACCACAAATCAAGTTAGATAGAACACAAGAAACACAAAACCAAACTTTTATCACCAATCAATCCCCATTGATTGTTCCTGAGTTTAATTAATTATCATTCCCCCCAGTTCATTTATCAACATTCCACTTTCTTTTAATATCACAACCCATTACTGCAGCCCTAATGGCACTATAACCACATCTCCACAACTGTATCACAAAAAAAGGATTGGCAGCGGGGCTGCGGGAAAAGATATTAAAGGGGAAATGATGTGGCACGAGCCTTGTTTTGTGATAAGGTTGTGGAGATGTGGTTATAGTGGTAGCATGGCTGTAGTAATGGGTTTTGATATTAAAAGAAAGTGGAAAGTTGATAAATGTACTACGGGGAACGATAATGAATTAAATGCGGGAACAATCAACGGGGATGTGGGAAGTTGTTATGTTTATCATTTTTTATCCTATTGTTATGTAGTGAATTGAATAGGCATATGCCTACTGAAAAACATGGTCATTGGGGGCCTTTTCTTGTTCAATTAAATGTTTCCCTATCTTTCTAGACCGTTTATGGATGGAAAATTTTTGGAATATGGAAATTGGTTAATCACGTAAAGTTGTCTGATTAAATGAATATCCTGAACCCTTGTGTGATCACCTCGGTTGAACAAAATGCAATAATGACCATGTGGGTGTTGGTTTGGATACGTGGTGTGTGAAGGGTGGGGGGGTTGAATCCTGGATTATTATGAATAGGATGGGTAGCAGGGCTGCGGGAAAAGATATTAAAGGGGCAATGATGTGGCACGAGCCTTGTTTTGTGATACGGTTGTGGAGATGTGGTTATAGTGGAAGCAGGGCTGCAGTAATGGGTTGTAATATTAAAAGAAAGTGGAAAGTTGATAAATGAACTAGGGGGAATGATAATGAATTAAACGCGGGAAAAATCAATGGTGATTGATTGATGATAAAAAGGTTTGGTTTTTTGTTGCTTGTGTTCTATCTAACTTCACTTTTGGTTGGCAGGGTTTTTCTACGAAATGCTTGATCTGGTTTGATAATTTCCCACTAGTTAAGGAACTAATAGACTAATACTATTGAAACATGAAAACCTAAATGGGGTTGGGATTTTTTTTGTATGCATGCTTCGTAGTAGCAGTGCCGAGGCACCTGCTCAGTTTCTCTGTTTTGAAGACATAGGTTGGGCTGTGTGTTTGGTATACATATATGTATCTATATCTTTGTGTTTTGTTGCACCCTAACCATGTTGAGAACCTAGTGTCGAACACTCCCATTTCATGGGAGAGGGTGTTTTACACTTAGTTACTAGCTTCTTCCTGCTCCTTCTTCCATAGACTGTGATGTCTTGAGGCGACCTTACACCTAAGACACTTCGGGTAGGTTTCGATTGGTGTGATTTTATCCCAAGACTCTTCGGGCTGGATTACTATTCCCATGAATCTTCGGGATGAGGCCTAGGTGTGTTTGGGTGGGGATGTGGTTGTGGATTGTGAGGCCCAGGTGTGTTCGGGCGGGGATGTGGTTGTGGTTTATGAGGCCCAAGTGTGTGCGGGTGGGATATGTGGTATAGGAGGCCCAGGTGTGTGCGGGAAGGAAGAGTGTGGTAGCGTCAGGACATTCACCGTTAGGAAGAGTAGGTAACTAGTGGGGGGAAAAGGTGCGGGGTACCCAATACTCTTGTTCTTATATACTACTACCTGTTGTTTTTTTTGGTGAGTGTGGCTGGAGAGGTTGGGTGGATAGAATTCCTTGCTAGGTTTTGGTTTCTTCTATTGTTCTCACGGGACATTAGGATGTATCCCCACCTATTCACGAGAGCTTTAGGTTTCCCTACTGAGTATACTTGTATGCTCATCCTATGTTTACTTTCAGGTTTCCAGGAGGACTAATAGTGCCGTGTGGGACCCTACTAGTCGGGACAATTGGAGTTGTTGCAGTTTTCGTACTCTTGTTTCTTTTGGTATTGAACTTTTTGAGTTTCCTTGTACTTGTACTTTTTTCAGAATTGTTTAATCATTCATGTGGATTTGGTTTGCGTTTATTTTCATTTACTTGTTCCTTTTTCTTTTTTTCGGTGTTTGACTCATCCTATTTCCCGATCTTAAATAACAAATAGAGGGCAATGCCTCCCATATTTGTGAAAACTCATACCCTTGGTGCTAGTTGCCACTCTCAGGCCCACTGGAGGCAGGACTCGGGGGTCATTATCTCCCTTTCACCATTACCATCTCAGGAGGGGCATCTTTGGTGGGAGGGGTCGTGATAGAGGGGGTTCTCCAATACATTATATCTTCAATCTCATAATTTTATTAGATGTTAATCTTTGTTAATTATACATATTTACTTATTTTACACTCACATATCTAAATTGTTTTATAAATAAATTAAATCTTTTCCATATGTTCTATACATTATTTATCATGAGAATGTGCTTGATTAATCATCTAATTTATTTACATTACTTCCAGAATCATTCTAACAAATTTCATCAAATAGTATCCTTTATAAATTATCCATATATAATTATTTTATCTCACTTCATGAATCATGTAGTGCACAATTACTCATGCTTAAAAAAACACTTGTCCCGTATCATATATAAAATTAGTGCATGAATAATATGATGTATGGAATTTTACACATTATAGTAAATTAATAGAAAAATACGTTTTCGACATATGAAACTCTGTTTTAATATCCAATCATAGTGACATCATCAACTTTACCCACACTTCCTGAGTAACACCTACAATCATAATAAAATTGATGGATTCAAATTCCATCAACCATTGTCCATAACGTAATAACATGTTCATATAAAAATCAATCAATTGAATAAAAATACAACAATAGTTCCATAAAACCCACATTGTAAATTCAATATCACCCTTTTTATTTATTTTTCAATGCCCAATAACTATAATGGTCAATTTCATACTAAATCGCTTTTTTGTCAATAAATAAAATACTAGGAAATCCTTTTTCCCCCTTTAGTGTAAGGTAGAATTATAGGGATTATATTTCTATATCCATTTGTTTAGAGAAAATGTTTCTCTAAGTTGATGTATTATATTTTTAAGATAAGGATGACACTCAAATTTTCTTAGTGGTGATCCTTATGTAACTCATATCTTGATCGTTATTGGATAACTCAGTGTAGAAAAAATATAGAGATTACCATGAAACAATGTATTCATAAACATATATTAATGTGTTAGAAATTATGAATCAACATATTTGCGGTCAATTTAAATAGATTTAAATGATAAAACTGATCTGTAACACATACGCATAAATACATCAAATATTTCTCTTGTGTAAGAAATGTATATCCATATGTTTTCTGATAGACACTATTAATTTATTATTTGAAAAATCCCAAAACATAATATTGTTAAGATAGTGAGTACCATACATAAAATATTTTATTTTTTGACTCTATCTAGATATAAATTTAAAAATATTAAATATACCATTTAAATTTACTTATATTTAAGAATCACCCCATCTAGGGATTATTTCTACACATTAAAATGACAATTAAAAACAAGTTCCATGTTTTTATGATACTACTTTATGTCTGATATCAATTGAAAGAGAGTACCATAAAGAAATTTAATATATGAATTATTCCTTCATGTTTATAGAAAACACATCATTTTTAATTATTCTTATTCAGCACCTTCAATTAATTTTTAAAAATAATAATAAATAATGTAGTGGAAATATGGTGTGTTTTCCAATACACTATAGTTGTGCCATTATGGTCGGTATTTCTTTCTCAACACCATAGATATTTTTTATAGTTCTAAAATTCGGGTTTTTTCATTCTAGATTCAATCTTCATTATAAAGGCCTATTTATCTTGTGGTATAATGAAATAATATTACTATTAAGGTTTTATATTTGATAGAAAAGAATTCTACACATAAAAATATACCACACCCTTATTGTTTTCAGATTAATAATTTTTTTATACATTTAAAAATGATCAAGAGGTAAAATGAAACATTTTTTTGGAAAATATAACTCCTTAATGTTGTATGTGGTTTACTTATTTTTAATAATTGTTTGAGATATTTAATACCCTGGTTACATCTCGTAATTTTTTTGTTATATTTGATGTTGCAACCATTTAAGAATTTACTAACTATGATTCATTACATATTTCTATTTAAAAAAACCTTATTCATTATACTTTAAGATTATTTTGTTAGGATACCACTCACATTAATCATATATGATGTCTTCCACTATACCAATATTTTTATTTATTTTCATGGTTCACTCAATTTTTTATTATTTCTTTTATCTGTTATCTTTATTAATATTTGTGGCATTTTTTAAAGGGTCGATTATTTTGCCTACAGAAAAAAATAAGAATCTAATTTTCTCTACTGTGATGTATTTCTTATTATCTATTTCCAAGTAATTTTTGGTGTATCTTTCTTAACTAAATTCTTAAGCTAACACCTCATGTTAGACTTATCTTTATTTGTTTCCCGATTCCAAAATTTTTTCTTCCAATAATCATTGACATATAAGTCATGTTGAATTTTTTGAAATAAAAATTACAAATAATAGTGGTAATAAAAATGAAAATATGCACAAAAGCTATCAAAAAAACCAAATCCATTTTAACAAGACATATTAATATTTATTTTTGACAAATGATTCTCTGTAGTTGGATTGTTCTAAACTTTTTCTCATCTCACCATTGACTATATAATATTATAACTTAAAAAAGTGGATATATTTTTCCAATAGTATATGCCTACATGTATAAATTTTATGAAACACCAACACTTCCCAATAGATATATTTATTATTAAAGTTGATAGAGTATATCAAGATTTAACAATTATCTATATTTAAACAGATTCACCTACTTTTTTTGCTTCATTTAGTGAACCTATATTTTAATATCTTCTCGTATCCACCCATAATGTATTGATTATTTTCATGTTATTTTTTGTCACACACATATGTATAAAATTTCACTAATTTCAGGTTGTATATTTCATTACTGGTTTAGTTTAAGATGATATTTTCAGTGTAGTGTGTTACCTTTCTTCTAAGTGGATATGGTAGATGATTCACCAGACTATTTCATGATATATATGCAAAAAATTGTTAATATATTATGAATGAAAACTAATATTGGGGACATTGGTGGAATCCAATTTCTACTTAAATCGTGGGGAAGATCTATATTTGGTTGATTTTGGATTTTTTATATTTTATACACAATATAAGTACATTAGATTTTGTGAATACTTATCCTCCTAAAATAATTTTTATATCTCTTCCCAGTCCCTCCTGAACATATAAAAATATTCGCCATCCACCCTTTTAATCTACTATAGTGAACCATCATCCTCTTTTACTATTCTTCTTTTACCATAGTTTTAGGCATCCTTTACACACATAATGTCATTATATATCATTTCAAATGGATGTAAATAATAAATAATAGAAAACTCAATCAAATACTTCTCCAAAATATTATTTTAATGTATTCCTCAATCAAATACATGTTACTATTTTAATTTCAAATTATACCTACCATATATTTCAATATTTTTGTGAGATTGAATCATCTTCTAAATTGTTTTGTGTAATATGATTCAACAGAATTTGTTTACTTTTATAATTACTTTTTTTAATCTTATAATTTCTTTGTAAAATTTAGAATGTTTTTACAAATTTAGTATGAACATTCTAAAAATAATCCTAAAAAAATGAGGAAAATTATTTGAATAATTTAATCTCTTCATATTATCCATAACTTCTACTAGAGTCATAAAAAGTACATTTATCGACGACTTCTTCAATGGAATAAATACTAATTTAATGAGATAAATATATTGGTTGATCCTCTTAATTATTGAAACTTTTCCTTATCTTATTTTTCTATCTATTTTATATATTCTTCAAATAAATAATTGATATTTTCACTTTATATTTTGTCGGAATTGAAAAAGAATTCTTGATATGAGATTCTTATTCAAAATATATAATATATAAAATTCAGTATAGGTATCCTGGATCAGTTAAGACTAATATCAATATTAATTCACTTGAGTTTTTGAGTCACATAATCTCTTAGATAATATAGTAAATACATTAACAATTATAAAAAAAATTACAAGGTATATATAAAAAATACGTAATTATTTAATTGATTTGTAATTTTCCACAATAAAGGATTCCCTAATATAGTTAGTATCATAATAAAAGAGGTTTGGTGCATCTCATACCTAAAATTTCTGGAATCCCACAAGTTTTTTTTTTCTTATTGGGATTATTTTTACATATGCTCATGGTATTCACAGAGTCAAACTATAATAATCCTGTATACCGAGATTTAATGTAGTTTTTTTCTACACACAATGTATTTAAAAAATATTCCACTATTCCATTATATGAAATAAATCAATACATATTCTTAGGATAATTCTACATTATCAAATACAATCTCTTTCAAGATTCTATAGGGTCTTCAACTTCAACTAGTTCTTAAAAAATTCATTCATTTAACATGGACTAAAAATTCATAGAGATGAAAATATATGAAATAACATATCATTAAATGGGTACCTTATATCACTAAGCTCTTGTGTTTTCTAGTAATCTAGTATGTCTTCATATATTTAATGGTTCAATACAAATGATCAGAAAGAGATGAACTATTAGTGTATCACTGATTTCCCCTTCTCACGACTCTATAAGAATGGATATCACAAGATACACTTCCTTCATCATATTCAAAATGCAGTTAATGTTTACATTATAATAGTAACATATCTACATCCTTATTCTTCTATTATAATTCTATGGATCTTCACAGTCAACCACAACTATTTGTTTTCCTCTCTATACCATCTCTCTTATTCATTTTATTTTATACACATATTATCAGTATTTAGTTTCAAATATATTTGATTTAGAAAAAATGCATATCATTCTATTTTTATGATCCTTCATATACTGTTTTTTTACCTTCTTCATGCATCGGGGTTCCCACTATTCTCAATTTCCCATTATCTCCTTAAATGTGGTTTCCTATAGTATTACATGAGATTATATTATTTTCCCGCTCTAACATTTCTCAGTAGAATTAGAAATTTCTTTTATGTACTAACAGGATTAATGAATTCATTTCTCTAATATTCTAGTCATAATATAAACCCTAAAATTAGAAAATAACATTAAAAAACAAAATTATTTTTAAAATCTATAGAGAAAAAAAATTTCAACTCAGATCACTTTCTTCCTTTTTCATAAATACACAGAGTCTCATCACCACTGAATATAGAATATTGTAAATTAGTCACTATAAACCATTGTTTCATCTCTTTAAAATGATCTATATAATTCATCACAATATTTTATGTGATATTTATGGTTATTAATCTCATATCGTTCATAACTATATTTTATTTATTCTTTTGATCAATAATTTTGATTTTAATGTATTTTTTATTTGAAAACCATAATGAATTAATACTAAACATATCATGTTTCTAAAATATATCTTAGATAAGGGTCCTATTATTTATTTACATGAATCCCTAAAATGCAGATCATGAATGATATGTTTATTCATAAAAAAACCCCATTTTTTATAAAAATTAACAAATTCTAGAAATTCCGTTTTCTGGAATTTAAAGTCACTTAAGACCCCTTGTGTGATGATATTTTATTCCTCATATTGGAGATAATTTTATTGATAATTCAGAGCTCCTATCACATCGAATTTTCTAAATTTTTCCCCAAATATTATTCAAAACCTCAATAATCTTCTATAATTGAATCTGGAAACTGATTTTTTTAACTATTTAATATATTCCTACTACAAAATTATGAATTTTAATTTCAAGAACACTTTTAAGGGATAATTGAGAACCTAGAAAAACAAAAATTCACAAATAGAACAATAAATGAGACTAGAACACCATTCTATTAAAGATTAATTAGTATCCTATATCCTATAAATATTCCAATACATAGATGTCACATTGAAGTCTAGATATTTTTGGATGAGGTCCTCAAAATGGATGGAAATATTTTCGGAAAACTAGATGTAATCATACAAATTTATCATTCCATCATTAATTCCCCATGTAAAATTACGATCTAGTTATCCGATTAAAATAGTTTTATAATTATTAAGATAAAATTAAATAGATCTATCATACATTTTATCAGAATCCTATTTTAAAAAATTAACTCTAGAGAAATTTTACAACATTTCATCATTGGAGTGTTGGAGAAGAACCAAGTCCTTATCTTTTCTTGTTTCCTCTCCTAAAACATATTCTTGGGAAATGGAGGAAAATTAAATCTCCACAAATGATTCCTGATCCTTCTTTCATTCTCCTTATTCGTACTCATCTACAACACTCATAGATTGGACTTTTTCACCTGACTGAGTACGATTTTATATAAAACCCTCATGTAGTGGTGATTCAGATAGAATTAATTCTACCCCAGATTTCTTCGACATCCCTGAATATATATTAACTATTAATTTTGGTATATTATAGTAGTTACCTCATGGAATTTTTTTTGGCTCCTAATTGATGGAATATTTTTGGAATGAGGTTATACTACATACTATTCCTAGATCTTGACCCAATTATCATAATTACTAGGGCGTCTTGTACAATGTTCATAAATAGTTGGGATTCTATTTATTTGACGTTCATATTGATTCCTCAAGGACATTGAACCAACATATTTTTCTTTCTCTATTACATAATTTATGTTTTCTATTATTTTGGATTAAAATATCATTTACATTTCCATTCAATGATGAGAATTGAATCTGGAGTAAAATTTCCCTTCATGAGTGTCATTGGTTAGGTGGCCCATGCCTTGAATTCAATTAATCATGCAGAAAACAATCATGTATTATAGTAGTATTCCTTAAATAATCAAGGGTTTTAGAACTATAAATGCTGGAAAAAATTATTTGATCGAGTTCCTCTGTATTGCTTATACCAGCTGAATTAACCATATCTGTAGAAGAGTTATAGACCATGGAGGGGACTTGTCCAGTCTCTCCCAGGACCTTCTCTATAATCTCTAAATTAACCAATTCACATCCCATATTGGAAAAGATATCCATAGAACTTGGATCATTATTTATAAGTCTCATAATTTTTTTCAAGAGAAATAGAAATTACTATTTCGTCTATTATCAAAGGAACAAATGAGAAGGCAATATAATGGTCTAGCCTGATAAATATTCTAGGATAAACCTCTTCCTACTGATATTTATAACCTCACAGACAAGATGAAAATTAGTGTCACAGATTGTTGTAAAAGATAATTAATCCATCAATGACTCAAATAACACCCCATATTCAGAATGAAACACATCACCAAATGTATTCCAAACCCACTAAACCAGTGGTTTTGAAACATCATATTTGACACATTTACATAAAGATAATGGGTGGACATCATGTTTTTTGTACAGTCCAAACACAAAATCCATCATACCATTTTCATTACCATGTATATTATTTTTCGAATTGAAAAAGGAATAGGATGTTTTGGATAAATTTTTAATATCACCAAAGTCGAACCATCACAATTCATATAAATATCAAATGAAAACCGAAATAAGAAGATGTGTGATCCACTGAAGTGATGAGGATATGTATATAAAGTAGTAATCAAATTTTCCACCAAGGGAATTTGTATCATGATATGACACTTTCATGAATGAAAATGTTCACTCTCCAATAAACCCTAATATATAAACACAATCCTATTTAAAGAGTCAAACAATGGAATATTTCAAAAGAGACGAGCCACCGATGTTAGGTTCAAAAGAGCTCAGGACTCTAAGTACTCTATGTTCAATATTGAAAGGTGAAGAAATATATCAAATATACATGGAACTTTTAAGCTATGAATGTTGTCACGTAAAGCATAGAAGGAATTAGAGTTAGAGAACAGAATGAAGGGAATGTGCCAATCCCATGTGGAAGATGAATTGAGACCTCCCTAAAATGAGGGTCAGGTAAAGCATCATCCATCCCCTCCTATGGAATCACCAAAATGTTTGAGATCCGAGTTTTCTTAATTATATATTACAAGACACATATTAAGTGACATGATGACACATATTAAGATATTATTGACACATATACATGTTCCAATTATATATATATATCTTCCTCTCTTGCAATGATTCATAAAAATTTTATAATTATCTGTAAAAAAGCACTTAGTCACACCTTCCTTTATCTTTGTTACACATATTCACATGTATAATAAAAATTAAAAGAATAGGGAACGAAAAATATATAGAGTACAAAGAAATTATATGATTTGTAGAAAATTATTATTACACTCTTATGGAATTAGATATTTTTTTCATATTTAAGTATTGAAATTTATGTTTAATTGAATTTAAATAGTAATAACTCAAAAATAATCTCAGGCCTTCTTTATCCTCTTCCATCCATCTTAAAATAACAAAAAATATTTATAGGAAATATTTTTATATTAATTCCAAAACTATAAATCTCCCATAAAAGGATCCTTACACAATCTTAATAAGAAAATAGAGTACTACATAAACATTCATTACGTTTTTATCTTCATTACCATTACAATATCAATAAAATGTTATCAAAGTGTTGTATAAAACTTATTTCAATAGTCTTCTTACTCTCTTACCATAGGATTGTTTCACCAATTCCAGAGATATTTAATCATCTCATTTGAGGAATTATGGATTTATTCAAATAGCTATTTTATATTGGTTCACTCTCACTACTATAAACTAGAGTAGACTGTACAATAATCACTTCAATCGTACAGAGAAATTTTTTATCATGAAGATAAGAACAACCAATCATCAGATATATTACAAACACCACTTGAATCTATCCATAATAGTTCTTAAAGTATCAACATTACATCTTTTTTCAAATATTATGGAATCATCTCAATCCATGAATGATTTACGAGATAATGTATCTACCTTTAATATCACTTATTTCTTCTATCATTTAGGATCATTGAAAAAAATTATGATATTTATGGATTTAAAAATAACATCTTACTAATCCAAACAAAATTTCTAGCATATTAAACTCTCATTTAATTTTTAATGGAAGCTTTATCTAATAATTTACTCAGACTTTATGGGAATCACCACTAATATTCATATAATTTGTGGATTCTCAATACCTTACCCATTTCCCCCCAAAATTGACATTGGCATGAAAAATTAAATATATTGAAATAAAGCATATAAAATGTTATATTACATAAAAAAGTTCACTTATCTTCTTTCTATGTCATTATTTTTCCATATATATTCTCACAAAATATCTTCCCCCTAAATTTGATTCCCACTATGATAATTCATTTAATTCAAGATGTAAGTTGTCACATATTTTAGGCATATTGTGAGGCTATATAATAAGAATTATCTTAGATTCTAGGTCCCTATTCACTGTTCAAAAGCTAATTATTTTTTAAAATTAGTTTTATTTTTAAATCGTTTCTAAAACAAAAAAAGCTTCCTCAATAATTTAAATCTTTATTTCTAAATTTTTCATTATTTTAAATAGAATTATGGTGAAAATTATCGATATATAAGAAATGATTATTTCTCTAAATAAATAACTTATTTTTAAGGATTAAATTAAAAAACTTTATGAGTCATGGTTATTTGAATTTAATAGTGTAACATATCTGAAGGCACAAAATTAAAAAGGTATGGTCTTATCCTGAATCATAGACATGGAATATGAAATTAATTTTATTTTATTATTTATTTATTTGGATTTACCAATATTTGAATTTGTTTCTTATAAATTGGAAGACGTATTTAACATATAAAATATTTTAATTTGACCTTACTAAGTTTTGAAATCACATAAAATGTAATAAAATATCCATTAATTGAAAAGAGAAACATAAAAAACATCATTATATTCCAACATCAGGTAAAATTTAATGACTATGGATAATAAATAACAATATAAGTGAAAATTTCTTAAAAAAAGAAAAAAAAATTATATATAAATTCCAATTAATAGGTCAGACTCCCTCTATAGTTTAATTTTACAATAGATATAGATAGTGTAAAATTAAAGAATTTTATCTATAAAAATAATACATTAATGAAATTAAAATAATTTTTTATTCAATATCCAATGGATTTATTTAAGTTATAAATTCCATATATTTAATACTAGACATTGAAATAGAGATAAAATTGATAAATATATAGAAATGAAAAAAAATAATTGTGTGGGAATGAAAACATTGTTTGAACCCCTATGTGGGTACTAGGTTATTACTACCCCCAGTTCAACATTACAATCTATTATCCCATATCAAATTGAGGATTTGGTTTATGTGATGAGGGAACCCATGTATTTTTTTATTATAGTTCTTATCCACATGCATTAGTTGTAATAGCTACCTTAAATATATCACTATGTTTTTACCCCTTCATAGTGAATATAATTTGGATTGTGGGGGTGATAGAATATAAGATTTCTATTCATTTCCAACCACTTGTGTGGTTTCTTCTTCTGTGATATCCATAGCCTATAATAATTATTGTACATAAAACTTTTAATCATACAATAGGATAAAAAATAATTTATGTCGAAGGAAATTTATTTTTGATGAATTTATATTCAAAATATCATCTTTTATCAATCTATCTTAATGTTATATTTCTTTTCGAATAGCTGCTATGGAACCATCTATATTTATTCCTCTAATATAATATTCAATTGGCTAATGGATATATATATATATATATATTCCTTTATTGGTGTATATTTTTCATCCATATCACTATCTGGGGAAATATATGGCTTATCTATTTTTAGGAATTTAATATAGTGTGAGTTTTTTCTGCATAAAATTTAATGAAATTATATATAAATAATTTTGAGAATTTAATATCTCCCTATATTGGTTATAGTTTAAAATACTTTTCATTAAATAGTTATACATAATTTTTTACTGTCACAGGTGAAGAAATTTAGTAAATTTCATATATATTTTCATTAAATTTCACCGCCTAAGTGGTATTTTAATTTAGCTTTTCTAGAGAGATGTATAATATAAAAGATTGTAAATTATTGAAGTTTTATTGTTCCCAAGTAATTTCTCTACATCATAAAAATTGTATAATTATTCAAAATTGGATTTATTTAAGGGAAAAATCCTCCTCTACTTGTTCTGGTTATTTTTACTGTTATTTATATTTTGTGAGATTATTGAATTATTTTTTAATAGTGAAATTTAATTTTTTATCTCTAATATCTCTCAAAAAATATTAGACAACTTGGATAATCTTGAATAATCATGAATAATATACTTCCTAATACACTTTAGAGTTGTCATTCCAGGTACAATGTTGTTATTTTTTGAAATTTATCATGAATATATTCGAAAATAAAATTTGAATCAAAAAAAGAGAAAAATTTAATAAATATTTGTATGTTATGAAAGAAAACATAAGTGTTTGATCAATTGGAACTCTTTTAATTTTATTTATATTTTTTGAAGAATAAATTTGTTAATCCATGGAAAATTATGAGTTATAAATTGTGGTGTGGGTTTTCTGAAAAAATAATAATATCAACTAAATAAAATTAAATTAAAGATAGAAAAAATTTAGTAAAATATAAGTGTATCCAAGATTTTTTTATATTGGGACTTTTATTATCAATGGGAATTATTATAATTCATATTATTAATCATCCAATCACATGTGAGTTACCATCCTCTATATATGTTGTGAGACTTAGATCCCCTAGGACGTCTCTTTAGAACATAATGTATAACTTACTATATTAGTACGAATGATAATCACCTCTCAATCATGTTCTCATTACCACTCTAATCCTTAATCAATCATATATTGTTTTATACATCAATAAACAAAAATCCATAATATGAAGAGTATGGTAAGATTTGGGATGGAAATAATGTTTGTGAGAGAATAGAATGAATCCATGGAATCTTCCATGGAATAACTAATAATTTCCATAGAAATACTTAATAGTCCAAAAAAACATTAAAATGAAATTCAAAAAAATTGGAATACAATAAAAATTATTAAAAAAACACTAAAAAACCCACATAGGATCATCCCTAAAGTTAGCTACTCCAGCATCATGATATTATGGGAGACATCAGGGAAAAAAATAAATGTATTTAGAGAAACAAAACACTGAAATGAAATATGTAGTATTAAAATAATGTATGAAACATATTATAATTCATTTCCAAGGTTGAGAGTATAGGGTTTCCAAACATTTTCACAAGTTAAAATACAACATTTAAATAGAAAGAAATAAGAAAACAAACTCTGTATGTTTATGGGTGTGGCCGCACATGGGAATGTATTGAGCAATGATATTATTTCATGTAGTAAGATTACTAATTATTTCTTTAATTTCTATATATTTAAAATATTCCTTACTAATATTTAATATTGGATAAAAATAATTTGGCCAAAAAAAGGATATTAAATTATCTTCTTGGTTGTAGATCTCAAGATGCATAGCATTAAGAAATATGGTTTGATCAATTGGTTGAGTTATGTCATAGATATCACTATATTTATTCATTGTGCATATATGATGAATCCCAATTATTCAAAACAATCTTAATTAATATTATAAAACAATGAAATGTGGTTTACACAGGTCTAATTTTTTTTGTAACACATTTTCATCAGTGAATTCATCTTCTCCACAGATGCAGAATATCTTCACCATGAATTTATTGTTTCGATATCTTTTTCATATTGGATGTTTAATCATATATCTTAGAAATATTTCTCTATGTAAACTATACAGTATTTCTTAGATTATGTTTTTTAGTCAATATTTAAAATGATCAATAATTAAGGCTTAGTGAATTGAACTTCTTAATCATGAGTTCAAATTTAAATCATGGCATGATACTACTTTCAAGAGTTTAGATAAATTTTTATAAACAATTAACAACATCATAAAGTTTAAATCAATATAAATAATCACAATCTAGTTAGATAATGTTCAGACTTTATAGGAACTATCAATATTAAACTCCAACCATTCCACTACAATTATAGGGTCAGATTTGGATTATTATATCTTGAGGCTTCTATTACCAAAGCTCTTATAGGAAATTGAGCCTACCATTAATTGTATCATCTCAATGGAAACTACCATAATTTATAAGAGAGAAAATAAAAAAAATGTATTATGAATACTATGAAAACTATCCATATGATAGAGGTAACTCCTAGGTGGCCTTTGAATTGATATTGTATCCCCAAATTGATTAGTAGTTAGGGCCTCAAGAATATGTATGGGTATTTCATGAAACTACATTGAATATTAAATTTATTCTTATTGATATCATCCTTAATTGGATAGGGTGAACCTATAGTTACTAATTAGTATTTGGGTGAGTTAAAAAATTAATGGAAATAATGGTCACAATCGAACACTATATGATGCTTGTACTAACATACACCATATAATTTATGACATATATTTTTTGGTTAAATTAAATATTATAAGGGGCCTAGTAAAAGGTTACATTTTCCACCACACCAATTCCGATCTACCTAACACCACTTACCCAATTTATATTCCAATTCTAACAAGATAATTAACTCAAAAATATTTCTTGAATACTCAACTGACTTTTTTATTATTCTAGCAATATCTATCCTACCAAACCCCCACTCTAAATAGTGGTAAATTGAGTGTGACACCCTAAGATATAATTTAATTCAATAGGGATAAGAACGAATCACCAAGAATGTATAAATTACCTTATAGGACATTAATTATAATTACATATAACATAAATGAAAACCCAATACAAAATAAAAACAATTAAAACATAAAATATAAAAATAACTAAAATGTAGAACATGAATGCATAGGATAAAAAATTAAAGTATAACTCCATAATGGATAAAGCATAAAAGTGAAATATAATTATAGATGTTAAAAAACGCAAGGTTCTAATGAGTACACATGTGGAATGATTACACCTAAATATATGGTATCTTACAATGAGGACTATTACAAAATCCACAAAAACACGACACATGTGGGAATGATCTTGTATATGGGGAGTATGAATATACCAATTAGGATGCCCTGAAATCATAAATTAAATGATAAACTATTTAGTCATAGAAACCATCGATAGAGGGAAAAAATGAGGATTATCCCAAATAAAACTAGATATATTTGAATGGAAACAATATAACCCTGAAATAATGTTATAATTCCATTCATTATAATGAAGCTCCATGAGAGATAACATAATCCAACAACCAAAGATATCAGAGTAAATAGTCACCTGATGTTTATTTCCTAATATATGACTATAATCCACATCTAAAAGTCAAAAAAGTGAATACCTATCATTAATAACCTAATGGAATAAAAAATAACAATAAATCAATAAATCCACAACACTTGAAATATGTCATAAAAATCACCACTACATATTCCTTTAGTAGTTGTAAAATTCAAAAATTCAAAAATAAGAAAAATATGTTTGATAGAATAAATAAAAATAAATTAATAAATAAATAAATAATGAAAATCGTTGAAACTTCAAGATATATTCTTTCTTAAATTAATTTAATATCTTTGATAGATTGTGGTATGTAGACCCCGAGATAATATGTTTGATTGTGTATTCAATACGCAACATCGAGGTTAAACATCTATATATATATATATAATAATAAATCCATTAAATTTGAAGGTATGAAGAGAATTAAAAAAATAATTATATATATATACATATCCTAATATGTTTAAATTATTGATACGTTCTTAGTAAATAATCAACCAATTTTTCATAAAAAATATGTTATTATGAAAAAATATTTTTATTGATTTGAATGAAAAAATATTATAATTTATGAATGGAATTTTAAAACAATTTATTTTCTAAAAATAAATTCATTTTTTAAATCCACAAATAAAAATATTAATTTGGTAAGATTTAGTGAATTTTCAAGAAAAATCGTTTTTTAATGCATAGTGAAAAATACCATCTTTTGAAGAAATGTTATTTCGTTTAAATAAATTAATAAATTAAAATATAATTTTTTTTAAATATGATTTAATTTAACATATGTATTATTTAGTAATATTCAATACAATAAATTCATTTTAATTATTATTATACATTATTTTAGTATTTTTTTTGGGTAAAAGACACGACTTTTATGAAAATTGTTTAAAAGTAAATAATGTATCCCAATTATTATTAAATAAACCTAATAGTAATGAGTAATTATTTAAATAATTTTTTGGATTATATATATATAAATATTATTTTATATTCATAAAATTTTTAATATTATACATATATTAAATATGAAATCACATCGTACATAAAAAAAAATTACAATTTTCAAAAAAACTGCTTTTTCATCCTATCAATGGGTTTGGTTTTATATTTATTTCATTAAAATTTTAGTAAATTTATTATAAAAAATGTAAATTTTTAAATCAGAATTTCAAAATTATATCATTTTTAATTTTTGATAATTTCCCAAAAAGATTATTTTTTTGATGAATAGTGAAGAATAATAAATTTTAATTGAAAAATTAATTTTCATATAAAATATTTATAATGATAATTTTAATTTTAATTAGAATTAAGTTAGTTTTTTAAAATTATATATATATATAAATATTTTCCTAATTTATATCAGTTTATTCAATTTCATATTGAAATTAGATACCAAATCTTTGTTAACACTTGAATGTATTCTCCTTAAAAACCTATATTATTATCTCATTTGTTTGATTAATCATAAATTAAAATTTCCCAGTTCATTGAATTTAATTTAGAATCATGTATTGAATATTTTTATTCACAATAATCTATATTATCTAATATGTTATAATTAGTTTTTGACCCAAATGAATAATAAATGAAGTAAAAACTAATTATCATAGTTATGAAAAAATGGGTTTACCGCTGGGAAACAGAAAATATAAGGGTTAGAATGACAAAAAAACAAGTAAAAATTATATTGTATGGAAATATTTCCCCCATATACATTGAATTATCGATTATAGTACATTATCGGAGACATGTGATAAGGAAAAAACAATGGTGGAATTAAATATAATGAAAAATTACAATTGTACCACACACCTCACTTATAAAACCATGTTCCATATCCTCCTATCATCACACCTCTAAAATAATTTGGATTTGACAATAAACAAAAATAATCACTTAAAAAATTATTTCCCCTCACCATGTAATCCTTATTTTAGGAATAAATATTTCTTAGTGAGACATATGGTGCAAACCTAAGGATGATACCTAAGGAGAGGTATCATTTTTCAAAGATCATTTCTATATTATTTTATCCATATACCCCCTAAATTATTAATCAACCATTGTTATATAATAACGATATTATATTATTTTTTATTATTTTTTATTATTTTATTGTAATCATTTAAATCCTTATCTTCCTTCATATGGGTTATGAAATAATCATTTGTGTGTTTGGCAAACTACCATAGTGCAAACTAATATCATTTTTTCCATTACCACGTAAAATACTTTTTTATGATGAGATATAATATATATATGAAATGTATGACATAATAGTATATCATGAGTCACCATATTATATATAACATTTCACTTTCAATTCCATAGGGGATACGATATTGTCACTCCTGTGTATGACAAGCTACCACCTCTCAAAGGGATATGGTTCATCTTTCACAAATTCATTACATTAAATGTAACAATAATTATGTTAATGAATATATGCGATATACATAACTTATTATGATATTCGTGACATAATTATCATTATGAAAAGATAAGATGTCATTTTTTTATTCTGAAAAATAATATCATCATTCATGTATGTGTGGATATCCACCTTCACGAAGTGATATAACTCTCTTTTTGTCAACAAATCACATGGAAGATATATATATATATCTGTGTGTTTGTGTGTGTGTATTTAAATAAATAATATTTTATATAATATATTATTTTCATTCTAAAAATATATATATTTTTCACCTTTTTTAAGAATGATCATTGGAAGAGAGACACAATACTCTTGTGTCTGTGCAACCTATCATCTTTATGAAAGTAACACAATTCATTTTTTTTAAAAAATAATGATTTGTATTAAAAGATTAATGTATGTAAAAATATTACAATTATTTGCCTTATTGTTGTTATTTATATGACTAAACTATATAATATTCAGAAGAACCAGCTCATTCAATATAATGCACGAATGAGATAATAAGGCAATTAACAACCAAAAGAATTATAGTAATATATGATTATTAATAAACATCTGATAATATGTTATAAAAGGATCACAGGAGATATTGAAAATATTAATATGGTTATTTAATTAGTTAATTACATGTTTAAAAAACTATAATTGATGGTAAATCAGGTTCAACCAAAATAAAGCATGAGGTAATGGATTTCTTAACTCGATTTCCATACATTTTGATAAACTTACACTCAACTAATTATTTCATACTAATATTATGCATGTAATTACCTTTTATCATACTCATGAATTATTTTGAGGTATTATTCTATTTATTTTCACACTATATTTTTTCCTATGGAGTACCTTTTATTTTTAGAGAAAAGTGTGAAAATTTGGCTAAATATCATGCGATGCACAGTTGGCGCACTATTAGTAGAATTTGTGAATCCCAGACCTGGTAAACGTGCAGTAGGTGGCAGGTTTGAGGAAGTATATCCACCATGAAAATGTTATGTCATACTATGATGGATCACTATGTAGTAGGTGCCTCTGGGGATAGTGAGGGTGCATGTTTGCTGTATTTTTTGGAAAACCATGTGGGAAAACCATGCTCGTGTCTAGATCATTAAAAATCATGGTTGTCCTCAACTACCCCGTTTAAAATAAACCCCAAAACACTAATTATCCCCTAAATAATGGATTTTAATCCCTGTATACAAATTCCAATTCTTCTCCCCTCCCTTGGGCTCCATCGTGGTGGGCGATTTGGCTCAAATTATTCAAGAAACATAAAGTAAGTGTCTTCTTCTCTCGATTTCTTCATCTATTTTTGGTATTCTTCCCTCCTTTCTAATTCACATATCCAGTGGGTTGAATTACCTATTATTCATCAAATATTTATTCTTCTGGTTTCATGTTGATGTTTCATGTTCTATCTTTCCCATATACGGTGCAATGGTGATTTCCTTGATATTATCCACAATTTTTTGGAAGTTTCTTCACCCAAGGTCTGTGGATTCATGCTTAAAAATTATTTAATTATTCTTATATGCATGTATTCATTCATTATTGGGTTTTATATTGTAACATCACAAGTAAGTAAATAATAATAGATTTTTATATCTATGTTTATTTATGAATTAGATAGTGGATTAGAGGCTTAAAATGAGAATATATCTAAACATAGGGATAAAATACTCTAATATTTTTAAAATTTTGTCTTACCGCATTTTGATGGAATACCATTTTTAAATATAACATTTGACAATTTTATAAGATCTATTTTTCAAGATAAACAATTTATTTATAATTGGGACATTGAAATTTACTTTGGATAAATTTTTGGTATTTTTCTGACAATGTTCATTTTTAATGAATAGTGGAAAATACTGCATTTTACTTCAAAACTATTTTTTCATCTAATTTTATTATTTGGTTAGATTATATTTTTAATTGGTTTTAATGTGTAATTAGAATACATATTTACCATTTAATCCAATGGTGGTCATTGGAATTAATATCACTTTGTAATTGGACATAAACAAGTGTGAATCTTTTGATAGATATTGTTTCTTAAAAACACGCTATTTGTTTTGACAACGGGATATAATTTTAAATTAATTACTTAAAATTATGTGTTTATAATTTGGTAAAATGGATTCCGTATTTGTAATCATAAGGTCCAAATTATGTAATTAAGACCTTTTTATTTTTGGACATTATGAATAGTAACGACGGTAATGATCTTTAATTATCGGGATTAATTAGTAATCAGGTAGCTAAGGGTAATAAAATAATATCATAATAATATAAAATGAACCCAAAATGTGTCCAAATCATGTTGTTTGAGTCTTGTCCAACCATGGGATTCTTTTTACCGAACATGAGGGCCCATGGAGTCACATGGGTGTAATAGTGACATTTATGACATTTTTTTTAAAAAAGAAGAGAAATATACCAAATGTTTGTATATCCTAAGTAAAAATATTTTAATTTTTTCCAAATAAAATATATATTAGACTATAAATATTCATTTTAAAGATAAAAATATTTCCAAAATCATGGTATTTTGTTAATAATTTTAAGACATTAAATAAGTAAATTTATTTATGACACCATGATGATGCAGTGATTACCTCATTAATGAATGCTTTAAATAAAATGAAACTATAAGGTAAAATATAGGACTTAAACTTGAATAAAACCTATTTTATGGGTGGATTTATAACCATTATCACATTATCTTCTAAATATATCATCGTGGGTCCTTTAAAATTTGAAAACTATTTTATTATAAAGTAACATTTCAAGAATTTCAAAAGTAACCCTCCTCCCTCTTATAAAAGTCCCCCACATCTACCCCCTTAACCACACCTCTCAAGCCCTTGTATCATGAAAAATATACTCATATTATCTCTACACATCCCTCTATTACTCCTAGAAGCCTCACTTTGGGCAGAAGTCTTTCCAAATAATCCATTGGGTCAAATCAAAAAGAGTTACCCGATTTAGAGGTAATTTATTCTCTCGAGTTTCTTTCTTTTATTTTCCTTCTTCACTCACCACTATCTTTTTATTATTTAATACCATAATAAAAAGGGTATAATAAATATACTATGATGTTGTTATTATAATTATTATACCTAAACATACACACACCTTCATCAAATGGTTAAAGAATATATTGTTTCTGTGGGTGGTGAATTACTGCCTCAGGAAACGATGATTGTTCGATCTTCTTTTAACACCTTTCATGGTGGACATTATTATGGAAAAATATTTATATATGATATATATTATATTTATTTCCACTCTATGATTCTGTTTTTTATATTTAAAACACACCTTTATGCTTTTTATGTTGTGCAAATGCGATAATTTCATATGAGGAAGTGTGGACTACCGCCCCTCAAGTGACGTGACTCGTTCATGAAAAACATGGAATTTTTAAATAATATAATTAATGAAAATATTTTAGCTATATAAAATATATATTTTACTGGAATTATAATATATCTATGTCTCATTTAGTTTTAAAGTCCATTAATATGACAAAAAAGTGAAAGTAACATTAATGCGTACGTACGACCTACCGTCTCCATTAAAGGTACTTTTCATTTATTATCTCCAAACATTATGGAATATTATTAAATACATATATATAAGATCTATATGATATTTAAATCATGTACACCATTCTGGATAGGATGTACATATAACTAAATGGAAAATTCTTTTCAAACAAATTTATTTTTGACTCATGTACCAAACATCTTCAAAACGTATGATATGAACTCATATAATTAACTAATTATTTTAACATGAGAATTTGTGATATGAATTTAATAATAAACTTTAAAGTAATTCCTTAAGAAATTATAAATTTACCAAAGTTTATTATTCAAGAATATAAAGAAACAAACAAGACAAGTTGGACTTGAGGTAAGGGACTGTGTCTCAATCTCCTTTCATTGAGGCATACTTCAATCTATATAAAACATTCTTTTTATTAGTTGTATAATAAAACCATTAGACTTTTAATTTTATTCAAAAGGAATCCTTTTACACGAAGTGTTTTATTAAATGACAAAAGTGAATGTTTTTGTCTTACGTATGCGGCGACAACGACTTCTCCGCCACCGTGACCATTATATGAGTTTCGGATTCCTCTACAAGCCAAAACTTTTTTTAAATGAAAAATAAATACCATATGTTTCTTTTCATTTATTTTGGTATTGAAAATGGTTTTGATAATGTTTTTCTTATATCAATGTGTTGTATTGATATCTTGTTATTGAAATGTGGAAATGTTATGTTTCCTTTATGCATGTTTTATGTGATACGATTATGTTATGGTTCTTGGGCATTGTTTATGAATTCGGGTAGATCTGTGAAAAAATAAGGGTGGGTGAGCCCGAGATAGCTCTCCAATGCATTGGGTAATGCGAAAGATTTAAATGCTAAAGTTTCTCCATAGAGATTCAGGTAATATATTGTGATGGGTATTCCAAACGTAACCATTAGGGTTACTCCCTAGGTAAGAATGTTATCAATTCCTCAAGTTACCTTTATGTCTTATGATTTCTATGATTTATTAAAAAATATTATGATTTCATGAGGTATGTTAAATTTCTTATGTTTTATGAGTAAAGTATGTTTTCATTGATTCTTATGTATACATGGACTAATGTTTTCTTTCTGTATTTTTCTATCCCTCACTGAGGTTTTTATGATCATCCCATATTTTGGAAACGTTTTTCACATGTTAAGGGAAAAGAACACGATGTCATTATAGTGTCGAGGAAGTGTTAAGAAAGAATCCATGTTTTATTATAAATATGTTTCTTTTTGATAGAAGAAAATGAATATTGTCTTTGATGTAACCACCTTGTTTAAATGTGGAATGTAATGCATGATTTATGATCTAATTATCTAAAACTCTAAACCTGAAAATATCCTCAATATGAATTCTTTAAATAACCCAAGATTATGTAATGTTTAAGGCTTGGGCCTTATAGTGGGTATTAGAGGCCGGTTAAGATAAGTTTATGAGTTATAATTCTATTAAATGATTATCCAAAAATATTGTTTTTACATTTTGGTCAAATTGAAATGATATAGAATTTGAATATTACCATGTTGCTTCATCTAATACATATTTGTTCAGAATGGTTTTTCGTAGAGTAAATAGGGAATCAGTGCTAGGAAGGCATATAGAAGGAAATGACCTTCCAAATCAGCATCCTGAGATGGTCGGAATTGGAAATAAACAGTTTGTTGTAGTAATGGAGTAGTTGAATCAATTGATAAATGGTGGTGGAATCCATGCACCAGATCAGCCAGATCAACCGCAGATGAACATGTTAGTGGTGGATCATTTCATGAGGCAACATCCCCCATCATTCAGAGGATCATCTAACCCTGTGTTATTTGAATGGTGGATTAAAGCACTGGAGAAGATTTTTGATGTCATATGTAATTCAGACAATCAAAAGGTTAGTCATGTTGTTTACCATTTGGAGGGAGAAGTAGATCAGTGGTGGTCGATGGTTAAAAATATCAAGGATGCTAATGAGATTGATGATCTTGACTGGGATGAATTCAGAGGTATGTTTCTTGAGAAATATATTCCTAAGGCTGTTCAACTTAGGATGGAAAAACAATTCTTGGAGTTGAGGCAAAAGGACAACTCAGTGGCTTCTTATGAAGAAATTTTCACTCGATTGGAAAGGTATGCTCCATATTTAATCTAAGACCATGATAGTGAAATAAATCGTTTTTACTCAGGATGAAAGACAAAATATAAAAGGGCATTACCTTCTCGTGAGTTCAAAAGTTATGAAATGCTTATTTGATGTTCTTAGAAAATAAAAATGGAGTTTTCTGATGATCAAGTGTACTATGGAAAACAACATAAGAATAGACCGAGGTGGCAGGATAATGGGAATAATGCTTCAAAATGTATTGATGGTAAGAAAACTAAGTGTGCTGTTTTTGATGAATGTGGTAAAAATCATGCTGGGGAATGTCTTTTGAATTCTAGAAAATGCTTTTGATGTGGTAAGATGGGAAATAAGGCTCATCATTTCACTGGAAAAGATAAGTGTAATGGTAAGACCAATTATATTTACAGTTACTGAAATGTTTCAAGTGCAATGAGATAGGTCATTATGAAAACGAGTGTTCGACAAAGAGCTCGAATGATGGGAAGATGTCAAACTAATAGCCGAAAGGTGTGGTGAAATCCTTTGCAACTACTTCAGCAGATGTTGGGCCGTCAAATAAAGTGGTATTAGGTACTTTTTTTTTGTTTTTTTTTATTATTCCAATGTGTTTTTTGATTCAGGGTCTACACATTATTTCATCTCTGATAAATTTTATTGTAAATTGGGAATTCCATCTCAAGAAATGACTCCTGAACTTGTGGAAAAAACACCTGGGGGAAATGCTGAGGAAAAATGAATGTAACGCCCCGACCCTAGTTACCCAGAGTCGGTGGATTATTACATAACATTGGCATGATCAAAAGAAAGATTAAATCTCGAAAGACCGATTGGTTTTGAGCCTTGGAAACACTAGATATATTCATAAGTTTTACATTACATTATAAAGTGAAAAACTACTTCAACAACATAATGTCTCCATAGTCCACACTATTATCCCCTCATAATATCCCTGTAGGTCTTTCATAACTTACTTCTTCACATCCACGGAAAAATAAAACATAGAAAATGGGTGATCTCAAATGCCCAGTAAGGATAACAATATAACGGAACATTCAAAAATAATCATAAACATTTAAGGCAATGTATTAATAAAACAAAAGCCTTTTAAACATGAACTTCAACATAGTATGGCAAAAGTAAAATGAAATAATTCCATTTACTTATTCACATGGATATTCTACTAATCGAATAATCACATGCAATATCAATAACCTCTTTCATAATGTTGGAATGCATAATGCTGAACTTTAATTTCTTTGTCAAGGACTCGTCCCAAGACCTAAGGGCTAAATGTAACCGAAACCCAACCCGGAGTGCCTCTAATAACCGGAAACCAACCTGGAGTGACTCTAATAACCGGAGACCAAACCGGAGTTCCTCTAATAACCGGAGACCAAACCGGATTTCCTCTAATAACCGGAGACCAAACCGGAGCGCTTACTTTTACCAGTCCCCAACCCGGAACATACTTGTCTAACACATTCATCTGAATGAAAGGTTGAAATATACCATAAACATTCGGATTTCAAATAACTTATGAAATGTCAATACTCTAAACAAAAACCATGAGCGACATAAGAATAACTTATCCACAGTCAAAAATATCACAAAAACTTCAATAAAATATGGATGTTTTGTATCATAATAAATCAACTTCAAATAAGCTTAAAATCCATCAAAGGATGTTGACATAGATGAAATAAAGACTATTTTAGAAAAATATATCTTTCTATTTTGTAATCATTTAAGAGTCTTATATTTATGAAATAAAACATTTTTTTTGAAAATATTCTTATTATCTTGTAAGGGAAGCTTCGACAATTTTATATAGACGGAAAATAGCCACACCCGCCGTATAAGTTAAAAAAAACATTCTTAACTTAATTTTGTCGAAAAGGTTAAAAAGATCCTTGTTTGGAAAACGACAGAAAGATTCCTTTATAAACCTCTTATAAAAAGTCAAACAAGGGTATAAATGACTCTAACCCATATTCTAGTAAATATTAAAAATGTTTGGAAATTCATTTTTAAGAAACATGGATGTGGATGATAAAGAGATCCCAGTAGATTATTACGTATAAACAACCTCGGATAATGAAGAGATTGCGAAATAACCCTTACCAATTTGGTAACTTATGAATCATACAACCCATGAAATAGGTATCATACAATGAATATGTATATACACATAAATTAGAGTTTATTACACAAAGAATATAATTATGGGCAGTACATACACCACACAAAAGGTAATGGTGGCAATATGGCATGAATCTCACGGGAATAAGGAGTGAGATGAAAACCCCTTACCTTGTACTTTTACTTGGTTGGGGTAGGTTAACCTCTTGTATAATTGTGAAATAATTGTTATTAAATTATACAAAATCATATACATTAATATGATATCATATATGATCTTTTAATATTGATTTGATAATAATATCTTAGTATTATCGTTGTTTCGGGTGTTAACTTACTTGTTTTCTTTTATATGTTTTGTTACGTAAGCCATGTCTGTAATGGATAGGTTGTATATTATTCATATCCCGAATGATATCAAGTCCTTAAACATCATTTTTAAATCATCAAATGATAATTATACTTTAATGGATACGATGGAGAATGAATCTCATCGCGTTTGTGGAGACGGTAGTCCGTACGTACGCACGAGCGACAATATCATTCTTTTGAAATAATATATAAATGGTTGTTATATCATATATAAAGAATCATTAACATGTTATATTTATTATTTACATGAGTTACTTATCATTATTATACACATCCAAATAATAATATATTGAATAACAATTACACCACGACGTGGAGACGGTAAGCACTACGTACGCACGTATGGTGACATGTTATTCAAAGGGTGGATAGAATACTGAATATGGTTGTACCATATTTATAATAGAATCACAGTATATATATGATACTAGTGTTATTATTTTAGAATGGTAATAACAAAGTAAGAATAAGTGGAAGAAGAAAGGAACTTGGAAAAGGGTGGTGAAATCATTACCTCTTCTTCGGGTTCTTCCTTTTGATTTGATCAAAAGGGATCCTTAGGTTGGCTTTCTGATCAAACTAAGACCTCTAGGTTGTAGTGAGGGATGTTAGGAGAGTATTTGGTCAGAGTTTTGCCGAACCAAAAGGTTTTTAAGGTGTGAAGAAATGATAAGGAGGAGTGACCTTTTATAAGAGGGGTGAGGGGCACCTTTGGAAAAGCTAGAAATATTAGTTTATAATAAATTCATATTCGGTTTCTAATGGATCTAAAGTTTATTATTTAAATGTTAAGGTGGGTATGGGTTGAACGAAACTCAACCAATATAATTTAGACAGTTTTGGGTACTTATATTAACCTTATCTTTAAGTATTAACTCTAAGTTAATTAGTTTCACTTTTACAATGTCTCTTTGTATTTTTATATAATATGGTTAATAAACTTACTATATACATCCAAGAGACCCCCCAAGTGGTCCATTAATGATGCACCTATCATTATATAAGTCTCTTGGCCGAACCTTAGATTTTTAGGAATTTAATATCAATTAATAATATAATATTTGTTTTAAGAACCTTTTATGTCAATTTTGACACTATTCAATAGTTGATTTTTGGGAAACTCATAACAGATTGATTACTTCAAAAAAGTCAACTAAATAAATCCTAATATATCATATTATCCTAGAAAATTAGTTTAATTCATTAAAAGTTTCATATTATATTTATTTGGGTATTTATAATATCAATTATTTTAATTTTTTACTATTATAGTAATTAATCCATCATCATTGTGTCATAAATAAATTAACCTATTTAATGTCTAAAAATTATAAATAAAATATCATTATGTAGGAAATCGTTTTATCTTTCTAATTTATATTTATAATCTAAAATCCAACATATATAAACCTATATAAAAATTGTTTTTCTAAAAGATATATGCTTGTGTCATTTTTGTATTCATTTTAACTTAATTAAAATAAAGTGTCCCTATCACCTACTAGTGGCACCATGGGGTCCCAAAATCGACCCAAAGATGCCTATGGTCGAACATGGATCAACCAATAATTCTAGGACATGTTTTAGGGTAATTTAGTTTTATTATAAAATTATTTGTTTAACCCTTATTTACCGGATTTACCCTTAACCATGATAAATAAAATATTTACCGCAGTAATTATTCAAAATGTCTAAAAATAAAAGTTACCTATTTACACAATTTGAACATCCTGATTCCAAATATGGAATCCATTTTTCTAAATTCAAAACAAAGAAGTGGCAGAAATTAATTTAAAATTAATTCCCGCTGTCAAAACAAAAAGCGTGTTTTTAAGAGATAATAACTATCAAAAGATTGACACTTGTTTATGTTCGGTTTAATTGTAAAATTATGTCCAATGACCAAAATTATATTAAATGGTAAAAATATATTCTAAATATACTTTAAAACCACTCAAATTCATAATTTATCACTATTAATTATTTTGATTAAAAATGTTGTTTTTAATTAAAATTTAGTAATTTTCACTATTCATCAAAATATGAAAGTTATCCGAAAAGTACCAAAATTTCAGCTTTGGCTAAATTCGATATTCCGAATCCAAAAATTAAGTACATTTTGAAATATAAAATATATATAATTTCAAAATTTAGGTATTACTATTCATAACAGCTAGTTTGATTGGTTGTGGTGTGTGTTAGAACTCGAAGTTGCATACAACACATGCTACTGTATTATTCAAAGGAAAGCGTACCGTGGAGGCTTGGGATGTTTCATTAAATTTTTTTTGATGTCCCCATTTAGTCAAAAATATTAAAATATTGTTTTTAAAAAGGGTTCACTATTAAAAGTTGGTAAAAGTGCAATACTGAAAATGAATTGTTTCTTACATTATGTCTAAGAAACTCATAATATGGATTCTAAAATTATAAGGATTATATAAAGTTTAAAATTTAGTTAATACTATTCATAACCTCTTTTGAACGGCTTGTTTGGTAAGTCATGGTGTGCTTGAACTCGGTGTTGTGTGTAGTGCGAGTTATTGTATTATTTTGAAGAAATAACACACTTTGAAATCTCGGGGTGTTACATTCTCCCCTCCTTCAATAAATTGCGTCCTCGCAATTTTAAATTGTTCTTCGAAAATAAAAGGTTGAAAATAAAAAATATCTTTGTGGTAAAACCCACATCGGAAATTGGGTTACTAAAATTTAGTCTTAATATGAGGAAAAGATAAATGAAAGGGTCACCACCAAATTATGATCTCGATTAGGAGAACATTGGTGGCAATTAGAGACATATAATTGGAGGAAAAACGTAAATATTTATAGGTAGTGATTGAGGTCATCAATCACAAACAAGTTTAAAATTGAGGTCCTTAAATTCATCAATCTAAGATGATTTATAATACCATCGATTCAACAAAACATAAGGTATTAGGATAACACATTTTTGACGTTTCAAAATATCTTAATTGAAACCCCACATCGAAAAATGAATTAATGAGGCCTCTATTTGAAATAAAGAGTGTAAAGTATGAAGATTACCGAAAATAACACATATTTGGGTTTCATGTAGGAAAATATGGATATGGAAGAGAAATATAACCATCAATTATATGATGGAGAGTGGTAGAGAACATGGCTATAAAAAGGCCAACAATACCAAAGCCATAAATTAGTGATGATTTAAGGTACCATCTAGGACAACATTTTTGTTCTAAGTTCCTTTTCTTAATGTTGAGGAATTTATTTATGAGATTAGCTATGATCATAAGGAGATATACTTACTTTATAATTAGAGTTTTATCCATTAATAAATTTCTACCACAAACTCATCTTTCGCTTGTAAAAAAATTCTATTTATACTATTCGTACAGGGTTCCAAAATAAACGAATTTATAATTCATCTACCAGATCTTTTAAAAAAACTACATTATTTAATCCAGGATATCTCATGGGCCAGTGGTAGGTGATACACCCTTGTCGCCCTTCGGTTGCGGGTTCAAGTCTCGCGGCCTTTCCAGTCGCGACGGGTTGCCGCCCGACATCTGGGTTGTCCTTTTATGGCAATAAAAAATTAATCTAAAACTAGAATTTATCCAAAATACTTCTGTCCAAACTCACAGTCCAATATTTATAAGGAAGGTAAACTTAATGTAGATACTTTTTACCCCGTAATAGCATATGAATAACTTCACCATGTATTCTTTTAAAACACTGAAACATCCTAAATTACCATAATACTTATTGATTACATTCATGCTCCCTTATTCCATAGAGAATGCTGGATATACTTCATCAATCAAAAAATGTTTTAAACCCCAATAATGATGGAATACACAAATCATTAATTAGCTTCAAGGTAGTCAATAATATCCAATATAATTTATCCAAATCAATCATGTATTATTCTAAAATCACTACCTCGGTATCAGAACCATATTATGGTTTATCTTTCTCTCAACCATATATTTTCCAAAAAGTTAACCTGCTATTGAGTCAATTTTCTTTGTTCCACACAATGTCAAGTCCTTAATGAAATAGTACTGCAGTACAATCCTTATATACTCCATAATTATTATAACAAGTACATTGTTGATACAACACTCAAACGACATAATCAACATAAGAACTCTAATCATTCCTCTTCATCTGTGGTAGTATCATAACTTGATTATTATCCAATAGCATCATTTGGGGCATAGTCTGATGACTGGGACATAGGTTCGCGTAGTGTCCAAACTCCTTTAAAATTAAGCATTGTACATTTGAAACCATTTTCTTACCCTTACAGTCACGTACTTTGTGCCCTTTTCCTCCACACTTATAAAAAACTCCCATTCCTTTCAGACAAGTTCCAGGGTGTTTCTTCCCACAGTTATCACATATGGGAAAATTCTTATTTTCCCTCTTCCCTTTATCCATCGTTCTCTCTTCCATCCTTTTCTTCTCTTTCTTCCCTTAAAAGCCATAGGACTCAGTAAAATCTATACTTATCTTATCAACACATGATATTTTTTCTTCATATGATGATAATACACGGGAGACTATTTTTCTTATAAATTCTGGCTTAAGACCATGAAATATATGATCATTCTTTCTCTTTGGATCATGTGCATTGCTGGAGTTCTCATTCCTTCTACTGGGCGCCATTTCTAAATAATGGCATACACTAGATTAGTTTATGAATTACAATACCTAATCCCAAACTTGTAAGACACATAACATAAATTAAATAGTTTATGGATATAATCCATAATCATAAAAATTTCTCCTTTGAGGAATTAAATCCACATAAACCCTTTATAATGGTTTGTAAAGAAAATGAGAATTATCCTAAGCATATCCCCCGGGAGTGTCGTAACCAATAGTGCAGCAAGTCCCATTGTCGTGCACCGGTTCCCGTTTGAGTATAGCTCAAAGCGGTGTTTTCGGGTTTTACCCCTAGGTACATCTGTGCCAGAGCCGCCTCTACCTGCTCGTATCCAGACAGAGATGTATTACTCAGAAAACTCACAAAATCTCTACAATACCAAAATTCTAGGAAGTTATTCTATACTAATCCTCAAAGTCCATCTTAAATCTATGTGCTCTTATCAGAGTTTATCTAAATCCAGCTTCCAAGGTTCGTACTAAACTTCCTCCGATACCAACTGTAATGCCCCGACCCTAGTAACCCAGAGTCGGTGCTTTATTACTTAACATTGGCATGATCGCAAGAAAGATAAAATCTCGAAAGATCGATTGGTTTAGTATCCTGGGAAACACTAGATATATTCATAAGTTTTACATTACATCATAAAGTGAAAAACTACTATAACAACATAATGTCTCCATAGTCCACACTATTATCCCCTTATAATATCCCTGTAGGTCATTCATAACTTACTTCTTCACATCCTGGGAAAAATAAAACATAGAAAAGGGGTGAGCTCAAATGCCCAGTAAGGCTAATAATATAGCGGAACATTCAAAAATAATCATAAACATTTAAGGCAATGCATTACTAAAACAAAAGCTTTTTAAACTTGGTTTTCAACATAGTATGGCAAAAGTAAAATGAAATAATGCCCTTTACTTATTCACATGGATATTCTACTAATCTAATAATCACATGCAATATCAATAACCACTTTCATAATGTTGGAATGCATAATGCTGAACTTTAATTTCTTTGTCAAGGCCTCGTCCCAAGACCTAGGGGCTAACTGTAACCGAAAACCAACCCGGAGTGCCTCTAATAACCGGACACCAACCCAGAGTGCCTCTAATAACCGGAGACCAAACCGGAGTTGCTCTAATAACCGGAGACCAAACCGGAGTTCCTCTAATAACCGGAGACCAAACCGGAGGGCTTACTTTTACCGGTCCCCAACCCAGAACAAACTTGTCTAACACATTCATCTGAATGAAAAGTTGAAATATAACATAAACAATCGGATTTCAAATAACTTATGAAATTTCACTACTCTAAAAAAACCATGAGTGACAAAATAATAACTTATCCACAGTCAAAAATACCACAAAACCTTCAATAAAATATGGATGTTTTGTATCATAATAAATCAACTTCAAATAAGCTTAAAATCCATCAAAGGATGTTGACATAGATGAAATAAAGACTATTTTAGAAATATATATCTCTCTATTTTATAATCATTTAAGAGTCTTATATTTATGAAATAAAACATTTTTTTTGAAAATATTCTTATTATCTTGTAAAGGAAGCTTCAATGATTTTATAACGACAGAAAATAGCCGCACCTGCCGTATAAGTTAAAAAAACATTCTTACCTTAATTTTGTCGAAAAGGTTAAAAAGAACCTTGTTTGGAAAACGAAAGAAAGATTCCTTTATAAACCTCTTATAAAAATTAAAAAAAGGGTATAAATGACTTTAACCCATATTCTAGTAAATAGTAAAAATGTTTGGAAATTCATTTTTAAGAAACATGGATGTGGATGATAAAGAGATCCCAGTAGATTGTTACGTATAAACAACCTCGGATAATGAAGAGATTGCGAAATAACCCTTACCAATTTGGTAACTTATGAAACATACAACCCATGAAATAGGTATCATACAATGAATATGTAAATACACATAAATTATAGTGTATTACACAAAGAATATAATTATGGGTATTACATACACCACACAAAAGGTAATGGTGGCAATATGGCATGAATCTCACGGGAATAAGGAGTGAGAAGAAAACCCCTTACCTTGTACTTTTCCTTAGTTGGGGTAGGTTAACCTCCTGTATAATGGTGAAATAATTGTTATTAAATTATACAAGAATCATATACATTAATATGATATCATATATGATCTTTTAATATTTATTTGATAATAATATCTTAGTATTATCGTTGTTTTGGGTGTTAACTTACTTGTTTTCTTTTATATGTTTTGTTACGTAATCCGTGTTTGTAATGGATAGGTTTTATATTATTCATATACAGACTGATATAAAGTACTTAAACATCATTTTTAAATCATCAAATGATAATTATACTTGAATGGATACGATGGAGAATGAATCTCATCGTGTTCGTGGAGACGGTAGTCCGTACGTACGCACGAGCGACAATATCATTCATTTGAAATAATATATAAATGGTTGTTATATCATATATACAAAATCATTAACATGTTATATTTATTATTTACCTGAGTTACTTATCATTATTATACCCATCCAAATAATAATATATTGAATAACAATTACACCACGACGTGGAGACGGTAAGTCGTACGTACACACGTATGGTGACATGTTATTCAAAGGGTGGATAGAATACTGAATATGGTTGTACCATATTTATAATAACATCACAATATATATATGATATTAGAGTTATTATTTTAGAATGGTAATAACAAAGGAAGAAGAAGTGGAAGAAGAAAGGAACTTGGAAAAGGGTGGTGAAATCATTATATCTTCTTCGGGTTCTTCCTTTTGATTTGATCAAAAGGGCTCCTTAGGTTGGCTTTCTGATCAAACTAAGGCCTCTAGGTTGTAGTGAGGGAAGTTGGGAGAGTATTTGGGCAGAGTTTTTCTGAACCAAAAGGGTTGTAAGGTGTGAAGAAACTAGAAGGAGGAGTGCCCTTTTATAAGAGGGGTGAGGGGCACCTTTGGAAAAGCTAGAAATATTAGTTTATAATAAATTCATATTCGGTTTCTAATGGCTCCAAAGTTGATTATTTAACTGTTAAGGTGGGGATGGGTCAAAAAAAACTCAACCAATAGAATTTATACAGGTTTGGGTACTTATATTAACCTTATCTTTAAGTATTAACTCTAAGTTAATTAGTTTCACTTTTACAATGACTCTTTGTATTTTTATATAATATGGTTAATAAACTTACTATATACATCAAAGAGACCCCCAAGTGGTCCATTAATGATGAAACTATCATGATATAAGTCTCTTGTCCGATCCTTAGATTTTTAGGAATTTAATATCAATTAATAATATAATATTTGTTTTAAGAACTCTTTTATGTCAATTTTGACACTATTCAATAGTTGATTTTTGTGAAACTCATAACAGATTGATTACTTCAAAAAAAGTAAATTAAATAAATACTAATATATCATATTATCCTAGAAAATTAGTTTAATTCATTAAAAGTTTCATATTATATTTATTTGGGTATTTATAATATCAATTATTTTAATTTTTCACTATTATAGTAATTAATTCATCATCATTGTGTCATAAATAAATTAAATTATTTAATGTCTAAAAATTATAAATAAAATATCATTATGTAGGAAATATTTTTATCTTTCTAATTAATATTTATAATCTAAAATCCAACATATATAACCCTATGTAAAAATTGTTTTTCTAAAATATATATTCTTGTGTCATTTTTGTATTCATTTTATCTTAATTAAAATAAAGTGTCCCTATCACCTACAAGTGGCACCATGGTGTCCCAAAATGGACCCAAAGATGCCTATGGTCGAACATGTATCAACAAATAAGTCTAGGACATGTTTTAGGGTAATTTAGTATTATTATAAAATTATTTGTTTAACCCTTATTTACCAAATTTACCCTTAACCATGGTAAATAAAATATTTACCGCAGTAATTATTCAAAATGTCTAAAAATAAAAATTACCTATTTACACAATTTTAACATCCTGATTCAAAATATGGAATCCATTTTTCTAAATTCAAAACACATAAGTGGAAGAAATTAATTTAAAATTAATTCCCGCTGTCAAAACAAAAAACCTGTTTTTAACAGATAATAACTATCAAAAGATTGACACTTGTTTATGTTCGGTTTAATTGTAAAATTATGTCCAATGACCAAAATTATATTAAATGGTAAAATTATATTCTAAATATAATTTAAATCCACTCAAATTCATAATTTATTACTATTAATTATTTTGATTAAAAAAGTTGTTTTTAATTAAAATTTAGTAATTTTCACTATTCATCAAAATATGAAAGTTATCCGAAAAGTACCAAAATTTCAGCTTTGGCTAAATTCGATATTCTGAATCCAAAAATTAATTCCATTTTGAAATATAAAATATATATAATTTCAAAATGTAGGTATTACTATTCATAACGGTTAGTTTGATTGGTTGTGGTGTGTGTTAGAACTCAAAGTTGCATACAACACACACTACTGTATTATTCAATGGAAAGCGTACCGTGGAAGCTTTGGATGTTTCATTAAATTTTTTTTGATGTCCCCATTTAGTCAAAAAGTTTAAAATATTGTATTTAAAAAGGGTTCACTATTAAAAGTTGGTAAAAGTGCAATACTGAAAATGAATTGTTTCATACATTATGTCAAAGAAACTCATAATATGGATTCTAAAATTATAAGGATTATATAAAGTTTAAAATTTAGTTAATACTATTCATAACCTCTTTTGAACGGGTTGTTTGGTAAGTCATGGTGTGCTTGAACTCGGTGTTGCGTGTAGTGGAAGTTATTGTATTATTTTGAAGAAATAACACACTATGAAATCTTGGGGTATTACAATGAATTTATAGGAATCTTCCTATCCTTATTCGTGGAAAGAACCTACTTGGAAACCTTATTGTTTTATCTCTAGTAGAGTTTGATGTTATCATGGGTATGGATTTTCTCTCTGTTTACCATATTAAGATTGACTGTAGAAATAATGAAGTTTCTATTCATAAAGACATTCAGTTTGTGTACAAGAATAAACCCTTACTATCGATAACATATCAAGAAGCTGAGTAACTTGTAAAATATGGAAATTAATGTTATAATACACATATTCATTAAAACAAAGGAACCATTAAGATTAATGACGTTCCAGTGGTAAATGAGTATCCTGATTTTTTTCCTCATTATATTACTGGAATAATACCAGATCAGGAAGTTGAATTTAATGCTGACTTAGTTCCTGATGCTAAGCCAACTTCAAAACCAACTTATCAAATAGATCAAATTGAGCTTTTAGTGTTGAATGAGCAATTAAAAGATTTATTATGGAAAGGTTTCATTTGACCTAGCACATCACCATGGGGTTCTCCTGTCTTATTTGTTAAAAATAAAGTTGGTTAAATGAGGATTTGCGTTGATTATAGAGCCTTGAACAACATCACTGTTAATAAAAAATATCATTTGCCTCATATCGATGATTTGTTTGATCAGCTCTAGGGAGCTCAGTATTTTTCAAAGATTGTCTTGAGATCGGGGTACCATCAGTTGAATGTAATGGAAGAAGATATTCTAAAGACCGTGTTTCGTACAACATATAGCCATTTTGTATTTGTAGTTATGCCTTTTGAGATAACCAATGCACCTGCTGTATTCATGGACCTTGTGAATATAATTTTCCATGAGTTCTTGGATAAGTTTTTTGTTGTTTTCATTGATGATATTTTGATGTTTTCTAAAAGTAAAGAGGAGCATTAAAGTCATTTAAGGGTTATTTTAAAATCCTTAAAAGAAAAGAAATTATATGGGAAATTCAGAAAGGGTGAGTTTTGGTTGAAACAAATTTCTTTCCTTGGTCATATTGTTTCTAAAGATGGAATATTTGTTGATCCTGTAAAAACAAATATTTTTCAATAATGGCCAAGAACCAAAAATGTAACCAAGATTTGTTGTTTTCTAGGTTTGGCAGGCTACGACGGAAGGTTTGATAAAACGTTTTCATGGTTGTCTATCCCATTTACTATGCTAACTCGGAAGGGTGTTAAGTTTATCGGGACAAAAGAATGTGATGATTGTTTTCAGGAATTGAGAAGAAAATTGGTGTATGCTCAAGTATTGGGACTACCTTCCATGAATGTTGAGTTTATTATCAATAGTGATGCTTCATTGAAAGGACTTGGTTGCGTCCTAATGCAGAATGATCAGGTAATTGGTTATGTTTCACGTCAGTTGAAAACTCATGAGATAAATTTCCGTACACATGATTTGGAATTATCTACTATTTTTTTGCTTTAAAAATTTGGAGGCATCAGTTGTATGGTGTAAAGTGTGAAATACATACTGATCAAAAAAATTTAAAGTATATATTTACTCAAAAAAAAATTAACATGAGACAAAGGAGATGGCTTGAAATAATCCAGGATTATGATTGTACAAATAATTACCATCGGGAAGAAGAAAATAAATTGTCTTATGCTTTGAGTGAAAAAAGTAATGTTTCATGAACCATGATACATTCTGAATGAGATCCTTTGGTTTTTGATTTGATGAACTTTGGAATATAAGTTTTTGGTACATGAAGTTCTTCTATTTTGTTTTAAGTATCAGTGAAATATTCTCTATTAGATAGAATTAAGAGATCACAGAAGTAAGATAGTGAGTTGCAGAAAAAGGTAGAGCTGGTTCAAAAGGGTATATTACCCGAATTCAACATTGACAATGATTGTGTTTTCAGATTTGGGAAGCGATTGTGTGTGCCTTTTGATTCATAGTTGATGAGAGAGTTGTTATGCGAAGCTCATAGTTCTCCATTTTCAGTTCATCCAGGCAGTACTAAAATGTTTAGAGATCTTCGGGAGTATTACTGGTGGGATGGAATGAAAAGTGATATTGCTGATTTTACTGTGAAGTGTTTGACGTGTCAACATGATAAAGCAAAGAAGAAGTTACCGAAAGGGATTCTTCTGCCTTTACCAGTGCCAGAGTGGAAATGGGAGAATCTATCCATGAGATAATTTCTCCCTAGATAAACTTTCTTTTTTGTATCTTAAATAGACATTCAGGTTACACGATGTTCCCATCTTTATTGTATCTGATCGCGATTCTAGGTTAACTTCTAACTTTTGGAAAGGCCTTCAGAAGTCATTCAGGTACTGAATTAAATTTTTGTACAAATTTTCATCCTCAATTAGATGGGTAGTCTGAACAAACAATTCATACTTTAGCAGATATGATACATTCTTGTTCAAAGGATTATCAGGAATGTTAGGACAAACATATTTTATTGGTTGAGTTTTCTTATAATATTAGTTTTCATTCCAATATACAGATGGTACCATTTGAAGCATTATATGTGAACCAGTGTCAAACTCCAACTTTTTGGATGATGTAGGTGAAAGGAAGTTGATGGGACCAGAATTGGTAGATGATTTGGTAGAAAAAGGTCAGCTAAAACAAAAACACATGAGAACAACTCAGAGTAGGCTGAAAAGTTATGCGGACAATAGGAGGAAGGATCTCTTTTTTAAGGTAGGTGATCATGTCTTCCTCAAAGTTTCATCATGGAAAAGTGTGATTTGATTTGGTAAAAAAGGAAAGTTGAGTCCAAGGTCCATTGGACCCTACGAAATTCTGGAGAGAGTTGGATCAGTTGCATACCGAGTGGATTTACCTCTGAGTTTATCTCAGGTAGATAATGTTTATCATGTTTAAATGTTACGAAAGTACATGCCAGATCCATCTCATGTTTTGAGTTCAGAGGTAGTTCAGCTAGAAGAGAATCTATCTTATGAGGAACAACCAGTCTAGATTCTTGACCATAGGGAGCATGTGTTGTGGAATAAGGTGATTCATCATGTAATTGTTTTATGGAAAAAGCACAATATTGAAGATGCAACATGGGAATCTGAAAATGCAATGAGGGATAAATACCCCCACTTATTTGATAAGTAAATAAATTGTGGGAATTAAATTTATTAAATGAGGAAGTATGTAACATCCCAATTAATTAGAGATTCATAGATTTACAAATCTATTTCTATTTATGAATTATATAGTGTTTTAGAATCTTAAAATGAGAATAATTCCAATCTTCGGCATATAATACACTAATATTTTTATAAGATTGTTTCATTGCCTTTTGATGGAAAACCATTTTTAAATATATCTTTTGAAAATATTATAAGCTCTATTTGTCAATATAAAAACTTTCTTCAAAATTGGGACATTTATATTTACTTTGGATTATGTTTTGGTATTTTTCTGACAATATTCATTTTTAATGAATAGTGAAAAATACTGCATTTTACTTCAAAGTTGATTTTCATCTAATTTAATTATATGGTTAGATTATCCTTTTAATTGTTTTTAAAGGTTAATTAGAATATATTTTTACCATTTAATCCAATGGTGGTCATTTTAATGAATTTCACTTTGAAATTGGACTTAAACAAGTGTCAATCTTTTGATAGATATTGTTTCTTAAAAACATGCTATTTGTTTTGACAATGGGAATTATTTTTAAATTAATTACTGCAATTTCTATGATTGGAATATGGTAAACTGGATTCTATATTTGGAATCAAAAGGTCCAAATTAGGTAATTAATACCTTTTTGTTTTTGGACATAATGAATTGTAACGACGGTAATTATCTTTAATTATCGTGATTAATTAGTAATTAAGTAATTAAGGGTAATAAAATAACATCATAATAATATAAAATGACCCCAAAATGTATCCAAATCCTCTTTTTTGAGTAATGTCTGATCATGGGAAGCTTTTTACCAAACTTCAGGGCCCATGGAGTCACATGGGTGCAATAGTGACATTTATGACATTATTTTTTTAAAAGAAGAGAAATATACCAAAGGTTTGTATATCATAAGTAAAAAGATATTAATTTTGTTTACATAAACGATATCTTAGACTATAAATAGTCATTGGAAAGATTAAAATATTTCCTACATCATGGTATTTGTTTTATCATTTTTATATATTAAATAAATAAATTTATTTATGACACCATGATGATGCAGTGATTACCTCATTAATGAATGATTTAAATAAATTGAAAAGATAAGGTAAAATATAAGACTTACACTTGTCAAAAACCTATTGGATGGGTGTATTTCGAACCCTTTTCATCTTATCCTCGAAATATATCATTTTGGGACATTTAAAATTTGAATACCATTTTATAATAAAGTAACATTTCATGACTTTCCAAAAGTGACCCTCCTCCCTCTTATAAAAGGCCCCCATATCTACCCCCTTAACCACACCCCTCAAGCCCTTGTCTAGTCCAACCTATGCTCACATTATCTCTCCAAATCCATATCTTACTCCTAGAAGCCTAGCATTGCGCAGATGTCTTTCCAAGGAAGCCTTTGGCTCCAAATCAAAAAGAGTTACCCGTTTTAGAGGTAATGTCTTCTCTCAGGTTTCATTATTTATTTTCCTTCTCCACTCACAAATATCTTCTAATTATTTGATCCCATAATAAAACCAATATCCTCAATATACTAGTATGTTGTTATGATAAGTATTCTACCTACACTTACACACACCTCCGTCAAATGGTTAAAGAACATACTGTTTCTGTGGGTGGAAAATTAATGTCTCACAAAACGATGATTGTTCAATATTATTTTAACACATTTAATGGTGGCCATTATGATGGAAATATATTTATATATTATATATATTATATATATGTCCTATTTGTTTCTGTATTTTATATTTGAAACATTCCTTTATTCTTTGCATGCTGTACAAATGCGATAATTTCATATTAGGAAGTGTGGACTACCGCCCCCTCAAGTGATGTGACTCGTTCATGCCAAACATGGAATTTATAAAGAATGTAATTAATGAAATTATGTTACCTATATAACATATATATTATAAGGGAATTATAATATATCTATGTCTCATTTAGTTTTAAAGTCCATTAATATGACAAAAAAATAAAAGTAGCGTTCATGCGTACGTACGGCCTACCGTCTCCGTGAATGGTACATTTCATTTCTTATCTCCAAACCTTATGGAATAATATTAAATACAAATATACTAGATATATATGATATTTAAATCATGAATACCATTCTGGAGATGATGTACTTATTACTACATGGTGAATTCACTTCAAAGAAGTTTATTTTTGACTCCTGTACTGAACATCGACAAAACGTATGATTTGAACTCACATAATTAACTAATTATTACAACATGAGAATATGTGTTTGGAATTTAATAATAAACATTAAAGGAATTCATTAAGAAATTATAAATTAAACAAAGTTTATTATTTAGGAATATAAATAAATGAACAAGATAAGTCGGACTTGAGGTAAGGGACTTCGTATCAATCTCCTTTCATTGAGGCATACATCAATTTATATACGACCTTCTTTTATTAGTTGTATAATAAAAAATTTTGACTTTTAATTTCATTAAATATGAATATTTTTACATGAGGTGTTTTACTAAATGGAAAAAGGGAATTTTTTTGTCTTACGTATGCGGCGAGAACGACTTCTCCAACGCTGTGACCATTATTTGAGTTTCGACTTATTGTACAAGACATAACATTTTTTAAATGGAAATTAAATACCATGATTTACTTTTTTTTATTTTTCTTTTGAATGTGGTGTTGATAATGTTTTGATTATATCAATGTGTTGTATTGATATCTTGTGATTTTAATATGGAAATGTTATGTTTCCTTTATGGATGTTTTATGTGATACGATTATGTTATAGTTCTTGGGCATTGTTTATGAAGTCAGGTGGTTTCATGAAAAACTAAGGGTAGGTGAGCCTGAGATAGATCTCCAATGCATTGTGTAAGGTGATGGAGTTAAATTCTAAGGTTTCTTTGAAGATATTTAGGGAATGTACTGTGATGGGTATTCCAAACGTAACTATGAGGGTTACTCCCTACATAAGAATGCTATGAATGCCTCAAGTTAGCTTTATATATTATGATTTTTTTGAGTTATTCATAAATCGTAAGATTTCATGAGGTATGTTAAAGTTATTATGTTTTATGAGTAAAGTATGATTTAACCGATTCTTTCGTATACATGGACTAATGTTTTCTTCTCGTATTTTTACATCCCTTACTGAAATTTTTATGCTAATCAAAAGTTTTTAAAATTATTTTTTCAGCTCAAGGTAAAAGTACAATATGTGATGATAATGTCGAGGAATTTTCAATAAAGAATGGATGTTTTATTTTAAAAATGTTTCTGTTGATGGAAAAAATGAACACTGTCTTTGATGTAACCACCTTGTTAAAATGTGGAAAGTAATGCATGATTTATGATCTAATTCTATAAAACTCTAAGCCTAAAAAGATATTCAATGTGAATTATTGAAATAACCCAAGATTATTTAATTTTTAAGGCTTGGTCCTTTTATATATAGTTTATGATTGTAGAAATGTGTTTTTTAAATGATTCAATGTGCGTGTGTGTTGAAAATGGGTTCCCCAAGGAAATGGGTTATGTTCCATGTGAAGTTCATATATTATTCATTGTTTGATGACATTAAGTTGTTTTATAGTATGTAAAAATAGTGTTAATCATGATTTAAAATTTATTTGGGGTTCTCCTTGTTTCAAATGTGGTTTTGGAATGTAAATAGTGGTTTATCATGTGTGATGAATTTTTAAGATTTTGTAAATGTGGAAGTGAAATTGTATGTGGAATGTGAAATGTGAATCGAGAAAAAATTGAATCCTAGGTGATTGGGTGTCTAGAATAAGACTAGTACACTAGTAATTCAAAGTTTTCAAGTCCCAGTTTCACTTATCCAGATTGACCGTAAGATCTCAAACAAAACATAGATGTTTGGCGACCACTATTATTTTGGATTTAATCCTCTCTAGTGGATTGTGCACAATAATTTTGTTCAATATGGTTAATGTACCACGTTTCACCAAGGTATGATATTCCTAGATTCATTTTAGAGATAGTTCCTATAAGGGTTTTCCATAACATATTGTTATAGTATTAAATAGTAATTACCATTAGCATATAGTATACCAGGTTGTTAATTTAGAAAGCAAGCATGATTTCCTCTCAAAATTTTTCAATAAATTTTTATTCAATTTATTTTTATGAAACATCAATTTGGATTTTTCTTTTAATGTTTATTTCATGGAATCCCTTTTTTGGTGGCATCATAATGGGCTTTAGATCACACCGCACATACACCATTGGGTGTCTGTTGACTTGGTTATGTTTGACTTTGGGAATGGAAATATTCTTAGAGATGTTGGTTCAAGATTCTAGAGGTATTCCCTTATAGGTGTCTTGGGGGGGTGTTGAGGATGACGCCCCACTTGTCGATTGGAGGTTTTGGGATAATGTCCTATTTCCTTTTTTGGTTTTAGACCCATTGTGTTTCATTTAAAGAGGAAAACATATATATCCAAACCTATTATACTATATTTTGTGGCCAATATTAATTTTTGATTTGTCTATTATTTAATGTTGTTTATGATTCATTAATATGGTGAAATCATTCCAGAGTTATATTTCTATTACCCATACACTTGTTTCCAGTCCGTGGGGATCTAGAACGCCCTTTTGGTCATGCCACGACTCAGGTCAGGTGTTAGGTTTCTTGGAATCCCGACCTAGTTCATGATACCATTGATTATTTAATGTTTCATTTATTATTTTTTATATGGATTTACATTTGATACACATAATCAATAAATTTATTTATCCTCACTTCAATGGTATGTTCATTGTAATTTATTTTGATTCAAATTTTCCATATTTGAAGCTAATAAATTTCTATGAACATATAATCTTTTATAAGGTGTATATACAAGCCCTTTTACATTTAATATCATGAGTCTGTTTATTTTCATAATATTTTATGTTTAATATAATTTTATACTTTCATGGGGATTAATATTCAATGTCATCAATGTGGTAAGAATTTTATGTTACAATCTTATTGTTAATCAGGATTGCTTGTAAATATGTTTATAATGATGAAATATTTTGATCAATCTATTAATAATGCTAAAAAATATTCTTATAATTTGTATATTGTATGATATCATCATTTAATATTACCATCTTCCAAGCTTTGTTACTTTATATAAATAGGGAATTATTTTTACAAATATCCGACTTAATTTCCCTGTTCATTTGAAAATTTGATTCCTTTCAAAACAATGTTTTCAAAAAATGTTTTGAAAAGAATTTTTAACTATTTAAAATTGATTGATCAAATACATTTTTACAAAAAAAAATTAAATGTTTTTAGATGAATTTTAATTTCATTTTTAAAACAATACCGATTTTTGTTATATTTAAAAATTGAATGGATTCAATGTTTTAACATGTACAAAATTAATGGTATTTTTAACAATATTTCCCAAGAAATATTTTTAAAATTACAATTATTTGTTTCAAAGATTATTTTATATGATAATTATGTTTAAAATGTTTTTTAACAAATTAGTTTTATGAAGTGATGATAAAAATGAAAAGGATATTTTCCACATGATTTTTTAAAGATATTTTTATGGAATTTTCATTAATCAATGAAAGAATCGATTTCATTTAACTTCTATGGGAATATTTGGTGTTGATAGCAAATTTATTAGTTCACTAGATAGATTAATATTGTTTCAAAGATATTGTTATGAAAACTATTTATTTCTATATGTTAATATTATTTTATAGATATTGTTATGTAACCCATTCATTTTCAATAGGGTAACCATGTATCAATGATATTTTCATAAAACTAATTTATTTTACAGAGTTTAATCATGTTTCATAGTGATTGACATGACACCCATTTCAATTTCATGGGCTAATCATGTTTTAAAATAATAATTATTGTTTCAATGAGTTTTATGATTAAATGAAATATAAATATACTTCATTCATGTTTTTTTATTAGACATTGTACAAGATCGGTGTGCCCAGATAGCACTGGTTGAGCCCGTTGTAGCTTATATAATGGGTACGCACAGATTGCACTTGGTGAGACTGTTATAGCTTATTTGAAGGGTACACCTTGAGATAAATCCATTGCAATGTTTAATGATTATGTTATCACTATAATTATATTGGATTTAAACCATATGGTTATTCCATTTATAGGTGTTCTAGTAGGGTTCTACAAGTGTTCAATGATGAAAATTTCCTAAAATACCAATACATTTTATCTTTACTTTCCATGGGTTTATAAGGTTTTCTTTCTATAATATTGGTATCACTTGATCATAATTATTTATTCTTATGGCTCTTTTCTTTTTTAATTATTTTTCCATATTTTCCAATTGATGACTCAAATATGGATGGTTATATGTTCTTCTATAATTTTCTCATGGATTCTCATTATGTAATAAAATCCTTATGATCTTCTTGTGCTCATTAATTACATTCAATTTTTTATTCCTATGCTTTACCATACTGAGTATTTGAGTTCTCCCTTCTTATGTTTACTTTTACCCACTCTATAATGATTTTTCTGAATGAATTATTTATGTAACACCCTAGACTTTTATGAGAAATATTTTGTTTTTATGTTATATAAATCATCAAAGGAATCTTTCACTACACACAACACTAGCTTGGCTTGCTTTACACGCAACCATGACCTTCCTCAATAGCTTGCGTCGTACGCAATACCGAGTTTCACTAAACAACGACGTGCTATTAAAATATTATTAAAACTAGCTGTTATGAATAGTGATAACCACTTTTAGAAATTTTTTAAATTTTATTTTTCAAAATGGACTTCATTTTTGGATTCGGAATATCGAAATTATCTTAGGGTGAAATTTTGGTACATTTCGGATAACATTCATATTCTGATGACTAGTGAAAATTAATAAATTTTAATTAAAAACAACTTTTTTAATCAAAATAATTAATAGTGATAAATTATTTATTTGAGTGGTTTTAAAGTATATTTAGAATATTTTTTTACAATTTAATACAATGTTGTTCATTGGATGTAATTTCACCTTTAAACCAGACATAAACAAGTGTCGTTCTTTTGATAGTTATTATCTTTTAAAAACACGCTATTTGTTTTGACGACGGGAATTAGTTTTTAAATTAGTTAATGTAACTGATATGTTTTGAATTTGGTAAAATAAGAATCATTTTTTAATTCATAATATCAAATATAGCTTAGGCCTAATTTGTGGTATTTTTCTGGAAACGTTCATTTTTTGATGAATAGTGAAACCACTAAGTGGTAGTTAAAAAAACTGAATTTTGCATAAAACATAATTTTACCACTTCTGTGAGTAGAATTTCGAAAATCCGAGAGACATGGTAAATATGAAGGACTAAAATGTGTTTCAACGAGATGAAAATAATTTATGGTGAATAGTAACTTTTTACTTTTTTTACCACGGTTAAAAGTAAATATGGTAGTTAAGGGTAAAAATGATATTATTATTATCCTAAAACATGTCCTAATTATATTGGATAAGTTTAATTCGACCAAAAAAAACCTTAAGAATAAAATATGACCATTTAGGCCCACTTGGATTAGATTAGGACATTTATTATCAATTTATTTAAAGAAGGGTTAAAATAGTTAAAATCAAAGTTTAATAACTAACGTATTTTTAATATAGGGTTATACATAAGATATATTCGACTCTAAATATTCATTAGAAAGATAAAAAGATTTACTAAATAATGATATTTTATTTTTAATTTTTAGAGTTTAAATAAGTTAATTAATTTATGATACAAAGATGATGCAATAATTATCTTATTAATGAAATATTGACATAATTGATGTTATAAATACAAAAATAAATGTAATTTGAGACTTTTTATGAATTCCACTAATTTGATAGGTTAATATGAAATCTTAGTATTGATTTAATTAACTTTGTTCGAATTAATAATTATGTTATGATTTTCACAAAATTCAATTACTAAATAGTGTCAAAATTGACATAAAATAGTTTTTAAAACAAATATTATATTATTAATTGTTAATTTTTTCCTAAAAATCTATGGTTCTGCCAAATGACTTAGATAAGGTTATATATATTAAAAATAAACAACTTGGGGTTAGTTTGGCTTGTTATTGTATGTTTATTAACATTATAGTGTAAGAACACAAAAAGACACGGTAAAAGTAAAATTATCTAACTTAATGATAAATCTAAATGATAAGGTTAAAATAAGAACCTAGACTTGTCTAAATTCTATTGTATGAGAGGATTTCGAACCATCCCCGCCTTAGATTATAAATAAATCAATTTGGAGATATTTAAAACCGAATTTGGCTTTATAATAAAATAATATTTTTTGTTTTTCCAAAGGAGCCCCTCTCCACCCTTATTTTTTTAAAGGCTGGGGCTGAATCCTCAATTTATTATTTAATGAAAAGACCTATTTAGACTGGGTAGATGGTGACCCATTAAATATCCCAAAGGCCCAAGGCCAAGTGTCCTGAATACAAGGCTTGAAAGCCCATTTTTTGGCCCAAAGGACCCCTCGGTGAACAGTACTCCTACAGTACCCGCGCTGCTACAGTACCGTCGCCGCTACAGTCCCTCCACCGCTATATTGTCGTCACTGCTATAGTCCATGGCTGCAATAGTACTGCTACAGTTCCCTGCAACAGTAACCCCGAAATTCACCCGTGCCCAGATTTGATCACGGGTCTTTTGGATGCCAAGCAGGGGCTTGTACCACTAGGGTACAAGCTCGTTGGCACCCTCTCCTCCCTTATAAAAGGGAACCTCCTCCCCCTCTTCATCACACCACTTTGAGCCTGAAATCTCATCCAACCCCTGAAAATTTATTCTCTACACTTCCTTAGAGACATCCTAGAGGTCCTGGTCTTCTTCAATGACCAATTTTAGTGTCCTAAAAGGTGGTCTCAAAGAAGCGCTTCAAAGAAGAGGTAATGTCCGTTACCGATTCATTCATCTTTATTTCTTCTTCGACATCTTCTTCATTAGTTGTTTCATTATGAAGTAATAACATCAGTATCACTAATATACTGATATGTTATTATAAGTATGAAACAACCCTATTTCACCATCTATCCATCCTATGGGAAATGAAACCACCACGCGTGCGTACGTACGGAATACTGTCTCCACGTCGTGGTGTAATCTATTATCCACCACCACCTTACTTGGATGGGTATAATGGTGTAAATAATAACTATATATTATTATTGTAAAGTTATATTGATTATGAAATTGTATATATACACTCTATTACAATTTCTAGATCATGGGAACAATATCATCGCTCGTGCGTACGTACGGAATATCGTCTCCACGATGTGATGCGACTCATTCTACAGGATCTTCATTGCATAATGATTATATAAATGAATTGAATGAATGAATATATTACACTAATAACAATCTTGAAATGAGGTATTTATAACCTAAAAAGAAGAATAAGAATTTATTCGACAAAACACGCATAAGAACAAAAAGTAATAAACACCCGAATAACAAGTAGTAATGAAATATTACTAATAAAAAGATAAGAATATGACCATATATGATATCATAAAAATAATTATGATTCTGGAATAAGTCGATAAAATTATTTAAATCATTATACAGGAGGTTCGGAAACTTACGAAGTAAATCAGACCTAAGGTAAGGGAAATATCACAATCTCATTTTTATCCGAGATGGTTTATACTTTGGTATTTACTGGGGTGTATTTTATCATCCACATCCATGTTTCCTCAATATGTAATATTATTTCCATCCACCTACAGTTTTTTAAATCCATTTTTACCTTTTGGTAAGTTTATAGTAAAATATATGAAAGGAATCTTTTGTCGTTTTTCATACGAGGTACTTTTTGACTTTTATGCAAAAAGTACGAGAAGAATGTTTTTTAACTTATACGGCATGAATGGATTTTCAAAACATTATTTCCAAGAAGATTCATTTACATGTTTTCAAGTTTATTTTTAATCAACTTATTTTAGTTTAAAATTGTATGACATGATAACAAAGGAAAATGTTTTTGAAGTAGAAAGGGTATTTTCGTCAAGAATGGAGTTCAAGTGTTTTATCAAAATTATTTTCCATATAAGATAATATAGGGTTCTGTTTCTATCCCTATTATTACATTGATTTGATTATGTTGTGATGGAATTATTTTTATGAATTCCTTTATCTTATATGAATTGTTTTATGATGTCATGTTGTTTAAGAATCCCATTTTTATTACATGGGTTATGAAATGATGTATGATTTATCATTTTGTGGTGCACATATGAATGATATCATTATGAGATGGGTGGTACCTATATCTCCCTCCAATTCATTGGGTAAATATTTTATATCTCATGACATAGACATGGCTGGAACGGCAGGTTAAACCGGTTCAGTGAAACAGGACTGAAACGAGGAATGAACTCGGTTCAGAAATGGACTTTGTCCACTAAGATAGTCTTGGAAATGAGTCTTGACTATTAATAAATGATTATCTATGATTATGTGTGTATTCCACAAAGTTTCATGTTTTATGTTATGATTATTGGGATTACATTTCACTACTATGATTTATCCCATGTTATGAAATTATGATCTCTTTTGAAGGTTAAGATTTCCAAAAGATATGTTCCTATGAATATGATGTGATTGATATTTCTTTTTTTTTACCCTTACTGAGCATTTGATCTCACCCTTTTGTTTGTTTTTTCCCCTGGTCAGGAAAAAGGTTATTAAGTAAGATATGCCAAAAGGGACTATAGATATGATGAAATAAATGGGAGACAGTGTAGATGCTTTATGAAACAGTTGTTTATGTTTCCCAGTTTCTAAAGACACTATTCCTATACGGTGCTTTAATGGATTTGTTATATGTTGTAATAAGTATGGTTCAATTTTGATGTAATAACAATGTATGTAAAGTATGGGTCGTTATAGTTGGTATCAGAGGAAAGGTATAGTCAGCCTTTGGAAACTAGGATGTGAAAGACTTTGTAAGAACCCTAAGGTTAAGTCTAAGCATAGAACACAATCTTAGTGTTTTAGGAATGGCCCTGAATAACCTAGGATAAGACCTTAAGTGTGAAATTTTATTCTTGATTATGTGGTTTTCCTGTTATAATTAGTGTTGCTCACACTATTCTTCTTGGTTTTAGTCAATGGCTGGAACCCGAAGGAACCGTGTTAATGCGGAATGCGATGGGCAATGCAATGATTGTCCCCCTGAGCAACCAAACGTTATAGGAGATGGAATGAAAATTCTTGTAGCCATGCTCACACAACTTTCTCAAGATATGAATCATGCAGGACATCCAAACGAGCAACGGAAGGAGAAACATTCTGTTGAATCCTTCATGAGGCAGCGTCCACCTTCATTCAGCGGGTCTACTGATCCATTAGTTGCTGAACAATGGATTAGTACTACTGAAAATATATTTTCAGTTCTTCAATGTTCTGAACATGATAAAGTCATCTTAGCAGTGTATCTTTTGGAAGGTGATGCTGATAAATGATGGAATCTTATCAAGAATACGAGGCAAAGAGATGAAATTGAGTCCATGGAATGGGACGTGTTCAAGAAGTTATTTTTCAATAAGTACTTCCCTCGTATTCTCCGAACAAATACGGATAAAGAGTTTCTTGAACAGAAGCAAAAGGATGATGAATATGTTGGTACCTATGAAGAAAATTTTACAAGACTTCCAAGGTACGATTCTGGTATTATTATCCCACATGAGAGTAAGATCGATCGATTATTTAGTGGATTAAAACCAAGTATTCGAAGGGATTTAGCCATAAGGGACTTCAATAGATATGAGGAAATCGTTCGATGTTCTCTCACAATTGAGATGGAGATTAGAGTAACCCATCAGTCATGTGGGTTTGATAAGAAGAGGAAAATGGAATTCAAAGGAAAATATAAAGAGCACACTGAAAAGAAGATGAGCTTTCCCTTATGCTCAAAGTGTGGAAAGAAACATGGAGGGAGTTTCCTTAAAGGGACAAGTAAATGTTTCAAATGTGGAAAGGAAGGTCATCGGGAATTTGAATGCCGCAATGATGGGAAGAAGATGTCTAATGATGCAAACAAAGGAAGGGACACATAGAATGAACCTACTACACTTCAATGTTTCAAGTGCAAGGATATGGGGCATTATGCCAATAAATGCCCTAATCCAAGGATTGTTGATGATGATCGACATCAACAAAATCATAAGGCTAAAGACCAAGGAAAGTCACATGCAATTTCTATCAGCGATATGGAGTACGATAACGATGTGGTGAAAGTTACACTTACCATCCACTCTATAGTAGAAAATGTTTTATTTGATTATGGATCCACCAACTCTTTTATTTTTGAAGATTTTTCTAAGGGTATCACCGTATTACCTCAACAATTAGATTTTTAGTTAGCTGTGACAACACCTAATGACAGAACAGTCGCATTAAAAGTTTATAATTATTCCCCGATTGAAGTTTGTGGGAATGTTCTTCCTGCAAATCTTGTGATCATTCCTATAGTGGAATTTGAAGTGATTCTTGGCTTGAATTGGCATTCTTTATATGGAGCTCATATCAATTCCCAAAGAAGGGAAATCACATTTCATATTCTAGATCAATCTATGATCATCTATCGATGCCAGGATGAACATAACCTTCCAGTGGAAATTTCTTCCATCTTATGGGTCTTGATTCCACTTAATGAAGGTTATTTATCTCAAATGGGTTGTGAGAAACTCACAATTAAGAATATTCCCATTGTACGGGAGTTTGATGATGTATTTCTGGAGGAATTTTCGGATCTTCCACAAAATCGTGAAGTTGAGTTTTCAATAGAACTCATACCAGGTGATTTACCTATTTCAAAGACACCTTATAGAATGGCCCCAATTGAGTAGCAGGAATTGAAGAAGCAACTCCAAGAGAATCTTGATAAAGGATTCATACGCCCCAGTGCATCACCTTGGGGAGCACCTGTTCTATTTGTTAAGAAGAAAGATGGATAAATGAGACTCCGCATTGATTATCGAGAACTTAACAAGATCACTATCATGAAAAAATATCCTCTCCCACCCATTGATGACTTATTTGACCAACTACACAGAGCACAATACTTTTCCAAGATTGATCTTCGTTCAGGGTATAACTAATTAAGGGTTAAAAGGGAGGATATACCAAAGATGGATTTCCGTAAAAGATATGGACACTATGAATTTATAGTGGTGCCATTTGGTCTTACTCATGCCCCTGCTATCTTCATGGATCTAATGAATAGAGTATTTAGAGACTATCTTGATCAGTTTGTGGTAGTCTTTATGGACGATATTCTTGTATATTCAAAGAGCAAGGAAGAACATTAATATCACTTGAGAATTATATTGAAGACCCTGAGAAAGGAAAAGCTTTATGCCAAATTTACCAAGTGTGAATTTGGGCTTCAAAGAGTTTCATTTTTGGGTCACATAATCTCAAAAGAGGGGATATCTGTAGATCCAGCAAAAACAAAGGTTATCAAAAGATGGTCGATACCAACAACAGTAACTGAGATCCGAAGATTCCTTGGTTTGGCTGGATATTATCGACGTTTTGTGAAAGATTTTTCATGATTATCTAATCCACTCAGCAAGTTGACTCAGAAAGGAGTTAAGTTTGTCTGGACGGAGGAATGTGAAGAAAATTTCAAGGAGTTGGAAAGAAGGTTATCCAGTGCACCTGTGCTCACACTGCCTTGTAGTGGAGAAAGGTTTGTGATCTAAAATGATGCATCCAAGATGGCATTGGGGGGTGTTCTTATGAAAAATGATATGGTGATAGCTTATTCTTCACGGCAGTTGAAAATCCAAGAGAAAAATCACCCAACTCATGATTTGGAGTTAGCTGCAGGAATATTTGCATTAAATATTTGTAGGCATTATCTTTATGGAGAAAGGTGTGATATTTATACTGATCATAAAAGTTTAAAGTATATTTTCACACAAAAGGAGATGAATATGCGCCAAAGAAGATGGTTGGAGCTGATTAAGGATTATGACTGATCAATTCATGACCACCCTGGGAAATTAAACAAGGTGGAAGATGCATTAAGTTGACAAGACCATGCCATTTTATCCATGATGAGGATCACAAAAGATCCAATATTTAAGTATATACAAAAGATGGATCTTGGAATTATAATGGAAGGGAGAAAATCGTATCTTTATCAAATTAATGTTCAACATTCTATACATGTGATGATTAAACAGGCGCACACCGAAGATGTAGAGTTACAAAAGAAGGTGAGAAATATTCCTGAATTCAACCTTGATTGTGATGGGAAAATAAAGTTCAAGGATCGGGTTTGTGTTCCTCCCATACCCGAATTAAAGAAGGAGCTGCTGGATGAGGCTCATAGTTCTTCATTTTCTATTCATCCTGGAAGCACGAAGATGTATAGGGACCTGAAAGAGTACTTCTGGTGGGATGGCATGAAAAGAAATGTTGCTGAATATGTCTCTCGATGCTTGGTTTGTCAGTAAGTTAAAGCTGAGAGACAGAAGTCTGAGGGGACATTACAACCATTACCCATACCCGAATGGAAATGGGAAAAAATCTATATGGACTTTGTCACAGGACTTCCTAAAACATCTAAAGGCAATAATGCTATCTTGGTCATAGTTGATCGTCTTACAAAGTCTGCACACTTCATTGCTATTAGATAGGATTTCTATCTGGATAATATTTCCAGGATATATGTAAAGGAAGTGGTAATATTTCATGGAGTACCACTTTCTATTATATCTGATTGGGATCCGAGATTTATCTCGAAGTTCTTGCGAAGTCTTCAACATACTCTGGATACAGAGTTGAGTTTCAGCACTGCTTATCGTCCTCAAACAGACGGTCAGTCTGAGAGAACAATTCAAAATCTAGAAGATATGTTGAGAGCTTGCTCTATAGATTTCAAAGGTGGTTGGGATCAACACCTACCATTGGTGGAATTTTCTTGTAATAATATCTTTCACTCCAGTATTCAGATGGCTCCTTATGAAGCTCTCTATGGAAAGAAATGCAGGACTCCAACTTTCTGGGATGAAGTTGGGGAAAGAAAGCTATTGGGACCTGATCTTGTTGATGAGATGACAGAAAAGGTCCGATCTATTCAACAACACATAAGAGCACCTCAGAGTCGACAGAAAAGTTATTCCAACAACCGAAGAAAAGACCTAGAGTTTGAAGTGGGTGATAAAGCGTTATTACGAATATCTCCCTGGAAGAGGGTCATGAGATTTGGAAATAAGGGGAAGTTGATCCCTAGATATATCTGTCCTTTCGAAATACTGGATCGTGTTGGAAAGGGAGATTACCAATTGGTGCTTCCTCCGAATCTCTCTCAAGTTCAGGATGTGTTCCATGTATCTCTCCTGAGAAAGTACATACCTGATCCTTCACATGTACTCAACTCAGAAGTTGTACCGCTGGAGAAAGATCTTTCTTATGAAGAACAGCCGATAGAGATTCTGGATCGTAGCGAAAAAGTCCTACAAAACAAGACCACTGCATTGGAGAAAGTTTGATGGAGGAACCATCAATTAGAATAAGCTACATGGGAGCTTGAGGATATGATGAGGGAGAAGTATCCTCATCTTTTTGTAACAAAGTGATGAATTTCGAGGGCGAAATTTATTTTAAGGGGGGTAGAATGTAACACCACTACTAGAAAATAGGGCATTTGAGCCCTGTTACCTATAGCGACTGCCAATGGCGGTCGCTAAGCCTCCTTAAAAAAAATAAGGGGATTCTGCCCCCCCCCCCCCTCTCCACTCGATCGTGCCCCCCCCCCCCGAACCCTTCCCCCCCGTCGCCCCCCCCCCCCCCCCCCCCCCGCCGCCCACGCCCTCCCCGCCGCCGCGTGCCCTCCCCGGCGCCCCGCCCTCCGCCGGCCCGCCCTCCGCCGGCCCACCCTCCGCCAGCCCGCCCTCCACCGGCCCGCCCTCCGCAGCCCCGGCCTATGCCGGCCTGCCCTTCGGCCGGCCACCCTCCACCCTCCGGCCTCCTTACGGCCTCCCTACGGCCGCCCTCCGCCGGCCCGCCCTCCTCCGGCCGCCCTCCGCCCTCCGGCTCTGGCCGCCCTTCGCCCTGTGGCCGCCCTGCGACCTCCCTCTACCCTCGAGCCTCCCGCCACCTGCCTCTGGCAGCCCGGAAGACCTCTGAATGCCACGAAACCGCACGAAAACATCCGTTGCATGAATTGTGAAATGGTCGGACAGACGACACGTCAATCGGAGGTGACGTTTGACCGCGGCGGCCGGAAACACGTTTCCAGTTCCATAAAACACCAAAACGGCGTGCGGCAGTCCAATTCAGAGAAAATGTGCTCCGAACGACCTGAAACCGCACGAGAAAGATATAAATATTATTCCTGAGATGCAGGAGGAGGCGGCACGTCCATCGGACGTGCGGTGCGCGTGGCACGACCGAATGCGTCGTTTTCAGAAGCGCGACGCGCGCTGAAATGGGGCGTTGGGGGGTCAAAACCACCTGAACGACCTCTAAATGCCACGAAACTGCACAAAAACATCCGTTGCGTGAATTGTGAAATGGTCGGATAGACGGCACGTCAATCGGAGGTCACGTTTGACCGCGGCGGCCGGAAACGCGTTTCCGGCACTAGAAAACACCAAAACGGCGTGCGGCGGTCCAATTCGGAGAAAACGTGCTCTGAATGACCTGAAACCGCACGAGAACGATAGTAATATTATTCCTGAGATGAAGGAGGAGGCATCACGTCCATCGGACGTGCGGTGCGCGCGGCACGACCGAATGCGTCGTTTTCAGCAGCGCGGCGCGTGCTGAAATGGCGCATTGGGGGGTCAAAACCACCCGAATGACCTCCGAATGCCACGAAACCGCACAACAACAGCCGGTGCGTGAATTATGAAATGGTCAGCCAGACGGCACGTCATTCGGAGGTGTTGTTTGACCTCGGCGGCCGGAAACGCGTTTCCGGTGCCAGAAAACACCAAAACGGCGTGCGGCGGTCCAATCCGGAGAAAACATGCTCCGAACGACCTGAAACCGCACGAGAACGATAGAAATATTATTCCTGAGATGCAGGAGTAGGCGTCACGTCCATCGGACGTGCGGTGCGTGCGGCACGACCGAATGTGTCGTTTTCAGCAGCGCGACGCGCGTTGAAATGACGCGTTGGGGGGTTCAAAACCACCCGAACGACGTCCGAATGCCACGAAACCGCACGACAATAGCCGGTGCGTGAATTCTGAAATTGTCGGTTAGAAGGCACGTCATTCGTAGGTGCCGTTTGGCCACGGTGGCCGGAAACGCGTTTCCGGCGCCAAAAAACACCAAAACGGCGTGCGGCGGTCCAATTCGGAGAAAACATGCTCCGAACGACATGAAACCGCACGAGAACGATAGAAATATTATTCCTGAGATGCAGGATGATTCGGAAGGTCCATCGGACGTGCGGTGCGCGCGGCATGACCGAATGTGTCGTTTTCAGCAGCGTGACGCGCACTGAAATGGCGCGTTGGGGGGTCAAAACCACCCGAACTACGTCCGAATGCCACGAAACCGCACGACAACAGCCGGTGCGTGAATTCTGAAATGGTCGGCTAGACGGCACATCATTCGCAGGTTCCGTTTGACCGCGGCGGCCGGAAAAGCGTTTATGGTGCCATAAAACACCAAAACGACGTGCGGCGGTCCAATTCGCAGCAAACGTGCTCCGAACGACCTGAAACCGCACGAGAACGATATGAATATTATTCCTGAGATGCAGGAGGAGGCGGCACGTCCATCGGACGTGCGGTGCATGCGGCACGACCGAATGTGTTGTTTTCAGCAGCGCGGCCCGCACTGAAATGGCGCATTGGGGGGTCGAAACCACCCGAACGACCTCCGAATGCCACGTAACCGCACGACAACAGCCGGTGCATGAATTATGAAATGTTAGGATAGACAGAACGTCATTCGGAGGTGCCGTTTGACCGCGGTGGCCGGAAACGCGTTTCCAACGCCATAAAACACCAAAACGGCGTGCGGCGGTCCAATTCGGAGTAAACGTTCTCCGAACGACCTGAAACCGTACGAGAACGATAGAAATATTATTCCTGAGATGCAGGAGGAGGCGGCACGTCCATCAAACGTGTGGTGCGCGCGACACGACCAAATGTGTCGTTTTCAGCAGCGCGGCGCGCGCTGAAATGGCGCGTTGGGGGACAAAACCACCAGAACGACCTCCGAATGCCACGAAACCTCACGAAAACAGCCGGTGCGTGAATTCTGAAATGGTCGGCCAGACGGCACGTCATTCGGAGGTGCCGTTTGACCGCGGTGGCCGGAAACGCGTTTCCGGCGCCACAAAACACTAAAACGGCGTTCGACGGTCCAATTCAGAGAAAACGTGCTCCGAACGACCTGAAACCGCACGAGAGCGATAGAAATATTATTCCTGAGATGCAGGATGAGGCGGCACGTCCATCGGACGTGCGGTGCGCGCGGCACGACCGAATGCGTTGTTTTCAGCAGCGCGGCGCGCGCTGAAATGGCGCATTGGGGGGGTCAAAACCACCCAAACGACCTCCGAATGCCATGAAACCGCACGAAAACATCTGCTGCGTGAATTTTGAAATGGTCGGACAGACGGCACGTCAATCAGAGGTGACTTTTGACCGCGGCGGCCGGAAACGCGTTTCTGGCGCCACAAAACACCAAAACGGCGTGCGGCGGTCCAATTCGGAGAAAACGTGCTCCGAACGACCTGAAACCGCACGGGAACGATAGAAATATTATTCTTCAGATGCAGGAGGAGGAGGAATGTCAATCGGACATGCGGTGCGCGCGGCACGACCGAATGTGTCGTTTTCAGCAGCGCGGCGCGCGCCAAAATGGCGCGTTGAGGGGTCAAAACCACCCGAACGACATCCGAATGCCACGAAACCGCACGAAAACATCCGGTGCGTGAATTATGAAATATTCGGCCAGACGGCACGTCATTCGGAGGTGTCGTTTGACCGCGGCGGACAAAACGCGTTTCTGGCGCCATAAAACACCAAAACGGCGTGCAGCGGTCCAATTCGGAGAAAACGTGCTCCGAACGATCTGAAACCGCATGAGAACGATAGGAATATTATTCCTAAGATGTAGGAGGAGTCGGCATGTCCATCGGACGTGCGGTGCCGCGGCACGACCGAAAGCGCCGTTTTAAGCAGCTCAGTGCGCGCTGAAATGGCGCGTTGGGGGGTCAAAACCATGCGAATGACCTTTGAATGCCACGAAACTGCACGACAACATCCGTTTTGTGAATTGTGAAATTTTCGAATAGACGGAACATCAATCGGATGTGGTGTTTGACCGCGGTGGCCGAAAACGCGTTTCCGGAGTCATAAAACACCAAAACGGCGTACATCGGTCGAATTCGGAGAAAATGTGCTCCGAACGACCTGAAACTGCACGAGAATGATAGGAATATTATTCCTGAGATGTAGGAGGAGGCGGCACGTCCATCGGATGTGCGGTGCACACGACACGACCGAATGCGTCCTTTTTAGTAGCTCGGCGCGCGCTGAAATGGCGCGTTGGGGGGTCAAAACCACACGAACAACCTCCGAATTTCATGAAACCGCATGACAACATCCGTTGCGTGAATTGTGAAATTTTCGGACAGACGGCATGTCAATCGGAGGTGACGTTTGACCGCGGCGGCCGGAAACGCGTTTCCGGAGTCAAAAAACACCAAAACGGCGTGCGGCGGTCGAATTCGGAGCAAACGTTCTCCGAAAAACCTAAAACCACACGATAAGGATATGAATATTATTCCTGAGATGCAGGAGGAGGCAGAACGTCCATCGGACGTGCGGTGCGCGCGGCACGACCGAATGCGTCCTTTTCAGCAGCTCGGCGCGTGCTGAAATGGCGCGTTGGGGGGTCAAAACCACCCGAACGACCTCTGAATGCCACGAAACCGCACGACAACATCCGTTGCGTGAATTGTGAAATGGTCGGAGAGACGACATGTCAATCGGAGGTGTCGTTTGACCGCGGCGGCCGGAAACGCATTTCCGGAGTCATAAAACACCAAAACGGCGTGCGGCGGTCGAATTCGGAGAAAACGTGCTCCGAAAAACCTGAAATGATAGCATTCTTAAATCGGGGGTTTTAAATTATTATAGCACAATGATTGGATATTATACATATATTTAATATTATATATATTAAAACATTTAAAATATTATATATATATATATATATATATATTTAAAATATTGTATTTAATAGTATATATGTGAATATTTTTTAATATATATATTTATATTTATTTATTTCAGTGGACATTTTAAAAAAAATCACTATAGCGACCGCCAAAAGCGGTCGCTATAGGTTGCCCGGCAGGAAGCCTGCAGCAACCGCCTGGCGGTCGCTGGAGGCCGAAATACGGGCCTCCTATAGCGACCGCCATTGGCGGTCGCTATTGGCCTCTAGCGATGAGGCTAAAGCGACCACCATTGGCAGTCGCTGGGAGGCCGCTAGAGCCCAATAGTGACCGCTTTTGGCGGTCGCTAATGGCCGTTTTTTTAGTAGTGCACCCGAGACTTTTATGAGAAATATTTTGTTTTTATATTATATAAATCATCAAAGGAATCTTTCACTACACACAAAACTAGCTTGGATTGCTTTACATGCAACCACATCCTTCCTCAATAGCTTGTGTCGTACGCAATACCGAGTTTCACTAAAAAACGATATGCTATTAAAATATTATTAAAACTAGCTGTTATGAATAGTGATAACCACTTTTTGAAATTTTGTAAATTTTATTTTTCAAAATGGACTTCATTTTTGGATTCAGAATATCGAAATTAGCTTAGGGTGAAATTTTGGTACCTTTCAGATAACTTTCATATTCTAATGAATAGTGAAAATTACTAAAATTTAATTAAAAACAAATTTTTTAATAGAAATAATTAATATTGATAACTTATTAATTTGAGTGGTTTTAAAGTATATTTATAATATATTTTTACAATTTAATACAATTTTGTTCATTGGATGTAATTTCACCTTTAAACCAGACATAAACAAGTGTCAATCTTTTGATAGTTATTATCTTTTAAAAACACGCAATTTGTTTTGAGGGCGGGAATTAATTTTTAAAACAGTTAATGTAACTAATATGTTTTGAATTTGTTAAAATAAACATCATTTTTGAATTCATAATATCAAATATAGCTTCGTCCTAATTTTTGGTGTTTTTCTGGAAACTTTCATTTTTTGATGAATAGTGAAACCACTTAGTGGTAGTTAAAAAGACTGAATTTTTCATAAAACTTAATTTTACCACTTCTATGAGTAGTATTTAGAAAATCCAAGAGACACGGTAAATATCAAGGACTAAAATGTGGTTCAATGAGATGAAAATAATTTTTGGTCAATAATAACTTTTTACTTTTTTTTACCACGGTTAAAAGTAAATAGGGTAGTTAAGGGTAAAAATGATATTATTATTACCCTAACACATGTCCTAATTCTATTGTATATGTGTAATTTGACCAAACAATACCACAAAACTGGGCAAGGCATGCGCCTGCCTTTATCAGCGCTAACAGTAAAGCGCTGATAAAGGGTCAGGCCATTATCAGCGGTAACAAAAGCGCTGATAATGGGATTATTTATCATCGCTAAAAAAGCGCTGATAAAGGTTGTATTTATCAGCTCTTTTCATTTTATCACTGATAAATACACCATTTATCAGTTCTTTTTACTAGCGCTGATAAAGGGTCACGCAGATTTGTTAAAAACCCGCGGGTCCTCTTCCTCCTCCCTGCACCCGGTCAAGCTCTCACGGAAGCCCTCCTCTGCACCGCCGCCGCCTCCTCCGCTGCTTCCTCCCCCGCCGCGGCCGCTGCCTCCTCCTTCTCCTCCTCCTCCGGCAGCCGCAACCTCCTCCACCACGGCCCCGTCCTCCTCCTCATCCATTGGCGCTTCCTCCTCCTCCTCCTAGTCCGCGGCCTCATCCTCCTCCTCCTCCACCAGCGCCTCCTCCTCCTATGCCTACTTCGCTGCCTCCTCCTCCACCGCAACCTCCTCCTCCTACTCCTCCTCCTCCTCCTCCGCTGCCTCCACTGCCTCCGCCCTGCCTCCACCCTGCCTCCGCCCTGCCTCTGCGTTTCCTCTGTGCTGCCTCTGGTGCCTCCGCTGTCGACACCTCCTTCTCCTCCACCACCGGGTCCTCCTCCTTAAGGTGATTCAAATTGAATTTTCATGAATTAATTATGTTTGGAATGGGTATGTGTTTGGCCAACTATTCTTCGTGTTGAATCTTCAGTTTCCATGGGTGGTTTGGGATTGTGGTTATGTTTTGATCCTGACTGTGGGTTGTTTTTATGATTTCCCACTACTTCATTAGATTTATTTAGTTATTCTTATGTTTTGGTGTTTTCATTTGGTTTGATCCATGTTGGGACCATTAATGTGGTATGTTAGGAACGTTCCTTGGAAATGGGTGAATTTATTTGGGTGGTTTGGGGCTGCCCTTGGTAGTAAATTAGTTTAGTTTGATTGATGGTTTCCAGGATGACCCTTTGGAATATATAATTTGTATGGACATAAAAATTATAAATGGAAGTTTTGAATTGAATTAAATCATGATCATGTCCTTTTAAATCATAAAGAAAAATGTAAAATTAATTAAATATAAATCTTAGTTTAATGTTTTAAAATTGTATGTATATGAAATGGATTAAAGTGAGGAATCATGGAGTGAGATGTTGAATTTTTTTATATTTTAATTGGAAGTAATGGATTGTTTGGTATTTTTGAAATTTAATGTTATAATTTGAATTCCATGGGAAGTCCCTTGGATTCCATATGAAAAGGATGGGTTTGGAATTCCTTGGAGTAATTATTTGGATTCTTGATGATTTATATTGGTGTGGAATTCAATTCATGAGCCTTGGAATCCACAGGGGTCTCATGTGAATATAGGGAGTGGAAAATTACTTAGATTCGCTGAGGTCCAATTTAATAGAATTCATCAAGAATGATAGTGGATTCTATATATATTCATTATTTTTAATTCTATAGGGAGGATCCCACCGGCATTTGGGTAATGTATTCATTTATCTAATGATAAAGATTAATTTCATGGATTATTCAGGGTGTCCCTTATTAAATAATGAAGGATGAGCTCTATAGATTTATAATGATTATTATTGGTATGGAATTACTCTATTGTGGGACAAGTATTTCAATCATTATAGTATACTATTGTTATGGGAGGTCCCCCAAGTTCAAACCAGATGAATGGATTTCCTTAGAATTATTGGGATGGAATTCATGTTGGAGCCATATAGATTCCTCTCAGGCTACTTGATTATGGTTTCCTCGATGAAGTTCCTTAGAACCAAGTTGAGACATGATACTTACACCTTGATCGGAGGTAATGGATATGGAAGAAGTATGTAGTGTCAACCGAGGATGTCCTCTTGAGACCAAAGTCATGATACATTTCTATTATTTTCAAATATTATTATTATTACCACTTCACTTATTTCTTCTACACCTTTATGCTTTATGATCAATGATTGGGTTTTCATTAGACACCATTGATAGTGGATTACTAAGTTGTAATCACACACTTCTCCAGCATCCATGGAACATGGGTACCCGAGTAGATGCTCCTTGGTCATAGGTTCTTGGTTTAGGTCATTTCCTGAGGATGATTTATAATTATTATATGGTTAGGATGGAGTTTGGAGTTGGAATCTAGGCCAAAACATTGAAAATATAGGGTTTGTACTATTTTATGGTATTGTTCCCTTTTCTTACTTTTTTAGATAGCTATAATTGTTCTTATTATTATGTACTACCATGTATATTAAATATGTAACATCATTATGATATTTCCTGGGAAATGTTTTGGTATTTTATCTCAGGATGTTGATATATGTAGTTTGTGATGTTATATGATGTCTCCCTTATTTACTTATGTGTTTCACACTATTTTAAAGAGGGTATAGTATCCCCACTATACCACCTATAGACACTCACTACTAGTCAATAGCCTCTAGCATATATGGAGGTACACTTGAGGCTATGTAGCACATCATATCGAGGCTATGTACACTTGAGGCTATGTAGCACATCATATCGACCTATAGACACTTAATACTAGTCAATAGCCTCTAGCATATATGGAGGTACAATTGAGGTTGTTTTTGGGTGTTTTTAGAGAGATTTTTCTTTTTTACAATATTATAAATTCCTCATATTTTGTTTAAGAAGTATTGTTTCATGGTCACATTATTTCCATGGAAGGAGTTCTAGGTTATCCAGAAAAGGTTTGAGAAGTCATTTCTCCTCTAAAATATATACTCATCCTATGGATTTCAAATAATATGAATATAAATAAAGAATGGATGAATGACAATCGGTTGACAAAAGAGTATGAAGAAGGCGTGAAAGAGTTTATCAAGTTTGCAAAAGATCATGCATGTGACTCTTCTCAAATCCTTTGTCCGTGTTTACGCTGTTTTTATTCAAAACAAATTAGTCCAGATGAGTTGGAAGTACACTTGATCTATCACGGAATAGATCAATGTTATACATGTTGGAATAAACATGGGGAAACAATGAATGTAAGTAGTGACTGGGGTGAAACTGCGTTTTATGGATCATCTGATATGATTAAAAACATGAACAATGAAGATGGCCGTATAGAGGATGTGATTACATATGTGAATGATGATGAAGATCGTATTTAGAAAATGACAAGGACCTTTGAAGATGAACTTCGGGATTGCCCAAAATTGTTTGAGAAGTTAAAAAGTTGTGAAAAGACGCCATTGTATGCTGGTTGCACTAAATATACAGCATTTTCTGCCGTACTGAAGCTGTATAATTTGAAAGCAGATAACGGGTGGAGTGACGACAGTTTTACAAAACTACTTTCCCTCTTGAATGACATGCTCCAAGAAGACAATGAGCTCCTGAGCCAAACATACGATGCCAAACGAATGCTACGCTCTATGGGTATGATCTCTGAAAGAATACACACCTGCCCGAATGACTGTATACTGTTTCGCAAGGACCACAGATCACTTAAAGAATGCCCAAAGTGTGGTACTTCTCGATACAAGAATGATGAATCTAGTCCAACTAAAGTTGTATGGTACATTCCAATCATTCCAAGGTTTAGAAGCCCATATGGAAGTGAGGAGACTGCAAAACAATTAACATGGCATGCATATACAAGAATTAAAGATGGGATACTACGTCACCCGACAGACTCTCCTCAGTGGAAGAGAATCGATCATGAGTATCCTGAATTTTGAAACGAGTCGAGAAACCTTCGTCTTGCGTTATCTACAGATGGAGTGAATCCTTTTGGTTTTCAAAGCAACAGTCACAGTACAAGGCCAGTTATGTTGATAAATTATAACTTACCACTGTGGTTATGCATGAAACGAAAATACATCATGTTATCTATGCTTATATCAGGACCAAAACAACTGAGTAATGATATTGATGTTTATTTAGATCCATTGATCGAAGATTTGAAATTATTGTGGGATTCAGGTGTTACATTGTATGATGCTTACAGAAAGGAAGATTTCACATTGAGAGTCATGTTGTATGGGACGATAAATGACTTCCCTGCTTATGGAAATTTGTCAGGATATAGCCTTAAAGGAACTCAAGGATGTCCCGTTTGCGAAGAAGGTATAAAATCAATTAGGTTGAAACATTCATCGAAAACCGTGTTTCTAGGACATCACAGATTTCTACCGTGACGACATAAGTACCGTTCTTGGAAGACATCATTCGATGGAAGTTCAGAAAAACGTATAACACCATCCCCACTAACAGGCGATCAATTGTTTGAGAAAGTTAAAAATGTAGACACTACTTTTGGTAAACCGGCTTCGAAAAACCTTACGAAAATCGGTTGGAAAAAGAGATCAATTTTTTTTGAATTACAATACTGGAATTGTCTGTATGTAAGACATTTTATTGATGTTATGAATGTAGAAAAAAATGTATTTGACAGTGTTATCGGCACGTTGCTAAATACATCTGGCAAAACAAAAGATCGAATTAAGGTTAGGTTGGACATGGTTGAGATGGGAATACGAGAAGAGTTGGCACCAGTGAAGGGTGAAAAACAAACATTTCTTCCTCCTGCTGCTTACACTCTTTGCAGGCAGGAGATATATCAGTTTTGCAACTTCTGGAATGATGTAAAGGTTCCAGAGGGGTATTCGTCAAATATCAGTAACCTTGTGTCAATGAGCGACTTGAAGTTAAAAGGTCTGAAATCACATGACTGTCATGTTTTGATGCAAAATCTCATTCCAATTGCTTTACGTTGCATTTTTCCCCATAATGTCTACCATACATTAACAAAACTGTGTTTCTTCATCAAAGCTATATGTAGAAAGGTTATAGACCCGACGAAATTGCCAGCTATGGAAAAAGAAATTTCCGTCATATTATGTGAATTAGAAATGTTCTTCCCGCCTTTATTTTTTGATATGATGGTTCATTTGATGGTCCACTTGTTGAGAGAGATTCGACTATGTGGTCCTGTACATTACAGATGGATGTACCCCATTGAACGGTATATGAATATTTTGAATGGGTATGTCAAAAATCGAATTCGGACAGAGGGTTGTATTGCAGAGCGATATATTGTTGAGGAAGCCGTTGAATTCTGTACCGAATACTTTTCTAGTGTGGAAAGCATTGGCTTGCTGAAATCTCGTCACACTGCGTGGCTTGAGGGTGAAGGAATTTCTGGAAGAAAGGTTGTCACAATCAATATTACAGATCGAGAGCAGGCCCACCTTTATGTTTTGCATAACAGTTTCGACGTTTACCCATATGTTGAAATCCACAAAGAAATTCTTAGGCACTTGAATCCATCAATGGCTGAAAAATGGATATCAGATACACATAATCGACAGTTTATAGGATGGTTTCGAGATCATATTTTTAATAAGTCAGATGAAAATCCAAAGTCAATTTTGGAATGACTTCGATGGCTAGCCGGAGGACCAAGTGTGTATGCATTATCTTATAATGCATATGTAGTTAATGGTTATAAATTTTATACTAATGAACATGATGAAGATAGTACCATGCAGAATAGTGGGGTTACACTTGTGGTTGAAGCGATGCATGTTTCCGGTGCTAAGGACAGAAATCCAATTTATGCGAATATGTCATACTTTGGCATCATCAAACAAATATGGGAGTTGTATTATACAGAATTTCAAGTTCCGATATTTAAATGCACGTGGGTTGATAACAGGAGTGCTGTTAAAATAGATGATTTGGGATTCCTGAAAGTTGATTTCAGTAAGGAAGGGGAGAAAGGAGAACCATTTATAATGACATCACAGGCAGTGCAAGTATTTTATGTTCCAGATCCCACAAACCGAAACTGGTCAATTGTTCTGTTATCGTCCAAAATAGCTGAAGGGTCAGATTAAAATTCAACGGAAGATGACCCTTTCATTGGGACTTCGCAATCATTTCGCAGTGGTCCCAATGTAGATGACGTTTTTTATGTCAGAGGAGACCACAATGAAGTGATATGGATAATTGATAGAGGGGCCAAATCCCTTCATCCTTTAAAAAAAGGGAGTTCAATAATCAGGTTATTGTTTTTTATTGTAATATAGATTGTGTAACATTATTTTATTATCTGTTCCCTACTACTTTTATGTGATCTAAATTAAATTTTAAACCAGTCCAACAGATAATGACTTCTTTACCTACTGATGCACCCAATACCGAGACACAACACGTCTCTCAACCTGTTACCGCTGGTCCCACTACTGAGAGACAACAGGTCTCTCATCCTGTTGCAGCTGGTCCCACTGCTGACGTATAACAAGTCTCTCAACCTATTGCAGCTGGTGTGAGTGCCGATGCTAGCGCTTCGGAGAAACATAATGACGATGCAGAAACTGAGGAAATGGTAGGTGATGAAACCCCAGCGAAACAAAAAAAATAGGTGCGCCGTAGTTTGACAGTTTTAGAAAAAATCCTTAAGGCAAGAGAAAAAGGCATCAAATATGAGGTGGGATGGAATAAGCTAGGCCAGCATGTAGACCCCAACAAAGCCATGTTTAGTAGCTACATTGGAATCGTCACTCGACAACGTGTGCCGATTGACGTAGAGTCGTGGCACCATGTTGTCAGCGGGTTGAAAACATTAATGTGGGAAGAGATTATGGTAACATTACGATATCATCTACTTAATTTATTAAAATAAAATAAAATATTGAAATATTTACTAACCCTTCATCATCTCTTGTAGAGTGCATTTATAGTAGATGTTTTGCACAAAGAATATGTTTTCAGACTGTCAGGAAGGATTCATAGAGGCTTTCGCAGAATTTTAATGAAACATCATCTAAAAGATGCCGAAGGGAAAATCAAGCCGCGCCCGCCTCCTCTTTATGCACACTTGATATCCCAAGGAACGTGGGATGCGTTTTTCAACCGTCGTGCGGAACAGAATTTTCAGGTACATTGTGTTTGGTTACACGTTGTGTATCGTTTCTTGTATTCATCACGTTGATTGATAGGTTTTTATTTATGAAACAGCAACTGAGTGCTGAAAATAAAGAAAGGGAAGCAAAACCAGCGTACCCCTACTGTAAAGCAAGGTTGGGGTACGCTTCAATTGAAAAACAATTGGTATGTATTTTAAAAGTACTGTAATAATTTTATGTGACATAAAACAACACTGTAACCATGTTTTTCTATTTATATGCAGATTGATGAAGCAAAATCTCAAGTCACTTCCATTCCAATCCATGTGCTATGGAAGGAGGATCGTGTTAATAAAGAGGGGAAACTGATAGATGAAAACACACAAAAAGTGTGGGAAACATGTGTATGTATGACATAATATAAACTTGTTTTGCATTAAATCACTATTACATAACGATGCTTACTTATTTTTTCATATTTTCTATTTGAAATAGTCACAGGAATCAACAACACCCACACCGGATGCAGACATACTTTCAACGGCCTTGAAACAGCCAGAACAGTATGGCCGCGTCAGAGGTGTGGGTTTTGGGGTGTCACCCCAGACATATTTTCAGAAAAAAAACAAGAGGATGAAGAAACTAAATAATTGCATGTAATGAGAGATAAAGTAGCTACCCTTGAAGAACTAATCCAAACTCAGGGAAAGATGCTAACGAGTTTGATGGAGGAGAGGCGAAGAGAACAAACAAATCAAGAACAACCCCTGCGAGAAGATCCTCCCCTCACCAGCTCTGAGGTGAGCCATTCCCCTCAAAGACCTGACTTAACCGAGGTAATAAATGTTATAATATTCGTTTTTGTGAGATGTGAATCATAGACACTGATACCTTTCATGTAACGATATTATGCAGGGTGAAAATGACAGTGATTTATATCTGTCAACTCCCACCCATCGCCTTGTAGCGAGGGCTATGGTGTTCAATATGCAGAATGACACGCTACACTCCAGACCACTTCCAACCGGTCATGTCAAAGTGTCGATTAACGTATCTCATGATCCGAGCGCCAAGCTACCCATGCCAAATGACGATGACGACATTCAGATGGTGGAAAAGCTGTTAGAACATTCGTTGCATGGCCGTCGAATCTTGTAAAAAAACATGTCGAGCAGGAGGTATTCATTTCAAGTTCATTTTTCATGCAGAACCTTTAACATTAAATTAGAAAATGGATGAACTGATGAATGTTATTACAGAAGGATAAAATAGAGAAGCTAAAACAAAAGAGTGACTCCAACAATGGATCAACCAACCGATCAAAACGATCTACTGAGAGCGTGTTCACCCCGCCCGTTCTATATCCAAATTTAATATCATTTCAAGCTCATGTGGATACGAAAATGAAAGACGGAAAGAGTCATACAATTGTTTGTGAAAAAGATATGTACGGAGAGGAAACAATAGATTTTGTTAGTGCAGACGCTGTTTCTGAGATCATCACATATGACTGGCTAGGAGCCTCAGTTATAAATGTATACATGAGGTATGTTTTCATGATTTGATTTTACAGAAGCTGATATACTTTGATAATTATGGATAAATACATATCATATTTTTCACAGGCGTATATATGAAAAACAATTGAAGGGATTTTCCCATGAATACAAATTTGGACTCGTTAGTCCTCACACCATTTCTACACAACTAACAGAAATAGATTCTAATTTTCAGGCTGAATTGATGTCAAATCTACTCAGAACGTTTCAGAGAATAATTACAACTGACAGGATCTTTTTAATACCAACAATGCAAGTGTAAAACTCTAAATTTTAATTATATCAATTATATTTTCATTTCTATCAGTACTTATTTCTTTTTGTGTTTTTAGGGAACATTGGATGCTCATTGCAGTCAATTTGGATACTCCAAAGATTTATTTTCTGGATTTACTGCATAGATATCCAACTAACCGACCACAGATGATGGTGATTGTTAATTTGTAATACACTAGATCAAAAAATTTAGAACTAAATATCTAGTTATATAATTTATATTATCTTTTAATGAGGATTTTGTTATGATAGGGCGGTGTATGAATATCGTCTAAAGGCTGGAATGAATCCAGGGCGTAAGGATGACAATCCCCACAAGATCTAAAAATGGAGAAGTATCTGGGTATATATAATTATATTTCACTATCCAAATACATATAAAAACAAATTACTTATTTTTCTCGATGTTTCTGTAGTGTTCGAAACAAACAAATGACAAGGACTGCGGTTATTATGTTTGTAAATTTATGAAAGAGATCATATTTCATGGACAAACTAGCATCCCTGAAGAGGTATTTTTGAAAATAATTACTACTTTATTTAAAATAATTATTAATCCTTTGTGTATTTAAATTTTTTCAGTACTACTATGACTGTCGCAAAAACACATATTCAGAAGATGATATAAATATCTTTAGAAACGAATGAGCATCGTACCTGATGGAAGAATGTAAACAAATAGGACAATGAAGGTGAATTACTAATACTTATGTTATCTTTATATGGTCATTGATATCTCCCTTTACACTTATTGAGAATCTATGATCTCCTTTTCTTATGATTCATATCCTTAGATTAGTTAATTCCTACTACTTAGTTTGAAAATGACATAAACATTGGAAAACAACACCAATGACATACATCAAACCAAGAAAACACGTTCGGATTGTTTTGATACTTTAGGACAACGATCCACGAGTCATTTGTGACGTGTACGAATCGACCACACCCCAATCCGATGCACGGCGTCACCGGTATGGCTAAAAGTGTCTGATATCAGTTTCAAAATGGAGATAAACTTTGGAAAACAACAACAATGACATACACCAAACCAATCAAACACGTTCGGATTGTTTTGATACTTTAGGACAACGATCTGCGAGTCATTTTTGATGTGTACGAATTGACCGCAACTCAATCCGATGCACGGAGTGACCGGTATGGCTAAAAGTGTCTGATATCAGTTTCAAATTGAGATAGAATTTGGAAATCAACACCAATGACATACGCCAAACCAAGAAAACGCGTTCGTATTGTTTTGATACTTTAGGAAAACGATCCGAGAGTCATTTGTGACGTGTACGAATTGACCGCACCTCAATCCGACGCACGGTGTGACCGGTATGGCTAAAAGTGTCTGATATCAGTTTCAAATTGAGATAGACTTTGGAAAACAACACCAATGACATACACCAAACCGAGAAAACGTGTTCGGATTGTTTTTATACTTTAGGACAATGATCCGTGAGTCATTTGTGATGTGTACGAGTCTACCACACCTCAATCCGACGCATGGTGTGACCGGTATGGCTAAAAGTGTCTGATATCATTTAAAATTGAGATAGACTTTGGAAGACAACACCAATGACATATGCCAAACCGAGAAAATGTGTTCGAATTGTTTTGATACTTTAGGACAACGATACGAGAGTCATTTGTGACGTGTATGAATCAACCGCACCTCAATCTGACGCACGGCGTGACCGGTATGGCTAAAAGTGTCTGATATCAGTTTCAAATTGAGATAGACTTTGGAAAACAACACCAATGACATACGCCAAACTGATCAAACACATTCGGATTGTTTTGATATTTTAGGAAATGATCCGCGAGTCATTTGTGATGTGTACGAATCGACCACACCTCAATCCGACACACGGCGTGACCGGTATAGCTAAAAGTGTCTGATATCAGTTTCAAATTGAGATAGACATTGGAAAACAACACCAATGACATACACCAAACTGAGAAAACATGTTCGGATTGTTTTGTTACATTAGTAAAACGATCCGCGAGTCATTTGTGACGTGTATGAATCGACCGCACCTCAATCCGACACACGGCGTGACCGGTATGGATAAAAGTGTCTGATATCAGTTTCAAATTGAGATAGACATTGGAAAACAACACCAATGACATATACCCAATCGAGCAAACGCGTTCGGATTGTTTTGATACTTTAGTACAACGATCCGCGAGTCATTTATGATGTGTACGAATCGACCATACCTCAATCCGACGCACGATGTGACCGGTATGGATAAAAGTGTCTGATATCAATTTCAAATTGAGATAAAATTTGGGAAACAACACCAATGACATACGCCAAACTGAGAAAACACGTTCGGATTGTTTTGATACTTTAGTAAAACGATCCGCGAGTCATTTGTGACATGTATGAATCGACCGCACCTCAATCCGACGCACGATGTGACCGGTATGGCTAAAAGTGTCTGATATCAGTTTCAAATTGAGATAAAATTTGAAAAGAACACCAATGACATACGCCAAACTAATCAAATGCGTTCGGATTGTTTTGATACTTTAGGACAACGATCCGCGAGTCATTTGTGATGTGTAAGAATCGATCGTACCTCAATCCGACGCACGGTGTGACCGGTCTGGCTAAAAGTGTGTGATATCAGTTTCAAATTGAGATAAACTTTGGAAAACAACACCAATGACAAACGCCAAACCGAGAAAATGCATTCAGATTGTTTTGATACGTTAGGACAACGATCCGCACGTCATTTGTGATGTGTATGAATTGACCGCACCTCAATTCGATGCACGACATGACCAGTATGGCTAAAAGTGTCTGATATCAGTTTCAAATTGAGATAAATTTTGGAAAACAACACCAATGACATACGCCAAACCAAGAAAACGCGTTCAGATTGTTTTGATACTTTAGGAAAACGATCCGTGAGTCATTTGTGATGTGTACGAATCGACCGCACCTCAATCCGTCACACGGTGTGACCGGTATGGCTAAAAGTGTCTGATATCAGTTTCAAATTGAGATAAACTTTGGAAAACAACACCAATGGCATACGCCAAACCGAGAAAACGCGTTCGGATTGTTTTGATACTTTAGGAAAACGATCCGCGAGTCATTTGTGACGTGTACGAATCAACCGCACCTCAATCCGACGCACGGTGTGACCGGTATGGCTAAAAGTGTCTGATATCAGTTTCAAATTGAGATAAACATTGGAAAACAACAGTAATGACATACGGACAAACCGAGCAAATGCGTTCGGATTGTTTTGATACTTTAGGACAACGATCCGCGAGTCATTTGTGATGTGTACGAATCGACCGCACCTCAATCCGATGCACGATGTGACAGGTATGGCTAAAAGTGTTTGATATCAGTTTCAAATTGAGATAAACTTTGGAAAACAACACCAATGACATACGCCAAACTGAGAAAATGCGTTCGGATTGTTTTGATACTTTAGGACAACGATCCGCGAGTCAATTGTGACGTGTACAAATCAACCGCACCTCAATCTGACGCACAGCGTGACCGGTATGGCTAAAAGTGTCTGATATCAGTTTCAAATTGAGATAAACATGGGAAAACAACACCATTGACATATGCCAAACATATTGATTTTACATTATTCCCTTTCATTGTTATGAAAATGAAAACTTTTGAGTTTAAAATTTCATATTTTAGTTTCACATTTCCATATTAATGTATTCTTTCATATTATTGTTTTAATTTCATTCATTATTGCATTACTAACATAATATTTGTTTTCTTATATAGGTGAATTTTTTTCCTTGATTTCGGATGCTTTGTTCGGCAACAAATACCATCGAGAGAGGATCACGGATATCAAAGGATGAAACATGAATGTTTATAACTGTTGTTGAATAATTGTAAATTTAACCATGTAAAACAATGTTTAAAATGTATATAGAAATGCCTTTTTTTGTATTCATGATGTTAATTAAATGTATATACCGTTGTCGGTCAAAATATTGTGTGCGGGTGCTATGGTGTGTAGGTGTGCATGTGCTACTTTGTGCAGGTATTTAGGTGTGCAGGTGTGCCAGTACTGTTTTTTTGGTGCAGGCGATGGGGCCTTTATCAGCGCTTTTTTAGCACTGATAAAGGACACTTTAACAGCGCTAGAGGAGCGCTGATAAAGGAACCCTTTATCAGCACTCTGTCAAGGGCCGATATAGGAGACCTTTATTAGCGCTCCAGAAGCGCTGATATAGGGGACCTTTATCAGGGCTAAGAGAAGCGCTGATAAAGGCGGTCCTTTATCAGTGCTTTTGTTAGCGCTGATAAAGGGCCCCTATATCAGCGCTTCTCGGAGCACTGATAAAGGGGACCCCCCCCCCCCTTTATCTACGCCGGCATTAACAGCGCTATTCTAGCACTGTTAATGCCTGTTTTTAGCGCTGATAAAGGCCTAGGTTATAGTAGTGAGAAAAAACCTTAGGAATAAAATATGACCATTTAGGCCCACTTGGATTAGATTAGGACATTTATTATCAATTTATTTAAAGAAGGGTTAAAATAGTTAAAATCAAAGTTTAATCACTAAAGTATTTTTAATATAGGGTTATACATAAGATAAATTTGACTATAAATATTCATTAGAAAGCTAAAACTATTTCATACATAATGATATTTTATTTGTAATTTTTAGACTTTAAATAAGTTAATTTATTTATGACACAAAGATGATGCAGTAATTATATTATTAATGAAATATTGACATAATTGATGTTACAAATACCAAAATAAATGTAATTTGAGACTTCTTATGAATTCCACTAATTTTCCAGGTTACTATGACATGTTTATATTGATTAAATTAACTTTTTTTGAATTAATAATTCTATTATGATTTCACAAAAATAAATTACTAAATAGTGTCAAAATTGACATAAAATAGTTTTTAAAACAAATATTATATTATTAATTGTTATTTTATTCCTAAAAATCTAAGGTTCGGCCACATTAATTAGATAAGGTTATATATATTAATAATAAACAACTTGGGGTTCGTTTGGCTTGTTATAGAATGTTTATTAACCTTATAGTGTAAGAACACAAAAAGACACTATAAAAGTAAAATTATCTAACTTAATGTTAAACCTAAATGATAAGGTTAAACTAGGAACCTAAACTTGTCTAAATTCTATTGGATGAGAGGATTTCGACCCATCCCCACCTTATCTTAGAAATAAATCAATTTGGAGCTATTTAAAACCGAATTTGGCTTTATAATAAAATAATATTTTTAGTTTTTCCAAAGGAGCCCCTCTCCTCCCTTATAAAAGAGAACCTCCTCCCCCTCTTCCTCACACCACATTGAGCCTTCAAGCTCAGCCAACCCCTGCCAATTTCTCCTATACACTTCCCTAGAGGCATCCTAGAGGTACTGGTCTTCTTCAAATACCAATTTTAGTGTCCTAAAAAGAGGTCTCAAAGAAGCGCTTCAAAGAAGAGGTAATGTCCGTTACCGATTCTTTCATCTTTATTTCTTCTTCCACTTCTTCTTATTTAGTTGTTTCATTATGAAGTAATAACATCAGTATCACTCATATACGGATATGTTATTATAAGTATGAAACAACCCTACTTCACCATCTATCCATCCTACGGAAAATGAAATCACCACGCGTGCGTACGTACGGAATACCGTCTCCACGCCGTGGTGTAATCTATTTTCCACCACCACCTTACTTGGATGGGTATAATGGTGTAAATAAAAACTATATATGATTATTGTAAAGTTATATTGATTCTGAAATTGTATATATACACTCCATTACAATTTCACGATCATGGGAATGATATCATCGCGCGTGCGTATGTACGGAATACCGTCTCCATGATGTGATGCGACTTGTTCTACATGATCTTCATTGCATAATGATTATATAAATGAATTGAATAAATGAATATATTAAACTAATACCAATATGGAAATTAGGTATTTAAAACTTAAAAATAAGAATAAGAATTTATTCGACAAAACACGCATAAGAACAAAAAGTAATAAACACCCGAATAACAAGTAGTAATGAAATATTACTAATAAGAATCTAAGAATATGACCATATATGATATCATAAAAATAAGTATGATTCTGTAATAAGTCAATAACATTATTTAAATCATTATTTAGGAGGTTTGTACACTTACAAAGCAAATCAGACCTAAGGTAAGGGAAATATCACAATCTCGTTTTTATCCGGGATTGTTTATAATTTGGTATTTACTGGGGTGTATTTTATCATCAACACCCATGTTTCCTAAATATGTAATATTATTTCCATCCACCTACAATTGGTTAAATCCATTTTTACCCTTTGGTGAGTTTATAGTTAAATATATGAAAGGAATATTTTGTCGTTTTTCGTACGAAGTGCTTTTTGACTTTTCCGACAAAAGTACGAGAAGAATTTTTTTTAACTTATACGTCATGAATGGATTTTTAAAACATTATTTCCAAGAAGCTTCCTTTAAAAGTTTTAAATTTTATTTTTATTCAATTTCTTTTAGTTTAAAATTGTATGACATGTTAAGAAAGGAAAAGGTTTTTGAAGTAGAAAGGATATTTTCCTCAAGAATGGAGTTTAAGTGTTTTATCAAAATTATTTTCCATCTAAGATAATATAGGGTTCTGTTTCTATCCCTATTATTACATTTATTTGATTATGTTGTGATGGAATTATTTTTATGAATTCCTTTATCTTATATGAATTGTTTTATGATGTAATGGTGTTTAAGAATCCCATTTTTATTACATGGGTTATGCAATGATGTATGATTTATGATTTTGTGGCAGACATATGAATGGTATCATTATGAGATGGGTGGGACCTATATCTCCCTCCAATGCATTGGTTAAAGATTTTATATCTCATGAGATAGACATGGCTGGAAGGGCAGGTTAAACCGGTTCAGTGAAACAGGACTGAAACGAGGAATGAACTCGGTTCAGAAATGGACATTGTCCACTAAGATAGTCTTGGCAATGAGTCTTAACTAATAAGAAATGATTATCTATGATTATGTGTGTATGCCAAAAATTTTCATGTTTTAAGTTATGATTATTGGGATTAAATTTCACTACTGTGATTTATCCCATGTTATGAAATTATGATCTCTTTTTCCGGTTAAGATTTCCAAAAGATATGTTCTTATGAATATGATGTGATTGATATTTCTTTTGTTTACCCTTACTGAGAGTTTGATCTCACCCTTTTGTATGTTTTTTCCCCAGGTCAGGAAGAAGTTTATTAAGTAAGATATGCCAAAATGGAATATAGATATGATGAAATAAATGGGAGACAGTGTAGACGCTTTATGAACCAGTTGTTTATGTTTCCCAGTTTCTAAAGACACTATACATATACGGTCCTTTCATTGGTTTGTTATATGTTGTAATAAGTATGCTTCAATTTTGAATTAATAACAATGTATGTAAAGTATGGGTAATTATAATTTCTATGTCAGTTTCATATGGATTATAATGATAACAGAATTTTAAATAAGGAATGCGGGGAAATGAGACAGAAATTATCATTTAATGGAAAGAGTATTTCTTATATAAGAGCTTTTCATAATTATAAAAAACATTAAACCAAAAATTTCTTTGAAAATGTAGGTGTCTAATAAGTAATTTTGATATTGTTAATTTTGGATGGAGAAAATTGGTTACATCCATCAGTATCAAATAAATAAAATAAAAAGTTTATTATTTCAACACTGAATATGGAAGTGAACATTCTAGTCCATTATAGTTATTATCATAGGCCTATTTAAATGACATTAGAGATTAGTATTTTATTATTATAGGTTATCTTATGTGTTATAAATACCATAGTAGGTATATAAGATTAATGATGATCATAATTTCAATGTATTAGTAAACCGTTTGAGGTTTTAAGTGACGAGATCTTAAAGAGGACAATGAATTTTTAATAGAATTTCTATAAGGTTAAGTATATTTATATCTTTTTTTCAATTTGAGGGATGAATTAAATTTTTTTATACATATATGTAATAATATAGATGTACTTTATGGTTTATAGGATCTTGGATATTGAAAAAATAATGGGGACACATGTTTTATTGTATAGATATCCATGGCATTGGAGAATTATTTTTTCACTAAATAATTAATGTTATTTAAAAATGATATCACCATATGTTTCCATGTAATATTAAAAAAATTTGATAAAATTTGAAGTTAATACACTATTTAATGGGGCTTTTTTCGAGGTTATTCCATATATAGGGTTATTCATTCCCGGAAAAATTTAGTTTCAACCTTTAGTATCACTATTTAATTTTGAAAATTAATGTATCATATTAATTCCTATATTTTTTAGGAATCATCATACCATGTTCTAACATTATTGGGTTTGGTTATTGTCTAAGGGTAGGTGGAATAACTAGATTATCCCATTTAAGGTTAGTTGTTCATTAAGAGTTTATTTCAAATCTTTAGGAATGATAACGTCTACATAAATTCTTATTGTTTAGAGAAGAATATGGGATAGTAGTGTAATTTTAAAAAAATATTAAATTATACTTATCAGGTAAGAATATTTCCTCATTCACTCAGTCTACATTGGAATTTAATTCCTCAACTTTAAGAAATGGATCTTGAAAAAATGTTATCATATTACATTAAAATAAAATGAATCAAATGGTATTTTTAATCAACACAGTTTTATGGGTTTGAGGGCCTTAATGTTTTATTGTTCTTTCACTTGTTTCTGATAAATCACCTCAGTCAATACCCATACTTTTTTGTAATTTTATTCTATGTCCAAATATTCACTTACCAATGATGTTCTACAATTTGGAAACCTAATACGTGTTTTTCTAGATGACCCTCATACATACCCTTCAATTTAATCAGGAATTTGTTTTATGAATCATTTTGGTGATGTGGTTTTACAGAAAAATTATTTTTAAATAGAAAAACTTTTATTATCGTGAAATAATTTATATTTCGTAGATGAACATTCTAGATGTTTGGAGGATTTGACACCAAGAGATTTTAAATGTAGAAAATCATGTTCAATAGCATATGCTACATGAAACAATGATTATAGATGAAAATTTAACTTCCTAATACATTTTAATATATTTATTTTCAAATCAATTTTACAGCTTTTATACCTTGTGCTAAACAAAAGCCTAATATTTCTATATTCGATAGAAAATTCAACATGAATCACTCAGCTTAAATAACCACTGATATATATAAAAATTTTATCATAGTTTCTAAATTGGTGGGTATGAAATGTGGAAACTAATTTTTGAAATATATTTATATTCATTACTCAATATTAATTTTTCATAAATTTTTAGTAAATAAAAATATATTTTTTTCTTTAAAAATATGTTTTCATTAAAAATGATTTATTTCATTTAATGAAATAATATTAAAAATATTATTTTGATGTTTTATAAAATATATTTGATAAATGGAAAATAATTTTGTACATTATAAAATCCAAATTTACTTTGGGTGAAACTTTATGATTTTTTTGTAAAATATATATTTTTCAATGAATATGGAAAAATATAGATTTTGGTAAAAACTCCATATATTTTTAATAAACAAACTAAATTAAATGTAACATTATGTATTTAATATTAACCAATGTAAAATAATTATTATTTATTTTAATTAAACTAATTAATTTAATTTTAATCATAATTATATTTTTTTGTTACAATTAGTTTGTTTTTTGTGTTTTAAAATGACACATTTTTTTAAAAATGTTTTATTGTACATTATGTTTCTTCATTTTAATTAATTAAAATAACCCAAAATTAAGAATTCTTAAAATGGGATTTATAAAATATAAATCAATAAATATTAATATATATTAATTAGTGTAGGTATCAAGGTCAATATTTTATTTATATTATTTCATCATTGAATCTATTAGTATTGGTTTTGGGACATTATTATAGTATTAGTTATGTGGGACCAATGCATCCTGAATGGGAGTATTATAGTTGATAGTTTTACTAACCCTTTTGAGGTTTCACACATTAATTTTCATAATATAAATCAATCTATATGGTTATGATCCCCTTAAATGGATGAATTTTTCTAAAGGAACATGGGATAAATACCTAAACTAATTAATATATAAATAATATACACCTTAGAGATAATATTCTTCCAAAAGTTTTTCTGACCCCAAACATTTATTGATTATCTACCAACATAATTAATTATATCTACAATGTTCTAGGATGTTTAAGTACTATAATACATAAAAATAATACTCAGAGGACGAATATATCGGTATATATCAATATATTCCATAAGGGTAACTCACTTAATATACAACCCATGAACCCAATACTGTCATATGATTAAGAAGACATAGTTAATATTATAATCCACCCAATATATTACATGTCCGTATGAAGTAAATAATTTATAGTATGATCGAGAATGAAAATAATGTACTATCATCACCCAAATCCATGTAATGTCAATATAGATGTACTTTATAATAATTTACATGATGTGTATATCTTATTGGATTCCCCTTAATATACTGTTTAGATTGTTTTTTCATTTATCATAATACAAAAAAAGTGAAAATAATCAAAACATGTGTAAAAACATAGGCTATATGGAAACTATTTTCATATAAAAAAGTCATTGTTATTGTTGTATATATATACTCAGTGTGAAACACATTTTGAAGGTCCTTCAAGATAATTTTAGAAGTAAAACATATGCACATAGAACCACTCTATTTGATATAAATGATGTGTGTGATGTATATAAAAAATGTATAGCTCAAGATACATTTAATGTTAGGAATTAGTTTTTTAAAATGACGAGGGTAATTCCCCAAAACAAGTTACTGGGGTCTAAATTAATGAATATATAGGGAGACAACTTGAAAAATATTAACAGACTCAGGGGAAGGAAAATAAAACAATTCTAAGATATAGGGCGTGTGACTCATAGTCACATAGTGTGTGATATTTAATTTTTTCTCATCAAATCCTATCCTCAAATTTTCTGAAAGACATAGTTAATGTATCTGAGATATATGTCATGTGAAATAAACAAAGGAATATCATATTTAATTAGAAAAGTGCAAGAAATGTTATGGATAGATGTGTGCATTTTATATAAACAAGGTACCGATCATTAGAAATTTTTATTTCATGATATAAACAACACTATAACCTCCTTGACTGGCAGTGCTGTCATAGCCAACCGAACCCAATGTCCCTGTCACCTTATGAAAATCTATAATTTCATCCATTAAAATTTATAAAAACCAATATTTAAAAGTGAATCATTGGGCATAGATGAGGGAAAATAATCATAACAATAATTTTAAGTAGAATGTCTATATACATGAATAGATTCATAATTGTATAAAATAATGACCAAATAATGAAATGAGGGAAATTAATTTTATTTATGATGAATTAATTAATGTTTTTAAGAGTTTAAAATATCAATTCCATTAATCATAAATTAATTTATCCCTAAAATATAAATATCTACCAATACAAACAACAATTTTTAGATAAAAAAACATTTGGATGGATTATAATAAAAAACATAGATAAAAATATAGGCCTTATCTCCATAATAATACCGACCTCTAATTAAATGTCATTTATATACTAATGTTTTCATGATTATCATAAATAATTGAATCCTAAAATAATTTATCCATGCAATATTATATATAATCCCATTTAACAACCTAATTTATTTTTTTGTTTTCTTCATTATTCAAATTATTATAATATATAATATTTTTTATAACTCAATGATAGAAGAAACCTTAAATTTTTTATTTTATATAAGAAAGTCACCAGAAAATTATAATATTTTTAGTCGCATACTATATTTTATATTGATGGATTATTATTTATAAAAAATATTATTCATGTTCATCATTGGAAAAATAATTTTAATGAAAAATATTTTGAATTTTCAATTCATATATAACCATAACCTAATTTTTGACCATAATATATTTTCCATAAGAATAATATTATGTGATGAAAATATATAAATTTTTTATTTTAGAAAAAATTATTTTCCATTAAACCAATCATAGATAAATTTTATTACCACCATGGGAGTAATACAAACAAATGACAAAAAGGATGAGGCATATCGAGATAAATAAGGACCTAGATAGATAGAGAAAACATATAGGATTAATTGTTTTGATCCCAATAAATGATTATCATTGTCATCAAAATTTGTTATGGTCCTATAATATATGATAAATGAGAGTAATTATATCTAGGGTTAAACCTGATTACATGATCTCCCCTATTATATATTTCAATAACATAAGAAATCTTTTCCATTTTATCATTTTTAAATCACCCAATCCTTGAAACACTATGATAAATTAGGTCTCACAAATAAAAAAAATGGGTCACTAAAAAGTAACCCTTTAAAAAAATTCATGATAATGGATGGTGGATGTATGAAATCAATTAAATTGAATAATTATATTTATTCATTAAGAATAAGATAACGTTATTTCAAACATAATAAACTATTATTTTTATATGAATTTTATTTTCATATATAACATGTTTTAATGAAATTTATATAACTCCGTCTTAGAATACATATACCAAATAATATATTCATGTAACAACATATTTTATAAATTAGTATCTTAGGAATGATGATTTATTTATCAAAACTAGAAATTTCAATTACCTTTAATACATTAGGAACATATTAATTACGGAATTATTTACCGAAGATGTGTTTATCCAAACCTCAAAACCATTAGTTTTTAAAATTGATAAAAATTTAAAAGATAAAACAATAATAATAATAATTAGTTTAAGTATGAGAAAGGAAAAATGATAGGTGAGAATATTTTTTCAGTTTAACAAAACTAGATTCATTATTGGTAGCAACTGTTAATTTTTTTTTGAGAAGAAGATTTTTTCATTGTTAAAACTTCCACTAATGTTATGAAATCTTATAATAAAAATAACTTTAGAGAGATTTTTTATTTTTTAACTAAAAATAATGTTTAATGGATCTTCAATGAGGTATATTTTAGTGTATAGTATTATTATTATTTTTGATTTATAGTAGTTTTTGTTTGTCATTTTTGATGAAATCCTTATATCATAACCATGTATTTTTCCTAAGGATAAATATCAGTTGTGTAATAATATATCATGGTTTTTTTCTGGCTTATCCTATCCCAATAAACCATCATTTGGGTCTACATAAGGATCTATATAAGATTATTATATTCCTTCCAAATCAACATTATGTTATCATGTAAGAATCATCCTGATATTCCTAAGAATCGTCTCTTGCTATATAAATATAAACTTCTCTATGTAAGAATGAATTTACTATATTAAAAGATCATTATTATTTTAATGATTGTGGTTACATTTTTTTGTAATGATGGAGGAATGAATATACATGATCTACTAATTCTGAAGGATCATCCATTTGTTATTCTTTCTGGAAATATTAGTCTGAAACAAATTCAATGGATTTTTATAATCATAAAACATGTTGAATATGTAATTCATCCTAAAATAATAGAATCATGCCTAGAAATTATGGATGATCAAGAAACGATATTATAAATATATTTTTGAAACTTTATGATGATTTCAAGGAACTATAATTACCATGATGCACTTTATAAATAATATGATAAGAGATACAGAGGGTGGAGAGCCCTGAGGTGCTTGAATTTTTAATACACATGTTGGTCAGAAGTTAGTGGAATTTTGTATTTGATGATCATGGAAACAAGTATTGAGTTTTTTTCATAAGGTATTTATATTTTATTAATATATAAAAGATAATAAAAACATTGTACAAAATAAGAAGTTACAGATTTTGAGAGTTTAATGAGGAATATTTCCCAACTGACACTGGATTGGTGGAAATGATGATTCGTAAATTCTGATGAAAACATTTTGTTGAAAAAAGAGAAGATGGATATATTTGTTCTTCCTGAAAGATAAAATAATAGAAATATACCCAATTCTTATATGATAATGGTTGAAGGATATGAGGAGGTTTATCCTAGTGTTTTCTAGATGATTATTTTTGTTGACATGATGATGTTTTATGGATCAGTTTACCCAGGAAATACATTTATTTTATGATTATGTGCTACAATAAACTAGTGTAATTTTATTATAAAAAATTCATATATAATTATTATTCCCAATAAGGAATATTTTATTTGACCTGGATAAAGAAGAATTAATTCTTTATTTATTATGAAAATTGTAAACTATAAGGGTTAGTGCAGCCACATAAAAATGCCTTAACAGAAATAAATTCATTTTCAGTGTCTCATGTAAATTGGGACATCACCATGAATACTATAGGTATTTTATAGTTTCATTGAAACAAGTAATATTTCATGTTTCCATATTCATTAATTCATAATATAATTTAAAGTGGTTCTGATGGAGATATGTTTGTTCAATTAATAGAGGGCATAAAATGGGATTTAATAGAAAATTTTAATCCTAATGTTCACTGATTCACCCCCATATATGGGTAAAATACTTTGTAAAGAGTAAAATGTGGTTTTGGATTATGTTTATTGGACTGACACACTCTCTCTTCGAAGAAGAGAACTCATGGAGTCTTTTTTTAACTAGAAGCTCATCACAAGTTTTGAGTGTAGTAACATCAATGTGTGGAAGATCCAAAAATATTATTACTTTATATCACTAGGAATATATGTTTATGTTGTAAAAACCTTGATTTTATAAACAATATATGTCTCCTGAAATAAATATGTTCTACAATATACTATATATTATAATACATACAATGAATCTGAAAATAACATATAACATATTTAAATACTATTACATTAATAATAAATGAAACCAATTATGATTTCATACAATATAATGGGTCAAAAAAATTAATACATAAAATCTAAAATGGGAAATTTATTTTAAAATTTAATAACTATGGAATTTAAAATATAGTATATTAAGAATCATTAATATATATATATATATGATTTAAAATTTCAAAAATCCACTATTACATGTTTCCCTTTGATATATAATTTGATATAATATTTTATTATAAAAATTCCCTTATCCTCATGTATAAATAAACCCTCTCCATCCCTTTAAAAAACCACTCATACTACAGTTTATAAAGAATAACTTAATGCAAAATCCGTCATTTTAATCCCCTTAGAATCCTCATGGACTTTATAGAGTAATCCAACTCCAAAAATCAAGAGTATTTTTGTGTTGTACAAGAGATGTAACACCAATGAATATGTAAGTTTCCACCAATCATAACTATTTATATTTTATTCCTCTTTTAATTATATTTTCACCCCCATTTTCATAAAATTACCTTATAATATTAATTATGTATTATTTAAAAATTATATTAATGATTTTTACCTTTTGAAAGAATAATATTTATGATATATATAAATTTCAAGCTTCACTTTGCCACTCTCTCGAAAGATTCCCTTCAATTTTCAAGTGGCCACCTACTTTTAAATTTCCATGAAAACACTAATAAACATCTTAATGGATGAATATTTTGAATAATATATAACATATAAAAATTATTTACATGAACTATAATATTCCCAAATTAATTTACTCATGTATGTTGACATTAAACAAAATTAGTAAATTCGAAACAAAACTGAAAAATTTAATGACATCAGGATAAAAATAATTAGGGATAAAACGTGTGTTATAAAATAGAACCCAATAATAATATTAATTGATACATAATTTAACAAATAAATACAATTCACTTCTCTAACTATGTTTTAATAAATCTATGATTATTATTTTGGTGGATAAAAGTGAAAAAATAAACCGGGAATTATGGTATGCATATTCTTGAACCCATCTCCATTTCTTTGGGTTATCCCAATTTCAATAAATTATTTTTATGATTATTACACTAATTTAACATAAATATACTTTAACTATATCCTTTTTCAATTATGGATATTCATATTACCACTTAGTTTTATAATCCAAATGAAATGACTTTTGAAAAATAATTTTTGTTTCAAAAACAAATCTTCGACCCCTCATTTGTATTTTCATAACAATAGAAAATTAATCACCCACACCTAATTATAATCCTTGAAATTAATTTATAAACCTTAAATATTAGTCATCAATTTATGCATTATGAAATCCTTGTGAAATACATTTCACTCTATGGGTTATTTAATGAAAATGATTGTTATAATTTCAATATATCATACAAGATTGTGTAAATATTATGAAGTAGAGGGTTGTAAATGAATTATAAATTCATCAAATTCATTTTTTAATTTAATATATCTCATGAGATAATGTGTATATTTGTGAATATGATTCTAGATTTGTTCACAATGGTGATGTTGTGATTTAATCCAATATGTTAGGAATGAACAAGATGCTAGAATTGTTTACAAATGTGTATTGTATTTTCCCTCTACATGATGCACTACTAAAAAATATTCCTATTTAAATGGTTGAAAAACAAGGAAATTGGGTATGAAACTATGGACACAGCCTAGAAAAAATGGATTTATGAATTTTGGGTGCTATAGATGTTGTGATAGGGTCTGACCTATTTCTATGGTATAAATTGTGGAAATAGTTGGTTGTAACCATTGTTTAAATTATAGACATAGGTGGCTATGGCCATGGTTTATACCTTATAAATAGGAGTCGTTTTCAACTCTTTTAAAACATTCAAGTAAGTGGATATTTCCACAGTTTTAAACCATGTAAATATGTGGCTATGGCCACAATTTGAAACCATGGTGTTTTTATTAAAAAATAAATGCTCCAAGTGAGGTTTGGACCTACCACTCCCAATATATTCTTCCAATAAATTACCACTACACTGAAATATATTATATGAATATATATACATCTATATATATATAATTATTTATAATTACAATTAATAATTATTTAAAAAAAATAAACAAACCTATGGGAAACTGATTGCTAAACCGTGGTAGCTGCTCTTTCCCCGCTAGTTTGTATTGTTTAATTGGGTTTAATACAACATATATAACGATTGTTTCATAAAACCATGGAAATATATTGGCCTATAGACACAGTTTTCAGAAACCATGGCTATAATCTATCTATGACTATGAATTTTAAAACCGTGGAAATCTAAAGTGTGTTTGTGGCCTATCTTTCAAGTTGTGATGATATTTCATTTTTATGCATTTACACATTCCATTATTTTATCACATGTTTCCCTTATGATGATGATGATAATCCTGTTCTTATGATATGATGATTATTATTATTCTCACCCAAACTATATAAATTCATGTAACTTATTAATCCTCTTACTGTTCTTTTAGCTTATCCATTTTCGTGATGTATATCCCGTTCTTTCCATTCATTTAATTTATTTTATTCATTTAATTTTTATTCGTTATTAATATTCTTATGAACATGTTTTCTTCAATTGAAATCATTTCCATAGAATATACCAGATTCACTCCATAAAATGCTCTCTAGAACCAAAAACTGGTCCTCATGTGTTTTCAAGCCACCATTATTCCAAACTCGAATGGATACTGTGATGGACAACATAAACCATGGATGACACTATTGATACATAAAATCCAGCAACCACCTCCTACAAACCCTGAAAAATACATGTTAACTCCACCTATGCCCAATTCTTTTCTCCTCTCCCTACATCTGTAGTTCATCTGAGAAACATGTGTCTCTTGATGTTCTCATGACCAAGCCATAACTACACTGGGAAGTCCCTACATCATTTCAAGAAGCATCCATATATGGGTTGGGTTTCACATAGCTCTATCTGAGAATGAATTTGAGATAAGGGTATCATGATTGTGAACAGTGATAGAAAAATAAATTCATCAATGTTCATTTAGTAACCCGATTCAAATATTTTTATCATTATTAAGATCAAATCAAATAGATCTATCATACATTTTATCAGAATACTATTTTAAAACATTAAATCTAGAGGAATTTTACAACATTTCATCATTGGAGTGTTGGAGAAGCAGCAAGTCATTATCTTTTCTTGCTTCCTCTCCTAAAACATATTCTTGGGAAATGGAGGAAAATTACATCCCCACAAATGATTCATGATCCTTCTTTCATTCTCCTTGTTCGTACTCATCTACAACACTCATAGATTGGACTTTTTCACCTGACTGAGTACGATTTTATATAAAACCCTCAAGAAGTGGTGATTCGGACAAAATTACTTCTACCCCAGATTTCATCGAAATCCCTGAAGATATGTTAACTATTAATTTGTGTATATTAGATTAGTTACCTCATGGAATTTTTTTTGACTTCTAATTGATGGAATATTTTTGGATTGAGGTTATACTACATACTATTCCTAGATCTTGAACCAAATATCATAATTACTAGGGTGTCTTGTACAATGTTAATAAATAGTTGGGAGTCTATTTATTTGACATTCATCTTGATTCCTCAAGGACATTGAACCAACATATTTTTCTTTCTCCATTACATAATTTATGTTTTCCATTATTTTGGATGAAAATATCTTTTACATTTCCATTCAATGATGAGAATTGAATCTGGAGTAAAATTTCCCTTCATGAGTGTCATTGGTTAGGAGGCCCCTGGCTTGAATTCAATTAATCATGCAGAAAAAAATCATATATTATAGTAGTATCCCTTAAATAATCAAGTGTTTTAGAACTATAAACGCTGGAAAAAATTATTTTATCGAGTTCCTGTGTATTTCTTATACCAGCTAAATTAATCATATCTATAGAAGAGTTATAGACCATAGAGGGGACTTGTCCAGTCTCTCCCAGGACCTTCTCTATTATCTCTAAATTAACCAATTCACATCCCATATTGGAAAAGATATCCATAAACCTTGGATCATTATTTATACATCTCATAATTTTTTTAAAGAGAAATAGAAATTACTATTTCATCTATTACCAAATGAACATATGAGAAGGCAATATAATGGTCTATCCTGATAAACATTCTAGGATAAACCTCTTCCTACAGATCTCTATAACCTCACAGACAAGATGAAAATCAGTGTCACATATTGTTGTAAAAGATAATTAATCCATCAATGGCTCAAATAACACCTCATATTCATAATGAAACACATCACCAAATGCATTCCAAACCCACTAAACTAGTGGTTTTGAAACATCATATTTGACACATTTACATAATGATAATGGGTAGACATCATGTTTTTTACAGTCCAAACACAAAATCCATCATACCATTTTCATTACCATGTAAATGATTTTTCGAATTGGAAAATGAATAGTATGTTTTTGATAAATTTTTCATATCATCGAAGACGAACCATCACAATTCATATAAATATCAAATGAAAACCGAAATAAGAAGATGTGTGATCCACTGAAATGATGAGGATATGTATATAAAGTGGTAATCAAATTGTCCTCTAGGGGAAACTGTATCATGATATGACACTTCCATGAATGAAAATGTTCACTCTCCAATAAACCCTAATATATAAACACAATCCTATTTAAAGAGTCAAACAATGGAAGATTTCAAAAGAGACGAGCCACCGATGTTAGGTTTAGGAGAGCTCAGGACTCCAAGTACTCTATGTTCAATATTGAAAGGTGAAGAAATATATCAACTATACATGGAACTTTTAAGCTAAGAATGTTTTCACGTAAAGAATAGAAGGAAATAGAGTTAGAGAACAGAATGAAGGGAATGTGCCAATCCCATGTGGAAGATGAAGTGAGACCTCCCTAAAATGAGGGTCGGGTAAAAGCATCATCCATCCCCTCCTATGGAATCACCAAAATGTTTGAGATCCTAGTTTTCTTAATTATATATTACAGGAAACATATTAAGTAACCTGATGACACATATGAATATATTATTGACACATATACATATTCCAATTATATATATATATATCTTCCTCTCTTGCAATGATTCATAAAATTTTTATAATTATCTGTAAAAAAGCACTTAGTCACACCTTCCTTTTTCTATGTTACACATATGCATATATAATATAAACATTCAAATAATAGGGAATGAAAAATATATAGAGTAAAAATAAATGATATGATTTGTAGAAAATTATTGTTAAACTCTTATGGAATTAGATATTTTTTTCATATTTAAGTATTGAAATTTATGTTTAATTGAAATTAAATAGTAATCACTCAAAAATAATCTCAGGCCTTATTCATCCTCTTCCATACATCTTCAAATAACACAAAATAATTATAGGAAATATTTTTATATTAATTCCAAAACTATAAATCTCCCATAAAAGGAACCTTACAAAATCATAATAAGAAAATAGAGTACTACCTAAACATTCATTACGTTTTTATCTTCATTAGAATTACAATATCCATAAACTGTTATAAAAGTGTTGTATAAAACTGATTTCAATAGTCTTCTTACTCTCTTACCATAGGATGGTTTCACAAATTCCAGAGATATTTAATCATCTCATTTGAGGAATTATGGATTTATTCAAATAGCTATTTTATATTGGTTCACTCTCACTTCTATAAACTAGAGTAGACAGTACAATAATCACTTCAATCGTACATTGAAATTATTTATCATGAAGATGAGAACAACCAATCATCTGATATATTACAAACACCACTTGAATCTATCCATAAAAGTTCTTAAAGTATCAACATTACATCTTTTTCAAAATATTATGGAATCATCTCAATCCATGAATGATTTACGAGATAATGTATCTACCTTTAATATCACTTATGTATTCTATCTTTGAAGATCATTGAAAAAAATTATGATATTTATGGATTCACTAATAACATCTTACTAATCCAAACACAATTTATAGCATATTAAACTCTCATTTAATTTTTAATGGAAGCTTTATCTAATAATTTACTCAGACTTTATGGGAATCACCGCTAATATTCATATAATTTTTGGATTCTCAATACCTTACCCATTTCCCCCCATAATTGACATGGACATGAAAAATTAAATATATTGTAATAAAGCGTATAAAATTTTATATTAAATACAAAAGTTCACTTATCTTCTTTCTATGTCATTATTTTTCCATATATATTCTCACAAAATATCTTCCCCCAAAACTTGATTCCCACTATGATAATTCATTTAATTAAAGATGTAAGTTGACGGATATTTTTGGCATATTGTGAGGCTATATAATAAGAATTATCTTAGATTCTAGGTCCCTATTCACTGTTCAAAAGCTATTTCTTTTTTAAAATTAGTTTTATTTTTAAATCATTTCTAAAACAAAAAAAGTATCCTCAATAATTTAAATCTTTATTTCTAAATTTTTCATTATTTTAAATAGAAATATGGTGAAAATTATCGATATATAAGAACTGATTATTTATCTAAATAAATAAGTTCTTTTTAAGGATGACATTAAAAAAATTTATGAGTCATGGTTATTTGACTTTAATATTGGAAAATATATAAAGGCACAAAATTAAAAAGGTATGGTCTTATCCAGAATCCTAGACATGGAATATGAAATTAATTTTATTTTATTATTTATTTAATTGGATTTACCAATATTTGAATTTGTTTCTTATAAATTGGAAGATGTATTTAACATATAAAATCTTTTAATTTGACCTTACTAAGTTTCGAAATCACATAAAATGTAAAAAATATCCATTTATTGAAAAGAGAAACATAAAAAACATCATTATATTCCAACATTGGGTAAAATTTAATGACTATGGATAATAAATATCAATATAAGTTAAAATTTATTAAAAAACGAAAAAAAACTTATATATAAATTCCAATTAATAGGTCATACTCCCTCTATAGTTTAATTTTACAATAGATATAGATAGTGTAAAATTAAAGAATTTTATCTATAATAATAATACATTAATGAAATTAATTTTTTTTATTCAATATCCAATGGATTTATTTAAGTTATAAATGACACATATTTAATACTAGACATTGAAATAGAGATAAAATTGATAAATATATAGAAATGAAAAAAATAATAGTGTGGGAATGAAAACATTGTTTGAACCCCTATGTGGGTACTAGGTTATTACTACCCCCAGTTCAACATTACTATATATTATCCCATATCCAATTGGGGATTTGGTTTATGTGATGAGGGAACCCATGAATTTTTTTATTATAGTTCTTATCCACATGCATTAGTTGTAATAGCTACCTTAAATAGATCACTATGTTTTTACCCCTTCATAGTGAATATAATTTGGATTTTGGGGGTGATAGAATATAAGATTTCTATTCATTTCCAACCACTTGTGTGGTTTCTTCTTCCATGATATCCATAACCTATAATATTAATTGTACATAAAACTTTTAATCATATGATAGGATAAAAAATAATTTACCTTGAAGGAAATTTATGTTTGATGAATTTATATTCAAAATATCATCTTTTATCAATCTATCTTAATGTTATATTTCTATTGGAATGGCTGCTATAGAATCATCTATATTTAGTCCTCTAATATAATATTCAATTGGTTAATGGATTTATATATTCTTTTATTGGTGTATATTTTTCATCCATATCACTATCTGGGGAAATATATGGCCTATATATGTTTAGGAATTTAATATAGTGTGAGTTTTTTCTGAATAAAATTTAATGAAATTATATATAAATAATTTTGAGAATTTAATATCTCCCTATATTGGTTATAGTTTAAAATATTTTTCATTAAATAGTGATAAATAATTTTTTACTGTCACAGGTAAAGAAATGTAGTAAAATTCATTTATATTTTCATTAAATATCACCACCTAAGTGGTATTTTAATTTTGATTTTATAGAGAGATGTATAATATAAAATATTGTAAATTATTGAAGTTTTATTGTTCCTAAGTAATTTCTCTACATCAAAAAAATTGTATAATTATTCAAAATTGGATTTATCTAAGGAAAAAATCCTCCTCCACTTGTTCTGGTTATTTTTACTCTTATTTATATTTTTTGAGATTATTTAAGTATTATTTAATAGTGAAATTTAATTTTTTTATCTCTTATATCTCTCAAAAAAGATTATAAAACTGGGTTAATCTTGAATAATCATGAATAATATAGTTCTTAATACACTTTAGAGTAGTTATTCCAGGTACACTGTTGTTATTTTTTAAAATTTAAAATCAATATATTCGAAAATAAAATTTGAATAAAACAAAAAGAAAAATTTAATGAATATTTGTATGTTATGAAAGAAAACATAAGTGATTGATGAATTGGAACTCTTTTAATTTTTTTTATATTTATTAAGAATAAATTTGTTAATCCAGGGAAAATTATGAGTTATAAATTGTGGTGTGGTTTTTTTGAAAAAAATGATATAAAATAAATAAAATTAAATTAAAGATAGAAAAAATTTAGTAAAATATAAGTGTACCCGTGATTTTTTTATATTGGGACTTTTATTATCAATGTGAATTTTTATAATTTATATTATTAATCATCCAATCACTTGTGAGTTTCCATCCTTTATATATGTTGTGAGACTTAGAGCCCCTGGGACATCTCTTTAGAACACAAAGTATAACTTACTATATTAGTAAGAATGATAATCACCTCTCAATCATGTTCTCATTACCACTCTAATCCTTAATCAATCATATATTATTTTATACATCAATAAACAAAAATCCATAATATGATGAGTATGCTAAGATTTGGGATGGAAATAATGTTTGTGAGAGAATAGAATGAATCCATGGAATCTTCCATGGAATAACTAATAATATCCAAAGAAATACTTAATAGCTCTACAAAAACATTAAAATGAAATTCAAAAAAATTGGAATACAATAAAATTTATTAAAAAACACTACAAAAACCCACATAGGATCATCCCTAAAGTTAGCTACTCCAGCATCATGATATTATGGGAGACATCAGGGAAAAAAATAATTATATTTAGAGGAGAAACAAAACACTGAAATGAAATATGTAGTATTAAAATAAAGTATGAAACATATTATAATTCATTTCTTAGGTTGAGAGGATATGGTTTCCAAACATTTTCACAAGTTATAATATAACATTTAAATAGAAAGAAATAAGAAAACAAACTCTGTATGTTTATGGGTGTGGCCGCACATGGGAATGTATTGAGCAATTAGATTATTTCATATAGTAAGATTACTAATTATTTCCTCCATTTCAATATATTTAAAATATTCTTTACTAATATTTAATATTGGATAAAAATAATTTTGCCCAAAAAAAGATATTAAAATATCTTCTTGGTTGTAAATCTCAAGATGCATAGCATTAAGAAATATGGTTTGATCAATTTGTTGAGTTATGTCATAGATATCACTGTATTAATTCATTGTGAATAGATGATGAATCCCAATTATTCAAAACAATGTTAGTTAATATTATCAAACCATGAAATGAGGTTCACACAGGTCTAATTTTTTTTTGTAACACATTTTCATCAGTGAATTCATCTTCTCAACAGATGCAGAATATCTTCACCATGAATTGATTGTTTCGATATCTTTTTCATATTGGATGTTTAATCATATATCTTAGAAATATTTATCTATGTAAACAATACAATAGTTCTTGGATTATGTTTTGTAATTAATATTGAAAATGATCAATAATTAAGGCTTAATGAATTGAACTTCTTAATCATGAGTTCAAATTTAAATCATGGCATGATACTACTTTCAAGAGTTTAGATAAATTTTTATAGAAAATTCACCGCATAATATAGTTTAAATCAATATAAATAATCACAATCTAGTTAGGTAATGTTCATACTGTATTGGAACTATCAATATTAAACTCCAACCATTCCACAACAATTATAGGGTCATATTTGGATTATTATTTCTTGAGGCTTTTATTACCAAAGCTCTTATATGAAATTGAGCCTACCATTAATTCTATCATATCAATGGAAACTACCATAATTTATAAGAGAGAAAATAAACAAAAAATATATTATGAATACTATGAAAACTATCCATATGATAGAGGCAACTCCTAGGTGGCCTTTGAATTGATATTGTATCCCCCAATTGATTAGTAGTTAGGGGATCAAGAATATGTATGGGTATTTCATGAAAATACATTGAATATTAAATTTATTCTTATTGATATCATCCTTAATTGGATAGGGTGAAATTATAGTTACTAATTAGTATTTGGGTGAGTTAAAAAATTAATGGAAATAATGGTCACAATCAAACACTATATGATTCTTGTACTAACATACACCATATTATTTATGACTTATATTTTTTGGTTAAATTAAATATTATAAGGGGCCTTGTAAAAGGTTAAATTTACCACCACACCAATTCCGATCTACCTAACACCAATTACCCAATTTATATTCCAATTGTAACAAGATAATTAACTCAAAAATATTTCTTGAATACTCAAATGACTTTTTTACTATTCTAGAAATATCTATCCTACGAAATCCCAACACTAAATAGTGGTAATGTGAGTGTGACACACTAAGATATAATTTAATTTTATATGGATAAGAACAAGTCACCAAGAATGTATAAATTACCTTATAGGACATTAATTATAATTACATATAACATAAATAAAAACCCAATACAAAATAAGAACAAATAAAACATAAAATATAAAAATAACTAAAATATAGAACATGAATGCATAGGATAAAAAATTAATGTATAACTCCATAAAGGATAAACCATAAAAGTGAAATAAAATTATAGATGTTAAAAAATCCAAGGTTCTAATGAGTACACATATGGAATGATAACACCTAAATATATGGTATCTTACAATGAGGACTATTACAAAATCCACACAAACACGACACATGTGGGAATGATCTTGTATATGGGGGAGTATGAATATACCAACTAGGATGCCCTGAAATCATAAATTAAATGATAAACTAGATATTCATAAAAACCATTTAAAGAGGTAAAAAAATGAGGATTATCCCAAATAAAACTAGATATATTTGAATGGAAACAATATAACCCTGAAATAATGTTATAATTCCATTCATTATAATGAAGCTTCATGAGAGATAACATAATCCAACAACCAAAGATATCAGAGTAAATAGTCACATGATGTTTATTTCCTAACATATAACTATAATCCACATCTAAAAGTCAAAAAAGTCAATACATGTCATTAATAACCTAAAAGAATAAAAAATAACTATAAATCAAAAAATACACCACACTTGAAATATGTCATAAAAATCACCACTACATATTCCTTTAGTAGTTGTAGAATTCAAAAATTTGAAAATAAGAAAAATATGTTTGATAGAATAATTAAAAATAAATAAATAAATAAATAAATAATGAAAATCATTGAAACTTCAAGATATATTCTTTTTTAAACTAATTTAATATCTTTGATATATTGCGGTACGTAGACCCCAAGATAATATGTTTGATTGCGTATTCAATACGCAACATCGAGGTTAAACATCCATATATATATATATATGTAATAATAAATCCATTAAATTGGAGGGTATGAAGAGAATTAAAAAAATAATGATATATATATACATATCATAATATGTATAAATTATTGATATATTCTTAGAAAATAATCAATCAATTTTTCATAAATAATATGTTATTATGGAAAAATATTTTTATTTATTTGAATGAAAAAATATTATAATTTATGAATGGAATTTGAAAAAAATTTATTTTCTAAAAATTAATTCATTTTTGAAATCCACAAATCAAAATATTAATTTGGTAATATTTAGTGATTTTTCAGGAAAAATCATTTTTTCAATGCATAGTGAAAAATACCATCTTTTGAAGAAATGTTATTTCGTTTAAATAAATTAATAAATTAAAATATAAAATTTTGTTTTAAATATGATTTAATTTAACATAATTATTATTTAGTAATATTTAATACAATAAATTTCATATTAATTATGATTATACGTTATTTTAGTATTTTTTAGGGTAAAAAACATGACTTTTCTGAAAATTGTTTAAAAGTAAATAATGTATCCCAATTATTATTAACTAAACCTAATAGTAATGATGAATTAACTAAATAATTTTGTGGATTATTTATATATAAATATTATTTTATATTCATAAAATTATTAATATTACACATAGATTAAATATGAAATCACATCGTACTTGAAAAAAATTAAACTTTTCAAAAAAACTGCTTTTTCATCCTGTCAATGGGTTTGGTTTTATATTTATTTCGGTAAAATTTTAGTAAATTTATTATAAAAAAATGTAAATTTTCAAATCATAATTTCAAAATTATATCATTTTTAATTTTTGATAATTTCCCAAAAAGATTATTTTTTTTATGAATAGTGAAGAATAATAAATTTTAATTGAAAAATGAATTTTCCAATAAAATATTTATAATGATAATTTTAATTTTAATTGGAATTAAGTTAAATTTTTAAAATTATATATATATATATATATATATATTGTCCTAATTTATATCAGTTTATTCAATTTCATATTGAAATTAGATACCAAATCTTTGTTAACACTTGAACGTATTCTCCTTAAAAACCTACATTATTATCTCATATGTTTGATTAATCATAAATTAAAATTTTCAAGTTCATTGAATTTAATTTAGAATCATGTATTAAATATTTTTATTCACATTAATCTATATTATCTAATACGTTAAAATTAATTTTTGACCCAAATCAATAATAAAAGAAGTAAAAACTAATTATCATAGTTATGATAAAAATGGGTTTACCACTGGGAAATAGAAAATATAAGGGTTATAAAGACCAAAAAAATAGTATAAATTATATTCTATGGAAATATTTCCACTATATACACTGTATTATCGATTAGAGTACATTATCGGAGACATGTGATAAGGAAAAAACAATGGTGGAATTCAATATACTAAAAAATTACAATTGTAACACACACCTCACTTATAAAAGCATGTTCCTTATCCTCCTATCATCAAACCTCTAAAATAATTTGGATTTGACAATAAACAAACATAATCACTTAAAAAATTATTTCCCCTCACCATGAAAGACTTATTTTAGGAATAAATCATTCTTAGTGAGACATATGGTGCAAACCTAAGGAGGATACCTAGGGAGAGGAATCATTTTTCAAAGATCATTTCTATATTATTTTATCCATAAAACCAATAAATTATTAATCAACCATTATTATATAATAACAATATTATATTATATTTTATTATATATTATTGTTTTATTGCAATCATTTAAATCCTTATCTTCCATCATATGGGTTATGAAATAATCATTTGTGTGTTTGGCGAACTACCATAGTGCAAACTAATATCATTTTTTCCATTACCACGTAAAACAGTTTTTTATGATGAGATATAATATATATATGAAATGTATGACATAATAGTATATCAAGAGTCACCATATTATAGATAACATTTCACTTTCAATTCCATAGGGGATACGATATTGTCACTCCTATGCATGACAAGCTAACACCTCTCAAAGGGATATGGTTCATCTTTCAGAAATTCAATACATTAAATGTAATAATAATTATGTTAATGAATATATGAGATATACATAACTTATTATGATATTCGTGACATACTTATCATTATGAAAAGCTAAGATATCATTTTTTTATTCTGAAAAATAATATCATCATTCATGTATGTGTGGATATCCACCTTCACGAAGTGATATAACTCTCTTTTCGTCAACAAATCACATGGAAGATATATATATATATATGTGTGTGTGTGTGTGTGTTAGTGTGTATTTGAATAAATAATATTTTATATAATATATTATTTTCATTCTGAATATATATATATTTTTCACCATTTTTTAAGAATGATCATTGGAAGATAGACACAATACTCTTTGGTCTGTGCAACCTATTATCTTTATGATAGTAAAACACTTCATTTTTTTAAAAAAATAATTATTTGTATTAAATTATTAATTTATGTAAAAATATTATAATTATTTCCTTATTGTTGTTATTTATATGACTAAACTATATAATATTCAGAAGAATCAGATCATTCAATATAATGCACGAGTGAGATAATAAGACAATTAACTACCAAAAGAATTACAGTAATATATGATTATTAATAAACATGTGATAATATGTTATAAAAGGATCACAAAAGATATTCAAAATATTAATATGGTTATTTAATTAGTTAATTACATTTTTAAAAAACTATAATTGATCCTAAATCATGTTCAACCAAAATAAAGCATGAGGTAATGGATTTCTTAACTCGATTTCCATTCATTTTGTTAAACTTATACTCCACTAATTATTTTATACTAATATTATGCATGTAATTACCTTTTATCATACTCATGAATTATTTTGAGGTATTATTCTATTTATTTTCACACTATGTTTTTTCCTATATAGTTCCTTTTATTTTTATAGAAAAGTGTGAAAATTTGGCTAAATAGCATGTGATGCACTATTAGTAGAATTTGTGAATCCCAGACCCAGTAAACATGCAGTAGGTGGCAGGTTTGAGGAAGTATATCCATCATGAAAATGCTATGTCATACTGTGATGGATCACTATGTAGTAGTTGCCTCTTGGGATAGTGAGGGTGCATGTTTGCTGTATTTTTTGGAAAACTATGTGGGAAAACCATTCTTGTGTCTAGATCATTAAAAATCATAGTTGTCCTCAACTACCCCGTTTAAAATAAACCCCAAAACACTAATTAACCCCTAAATAATGGATTTTCATCCCTGTATACACATTCAAATTCTTCTCCCCTCCCTTGGGCTCCATCGTGGTGGGCGATTTGGCTCAAATTATTCAAGAAACATAGAGTAAGTGTCTTCTTCTCTTGATTTCTTCGTCTATTTTTGGTATTCTTCCCTCCTTTCCAATTCACAAATCCAGTGGGTTACATTACCTATTTTTCATCAAATATTTTGTCTTGTGGTTTCATCTTGATATTTTGTGTTCTATCTTTCCTATATATGGTGCAATGGTTATGTACTTGATGTTATCCACAATTTTTTGGAAGTTTCTTCACCCAAGGTCTGTGGATTCATGCTTAAAAATTATTTAACTATTTTTATATGCATGTATTGTTTCATTATTGGTTTTTATATTGTAATATCACATATAATTACAGAAAAATATATTTTAATATCTATGTTTATTTATGAATTAGATTGTGTTTTAGAGGCTTAAAATGAGAATAAATCCAAACATAGGGATAAAATACTCTAATATTTTTAAAATATTATTTTACCGCCTTTTGATGGAAAAACATTTTTAAATCTAACATTTGAAAATTTTATAATATCTATTTGTCAAGATAAACAATTTATTTAGAATTGGGACATTGAAATTTACTTTGGATAAATTTTTGGTATTTTTCTGACAATGTTCATTTTTAATGAATAGTGGAAAATACTGCATTTTACTTCAAAACTATTTTTTTCATCTAATTTAATTATTTGTTTAGATTATATTTTTAATTGGTTTTAATGTTTAATTAGAATACATATTTACCATTTAATCCAATGGTGTTCATTAGAATTAATATCACTTTGTAATTTGACATAAACAGGTGTGAATCTTTTGATAGATATTGTTTCATAAAAACACGCTATTTGTTTTGAAAATGGGATTTCGTTTTAAAGTAATTACGTAAAATTATGTGTTTAGAATTTGGTAAAATGGATTCCATATTTGGAATCATAAGGTCCAAATTATCTAATAAAGACCTTTTTGTTTTTGGACATTATGAATAGTAATGACGGTAATTATCTTCAATTATCGGGATTAATTAGTAATCAGGTAGTTAAGGGTAATAAAATAATATCATAATAATATAAAATGACCCCAAAATGTGTCCAAATCATGTTGTTTGAGTCATGTCCGACCATGGGATTCTTTTTACCGAACATGAGGGCCCATGGAGTCACATGGGTGTAATAGTGACATTTATGACATTATTTTTTTTAAAGATGAGAAATATACCAAAGGTTTGTATATCCTAAGTAAAACTATTTTAATTTTTTCCAAATAAATGATATATTAGACTACAAATATTCATTGAAAAGATAAAAATATTTCCAACATCATGGTATTTTGTTAATAATTTTTAGACATTAAATAAGTAAATTTATTTATGACACCATGATGATGTAGTGATTACCTAATTAATGAACGATTTAAATAAAATGAAACTATAAGGTAAAATATATGACTTAGACTTGTTTAAAACCTATTGTATGGGTGGATTTATAACCATTTTCACCTTATCTTCTTGATATATCATTGTGGGTCCTTTAAAAATTGAAAACCATTTTATTATAAAGTAACATTTCAAGACTTTCCAAAGTAACCCTCCCTCCTCTTATAAAAGGCCCCCACCTCTACCCCCTTAACCACACCTCTCAAGCCCTTGTATCATGAAAAATATACACATATTATCTCTCCACATCCCTATATTACTCCTAAAAGCCTCACTTTGGGCAGAAGTCTTTCCAAAGAAGCCATTGGGTCAAATCAAAAAGAGTTACCCGATTTAGAGGTAATGTCTTCTCTCGAGTTTCCTTCTTTTATTTTCCTTCTTCAATCACCACTATCTTCTCATTATTTGATACCATAATAAAAAACGGTATACTAAATATACTAGGATGTTGTTATGATACGTATTATACCTAAACATACACACACCTTCGTCAAATGGTTAAAGAACATATTGTTTCTGTGGGTGGTGAATTACTGCCTCAGGAAACGATGATTGTTCAATATTCTTTTAACACCTTTCATTGTGGAAATTATGATGGAACAATATTTATATATGATATATATTATATTTAAGTCCACTCTATGCTTCTGTATTTTATATTTAAAACATACCTTTATGCTTTGTATGTTGTGCAAATGCGATAATTTCATATGAGGAAGTGTGGACTACCGCCCCTCAAGTGATGTGACTCGTTCATGAAAAACATAGAATTTTTAAATAATATAATTAATGAACATATTTTAGCTATATAACATATATATTATACTGGAATTATAATATATCTATGTCTCATTTAGTTTTAAAGTCCATTAATATGACAAAAAAATGAAAGTAACGTTCATGCGTACGTACGGCCTACCATCTCCATTAAAGGTACTTTTCATTTATTATCTCCAAACATTATGGAATATTATTAAATACAAATATATAAGATATATATGATATGTAAATCATGAACACCATGCCGGAGAGGATGTACTTATAACTAAATGGACAATTCTTTTCAAACAAGTTTATTTTTGACTCATATACCAAACATCTTCAAAACCTATGATATAAACTCATATAATTAACTAATTATTTTAACATGAGAATTTGTGATATGAATTTAATAATAAACTTTAAATGAATTCCTTAAGGAATTATTAATTGACCAAAGATTATTATTCAAGAATATAAAGAAACGAACAAGACAAGTTGGACTTGATGCAAGGGACTGCATCTCAATCTCCTTTCATTGAGGCATACTTCAATCTATATAAAACCTTCTTTTTATTAGTTGTATAATAAAACCTTTTGACTTTTAATTCCATTCAAAAGGAATCTTTTTACACGAAGTGTTTTACTAAATGAAAAAAGTGAATGTTTTTGTCTTACGTATGCGGCGACAACGACTTCTCTGCTACCGTGACCATTATCTGAGTTTCAGCTTCCTCTACAAGCAATAACGTTTTTTAAATGAAAAATAAATACCATATGTTTCTTTTCTTTTATTTTGGTATAGAAAATGGTTTTGATAATGTTTTTATTATATCAATGTGTTGTATTGATATCTTGTTATTGAGATGTGGAAATGTTATGTTTCCTTTATGCATGTTTTATGTGATACGATTATCTTATGGTTCTTGGGAATTGTTTATGAATTTGGGTAGATCTATGAAAAAATAAGGGTGGGTGAGCCTGAGATAGCTCTCTAATGCATTGGGTAACGCAAAGGATTTAAATGCTAAGGTTTCTCCATAGATATTAAGGGAATATATTGTGATGGGTATTCCAAATGTAACCATTAGGGTTACTCCCTAGGTAAGAATGTCATCAATGCCTCAAGTTGCCATTATGTCTTATGATTTCTATGATTTATTAAAAAATCTTATGATTTCATGAGGTATGTAAAATTTCTTATGTTTTATGAGTAAAGTATGATTTCATTGAATCTTATGTATACATGGACAAATGTTTTCTTTTTGTATTTTTATATCCCTTACTGAGGTTTTTATGATCATCCCATGTTTTAGAAATGTTTTTCACATGTCAAGGGAAAAGTACACGATGTGATGATAGTGTTGAGGAATTGTCAAGAAAGAATCCATGTTTTATTATAAATATGTTTCCTTTGATGGAAAAAATGAATATTTTCTTTTATGTAACCACCTTGTTTAAATGTGGAATGTAATGCATGATTTATGATCTAATTATCTAAAACTCTAAACCTGAAAAGATCCTCAATGTTAATTCTTTAAATAACCCAAGATTATGTAATGTTTAAGTCTTGGGCATTATAGTGGGTATCATAGGTCGGTTTAGATAACTTTATGAGTCATAATTCTATTAAATGATTATCCAAAAATATTGTTTTTACATTATGGTCAAATTGAAATGATATAGAATTTGAATATTACCATGTTTCTTCATCTAAGACATATTTGTTTAGAATGGTTTTCCACAGAGTAAATAGGGAATCAGTACTAGAAAGGCATACAGAAGGAAATCACCTTCCAAATTAGCATCCTGAGATGGTCAGAATTGGAACTAAACAGTTTATTGCAGTAATGGCGCAGTTGAATCAAGTGATAAATGGTGGTGGTATCCATGAACTAGATAAGCCAGACCAACCGCAGAAGAACATGTCAGTGGTGGATCATTTCATGAGGCAACATCCCCCATCATTCAGAGGATCATCTGACCCTGTGTTATTTGAATGGTGGATTAAAGAATTGGAGAAGATTTTTGATGTCATGTGGCGTTCAGACAATCAAAAGGTTAGTCTTGTTGGTTACCAATTGGAGGGTGAAGTATATCAGTGGTGGTCGATGGTTATAAATATCAAGGATGCTGATGAGATTGCTGCTCTTGACTGGGATGAATTCAGAGGTATGTTTCTTGAGAAATATATTCCTAAGGCTGTTCGACTTAGGATGGAAAAACAATTCTTGGAGTTGAGGAAAGAGGACAACTCAGTGTCTTCTTATGAAGAAATGTTCACTTGATTGGAAAGTTATGCTCCATATTTTATCCGAGACCATGATAGTGAAATAAATCGTTTTTACTCAGGATGAAAGACAAAATATAGAAGGGCATTAGCTTCTCGTGAGTTCAAAAGTTATGAAATGCTTGTTCGATGTTCTTAGAAGATAAAAATGGAGTTTTCTGATGATAAAGTGCTCTATGAAAACCAACATAAGAATAGACCGAGGTGGAAGGATAATGGGAATAATCCTTCAAAAAGTATTGATTGTAAGAAAACTAAGTGTGCTGTTTTTGATGAATGTGGTAAAAATCATGCTGGGGAATGTCTTTTGAATTCTAGAAAGTGCTTTTTATGTTGTAAGATGGGACATAAGGCTCATTATTTCACTGGAAAAGATCAGGGTAATGGTACGACCAAATTATATTCACAGTTAGTGAAATGTTTCAAGTGCAATGAGATGGGTCATTATGAAAATGAGTGTTCGACAAAGATCTCGAATGATGGGAAGAAGTCAAACTAATAGTCGAAAGGTGTGGTGAAATCCTTTGCAACTACTTCAGCAGATGTTGGGCCATCAAATGAAGTGGTATTAGGAACTTTTTTTGTGTTTATAGATTATTCCAATGTGTTTTTTGATTCAGGGTCTACACATTCTTTCATCTCTGATAAATTTTATTGTAAATTAGGAATTCCATCTCAAGAAATGACTCCTGAACTTGTGGAAAAAACAAATGGGGGAAATTTTGAGGCAAAATGAATTTATAAGAATCTTCCTATCCTTATTCGTGGAAAGAACCTACTTGCAAACTTTATTGTTTTATCTCTAGTAGAGTTTGATGTTATCATTGGAATGGATTTTCTCTCTGTTTACCATATTAATATTGACTGTAGAACTAAAGAAGTTTCTACTCATAAAGACATTCAGTTTGTGTATAAGAATAAACCCTTACTGTCGATAACAAATCAAGAAGCTGAGTAACATGTAAAAGATGGAAATTAATGTTATATAGCACATATTGTTGAAAACAAAGGAACCAGTAAGATTAATGATGTGCCAGTGGTAAATGAGTATCCTGATTTTTTTCCTGATGATATTACTAGAATAATACTATATCAGGAAGTTGAATTTACTGCTGACTTAGTTCCTGATGCTAAGCCAACATCAAAACCAACTTATCGAATAGATCAAATTGATCTTTTAGAGTTGAATGAGAAATTGCAAGATTTATTATAGAAAGGTTTCATTCAACCTAGCACATCACCATGGGGTTCTCCTGTCTAATTTGTTAAAAATAAAGTTGGTTAAATGAGACTTTGAATTTATTATAGGGCCTTGAACAACATCACTGTTAAGAACAAATATCCTTTGCCTCATATCGATGATTTGTTTGATCATCTCCAGGGAGCTTAGTATTTTTCAAAGATTGACTTGAGATCGGGGTACCATCAGTTGAATATAAAGGAAGCAGTTATTCTGAACACCATGTTTTGTACAACATATGGCCATTTTTTATTTTTAGTTATGCCTTTTGGGTTAACCAACGCACCTGCTGTATTCATGGACCTTGTGAATAGAATTTTCCATGAGTTCTTGGATATGTTTGTTGTTGTTTTCATTGATGATATTTTGTTGTTTTTTAAAAGTAAAGAGGAGCATGAAAGTCAATTAAGGGTCATTTTAAAACCCTTAAAAGAAAATAAATTATAGGGGAAATTTAGAAAGGGTGAGTTTTGGTTGCAACAAATTTCATTCCTTGGTCATATTGTTTCTAAAGATGGAATAGTTGTTGATCCTGCAAAAACAAATATTGTTGAAGAATGGCCAAGAACCACAAATGTAACCAAGATTTGTTGTTTTCTAGGTTTGGCAGGCTACTACTGAAGGTTTGTTAAAACATTTTCATGGTTGTCCAGCCCATTTACTATGCTAACTCGGAAGGGTGTTAAGTTTATAGGGACAAAAGAATGTGATGATTATTTTCAGTAAATGACAAGAAAATTGGTGAATGATCTAGTATTGGGACTACCTTCCAGGAATGTTGAGTTTCTTATCTATAGTGATGCTTCATTGAAAGGAATGGTTGAGTCCTAATGCATAATGATCAGGTAATTGCTTATGTTTCAAGTTAGTTGAAAACTCATGAGATAAATTTCCATACACATGATTTGGAATTATCTACTGTTTTTTTGCTTTAAAAATTTGGAGGCATCAGTTGTATGGTGTAAAGTGTGAAATATATACTGATCACAAAAATTTAAAGTATATATTCACTCAAAAAAATTTAACATGAGAAAAATGATATGTCTTGAAATAATCAAGTATTATGATTGTACAATTAATTACCATCCGGAAAAAGAAAATAAAGTGGATGATGCTTTGAGTCAAAAAAGTAATGTTTCATGAACCATGATACATTCAGAATGAGATCCTTTGGTTTTTGATTTGATGGAACTTTAGAATATAAGTTTTTGGTACAAGAAGTTCTTCTATTTTGTTTTAGGTATCAGTGAAATCTTCTCTATTAGACAGAATTAAGTGATCACAGAAGCAAGACAGTGAGTTCCAGAAAAAGGTAGAGCTGGTTCAGAAGGGTATATTACCCGAACTCAACATTGACAATGATTGTGTTTTCAGATTTGGGAAGATATTGTGTGTGCCTTGTGATTCATAGTTTAAGAGAGAGTTGTTATGTGAAGCTCGCATTTCTCCATTTTCAGTTCATCCAAGAAGTACTAAATTTTTTAGAGATCGTTGGGAGTATTACTGGTGAGATGGAATGAAAAGTGATATTGCTGATTTTAATGTGAAGTGTTTGACTTTTCAACATGTTAAAGCAAAGAAGAAGTTACCGAAAGGGATGCTTCATCCTTTACCAGTGCGATAGTGGAAATGGGAGAATATATCCATGGACTTCGTTGTGGGATTTCCGAAGACACCTCGAGGTAATAATGAAATCTGGGATATTGTTGATCGTTTGACTAAATATACTCATTTACTTGCTAAATGAGATACTTTCTCCCTAGAAAAACATTCTTTTTTTGTATCTTAAAGAGATATTCAGGTTACACGAAGTTCCCCTCTCTAGTGTATCTGATCACGATTCCAGGTTCACTTCTAACTTTTGGAAAGGCCTTCCGAAGTCGTTGGGTACTGAATTAAATTTTAGTACAACTTTTCATCCTCAATTATATGGGTTGTTAGAACAAACAATTAATACTTTGGCAGATATGATACATTCTTGTTCAAAGGATTATCAAGAATGTTGGGACCAACATCTTTTATTGGTTGAGTTTTCATATAATATTAGTTTTCATTCCAATATACAGATGGCACCATTTGAGGCATTATATGGGAAGTAGTGTCGAACTCCAACTTTTTGGGATGAAGTAGGTGAAAGGATGTTTATGGGACCAGAATTGGTAGATGATTTGGTAGAAAAAGGTCAGCTAAAACAAAAACACATGAGAATAGCTCAGAGTAGGCAGAAAAGTTATGCGGACAACATGAGGAAGGATCTCTTTTTTGAGGTAGGTGATCATGTCTTCCTAAAAGTTCCACCATGGAAAAGTGTGATGTGATTTGGTAAAAAAGGAAAGTTAGTCCAAGGTTTATTGGACCCTACGAAATTATGGAGAGAGTTGGATCAGTTTCATACCGAGTGGATTTACCTCTGAGTTTATCTCAGGTAGATAATGTTTATCATGTTTCAATGTTATGAAAGTACATGCTAGATCTATCTCATGGTTTGAGTCCAGAGGTAGTTCAGCTAGAAGAGAATCTATCTTATGAGGAACAAACGGTCTAGATTCTTGACCACAGGGAGAAAGTGTTGCGGAATAAGGTGATTCATCATGTTATGGTTTTGTGGAAAAACCACAATATTGAAGATGAAACATGTGAATCTGAAAATGAAATGAGGGATAAATACCCGCACTTATTTTGATAAGTAAATAAAATGTGGGAATTAAATTTATTAAAGGTGTAAGTATGTAACATCCCAATTAATTAATGATTAATAGATTTTCATATCTATTTCTATTTATGAATTATATAGTGTTTTGGAGGCTTAAAATGAGAATAAATCCAATCTTCGGCATAGAATACTCTAATATTTTTATAAGATTGTTTCATCGCCTTTTGATGGAAAACCATTTTTAAATATATCTTTTGAAAATTTTATAAGTTCTATTTGTCAAAATAAACAATTTCTTCAAAATTGGGACATTTATATTTACTTTGGATAAATTTTTGGTATTTTGCTGACAATATTCATTTTTAATGAATAGTGAAAAATACAACATTTTACTTCAAAGATGATTTTTCATCTAATTTAATTATATGGTAAGATTATCCTTTTAATTGTTTTTAAATTTTAATTAGAATATATTTTTACCATTTAATCCAATGGTGGTAATTTTAATTAATTTCACTTTGAAATTGGACTTAAACAAGTGTCAATCTTTTGATAGATATGGTTTCTTAAAAACATGCTATTTGTTTTGACAATGGGAATTATTTTTAAATTAATTACTTCAATTTCTATGATTGGAATATGGTAAACTAGATTATATATTTGGAATCAAAATATCCAAATTAGGCAATTAATACTTTTTTGTTTTTGGACATTATGAATTGTAACGACGGTAATTATCTTTAATTATCGTGATTAATTAGTAATTAGGTAATTAAGGGTAATAGAATAATATCATAATAATATAAAATGACCCCAACATGTATCCAAATCCTCTTTTTTGAGTCATGTCCGATCATGGGAAGCTTTTTACGAAACTTTAGGGCCCATGGAGTCACATGGTTGCAATAGTGACATTTATGACCTTATTTTTTTAAATGAAGAGAAATATACCAAAGGTTTGTATATCATAAGTAAAAAGATATTAATGTTGTTTACATAAACGATATCTTATACTATAAATAGTTATTGTAATGATAAAAATATTTCCTACATCGTGGTATTTTTTTTATAATTTTTATACATTAAATAAATAAATTTATTTCTGACACCATGATGATGCAATGATTACCTCATTAATGAATGATTTAAATAAAATGAAAAGATAAGGTAAAATCTAAGACTTACACATGTCAAAAACCTATTGGATGGGTGGATTTGTAAACCTTTTCATCTTATCCTCGAAATATATAATTGTGGGACCTTTAAAATCCAAATACCATTTTATAATAAAGTAACATTTCATGACTTTCCAAAAGTGACCCTCCTCCCTCTTATAAAAGGCCCCCATCTCTACACCCTTAACCACACCTCTCAGCCCCTTTTCTAGTCCAACCTATGCTCACATTATCTCTCCAAATCCATATCTTACTCCTAGAAGCCTAGCTTTGCACAAATGTCTTTCCAAGGAAGCCTTTGGCTCAAAATCAAAAAGAGATACCCGTTTTAGAGGTAATGTCTTCTCTCAGGTTTCTTTATTTATTTTCCTTCTCCACTAACAAATATCTTCTAATTATTTGATCCCATAATAAAAAAATATCCTAAATATACTAGTATGTTGTTATGATAAGTACTCTACCTACACTTACACACACCCCCGTCAAATGGTTAAAGAACATACTGTTTCTGTGGGTGGCGAATTACTGTCTCACAAAACGATGATTGTCAATATTATTTTAACACCTTTCATGGTGGCCATTATGATGGAAATATATTTATATATTATATATATTATATATATTTCCACTTTTTTCTGTATTTTATATTTAAAACATTATTTTATTCTTTGCATGTTGTACAAATGCGATAATTTCATATGAGGAAGTGTGGACTACCGCCCCCTCAATTGATGTGACTCATTCATGCCAAAAATGGAATTTATAAAGAATGTAATTAATGAAATTATGTTACCTATATAAAATATATATTATAAGGGAATTATAATATATCTATGTCTCATTTATTTTTAAAGTCTATTAATATGACAAAAAAATAAAAGTAGTGTTCATGCGTACGTACGGCCTACTGTCTCAATGAATTATACATTTCATTTATTATCTCCAAACATTATGGAATATTATTAAATAACAATATAATGGATATATATGATATTTAAATCATGAACACCATTCTGGATATGTTGTACTTTTTACTACATGGTGAATTCACTTCAAAGAAGTTTATTTTTGACTCATGTACTGAACATCGACAAAAAGTATGATTTGAACTCACATAATTAACTAATTATTACGACATGAGAATATGTGTTAGGAATTTAATAATAAACATTAAAGTGATTCATTAAGAAATTATAAATTATCCAAAGTTTATTATTTAGGAATATAAATAAATTAACAAGATAAGTCGGACTTGGGGTAAGGGACTTCGTATCAATCTCCTTTCCTTGAGGCATACATCAATTTATATACGACCTTCTTTTATTAGTTGTATAATAAAACATTTTGACTTTTAATTTCATTAAATATGAAAATTTTAACATGAAGCGTTTTACTAAATGGAAAAAGGGAATGTTTTTGTCTTACGTATGATTCGAGAATGACTTCTCCGTCGTTGTGACCATTATTTGAGTTTTGGCTTCTTGTACAAGCCATAACTTTTTTTTAAATGGAAATTAAATACCATGATTTACTTTGTTTTTATTTTTCATTTGAATGTGGTGTTGATAATGTTTTGATTATATCAATGTGTTGTATTGATATCTTGTGATTGAAATGTGGAAATTTTATGTTTCCTTTATGCATGTTTTATGTGATACGATTATGTTATAGTTCTTGGGCATTGTTTATGAAGTTGGGTGGTTTCATGAAAAACTAAGGGTAGGTGAGCCTGAGATAGATCTCCAATGCATTGTGTAAGTTGATGGAGTTAAATGCTAAGGTATCTTTGAAGAGATTTAGGGAATGCACTGTGATGGGTATTCCAAACGTAACCATGGGGGTTACTCCCTACATATGAATGCTATGAATGCCTCAAGTTAGATTTATATATTATGATTTTTATGATTTATTCATAAATATTAAGATTTCATGAGGTATGTTAAAGATATTCTGTTTTATGAGTAAAGTATGATTTTACCGATTCTATCATATAGATGGACTAATGTTTTCTTCTCATATTTTTACATCCCTTACTGAGCTTTTTACGCTAATCACATGTTTTTAAAATTATTTTTATAGGTCAAGGTAAAAGTACATGAAGTGTTGATAATGTCGAGGAATTGTCAAGAAAGAATAGATGTTTTATTTTAAATATGTTTCCTTTAATGGAAAAAATGAATACTGTCTTTGATGTAACCACCTTGTTTAAATGTGGAAAGTAATGCATGATTTATGATCCAATTTTCTAAAACTCTAAGCTTAAAAAGATATTCAATGCGAATTATTGAAATAACCCAAGATTAAGTAATTTTTAAGGCTTGGGCCTTTTATATATTGTTTATGATGGTAGAAATGTGTTTTTAAATGATTCAGTGTGCGTGTGTATTGAAAATGGGTTCCCCAAGGAAATGGGTTATGTTCCATATGAAGTTCATATATTATTCCGTGTTTGATGACATTAAGTTGTTTTATATTATGTAAAAATAGTTTTCATCATGATTTAAAATTGATTTGGGGTTCTCCTTGTTTGAAATGTGGTTTTGGAATGTAAATAGTGGTTTATCATGTGCGATGAATTTTTTAGATTTTTTAAATGTGGAAGTGAAATTGTATGTGGAATGTGAAATGTGAATCGAGCAAAAATTGAATCCTAGGTGATTGGGTGTCTGGAATAGTACTAGTACACTAGTTATTCAAAGTTTTCAAGTCCCAGTTTCACTTATCCAGATTGACCATGACATTGCTAACATAACATAGATATTTGGAGACCACTATTATTTTGGATTTAATCCTCTCCAGTGGATTGTGCACAAGAATTTCGTTCAATATGGTTAATTTACCACGTTTCACCAAGGTATGATATTCCTAGATTCATTTTAGAGATAGTTCCTATAAGGGTTTTCCATAAAATATTGTTATAGTATTAAATAGTAATTACCATTAGCATATAGTATACCTGGTTGTTAATTTAGAAAGCAAGCATGATTTCCTCTCAAAATTGTTCAATAAATTTTTATTCTATTTATTTTTATGAAACCTTAATTTTGATTTGTCTTGTAATATTTATTTCATGTAATCACTTTTTTGGTGGCATCATAATGGGATTTAGATCACACCGCACATACACCATTGGGTGTATGTTGACTTGGTTATGTTTGAATTTGGGAATGGAAATATTCTTAAAGATGTTAGTTCAAGATTCTAGAGGTATTCCCTTATAGGTGTCTTGGTGGTGTCTTGAGGATGACGCTCCACTTTTCGATTGGAGGATTTGGGATAACGTCCTATTTCCTTTTTTGGTTTTAGACCCATTGGGTTTTATTTAAAGAGGAAAACCTATATATCCAAACCTATTATACTATATTTTGTGGCCATTATTAATTTTTGATTTATCTATTATTTAATTTTGTTTATGATTCAGTAATATGGTTAAATCATTCCCGAGTTATATTGCTATTACCCAGACACTTTTTTCCAGTCCGTGGGGATCCATAACGCCCTTTTGGTCATGCCACGACTCGGGTCGGGTGTTGGGTTTCTTGGAATCCTGACCTAGTTCATTAAAACATTGATTATTTAATGCGTCATTTATTAATTTATTATGTGGATTTACATTGGATACACATAATCAAGAAATTTATTTATCCTCACTTCAATGGTATGTTCATTGTAATTTATTTTGATTCAAATTTTCCATATTTGAAGCTAATACATTTCTAGGAACATATCATCTTTTATAAGGTGTATATACAATCCCTTTTACATTTAATATCATGAGTCTGTTTATTTTCATAATATTTTATGTTTAATATAATTTTATGCTTTCATGGGGATTAATATTCAATTTCATCAATATGGTAAGAATTTTATGTTACAATCTTATTGTTAATCAGGATTGCCTGTAAATATGCTTACAATGATGAAATATTTTTAGCAATCTATTAATAAGGCTAACAAATATTCCTATAATTTGTATATTGTATGATATAATCATTTTATATTACCATCTTCCATTATTTGTTACTTTATAGAATTAGGGAATTATTTTTACAAATATCCGACATAATTTCCCTATTAATTTGAAAATTTGATTCCTTTCAAAACAATGTTTTCAAAAAATGTTTTGAAAAGAATTTTTATCTATTTCAAATTGATTGATCAAATACATTTTTACACAATTTTTTAAAATGTTTTTAGATGAATTTTAACTTCATTTTTAAAACAATAGAGATTTTTGTTATATTTAAAAATTGAATGGATTCAATGTTTTAACATGTACAAAATTAATGGTGTTTCTAACAAAATTTCCCAAGAAATGTTTTTAAAATTACCATTATTTGTTTCAATGATTATTTTATAATATAATTATATTTAAAATGTTTTTTAAAAAATTAGTTTTATGAAGTGATGATAAAAAGGAATAGGATATTTTCCACATGATTTTTTAAAGATATTTTTATGGAATTTTCATTAATCAATGAAAGAACCGATTTCATTTATCTCCGATGGGAATATTTGGTGATGATAGCAAATTTATTAGTTCACTAGAGGGATTAATATTGTTTCAAAGATATTGTTATGAAAACTATTTTTTTCTATATGTTAATATTATTTTATAGATATTGTTATGTAACCCATTCATTTTCAATGGGTTAACCATGTATCAATTATATTTTCATAAAACTCATTTATTTTACAAAGTTTAATCATGTTTCATAGTGATTGACATGAAACCAATTTCAATTTTATGTGCTAATTATGTTTTAAAATAATAATTATTGTTTCAATGAGTCTTATGATTAAATGAAATATCAATATACATCATTCATGTTTTTTTATTATACAGTGTATAAGATCAGTGTGCCCAGATAACACTGGATGAGCCCGTTGTAGCTTATATAATGGGTGCGCACAGATTGCACTTGGTGAGACTGTTATAGGTTATTTGAAGGGTGCACCTTGAGAGAAATCCAATGCAATGTCTAATGATTATGTTATCACTATAATTATATTGGATTTAAACCATATGGTTATTCCATTTGTAAGTGTTCTAGAAGGGTTCTACAAGTGTTCAATGATGAAAATTTCCTAAAATACCAATACATTTTATCTATAATTTCCATGGGTTTATAATGTTTTCTTTCAGTAATATTTGTATCACTTGATCATAATTATTCATTCTTACGGCTTTTTTCTTTTTTAATTATTTTTCCATATTTTCCAATTGATGACTCAAATATGGATGGGTATATGTTCTTCTATAATTTTCTCATGGATTCTCATTATGTAATAAAATCCTTATGATCTTCTTGTGCTCATTAATGACATTCAATTTTTTATTCCTATGATTTACCATACTGAGTATTTGAGTTCTCCCTTCTTATGTGTACTTTTACCCACTCTATAATTATTTTTCTGAATGAATTATTTCTGTAACACCCGAGACTTTTATGAGAAATATTTTTTTTATGTTATATAAATCATTAAAAGAATATTTCACTACCCACAACACTATCTTGGCTTGCTTTACACGCAACTGCGACCTTCCTCAATAGCTTGCGTCGTACGCAATACCAAGTTTCACTAAACAACGATATGCTATTAAAATATTATTAAAACTAGCCGTTATTAATAGTGATAACCACTTTTTGAAATTTTGTAAATTTTATTTTCAAAATGGACTTAATTTTTGGATTCGGAATATCGAAATTAGCTTAGGGTGAAATTTTGGTACTTTTTGGATAACTTTCATATTATGATGAATAGTGAAAATTACTAAATTTTAATTGAAAAAACTTTTTTAATCAAAATAATTAATAGTGATAAATTAATAATTTGAGTGGTTTTAAAGTATATTTAGAATATATTTTTAGAATTTAATACAATTTTATTCATTGGATGTAATTTCACCTTTAAACCAGACATAAACAAGTGTCGTTCTTTTGATAGTTATTATCTTTTAAAAACACACTATTTGTTTTGACGACAAGAATTAATTTTTAAATTAGTTAATGTAACTGATATGTTTTGAATTTGGTAGAATAAATATCATTTTTTAATTCATAATATCAAATATAGCTTAGGCCTAATTTTTGGTATTTTTCTAGAAACGTTCATTTTTTGATGAATATGGAAACCACTCAGTGGTAGTTAAAAAACTAAATTTTTCATAAAACATAATTTTACCGCTTCTGTGAGTAGAATTTAGAAAATCCTAGAGACACGGTTAATATAAAGGACTAAAATGTGGTTTAATGAGGTGAAAATAATTTTCGGTGAATAGTAACTTTTTGCTTTTTTTATCATTGTTAAAAGTAAATAGGGATGTTACGGGTAAAAATGATATTATTATTACCCTAACACATGTCATAATTCTATTGGATAAGTTTAATTCGACCAAAAACATCCTTAGGAATAAAATATCACCATTTAGGACCACTTGGATTAGATTAGGACATTTATTATCAATTTATTTAAAGAAGGGTTAAAATAGTTAAAATCAAAGTTTAATAACTAAATCATTTTTAATATAGAGTTATACATAAGATAAATTCGACTATAAATATTCATTATAAAGTTAAAATTTTTCCTACATAATTATATTTTATTTGTAATTTTTAGACTTTAAATAAGTTAATTAATTTATGACACAAAGATGATGCAGTAATTATCTTATTAATTAAATATTGACATAATTTATGTTATAAATACCAAAATAAATGTAATTTGAGACTTTTTATGAATTCCACTAATTTTATAGGTTAATATCAAATCTTATTATTGATTTAATTAACTTTTTTCGAATTAATCATTCTGTTATTATTTTCACAAAAATCAATTACTAAATAGTGTTAAAATTGACATAAAATAGTTTTTTTAATATTATATTATTAATTGTTATTTTATTCATAAAAATCTATGTTTCGGCAAAATGACTTAGATAAGGTTACATATATTAATAATAAAAAACTTGGGGTTCTTTTGGCTGGTTATAGTAAGTTTATTAACCTTATAGTGTAAGAACACAAAAAGACACGGTAAAAGTAAAATTATCTAACTTAATCTTAAATCTAAATGATATGGTTAAAATAGGAACCTAAACTTGTCTAAATTATATTGTATGAGAGTATTTAGACCCATCACCACCTTATCTAAGAAATAAATCAATTTAGAACTATTTAAAACCGAATTTGGATTTATAGTAAAATAATATTTTTAGTTTTTCCAAAGGAGCCCTTCTCCTCCCTTATAAAAGGGAACCTCCCCCCCCCCCCTCTTCCTCACACCACATTGAGCCTTCAAGCTCTGCCAAACCCTACCAATTTCTTCTCTCCACTTCCCTAGACACATCCTAGAGGTCCTAGTATTCTTCAAGGGCCAATTTTAGTGTCCTAAAAGGAGGTATCAATGAAGCGCTTCAAAGATGAGGTAATGTCTGTTACCGATTCTTTCATCAATATTTATTCTTCCACTTCTTCTTATTTAGTTGTTTCATTACGAAGTAATAACATCTGTATCACTCATATACTTATATGTTATTATAAGTATGAAACAACCCTATTTCACCATCTATCCATCCTACGAAAAATGAAATCATCACGCGTGCGTATTTACGGAATACCGTCTCCACGCCGTGGTGTAATCTATTTTCCACCAACACCATACTTGGATGGGTATAATGGTGTAAATAATAACTATATATGATTATTTTAAATTTATATTGATTCTAAAATTGTATATATACACTCCATTACAATTTCACGATCATGGGAACGATATCATCGCTCGTGCGTACGTACGGAATACCGTCTCCACGATGTGATGTGACTCGTTCTACATGATCTTCATTGCATAATGATTATATAAATGAATTGAATTAATGAATATATTACACTAATACCAATCTGGAAATGAGGTATTTATAACCTAAAAAGAAAAATAAGAATTTATTCGACAAAACACGCATAAGAACAAAAAGTAATAAACACCCGAATAACAAGTAGTAATGAAATATTACTAATAAGAAGCTAAGAATATGAACATATATGATATCATAAAAATAAGCATGATTTTGGAATAAGTCAATAACATTATTTAAATCATTATACAGGAGGTTTGGACACTTACGAAGCAAATCAGACCTAAGGTAAGGGAAATATCACAATCTCATTTTTATCCGAGATGGTTTATACTTTGGTATTAACTGGGGTGTATTTTATCACCCACATCTATGTTTCCTCAATATGTAATATTATTTCCATCCACCTAAAATTTTTTAAATCCATTTTTACCCTTTTGTGAGTTTATAGTAAAATATATGAAAGGAATCTTTTGTCGTTTTTCGTACGAGGTATTTTTTGACTTTTCCGACAAAAGTAAGAGAAGAATGTTTTTTTAACTTATACGGCATGAATGGATTTTTAAAACATTATTTCCAAGAAGCTTCCTTTACAAGTTTTCAAGTTTATTTTTAATCAACTTCTTTTAGTTTAAAATTTAATGACATATTAAGAAAGGAAAATGCTTTTGAAGTAGAAAGGATATTTTCCTTAAGAATGGAGTTTAAGTGTTTTATCAAAATTATTTTCCATCTAAGATAATATAGGGTTATGTTTCTATCCATATTATTACATTGATTTGATTATGTTGTGATGGAATTATTTTTAAGAATTCCTTTATCTTATATGAATTGTTTTATGATGTCATGTTGTTTAAGAATCCCATTTTTATTACATGGGTTATGAAATGATGTATGATTTATGATTTTGTGGCACACATATGAGTGGTATCATTATGAGATGGGTGAGACCTATATCTCCCTCCAATGCATTGGGAAAATATTTTATATATCATGAGATAGATATGGCTGGAACGGCAGGTTAAACCGGTTCAGTGAAACAGGACTGAAATGAGGAATGAACTCGGTTCAGAAATGGACTTTGTCCACTAAGATAGTCTTGGCAATGAGTCTTGACTAATAAGAAATGATTATCTAGGATTATGTGTGTATGCCACAAAGTTTCATGTTTTAAGTTATGATTATTGGGATTACATTTCACTACTATGATTTATCCCATGTTATGAAATTATGATCTCTTTTGCAGGTTATGATTTCCAAAAGATATGTTCTTATGAATATGATGTGATTGATATATTTTTTGTTTACCCTTACTGAGCATTTGAGCTCACCCTTTTTTATGTTTTTTCCCTAGGTCAGGAAGAAGGTTATTAAGTAAGATATGCCAAAAGGGACTATAGATATGATGAAATAAATGGGAGATAGTGTAGACGCTTTATGAACCAGTTGTTTATGTTTCCCAGTTTCTAAAGACACTATACCTATACAGTCCTTTCATGTTTTTTTTATATGTTGTAATAAGTATGCTTAAATTTTTATGTAATAACATTGTATGTAATGTATGAGTCGTTATAATTGGTATCAGAGGAAAGGTATAGTCAACCTTTGAAAACTAGGATGTTAAAGACTTAGTAAGAACCCTAAGGATAAGTCTAAGCATTGAACAGAATCTTAGTGTTTTAGAAATGGACATGAATAACCTAGGATAAAGCCTTAAGTGTGAAATTTTATTCTTGATTATGTGGTTTTCCTATTATAATTAGTGTTGGTCACACTATTCTTCTTGGTTTTAGTCAATGGCTGGAACCCGAAAGAATCGTGTTAAAGCAGAATGCGACAGGCAATGCAATGATTGTCCCCCTGAGCAACCAAACGTTATGGGAGATATAATGCAAATTCTTGTAGCCATGCTCATACAAATTTCTCAAGCTATGAATCATGCAGGACTTCAAAACGAGCAAAGGAAAGAGAAACATTCTGTTGAATCCTTCATGAGGCAGCGTCCACCTTAATTCAGCGGGTCTACTGATCCATTAGTTTCTAAACAATGGATTAGTACTACTGAAAAGATATTTTCAGTTCTTCAATGTTCTGAACATGATAAAGTCATCTTAGCAGTGTATCGTTTGGAAGGTGATGCTGATCAATGGTGGAATCTTATCAATAATACGAGGCAAAGAGATGAAATTGAGTCCATGGAATGGGACGAGTTCAAGAACTTATTTTTCAATAAGTACATCCCTCGTATTCTCCGAAAAAATATGGAGAAAGAGTTTATTGAACTGAAGAAAAAGGATGATGAATCTCTTGGTACCTATGAAGCAAATTTTACAAGACTTGCAAGGCACGCTTCTGGTATTATTATCCAACCTGAGAGTAAGATCGATTGATTCTTTAGTGGCTTAAAACTAAGTCTTCGAAGGGCCTTAACCATAAGGGACTTCAATAGATACGAGGAAATCGTTCGATGTGCTCCCACAGTTGAGATGGAGATTGGAGTAACCCATTAGTCATATGGGTTTGATAAGAAGAGGAAAATGGAATTCAAAGGAAAATCTAAAGAGCACACTAAAAATAAGATGAGCTTTACCTTATGCTCAAAGTGTGGAAAGAAACATGGAGGGAGTTGTCTTAATGGGACAAGTAAATGTTTCAAATGTGGAAAGGAAGGTCATTGGGCATTCGAATGCCGCAATGATGGGAAGAAGATGTCTAATGATGCAAACAAAGGAAGGGACACACAGAATAAACCTACTACACATCAACGTTTCAAATGAAAGGAGATGGGGCATTATGCCAATAAATTACCTAATCCAAGGGTTGTTGATGATGATCGACATCAACAAAATCTTAATGCTAAAGACAAAGGAAAGTCACATGCAATTTCTATCAGCGATGTGGAGTACGATAACTATGTGGTGAAAGGTACACTTACCATCCACTCTAAAGTAGAAAATGTTTTATTTGATTATGGATCCACCCACTATTTTATTTATGAAGATTTTTCTAAGGGTATCACCATATTACCTCAACAATTAGGTGTTTAGTTAGCTATGACAACACCTAATGGCACAACAGTCGCATCAAAAGTTTATAATTCTTCCCCGATTGAAGTTTTTGGGAATGTACTTCCTGAAAATCTTGTGATCCTTCCTATAGTGGAATTTGATGTGATTCTTGGCATGGATTGGCTTTCTTTATATGGATCTCATATCAATTACCAAATAAGGGAAGTCACATTTCATATTCCGGATCAATCTATGATCGTCTATCGATGCCAGGATGAATATAACCTTCCAGTGGAAATTTCTTCCATATTATGGGTCTTGATTCCACTAAATGAAGGTTATTTATCTCAAATGGTTTATGAGAAACTCATAATTAAGAATATTCCCATTGTACAAGAGTTTGATGATGTCTTTCCAGAGGAATTTCCGGGTCTTCCACCAAATCGTGAAGTTGAGTTTTCAATAGAACTCATAGCAGGTGCTTTACCTATTTCAAAGACACCTTATAGAATCGAACCAATTGAGTTGCAGGAATTGAAGAAGCAACTCCAAGAGAATCATGATAAAGGATTCATACGCCCTAGTGCATCACCTTGGGGAGCACCTATTCTGTTTGTTAAGAAGAAAGATGGATCAATGAGACTCTGCATTGATTATCGAGAACTTAACAAGATCACTATCAAGAAAAAATATCTTCTCCCGCGCATTGATGACTTATTTGACCAACAACGCGGAGATTAATAATTTTCCAAGATTGATCTTCATTCAGGGTATCACCAATTAAGGGTCAAAAGGAGGATATACCAAATATGGATTTCTGTACAAGATATGGACACTATGAATGTATAGTGATGCCATTTGGTCTTACTAATGCCCCTGCTATCTTCATGGATCTGATGAATAGAGTCTTTAGAGACTATCTTGATCAGTTTTTGGTAGTCTTTACAGATGATATTATTGTATATTCAAAGAGCAAGGAAGAACATTAAGATCACTTGAGAATTATATTTAAGACCCTGAGAAAGGAGAAGCTTTATGCCAAATTTACCAAGTGTGAATTTTGGCTTCAAAGAGTTTCATTTTTGGGTCACATGATCTCAAAAGAGGTGATATTTGTGGATCAAGCAAAAATAGAGGTTATCGAAAGATGGTCGAGACCAAAAACATTAACTGAGATACAAAGTTTTCTTGGTTTGGCTGGATATTATCGACGTTTTGTGAATGATTTTTCACGATTATCTAATCCACTCACCTAGTTGACTCAGAAAGGAGTTAAGTTTGTCTGGATGGAGGAATGTGAAGAGAATTTCAAGGAGTTGAAAAGAAGGTTATCCAGTGCACCTATGCTCACACTGCCTTGTAGTGGAGAAAGGTTTTTGATCTACGGTGATGCATCCAAGAAGGGATTGGGGTGTGTTCTTTTGCAAAATGATATGGTGATAGCTTATGCCTCATGACAGTTGAAAATCCATGAGAAAAATTATCCAACTCATGATTTGGAGTTAGCTGCTATAATATTTTCATTAAAGATTTGGAGGCATTATCTTTATGGAGAAAGGTGTGATATTTTTACTGATCATAAAATTTTAAATTATATTTTCACACAAAAGAAGCTGAATATGCGCCAAAGAAGATGGTTGGAGCTGATTAAGGATTACGACTGATCAATTCATTACCACCCTGGGAAAGAAAACAATGTGGTAGATGCATTAAGTCGATAACACCATGCCGGTTTATCCATGATGAGGATCAAAAAAGATCCAATATATATGGATTTACAAAGGATGGATCTTGGAATTATAATGGAAGGGGGAAAATCGTATCTTCCTCAAATGAATGTTCAACCATCTAGACATGTGAAGATTAAAGAGGCGCACAAAGAAGATGTAGAGTTACAAAACAAGGTGAGAAATATTCCTGAATTCAACCATGATTGTGATGGGATAATAAAGTTCAAGAATCGGGTTTGTGTTCCTCCCATCCCCGAATTAAAGAAGGAGATGCTGGATGAGGCTCATAGTTCTTCATTCTCTATTCATCCGGGAAGCACGAATATGTATAAGGACCTGAAAGAGTACTTCTGGTGGGATGTCATGAAAAGAGATGTTGCTGAATATGTCTCTTGATGCTTGGTTTGTCAGTAAGTTAAAGCTGAGAGACATAAGTCTAAGGGGACGTTACAACCATTACCCATACCTGAATGGAAATGGGAAAACATCACTATGGACTTTGTCACAGGACTTTCTAAAACATCCAAAGGCAATAATGCTATCTGGGTCATAGTTGATCGTCTTACAAAGTCTGCACTCTTCTTTGCTATTAGAGAGGATTTCTCTCTGGATCACCTTGCCAGGATATATGTAAAGGAAGTGGTAAGATTGCATGGAGTACCACTTTCTATTATATCTGATCAAGATCCCAGATTTACCTCTATGTTCTAGCGAAGTCTTCAGCATACTCTGGATACAGAGTTGAGTTTCAGCACTGCTTATCATCCTCAAATAGAAGGTCAGTCTGAGAGAACAATTGAAACTCTAGAATATATGTTGAGATCTTGCTCTATTAATTTCAAAGGTAGTTGGGATCAACACCGACCTTTGGTGGAATTTTCCTATAATAATAGCTTTCACTCCAGTATTCAGATGGCTTCTTATGAAGCTCTCTATGGAATGAAATGCAGGACTCCAACTTGCTGGGATGAAGTTGGGGAAAGAAAGCTATTATGACCTGATTTTGTTAATGAGATGGAAGAAAAGGTCCGATCTATTCAACAAAACATAAGAGTAACTTAGAGTTGACAGAAAAGTTATGCCGAAAACCGAAGAAAAGACCTAGAGTTTGAAGTGGGTGATAAAGTGTTCTTACGAATATCTCTCCGGAAGAGGGTCATGAGATTTAGAAAGAAGGGGAAGTTGAGCCCTAGATATATCGGTCCTTTTGAAATACTGGATCGTATGGAAAGGTAGATTACCGATTGGCGCTTCCACTGAATATCTCTCAAGTTCACGATGTGTTCCATGTATCTCTCCTGAGAAATTACATACATGATCCTTCACATGTACTCAGCTCAGAAGTTGTACCGCTAGAGCAAGATCTTTCTTATGAAGAACAACCGATAGAGATTCTGGATCATAGTGAAAAAGTCCTACAAAACTAGACCACTCAATTGGTGAAAGTTTTATGGAGGTACCATCAATTAGAATAATCTACATGGGAGTTTGATGATATGATGAGGGAGAGGTATCCTCATCTTTTTGTTACAAAGTGACGAATTTCGAGGGCGAAATTCATTTTAAGGGGGGTAGAATGTAACACCCGAGGCTTTTATGAGAAATATTTTGTTTTTATGTTATATAAATCATCAAATGAATCTTTCACTACACACAACACTAGCTTTTCTTGCTTTACACGCAACCGCGACCTTCTTCAATAGCTTGCGTTGTACGCAATACCGAGTTTCACTAAACAACGATATGCTAATAAAATATTATTAAAACTAGCCGTTATGAATAGTGATAACCACTTTTGGAAATTTTGGAAATTTATTTTTTCAAAATGGACTTCATTTTTGGATTCGGAATATCGAAATTAGCTTTGGGTGAAATTTTGGTACTTTTCGGATAACTTTCATATTATGATGAATAGTGAAAATTACAAAATTTTAATTAAAAACAACTTTTTTAATCGAAATAATTAATAGTGATAAATTATTAATTTGAGTGGTTTTAAAGTATATTTTGAATATATTTTTACAATTTAATACAATGTTTCTCATTGGATGTAATTTCACCTTTAAACCAGACATAAACAAGTGTCAATCTTTTGATAGTTATTATCTTTTAAAAACACGCTATTTGTTTTGACGACGGGAATTAATTTTTAAATTAGTTAAAGTAACTTATGTGTGTTGAATTTGGTAAAATAAACATCATTTTTGAATTCATAATATCAAATATAGCTTAGGCCTAATTTTTGGTATTTTTTATGGAAACATTCATTTTTTGATGAATAGTGAAACCACTAAGTGGTAGTTAAAAAAAACTGAATTTTTCATAAAACATAATTTTACTACTTCTGTGAGTAGAATTTAGAAAATTTGAAAGACACGGTTAATATCAAGGACTAAAATGCGGTTCAATGAGATGAAAATAATTTTTGGTGAATAATAACTTTTTACTTTTTTTACCACGGTTAAAAGTAAATAGGGCAGTTAAGGGTAAAAATGATATTATTATTACCGTAACACATGTCCTAATTCTATTGGATAAGTGTAATTAGACCAAAAACAACCTTAGAAATAAAATATGACCATTTAGGCCCACTTGGATTAGATTAGGACATTTATTATCAATTTATTTAAATAAGGGTTAAAATAGTTAAAATCAAAGTTTAATAACTAAAGCATTTTTAATATAAGGTTATACATAAGATAAATTCGACTATAAATATTCATTAGAAATATAAAAATATTTCCTACAAAATTATATTTTATTTGTAATTTTTATAATTTAAATAATTTAATTTATATATGACACAAAGATGATGCAGTAATTGTCTTATTAATGAAATATCGACATAATTGATGTTATAAATACCCAAATAAATGTAATTTGCGACTTTTTATGAATTCCACTAATTTTCTATGTTAAAATGACGTGTTAGTATTGATTGAATTAACTTTTTTCGAATTAATCATTCTTCTCTGATTTTAAAAAAATTCAATTACTAAATAGTGTCAAAATTGACATAAAATAGTTTTTAAAACAAATATTATATTATTAATTGTTATTTTATTCTTAAAAATCTAACGTTCATCCAAATGACTTATATAAGGTTATAAATATTAATAATAAACAACATGGGGTTCTTTTGTCTTGTTATAGTATGTTTATTATCCTTATAGTGTAATAACACAAAAAGACACGGTAAAAGTAAAATTATCTAACTTAATGTTAAATCTAAATGATAAGGTTAAAATAGGAACCTAAACTTGTCTAAATTCTATTAGATGAGAGTATTTCGACCCATACCCAACTTAGCTTCTAAATAAATCAATTTGGAGCTATTTAAAACCGAATTTGGATTTATAATAAAATAATTTTTTTAGTTTCTCCAAAGGAGCCCCTCTCCTCCCTTATAAAAGGGAACCTCCTCCCCCTCTTCCTCACACCACTTTGAGCCTGAAAGCTCGTAACAACCCTGCCAATTTCTTCAATCCACTTCCCTAGAGACATCCTAGAGGTCCTGGTCTTCTTCAATGACCAATTTTAGTGTCCTAAAAGGAGGTCTCAAAAAAGCGCTTCAGAGAAGAGGTAATGTCCGTTACCGATTCTTTCATCTTTATTTCTTCTTCCACTTCTTCTTCTTTAGTTGTTTCATTATGAATTAATAACATAAGTATCACTAATATACTTATATGTTATTATAAGTATGAAACAACCCTATTTCACCATCTATCCATCCTACGGAAAATGAAATCACCACGCGTGCGTACGTACGGAATACCGTCTCCACGTCGTGGTGTAATCTATTTTCCACCACCACCTTACTTGGATGCGTATAATGGTGTAAATAATAACTATATAAGATTATTGTAAATTTATATTGATTATGAAATTGTATATATACACTCCATTACAATTTCACGATCATGGGAACAATATCATCGCTCGTCCGTACGTACGGAATACCGTCTCCACGATGTGATGCGACTCATTCTACCTGATCTTCATTGCATAATGATTATATAAATGAATTGAATGAATAATTTTTTATACTAATATCAATCTGAAAATTATGTATTTATAACCTAAAAATAATAATAAGAATTTATTCGACAAAACACACATAAGAACAAAAAGTAATAAACACCGGAATAACAAGTAGTAATGAAATATTACTAATAAGAAGCTACGAATATGACCATATATGATATCATAAAAATATATATGATTCTTGAATAATTCAATAACATTATTTAAATCATTATACTGGAGGTTCTGACAATTACGAAGAAAATCAGACCAATGGTAAGGGAAATATCACAATCTCATTTTTATCCGACATTGTTTATACTTTGTTATTTACTGGGGTGTATTTTTTCATCCACATCCATGTTTCCTCAATATGTAATATTATTTCCATCCACCTACAATTTTTTAAATCCATTTTTACTCTTTGTTGAGTTTATAGTAAAAGATATGAAATGAATATTTTGTCGTTTTTCGTACGAGTTACTTTTTTACTTTTCCGACAAAAGTACGAGAAGAATGTTTTTTTAACTTATACGGAATGAGTGGATTTTTAAAAAATTATTTCCAAGAAGATTCCTTTACATGTTTTCATGTTTATTTTTAATCAAATTCTTTTATTTTAAAATTGTATGACATGTTAAGAAAGGAAAATGTATTTGAAGTAGAAAGGATATTTTCCTCAAGAATGGAGTTCAAGTGTTTTATCAAAATTATTTTCTATATAAGATAATATAGGGTTCTGTTTCTATCCCTATTATTACATTGATTTGATTATGTTGTGATCGTATTATTTTTATGAATTCCTTTATCTTATATGAGTTGTTTTATGATGTCATGTTGTTTAAGAATCCCATTTTTATTACATGGGTTATGCAATGATGTATGATTTATGATTTTGTGGCACACATATGAATGGTATAATTATGAGATGGGTGGGACCTATATCTCTCTCCAATGCATTGGGTAAAGATTTTATATCTCATGAGATAGACATGGCTGGAATGGAAGGTTAAACCGGTTTAGTGAAACAGGACTGAAGCGTGGAATGAACTCGGTTCAGAAATGGACATTGTCCACTAAGATAGACTAGGAAATGTGTCTTGACGAATAAGAAATGATTATATATGATTATGTGTGTATGACACAAAGTTTCATGTTTTAAGTTATGATTATTGGGATTACATTTCACTACTATGATTTATCCCATGTTATGAAATTATGATCTCTTTTGCAGGTTAAGATTTCCAAAAGATCTGTTATTATGAATATGATGTGATTGATATTTCATTTGTTTACCCTTAATGAGCATTTGAGCTCACCCTTTTGTATGTTTTTTTCCCAGGTCAGGAAGAAATTTATTATGTAAGATATTCCAAACGGGACTATAGATATGATGAAATAAATGGGAGACAGTGTAGACGCTTTATGAACCAGTTGTTTATGTTTCCCAGTTTCTAAAGACACTATACCTATACGATCCTTTCATGTTTTTATTATATGTTGTAATAAGTAAGAATCAATTTTGAAGTAATAATAATGTATGTAATGTATGGGTCGTTATAGTTGGTATCAGAGGAAAGGTATAGTCACCCTTTGGAAATTAGGATGTAAAAGACTTAGTAAGAACTCTATGGTTAAGTCTAAGAATAGAACAGAATCTTAGTGTTTTAGAAATGGCCATGAATAACCTAGGATAAGACCTTAAGTGTGAAATTTTATTTGTGATTATGTGGTTTTCCTGTTATAATTAGTGTTTCTCACACTATTCTTCTTCGTTTTTGTCAATGGCTGGAACCCGAACGAACCATGTTAATGCGAAATGCGACTAGCAATGCAATGATTTCCCCCTGAGCAACCAAACGTTATGGGAGATGGAATGAAAAATCTTGTAGCCATGCTCACACAACTTTCTCAAGCTATGAATCGTGCAGGACTTCCAAACGAGCAAAGGAAGGAGCAACATTCTGTTGAATCCTTCATGAGGAAGCGTCCACCTTCATTCAGCGGGTATACTGATCCATTAGTTGCTGAACAATGGATTAGTACTACTGAAAAGATATTTTCAGTTCTTCAATGTTCTGAACATGATAAATTCATCTTAGCAGTGTATCATTTGGAAGGTGATGCTGATCAATGGTGGAATCTTATCAAGAATACGAGGCAAAGAGATGAAATTGAGTCCATGGAATGGGACGAGTTCAAGAACTTATTTTTCAATAAGTACTTACCTCGTATTCTCAGAAAAAATATGGAGAAAGAGTTTCTTGAACTGAAGCAAAAGGATGATGAATCTGTTGGTACCTATGAAGCAAATTTTACAAGACATGCAAGGTACGCTTCTGGTATTATTATCCAACCTGAGAGTAAGATCGATCGATTATTTAGTGGCTTAAAACCATGTCTTAAAAGGGCCTTAGCCATAAGGGACTTCAATAGCTACACGGAAATCGTTCGATGTGCTCTCAAAGTTGAGATGGAGGTTGGAGTAACCCATTAGTCATATGGGTTTGATAAGAAGAGGAAAATGGAATTCAAAGGAAAATCTAAAGATCACACTAAAAAGAAGACGAGCTTTCCCTTATGCTCAAAGTGTGGAAAAAAACATATAAGGAGTTGTCGTAGAGGGACAAGTAAATGTTTCAAATGTGGAAAGGAATGTCATCGGGCATTCGAATGCCGCAATGATGGGAAGAAGATGTCTATTGATACAAACAAAGGAAGGGACACACAGAATGAACCTACTAGACTTCAATGTTTCAAGTGCAAGGAGATGGGGCATTATGCCAATAAATGCCCTAATCCAAGGGATGTTGATGATGATAGACAACAACAAAATCTTAAGGCTAAAGACAAAGGAAAGTCACATGAAATTTCTATCAGCGATGTGGAGTACGATAACGATGTGGTGAAAGGCACACTTACCATCCACTCTAAAGTAGAAAATGTTTTTTTTATTATGGATCCTCCCACTCTTTTATTTATGAAGATTTGTTAAGGGTATCACCATATTACCTCAACAATTAGATGTTTAGTTAGCTATGACAACACCTAATGGCACAACAATCGCATCAAAAGTTTATAATTCTTCCCCGATTGAAGTTTGTGAAAAAGTGATTCCTGCAAATCTTGTTATCCTTCCTATAGTGGAATTTGATGTGATTCTTGGCATGGATTTGATTTCTTTATATGGATCTCATATCAATTTCCAAATACGGGAAGTCACATTTCATATTCCAGATCAATATATGATCGTCTATCGATGCCAGGATGAAAATTACCTTCCAGTGGAAATTTCTTCCATCTTATTGGACTTTATTCCACTGAATGAAGGTTATTTATCTCAAATGGTTTGTGAGAAACTCACAATTAATAATATTCCCATTGTAGGGGAGTTTGATGATGTCTTTCCGGAGGAATTGCCGGGTCTTCCACCAAATCATGAAGTTGAGATTTCAATAGAACTCGTACCAGGTGATTCACCTATTTCAAAGACACCTTATAGAATGGCCCCAATTGAGTTGCAGGAATTGAAGAAGAAACTCCAAGAGAATCTTGATAAATGATTCATACGCCCTAGTGCATCACCTTGGGGAGCACCTGTTCTGTTTGTTAAGAAGAAATATGGATCAATGAGACTCTACATTGATTATCGAGAACTTAACAAGATCACTATCATGAAAAAATATCCTCTCTCGCACATTGATGACTTATTTGACCAACTACGCGGAGCTCAATACTTTTCCAAGATTGATCATCATTCAGGGTATCACCAATTAAGGGTCAAAAGGGCGGATATACCAAAGACATCTTTCCGTACACGATATGGACACTATGAATTTATAGTGATGCCATTTGGTCTTAATAATGCCCCTGATATCTTCATGGATATGATGAATAGAGTCTTTAGAGACTATCTTGATCAGTTTGTGGTAGTCTTTATAAACGATATTCTTGTATATTCAAAGAGCATATAAGAACATGAAGATCACTTGAGAATTATATTGAAGACCCTAAGAAAGGAGAAGCTTTATGAAAAAGTTACCAAGTGTGAACTTTGGCTTCAAAGAGTTTCATTTTTGGGTCACATAATCTCAAAAGAGGGGATATCTGTGGATCCAGAAAAAACAAAGGTTATCGAAAGATGGTTGAGACCAACAACAGTAACTGAGATCCGAAGTTTTCTTGGTTTGGCTGGATATTATCAACGTTTTGCGAAAGATTTTTCACGATTATCTAATCCACTCACCAAGTTGACTCAGAAAGGAGTTATGTTTGTCTGGACGGAGGAATGTGAAGAGAATTTCAAGGAGTTTAAAAGAAGGTTATCCAGTGCACCTATGCTCACACTGCCTTGTAGTGGAGAAAGGTTTGTGTTCTACAATGATGCATCCAAGAAGGGATTGGGGTGTGTTCTTATGAAAAATGATATGGTGATAGATTATGCCTCACGACATTTGAAAATACATGAGAAAAATTACCGAACTCATGATTTGGAGTTTGCTGCGGTAATATTTGAATTAAAGATTTGGAGGCATTATCTTTATGGAGAAAGGTGTGATATTTATACTGATCATAAAAGTTTAAAGTATATTTTCACACAAAAGGAGCTGAATATGTGCCAAAGAAGATGGTTGGAGCTGATTAAGGATTACAACTGCTCAATTCATTACCACCCTAGGAAAGAAAACAAGGTGGCAGATGCATTAAGTCGACAAGACCATGCCAGTTTATCCATGATGAGGATCACAAAAGATCCAATATTTATGGATTTACAAAGGATGGATCTTGGAATTATAATGGAAGGGGGAAAATAATATCGTTCTCAAATTAATGTTCAACCATCTATACATGTGAAGATTAAAGAGGCGCAGAAAGAAGATGTAGAGTTACAAAAGAAGGTGAGAAATATTCCTGAATTAAACCTTGATTGTGATAGGATAATAAAGTTCAAGAATCGGGTTTGTGTTCCTCCCATCCCTGAATTAATGAAGGAGCTACTGGATGAGGCTCATAGTTCTTCATTCTTTATTCATCTTGGAATCACGAAGATGTATAGGGACCTAAAAGAGTACTTCTGGTGGGATGGAATGAAAAGAGATGTGGCTGAATATGTCTCTCGATGCTTGGTTTGTCAGCAAGTTAAAGCTGAGATACAGAAGTCTAATGGGACATTACAACCATTACCCATACCCGAATGGAAATGGGAAAACATCACTATGGACTTTGTAAAGGACTTCCTAAAACATCCAAAGACAATAATGCTATCTGGGTAATAATTGATCATCTTATAAAGTCTGCACACTTCATTGCTATTAGAGTGGATTTCTCTCTGGATCAGCTTGCCAGGATATATGTAAAGGAAGTGGTTAGATTGAATGGAGTACCACTTTATATTATAACTGATCGGAATATGAGATTTACCTCGAAGTTCTAGCGAAGTCTTCAGCATACTCTGGATACAGTGTTGAATTTCAGCACTGCTTATCATCCTCAAACAGACGGTCATTCTGAGAGAACAATTCAAACTCTAGAAGATATGTTGAGATCTTGCTCTATGGATTTCAAAGGTGGATGGGATCAACACCTACCTTTGGTGGAATTTTATTATAATAATAGCTTTCACTCCATTATTCAGATGGATCCTTATGAATCTCTCTATGGAAAGAAATGCAGGACTCCAACTTGCTGAGATGAAGTTGTGGGAAAAAAAGCTATTAGGACCTGATCTTGTTGATGAGATGGCAAAAAGGTCAGATCTATTCAACAAAACATAAGAGCAGCTTAGAGTCGACAGAAAAGTTATGCCGAAAACGGAAGAAAAGACCTAGATTTTGAATTGGGAGATAAAGTGTTCTTACGAATATCTCCCTGGAAGAGGGTCGTGAGATTTGGAAAGAAGGGGAAGTGGAGCCCTATATATATCGGTCCTTTCGAAATACTAGATCGTGTTGGAAAGGTAGCTTACCGATTAGTGCGTCACCAAATCTCTCTCAAGTTCACGATGTGTTCCATGTATCTCTCCTGAGAAAGTAAATACCCGATCTTTCACATGTACTCAGCTCAGAAGTTGTACCGCAGGAGCAAGATCATTCTTATGAAGAACATCCGATAGAGATTCTGGATCGTAGCGAAAAAGTCCGACAAAACAAGACCACTCGATTGGTGAAAGTTTGATGGAGGAACCGTAAATTATAATAATCTACAAGAGAGCTTGAGGATATGAAGAGGGAGAGGTATCCATATCTTTTTGTTACAAAGTGGCGAAATTCGAGGGAGAAATTCATTTTAAGGGGGGTAGAATGTAACACTCGAGACTTTTATTAGAAATATTTTGTTTTTATGTTATATAAATTATCAAAGGAATATTTCACTACACACAACACTAGCTTGGCTTGCTTTACATGCAACCGCGGCCATCCTCAATAGCTTGCATCGTACACAATACCGAGTTTCACTAAACAACGATATACTATTAAAATATAATTAAAACTAGCAGTTATGAATAGTGAAAACCAATTTTTGAAATTTTGAAAATTTTATTTTTCAAAATGGACTTCATTTTTGGATTCAGAATATCGAAATTAGCTTTGGGTGAAATTTTGGTACTTTTCGGATAACTTTCATATTCTGATGAATAGTGAAAATTACTAAATTTTAATTAAAAACAACTTTTTTAATCGAAATAATTAATAGTGATAAATTATTAATTTCGGTGGTTTTAAAGTATATTTAGAATATATTTTTACAATTTAATATAATGTTGTTCATTGGATGTAATTTCACCTTTAAACTAGACATAAACAAGTGTCAATCTTTTGATAATTATTATCTTTTAAAAACACACTATTTGTTTTGACGACGAGAATTAATTTTTAAATTGGTTAATGTAACAGAAATGTTTTGAATTTGGTAAAATAAACATCATTTTTTAATTCAAAATATCAAATATATCTTAGGACTAATTTTTGGTATTTTTCTGGAAACTTTCATTTTTTGATGAATAGTGAAACCACTAAGTGGTAGTTAAAAAATAATTTTTTCATAAAACTTAATTTTACCACTTCTGTGTGTAGAATTTCGAAAATCCGAGAGACACTGTTAATATCAAGGACTAAAATGTGGTTCAATGAGATGAAAATAATTTTTGGTGAATAATATCTTTTTACTTTTTTTACCACTGTTAAAAGTAAATAGGGTAGTTAAGGGTAAATATTATATTATTATTAACCTAACACATGTCCTAATTCTATTGGATAAGTTTAATTCGACCGAAAAAAACCTTAGGAATAAAATATGACCATTTAGGCCCACTTGGATTAGATTAGGACATTTATTATCAATTTATTTAAAGAAGGGTTAAAATAGTTAAAATCAATGTTTAATAACTAATGCATTTTTAATATGGGGTTATACATAAGATAAATTCGACTATAAATATTAATTAGAAATCTAAATAAATTTCCTACATAATTATATTTTATTTGTAATTTTTATACTTTAAATAAGTTAATTTATTTATGACACAATGATGATGTAGTAATTATCATATTAATGAAATATTGACATAATTGATGTTATAAATACACAAATAAATGTAATTTGAGGCTTTTTATGAATTACACTAATTTTATAGGTTAGTATTACATGTTAGTATTGATTTAAGTAACTGTTTTCGAATTAATAATTCTGTTATGATTTTCACAAAAATCCATTACTAAATAGTTTCAAAATTGACATAAAATAGTTATTAAAATAAATATTATATTATTAATTGATATTTTATTCCAAAAAATATAAGGTTCGGCCAAATGACTTAGATAAGGTTATATATATTAATAATAAACAACTTGGGGTTTGTTTGGCTTGTTATAGTAAGTTTATTATCCTTATAGTGTAAGAACACAAAAAGACACAGTAAAAGTAAAATTATCTAACTTAATGTTAAATCTAAATGATAAGGTTAAAATAGGAATCTACACTTGTCTAAATTCTATTGGATGAGATTATTTAGACCTATCCCCACCTTATCATCGAAATAAATCAATTTTGAGCTATTTAAAACCGAATTTGGCTTTATAATAAAATAATATTTTTAGTTTTTCCAAAGGAGCCCCTATCCTCCCTTATAAAAGGGAACCTCCTCCCCCTCTTCCTCACACCACTTTGAGTCTTCATGCTCGGAAATACCCTTCCAATTTATTCTCTCCATTTCCCTAGAGACATCCTGGAGGTCCTGGTCTTCTTCAAAGACCAATTTTATTGTCCTAAAAGGAGGTCTCAAAGAAGCGTTTCAAAGAAGAGGTAATGTCCGTTACCGATTCTTTCATCTTTATTTATTCTTCCACTTCTTCTTATTTAGTTATTTCATTGTGAAGTAATAACATAAGTATCACTCATATACTGATATGTTATTAAAAGTATGAAACAACCCTATTTCACCATCTATCCATCCTACGGAAAATTAAATCACCAGGCGTGTGTACGTACGGAATACCGTCTCCACGCCGTGGTGTAATCTCTTTTCCACCACCACCTTACTTGGATGGATATAATGGTGTAAAGAATAATTATATATGATTATTGGAAGGTTATATTGATTCTGAAATTGTATATATAAACTCCATTACAATTTCACGATCATGGGAACGATATCATCGCTCATGCGTACGTACGGAATACCGTCTCCACGATGTGATGCGACTCGTTCTACATGATCTTCATTGCATAATGATTATATAAATGAATTGAATGAATGAATATATTACAATAATAAAAATCTATAAATGATGTATTTATAACCTAAAAAGAAGAATAAGAATTTGTTCGACAAAACACACATAAGAACAAAAAGTAATAAACACACGAATAACAAGTAGTAATGAAATATTACAAATAAGAAGCTATGAATATGACCATATATGATATCATAAAAATAAATATGATTCTGGAATAAGTCAGTAACATTATTTAAATCATTATACAGGAGGTTTATTCACTTATGAAGCAAATCAGACCTAAGGTAAAGGAAATATCACAATCTCATTTTTATCCGAGATTGTTTATACTTTGGTATTTACTGGGGTGTATTTTATCATCCACATCCATGTTTCCTCAATATGTAATATTATTTCCATCCACCTATAGTTTTTTAAATCCATTTTTACCTTTTGGTGAGTTTATAGTAAAATATATGAAAGGAATCTTTTGTCGTTTTTCATACGAGGTACTTTTTGACTTTTCTGAAAAATGTACGAGAAGAATGTATTTTAACTTATACGACATGAATGGATTTTCAAAACATTATTTCCAAGAATATTCCTTTACAAGTTTTCAAGTTTATTTTTAATCAACTTCTTTTAGTTTAAAATTGTATGACATGATAAGAAAGGAAAATGTGTTTTAAGTAGAAAGGGTATTTTCCTCAAGAATGGAGTTCAAGTGTTTTATCAAAATTATTTTCCATATAAGATAATATAGGGTTCTGTTTCTATCCCTATTATTACATTGATTTGATTATGTTGTGATGGAATTATTTTTATGAATTCCTTTATCTTATATGAATTGTTTTATGATGTCATGTTGTTTAAGAATCCCATTTTTATTACATGGGTTATGCAATGATGTATGATTTATGATTTTGTGGCACACATATGAATGGTATCATTATGAGATGGGTGGGACCTATATCTCCCTCCAATGCATTGGGCAAAGATTTTATATCTCATGATATAGACATGGCTGGAACGGCAGGTTAAACCAGTTCAGTGAAACAGGACTGAAACGAGGAATGAACTCGGTTCAGAAATGGACTTTGTCCACTAAGATAGTCTTCTGAATGAGTCTTGACTAATAAGAAATGATTATCTATGATTATGTGTGTATGCCAAAAAGTTTCATGTATTAAGTTATGATTATTGGGATTACATTTCACTACTACGATTTATCCCATGTTATGAAATTATGATATCTTTGCAGGTTAAGATTTCCAATATATATGTTCTTATGAATATGATGTGATTGATATTTCTTTTGTTTACCCTTACTGAGCATTTGAGCTCACCCTTTTGTATGTTTTTTTCCCAGGTCAGGAAGAAGTTTATTAAGTAAGATATGCCAAAAGGGACTATAGATATGATGAAATAAATGGGAGACAGTGTAGACGCTTTATGAACTACTTGTTTATGTTTCCCAGTTTCTAAAGACACTATACATATACAGTCCTTTCATGGTTTTGTTATATGTTGTAATAAGTATGCTTCAATTTTGAATTAATAACAATGTATTCAAAGTATTGGTCGTTATAATTTCTATGTCAATTTCATAAGGATTATAATGATAACAGAATTTTAAATAAGGAATGCTGGTAAATGAGACAGAAATTATCATTTAATGGAATGAGTATTTCTCATATAAGAGCTTTTCATAATTATAAAAAACATTAATCCAAAAATTTCTTTGACAATATAGGTGTCTAATAATTAATTTTGATATTGTTAATTTTGGATGGAGAAAATTGGTTACATCCATCAGTATAAAATAAAGAAAATATAAAGTTTTTTATTTCAACACTGAATATGGAAGTGAACATTCTAGTCCATTATAGTTATTATCAGAGGCATATTTAAATGACATTAGAGATTAGTATTTTATTATTAGTGGTTATCTTATGTGTTATAAATACCACAATAGGTATATAAGATTAAAGATGATCATAATTTCAATGTCTTAGAAAACCCTCTGAGGTTTTATGTGATGAGATCTTAAAGAGGATAATGAATTTTTAAGAGAATTTCTATAAGGATAAGTATATTTATATCTTTTTTTCAATTTTATGGATGAATTAAATTTTTTTAGACATATATGTAATATTATATATGTACTTTATGGTTTATAGGATCTTGGATATTGAAAAAATAATGGGGACACATGTTTTATTGTATAGATGTCCATGGTATTGGAGAATTATTTTTTGACTAAAAAATTAATGTTATTTAAAAATGACATCACCATATGTTTTCCATGTAATATTAAACAAAATTAGATAAAATTTAAAGTTAATACACTATTTAATGTGGCTTTTTTCGAGGTTATTCCATATATAGGGTTATTCATTCCTGGAAAAATTTAGTTTCAACCTTCAGTATCACTATTTAATTTTGAAAATTAATGTATCATATTAATTCCTATATTTTTTAGGAATCATCATACCATGTTCTAACATTATTGGGTTTGGTTATTGTCTACTGGTTGGTGGAAGAAATAGATTATCCCATTTATGGTCATTTTTTCTTTAAGAGTTTATTTCAAATCTTTAGGAATGATAAATTCTACATAAATTCTCACATTTTAGAGAAGAATATGAGATAGTAGTGGAATTTAAAAAAAAATATTAAATTATACTTCTCAAGTAAGAATATTTCCTCATTCACTTAGTCTACATTGGAATTTAATTCCTCAAATTTAGGAAATGGATCTTGAAAAAATGTTATCATATTACATTAAAATAAAATGAATCAAATGGTATTTTTAATCAACACAGTTTTATGGGTTTGAGGGCCTTAATGTTTTAATGTTCTTAAACTTGTTTCTGATAAATCACCTCAGTCAATACCCATACTTTTTTGTAATTTTATTCTATGTCCAAATATTCAATTACCAATGATGTTCTACAATTTGGAAACCTAATACGTGTTTTTCTAGATGACCCTCATACACACCCTTCAATTTAATCATGAATTTGTTTTATGAATCATTTTGGTGATGTGGTTTTACAGAAAAATTATTTTTAAATAGAAAAACTTTTATTATCTTGAAATAATTTATATTTCGTAGATGAACTTTCTAGATGTTTGGAGGATTTGACACCAAGAGATTTTAAATGTAGAAAATCAAGTTCAATAGAATAGGCTACATGAAAAAATGATTAGATATGAAAATTTACCTTCCCAATACATTTTAATATATTTATTTTCAAATAAATATTACATCTATTATACGTTGTGCTAAACAAAACCCAAATATTTCTATATTCGATAGCAAATTCAGAACGAATCACTCAGCATAAATGACCGCAGATATATATAAAAATTTTATCATAGTTTCTAAATTGGTGGGTATGGATTTTGGAAAGTAATTTATGAAATATATTTATATTCATTACTCAATATAATTTTTTATAAATTTTTAGTAAATAAAAATATATTTTTTTCTTTAAAAATATACTTTCATTAAAAATGGTTTATTTCATTTAATGAAATAATATTAAAAATATTATTTTGATGTTTTATAAAATATATTTGATAAATGGAAAATAATTTTGTACATTATAAAATCCAAATTTACTTTGGGTGAAAGTTTATGTTTTTTTTGTAAAATATATATTTTTCAATGAATATGGAAAAATATAGATTTTGGTAAAAACTCCATATATTTTTAATAAACAAACTAAATTAAATGTAACATTATGTATTTAATATTAACCAATGTAAAATAATTATTATTTATTTTAATTAACCTAAATAATTTAATTTTAATCATAATTATATTTTTTTGTTAGAATTAGTTTTTTTTGTGTTTTAAAATGACACATTTTTTTAAAAATGTTTTATTGTGCATTATGTTTCTCTATTTTAATTAATTAAAATAACCCTAAAATAAGAATGCCTAATGGTATTTATAAAATATAAATCAATAAATATTAATTTATATTCATTAATTTTTTATTTTTATATGTAGAGTTGATATAAAAGAATATTCTAAAAAATACACTTTTTGAAAACTTAATTTTTCATTTCCTCTACGAGATTTTTTTTTTTAAATATAATTTTTTCAAAATATATAAAATTTATTTTTAAAAATGAAAATAATTTTTAAAATCATCATGTAAAAATTATATTTGGGTGATGTTGTGTGAATTTGACAGAATTAATACTTTTTTATGAATAGAGAAAATACTTATTTTTAATTAAAAATCGTCATTTCGATAAATATATTTTTGAAGGTAAAATTATATTTCTAATTAATGTTAAATTAAAACTAGTTCAAATTGATATATATATATATATATATTAATCCAATTTACGAAATTGTATTCAATATAATATTATAATTGGATAAAAAACATTTTAAATACTTGAATATTTTCACTTTGAAAACCCTCTATCTCATCGCATCTGCACGATTAATTTTAAATTAAAAATATCCACATATGTTATTTGAGTTTGTAAAAATGGATTCCATATTTGTAATCATAAAAATTTACTTTATTTAATAATATAAATAAATATTATGGAAATGAGTTGTTAAAACAACAAAAATTAATTACCATGGTTAATGTAAAAATGGGTTTACCGCGGGTTAAACTAAAAAGATAAGGGTTAAAATAAAATATTTATTTCCAAAATATATTTTTATAGAAATATTTTTATCTTTTCTCTAATATCCTTGAGAATTTTCCATTATGAAAGCTTTGGGTCATGAAATTATTTTTGTTGGAATTCACTCATTCCAAAAATTACTAGTGTATAACTAACCACACTTATAAAATGCCACTCCCTCTTCTCCTCTCATCAAATCATAAAAACAATTTGAATCATCCAATAACCCTTCCAATAAATTATGAAATTCCCTAACATCATCATGGATTCATTATTTTTGGCATAAATTTATCGTCTGAATTCATTTACTACAAACCGAAGGAAGTTACATGAAGAATATGCAATGTTCTTAATCATGTTTTTATTGTATTTATATAAAAAAATGAACCCAAATTGTTCATAAAACATGATTATATAATAAAATTAGTATCTTTAAGGTACTAATACTTTTATTATTTTAAATTTAATCAACTTAATCATTCTCATCTTCCGTAAAATGGGCTATAAAATCATCATTTGTGTGTATAGTGTACTACCACCTTACGAACCAATATCTTTCATTTTCCCACCACCACTCACATAGTTGGGTATGATGATGGATATGAATTATATATACATATGGTAATATATTTATAACATAATTAATAATATGGAGTTATTATATCATATATACATTTTTTATATATCATTCCATAGGGGATACAATAGCGTCACAAGTGTATACAACAAACTGATGCCACATGAAGTAATGTGATTCGTTTTTACCTAACGATTTACATGAAATGTATTTAGGATATAGTTAATGTATATATGTGATATACATGAAATAATTATGATATTAATGAAAGATTTATCATCAAAACTATTAATATATCATTAATTTAATTTTGACAGTGAAAAATGATAACATCATTCGTGTACATGTGGACTGCTATATTCAATAAGAAATGTGAATATATTTTCATCACCAAACCACTTGGTTGATATATATAATTATATTTAAAAAATAATATTTTATATATTATATTATTACCATTCACTAAAGATAAAATATTACTTACTTGATTTCCATAATGATCATTGAAAAATGGAAATGTTACTCAAGCCTAACAATGATCTACTGTCTCTATGATTGAAACATACTTCATATTTAAAAACATTGAACATGATTACCCCAAAAAAATAATTTATTTATAAAAATTATAAATAATTAATTATTATTATTCTTAATATAAATAATCTATAAAATATTCACATGAACCGGAACATTCCTAACATATTACAAATGGGAAATCAAGTCAATTACCACCCAAAACCATTACAATAATGAATTTAAATCAATGAAACGTGATAATATACCATAAAAAGATCATATATGATAAAATATAAATAGTTATAGTACTTTAATAAGTCACAGAAATGTTTAATACCACTATACTAGAGTGTGAAGCACATTCAAAAAAAAAAGAAGCACGAGGTATGGGATTTCAAAACTCAATTTCCATTCATTTGGTTAAACATCTACTTCACTTATTATGTGATTATAAGATCATGTGTTAAATTAACTTTTATTATTTTATTTTTTATTTACACAAGTATTATTTATATTGAATTTATATATATATATAGTCAATTTATTTATTGATCTCTACATGAATGATATGATCTTTTTGAGGGATTTTAGTTTTAATTCGCATTCGTTTAGAGGTATGTCATGTTATTCACATATATAATTTTATGAGGTGTTTATACAAACCCTTTTGAAATTTAATATTACAAATTTATATATTCTCATGATATTTTATGTCAAATTTAATTTCATCCTTTTATGGGGTTTGGTATTCAATGTTACTAATGTGGTATGAGTTTTATTTTACATATCATCATTTATCAGGATTGTTTATAAATAAGATTCCAATAAGTATTTTTATCTTTATCTCAATAATCCTCATGAATTTTTCTTTCCTATAGTTATTAAATTATATATCCAATTAATAGTATATATTTTAAACTTTTTTGTAAAAAAAATAATAGATAACATGTTTTTTATAATAATTTGAATTTATTTCACTCTTCAGTTACACATACGCTTCCTTCCAATACATGTTTTCAAAAATGTTTTTAGTTTATTAACCTTTTCCTATTTATTTATTAAATAAATTTTTAAAGAATTTATTTAAAAAAAATATTTTCAATTGAATATTTATCACATTTTGAAAACAAATTCATTTGGGCTTTACTGAATATGTAAAATAAATATTTTTTTTACTGTGCACGACATGAATGGAACTTCTAGTCATCATGAACAGAAAAAAATTTAAATTTTATTTTATTTTTTTCAAATATTATATTATAAGAAAATTATTTTCAAAATTATTTTGTGAAATTTTAGTTTTAAAATTTCATTTTTAAAATGAAAAGGTTTTTTTTTCAAGAACGTATTTTAGGATCATTTTATTAGTTTTTTATTAATAGATGACTATAATTATTTATTCATATTGAAAATGGAATCTGTAGTATTGATTCCATCCTTATTATTTATTATGTTGGACTCATATTGATTCAAATAGAATTTCATGAAACCAATTTCTTCACCATATGTAAATCATGTTTCAAATAGAGTGTTATGAAACATATTTCATCTCTAGGGGTTTACCATTTTTCAAAGAGAGTTTTGTATAACTAGTATTATTTACATGATATAATCGTGTTTCAATGAGATTCTTATGAAACCTATTCTTTATCAATATTTTAATGATGTGATAAAATAATGAGGATTGTATCTAAGATTTTTAAGATGAAACAAATGTTCTATGGAGTTCATTTGTGTAGTGGTTCATGGAAATCATAAACAATGTGGGAACCCATATAGAGCTCTTGGATCCCAATATAGATTACGTTATGTGTTTGACATAGATAGTGTTGATTGATCCCATTATATCTTATAAAATGCGTACACCTAGATAGCACTCCAATTCATTGGGTAATGATTATGTTATCTAGAGTTTTATATTTCAAGTCAACCATGTAGTTATTAAATTTTTAAGGGTTATAGAACCGTTTTATAAGTGTTATATGATGTTGGTATTTCATGAAATCAACACATTATTTCGATTCTATTGATTAGTTTATAAGAATTAATTTGATGAAAATTTATATCACATAAATCATGATTATTTATTATTATGAATCATTCCTTTATTAAATTCATATTCCAGGTTTCATGATTGATAATTCAGGTATTGATTATTTTTAGTTTATTTATTATTGTATCATTCTCTCAGATTATATCGTCATACCCTTTTAAAAAAATTATTTTCGTTGATAAATTTCAATTGTTAATAGTTATGTTTACCCTTACTAAGCATTTTATATCACCCATCTGATGTTTCCTTTTCCCCAGTTTATCAAGAAATAATATTGAATAAATTATGTGTATAGGGGTTTTATATTGATTGTGATGACGATATAGAGTAAAATAATGAAATCTAGGATAAGTGGGAGAAATTATAATTTAAATAAATTGGTATTGTTTATGTAAGATATTTTTAAAATTCTCTAAAACTCTAATATAAAATTTCCATGAGAATGTATATGATATAATATTGTTTTTACATAATATGTTTTTCATAGAGAAAATTTGGTCAACTTAATTGGTATCAAGGCCAATATTTTATTTATATTATTTCATCATTGAATCCATTTGTATTGGTTTTGGGACATTATTATAGTATTAGTTATGTGGGACCAATACATCCTGAATGGGAGTATTCTTGTTGAGAGTTTTACTAACCCTTTTGAGGATTCACACTTTAATTTGCATAATATAAATCAATATATATGGTTATGATCCCCTTAAATGGAAGAATTTTTCTAAAGGAACATGGGATAAATACCTACAGTAATTAATATATAAATAATATACACCTTATAGATAATATTCTTCTAAAAGGTTTTCTGACCCCAAACATTTATTGATTATCTACCAACATACTTAATTATATCAACAATGTTCTAGGATGTTTAAGTACTGTAATACCTAAAACTAATAGTCAGAGGATGAATATATCGGCATATATCAATATATTCCATAAGGATAACTCACTTAATATACAACCCATGAACCCAATATTGTCATATGAGTAAGAAGATTTAGTTAATATTATAATACACCCAATATATTACATGTCTCTATGAAGTAAATGATGTATAGTATGACCGAGAATGAAAATAATGTACTATCATCACCCAAATCCATGTAATGTCAATATAGATATACTTTATAATAATTTACTTGATTTGTATATCTTATTGGAATCCCCTTAATATACTGTTCAGAGTGTTTTGTCATTTTTCATAATACACATCAAGTGAAAATAATCACAACATGTGTAAAAACATAGGCTATATGGAAACTATTTTCATATAAAAAAAGTCGTTGTTATTTTTGTATATATATTCTCAGTGTGAAACACATTGTGAAGGTCCTTCAATATAATTTTAGAAGTAAAACATATGCACATAGAACCACTCTATTTGATATAAATGATGTGTGTGAATTATGTAAAAAATGTTTAACTCTAGATACATTTAATGTTAGGAATTATTTTATTAAAATGACGAGGGTAATGCCCCAAAACAAGTTACTGGGGTCTAAATTAATGAATATATAGGGAGAAAAATTGAAAAATATTAATAGACTCAGGAGAAGGAAAATAAAACAATTATAAGATATAGGGAGTGTGACCCATAGTCACATAGTGTGTGATATTTACTTTTTTCTCATCAAATCCTATCCTCAAATTTTATGAAAGACATAGTTAATGTATCAGAGATATATGTCATGTGAAATAAACAAAGGAATATCATATTTAATTATAAAAGTACAATACATGTGATGGATAGATGTGTGCATTTTATATTAACATGGTACAGATCATTAGAAGTTTATATTTCATGATATAAACAACACTATAACCTCATTGACTGGTAGTGCTGTCATAGCCATCCGAACCCAATGTCCCTGTCACCTTATGAAAATATATAATGTCATCCATAAATAATTATAAAAACCAATATTTATAAGTGAATCATTGGGCATAGATGAGGGAAAATAATTATAACAATAATTTTAAGTAGAATGTCTATATACGTGAATAGATTCATAATTATATAAAATAATGACCAAAAAATAAAATGAGGGAAATTAATTTTATTTATGATGAATTAATTAATGTTTTAAAGAGTTTTAAAATATCAATTCCATTAATCATAAATTAATTTATCCCTAAAATATAAATATCTACCAATAAAAACAATAATTTTTAGATAAAAAAATATGGATGGATTATTATAAAAAATATAGATAAAAATATAGGCCTTATCTTTATGATAATACCGATCTCTAAATAAATGTCATTTATATACTCATGTTTTAATGATTATCATAAATAATTGAATCCTAAAATAATTTCTCCATGCAATATTATATATAATCCCATTTAACAACCTAATTTATTTTTTTGTTTTCTTTATTATTCGAATTATTATAATATATAATGTTTTTTATAACTCAATGATAGAGGAAACCATAAATTTTTTATTTTATATAAGAATGTCACCAGAAAATTATAATATTTTCAGTCGCATATTATATTTTATATTGATGGATTATTATTTATAAAAAATATTATTCATGTTCATCATTGGAAAAATAATTTTAATGAAATATAATTTGAATTTGTAATTCATATATAACTGTAACCTAATTTTTGAACATAATATATTTTCCATATGAATAATATTATAAGATGATAATATAAAAATTTATTAATTTAGAAAAAATTATTTTCCATTAAACCAATCATAGATATATTTTCTTACCACCATGGGAGTAATACAAACAAATGACAAAAAGTATGAGGCATATTGAGTTAAAGAAGGACCTAGATAGATAGAGAAAAAATATAGGTTTAATTGTTTTGATCCCAATAAATGATTATCATTGTCATCAAAATTTGTTATGGGCCTATAATATATGATAAATGAGAGTAATTATATCTCAGGTTAAACCTGATGACATGATCTCTCCTATTATATATTTCAATAACATTGGAAATCTTTTCCATTTTATCATTTTTAAATCACCCAATCCATGAAACACTATGATAAATTAGGTCTCACAAATAAATAATATGGGTCACTAAAAAGTCACCCTTTAAAAAAAATTCATGATAATGGATGGTGGATGTATAAAATCAATTAAATAGAATAACTATATTTATTCATTTAGAATAAGATAATGTTATTTCAAAAATAATAACTATGATATATTATATGAATTTTATTTTCATATATAACATGCTGTAGTGAAATTTATATAACTCCGTCTTAGAATACATATACCAACTAATATATTCAAGTAACAACATAGTTTATACATTAGTATCTTAGGAATGATGATTTATTTATCAAAACTAGAAATTTCAATTACCTTTAATACATTAGGAACATATTAATTAAAGAATTATTTCTCAAAGATGGTTTTATCCAAACCTCAAAACCATGAGTTTTTAAAATTGATAAAAATTTAAAAGATAAATCAATAATAATAATAATTAGTTGAAGGATGAGAAAGAAAAAATGATAGGTGAGCATATTTTTTCAGTGTAACAAAACTAGATTCATTATTAGTAGCAACTGTTAATTTTTGTTTGAGAAGAATAGTTTTTCATTGTTAAAAATTCCACTAATGTTATGAAATCTTGTAATAAAAATTACTTTAGAGTGATTTTTTATTTTTTAACTAAAAATAATGTTGACTGGATCATCAATGAGGTATATTTTAGTGTATATTATTAATTTTTTTTGTTTTATAGCAGGTTTTCTTTAACGTTTTTGATGAAATCCTTATATCATAACCATGTAATTTTCCTAAGGATAAATATCAATTCTATAATAATATATCATGGTTTTATTTAGGCTTATCCTATCCCAATTAACCATCATTTGGGTCTACATAAGGATCTATATAAGATTATTATATTCCTTCCAAATCAACATTATGTTATTGTGTAAGAATCATCCTGATATTCATAAGAATCATCTCTTGCTATATAAATATAAACTTCTCTATGTAAGAATGAATTTACTATATTAAAAGATCATTATGATTTTAATGATTGTGGTTATATTTTTTTGTAATTATGGAGGAATGGATAAACATGATCTACTAATTCTGAAGGATCATCCATTTGTTATTATTTCTGGAAATATCAGTCTGGAACAAATTCAATGGAGTTTTATAATCATAAAACATATTGAATATGTCATTCATCCTAAAATAATAGAATCATGCCAAAAAATAATGGATGGTCAAGAAACGATATTATAAATATATTTTTGAAACTTGAGGATGATTTAAAGGAACTATAATTACTATGATGCACTTTATAAAAATATGATAAGAGATGCAGAGGGTGGAGAGCCCTGAGGTGCATGAATTTTTAATACACATGTTGGTCAGAAGTTAGTGGAATTTTTTATTTGATGATCACGGAAACAAGTATTCAGTTTTTTATAAGGGATTTATATTTTATTAATATATAAAAGATAATAAAACATTGTACAAAATAAGAAGTTATAGTTTTTGAGAGTTTAATGAGGAATATTTCCCAACTGACACTGGAATGGTGGAAATGATGATTCGTAAATTCTGATGAAAACATTTTGTTGAAAAAAGAGAAGATGGATATTAAAGTTCTTCCTGAAAGATAAAATAATAGAAATATACCCAATTCTTATATGATAATGGTTTAAGGATATGAGGAGGTTTATCGTAGTGTTTTTTAGATGATTGTTTTTGTTGACATGATGATTTTTTATGGATCAGTTTACCCAAGAAATACATTTATTTTATGATTATGTGCTACAATAAACTAGTGTAATTTTATTATAAAAAATTCATATAGAATAATTATTCCAAATAAGGAATATTTTATTTGACCTGGATAAAGACTAATTAATTCTTTATTTATTATGAAAATTGTAAACTAGAAGGGTTAGAGAAGCCACATAAAAGTGCCTTAACAGAAATAAATTTGTTTTCAGTGTCTCATGTTAATTAGGACATCACCATGAATACTATAAGTATTTTATAGTTTCATTGAATCAAGTAATATTTAATGTTTCCGTATTCATTAATTCTTAATATAATTTATAGAGGTTCTGATGGAGATATGTTTGTTCAATTAATAGAGGGCATAAAATGGGTTTTAATAGGAGATTTTAATCCTAATGTTCACAAATTCACCCCCATATATGGGTAAAATACTTTGTAAAGAGTAAAATTGGGTTTTGGATTATGTGTATTGGACTGACACACTCTCTCTTCGAAGAAGAGAACTCATGGAGACTTTTTTTAACCAGAATCTCATAAAAATATTTGAGTGTAGTAACATTAATGAGTGTAGGATCCAAATATATCATTACTTTATATCACTAGGAATATATGTTTATGTTGTAAAAACCATGATTTTATAAATAATATATGTCTCTTGAAATAAATTTGTGCTACAATATACTATATATTATAATACATATAATGAATCTGAAAATAACATATAACATATTTAAATACTATTACATTAATAATAAATGAAACCAATTAAGATTTCATACAATATATTGGGTCAAAAAAATTAATACATAAAATCTTAAATGGGAAATTCATTTTATAATTTAATAACTATGGATTTTAAAATATAGTATATTAAGAATCATTAATATATATATATATATGATTTAAAATATCAAAAATCAACTTTTACATGTTTTCCTTTGATATATAATTTGATATAATATTTTATTATAAAAATTCCCTTATCCTCATGAATAAATAAACCCTCTCCCTCCCCTTAAAAAACCACTCATAATAAAGTTTACAAAGAATAACTTAATCCAAAATCCTTCATTTTAATCCCCTTAGAATCCACATGGACTTTCTAGAGTAATCCTACTCAAAAAATCAAGAGTATTTTTGTGTTGTACAAGATATGTTACACCAATGAATATGTAAGTTTCCACCAATCATATCTATTTATATTTTATTCCTCTTTTAATTATATTTTCACCCCCATTTTCATAAAATAACCGTATAAAATTAATTATGTATTATTTAAAAATTATATTAATGATTTTTACCTTTTGAAAGAATAATATTTTTGATATATATAAATTTCAAGCATCACTTTTCCACTCTCCCGAAAGATTCCCTTCAATTTTCAAGTGGCCACCTACATTGAAATTTCCATGAAAACAATAATAAACATCATAATGGATGTATATTTTGAATAATATATAACATATAAAAATTATTTACATGAACTATAATATTCCCAAATTAATTTACTCATGTACGATGACATTAAAAAAATTAGTAAATTCGAAACAAAACTGAAAAATTTAATGACATCAGGATAAAAATAATTAGGGATAAAAAAGTGTGTTATAAAATAGAATCCAATAATAATATTAATTGATAAATACTTTAAAAAATAAATACAATTCACTTCTTTAACTATGTTCTAATAAATCTATGTTTATTATTTTGGTGGATAAAAGTGACAAAATAAACCAGGAATTATGGTATACATATTCTTGAACCCAACTCCATTTCTTTGGGTTATCCCAATTTCAATAAATTATTTTTATGATTATTACACTAATTTAACATAAATATACTTTAACTATATCCCTTTTCAATTATAGATATTCATATTACCACTATGTTTTATAATCCAAATGAAATGACTTTTGAAAAATAATTTTGTTTCAAAAACAAATCTTTGACCCCTCATATGTATTTTCTTAAAAATAGAAAATTAATCACCCACACCTAATTATAATCCTTGAAATTAATTTATAAACCTTAAATATTAGTCATCAATGTATGCATTATGAAATACTTGTGAAATACATTACACTCCATGGGTTATTTAATGAAAATTATTGTTATAATTTCAATGTTTCATACAAGATTGGGTAAATATTATGATGTGGAGGGATGTAAATGAATTATAAATTCATCAAATTCATTTGCTAATTTAATATATCTCATGAGATAATATGTATATTTGTGAATATGATTCTCGATTTGTTCATAATGGTGATGTTATGATTTAATAAAATATGTTAGGAATGAACAAGATGCTAGAATTGTTTACAAATGTGTATTGTATTTTCCCTCTACACGATGCACTACTACAAACTATGCCTATTTAAATGGTTGAAAAACAAGGAAATTGGGTATGAAACTATGGAAACAGCCTAGAAAAATTGATTTATGAATTTTGGGTGCTATAGACGTTGTGATAGGGTCTGACCTTTTTCTATGGTATAAATTGTGGAAATAGTTGGTTGTATCCATTGTTTACATTGTGGCCATAGGTGGCTATGGCCATGGTTTATACCTTATAAATAGGAGGCATTTTCCACTCTTTTAAAACATGAAAGTAAGTGGATATTTCCACAGTTTTAAACCATGTAAATATGTGTCTATGGCAACAATTAGAAACCATGGTGTTTTTATTAAAAAATAAATGCTCCAAGTGAGGTTTGGACCTACCAATACCAATATATTCTTCAAATAAATTACCACTACACTGAAACATATTATATAAATATATATGTCTATATATATATAAATATTTATAATTATAATTAATAATTATTTAAAAAAATAAACAAACCTATGGGAAGTGATTGCTAAACCGTGGTAGTTTCTCTTTCCCGCTAGTTTCTCTTATTTAATAGGGTTTAATACAACATATATATAGATTGTTTCATAAAACCATGGAAATATATTGGCCTATAGACACAGTTTTCAGAAAACATGGCTATAGTCTATCTACGACTATGAATTTTAAAACCATGGAAATTTAAAGTGTGGTTGTTGCCTAACTTTCAAGTTGTGATGATATTTCATTTTTATGCATTTACACATTCAATTATTTTATCACATGTTTCCCTTATGATGATGATGATAATCCTATTATTATGATATAATGATTTTTATTATTCTCACCCAAACTATATAAATTCATGTAACTTATTAATCCTCTTACTGCGCATTTAGCTTATCCATTTTCGTGATGTATATCCCCTTCTTTCCATTCATTTAATTTATTTTATTCATTTAATTTTTATTCTTTATTAGTCTTATTATGAACATGTTTTCTTCAATTGAAATCATTTCCATAGAATATACAAGATTCACTCAATAAAATGCTCTCTCGAACCAAACACTGGTCCTCATGTGTCTTCAATCCACCATTATTCCAAACCCGAATGGATACTATGATGGACGACATAAACCATGGATGACACTATTGATACTTAAAATCCAGCAACCACCTCCTACAAACCCTGAAAAATTCATGTTAACTCCACCTATGCCCAATTTTTTCCTCCTCTCCCAACATCTATAGTTCATCTGAGCAACATGTGTCTCTTGATGTTCTCATGACCTAGCCATAACTACACTGGGAAGTCCCTACATCATTTCAAGATGCATCCATATGTGGGTTGGGTTTCACATAGTTCCATGTGATAATGAATATGAGATATGGGTATCATGATTGTGAAAAGTGATAAAAAATAAATTCATCAATGATCATTTAGTCAATTATGATGATGATCACACAATCACTGATATAAATTTAAGGATAAATAATACTTTAATTTAAATCGAGGGAACGACATCAAGGAACCATAATAATGATTTATTATATTCATATAAGACTCAACTAAAAACAAATATAAAATTAATTTTAAATAAATTAATATGACCAGAATGATCATCCCTGAAATTGATCAGTTGGTGGATTCGATTTGAATTCATAAAGGGATAATCATTTGGGGAAATATACCACATTAAAAAAACATTCTAACTTGATTTAGGTCAATCACTAATAAATAATGACACAAAAATTTTTTGTTGTTATGATCACATGTGGAATAGTCGTTGGAGAATCTTACAATTGTTTGATCATCAATCCACAATTCTAATTCCTACCAAAACCCCAATGATATCCTCTCGATTCATATGATTATGAGGCTAACCCAAATAATTATTCATAAAAACTTGTTTAGAGAGGAAAAACCAGGTCGTTGCATCAAAATATTTAATATATAAATTAAATTAATTTTCTTCATTATTTTTTCCATGATGGATTTTAACTAGAATCCCAAGGATGAAAAATATTATATTGTGACTACTTAAAACCTTGAATTCTGAATTCACTGGTGGTCTCATATTTCTTATTTTCATTTCTATTTATGTGGTACTTAATTTTTCTAAAAAAGGTGCAGATTTTAATATCATTAAAATATCAATTCTAGGCTCACCAGGACATCAAATCTCACATTGTTTATTCTCCTTTCTCCTAAAATATTCCTAGAAATATTCCAAATTCTGAAAAAGAAATAACTAAGACATTATATAGTTACCCTATTCATGGATTTTCATACTCAAAAAGAACAAACTAAAAAAATGTGTGGATACAATGATCTCATCTTGGTCTCCCACTCTCATGAGCTCCCCTTATGTTTTAGGTGCTGTCATTAAAGGTGTACCTAAGGAAACTATTTAACATAAAGGGTATTTTCCAACTAGTTCACAACACCACCAGATCCTTGAAAAATGAAAATCAACCCTATCCAACATTCTTACCCAATTTGATATCATACAATGATTTATGTACATACCTCATCAGCTGTGATATGTGGATAAAATCAACCAACCAAAGCTATTATGGACATGATATTAATTGGTACCCCACCAAGAAAACTCTACATAGTATTTTGAAAAACAAATTTCTTTTGAACCCAGACATGGCCTACCAATAAGTTAAAACTCTACAAATCTCAAACTAAAAAGGAATTCATTGTTGGTCCCGAAATAACTCATGAAATTTTGGGGTAGTCCACATCTACCCCTAGATAAACTATACACTCACGGCCATCAGTATCAAAAAAAACTATGATCCAAGAGATATCACCCACTGGTGGTGAAAAATATAACAGTGAACTACTTGGTCCCTCATACATGGCCTATGAAATGTTCAACAACAGCGGTGGAGTGTTTTTCATTATGGTACACAAAAAGAACCAATGATAGATAGTCTTCCCAAATATGACTCAAAACCAGCTTTACAACATGAATAATATTAACCATAACCTAGATGGTCCACATTATCAATCTAGATGAATAGATTAATAAACTATTTTCAAATAAATTTGATTCCCCAAAGGATTCCCATATGCTCTCCCAAATCGTTCTGTGAATTAAGATTCACAGTTTGAAAATTCCATCATGGAAATTCCCCTATTCTAGAACACCCCCAGCTTTCACAAGTGAGCCGAAGTCCCCACAAATATTTTTTGTCATCACCCATAGAATGTAAATACATAAAAAGTTCAATATCAAAACAAGAATAAACTCCGTTGGGATCCTAACCAATTCCATTATATCCAGGCTTGTCCTCACTTTTTTCGGATGTACTTATAAGGGAAAACACACTCCTCAACACCTCATACACATTATCTCATCCTTCTAGACAATGTAAAAAAATTAATCCAATTAGAAAAAAATATCACATCTAAATGGAACACTACTACAATAACTGGAAGTAAATAAATATGTATGGAATATTTAGTTCCAAGGAATCCATTATAGGGTATTTCCATGATTAATTAGAGAGTCCACATGGGGATCTCTCTCCACCTATAGTGGGGTCACACTCTCAGTAGAAGAAAGTAATCATGGATACTATATGTAGGATTTTAAAACGCATGGGTCTAGAAAAAATAATCCACTACCATCACAAGGTCTTGAATATGGGAATTCTCAAGGATAAGTGGATAATTGTCCGCTGTCAAAACTCTAACAAGGGTATTGAAGACGTGTTTGTACCTCGATTAAAACTAGAATCCTATGATTTCATCTAATTATATGAAATCATTTTCTCCACTACCTACCTATTTAAGACAACCAGGGAATTCCATAACACCATATTACAAAAAAATGTCAAAAATTTGGTCATAGGAACTCATCCACCACACCTCGACACTATCCCCTTTTGGAAACACTATCTTTGATGCACAGTTTTGGATCGCATCTTAGGAATGTGTCTTAGTGGGGGAATTTCCCATTATCCATTAATGTCCAGTGTGAAATAAAAATCACCAAACCAAGGATATATTCATATCCTAGTTATCCCTATAAAATACTCAAACAAATGAAGAAATGTTTTGGATTGTACCAATGGATAATAGTACTAGAATAAATTTAAAAGGTGCACATATCATACCTCAAAACAACACTAGGGACACTAGATATAAATAATATAGTTAATTTGGATGTCTGTAACACCATGATAGTTTATGAGAGGTAAATGTTTTTATTTCTTATGTTATATGCAACATAAAAGGAATCATCCACTACACACAACACTGGCTTGGCTTACGTTATACGCAAAGCAACCTTCCTCAATAGAATGTGTTGTACGAAAAATCAAGTTTCAAAAAACAACGATATGTTATTAAAATATTATATAAATTATCCGTTATAAATATTATTAACAACATTTTGAATTTTATATAACATTAGAATTCATTTTTCATATTAAATGAGAAAAAAATCTGTTTTTCGGATAAAAGAATAATTTTTTTTTTCAATAATGTAGTTTTCCTCCTTTTGATGGCGCACCCATTTTAAAGATAATTTTTGACAATTTTATAAGTTCAATTTTAAAAAATAATGTTATTACTTTGAATCAAGATATAAAAATTTACATTGGATAAATTTTTGATACTTTTCTGATAACTTTCATATTTTGATAAATAGTAAAAATACACAAAATTTTAATTTAAAACAACTTCTTTCATAAAAATAATTTATATAGTTAAAAAATATAATTGAATGGTTTTAAAGTATAAATATAATATATTATTACCATTTAATATAGTGTATGTCATTAGCATTAATTTTACATTGAATTCATAGCTAAAAACATTTCAATCTTTGGCAATGTTTTACCTTTTAAAACCCATTTCCTTAACAACGGGATTAATTTTAAATTAATTACTGAAACATCTATGTTTTGAATTTTTAAAAATGGATTCCATATTTTGATTTATTGGGTCCAAATTATGTTAATAGGTTACTTTTATTTATTTTATCTTATGAATTGTTACTACAATAATTTTTATTTACTGTAGTTAAAGGTAAATCAGGTAATTAAGGGTAAAAATAAGATTATAAAATTACCATAACACCTGGAAAAATTATATTGGATGAATAAAAGTCAACCCATATCACCTAAGGGTCGTAATAGATTAATTTTATGGACTTTTGACCACGAAAAGAATTTAATTATTATTAAAACCAAAGAAAGTGACAACATGTCACTCTCTTAAATCTTATAAGTAAAATAATATTAATTTAGTGACAAAATTCATGAAACAACGAACATGAATAGTCTATAGAAATACAATTAACTTATATAAATCATTTTAATTTATTTATAATTTTTAGGGATTATATAATTATCATTAAAGTTGACACAATAGTGATTTTGAAATTATTTTGTTGATTGAAATATCAAATAAATGGTTTAAAAATATTAAAATAAATATTATATGAACTATTTAAGGTGCTCCATTAATTTATAGATATATATTACATGTTATAAATATATTAAAGATTTTGTTTCAAACATATCTTCTGTGTGGATTTTGTTTAAATTAAAATAAAAAAATAGTGTCAAAATTGACACTATTGTTATTTTATAAAAATATCGTATTATAAAATTGTTTAAAAATCACAAAAATATTTAAAAATTATAAATTAAAATTTATATGGTCTAAAATATCATAAATTATAAAATTATGGACAATTAACAACATATAAGTAGTTATTTATTATGATTTAAAATTTAGAATATTATTACCACAAATAAAATTAAATAGATTAAATAAGGATAAATCAAGTTGATAATGATTAAAATAAATTCCCAACACGTATAAATTTTTTTGGTTGATGAGATTACAACCATATCTCATCTAATATTTAAACTTTTGTAATTTTGGAAGTTTTTATGTGGTGTTAGAATTTATATTATATTAATATTTTTGATGTTTCCAAAGGTGCCCCTCTCCCCCCTTATAAATGGGCACCTCGTCCCTCTCATCCTTGAAAAATTATGAGCCTTAAATCTCAGAAAAACCCTGACCATTTACCTTCTAAACTTCCGTAGAAACATACTAGAGGTCCTGGTCTTCTTTAAAGACCAATTGTGGTGCCCTAATATGAGGTGTCAAATAGGCGTGTCGAAGAAGAGGTAATATCTGTTACCGATTATTTCAAATTTATTTCTTCTTCAAATTACTCTTCTTTAGTTGTTTAATTATTAAGTAATAACATAAGTTTCAATAATATACTGATATGTTATTATAAATATTAGACAACCCTATTTCACCTTCTATCCATCCTACGGAAAATGAAATCACCGCACGTGTGTATTTACGGAATACCGTCTCCACGCCGTGGTGTAATCTGTTATCCACCACCACCATACTTGGATGGGTATAATGGTGTAAATAATAACTATATATGATTATTTTAAAGTAATATTGATTATGAAATATTATACAAACACTTCAATACAATTCCACGATCATGGGAACGATATCATCGCTCGTGCGTACGTACGGCCTACCATCTCCACGATGTGATGCGACTCGTTCTACATGATCTTCATTGAATAATGATTATATAAATGAATTAAATGAATAAATATGATATATATTACACTAATAACATTATGGAAATGAGGTATCTATAACAAAAAAATAATAATAATAATTTATTTGGCAAAACATGCATAAGAACATTAAGCAATAAACAACTGAATAACAAGTAGCCATGAAATATTACTAATAAGAAGATAAAAAAATTACCATATATGATATCATAATTGTGAATATGATTCTGTAATAAGTCAATGACATTATTTAAATCATTATACAGTAGGGTCAGATAGGTACGAAGAAAATCAGACCTAAGGTAAGGGAAACTCTCGCAATCTCATTTTTATCCGAGATTGTTTATACATCAGAATTTACGAGGGAATATTTATCATCCACATAAATGTTTAATCAATATTGAATATTATTTATATCCTCATAAAATTTCGTAAATCCAATTTTACCCATTGGTGAGATTTTATTAAAAGATATGAAAGTTATCATTTATCATTTTTAGTACGAGGTACTTTTTGACTTTTCTGACCAAAGTACGAGAAGACTGTTTTTTAACTTATAAATCTTGAATGGATTTGTATGATTTCATAGAAAATTATTTCCATGAAGCTTCCATTACAAGTTTTCAAGTTTATTTTTAATTAACTTCTTTTAGTTTAAAATTTTATGACATGTTAATAAAGGAAAAACGTTTTTGAAGTAGAAATGATATTTTCCTCAAGAATGGAGTTCAAGTGTTTTATCAAAATTATTTTCCATCTAAGATAATATATGGTTCAGTTTCCATCCCTATTTTTACATTTATTTGATTATTTTATGATGGAATTAATTTTATGATGTCCTTTTATCTCATATGGATTTTGTTATAATGGCATGATGTTTAAGGATCCCGTTTTTATTACATGGGTTATGCTGTGATTTATTAATTTTTGGCAAACATAAGAATGGTTTCATTATGAGATGGGTGGGACATATATTTCCCTCCAATTCATTGGTTAAATATTTATATCTCATGAGATAGACATGGCTAGAACTTCAAGTTAATCTGGTTCAGTGATACAATACTGGAACGAGGAGTGAACTCAGTTCAGTAACAGACTTTGTCTGCTATGATGGTCTTGGAAATGAGCCCTGACTAATATGAAATGATTTTCTATGATTATGTGTGAATGCCACAAAGTTCCATGTTTTATGTTATGATTATTGGGATTACATTTCACTACTATGATTTATCCCATGTTATGATATTATGATCTATTTTTCATGTTATGATTTTAAAAATGTTATGTTCTTATGAATATGATATGATTGATATTTCATTTTTTTATCCTTACTAAGCATTTGAGCTCACCCGTTTGTATGATTTCTTTTCCCCAGGTCATGAAGAAGGGTATTAAGTAGTATATGCCAAAATGGACTCTAGATATGATGAAATAAATAGGAGACAATGTAGATGATTTTTGAACCAGTTGTTTATGTTTCCTAGTTTATAAAGACACTATACCTATATAGTCCTACCATAGTTTTGTTATATGTTGTAATAATTATGCTTCAATTCTGAAGTAAAAAAAATGTATGTAAAGTACGGGTTATTATAGTTGGTATCAGACGGAGGTTATAGTCATCCTTTGGAAACTAGGATGTCAAAGCCTTAGTAAGAACTATAAGGATATTTATAAACATAGAACACAATATTAGTGTTTTAGAAATGTCCACGAAAAACCTATGATAAGTCTTAATGTGTGAAATTTCATTCTTGATTATGTGGTTTTCCTGTTATGATTAGTGTTTCCCACACTATGCTTCTTGGTTTTAGTCAGTGGTTGGAACCCGAAGGAACCGTGTTAATACTGAATGTGAAGGGTAATGCAATGATTGTCCCCCTGAGAAAACAAAATTTATGTGAGATGGAATGAAAAATCTTGTAGCCATGATCACACAACTTTCTCAAGATATGAATCATACAGGACTTCCAAAAAAGAAAAGGAAAGAGAAACATTCTTGTTGAATCCTTCATGAGGTAGTGTTCACCTTCATTCAGTGGGTCTTCTGATCCATTAGTGGCTAAACAATGGATCAGTACCACTGAAAAGATATTTTCAGTTCTACAATGTTCTGAACGTGATAAAGTTATCTTAGTAGTATATCGTTTGGAAGGTGAAGCTGATCAATGGTGGAATTTTATTAAGAATATGAGGCAAAGGGATGAAATTGAGTCCATGGAATGGGACGAGTTCATGAACTTATATTTCAATAAGTACTTCCCTCATATTCTTCGAAAAAAGACGAAGAAAGAGTTTCTTGAACTGAAGAAAAAGGATGATGAATCTGTTGGTATCTACGAAGCATATTTTACAATACTTGAAAGGTACGCTTCAGGAATTATTATACAACCTGAGAGTAAAATAGATCAATTCTTTAGTGGCTTAAAACCAAGTCTTCAAAGGGCATTATCCATAAGGGACTTCAATAGCTATGGGGAAATTGTTCAATGTGCTATCAAGGTTGAGATGGAGATTGTGGTAACCCATGAATCATATGGGTTTGATAAAAAGAGGAAAATTGAATTCAAAGGAAAATCTAAAGACCACACTAAAAAGAAGATGAGTTTTCACTTATGCTAAAATTGTGGAAAGAAACATGGAGGGAATTGTCTTAAAGGGAAAAGTAATTTTTTTATGTGTGGAAATGAAGGTCACCGGGCAATTGAATGTCAAAATAATGGGAATAATATGTCTAATGATGCGAATAGATAAAGGGATACACAGAATGCGCCTCCTACACTTCAATGTTTCAAGTGAAAGGAAACTGGGCATTATGCCATCAATGCCCTAATCCAAGGGTCGTTGATGATGATCAACGTCAACAAACTCTTAAGGACAAATACAAAGGAAAGTCACATGCAATTTCTATCGGCAATGTGAAGTATGAAAACTAATTGGTGAAAGGTACACTTATCATACACTATAAAGTATCAAATGTTTATTTGATTCTGGATCCACCCATTTTTTTATTTCTGAAGAATTTTCTAAGGGTATCGCCATATTACCTCAGCAGTTTGATATTGGGTTAGTTGTGACAACCCCTAATGGAAAAATACACGCATCAAAAGTTTACAATTCTTCTCCGATTGAAGTTTGTGGGAAAGTGCTTCCTGAAAATATTGTGATACTTCCTATAGTGGAATTTTATGTGATTCTTGGCATGGATTGGCGTTCTTTATATGGAGATCATAACAATTTCCATAGAAGAGAAATCACATTTAATATTCCCGATCAATCTACTATAATCTATCGATGCGAGGATGAATATAACCTTCCAGTTGAAATTTCATCCATCTTATGGGTCTTGATTCTAAAAAATGAAGGTTATTTATCTCAAATGGGTGGAGAGAAACTCACGATTCAGAATATTCCCATTGTACTCGAGTTTGATGATTTCTTTCTTGAGTAAGTGCCAGGTCTTCCACCAAAATGTGAAGTTTAGTTTTCAATAGAACTCATACTAGGTGCTACGCCTATTTCAAAGACACCATATAGAATGGCCCCAATTTGAGTTGCTAGAATTAAAGAAGAAACTCCAATACAATCTTGATAAAGGATTCATACACCCTAGTGTGTCACCTTTGGGAGAACCTGTTCTCTTTGTTAAGAAAAATATGGATCCATGAGACTTTTCATGGATTATCGAGAATTTAACAAGATCACTATCAAGAACAAATATCCTCTCCCACACATTGTTTACTTATTTGACCAACTACGCGGAGCTCAATACTTTTCCAAGATTGATCTTTGTTTAGGGTATCATCAATTAAAGGTCAAAAAGGAGGATATACAAAATATGGCTTTCCGTACAATGTATGCACATTATGAATTTATAGTGATGCCATTTGGTCTTACAAATGCCCATGCTATCTTCATGGATCTAATGAATAGAGTCTTTAGAGACTATATTGATCAGTTTGTAGTAGTCTTTATAGATGATATTCTTATCTATTCAAGGAGAAAGGAAGAACATGGATATCACTTGAGAATTTTATTAAAGACCCTAAGAAAGGAGAAGATTTAATCCAAATTTACCAAGTGTGACTTTTGGCTTCAAAAAGTTTCATTTTTGGGTCACATAATCTAAAATGTGGGGATATATGTGGATCCAGCAAAAACAGATGTTAGTGAAAGATGGGTGAGACAAACAACATTAACTGAGATTTGATGTTTTCTTAGTCTGGCTGGATATTATAGACGATTTGTGAAAGATTTTTCAAGGTTATCTAATCCACTCACCAGGTTTCCTTGAAAAGGAGTTAAGTTCGTTTGGATGGAGGTGTGTGAAGAGAATTTCAAAGTGTTAAAACGAAGGTTATCCAGTGCACCTATGCTCACACTGCCGTGTAGTGGAGTAAGGTTTGTGATCTACAGTGATGAATCCATGAAGGGACTAGGGTGTATTCTCATTCAAAATGATATGGTGATAGATTATTACTCATGATAGTTGAAAATCCATGAGCAAAATTACCCAACTCATGATTTGGAGTTAGCTGCGGTAATCTTTGCATTAAAAATATGGAGGCATTATCATTATGGTGAAAGGTGTGATATTTATACTGATCATAATAGTTTAAAGTATATTTTCACACAAAAGTAATGAATATGTGCCAAAGAAGATGGTTGGAGTTGATTAAGGACTACAAATACTCAATTAATTATCACCATGGGAAGGCAAACAAGGTGGCAGATGTAGTATGTCGACATGACCATGCTATCTTATCCATGACTAGGATCACAAAAGATCCAATATTTATGGATTTACAAAGGATGGATCTTGGAATTATAATTGAAGGGGAAAAATCTTATCTTTCTAAAATGAATGTTCATCCATCTATACTTGTGAAGATTAAAGAGGCGCAAGAATAAGATGAAGAGTTAAAAAAGATGGTGGGAAATGTTCCTGAATTCAGCCTTGTTTGTGATGGGATAGTAAGGTTCATGAATCAGGTTTGTGTTCCTTCCATCCCAGAATTAAAGAAGGAGATGCTAGATGAGGATCACAGTTCTTCATTCTCTATTAATCCTAGAAGCACGAAGATTTATAGGGACCCGAAAGAGTACTTCTGGTGGGATGGCATGAAAAGAGATGTTGCTCAATATGTCTCTCGATGCTTGGTTTGTCAGTAAGGTAATGCTGAGAGATAGAAGTCTAAGGGGATGGTACAACCATTACCTATACCCGAATGGAAATAGGAAAATATCACTATAGAATTTGTCACCGGACTTCCTAAAACATCCAAAGGAAATAATTATATCTGGGTCATAGTTTATCGTCTTACGAAGTTGGCACACTTCATTGCTATTATAGAAGAATTCTCTCTGGATCAGCCTGCCAGGATATATGTAAATGAAGTGGTAAGATTATTTGGAGTACCAATTTTCATTATATCTGATCAGGATCTGAGGTTTAACTCGACGTTTTGGCGAAGTCTTCGGCATACTATAGATACAGAGATGAGTTTCAACATTGCTAATCATCCTCATACAGACTTTCAGCATGAGAGAACAATTAAAACTCTGTATGATATTTTAAGAGCTTGCTCTATGGATTTCAAAGGTGGTTGGGATCAACACCTACCTTTGGTGTAATTTTCTTTTAATAACAGCTTTCACTCCATTATTCATATGAATCCTTATGAAGCTCTCTATGGAAATAAATGAAGGAATCCAACTTGATGGGATGAAGTTGGGGAAAGAAAACTATTTGGAAATGATCTTGTTGATGAGATGGAAAAAAGTTTAGATCTATTAAACAACACATAAGTGCAACTCGGAGTCGACAAAAAAGTTATACTGACAATCGAAGAAAAGACCTGGAGTTTGAAATGGGTGACAAAGTGTTCTTATGAATATCTCCTTGGAAGAGAGTAATGAGACTTGGAAAGAACGGAAAGTTGAGCCCTCGGTATATCGGTCCTTTCGAAATACTGGATCATGTTGGGAAGGTAGCTTTCCAATTGGCGCTTCCACCGAATCTCTCTCAATTTCATGATGTGTTCCATATATCTCTCCTGATAAAGTACACACCCAATCCTTCACATGTACTAAGCTTAGAAGTTGTACTGCTGGAGCAAGATCTTTCTTATGAAAAACATCCGATAGATATTCTGGATTGTAGTGAAAAATTTTTACGGAACAAGACTACTCACTTGGTGAAAGTTTTATGGAGTAACTACCAATTAGAAGAAGCTACATGGGAGCTTGAGGATATGATGAGGGAGAGGTATCCTCATCCGTTGTTACGAAGTGATAAATTTTGAAGGTGAAATTCATTTTAAGGGGGGTAGAATGTAACAAACTGATAGTTTATGAGAATTATATTTTTTATTTCTTATTTTATACGCAACATCAACGGAATCTTTCACTACACACAACACCAGCTTGTCTTGCGTTATACGCAAGAGCAACCTTCCTCGATAGCGTGTGCAGTACCCAATATCGAGTTTCATTAAACAATAATATGTTATTAAAATATTATATAAAGTAGCCATTATAAATAGTATTAACAACATTTTAAATTTTATATAACATAATAATTCATTATACATATGATACGAGAAAAAATCAATTTTTTGGATAAAAGAATTTTTTTTTTTCAAAAATGCATTTTTACGCCTTTTGATGGCGCACCCATTTTAAAGGTAATATTTGACATGTTTATAAGTTTAATTTTACGAAATAAAATAAATCCTTTTAATCAAGATATAAAAATTTACATTGGATAAGTTTTTTGATACTTTTCTGATAACATTCATATTTTGATGAATAATAAAAATATGTAAATTTTTTATTGAAAAAAACTTTTTTCATCAAAATACTTTATATGGATAAAATATATTAGTGAATAGTTTTAAAGTATAAAAAATATATTTTTACCATTTAATATAATATATGTCATTAGCATTAATTTTACATTGAATTCATAGGTAAAAACTTTTCAATATTTGGCAATGTTTTAACTTTTAAATCCCGTTTTCTTTACAACGGGATAAATTTTAAATTAATTAATGAAACTTATTTGTTTTGAATTTTGAAAAAATGGATTCAATATTTGGATTAAGTGGGTCCAAATTATTTTAATAGGTTACTTTTTTTTATATTATGAATAGTAAATATGGTAATTTTTATTTACTGTAGTTAAAGGTAAATCGGGTAATTAAGGGTAAAAATAAGATTATAAAATTACACTAACACCTGCCAAAATTCTATTTGATGACTAAAGGTCGACCCATATTACCTAAGGGTAGAAATAGAATAATTGTTTAGACTTTTGACCATGATAATAATTTAATTATTATTTAAACCGAAGAAAGTGAAAACATGTCACTCTTATATACCTTATAAGTATAAAAGTTTTAATTTAGTGATAAACATAATGAATCTTAGAACATTAATTGTCTATATAAATATAAAAAATTATCTACATCATGTGAATTTATTTAGAATTTTTAGGGATTAAATAATTATCATTAATGTTGACACAACAGTGACGTTGAAATTACGTTATTGATTGAAATATCACATAAATTGTTTTAAAAATATTAAAATAAATATTATATGAACTATTTAATGTGATCCAATAATTTTATATAAACATATGACATATTATGAATCTATTAATTCTTTTTGTTAGAACATATATTGTGTTTGGGTTTTATTTAAATTAAAATAAATGAATAGTTTCAAAATTGACACTATTGTTATTTTATAAAAATAACATATTATAAAATTGATTAAAAATCACAAAAATATAGAAAAAGTATAAATTAAAATTTATATGATCTAAAATCTGATAGATAATACAATTATGGACAATTAAAAACATATATGTAATTATTTATAATGATTTAATACTTAGAATATTGTTACCACAAATAAAATTAAATAGATTAAATAAAGCTAAATCAAGTTTATAGTGTCTAAAATAAATTCCCAACAAGTATAAATTTTATTTGTTGAGAATATTACAACCCTATATCATATAATATTCTAATTTGAGTAATTTAGGATGTTTTTATGTAGGTTATAAATTTATATTAAATTAATATTTTTGAGGTTTCCAAATGTGCCCCTCTCCTCCCTTACAAAAGGGCACCTCCTGCCTCTCATCCTCACACTATTTTGAGCCTTAAATCTCAGCCAACCAATACCCACTTTCCTTATCAACTTCCATTGAAACATACTAGAGGTCCTGGTCTTCTTCAATGATCAAATTTAATTCCCTAAGAGGAGGTTTCAAAGAGGCGTGTCAAAGAGGATGTAATATCTATTACCGGTTCTTTAAAATTTATTTCTTCTTCTACTTACTCTTAATTTGTTGTTTCATTATGAAGTAATAAAATCAGTATCACTAATATACAGATATGTTATTATAAATATCAAACAACCCTATTTCACCTTCTATCCATCCTATGGAATACGAAATCACCGCGCGTGCGTATGTACAGAATACCGTCTCCACGCCGTGGTTTAATCTATTTTCCACCACCACCTTACATGGATGAGTATAATGGTGTAAAGAATAACTATATATGGTTATTTTAATGTTATATTTATTCTGAAATAGTATACATACACTTCAATACAATTCCAGTATTATGGGAATGGTATCATTGGTCGTGTGTACGTACGGCCTACCATCTCCATAATGTGATGTGACTCGTTCTTATAGATATTAATTGAATAATGATTATATAAATGAATTGAATGAATAAAGATGATATATATTACACTAATACCATTATGTAAATTAGTTATCTATAACCTAAAAATAAGAATAAGAATTTATTCGATAAAACATGCATAAGAACATAAAGCAATGAACACCCGAATAACAAGAAGAAATGAAATATTACTAATAAGAAGATAAGAATATAACCATATATGATATAGTAAAAATTAATATTATTCTTTAATAATTCAATGAAATTATTTAAATTATTATACATGAGGTTCAGATATGTATGAAGAAAATCAGACCTAAGGTAAGGGAAAATCTCGCAATCTCATTTTTATCCGAGATTGTTTATGCTTTAGAATTTACTGGGTAATATTTATCATCCACGTCCATGTTTCCTAAATATGTTATTTTATTTCTATCCTCCTAAAATTTTTTAAATAAAATTTTACCCATTGGTTATTTTTTATTAAAATATATGAAAGGAATATTTTTTCATTTTTAGTACGAGGTACTTTTTTACTTTTTCAGCTAAAGTATGAGAAGAATGTTTTTTAACTTATATGGAATGAATGGATTTTTATAATTTCAGAGAACATTATTTCCATGGAGCTTACTTTAAAAGTTGTCATGTTTATTTTTAATTAACTTCTTTTAGTTTTAGATTTTATGACATGTTGAGAAAGGAAATTTTTTTTGAAGTAGAAAGGATATTTTCCTCAAGAATGGAGTTCAAGTGTTTTATCAAAATTATTTTCCATCTAAGATAATATAGGGTTCTGTTTCTATCCCTATTTTTACATTTATTTGATTATGTTATGATGAAATTAATTTTATGATGTCCTTTTATCTTATATGGATTATGTTATGATGGTATGATGTTTAAGAATCCCATTTTTATTACATGGGTTATGCTATGATTTTTGATTTTATAGAACACATAATAATGGTTTCATTATGAGATGGGTGGGACCTATATCTCCCTACAATTAATTGTGTAAAGAATTATATCTAATGAGATAGAAATGGATTGAACGGAAAGTTAATCCGGTTCAGTGATACAGGTCTGGACTGAGGAGTGAACTCGGTTTAGTAATGGACTTTGTCCACTATGATGGTCTTGGCAATGAGCCTTCACTAATATGAAATGGTTTTCTATCATTATGTGTGTATGCCACAGCGTTTCATGTTTTATGTTATGATTATTGGGATTACATTTCAATACTATGATTTATCCCATGTTATGATATTATGATCTCTTTTGAAGGTTAATATTTTCAAAATATTATGTTCTTATGAATATGATATGATTGATATTTCTTTTATTTACCCCTACTGAGCATTTGAGCTCACCCTTTTGTACGTTTTCTTTTCCCCAGGTCAGGAAGAAGTGTATTAAGTAGGATATTCCAAAAGGGACTCAATATATGATGAAATAAACAGAAGACAATGTAGATGATTTATGAACCAGTTGTTTATGTTTCTCAGTATCTAAAAACACTATACCTATACGGTCCTACCATGGTTTTGTTATATGTTGTAATAAGTATGCTTCAATTATGATGTAATAACATTGTATATAAAGTATGGGTCATTATATTTCCAAGAGCATGAAATCCATATTATCGATCCTAGGGTGGTATACATTGGGGTGGTGGTGCTAGAAGTAAACCAGAGTGGGTTCCACCTCCTACTGCTCCCCATGATCCTCCAACATTCTTGTGGCCATGCAAATATCCTTACTCATGTTGCTTCCTGTACCTCTAAGATCCATCGACAATCTCTCTATATGAAACATTATGTGTTGTACAATACGACGTGGAATTACCATAACCATAAAAATTATAGAAATGTCTCGTTATAGATAACTTATCTATCAATGAGATATTCAACGAAACTTCACATTTTTGACTTTCATGGAATACCTGCTATAGGTTAGATAAGATAACCCTATATCCCAGTCAATCCCTACCTAATAAGATTTTCATATATGCTTCGATGATGAACATAATAATCTTTCATATGAGGATCCAATCATGACACAAACTGACATTCTTCATCCACCTAAACCACTAATGGAAGGATTGTGGAATGATCAAAATGAGAAAGCTCCACCTATTCTCAATCTTAAAGGAATAACACCACATGAATAAACATAGGTTGTGAGGTATAATATATCGTCTAAAAAAACTCTTGACATTACAAGAGTGACATCTCTCTCTTTATTTATTGAAACATCTTATAAGAGATAAGATGTACCATGATCACCGAGTTTATCATATGAGCTCACTCAAAATAGACATGGAAACCAAAAACCATTCATATTTTAATCATGAAAACTTTTTTTCCAAAAAACCATTCTCTATGAGTACATGGTGAACAAAAAGGATATTAGAGTCTTGGGGAGTGGATACATTGGTCTTTGCACTCACATTAGGGCCCCTAGCCTGAAATAAGAACTAGAATAATTTTAACATTGTTTCCCAAGTTCACAAAGAAAACCTCACTGCTAAAAAACTACAATCTCTTGTACGAGACCCATGAAGTTAAATTATACAGATGTTTAGGAATATCTATGATATCATTATATCTCATCCCATCCCACTAAGGCTTGCCTGACTAGTATATGGCATAGTTTATACTACCACAATCTCGATTCTAATTGGTCATAAGAAAGAAACTAGTGCCCATAAGGAATATCAAACACATGTGAGGAATTACATAAAATAAATGTTTGCAAACACCTATCTCCAAGACCATAAAATGATGAATGTAAAACAAGTGAAAATAATGCATTCATACATCTATTATATGAAACAAATATTATGAAATAATGTACTAGGATGCATTTAATGTATCCAAATATATGCCACATAAAACATGAAAATATATTTTGACATAATCTAAAGGAGGGTCCTAAAGTGAAATGAAACAGAAGAATACAAATGGTATTTCCAGTTCAAAATAAGATCCACTACTATGTGTCCTATAATTACTCTATAAATATTTTTGTTGTCTACATAATACATGTAATGTGTGGGAAGATCCCATGTTTGGGTGAGCATAAAAAAACCCAGCTGGACACCCTTAAAAAACCAAACATAAAGCATTAGGAGAATTTTAATCATCACAAAATGGTATGTCAAAAAATAAATGAGACATTACAATAAATAACCCACCATTATTAGTGTTATATTAGAAAAACTAATAATGACTCCCCCTTTATCATTGAATTTTTAAAAGCCCGGAAAAAGGGTTTATATTTCAAGAAATATATATTTCATTAACTCAAACTCTTAAAATAATATATGTCCATTTATAGGGATTTTGGTTCTTTATGACCTCTATAGTTGTGATAGAGGGTTCTCCTGGGTCACTGAGGTGTAGATCGCTTTGTAATATTCGATTTGATATGTGGTAGAGGGAAAACCGACACCCGATTCAGAAGTTATGGATGTTTGAATGGGCATCAAATGTGAAAAAACCATAAAATGCCTAAAAACCCCAAAAACAGTAATGTCCTTGAATGGATCATAAAATTCGATCTAGGAGTTAGTTACAGGTCCACAACCAGTAAAATTTATGCTTATGAATGAATCAAATACCACATGATATTTAAACCATGTTATAAAAAAAGAAATAAAATATATTATACTTTCAACAATGTCTGAAATCGAACTCAAACATCAAACACATCAATATATTTAACAAATTTCAATAGGGAAATACCTGTTGGTAAAAGAAACTTTTATTTTAGTAAAATTTGTTACCAATATATATATATATATATCCCTAAAATATTGGTACTAAATCGTTCGATAAATATTATTTTAGCAGATAAAATAGTACAGTTATAATCATAATAATAACAACACATAATATATATGTTTGTCAAGGTGTTTAGAAACATGTTCAAGTGGAATCTTTTATTGTTGGTAATAATATTACCAACATATATTATCCTTTTATAAATTATATTAAATCAAATGTTATAAATTTTAATAAATATTAAATTTTCATATTGTATTTATTAATATATCATGAATAATAATTTTTTTTTAATTATCAAATCGAATAAACATTTAACACATGCTAAAACATAGAAAAGATTAATTATGTTAATAATGGAATTTAAAACAAAATGAATCAATCATAGTTGATGTTGATTAATACATAAAAAGGTCACAAAATACATCAAAACATAGGATCCATTTCACGCTGCCACACCCACACCCAATGAAAGAAAAAATGTCTTCTTTTTCCTGAAATCCTATTGGGTTCATCTATGGTGCCACCAAACACCACTTGAGAAAAGGGTATGTCCTACCTCAACACATCTAGCTCCCACCATGGTATAAGAGTAGTTACTCTCGCCAAAGATCTTCCATCACATGTAGAGGCTCGATTTCTGCCTCATAAGACTTTGGAATTTTTATACATATATTTCCTTATTTGGGCTCTAAGATGACATTCAATTATAAGTCCATGTGTGCCCAGAATAAAACATAAAAAATATGAAGTTTTTTTAATATTAATATAATTGAAATGGGATATCTCTTAAATTGTTAATCAGATCAGAAATCTAAGTCCACTGTTGGGTCTGGAATGTGGTGTTTACCCTATGTGTGAAATAAAATATGTTGGCATGGGTTGTTCGGAATTCTCACTCATAAGTGGTACATTAAATGTTTGAATTAATTTATTAATCAATTAATTTAATAACTCAAACCCAAATAACTCTCCAATGGTAATATGTATCAGAAATATGAGGCCATGTTTGATTCTAAAGCATGTCGTTTACCGTATGAGGAGTATAATTTTTTTCCAGTGCATGTCTTTTCTAGAAAAATTAATGGAGGGAAAAAGTGTAAATAAAATAAATAAATAATTTTTTTTACTGAAAACACTAATTTTATTAACATTCATGAATGGATCATATTGGAAATTCATGACATCCTTTGAGTTAGTAACATGATGTTTACCCTAGGGGTGACCTCAGTTGTGAGAGTGTGGGAGGGTCGGATTTTGTGACTGCTGGAAGATTCCTATAAATAGAAAATAATGGAAAAGATCTAGAGATAATTAATTTTCCCTCTCAAATGGAGAAGCTCTGGCCAACATAAATTTGACAGCTGATAGTCATCAGATCGCAATGAAACTTCAGAAATTGATAAATCATAGCCCATAAAACCCAACGACGAAACCAGATTCGAGGTTTGATTTTTATTTCAGATTCTGTAGTTCCACTGTTGAATATTTTTTCATCAATTTTTACTTCTATTCATTTTGGCTACATTGTAATCCTTTAATGATGTCCCAAAATCAATATCCACCATATGTTTCAAATTCTAATTTACTGTTCTTCGCGTTCTTTAAATTCTTGATCGTGAAATTTTTTGTCTGCTAAAACTGACCTATAATCATAGAGTTAGTCCCATATCCATGAATCACCCATCCTAAGGAGTCTCAATCTATAATTGGGTTTGAGTTTCAGGTACCTGAGGAAGTCCAGTGCTGAGAGGGAGGAGTGATTACTTTTCTCCATGTCAAAACGTTGACGAATCATCGAGCAGATGCTGGTGTTGTGAATGTCTCATCCGAGGGAGTCTAGATGTAAACTCAGATCAAAATTTGGAACTCCAGAGTGACCGTAGTGGTCCACAGAAGTTTTCCATTGGCGGGTTGAGGCACTGCTTGGTGGAGCACAATGACGGATCCATGGAAACTCGGCGAACTCGAGGCAGCAGCTGGTGGTTCGAACCGGACTAACTGGTTCAGGCTAGCCCAAGCTATTTTAGATAGAGGATTTTCATAAAATCCATTATTCTTTCAATATGGGTGCCCATGTTTCATGTTGTCTACGACCAAAAGATCCTTGTTCTGCAGAAAACCATGTGAGGACATTTAGAGGTCTTTTTCTCTCATCCTTGAGTATTGGTGATATGAAATGTCCGTTTAAGGTAATAACAATATAATAACTTTTATCTTATGATTCTCATATCTGACGCAAAATCTGTGTCCAATGTTCAATTGTCATGCCATTAGAGGTGATGTGACCCTAATATTGAGGAATAATTTCTGAGGATTATTTTAGGCTCTTAAACTGAAATAGTGGTGTGGGAGCCATGGGGTCCGGTTTGAGTGTTTGCGGCTGAAGGTGTCTTTTTCAACGGGTGACTATTTTGGATGAATGAGTAGTTGGTCTTGTGTGTTTTTCAATGAGGACCCCAGTAGTGCGATCCACTAGACTTAATTCAGTGTTGAGTCCTTCACCCCAAGAAACACCTTTCAAGCGAAATGAAGTGTTTTACAACTTCTACATCATAATTCCATTTGGGAAAGGGAATAATCCACCTTGCATGTTTTTTATCAAGGATCGCAATGGTACGATTTGTTTGTATATGTGAAGCCTTTTATGATTTGTGGCAATCAAGCAATGATCGTGCAATAGTGGTGAAAGACACCCTTTTTACCTATTGTCAGCTTTAGATAGATGAATACCCGATCCTATGATATTTTTTGATGGGATCATAATGGTTCAATTTAGTTGATGTGTTTCATGATCGTGGATTTCTCCCTATGGGGCCCTATTTGTGCTCATCATGGGGGAATGTAGCTTCTTCACCGAGATTCCGTTTTGGGTGAATGAAAACGTGATCCATGGCATTTTTCACAAGGATAATAACAGTACAATATGTTTCATTATATGTGGTCGTTTTAAAGAGGCATATAAGTTTAATAACATTTTCACCCTTCGAATCAGTGACAGGAAACATGTTCTCGTTAGCCTTTCGGATAGACGTTCCATGTACACTAGGAGTACATTGGAAGGCCTTGTGGGTACTAGTTCATAGTTTTATTATTGAGTACATCTAGGTGGAAGGTGAGACGATGAGGTGGGATCACATGTTGTGTGGCACCCATAAATGTCATGTAACACTTTACGAATCTTTTACCCCTCATATCGCCTTATTTTGAACACAGATTTTGGCCCATGAGTAGCCTATCATGATTTTTTTCTATGTAGAAGATGATGGTGCCCTTCGTAGTGAAATTTCAGATATGATGTGAGTGGTTTTGAGGTGATGCTCAAAGTGTCGAGTGTGATGCCTACCAAAGGAGGAAATCTACGTTGGAAAAGATGTTTTCTGAGCTTACCCTCTAGCGCGACTAGGCAGTGAGAATCATCATTCTCTCTTTCAGGAATACCCTCCCATGAGGCTGCGTAGTGAGGTTTGTCATTCCCTATTCTGGGAATACACTCCCGTGAGTTTGGGAACTGATTTTATCTATTATCTCTTCAAGGATTACCCTCTAGAATTGTTGGGAAGTGAGGTCCGCTGGTTACTCTTTTAGGACTTACCCTCCAACGGGGCCGGGCAATGGGGTTCATCATATACTCATTCGATCATACCTCCAGCTAGGCTGAGTAGTAGGTACACCGATGAATCTTCTGAGAATACCCTCCAGTCGGGTAGGGAAGTGGGTTCATGACTCTATGACATGATCTCTAGAATGTGCGGAATAGAGAAGAGTCATGCATGAAAAGACTTTGGACTCTCAAGAAAAAGGGGTGCTTTTCCAATGAATATGTGTCCTTGTGACGTGACCCAAAATCATGCGGGCAATACAAACCCACCTAAAGAGGATTATATCAAGGTGAAGTGATTGATTCCATTTAACTAGAATATTAGAGTATATGTTTGGGATGATAGGGATCAATGGTTTTTACTTTTGGTATTGTTTTCTACTCTTTTCCTTAGATGAGATAGTGATATGGAGATCCCCGTACTCTCTCATTTGGGATTATTTGGTTGAGCGCATATATATATATATATATCATATTTTATGTAACCAGTCCTTGGGTTTAGGTTAATCTTATTATTGGAGAGGTTATGATGTGTGGCTTTTTCACTATGATTTCTATATCTAGCTTTTAGTGCTTGAATGATTCTAGTATCCTACTATATGCAGTGATGACTCAACAATAAGTTCATCTTCTCACCATTTCTATGTCCTCATTTTTGACTGAGCTAACATCAATTCTTTTTTGGGTTCAGATGTACTCTTTTTTGGTACATTTTTCAATCTACTGGTTCCATATTCATAACATCACTTGAAGATTCCATGAGCCTACGAGGCATCCCACTGTGTATCTTAATACCTACCCCTGCTTAGTATTTTACCACACTCAGTGTTCCCATGCAGTATATTAATAGGTGTATCAATATGTCAGAGGAGCATAGGGATACAAGGTTCTTAGACCACATGTTCTCGTCGTTGCTTGGGATCCCAGATAACGACTCCCACAATTGTTTTTATTTTCTGCCTATTATTGGGTTGTGGAACATTTCTAGTTGAGGGTGTATTTTTTCCTTTTTTCACTCTGTTTAACTATCTGTAATTTTATGGTTTAGAGGTCAATGATTATTTTTGGTATATATATATAACATGTTTGTATCATTATTTTTTTCCCTCTTCACATTCTCCTTTAGTTGGCTGCGTGTGTGTGTACAGGTAGGTAGGAAAAACCATCCCCACAATTTTTTCCTTCTACATTGGTCTCCATCCCCTGGATAATGGACATGGTCATGGGGTAGTTGTTGCTCAAGCCCCGGTACAAATCGGGCCATGACAAAGCAGTATTAGCGGTAGGTTCATTCCTAGGGATATTGTTCAGACGATCCGCTAAAAATAATTGGTTTAGTTTTAGGGAAACATTTTCATTGTGTCTTGAGAGTGTCTCTCTGGCCAAGGAGTCTTGTGATGGTGCGACGAACTAGTTATGCATTCACTAGGACCTTGATTACACACTTGTCAACTCAGAGTGCAGAGACACAAACTATAGGGAACATTGGTACATGCATTATATAGGATTGAGTCTATGACTATCCATCCTGAGTCTTCTCCCCACCATTTTTATATAAATATATGCTCATATGTCCATAGTACTCATTGATCATATTCATTAAACATCCACGATGAAATCTATCTAGGATTTGAGCTATGGTTTGAGATTAAGATTCCATGAGAGATGAGGCCTCGATTCATGATCCATCATGTGATCCCTTTCCTCCAGGTGGACATGTAGTAGCACCCCCACTTATAGAGTTGTAGTTAGTCCTGTCACGACCCGCCCTCGGGGCCCGTGCCGTGACTACCCCAAGCCCGCCTTCCATAGGCCAGGGGCTGGCGACTAGCACCAAGGCGTAAAATCCCAGTAAAAAGGGAAGGCATTGCCTTAATAAAGTAACAACCACCACAGAGTCAGCAAGAAGAAAGTAACTACAAGTGCAGAAAAGTAAAGGGGGCCGGAATACAAGCCCAACTGAAAGTAAAGTACAACTCGAAAGGGAAAACAGCAACTGAAAGTACAAGCGGCTCCTGGGACGTCCTCCTCGATTCCTACCTGAAGGGTAGGTACAGATGGCACAGCTCCTGGATCGTCCACCACGGATCCTACCTGAAGGGTAGGTACAGATAGCTCACAACTCCTCGGGTCCAACTGTCCGCTCCGAGCACGTCGCGCTCAGTGATCCTCCTCCGGGTACCGACCTACTCCGAATGCCTCATCCACAGTCAGCGCTGTCCGTCGTCTGCAACCAACACAACGATGTGCGGGCAAAGCCCGTGAAGGGGTGAGTATAAGCTACTCAGTAGGGACCCCGAGACCCCTGAAGGTCTCTCAAATCCACAAAGGATAAACCACGAAGAAAAGTAACAATCACGAAGTAACATCCAGTATTGATTAGGTATATGCCCATACATATACCTATGTCACCAATTTCCGTTCGGCTCCAACACGAGCCCAAGAACAATCCAATCCACAAAGAAGAGTAAACAGTAAAATCCACATAGGATAACAGTACAAGTCCACACGGTTTATAACAAGTTTATGAAATCAACGGATAACTATTACCCAGGTATATGCCCATACATATACCTAAGTTATCAAGCGACCCATCTCAATCATGAGGAAACACAAAGATCAAAGACTCAGCTCAAACCAGGATTTTTATTATCGAAACCGTAGCTGCTGAAGAGCCCGAACTCTGAAGTGTACAGTGGTCCTGTCACGACTCCGAGGTACTGCTCACTAACCTAAGACTGCTGAAGTACTCCTCCTGTCGAGTACCGCGGGTCTGCTGCCAACTACCGGGCGCTCCGTCCGCTGAGGGTCTGCTGCCAAATACCGGGCGCTCACCCAGATAGCCTACTGAGGTACTCCTCCTGTCGAGTACCGCGGGTTTTCTGCCAACTACCAGGCGCTCCGTCCGCCGTGGGTCTGCCGCCAAATACCGGGCGCTCCGTCCACTGGGCTAGTCGACTCACTCCAAGTCGAATCGGTCAAGCAGTCGTCAGGTCTCAGTCGGCTACACGGTCTCCGAACTCCGCACGCACGTCTCCACCGTCGCGGGTCTGTCGCTACAACCAAGCGCACACACTCCGTAGAGTATCGCGGGTCCGCCGCTACAACCAAGCGCACACACTCCGTAGAGTATCGCGGGTCCGCCGCTACAACCAAGCGCTCCACCGCCAAGGGTCTGCTGCTGCATCCAAGCGCACCACCACTGTCAAGTACCACGGGTCCGCCGCTACACCCAAGCGCTCCACCACCCAAGATCAACAGAAGATTCAGCTCACACAGGTTCGGTAGCACTGTTCCACGTAGGATCGCTGAGTGCTGTAGTCGTCGTCGTTGAATCCACATAGGATCTCTGTACTGTCGTCGTCGCAGTCACAGAAGCAGTAGTAGTAGTCGTCACAGTAACAGTCGCAGCCAGCACTAGGGTTCCCGCACACAGTAAGCTCGTTCGGAGGATCCGCTCCACGAGCTGAGAGGCTGATACATCAACTGTCACAAAGACCAGAGTTGATGTATCCAAAAGTTCCGTATCGCCAACAGGAACTCAACGCAACAGACGGTGCGTCGATCAGACGTCCGGTCTGAGAGTAATTGGCATTTTCGCATCCGGGGCCCGGTTGGTTTTTAAGGCTAAACCAACCCGACCGTACTCCACCTGCGTCCAAACCTCGGGCGGAGTATGCCAAAAGATCCGTCTCACTTAGAGGATTCCATCAAAGTCGACGGCACGTCAATCGGACGTCCGGAACTCAAGATATGAGCGTTTCCGCTCCGAGGGCCCGGTTGGTTTCGTGAACGAACCAACCCGGCCATACTCCACCTGTGTCCAAACTTCGGGCGGAGTATGCCAAAAGATCCGTCTCACTAAGAGGAACACAACGCAACTGACGGCGCGTCAATCAGACGTTCGTAGCTCAAGATATGAGCGTTTCCGCTCCGAAGGCCCGGTTGATTTCGTGAACGAACCAACCCGGACGAACTCAAAGTAACCCGAAACCTTGAGTGCGATATACCGAAACGACCGTCTTGATCCAAGGATCACGTTCCAACTGACGGTTCGTCGATCGGAGGTCCGAGGCTCAAGTTATGGGCCAAAAACCAATTCTGGTTCGAAACGGGGGGGTCAGGGTCCGGGCCGACCCGGCCCGACCCCCCCCCCCCCTGGGGCGGCGCGGCGGCGCGCGGAGGCGGCGCGGGGAGCCGCGGCGGCTTGTCGCCGCGGGTTGGCTGCACGCGGGGGCTAAGCCCCCCGCTTCCTTGATTGGCGGCGCGGCCTAAGTGCCGCGCCATTTGCAAATAAAACGGCCCCCGCACGTGGGGGCCGGCTGGAGACAAAACCGGGGGGGCCGGCTGCCCCCCTCTTTTCAAAGAACCACCACCCTCTTAAAGAGGGGGGTTTTTATGGGTTGGCCGGGGGATTAATTCCCCCGGTTTTAAAGACATCAGGCCGGCCAGCTGGCCGGCCGGTTTTGTCAAACGGGACCGGAAATTCCGATCCCCCCTTCGGCTTCCGACGCCGGCGGCCCGGCCACCAGTCTTCTCTTCCGCCGCGGCCCGGAACCGGCCGCGGTCTCCTCGTTCCGCCGAGGCCCGGAACCGGCCGCGGTGTTCGTCGTCCGGCGCGGTGCGACGGCACCGCGCCCCTTTCGCCGTACCTTGATTCCTTTCAACGCGGCGCGACGGCGTCGCGTTCTTGAAGATTCTACCTCGGCGTAGCGCGACGGCGCCGCGTAAAATAAATGCACGATCATCCGCGTGGTGCGACGGCACCACGCCACATGCTTCCACCCGCAAGATTAAACAAGAACGATGGGGGGGGGGGGGGTTCGGCCATGTTCGTGCGGTCCGGCCCCCCTCACGTTAAAATAATAACGCAACTTAAAATAAAACAAGCCACACGTTAGACTTGCTATTCATGATCAAGAATAAAATAAGGAAACCAAAAAGAAAACAACAACCCCTACCTCGAAGGAAGTTCGCGGAGCTCGTCAACGATCCGCGAAGGACGAGCGTCGCGGAGATCGGACATCACAGAGGTCGGTTGTCACGGAAGAAGACGTCGTCGGCATCGCGGTAGACGGACGCGGGTTCGCCGCGAGAGGCACGTCGCGGAAAGTGTGTTGCGGCATCGGATGTAGGTTCGCCGCGGAAAGCACGTCACGGAGAGGATGCGTTGCGGCGTCGTGGAGGAAAACCAACGCGTTGCAGTCCGACGTCGTGGAAGAAGGACGCCGCGTTCTTCGTGAAGTTGAGTGTTCTTCGTGATGTTGAGCGTTCTTCGTGATCTTCGTCAGAGATGAAGAAGAAGAAGAAAATGCTCTCCACCTCTCAAGGAACAAAGGGACTAACCCAAAAATAATAAATTAAGCTCATACTTAATTTATTAACACAACACCAACCTTTGAAATTCAAGAGTTTGAATTTCAAAACTTTAATTAAACTCACTTATTAATGACATAAGTTATAACCTAAGTTTACATCATTAATTGTGAGTTGGGGAGGGTTAGAGAATATGAAGGGGTGGGGTTCGTGTGGGCCCCACCACCCACTTAACCTCCCAAGGGAAGTTGGGTTGTCACCCAACTTCCACCCAAAGGATAAAAACACTTAAGGAAGATAAAAATAAAAATTGAAGTTAAATTTTTATTTTAACATTCACAATTTTATTTTTTACAACTCCCCTCGTGTAAACGCAACTTCGGGAAAGGTCTCCTTAAGCGAATATCGGCGCTGCGAGTTCATCGGTGCCCTCGGATTTCAATTCCGAGCACCGGATCAAAAGTTAGGAATTCCCGCTCGTTCGTTCACTGAACGTACCCGAGCCAAACTTCGGAAATTAATTCCGGGCACTCCGGGCCTCGGAATCAGGTGCCGTCAGAAACCGCGCTCATGTAAAATTCTAAAGAAAATTAAGAAAAAAATTTCCCTTGAATTTTACGGGTTTTTACAAGTCCAAATAGACTAGTTTAAGGGAATGCATAGGTTGACCATGATTCATGAGTTACAGTATTACAGACCGCTAATGTTCTGTGGTTAGCCACACCCTCAAGCATTAAAGGGTTGGATAGAGTCAGTGGTTCTCCGCATTAGGCTTGCTTACACATTGGAATATTAGTTGATTGTATTGAATGCCAATGTTTTTCAATGGAGAAGATTGGAATTGGAAGATTTGGGATACTCAAGTGCACGATGAGTCATCACTCTTGTTGGATGACTTCATTAATATGGCTTGTGAGGAGTACTAACCATCTTGATTATGCTTCTTATGTTTTCAAGAGGTACTATAGAATTAGTGGGGAGGGGTGAAAGTGGGAGAGTAAGAGAATGGGATGATAGGACTTACTTGGTACTCATTGGACATGGTCCCTTATAACAACTTTTAGAAATAGAAGATTGAGCAGGGTAATTGTTGAGGATATTTTCTCCGGCGTAGTGCCCTTGTGCATCCCCAACATTCTTGGGGTGTTAGAGTAGGCACTGGTGACAAAGTGGTTTCATTCAGAGGGGTTCTAGTTGGTTGGTTTTGGAATTGTGTGAAACCGAGTTGGGATGCTTGTCATAGCTAGCAGCCATCGGTTGGTTATACCTTGATGCATGAGGCCTCCTCCTGATAAGACTGAGGCACTTGGTTAAGGATTGCGTAGAGCACTAGGACTGCCAAGGGAGGGATTATGTTATACTTGTGACGTGTGAGGCCACATTGAATGATACCACCCACCCAGATGTGTTGAGCATCCCAAGTAGTTGGTAGATGTACCACCACAACATAGGTAGTGTTGTGATCAGGGATCTCACAAGAGTGTAAAGCGTGGTCCCTAGGGAGGTAGTAATGGTAAAGGAGCTGGAATACATGTGGTTGGCGAATTACATTGTGAGGTCCTTTGACTACTAGGAGACCCGCATCCGGCTTAGGGTGTTGATGGCCAGGGCCATAGTTAGCTGCTTGCTATCGATTTCTACAATCCTATAGGGTATGGTATGATAATAGGTATGATTTTTGTATTTTCTACCTCTTTCAGTAGATCTTTTTAGACATTATACAACGTACAATTTTCTCCCAACTCCTTACTCAGTGAATTATCTAGGATGACATGGGGAATCTGTAAATCCTTTTGTCAGTGTTGTTTAATGTAGCTTTGAATGAGTGAGACAGAGGGGTTCTACTCTCACTGAGATGCATTTTTTTGACATGAGAAATCCCATGAGGGAGAGATAGTGCCTCCAAAATTGGATAGTATCAAGGAGTGGTGGATGAATCCCTCTAATTGGTCTGTTCTAGGCTAGGTTGAGCAGTGGAGTGTTAGAGCTTGTCTCAGATTTTCTAGTGGATTCTTTCTACTGTACCTCCCTTTGCTTGATGTTCCACTAGTGGGTTTGGAAGAGTGATGGTCTTTGGCATTACTCTAATTCTATGATAGGAAATGACTTGCGGGGTATGCCATGTGATTTCTATGTTTAGCATCTAGCTATTTGATGATCTTACTCACCTACATTGTTTATGGGTACCTTGCATTCTCAATTTCATTCTTGATGATGCAGTTAACAAATATAGGTTGAGGTGATGGGAAAATAATATATATATAACAACATGACTGACAATGTGGTGATGGTAGTGGCAGTATTCACCCTAAGTATGTAGAGACACTATCTTCTTGGAGAACACTCTGTGATTTTCTTAGACCACCAGTGTCTCAAGTGAGTCTTCACTAAGAGATAGATGATCCTAAGATGATGGTGGTGGTTTAAATTCCAACATGAATATGACTTCAAGGTAGTCTATAATCCAGAAAAAGGTTACTGTTTTAGAATATTCCATTAAAAGGAAGTCTCAGGCTCCCCTAGTGCGGGATGTTTAGTAGCAGTTTAGTTCCCGGAAGGTGAACCTGGTGGATTAGCAGAGTAAAAAATTTCATTAGTCGATGGTGTTGACAGCTTCACTTTCCGAGCATGTTAGAGAGCCTCAGATGTGATGCATCAACTATGAAATCTTGCATGACCAGATATCCAAGGTTGTTTCACCCGATGGATATTCTGAAGTACGGAATCACTAGACCACGTTCCATTGGACAAACTATGAATCTAGTCATGATGTGGAATGTAATGGTTTGGCTGGGGAAGTAAACTATCCCCCATGTTTCTTCGGGACATTTGGAATTGTTCAAGAGATGGTGCGGTTGCCTACTGCCTTACCCTACCCACAAAGTATTAGTGGGTGCATGAATTCTTCCACCTGTCACATTTCATGAGATACATGCATGTTCCTACACATTTAATCAAAAATATCATACCTTATGAGGACACACTATCAAAATGATTTGATTTTGAGGTAAAAAAATATTAAAATAGAGAATGAGGTAGTGACCTTATTTTTTCCATTCACGACATTGGAATATTTTGACATATATTTACAGAGCTAGGCATAATGAGAGAGTGATATTCTAAGGCCTTGGGTGCGAGGAATTAATTATAAATAAATTTTAAGGGTTTTTTATGATTTTTGTAGTGAAAATGGGATATCTATTAAATGAATGAATAGATCAGAAATACCAGGCCACTATTGGGTTCATAACTGAGTGTTTACCATGGGCCCAACATAAAATATACTGGCCCATGATTTTCAGAACCCATGCTCATTAGCGGTATGTTCAATTGATTAATTAATTAATTAATTAATTAATTAATTTAATAGATATCATCCAAATAACTCTCAAATGGTTACTCATATCAGAAACCTGAGGCCATGGTTGTGTCTAGAACATGTTGTTTACCCTATGTGGGGTATAATTATTGTAGAAACATGCCTTTGGTATAGAAGAACATTGAGGAAAACCCATAAATAAAATAACTAAATTAAATTGTTTTACATGAAACGCTACTTTTAAAAACATCCAAACGAGGAATCAGATTGGAAATCCAATGCATCCATTGAGTTCATAACGTGGTGTTTACCCTAGGGGTGACCTCAGTTGTGAGGGCACTGGAGGCTCAAATTTCATGGCTGCATATAGATTCTTATAAATTGGAAATTTCGGAAATGATCCCTTGATAGATCATTATCTCTCTTATATGTTGATTCTTGTGGTGATGACAATTCAACATCTGAAATTTTTCAGATTTCGACGATAAATCAGAATATGATAGATCAGACAGTAGGAAATTCAACAGTAGAACCAGAATCGAGGTTGGTTTTTTATTTCGGAATCTCTAGCCCCCTGGTTGAATATTTTGTCATCATATGGGCCTTTTGTTCGTTTTTTATTCTTTGTAATCCTATAACTATGTAAAAACAACCATAAACCATCGTCTATTATAATTTATAATTGTCCATTCATCACGTTCTTTGAACATATCATCGCCAAACTTTTCATCTGGCCAAATATTTCTCGGATCATGACGTTTGACCTATATATTTCAAGACCTCATCCTGAGGAGTCATGATCTATTCTCGAGATAGTGTTTCGGGTGCCATAGGAAGCAAAATAGTGAGATAATGTGAAGGTTACTTTTTCCCCATAGAAACATTGATGGATTGTCAAGCGGAGACTGCCGCTATGAAGGTATCATCCATGGAAGTCCATATTTGGCCTCATATCAAATATTGCATCACCGGAGAAGCCGTAGTGGTCCATATATGTTTTCCAGCCATGGGTTCGAATGAGTAGATCTAGTGGTGCGGTGGGGTCGGTGGAACCGTGATGGTGTGACAGACCCATGGCGGCGGCTTGTGGTTCAAGCCGGACTAGCCCGTTAAGATATTTGTTCATAATAAAAACTTCAAATAGTTCGATATGAGGTTTTTTTAGTGTGATGTTTGTTCCCACATGCTCTTGGTCTCACAACATACCTTTTGAGGTGCTTTGATGATCTTTTTTCTCAAGCTTGTGGCATTGTGATACAAAATGTCTGTTTAATGTAATAATAATATAATAATAATTATATCATGATTCTCATACCAGATGTAACTTTTACGTTCGAAGTCCAATTGACGCCCCATCATTGGCACTATGACCCTGAGACTGATGTAGTATTTTTAAGGACAATCATGGGTTCATAAATTGATATAGTGGTGTGGGCCCCATGGGGCCCAGTTTGGGTGTTTCAGCAGAAGGTGACTTTTTCACTGGGTTCCCATTTTGGAAGAATGATTTATTGATATTCTGTGTTTTTCTGTGAGGATCACAGTGGAATGACCCATCTGAATATATATTTGAGGATGAGGTGTGGTCCCCACTAGAGGTATTTCAAGTGTAATGAAGTGTTTTACAACTTATGCATCAGAATTATGTTTGGGAAAGTGAATAGTCTACCTTGCGTGTTTTTTCTTAAGGATCACAATGGTGTGATCTATTTGGATGTGTGGAGCCTTTTTCTATTAGTAGTGATCGAGCATCGATCTAGCATTTTCGGTGAAAAGCATCATTATTGCCGATTTTCATTTTTGGAGGAATGAATAGATTATACCGTGTGTTTTCTAGGGGGATTACAATGGTTTGATTCGTTAGATGTGTTTTAGGATTATGTAATTCTCCCCCTAGGGAACTATATATACGTAATGCGATGGAATTCATCTTTTCACTTGGTTCCAATTTTGGGATAGTGAATAGTTGATCCTGGGTGTTTTTCTATAAGGATCATAATGGTGTGATCTGTTTGGTAATCCGGGGCCTTTTTGTGAGAGGCATGTTGGTATATTTACATTTTCTCCCTTCGGATTAGTGATGAGGATCATGTGCTCAACATCACTTTGCCAGGAGGTTCCACGTACTATGGGAGTACATTGGCACACCTTGTGGGTACTAGTTCATGGTTGAGTAACCGAGTACAGTTAGGTGCACGACCATACGATGGGGTGGGGCCACACATCTTGTGTTCCCCACACGTGTCATGTACCAATTTAAGAATCTTCTACCTCTCATTTATCCTTTTTCTGAAGTCAAATTTTGGCCCATGAGTAGCCTATCTAGAGTTTTTTCTACATTCAACCTTTTGGTTGCCTACAAAGTGAAATTTGAGATAGGACGAGAGGTGTTTTGAGCTGATTCCAAATGTATCAAGTGTGACACCTACCCAAAGAGACAATTGATTGTGGAATTTATGTTTTCTAGGATTAACCTCAAGTGTGCTTGGGTAGTGAGGTTTGTCATTCTCACCTTCAGGCTCACCCTCTATGGAGGCTGGGCAGTGAGGTTTTCCATTCTCTCTTCTAGGATTCCCCTCTAGAATGAATCTATGGAGAGGTTCATAATTCTCCCATCAGGGTTTACCCTCCAGCAAGGATGGGTTGTGAGGTTCAAAAATTATTCTTTTAGTACATACCATCCAGCAGGGCTGGGTATTAATGTTCGATGATTACTCTTTCAGGCTTACTCTCTAGTGGGTCTTGGTAGTGGGTTCACCGATCACTCTCTAGAGCACAACCTCCTAAGGGTTAGGAATTTCATTTAATAGTATTATGACATGATATCTTAGTTGTTCAGCATAATGAAGATATGTGCTTGACTTGTTTTTGGACTCTCAAAAAAGAGTGGTGATTTTCCCACCCAAATGTGTCTTTGTGACGCGACCAAAAACTATGTGGGCAAGACAGACCCACCCAAAGTGGATAGTGTCAAGGGGTGGTGATTGATCCCCATTGAATTAAAATTTAGAGAAGTTTTGGGGAATGCATGGCTTCAATGGTGGTCACTTATGGAACTATTGGATACTCCTTTCTGGGGCTAAGCTAGTGAAATAGATATCTCCATACTCTGTCATTTGGTAATCTTTGGTTTAGAATTTATATATATCATAATTACAGTTCCCACTCCATGGGTATTGGTTACTCTTCAAATTGGAGAGGTGAAGAAGAAATGGGTATGACACATGATTTACGCATCTAGCTTCTCATGGTTGGATGAGTCGACTGTCCAACAATTGGCAGCGAAGACTTGACAAGAAGTTCATCTTCTCACCATTTCTAGATCCTTGTGTTTGGATGAGATTCCATGACATATTTTTTGGGATGAGATATACTATATTACTATACATCATTCTTTCTATTATTTCCATCTTTAGTACCTCACTTTCTTCCCCCTTGAGCCTTTGGGTAATTCTACTGAGTAATTTTACAGTCACCCCTACTTGGGATTTACCCGAACTCAATTTTTCCATGCATATGAAAAAGATGTTGATCGTGACTTAAAAGGATAATAGGGATACATGATGCATGGAATCCATGTGATAGTAATTAATTTGGATCCTAGAGTGGTGATCTCTCAACTATTTTACCTTTCAACCTATTATCGGGTTGCAGAACTTTTCTGAATGGGCGTGTATTCATTCCCTTTTCATTTCAACATAATTTTCTATAATTTTATTATTTAGAGATAATTTCAAATCTATGTTTAATATATATAGAAGTTTTTTATCTTATTATCCTTTACCTATACACATTTTCATTTAGTTGGACGTGTTTTTGTGTATTGGTACTTATGAAAAGGCCTCACTAAGTTTGTTATGTATTTGACGCAGTGACTAGCCTCTAGCCTATGGAGGCTACTTTGTAGTATTTGCGGCTTGATCTGTGGTAGGGGTCAGGTCATGACATCTTCCCCCATGTATGCCACTAGAAGAAACAGACCATGTCAACTCTAGACCTATCTAGGAACCTCAGATTTTTTATATGCAACAACCTTTATCTACAATATATGCACACAAAAAAAAGATAATTCCAACAAATGTGTGAAAAAAATCTAATTGAATTGAAACAAAAATAGATAAAAATTAATGTGTAAAAAATAAACTATATATAATGACCATTTATTATTATACATGTCGAAATCTCAAGGATATTTTGTCCAAAGGACTCATATATAGGAATCATTTCTCCAAAAAAATATCAATGAGATATCAAACACAATATTTTCTCAAAATATCTTTCCACCTTTAGTGATACAATTGATAAAAATAATTTACTTATTATTATTAACATAAGAATAATAAATTAGAAATATTATAGTAGAATAAAAACCATGATCAGTTACCCCGATTAGATAATCATGTTATTTAGAACAACCATACCATCTCCAAAATGAAATTATATATTGGAAACATTCATAGGGATAATAAACAAGTGAAAGTACATGAGTGAGCCCAATAATAACAAAATTACATATAATGATATAGAGCAGATGTGTAATAAGAAAATAATTATACCCACTATGAACATTTTGAGCTATGATTATCTATTAATATGTTTATGACATATTAAGTAGCCATAACATATTTAAATTTACACAACATAGGGAAGATATAATTTACTCTTCATTGATTGAATCATATATAACATGGAATAATTCAAATCTCTAGACATTATATTTTACACACTAGTTTTAATTGTAATATTAACAGACTAATAGAACAAACACCTTATAAAAAATAAGAAGAAATAAGAGACACCAATATTAATTTAAAATACTCAACCCAATAGAACACACAATACAGTTTTGAGGTTAGTGGATAAATAATGAAAAAAGAAAAGAACCATGACCCGATGATTGAAAAAAAACAACAGATATAAGGAGACACCACTATTTATTGAAACATAAAAAACACAACACAACACAACCATACACAACACACAATGTTACCCATTATGACCAAGTTCTTCCATTCTAGGGGGTAGAGATGGATGGTTTCCCCCCCTATATCAACCAACACGAAAGGAGGAGGTGGAGAGTAAGAGAACGACATGTAGCCACCCTAACCACCCTACTCTCTGCTTCCTCTCTCACCCCACCACCAACATTCCATTGCATTATGATGTACCCTAAGTAGTGGGATAAAAAATAATTGTATAATCATTAAGTTGACTAGAAAAATCTTGGGATAATATATCCTTTCTTGAATCTGATCATATTATCATAATTATTTTTCATTTTCATTTTTAAGGTAATTTTAAAAAACACTAACATTTACAAGGATTAAAGATTTTAAATTGATACACATATTACCATATTAAATAATTAATTTAGAAAAAGTTATTATGTAAAAATAAGAACAATGGGATGTGTGGTCATTGATCGACATACATCAACCTGTATATAGTTAAATAGTTCACTAGATATTTCTCATTTCACAATAAATATAACACTTTTATCTTTTATACCAATCAATATTAAATTATATAAAAAAATTCAATATCATGTTATTCAAGGAAACTATGATCATGAATTTTTTATGGATTTCCCTTTTATATGACATGGGAAACAATAGAAAAAGTTGGTGGAGGTAGAGTAAAAAATAATTATCTCATCCACATCACAAGAAAATTAATCCATGAATATTGAATAGATTTTTTACTTAGAAAGGTACAAAAACATTATTTTTATAAAAATTAAAAAAGAATTTCAATTTATGTCACCAACATATCCATATTTTTATAATACCATACCAAATGATGTAATTTTCTCCCAAATCATAATTTTTAACCAATTCTAAAATGAAATATTTACTCACTAATGTTCCCAGATCACTAGAGGCTGATGAATAGAGTTAGAGGCATGATTTTTTACTTATAAAATTACATACTCACAAATGAAATTATAGCATAAAAAAATAATAATAATAAATAAATATTGAAAAACAAACCAGACAATCATAACAGATGAATATCGCTATAAAAAATATGTATTCCTCACCAATACACTTTAATTATTATTTAAAAGTAACTAAATATGGTTAATATTCAAACCATTACAAAAAGGTACCACTATAAAGACGCCAACTAAAATAAATAATCTCAAGATGATGAAGGTCCCTAAATAAACATGAATGAACAATCCAAAAAACCAAAAATGATCCTATCACTAATGAGAAAGATATTAAGATGATGAATTCACCAATCTCTATTCCCAGAAAATCATGTATTTAAGCCTTATAGGATAACACATCTAACCTATGCATTATCAAACCACAATATTTCAACATTAATAGTTTAAAACCGTCATTGAATGATACAATCACCAAAAACCCCAATCTTGAGAAAACTTTTTAAAACACCAGCAGAACAACTCCCATAGGATTGAAATTCATAGCTATTAAATGTAAACAAGGACACATGGAAATAAAAACCCCAAAAATGGTATTTCAACCATTACACCAATAAAATATCATTCACATCCATAACCTACTACTCACTAACTGTAGAAATCATTTCCCAACATGAAGAGTATATCGCGTCGCCTTGAGCTTCAAAATACCAATTATATCAACGGTCGAATGGGCATGAAGAATTCATGTAAATAAATTAGATGTGATGATCCCATAAAAGTTTTGGCCATCCATTCACTGTCACCTCCCTTGGAATCCTTCAATACACTACAATAAAATACTTCCTCAAGAAGAAACAAAACTAAATCCTTGGCCAACTAGTTAGAATAGATATAGATCATGAGGGCTTGTTAGAGAGGAAAATATGAGGAGTGGAATGATGGAGAACATAAGATGCCGAAAAACCACTGAGGAACTATAGAGAACTCAACTTTTCCATGAATGGATGACCAATAAAAACCTACCAAACAATAAATAAGGGATTACAGTAAGTCAAGTTGATATCAGAGTAACTGCTTCTGATAAATCCATTAACCAAAACCCAATCGACATTGAGAAAAATAACACTAGATAAAGGATTGGTTATAGTAAAGTAGGTATTGAAGAATGAGAAGAATATGGTTAATGATTACATTGACAGTGTGTGTGGATGAGAAGAATACAACTAATATAGTGGAAAGAACAAACATAATGTAACAGAAAGGATAACAACTATTGAATATAAAAAATATTTTCTACTGAAAATTACTAAATGATAATAATAAAAATTAATGTTGTAGAAAAATATAGGTTCAATAACAATGTTCCATGAAACAAAGAAAGTTGTACAAGGTGATGATTAAATTCAACCACCTGGTATCATAAAAAAACTACACCAGACAAAATAAAATGAAACCCCCATAAAAACAAATCTTGAATGAATTAAAAAATAAAAAATATTGAAGAAATCTAAAAAATTAATAAACACAGGAGAGGGGAAGCTTACAGGGAGGAGGAAGCCATCATTCGAAAAATGGGAAATTAATGAAAAATTATTTTTTGTGGATTTTTTATGTGTGGATTTAATGATCAAACCAATAGATTGGAAATATATTAAATAACCAATTCACCCATTCACACATTCAAGTGATTATTGTAGAATTATTGAGGTGTAGATTTAATGATCCCATCATAAAAAAATATTTTCTTCTTTATCACATCATCTAATGTTATAATAGTCCCAGTAAGAAACATATATAACATTTATATTTCATAAAATCATAAAAAAATACCCACAGAGGCTTAGAGTTCAATTTCGGTCTTTCTTTTAACCATATATAACATGTATATGTTGAAAATATTTATAAGAAACTAACAGAAAATGAACTACTAGATTCACTTACTATTTGGTAGCACCTTCGAACAAGTTTAATATCTTAAAAACAACAACATAAAAATAATAAAATTAATTTTAAAAATAAATATAAAAAAGAAGCTATAATTTGAAAAACAAAGAAACACCTTATTTATCTAATAAGTAAAATCACTTCTGATGTGGAATAAAAACATGAGTAACCTCAATATGTCATATCAAATTCCCTGAAACAAAAAATCAATAATAAAATTAACAAAACATTCATAAATGATAAATATGGAAAAGAAATATCATTTTAACAAGGCATGGAAAAAAACTAAAACAAAAAATAGACAATATTTTTTCATGTCATGAATTTCCATTCCAAATTAATAAAAATTTAAATCATTAGGATTTTTTCATAATTTTATAATTTTATATATTATTAATAAATAGCCTATAATCAAATAAAAATAAAAAAACTGAAATATTGTGCATTTTATATCACCGAACACATAAAAACACTTACACAATCACTTATAATCTCATGTGGTTGATGGGTCCTATACGTGGAACCAAAATATAAAATTCTTATAATTAATTTAAAAAAATTGAGGACTCAATGCCTTAGATTTACATTAATATAAATGAAAAATATCAAAATGTGAGATTCCATAAATAAGTAAACAGAGAAAACATAAATGGGTTTTCAAGGCAAACATAGGGTTTTCCTATTCAATGGTCATTTAGGATAACGAGATTCAAAAATTATATTTCTTTAATAATGAATATCGTTATTAAAAACTTAAAAATAAATATAAATAAATATCCTATTTTATTATAATGTTTTTATAGAATAATTAAGGATTGGTTATAGCATAATAAAATATAAATAACTTCTATATAAATTTGTTATACAATCTATGTTAAAATTACATTAAAAAATACAAACCGTTCAAGACATGAGATCAAGTATTTTAAATATCGATATAATTTTTTATGGTAGAAGATTTTAACTACAGAAACATGAAGGTATTTCTAAATTTAGAAACAATATTTGACTTAATAAATGATTATTGTAAATAATCAATTTTTTCCAACACTGGAATGTTTATCCATATTCACATATAATGTTGTAATCCCACTTTTAAACATAAAAATAAATCACCAATGAAATAATTATCCATCTTTGAACACAAAAGTTTAACACTCATGACAATGTGTTTTTTAATTAAGAATGTGGACTTGTGATCAACGTTATAACATAAGGTCAATATATTTTCACAAAAAAATGAATGATGATATGTAAACCATTATAATTTATTGTCATCATATGCACTGAGATGAAAAAATATATTTTATATATTAAAAATTGGGATGAAAGATAAATAATTAACTACCCAATGTTGAATGCTGCTTTTTTATAGTGATGGAAATGAAAGACAAGAAAAAACTCAATGTTGCAGAAGGACAATAAAATGAGTAAACAATATAAACAATTATTTCTTAAATGAAACATGGAATAAAACATGGATTAAAATGTAATTATAAGGGATAACATAAAATATAGTGACATTCATTCAGTTAATAGCATGCAAATTCCATTGACACAATACCTTTAGAAGATTTACTAATTCCATAGGGAGAAAACACAAATAAAAATGAAATGTAACAAAATAAATTGAAGAATATTTCTTTTACAAAAAAATTTGATACATTTTCATGGGGAATTATAAAATACCTTCGAATGATGAAAGAGGATATATCAAATATAATTATATTCCTGGAAATTCAATCAATATAACAATGATCAATTTTATTGAAAAAAATAATGAACACATAGCCTTTAATATAAATACAATATAAAATATAACTAAAAACTACAAACTAGAATTTAAACCAATGATGGAAAAGATCTATCTATAAAATAGTATTATTTGATATATAACTCAACTCCAATTAGAAACTAGGAAAATGCAGTAGTGGTGAAAGCTAGGGGATAGTTATTTCTGTGGAAACCATGGAATGTAGTGATAAGTAGAAAACCTTTATACTAAGAGGCATAATGGGTGCTTACTGTGAGGGATGGGATGACCATTGTAATTATGAAGGTATTATGGCGATATCTAGGGTTTAGATAGTGTACTGGGATAGAGGGGTCACATGGGTATGCCATCCCAAAATGATGTGGACACACAAGTCGAGAGGGATGACCACTAGGAATAGGGATGGTGTTTTTCTTGAGGATTAAAGCCTACAAAAAGGGAAGGGTTGAAAGTGGGTGATTTAGATGATGGCGGTCGAGTGGGGACGATGGAGGAGGTTCACATAAGGATTTTGGCTGGGAAATGGGAGGGGATTATCATGATGATATCGAATGGGGATAATGGCTAGGAATAGGGAGGGGGTTCTTGTGAGGAGGCTCTAATGCCAGTGGGGAACAGGTAGGTATTAGGTTTGGGGGATGGGGTTCAGTGGAATAGGATGGGATGGGTGGAGGTGCGCATATGATGAGATTTTTTTTATTTTATTAATATTTTTCATAAATATATATATTGAAAAATGTTAAGAATTTTTATAAAGAATTCCATAATATGAAAATCATGTGTATATATATATATATATCAAAAAATAGTACTTAATTATGGATATTTTCAATAGTCATATACTTTTTAATATAAAATTTTACGTTTTTAATGGGTCATATATATATATCAATATATTCAATTTTTTTAATATATTTTTCAATTATAGAATTATTTATTTGTAATTATATATTATAATATTAAAATATCTTTTTATAATAATTAATAAAAATGGATTCATTTATCGGTAAATCAATTGTTGGTATTATCATGAAAAGTTAAAAATTTAAATATAGTAAAATAGTTCATGGTATTTAACTAGTAATATAAACTAATAATTTTTTTGATAAAAAATAATTCTTTGTACCTCTATTCAATATCCTCACAATTTAATTTCCGTTTGAAGTAATAATTTTTTCCAACTGATATATTATCAATCAGTAATATTCTGTTAGTAAATGTCACTTCTTTGTAGTGAAACGACCATAAAATTTTATCTTCGTGTCAGTTTTGGATCTAACACATATCAAATCGATTAAAATTATGAGATCGATGCAAAATTGTGTATAAGACTATTGTATATGAGTTTTGTCCTGTTTTTCAACCCCCAAAAGTCCCAAATGGCATCTAAATTTGATTTTTTTTGTCGCTGACTCCGACTTCTTAAAATTCAAATGGCTATAACTTCTGATTCAGGTGTCTGTTAGGCCATTACAACCTATCATATTGAATCCCATTTCATTAGATAGGATTTGACTTGTTTCAGAGATGATATAGACTCTCATATCAGAATTCTTGGTCGTTTTAAAATTTTTTCATGTTTTAGAATTTTTATAAATTTTTAATGTTTTCATGTGTTTTAAGGGTTTATAGAGATAATATCTATTTTAATATATATATATATATATGTATAGTTTAAAGTATCCAGAAAAATATAAATAAATATATATATACATACATATATATATATAATATTTAAATATATGTATAAATAAGTTGTTAAAAAATTTAAAAAATATAAAAAATTGATATATATTATAAGGGAAAAATTCTATAGGGGACTGGGAAATGAGTTGTTGTAAAAGCAAGCAGTCCCTGGTTTGAAACTCATTGCAGGTAGAGGCGCATTATAAAGCATTGATAAGTGGGGGGGGAGCGATGATAAAGTGGAGGTGGGGTATGGTTATAAATGGAGATAAAGGGAGGGGTGATGATAAGGGAGGTGGGGTGTGAAAAAAAATATTACCTTTATCATCGCTAGAAAAATAGCTCATTAAGGCCCACTTTACCAACAATTTTTTAACACTCATAATGGGGTCCTTTATCAATGTTCTCTATGAGGGTCCTTAATGGTAACTATTTAACATTTCTTATATTATCAGTGCTTCTATAGTGTAGATAAATCCCTTTTACTAACGCTGTTAAAGGCCATATTTTCAATAGTTCCATGTCATATCTCTGATGCCAAAAAAATGTCATCAGCTTGTTCAATGTAGAAAACAACTCATGTATTACTACTCAAGATCCCACATCATATTCTAGAAAAATCCAGATGAATGTGTGGGGATCATAATTGTTCCAACAGGATAAAACAAAAATATGATTATTTTTTTCACAAATGTAAATTACCAACCAAAAAATCATGTCATTGCAATACTTAGGAAAAAATACTCATGATAGTATACCCACATTCTCATAATGGATTCTAGTAAAAATAATCCTGACATGTACCTATGATGCTTTATGGGACCAAGTCATGAGTCTAAATTAATAACTCAAAATTGGTCTCTAAACATCCACCTCAATATTAGGGTATTTATTCTAAAGATGATTTATCATTTGGACACCATATGAAAAAGATACATTAGATACAAGATTCCAAAATAATAGTAATAATAATAATTTTATTATTCTTATTTTTATTAATTGGTACTTCATGGATCCAAGATTTCTGTATGAGTATGGTACCCAACATTAGTATTGAATTTACTATCTCAATACCATGATTGTGATGTCAGAGATAGTGCGTCAAAATAACTTCATACAGATGTGTCACATCGGGTATTAAATACAATATAATAATATGTTTATCATTATTACTAATTGTATTATTTTAAACCCTTATTACGTAATGGAGGAACTCCCAACACTTCTCACATTCATGCATGTAAGGTATAACATCTCCCTCCATATAATTTAGTACCAACCCCTCATGACTATCATTTAATTTATTTTATTCACTTAATCAATATTTTGTATTTATCATATTCTCTCAAAATTTTCACCATGAAGAACAATTTAAATCAACTGTACCTAATTTACTCAATTCCATATGCATCAATACTATGCACCGATCCTCGTGTTCCCTCAAGACACAAACATGCAATCCTTGAAATTTATCTAAATCAGCTGATGTCAACTATGACTGACATGATTTCCACATCAACACCAAAAAATGACTCCTACGAACATTGTAAATTCTAAGGTAATGAGACATGATATCAATTTTTATCCCATTCCATTACAATAGAATCCCACTATAGTGGGGCATCATACTGGATCCCCCCTTTTTGACAGTATCATCAGCCCCCTGTCATTTACATGACCTCTCCACCACAACACCAATATTCCACAACCACATTGATTCTTATAGTGATGTTTCTTTTGGGAATATTTTTGATTTAATTGATAATGAAATGTATATGAGGTCATAATGAGTGCCGTGAGATTGAGAAAGAAAATTATCACTTTCCCTTTAGTTTATTATGGTTAGTATCACACAGTCATTATAAAATTGTTTAGGGATAAACAATTCTCTAATTGAAATTGAAGGTGTGGAATTATAATACCAAAAGAATGGTGAATTATAATTCAATAAGAACCAACCATAATAAAATATCAAATTGAAATAAAATAAACTAGTAATTGAAAAATTATTGAGCCATGATTCAATTTATTGTTGGATTCAATTTTGATTCACGGCGGTATAATCAATTGGGGGAAAAACCATTCAAATTTTTTTCCTCAAATTAGATCAAACTATACCATAAAACTATCTCATTTGATAGTGACTGATATGATCCACAAGCTATACTATCATTCGAGATCTTTATGGTACTCTGATAGTCATTCTATGATTCTGATGCCCACCAACATACTTTAATGATATATACTAAATACCCAACATTATGAGGATAACCATTTGAATCAGTTATAATATATTACCTATAGTGTAATAACTTTTTTGTTGTCTCAACGTAATTAATAAATAAATACAATTGAATTATTGCATTATTTTCACTCGCGATGGCTTTTAACCAAACTCCCAATAACAAAAACTACTATATTTCTCCTAAGGTAAACCACACATTCTATATATAATTATGGTATCATATTTCCGATTCAAAACACCAATTACGAGTAATTAAAAATTTCAAAAAATAAATGTACACATCATATTAATCTATTAATTATCATTAAAATATCAACTCTTTTCTCACTGGGCCTTAGAATATCACAATGTCTCAGCGCTGGACTTCGAAAATATTCCCCAATATATTCCAATGTCGTATATGGAAAAAACGAGACATTATAGTTGAATTATCCCCAATGATGTATAAGTATTATAAATCTCCATCACAAATTAGACTCTCATATTCTAAACATTAAATTTCCTCATTATAATTTGAAATCTAATCCATATAAAGGACTTTATCATAGTCAACCTTAGGTAAAATAATAATGTTTGAAAATAGGGTATCTCTATGTGTCATAATTTGAACTAACTGACATGTCCTTTTGTTAATAATATTTCTAGATGTATTCTTGATTAATATTAGACATTTCAAGGTGTTATGGAAATTGCTAATTTTCTAGGATGACATAAAATATATAAACGCATGAGAAATTATGGAATCACATAAAGAATTAGCTAAATTAGTTGTTATAACAAAAGTACCTTCCGAAATTTCTCCTAGAACTCAAACCATTGATATTGTAATAACATTACTTTATCCTTGTCCCCTTGGCCACTTCTATGAGATGATCCATTGTTTCTTGATACATTGGTTCAAATAATGACCCATATTAGTAAAAGTGAAAATTGGGTAATTTGTGACTTATTTCAATACCTTACATTCAAAAGAAATATGACCCCCTTTTATAAACATGAAATATAATATTGTTCAAATTAATATAGAAATTGTGTGTTTATTTTCACAATTATCACATGATAGAAACACATCATCCCTATCTACTAAATTTGTGCATCTCTGTTTTCTTTTTTCATCTTCCCAATTCTTTTATTAATTTCTATTGATGATATAATACATACACAACTCTTTCTCATTATTTATTTGACTTGATACTATAAAATCATATGATAAAAATTTTGAGAAACTAGTTCCCTTTATGGACATTACATGATCCCGTCAGAATAATGGTAAATATTGATTTCCAGACTACATATGTAGTCTACAAAATTATTTATTAATATTGTAATGTTAGCATCATTGATTGTAATAATTTATTTTTTTCTTGTTTAATAAAGTGTGAAAATTACTCTCCATTTATGCTCACCACTCTTTAAGAAACTATTTGTTAATGAATTTATATATAAAAGTTCATCATTATATACTTTATTTTTCAACAACTTCATTAGAGTTTTGGTATAATTGACACCATTAATCGACATTTTTAATTAGATAGTACACTATAAAAATTACCTCTCCCATTTGATTACATCCCATTGATGGAAATATCATTTAGAAGAAACCAATCCATTTTTCAGTATCCAGTGGAATATTAGTTACCTTAAATGATGATGGATTTTATCTTATAATGATATGTAAAATAACTTAATCATGTAAGGAACAACATGTTTCTCTATACAGGAAATGTAATTCATCATATACATGGGATATTTAACTAATATGGCAATGATCATCTAATATCCAACCAAATATGTATTGGATTTCTTAGAAGGAAAATAACTACTTTGAGTATAGATATTTATTCCCTTACTTTTTATAGGTTTCATCTCTATATAATGTCACACAATATGTTATCTCATAAAAATAATTGACATTGATCCATAATATAAAAATTCTTATAATTCTCAAATACCTAAAGGGATTATCAAAATTATCTTATTTGAAATATCGGTTTAAAATATAGTTTCAATGGTTCCTAATAAAATAGATTTGATACATACTATGACACACTAACTCCAATAATATTTATGAAATGATTAACTTATTACATTGTCACAAGTCACAATGGCTTACACCACACAACATCGATAAATGTAGTAGTAATATATATATATATATATGGTTCACATATTACATTGTAAATATGAATACCTGAAATAATAAACATTCATACATCATATAACTCACAAATAATATTTCCTTCATGTCTTAGGGAATGGAAAACTAAAAAGGTTTATCATATATTCTCATAAAGGTTTATGTAGAATATAATAATTCCTGACTATATATGTATTAATCAATATGAAACAGTAGAAAAGAAAAATAACATGAAATTGAATAAAAAAATCAAGTTAAAAGTACATTAATGGATAACATTAACATAACAGTCACATGGATAATGGAATCTAAATTCTCAATAAACGATATAAAAGAAATGAAACGTTCAGGATATTTCCATCAGGACCTTGACCATTTAATCTTTATCCGTGCCTTCATAGCCTCATATATAACACAATTATTAAAAAATGGGTAAATGTAAACCAACAACATTATAATATAGAAGGCCAATTATTTTGTCTCCAGAGACGGATTGATGCACTAAGGGGATATCTATAAATGGTACCCAAACATAACAACCCAATATAATTCATTCCTCTTATATTGAATGATCAATAAAAATCATTCTCAAAATTCTTAATAAATCAACAATAATTTGTATTTAATAAAGAAGAATTTTTTTCCCACTAAATAAAATAAAACATCATGATCATAATCTAGAAAAATAAATAGTATAGATGATATAATTAATGTATATTCATTGTAATAAATAATAATAATCTATGGAGAATAACATAGTTTAATGTACCTTTAATGGAAAAAGATTTGACTTATTTGATTATATTAAAAAATCCTTTAGTTTTGATCAAAATTTAAATAAATATTTCTTTAATATTTTTAAAATACCTTTATTTGAGATAAACATTGAAGCTTTTAACATAATACAGATAAGATATAATTAAATTGATATTGTGAATGGATATACAAACTATATGTGTTAAAATATTTATACATTTGTAAAAATTTGAAAACCATACCATAAAAATATAATGGAAATGATTATTTTAATCGTTATTAATGAATGTAATAAAATAATTGAAAATGAACTATAAATACTATTAAATAATAAATAAGTGTATTCATGAAACTTTTAAAAGACGCATTGTATTATTGGAAAAAGTGATTGAAAAAGAAATTTAAAAAATATTTATTAAAAATAATGTCCTTTACATGTAATTCATGAGTTTATTCTTGATCTTGAAATAGAGTAGATGTAAAATTAGCATAAACACCCAAAATAGAAACATTGGATATGAAAATAGATGGTTTTTAAGATATTTTGTGCATAAAATTTTCTCAAATTAATTTTAATCATAAATAATCCTAAAACAAAATGATTTTGTTAAATAAATACATTAAGAATTTGATAACTATTGAATCAAAATTAATTTAAAGAGTATAAGTGAATTTAATATTTAAGTACAATGAATAATATTTAAAAATGAACTATATAAATAGAGATATTTCCTAAATAATGAATATCAATTTAAAAATAATGTTTGATAACCAATTCTATAAATAATTATTTATTTCTTGTTTGTTTGACCATATAGTTATTGAAAATGATATTTTTATTACCTTATTTTTGGATTAGATTATAATTAATTACAATTCTATAAAAATTTATATTAAAATGAATCAATAAATGGATAAAACACTTTAGGGAAGTTGTCCGAATTAGGTCTTTAAAAGTGGAACATTTGTGGATTCTTGATAGTTTGTTTATATATAATAAAAATTGATATATGAATATTCTAATATATTTTAAATTATTTAAATAATATTTATTGTAAATCATGAATCATTGTCCACATATACATTAAGTATTTTCATTCATATAAATTTCATAGAATATTTTGATGTTATCTAAAAAATGTTATATAAAAATGTTTAAGAAAAAATTATTAATATTAAAAAAATTATGATAAGGGGTAATAATGTTTTAAATAGTATAGATTTTTTTGTAAACATTACAAGATGGTCATATTTTAACTGTGTTATTAAAAATATGAGGTCACTTGTTTGAAATTTGGGTTTATAGTAATTTCTTATATTTGATTTTGAAATAGGATAATGAGATGTTGAATTAAATATTTGGTCACCTAAGAAAAAATAAAATGAATAACCATACCTATGGAGAGAATGTTTACGATGTTCCAATACTATAGAGATAAAAATATTTTATTTTAACTATATTATAAATGGGGAAAATTATTATTTCCTTATAAATTGGTTAGTATATTTAGGCGTTGTAAACAATATAATTTATTATTTCAATTTTGTATGGGACAATCGGAATGAAAAATAAACAAACATAGATATGAAAAATAAACTTTTTATTATTCAAATTATTCAAATTAAATTACTTATTTTCATGAATTATAAATCATAGTACTTCAAGATGATTATTATTTTTGGGATAATTACAAAAAAGGAGTTTGGTTATTATCTTATTAGAATTAGAAAAAATAAAAGTTATGGGTAAATAAAGGTAAATTACAAAGCATATATAAAAAATTAGGTCAGATTACATTGATTTAGTTACCCATAGAACTCATAAAAAAATATAGTTATTTTAATGTAAAAAATATTGTTTTTTGTAGATGACTCAAATAATATTGGTGGAGTCAAATATTTATCAATTATATTGGATTCAAGAGAGTGGAAAAACATTGGATATAAAATATAGTAGTTTATATCACCAAAATTCATAAATATATCTATTCTATATTTACAATAAAGATATATATATATATATAATGGGTATATTTATTTTTAATCCCTTGTATTATCAATGTGAAAATTGAAAATGTGTGGGTGTTTCACAAAATATGTGTTGAAGTAACATTCTTAGTCCATCCTTGAAATGGATGATGATATTTCTTTTGTAATTTGGATATTTGTAATATTAATGATTGTTATAATGTAAAGGTGTCAGTATAATAATCAAATGAGTATATATATATATATTAATGATTATGTTATATATATGATGGTGTTGAAGAACAATTTATTGGAAAACATGATAAAATTTATTGAAATACCAAATATTAAATGAATATTTATGAACCAGATGATAATTTGTTATTATAATTGTTATAGGGAATAACAAATTATTGTTCACGCATATTGGGTAAAAAATTTAAAGGTTAATAATATTTTTTTTTACCCTGGAAAAGTGGTTTAAAGTGAGATAAATTTCTAGATAACAAAACATACCTCAATATTTTCTCTGGTTGACACTTGATGTGTTAGTAAATCATTGAATCATCAAGAATAAGTCGATGCCAAAAATAGAAAATTTAATAATATTAATAAGAAAAAAACTAAAGAGCTGATATGTTAGTATATAAATAATATTCTTTTGGAAAAACTGGATTATCATTAAAAATAGTTATAAAAATGGTGAATTGGGAAGGAACAACACAAGTGCTAGTTTGAAGTGTTTTTCTTGCATTGTTGGAATTGAATTTTTAGCTACATTTTCACTAATTTTAATTCATATGAGAATGATAGTTTTTTTATTTTAACTTTTCCATAATGATAAATGTTATTATAAATGGCTGTCATAGTGGCCTTCCTAAATAGTCGACATAAGGAGGAAGTGTACATAGAAAAACTCAATGGATACATTCTCAGTGAAGAAAGATAATGGTTTTAGGAAGAGGGAGGAAGTTTATTAATTATGATAATCTATGTAGTAATTGTATTCAATGAAATAACCATGTTATAAGGATTGTAATATTTTTAACGGATGAGTGGAATATAACTAAAACATCATAGAATGCGAAGAGTTGTCTCTTATTTTTATTATATTTTTTATTTTTTATTTCTTATCAGTAGTGATTATGTTTTAAGGAGTTTATTGCTCAACTGAAAGAATGTTTTGTGATTTCGAAGTATTCCAAAAATAAATTCATATGTAAAGATAAAATTAATAATGGGAATGATCATAAATTCATTTTTCAGGGGAATATGCTTCAAAATTGGTGATAATATTTGGAATAGATGATAAAATGATTTTTTCACTGTTGATAGAAGTTGTAAAAACCATTATAGGGATAATTACTGTTAGTAGTTGAATTGAACAGAGTTTTAAAAAATCATATAATGTTCCCTCTATTTTAAAGCATCAAAACCTGACATCAAACATATACTGACACATTTTTATATCATTATGAAGGTCTAGTAAAGGAATGTGAATTGATTTTAGAAAAATGGATTCAAACGAAAATAAAAGATATTATTTATGTTTGGATAACATATTAAAAAATATGGAAGTAAGAGATCTAAGTATTTTTTATTAGGATTGGGTTATAAGTGTTGATGATAAGATTTTTTCATATGATGGAGTGTTATTATTGAGAGAAAGGTATTAAGATTGAAGAATTATGAATAACTGTCCACTTATATTGATTAAAATAAAACTGAATAATATTGTTATAGCTCAAGTAAAAAGACATTTGATGTGGATGAAAACATATATTAACTATATAAATGTGGGCTTAATTTTTCCATTACCAGTGTGATTTTATAATATAAGAGTGTTTTCTATTTTGAGGAAACTTATTCCTCATTCTCAATCAATTCATATTGATGTTTACCACCTTAAAAAAATGAAATGGATAATAAATTAGTGTTTATGTTTTAAAATATTACTCTATAAGTTAATGTATTATATATATTTACTAAACTATTCTTAATGATTCAATTTTGTGTTGTGTTTTAATGATTGATGTTTAAAATCATTCTTATTAAGGTTATGGTACGAGACCCCACCCCCAATATTTTTGTATTTGGATTTTTTTGTCAAAAGGGGAGTTAAAAATATAAATTCAAACAATAAAAACTTATTTAACATAGATAATTTATTTAAGGGAATATTTAAATAGGTGAATGTTGTGAATTTAGATTATATTTATTAATCCATGGACATTTCAATTTTTTTTATTGATTATATTTTTGTGAAAATGTTTTACATATGTACATAAATATTTATTGAGAACATGAAATGTGTTTGGAATTTTAATGGAATTATAATTTATCAAAAAAATAATTTTTGGACTATATTTTATATTTCTATTCGCTATACTTATTGAATGAACAAACCAATACTTCCCCTCATCTGAGTATCAGAGCTAGACTATGAGAAGTTTTAAAGGGAATTCCATATCACTATAGGCTAGAAACTAATGTCTGACCATCAAATAAATTTTAGAGTGAATGATTTTTCATAATAAATCAATTAATAAAATCATTAATTTGGACCCAAATTTTGATATGGACCCACCATATATTGTGGATCCATAAAATAAAATAGATAGTTTGTCTTTTAAGTGAAATCCATTGTAGATTATGGGAGAAAAAATTAGCCCAAAACTAAATATGAATGCTAATAAAGAGATACATAGTAAAATATTAATATAAAGACCAACATTACCAGGTAACCAAAAAATGAATGTCCACGTCACATGATACATATTATGAATACATTAGAAAAATAAAACATATGCTATAGTCCCCATCTTCACCATTCAAGGAAAAATATCTTTTTCATGGCACCCTTACAATAATGAAATCATAATCAAGGATCTTATATTATTCATAAGTAAAACAATAAATGAATTTATAATATGATAGGTGTGATTAAAAATTTCATAGTATGTGTCAACCACATTCACCATGAAGATTGTTTAATGTTAAATTTTTTTATTTCAAGTTTTTAAATATCATTATGGAAGAACAGTTTTCATTTTTTATAACAAATACCACATCAGACTATCTCTTAAATTCATTTTACTTATATTCAACTAGTCAATGGTTCTTTCATTAAACTGATGTTAAACATTAGAGGAAATTGGGAAATTTTAAAAAATGGGAATATTTTTAAATTTATATTTTACAAACATTCACATTTTAGAAATAAAGGACATATCCCACACTTTAACCCCCTGTTAGATTACACATAGAATTCATGAGATAAATAAATTTATAATTTTAAATTGGAAATCCAGGAATATGTTAGACATTATTATAATTATAACATATCAAATATATTAAAATTAGTTTTATGAAAACCATAATATGAATTAACTACTATATGAATTTTTTTTAAAATACTATACATTACTAATATTAAGAAATAATTATCCATTATCATAGGAAAAAACTCTTGAGGACTAATTTTAAAAGACAGTAAGATCCCTATAGTAATCTATTTCCAAGACATGTGTCCTTAGCTAAAAAATGGATTCAATCTAATCTATCATCCTAATAAAAGAGGTAAATGTTGAATCATTGTTATAGTGGAATCATAACTCGTAATTTAAAATATTTTTAGATGGTCATAATTACCATTTAGGTTTGTGCTCTATGTTACTGACTATATACTAAGGGTTATAATGAAAATTTAAATGGTGTTGAGAAAAATTAAAAATGAAATCAAGGAAATGAAATCTTATTGGTATATAAAAACATCTCATATCTCACATGTATATTTTTTTATAAAGAAATACTTTTTGTATTAAATAATATATGTCATGTTGAAATTATCTTGTTTATCATAAAGATCTATATATATATATAATATAACCCAATGGGGGTCATAAATAAAAGAGTTAGTATTATCTAAAACCTTTTTCACAATGTACATAATGATAATTTATTTTAAAATAAACCCTATAAAACATTAAAACCATATTTTATTCCAAGATGTTTTTTAAAATCTTAACATACTCTATGATGATCACATTAGTTAATGTAACATTAATATTATTTCATATGAGGAATATACCATTGATGAAAATTTACATAAATAACATAAATATTGGTCAACATATATTAAAAATAAAAACATATTAAAAATATTAAAAATGGTAAATACAAATATTCCCTTCCATCATTTAAATTTTTCAATAATTTCTGAATGTTCCCTAAATCCTCATAATTTCACATCTGAAATCCCCTAGAAACATAAAATCCCTCCATGGTTACCAACAAATTTAAGATAATACTCTTAAAATTTTCAAATAAGACATTATATGTTTTTTTATGAGAAAATAGTTTTTGAGAATCCAAATGTATGACATACCATATTTCTGATTAAAACCTGTAAGGAAAACTAACATCCCTTAGGAAAGATTATTATGTGCACATAATATAATTTTAAATGTTTTAAACAATTTATTTCAAAATAAATACAAATAAATTTATTTATATATAATGGATTATACATGAATAGACCTACATAAATTAATTGAATTTAGTAGATGTGTTGTTATTCTATAATAAAATAGAAAATGTGTATCTTAACGGATGATGATAACACTGAAAATTATATTTGGGAAAAACTAGATACTAGGTATCCTATAAAAGTTTTGTGATAAATTATAGAGGAACAATATGGGGGGATAAGTGAAATGAAGTATTATAACACTATACCATAAAGTATAATTATCAATTACTTAATTAAATTCTTGGGAAATCAATGAGGAATATGTGTTTTAGATGGGAGATTTTATGGAGGTCTGTGAAAAAATGGATGTTATATGGTGAAATAGTGTTTAAATTCCAATAGGGTAAATATAGTAATTTCAGAAATTCAAAACAAAATATATGTCACTATAGGATGATCCTCTATATCATGTCATGACCCAACACCAGCAATTTTAAAAATAATAAATACTGAATAAATCTGTTAATTAAAATTTATAATCATCTTATAAATTATATGGATTAATTTATAATAAAATTTTAGGAAAAATTACCTATTTATTTTTAATTATTATTAAAGACATATATGGAATATTAAAACATGGATGATTAGATATAATTATTAAATAAAGTAAGTGATGTCAATGATGCCTTATGATTGATAATGCCCCTATAAATAATACAATAAGATTCATGATAAATATTAATATTTAATTTATATGGATATTGGGAAATTTTTTAAAGATTTAGTCTCTACCCTTACATATTACAGAGAAAACATATACATATCTTAAATTATAAAATTATATACCTTTTTATATGAGATTACTATTACATATCATGGAATTCACACTTTCACATAAATTATGAGTCCTTTACAATCAATGAAATTAACATTATATAATCCATAATAATACAATGAACCCTAACATTTGACAATGTGACTCCAATACATTACTAATGTTTTCATAGAAAATCTGATGGAACCATACATACCCTCCCAAGTAACCATTATGTATCAAATATGAGATTATTTCATATAATTGAGTAAATTAGAGTAAGATTTATGCACTATGATATATACTCCTTCATTACATATTCTCTTCCAATAGTTAACTAAAATTTTGGAATATGAATATGAACCTTTTGTATGTGAATTATCAATATTTTTCGAACATAATAATTGTTTAACAACACATCCCTAGATCCGGAAAATATTAAAAATCCCCAAAATACACCATTTCACAAAACCTATTACCCATGTATTTAACTACATGATTCATAATATCTATAATTTCATCCACCACCAACCGTTATTCTATCCATTACACCACAGTCCAACTAGAAAATTGTTTGAACTCCTGGATCAAATAGAACAAATGAAAACTTATTTATTATTCTATAACCCTCCTCATAATGTTATGTTTTTCTACCTACGAAATAATTATATAATTGAGTATGTTCTAACTATGATGACTTGATTCCTTATCTAAAAAGAAAATTTCATTCGTTGTAATTCTTCCCACTCTAAATATTTCTACCCCTAGTATGTCACATGGACTGTAATAAAAGGAAAACACTTCATAAATAAGGAAAAAAATTAAAATACTAGAATGGATCACCTATGAAATCATGAAACCATTCTTAATATATAAAACATTACAAATAAAAATGTGAACTATAAAACAATCTGGATTAAAATATGTTAATTTTTACAATAAAAAATATCTTTTGAAATTAATGTTTTATCATGTTATAAAAAACACAAAATGTATTGAAAAATAAAATAAATAGAAAGATCATATGATGATTAAATAATACTATTCCATAAAATAAATTATTATCCCCTTTCCAATATTATTTCTACCAAAGTAATTCATTTAGTCAAAGCTATGAAACATATTAAATTTTGATTTAATAAACCAAATCCCCATACTTTTTTATGGAATCATACAGTAAAAAATATTACTAAGTGACCAACATCCTATAAATATATATCCCTAATACAAAAATAGAACGAATTCACATTTAATATTATCATTAAAAAACGGGTACATTATAAAGCATTTAATAAAAATAGAATGTAAAATTAATTTTTTTCCGCCAAATATATAATATAAAAATAAATATTTATATATAATTCATTAAAAACAACTCAAAAAAATGGTTGAAATTCATTTTTACTTCTTTTCATATTAAAGTATTTAAATAGTAGATTAGTTTATCCCTTTTGATGAATTTTTAATTTTGATTTAAAAACTGCCTCTCACTTGTTGAAAATATTTAGAATAAATATTATTTATAATTTATTAAAAGAATTTTTTTTATTGAATTCCAAATTTAAATGAAATTTTTTTCTAGAATTAAAATTAATCTTATAAAAAAATAATCATCAGGAGTTACAATATAAGGAACGAGAAAAAATTTTATTGAATAATGAAGATAACTTTGGTAAATTATCTCAATTCTTATGAAATTAAATATATATCTAATTTAAATAAACCTGATATCATATAATCTTAAATAATATAATAATAAATCAATAAGATTAACATATTATTGTGTTTATGATTTAGAACAGAAGAAAATGTAAAATAATTCCCTTATGAGAATAATAACAAATGTGTTTGGTATATATAATACTAACCCTTCTTGTATAACCCAATTACTCCACTTCAGATATACTCGAATACTAAATTTTTGACCATCGAAAAAGGGTGAATCAAACCCAGCAATAATATAAAACATTCCAATTATCCCTTAGCAATAAATATATTGGTTTTAAAAGTGTCACAAAGACACTTCTTCATACCGTCTTCCCATGTTTTGAGTATACCTACTCATGTTTACCTCACATCCAAAAAAGAAAAATAAAATCTATGTTTCATATCATTTTTCAATAATTAAACCATATTTAAAAATAATCAAAATACATGTTCTTGTATCTAACATAATTTGAGGAATGTTCCCAGTCACACAATTCCTGAAGCTAGTTCTTAGGAATCAAAATGACATTAATTGGGAGTATTTTTATCAACAGACTAACATATAGAATGGAACATAAAACTAGCATTATTTCATGGACACTATATCTTTTTAAAAGATGTTTATATAAAATAAATAGTTTCAATAGAAAGTGTAATCAAACAAAGAATATTATCATAAACATAACTCACCAACTGTAAATAAATCCCTTTAATAAAGAAGTAAAATTTATAACCCATGAGAAAAAAACTATGATGAAGAATAATGATAAATTAGATATGTAATTATGAAAAAGAAATTAAAATACCAAAATATAACAAGGGCCATAATCACTATCTACCCTTGTAATGAAAAATGCATCTTTACTTGGTTCCACCACCATAATCAAACAAAAATATAAATATTATATTATACTTCTTATAATAATATGTATTGAATCTATAATTTGAGTTCTATGTGAAAAAAATTCATAGTGGTTTTCCACACCATGCACCATATATATCCTTTAAAGATAAATCCATTCTATATTATTTTTGAAAAAAACTAATGTGGACGAATGGATTCTTTTTTAATTAAAAAATTTTATTTGAGGCCATCAGTAAGATTCATTTTTCCCTGTTTGAACAACTCCCTATTTTTATAACAGTAAAAATTTAAAACATTTCATAAATGGATGGTAATTGGAGTAATTGAAATAATTTCAAAATGTACATTAGAAATACTAATATAATATAAATAAAGGAAATATCATTCACTTAAACCGCCCTTTCATATTACAAAAATAATGGATGATAGTGATAAATTCATACTAATATAAAAATTAGGAATGATGGGAAACACAAACATAATAACCACATAGTAGAAACAATAATATCATATGAGTGAAATTGTAACTAGAGATTCATATGAAAGCCCTAGAGGAATCATTCCATAGAAGGTATTTCTTTTATATTTTTTCTAAAGTACTTAATGTTTTTATGATCAAACAAATATAGGATAGAGTAAAGAAAAATTAAATAAAGAATAATAAATATCAGTGAAATATAGAAATATCCTGTTTCAGACCTCCAAATACAATTTCTCGAGTAAAACCTATTTTACAAGCATAATATTAGTAAAATGAAAACCAACCGGGTTTGAAAACAATATTACTTAACATAAAATATAACCCAAATTTTATTAAAAAAGATGTTATTTTTTATTTAAACCCTTATAATAAGTTTCCAAATTGGCCACTAGATTTGAAAAAAAACATAAAATCTAAGGAAACCATCTTTCAAACCATTTATTTTTCAAATATCATGATTAAAACAATGTGGATAACAAACATTGATGTTACCTGACTAAGATGTCATAATTGGAATTTAGCATTGATTAAACTATATTTAATAGCATGAATGTGAATTAAAAAATAGGTAAGAAAAAATATATTACAAAAATTCTATAAGTTGAGTAACAACCTACACACCCATACAAACATCCACATATACATTTTTGAAGATTTCATAATCCATATAAGTATCTTATTTAGAAACAACCATAAATTTAAAATTACTATCTGATTATAAAAATCCTTTAATTAAATCTTCTTAAGTATTTAAACTAATATATGGTTTGAATGATTTATTTTAAAACATGTTTTGTATATAAAAAATGAGATATTACATATTTATGGAAGGAATCTAATATTAGAAATATCTTCCATTTAGAAAGATTATTTAGTACACTTAATTTAGTTTCACTTTTTTAAAGCATGAGTTTTACATGAAAAAGAAATTTATATCCCTAAAAGTAATGCTTTAGACAAATATTGACCATCCTCAATTCATCGATTTAATAATACAGTATTATACTATCATGAAAAAAATTTGTACCATTATGGATGATTAAAAATATTAAAATTATAAAACTCACTAGTAAATATGGGAGACACAAAACAATATTCCATAATGAAAAAAATATATTATGAAACAAATAAAAATATAAAGGAAGAGTATAGTTGAAGAGGCGAAAAAAATAAACCAAAAACGATAATCATAAATTAAATAATTAACTCCCTGGAAAATCCAAGGGGGGTATGTGAAAAAATAGAATATTATGATTGGAGTTCAAGAATTTTAATGTAAGTAAAAAATGGTCCCCATTAGGTTTTATCAAAATAGGGTAAAAATGGAAATTCAAGATTTCTAAATTGGAAATAAGGAATCACGGTTTAACCCTCTCACTTAGGATGAAACACCCCCACCTTCAATTTTATACATAAAAAATACTAAAAAATAATATTTTATAATAATTTATAATTAATTTATAAATTATTTGATTTAATTCAGAATTAAATTTTACGGAAATCTTTTTTTCTAAACAAATTAATGTGAAAAACATAAGTAATATCTAAAAAATAGTAAAGATAAGATATAACTATTGAGAATTTTATGAAATATCAATCACACTTGTTAATTACAATTACAATATTAGTTATAAAATAAACATTAGTCTTGATATAGATTTATATCATATATAGAAAATGATATAACTATTATTTATTCGGGTTTTACCCTTTTGTATCACAAAAAATAATCTTATGTACCAAAAATTAACATTGTTATGGAAACTTATACAATTATCCTTTCATATTAATGAATTACCCACATATATCAACAAAGTGACCCTTATATTCTATAAATTTCAAATTTTTAAACTATTTTACATATGAGAAACACTTTTTTTAACACAAGATGATACTAAAAAATAGAATAATTATCAACTATACACTAAATATGTCCCGTACATTTGATCAAAGAGGCCATTATGTTGCAACATTAATACTCTTACATATCATTTGGTAAAATGGACCTACCTTAATATATCATCTGATATACATTTACATAAAAAAAATTCATGCAAGACATAACCTATTTTTTAAAATTAGAGGACCCATACTTATGAGACATGAAACGTTTTAAAAATATTATGAAGCTTACACTTTACATTTCTTGACTAAAAACATTAAAATTTTAATACAAATACAGTATTCCATGACAACCATTAGTATCATTCAGAAATGTAGCAATCAATAAAATATATTAAAATATTTTCTCTATCCCCAACATTTTATCCACACTTTATTCCACGGTTCCCCTTACGAGTAATGTGAAATCCTTGATCAAACAAAACTGATGAATTCCCCTTATCCACTCTGTGATATAATAGGTCATTAAATTTTATTATGAAAACTATATAATTCTATCTTTGTTAATATTTTAAATATTCAGATTTTATTTTGAGCATAAAAATAACATTGTGTGTATTATATCTTGTATACTATAAAAAGTTTACTCATGTGGTATCAGAGTGATTGGATGATTATTCATTCTTAATATTGAAAATAATTTGTGTTCAACCATTAGAAAAAAAATGAATTTTTTTGGCTGTGAATTTTCACAATATTTTTGATGACCCAAATGGTGTGTGTTTTATAATAGGGGAGATTGATAGTTGGTGGATAAATGAATTGGATATTATTAGTGACATATTTTTAATATTTTTATATGAATACATTAATCAAAAAATTGATCATAATCAATCCTAAGTAATTCTTAGTAATTTAGATGAGGTAAAGATTGATTTAATTTTTAGATATTCGTAGATGTGTTTTGAATGTGATGAACATTGTATGATTCTATATGGAGATAATATATTCGAATTTATGGTGTTGTGTTTTTATTAACATTTCATTGGTATTCTATTCAAAAAATAATAATTTCTTATGCATGGAAATTAGTTTTTTCGATGTCGTGTCATGTAACTATATCCCACTATGATGAGTTAAAATTTTATAAATGTGTTATACTGTTTTTTTTTGTTTTATATATTTTTATTTAAAATGGAGAAACAAATATGGATTGTTAATTGATATGTTTTCATAAGATGATGGTTTAAAAAGATTAATACTTGGGCCTATGATTATGGAATTATGTAGTGGTATTGGGAGATATTTATGGTCCATGGTTCATAAGAATAATAGAATGCTACTATATTTTTGCCTTTTTGATTCATCCATGATCTTTAATACCATAAAAAATATTTAAAAATAGTTATATCTTAATTATTTTATTTGGATTACCACAAATTATAATTTTTATTTTTAAAATAAATATTCTAGTGTTTTTATTGATTTGGCCTTATGGATGATGCATATAATGTTCCAACTAAAGCCATATATCTTAAAAATATATAAGGATAAAAATCTGTCTGACTTAATAAAAAATTTCAAATTAATGTGGGAAATATTAAAAATAAATTAATATATGTAGTTTGAATGCTCAAATTATTATAAATGAAGAAGAAATTAATCATCAAATTGAAACTAGAAGAGTGTGATTGTTTGATGGATTGGGTAGATTTTAACTTGAATAAATAAGGGCCAATACATGCAAGAAGATATATAATTTATTTTTCCCTTAAGGGGAATTACTTTGACGTATAATGTGTGTGTGGGGAATATGTTTATAGAACCTATTCCAAATTTTACCACTTTCTTCTTTTCCCCACACCATCATAATGATCTTGACCTCTTAAATCTAAGGGTTTCCACCTTTTTTTTCTTCTTTGATACAATAATCTTACTTCGTTTTCATGTGACTAGACCTTTACTTATTATTATATCTTAATTATGATCCCAATTTACCACAATTTTTTATATGTATAACTTAATTAAATAAACATACGGAACATAAAATTTTTTACATAGTTCAAAATTATGGCATAACTAAAATCCCAAGTGGCGAGATTTAGTGATTCATGAATCAAAACATTTGATGGAAGAATATCCTCAGTGTTATGGTGCACTAAAGTATGACATGTATTAAAATTACTATTGTCTCACAAAACAATTTCCATATAAAAATACTGTGTTTTCAACATTTATTAACTATATATATTCCAGATAAATCCTAAGGTACTGACTAGTATTATGAAAAAATCCCTATTGTGCCACCCTATATTTTGGTTGACTTCTTATAACACGAACCTATGATTTCTCTCATGGGTGATCAAATATAGCTATTATTGAGTCAAAATTGTCTATGATCTTGGAAGATAGTCTTCACTATAGCTTGATACTCGGATAGCCCTAGACTATTTGATTGTTTCTTTTTTCCAGTTTATTAAATATAATTAGTTTTGAATCCAACAAAACTATATTTTTTAAATTTATAAATAATATAAATATATAATTTGAAATATGGAAAACACAATCCCAATATATTCTATAGAACCACAATGGGTGTTTTATTGTAATATCTATATGCTATATGGATTTCACTCGAGAAATCAATATTAATTTTTTTTAAAATTATGATTTTAAAGAATCATAAATAATCCTCCAATAATAACTAATTCATTAAAATGTAAAAATAAATACATCCCTTAAATATTTATCTCAATTAAACGTGACATAGGTTGTCGTAAAATCTAATCAACAACTATTTTTTTAAAAGCCAATTGACTTTTTTTAAACTGATAATCTAACCGAAATCATTACAGGTTAAATAACATCAACATTGGATTTTGTTAAAAATAATAACTTTTTTCCATCTACATAAAATATACCAAATAAAAATTAATCTTCAAGATCACTTATTTTTGGATTTTTCGTGGATTTTACCTCCCTCTTGTTAGAAATAAATTATAAATAAGGATTCAAAAATACAATTCCCTCTCTCATACCATCGTTGTGGTTTATTTTATTTTTAATGTGTCGTTTAGAAATAATATATTTGTATAATCTATTACTAAATGAAACTGCTACCCCTTGGACTATATTTTCGTTTCCCTAATGTATGATACCACTTATAATAAAATATTTTTGAAATTTTCAATTATAGAACATCTCAAAATCAACATCAGGGAAGCTACATAGTCAAAATGAAATATAGTGAGTGAATTATCGTGTTTGGTTTTTAATGGGTCAATTAACCTAACTGGCCATAGGCTGGGTGTATGAATCAAGAGTATAAGTTTACCTCATCAATGTTATCCATGACATTATTTGATACTAATTAAACATAGTAGATTGAACATTCCACTTCCCTAAAAAGTCTAATATGTGATCTCATCACTTCATTTGAAAAACCATTAATCTGAATGAAATAAATTTTAATTAGTTATAACATAGAAATTGTTGGAAAAATTGTTAAAATTTATAATGTCCTAATTAGAAATTACACTTCACTTACAATAAGTTAAACTTTCATATGGTCTTTTATTCGGGATTTGGTTGAACCACATTTGAAATTTACATGAAAAAACCCCATGAGTGATCAAATATTGACACGAAAAAATGAGTATTAACCTTGGGATCCAATTTTTTTTGGAATTAATCCCCACAAATAGATGTATTTAGTATCCTAAAATAGAATCAGCTGGTTCCAAAAATTAAATGACATAAATAAGAAGGCATGATGTTTATCTATATAGATTCATCCAATTTGTCTTTTCTATTCAAGGTATTATTCCACTAGATCACTGTCCTAAAATTAGTGGCTTGATATAACCTGTTACATATCTGAAATAGATAAAATATTGAGTGTTACATTTGATATTCAGTTATAAACACTGAATATTTTCAACATAATATTTTCATTTTCTTTCCATGAAGAACTTCCCAGGGAATGTATCTCCCCCCAACATTCTATATGACTTTAAACATTTACAAATATTTAATGTGTATGGAGAGAGTGAAACCATATATTTTTACATGTTTAGGAATGTAGATGGTCATGAAGAACAAAACCTTAATCTACTATATTCCCTCCTCCATTTTAGGTTTAAGGAATTGAATCCTATAACATCTTTAATAACTTATTCATCTTTAATATATATATTTTGTATGGATTCTTCATCCTTTTATTAGTGGATATTTTTTTTATGATAGAAAATACACACACAAAATTTTGGATAAACAATGTCTTGTTTTTCTATTTTACATGGTATTTTGAACATTTATGGAATTAATTCCACTTATGCAAGTCTCCTTTTGAGTAAGAGCTTTATTAGGTGTGCCTTTTAAATTTCTTCTCAAATGGATATATTTTCCTCAAACCATTATTTATTTCCTTTTAGTTTTTTTAAAACACTTTGACTCTTACTTGATGGTCATGGTTGATATCTAATTATTCACCTTTTTAGTGGGATATTCTCCTCAACAACCTTTCCCATTGATATAGTAAGCCTTGAATTTTCTTCAAAACATTCCTTCTTTATTTCCTAGATTACTATTATGAGTAAGCTTATTTTTCTCTTACTTCCCACTATATTTAGTTTAATATTTTTTATCCAAAACAAATTATATTTTTCTATAGTAGAATAATTTTTTGGGATATAATGTTTTCTTTATATGTAAAAGGATTTTAATACCTCTTCATAGAAGGACTTATATCATATTTGGGACTATTTCACCTCAAAACACATTCTATTAATGAGAGTAAGTATTCCACAATAGTGTAAAATTTTAGTTGTGTTAATAATGACCCAATATTAAATAATAAAAAATCATGTGTTTTTATAAAACTAGTTATTCTTTTATATTTTAGGATTCAATTTAGTTTTATATATTTAATGAATTCATTCATAAATCATACATAAATTAAATATATTTTATAGCATATTGAATTCTGATAAATCTCCAATTTTTCCAAAAAACAAAACAGTTGTGATATTAAGTGTTATATTTTAATGGAATATCTTAAAAAATTTCATCTTAAACATGTTTATTTCGTAATAATTATTAAAATACCATTAATGCAATTTTTAAATGTTGGATGAGGATAAAAAACACAATATGAAACATAAAAAATAAATTATGAAACCATTAGGCCAAAATTAATTATAAATTTTTTCTTATTTCTATATAAACATTGTGTTAAAAATAAAAATTTTCTATAATAAGAAATAAATTATATTCCCAATGACATCCATAAAACATTTCACATGAAATCTTGAAGGAATAATAAAAATCTATGGGGATCTTTTATATCATTAAAATTTTTATGAAATATCTTCCATAATGTATTACTTTTCACCCATAAGAAAAAGAAAATACTTATCCAAAACATTTTATCATTGAATTACCATGTGAAATCATATGATTCACATAAATACCATATAATGAATAAATAAATTAGGTTATTAAATTGAGGAATCACATTCATATCACTTGTACATATCTAATGACCTTCATGGTTTTTAATTGAATAACCTTAACAGTTTCCAATGGAATAAACTTCATGGTTACAAATAGCATGACCTTCATGGTCAACATCCAATATAAATCATTAAAATTGATCCAAGGGATATCATGGAACACATATTCCTTGTTTATAATATAACAAATACTCATAAAAAATAATTTCCATGACCAATAACATTATTATAATAGATAAAATCTTTTATTTTTAATTTTTTTCACCCTTTATGAAAACATTTATAGATATTGATATATCCCTACTTGTTAGAACCTAATTTTATAAAATAAATTAACAGAATATATGGAATGATATTTTATATTTGAATAATTATTGAGGATTATATAGGAATCTATTCGTGACTTAACTATTTATATGTTGGGAAAAGCGATTGACTCCAAATACATTAAAATAAAACATTATTTTATCATTTTTAGATAAATTCAAAACATTCCGTATGAAACACATGAAAATGTATTATTTTATAAAACTCTGAAATGAAGAGTAAATATTCTTGAATTATAATTTATTTCCCATTCATGTCCATATAGATACACCCAAAAAATTATTTTTTGAATATGGAAAAGGAGTGGAATGATTTAAAAATAAATCTCGAATACATTTTAAATAAGGGTTTTAATGTAATGTATCCCTTATGAAGTTAATTATAATATTAGTTTTTATATCATTTAAAAAATCTATAATATATTAAATATTTAAAGTTATAATCCACTTAAGAATAATTAATATTCTTTAAATCATTATAAGAACAAGGACATGGAAGAAAAATCATTCGAAGGGAAACACTGTAAGAGGGTTTTTCAAAAATGACCCAAATGTTGAGTGAGATTCATCAAATACATTACTTATCTTTTCGAATAATTAAACTATTTTATATATTTATATTAATAATAACCTTTTTTGGATTACTATCCATTTCATCATTTTAAAATAACTTACTTTACAAATTAACTTCTTGTTGGATGTTCTGATAAAATTCTTCTTATATGTCCAAAATGACTTTGAAGGGTGAAAATTTTCAATCAGTTAATTATTTCATCATATAAAAACTAATAACAATAATATAATAATAATAATAATTTTTATGAATAATTTATAATTTTAAAACCATTCATGAATAATTGTTATGTAAAATGATCTACGCTAAAATCACAGAGATGACATGTCCTATGTATGCATGAGTGACTTTACAATTATTCTATGATAATTATTAAAAGAAAGTAAGTTTAATATAATATTTAGAAAATAATAAGGATATAATAAATATTATATTTTTAAAATAAATATAGTTATATATTTCATCCATGTAACATGCTGAAAATATTAATCACATCACTTCGTGGATGCTGTGGTCCACATGGATGAATGAAAGACATTTTCATTTTATAGTGAATTGAATGGTGAGAAACAAAATGATATCATGATTTTTAAGAAAGATAAATATGTTACTTGTATCATATATATGAATTAAATACATCATTACATCTAACCGTAAGAGGAGGATATGAAAAATGTTTTACATCAGTTCGTGATGCAGTATTCCCCTATACACAATAACAATGGTTTCATTTCCCATTTTATGGATGAGGAGATGGATATTGGTTATTATATTTAGAAGATAAAATAACATTATATAGAATATTTTCATTTTATTTTCTATTTTTGGTTGAAGAATTTACGGAGTTTCAAAAATAATGAAAATGGGAATGCTTGGTCATGAACAATACCTCTTCTTCAGAAAACCCCTTACAGTTTTCACCAAATGATTTCATAAGTGGGATTTTTGATCATAAAAAGTAATCTAAGATGAGGGGAGGTATACAAGTTAGGTATTTGTGAATTTACTGGAGGATGTTAAATTAATTCTATGTGTTAGGAGAGTTGGATATTATTTTCCCTTTATATGTGTGAGGATGGACACTCTTTTCATTCCATATAAGTTTAAATTAATAAAAATTAAATTTTATATTCAAATTTATCCAACATGATAATATTAGAATATTATATTATTATGATTCAAAATAAGACCTTCCAATAAAAACATCACATATTTACATAATTTTTTATCCATTATTATTTCTATTTAATATATGTTAACCATTTCTAACAATTATCACTGTATTAAAATATTTACACATTAAAGGGGGTGAAGGAAACTATAAAAGGAAAAATGGATAAAATAGAATATGATTAAAATAATTAACAATATGAAATTTACGTGGCATAAAATATGTTGTTATTAATATGAAATTGATTCATAAATCATTATTTATTTCAAAATATTAATAATTTCAAATTTGACATTATTTATATAATTTCACATTAAAAACATCCAAAAAATGGATTTTGAATATAAAAATTTAAATCACCACCAAAATTTTATAAATATAAATAAATTTTCTTGAATGTAATTCATCACATATGAAATTTTATTTTTAATATTTTTAGTACCATTTATTTTATTTTCCATTCAATTTTATAAATTTTTCATCAAATTTTTGATTTAATTTTTGGTTATTATGCAATTACATAAAATAACAAATAAATTAACATAATAAAAATAATTTCATAATTATAAAAATATCCATAAATATTTATTAAAAAATAATTTTTCTTTGATAAACCAACCCGGTTCATCTTATGACTGTTCACCGAGGCCGGCCCATGAAAATGCCTGAGGGACATTCCTTATCCTCCTAGGCTGGCGAAAAGTGACAGGGGAATCGACAAGAAACAATGTGACTCATTTCTCACAATATAAATAAAAAAGATTCAAATGTTGCCTAAGGATCCCAGAAATAAATAAAAAACGTCTAAAGTGAAACTATAAAATTATGGAAAAAATAACTACAAAGAAAAAGAAACCAAATGAACCTAGAAACTAATAATTCTACACATAACCCCTTACATCTACCTATGATCAGAAAACCCAATGATTTCCATGGAAAATGAGATTAAATCAAATATTGTACTTGAGACAAAAAACATGAATAATGTATTTTTATGAGTATAAAAATGTATCAGGAATTCCCATTTAATGTATTCCCATTGCATATATTTTAAATAAAATATTCATGGATTCCATGTTTGATATAAAATACATATAAATTGGGTTTTCACAAATTTTCCCTTAAAAATCACAATCCATTATCTATGTAATTTTTGGAAATATTTTCAATAAATAAAACCTTAAACCTTATTTATGAAATCATGAAAAACCTAAGAGAATGTTTATATCTTTGAATTAGTGTAATATGGTATCTTCTATTCATTTAAAACACTCTTGCAAGATCATTTTTTTGGAAAACCTAAAAAATAATTTATTCTAAGGAAACACCACATCCCAAAAGTAGATACTAAGATCACACGATGATAGAAATTGGATAATAGTGATCAATAAAAAATACCAAGAATAGAACCTAAATCACCCTCTTCAAGTAAGCTAGTTCTGGATAAAAAGTGGTTATTTATTGGAGGTCAAGGTAAAATCCAAAAAATTTTGAAACATGATTCCTCCCATAGGGGAACTATTTTCAATTCCATCAACCAGCCCATAATCATGTTCTTAACCTTCCTCACCTAACCGAGGGGAACAATTTGAATGTAGAGGATGGTCCTAAAAGGGTACCTAACTAGAGTGGAATCCGAAACTATTACAACAAGCATTCTTAGAAGTCTGTGTATCTATTCGAGGTTCCCATTTTATTTTTGTAATGGGGTGTTCTAAAAAATGTCAAGAAATGAAAAATACATACATGAAATCACGTGATTCGCATAATCTGGAACCACCCTAAACACTACAATTAATATTCACTTGTCGCTAACCGATCAATACATGAAGAAATTTCCAATATGAGGACATTCCAACCACGTGTAAATAATAGGAATAGAGACTCATTCTAAGGAGGGGTTCCCAATGATTCTATTTCAGAAGTGATAACTAGGCCACTATTATCCATTGAATCTAAATCCATTTATTAAATAACAAATACACACAACATTCAATACCAAGAATCCAACTAAAAATAAATTTGAGAAAACATAACACCTGAACCAATTGAACATCATACATTATGAAAACCAAATCACTAATAAAGGACAATTGAGTTTAAAAAAACATAGAGTGGAATATTTAACAAAAAAATTCCACATACATTAAAAAAATAATGAAATCAACTTGTTTTACATTGAACCATTATTCTAAAAACCATACCTCGCTAATTAATATCCATGAATGGGGAGAAAATTAATCATTAAATGTATTCTTTAATTTAAAGTCCACATTCAAAGGGTTTTAACCTAAATTATTATGAATTTTGATAATGGAAACTTAAATCAAAACCATGGGTGTCTAAATAAGCAGGAATACCCACAAAGAACCTTAATATCACAAAAAACCCAATTTAAAATATAATAAACAAGAACACCAGACCAGAACACCTATAGGAATAGGTAAAATAAAGAGGAAATGGAATAAGTAGAAAGACGAGAAACAAAGGAGGAAAATACCTTGAGAAATAATCCTAAAACATGAAGAACTCCACTTGGATGCACCCTTGAAAGAGGAGGGATGTGTGGAGAATATATAGGGACCTCCCATGGTTTCAAATAAGCCAAAAGTGGTGTAAAAGATGGTGTTAGGTGTTTAAATTCAATGATGGTATAAGAGGCATTTAATGTTTTTAACAGACCTAAGAACCTTTTTGTATTGGATGCATGGTTTGGAAAACCATGCACCAACAATGTGACATTGTTCATCCAAGAATTTCCTAACCATGTGCCTGCTTTCAGGTTGATTTGGATTAACATTTATTTGGACATGTTCACTCAACTAGGGACACTGAAAGAATCACACAGTTTCAACTAGGATCTGCAGGGTTTAGATCAAACCACGCTAAATCCATAAAACTCAGTATTTGGGTGTTACAATTGAACAAGAAAGAAGCTTCTCCCAATGAGGCAGTATAAATACCCCTCAATCATGCCACAAAATCTTTAAACTGATGAAAAAACCGTGAAAGTCAAAATTTAAATATCAAACCCCAATAATATGAGAGAGAAACTAATGAAAAAAGAAAAACCAAAGTAAAATAAGAAAAAGAAAAACATAGTTGTAAAAATTCTCTATACCATTACAGTTTCTACCACCATAAAACCACATATTTTCTAGCTGATCATAAAAGATAAATGATTCACACACTCGTATGATCTGATTCCTCAAATAAAAAATCACCTCCACTACATCTATAAAAAAACACAAACTTATATAAAAAAACTAACAAACCCAAACCACTTTTCAAAATCAATGCGAAACTCAGACTACAACCTCCAAAACCATTCTGCAAAAAAACCATTGAGTGAAATATGAAAGAATAACATCTATCTAGATTGAAAAGACACAAAATGATAAAAATAAAATACAAACCTTATTTTTCTAATCCAACAACAGAGGAAAAAACCATATCACACTACATAGGAGGAAAAAATTGACTCCCTCCCATTTTAGATTTCTAACTCAGTGCCCAACGAACATCACCCACCAAACATCGACTTCAGAAGCTAGAAAAAACCACCCAAAAGATCTAGAAATAACCAAATGAACATGATACGCCATAATTACTTCTTCATAACAACATGATGATTCCTCAAATATAGAAATTCAGAAGACTCACAGACATCATCCTCTTTCCAGCCAATTGAGAAGTGGTAGGAACATGATACACAATATAACACACCTCCACTCAAAATTGTAAAATTGAAATTTTTCCAAAAAAGACTCACTTTAATTAAGATATATTTTCTTATAGATTAATTGATTTATCATCATTAATTGAAGTGAAAATATCTAAAAAACAAAATTTATAATAATATATAAAAAATACTTATGGAATTTTATTTCAATCTAAACACATACCAACTTCTTACTCTAGTAAAATAGGTTGTGGTTCCTTCTAATGGGTTAGATCTGTCTCTATGGGACTTCTTGGAATCAGCCGTAAAACAATGTTTCATGTGACCCAATAATCCATATCTATGGAAGGTATTTTTATAATTTTAATGTTATGACTTCTTGTAGATTGTATTTCCACAATGGTGACACATTAGAGTCCTATGCCTAGATGAAGAAGTTGAATGATCCATAGGCCTTTTAATTCTTCTTCCAAAATAACCCGTATCGGGAATCTTTTTTATCTCTCATCTAGAATACCCTTCACAACATCTTGAGATATGGGAGGATTATCTACTTAAAACAGTCCTAATAACACATGTTCAACCTAAAAATATTTTCTTACCACACCAACGTAGGGTTTTAGACTATACTTTGACACCTTCACCACCAAATTAAGACTAATAATGTTCTCATAATGTTGGGACTCAATGAGATCATCCTCAACCCACTTTGAAATATAATGTTCTAGGTAATAAAAACAATAGAATAACTCCAAAACTGATCCCATATCTTTCTGATGGTAGAACAAATATATTGCATCTCCCACCTTCAGAGTCTTTCATATGTAATATCAGATGATTATAGCCAGGAAGAAATACTAGGAGAGGTCTTATAAAGACTCAGTTTAAGTGACTGACTTCCACCACTTCCAACATGGTCCTTTGAACACAAAGATATAAAATTTCACCATTAAGGAAACATGAAACTAAAAGAAATTAAAGATCCTTTCAATTTTCCAAATCCTCTATTCTAATTAAATAGGATCTACTTAACCATAAAAGAGAGGAGGGTTCATCTTATAGAACTCAAGATATATTTCCATTGGTTGAGCAATTTTATTTTCAAATGATTTTTAACCACCAATATATGTACCTCTAATATACATTGGTGATTTAGTTAGGGGATTCAATAAAAAATAATAAAACCAGAAACTCGATCAAAACGTACCTCCTATCTAAAACTCCTCATATTATAAAACTGAACACAAATGGAAAATAAATCAGAAATTTTCCAATAACATTTTCATAATACCGATAAGCACCACTTCAAAACCTATTGTCAAAATACATTCTTCATCCAATAATTTCATGAAAACCCCTTGGTGTCCATTTTGAAATACATCCTATTTTCATTCAATAATCCTTCCTCAACATTAAATAACCACCATTTTACAATAAATCATTTAATTAAATACCATTTTATCAAAAGTCACTTTATTAAAAAAATCTATTTTTCAAAACATTCATTGATATAAAATTGAAAACTCATTTATCATTTTTAAAAACAAAAACATTATGTCTTAAAAGCATTTTTTCAAAATTTAAAAATTAGGGTTTTAAAGCTATTTTAAAAATCAATAATTCTCAAAAAGTATCTCTCAATGGGGGAGTAGTGTTGATTGGTGAGATAGAAACATGATTGAAAGGAACATTCCAATAACACCACCATCATGGAGAGTCTCTCTTGACCACATCGCTATAACTACATGGATTTCCTCCCACTATGGGCTCACTAAATCCATAGACTTAACCCCTAGTTAACTTCCCCAAACACCAAACAACCAAAAAAACCGAACAATCTTGAAAAAATCCAAACATCCCATGGAAACACATTCGTTGTCACAGAATGTGTTATCCAGCCACATCCCCATACCTACACCCCATGTTTCGATAATACTACCCAATATACCGTGATAGCCATAAAAACAAAGGGATCAATGAATGTTAGGTCCTCTAAAAAACATATTCTTTTATACCGTTTTTTCATAAAAAGCCGTGTCAACAATGGAACTATCACCCTATATGGCCCGCGACATGACCCAAGAGGCTTTCCAAATACTCGTAATCTAGCGACAGATACCATTTGAATCAATGAGGACCAATGGGAATGATTTCCCCAAATTTAAATGAACTAAGTATTACAATTAGTCATTGAAACCCAAAAATAAATAATAATAATAATCTGACAAATAACTATAAAAATATGGAAATAAAAATAAAGAGGAATAGAAACCAACAGAACCTGACAACCACTAAATCTCCATGTGAACTCAAGGGTCACTCTCCAACCTTTAAACCCAATGTCGCCCATGTAAAAATTGAGAATTTTGGAAACAACACATCATGTTAAAAGGAATAATAAATTATAAGCATCAACATTAAAACTCAATAGGCATTCCCAAGTAATCTATTCCAAATGAGTTTACTTTAAATAAATGATTCATCATATCAAGGTTGTAAATAAGATAAAATGTCATAGGATGTTTACAAAATTTCAATTCAAAACCCATCACAATCCATTTACTATGAAACATAGGACAATTTTTCAATGAAGATATACATGAACATTATTGTGAAATGTAGGAAAACCCAAATACAAGGATTATTAGTTTAAAATAATTTAATAAGGGAACATTTAATTTTAAATTCAATCATCTTGAATCTTCTTAATGAAAAAATAAATTAAAAATTTCTTTTCCCAAGGGAACACCATGATCCACAGCTCGAGAATAGAGTCAAATAATGAGGTTAATTGGAAAATGGTGCTCAATAAACCATTACATGAAAAGCAATGATCCACCACATATAACATATTATCAGAGAAAATATGGGGATACCTATGAGCATAGAGGAAAATCATAATCATACTGAAACATGATTTTCCTATAGTCATTCTTAACTAGATTCTATCAAATAGCACATACGATTGGTTCTACCACTCCTAGCCTAACTAACATGAATAATCCCAAAGTATAGGATTGTCATAATATGGTCCACTAGCTAGAGAAGTCTATTAAACTAGTGAAACATTCATCCTTCAAAATCATCTTAGTTATTTCAGGTTCACATGGTATGTTCTGAATTGGGTATAATAAGACTTTCAAGCAGTGAACCATATATATGATCCATCACACGAGTCAACAAACTAGTAGAACCACAAGAATTACAAGGTATAGTTCATTTAAATCAAACCACCAAGAATGTGGAATGACTCAAGTGAAGGATATTCACACCACTATTCAACAAAAATACATGAGACTCATTCCATGGAGTTTTTCCAAGAAATCCATTTTAGTAGTGCCAACAAAGCCTCATAGAACCTTTGAGGGTAAATTCATTTCTAAAAAAACTAACACATGCCATATTAAAAATGAAGAATAAATATAAAAAAACATTAGATTAAAAACATTAACCAACTAAATTCATCCATTATGAAAAAAAATTAGTAATAAATCCCAACTTTGAATTTTCGCAAGCACTTGGCTTGAGATATTTAATAAAATAATTCCATATTCAAAAAAATAATGAAATCCATTTTTTTCATATTAAAAAATTATTTTAAAAATCATAGATCACTTATCAGTTTACAAGGAAGGTAGAGAATGAAATCAATCTGTGTATTATTATATTTAAAGGAAAATGTAATGGGATCCTGCTCTAAATAACAAGCTCTTTGATGTAGGAAACTAAAAATGACACTAAGTCGATCTAAAAAAATAACACCAGTAGGAACCATAACAAAACAATACCAACAATTTAATATAAATGAAACATGAACCTTTGAACAAAAAAACCTTGGGGGAGAGGATCTATAGGGAAAATAGAATAATAAGGATTATGAATAAGTGAGGATCATAATACCTTGGTAATCACTCCAAAACACGAAAAAATATACTTGGATCCACCCTTGGAATAGTAGGGAGGTTTGGAAATAATGTGATGAGATCCCTTGGTGTCACATATCCCATGGGGGAATGAAAAGAGGGTTTTTGAGGTTAAAAATAGAGGTGAGTATAGAGAAATTTCCCATTTTCAAGGTATTTGGGCACCTTCATGACTATGACACCCGGTTTGGGAAATCGTGTAGCAACCATTAGATGTGGTTCTGTCAAAAATTTAATAACCATGTGCTTTCCTTTTGAATAGTTTTAAATAAACATTAACATGTCTTTCCCCCTGAATAGGGACACCAAAATACCCGCACGATTTATCCTAGGTGCCCCATGGTTGATATAAAACCATATTAAAGGCATGCAACCCAAATCATGAAATTTAAAAATTAACTAAAATTAAAATCAACGCTAGGAGGCCACATGGTTACCCATTTTTCATGCACCTAAACCATGACAGATAATAAATACATTATAAAACTCAAAATTTAAATATGATACCTCTAAATCTCGGGAGAGAAACCAAAGAAAGAAAGATAAAGAAAAATAAAATAAAAAAAAAACAGGGATATAACATAATATAGTTGATTTTATTAAACAAATGTAATTATTAGGATTAAAAATATGGAATACATTTAAAAAAATTCAATCTCCAAAAAATGATGAAATGTCTTTTATAATAATTATGAAATGAGTGATGAAATATATTTTGTAGGAAAAATAAATTTTTAAGCAATAAAATATCTTACATTTACTATATGGATATAAATAATTATTATTTTAATTAAAATTAATATAAATAATTATATAATATATATAAATTTCACCTAAACAACTCTTTATTAGTGCTTATTTTAAAAATAAAAATAGGAAACTATTATGAACATAAAAATAATTTTCAGAAATATGCATTTTTAATCCCAAAAATGAACATATACAAAAATAATGAAAAGTTACAATTAAAATGAAATTAATCAGACTATAAAAATAAAATGGTTCATATACCAATTTTATGAAAAATAAAAAATTAAATCGATAAGTTTGTCTATTCACTAAAAAAATTAATCATTTTAGAAAAATCATGAAATTTAACAGTATATTATGTTTGATATAGTTATTTGTGAAAGAAATTTAATTTTGTTCAATAAAGTATATATAAGTTTTAGAAATTAATTACATTATTTTATTAGAAAAATAAATGGAACTTATTTTCCAAGAAAATGTTTTTTTCAAAAATAAAATGACTTTACTAAAATAAGAGTGATTATTTACAAATATTTTATCAATAAATGTATATTGATTAAGAACATATATATATATACTTCATAATGTATTTAATCAAATTCAATCTCAAAAATATACATATTATGTTTTAATTAAAATATCAATATAAAAATATTTCATGGTTCTTGTGGTCTTCAACCTACATGTCATATAAGCTATCAAAGATTGTTTTATTTTTAAAAAATAAAGGGTGTTACATTATCCCCCCAATATTAAATTTTATTTACAAATGTTTAACTTGAGGTATCTAATGAAACTTTTGACACTTCAAATTAACTTCTATGATATAACTAATTGTAAAAATGGTTAATAAATCATCCTCTTGATAAGGGTGAACGAAAAATATAAATATCATATGGAATAACACATTACTAGGTAATCAGATAAGAAAAAATTTCTGGGATATTAAATACTAAACATGGAGAAAAAATGAATATAGAGTATGATAGAGATTATTGATTATATGAATGTGAAGGATCAATAAAAAGTTAAAAACCACAAAACCATAAAACAATAAGCTATAAAAAATATTATTAATTTAACCTAAATGATGTTAATAAGATAAAATTTTCATTTCATGATATTTATCCTCGATTTGATGAATTTTATACCCTCTAGATAACTAAATAGTGTAAAATACACTTACATTAAAAATATAATTTCATCCTTTAATCGATTTCAACCCCAATCTCATCTCATACTTGAAATGATGAGTATTAAAGTTGATTTTTTTTATGTTCTAAGAACTAAAATATAATTTAAATAGATCACATAATCAATAAAATGATAAAATTTAATTCCTCATATCATTAAACATAATAGAAAAAATTAATTATTAATGCATGGTAAGATAATTATCTAAATGAATAAACATTTATATGAATATGTGATACGTTAATAATTAATATTCTAAAGTAACACCCAAATATCCATAATAAATCACTCTATAATATGAAACCCTAAAATTGATCATAATATTCTAGATTATGATAGAATTTGAAGGACTAGAATGATTTGTCACATATTTTTTCCATATGAATTTTTCATTCCTCTCCAAATAAAATCAATCACTCTTAAAGATTCATACCCAAAATGTTTCTTCAATAGTAATATAATATCAAATATATGATATTAATTTCAATAAATGACCAGAATCTTTATAAAACCACATAAAAATTATTTATACCTCAAAATGATAATTTAAACAACAATCCATAAGTAAAATCCAAAAGTATTCTGTTTTACATAACTATATATTGACACCCAAAATATAGATATCTTTTTCAAAAATAACATTAGTTACTTAATGACCAAATAAATTATCAACCCCAATACTAAATATATGACATAAAAAATGTTCCCAAAATAAATTTAAAAATTATATGTCAAATTTATTAAGTATATGAAATGACTTCATACTAAATAGCACATCACATAGTCTAGTGGCAAGCACTATAATCATTTCCCCCTCTAATTGTGGGTTTTAGCCTAATTTCCATAGAAGATTTTATGGGTCGTCTCCCAAGAAGTGGGTTGTCCTTTACAATTGACATTTTAATATATTCCTTATTATATTCATATAAATTTGACGAACATCATTAAAATCTCATTAATCCTTAATCATATTTTCACCTGTGAGGTTTTATCTATAGCGTATTTCATCATAAAATCAAATTATATTAAATTAATTTCATTTCATTTATATAAACCATAAATTAGACCAAGGGGATTTCAATCCATTTATAATATATCCCTAAAAGTGTGTCTCCAAAATTTTTTACCTTTTTTATATACCACTATTAAATGGTATATATTTTATCTAACATATGTTTCCAAATTTCAAAAGAAAACCCAATAATAAAATAATCCTAATGTGTTTCATGTTTCTCATTAATTTTATAATATAACAAGATATCATTGAAAAATAAATACTTTATTATGATTTCTTCATAATCCTTATTCAATTATTTCTTTAGTTATCCATTTATAACGTGTTCCAAAAAATTAGAAATAGGAAATATTTATGTAGGATTTATCATTGGTAACAAAATTATTTTTCATACATGGAAGAAAATAAAATAATTCATACCATAAATACAAATATTTGGGAATTATTTTTGGCAATTAAAACCCCATAATCTTACATCATGATGTTCATATATCCATATGTGAAATATTCATATCCGAGGTGGTATTTCTGTTTCTAAATGAGATGGATGAGTTGATATTTTGAAATAAAAAAAATAAAAATAAATTCCATGACCCATATAAAATTTAAATAAATAATAATGTGTAATATAGAAAAAATATATTCTAGTAGGTGATTTGGTTGTTAAAATTGTATAAAATAATTTAAACAATATTTTTTCATGATAATGATTACTAAATCAGGTTGAATTTATAAGTAGATTGTCTGAGATCCTTTTCTAGTTATCTCAATTATTGATCACTAAAATATAGAATAAAAAACGATTAAATTATTAAATGATTTTTTTATATGAATATGAAATTGTCACTTCTGAAGGAAATACCAATAGATATTTTATAATATACAATCTTAAAAAACCTAAAAAGAACATGATGAACCTTAAAATTAATTAATGTTTTAAACTCAAATATTATCCAATAAAGTTTAGTTTATATCCTTAAAAATATAAAAACATTATTCTAATATTATCCATCACATTAACTAATAGGTTAATATATAGCTCAACCCAAAAAATCTAACATCTTTGGATTTTATGAATGAAAAACTATGTTCGATAGAGTATATGATACCAACCATCGAGATTAATTGAAAAACAAAGTATTATTATTTAATTGTTTCCACTATATCCCATGGTTAGAATAATGTGTATTAATATAATACATAAAATTATGAAAATATGTTTTACAAATGTTTATAGAATTAAGTCATTGATAACAAATTATTTAGATATGAAAATAAAGAACCCACTATATATGAAGGATGTGTTTTTATGAAAAACTATTTTTATGACCATAATAACATTTTAAATATTAAATTAATCACTATTAGAGGGATATCATACTAATATTTATATTTTAAATATTAAAAAATTGGAATTCATCTAATAAGTTCAACAATCATAAGATATAAACAAATAAAATTTTATACAGAAATGAATTATTTTTCTAAAAAGAAATTATTGTTGTCTATTGATAGAGAACTTATTTTAAATTTATATTATTAATCATTTATAAATTATATTTGAAAAAATAAAATTACTCTTTGAAATATGAATATAAAAATATACCTTGATTAACTTTTTATGTTTTTCTAATAAATTTTTTATGATAAATATTGAAAATTACTAAATTTTATTAAAAACAACTTTTTTCCTTATATAATTTATAGAGTTAAATTAGAATAATAATTTTTTAAGTATAAATAGTTCATATATAGGAATGTAAATCAAATTTTGGTTATAGTAATCAATTTAACATTGATATTGGACATAAAAAATGTTTAACTTCTATAGATTTTCAAATTATAAACTTTTTGTTTTTTCAAATCTGATGGATTAATCTTTAATAAAATTGTAAATATTCTTCAAATTGAATTTTGAAAAATTGATTCCATTATGTGAATTTAAATATCAACATTTTGTAAATAGTTCTGTTTTATTTTTTGTATAATATTAATAGTTACATTACTAAATTTTATTAACACAATTGCAGTTGAATAGGGTAATTAAGGGTAAAAATAATATTATAGATAATAAAAAATTAACATAAAACGTGTAATAATTTTATTGTATAAGTGATATTTGATAAAAATAATCCTTGGACATCTTTAATGACTCTGTGGAGCCACATTTATAATATACACTTTTAATGTATTTTATTTTAATGAAAAGTGAAAGATGCCATACCTTTGTTTTAATAACAATTACATTTTTAATGTAGGGTTATTTTGAAGATATATTAAACTATAAATAGTAGTTTTAAAAATAAAATATTTATATTCATCATGGTCATTTATTTTTAAATTTTATGATATAAATAATTACATTAAATTCATAAACAATGATGATGCAATAATTGTTTAATTAAAGAGATTATAAAAAAAATTTATTAAAAATATTAAAATAAATATAATATTAGATACTTAATTCCTTAAATTAATTATATAGATGACATTGACATGTTATTTATGTCTTAAAATATTTTTTTTAGGATATCTATTTTTATGATACTTATAAAAATTCAGTTAATGAATTGGGTTAACATTGAAATAAATGATATCTTAAATTAAATAATATTTCAATAAATGATATAAAATTCCTAAAAATATAAAATATATCCAAAAAAATTTGATAGTTTTAAAATTTCATCAATGATCCATTTTTTGGTCATTTATGATTTTATAGTATGAATATTAACCCTTATGGGGTAAAAACAGAAGTTGTCACAAAAATTAATTAAAGTGATTAAATAAGGATTAAAAGAAAATGATAAGGGTTAAAAAAGATAAAACATGTATAATTTTAGAATTAATAATTTATATTGACAAAAAATTATCCTATATTTGAAATTAATTAGTTTATATCCATTTTTAGTTGAAAAATAATTTTTATTAATTTAATATTTTCTGGAATTACAACAATGCCCTCTCCTGTCTTATAAAAGGAAACTATTTATTCTATTTTAGTTAAACATGAAAAAAAATCAATTTTTATGTTTTTATATATAACAAAATACCTACCTAGAATCCATCCCCCCAATATAGAGATATTATTTTCGGCTTACTAACACCCATAGTGGTCTTAAGGCGTTATGAAAATGAGTTCGTCTGATAAAAGTAATTGTTTTTAATTATGTGTTTCTATTTTATTCCTTATTTTAACCCATTAAATCCTATTATTCCATGATTAAATAATAAATAAATTATCATAAAAATAATAATACGTTATTATGGTAATATCATCACTTAGATCCATCTATACATCGATTAAATGGGAAAATAATTTATCGTCCTTCTGTAAGGTAGACTACCACCTCCTGAACTGATTGAATTTATTTTCCATCAACCATTCTCAGAGATGGTTATAATTTTGGAATTATTTTTTATATATTATATTAATTAAATATTTATCATTATCAAATATTAATATATCATTTTTCTTCATATCATTCTATGCGTGTAAAATTAAAGTGACGTTCGTGCATACTAGTGAACTACAACATCCACAAAGAGATGTGAATCATTTTCTTCACCACATATCCTATATCATTTATATAAATATATTATAATTATTAATATGATATAAATTATATTATTAAAATTCATAAAAGATAAAATTATATTGGCCATCTTTTCATAATTATCATCAAAAGGCTGAAAGGTTATTCTTCCTTATGTATGACCAATAGTCTCAATGATTATAACATAGTTCGTATTTCATAACCATATTTAATAATTTTTTTAAATGTTGAATTCATGTATAAATGTTTTAATAATTTAATCATCATTATTCTTGAGGTGATAGAATAATGACCACTTTGATTATTAACATCATACCAAATTTATTTTGAACACAGGTATTGAATACCTTCAACATGTCCATCATGAACATAAATAATTAAATAATTTTTATAAGTTGATAATAGGTGATATAAAAGAAAGAAAAATATTTAAAAATAACATCTAGAATCTTTATAATTAATCATTGTTTATTATTTAGGAATGTTATGATTGTACATTATGAGTTTGACTCAAGCTAAGTAAATTCATCATAATTTTTTTACATTGAGGAATATTTTGATATTATACAACTACCTAATTTTATGAGGTGTATTTATCAAACCCTTTGACATAAAATATCATTAATTTATTTATTATCATGTCATTTAATTTTTTAAAATTTTATCCCGTCATGATGATGATTATTAAATTGATTCAAAATGAAAGGAGACACATTGATTTAAAATTTTCCTTTTAAATGTTTAATGATTTAAATTATAATTGCTTTTCTTTCATTATAGATATTATTTTATGTATTTCTTTATATGGAAACAAAACAATTATATGGTACATTTTATATCTATTTTAACATTTGGATTCCTCAATAAGTCTCAAGGATTTTTTATAGATACCACTTATATTAAATTTTATTGGTATTTTGTTTTTAAAATTGGGATTTGTAAATAGGTTGATTATTTCTATAACAAGAGGAAGTTTATTTTTCTTGAAATGAAATTTTAAGAGTTTCATGTATAAATTTTCATGCTTTTATGTGTTATGATTTTATATTGATATTTTGAAATTTTAGGGGTGAGGGTTACATTATAATGTTAGGATAAATGGTTACATTATAACCACAATTGTTTTGGGTTTGGAAGTTGATAGTATATTCAATAAATTTGTACGAGTGACATGTTTGGAATTCGACAGCACAGTTATTCTATTTATATAAATGAAAAGTATAATTATGTCCCAAGATACATTTAATTTATATATATATTTTCTATGTGTTTTATTATAATTTTTTCATTATAATAACATTATGAAATTTAATTATGTTCAAATGAAAGTATTTACTAATTTTTATGGATTAAAAATTTTATGTTATGATAAAAGTTCTATGTATTTTAAAGTTTTCATATGAATAATAGTTTTTTTATATCCTCTACTAAGATATTTGTCCTCATCTCACTCTTTAAAGTCGTTTTTATATTATTTAAGGAAGGGTAAAGGAATGGGAGGAAGAAATATGAAGTTGAGAAGATTTCACATGAGAGGAAACATGTTTTATTTTAATAGTTTAGTATTGTGAAAAAGGGATACTGAGTATATGTGTCCACTTTTAATGTATGGCTTCACATTCTATGAGTTTGTCCTAATTCTCTAGAACTCTAAACAAAAAATATACTTGAATGTGAATTCTATATTAAAATATGTAAAATATGTAATGCATTAATCCAAGACCTTAAAGTTGGATTTGAAGGATTTTTAGATAAATTTATATGATTAAGATGTTATTTAATCACACATTACAAGTCATATATTACCACATTTCATAGCATGGTTTGAATGGTCCTTATTATGTTGGATAAATTGAATGAGTTTGAGATAACATGAATAAGGATATTTTAGTTCTTATAATCCCTATAAGATGGTATACTATGAGTTTATTTCTCACACTTGCATTTTGGATCTAGTAAATTTATTGATTCAACACTAACCAAAGTGACTATACATTTAATGGAATATGTGATCACTCTCAAAACAAGAACTGAAATTAAATTAGAGCTATAATGAGAACTCATGTGGTTATTATAAGACAACCACCAAGAGCAATGATTAACTACTTGAACCATTGTGAGTTTTCTAATGCATTATATATGAGATAAATGAATCCCAATGAATGTTCATGTAATAATGTCCATGATGTTAAATATATTTAATGACATATCTGTCAAGGATAGCTTATTAAAAATAGATGAAAATATCTTAAAGGGATGATAAGATGTTTTAAATGTGCTAAAGGAGGTCATAAAGCAATAAAATTCAAATGAATAAAAGGAAGAATTCATTTGAATCCATAAAAGGGAAATAAGTTATTCTTATGTTATTAATTGATTGTTTTAAATGTGGGGTTCGTGGTCATTAGAAAAATGGACACATTATGACAAGGAAACATTAATGAGATCCGTAATACCATACATATATCTATTTAAGAATACCAAAATCCATTAAAATTGATGACGATGAAACTGAAAATGGAAAATGAAAATAGGGAAGTATTAATAAAAAATATGGAAAATCATGGTTATGGATTATGAATTATGATGAATGATCAATGTTGAACTTTGTATGTCACCGTTTTATTTTGGGGAAATCTGTTTTTTTCATATAATGGTTTATTATATTTAGATAATTATCTTTTTATTCTAAAAATATTGGTGTTTTCAATATCTAAATAAAAGAGTAATAGATAGTCATACTAGTGTTTATTTTGTGATCAATAAATGTTAATAATTATTTAATAAAAAAATTAATCCTGAATATTCATCATTTGGAGGAAAATATAAGTTTGTGATGTAATTTCATTAATGGATGAAAATATAACTATTAAGTAAGTATATTTCCCTACATTCTTACTATAAGAAGTAAAATAATTCCTAAAATCAATGAGAGTGATCTTAGAATTAAAAAATTAGCAGTTTAATTTTCATTCAAATAAATTAATAACTTTTTGACCCATCACCAATTTATGGTTTTGTGATTGTTATCGTTTTCATGACCAAGATCTATATCACTCTCCATCATAGAATGATAGTTATTTTTCTATTCCATGTCCATGTTTTCCTACAAATATCCCAAATATGTGTTATCTTAAGTGACCTTTCTTATTACCTTCCCTTCTTTTATATTGGATGATTTATTAATCCTTTTTCTAATGTGGGATTTAAAAAAAGGTATTTTGACAAGTCAAATCCCTAGTTTTAAATCCTAATTTAATATTGTGAGGAAACAATTTAATAAATGGGGGAGAATATAACATACTATTATTTGAATATAGAAACACTCAGTTCAATAGCATACAAGATACATCAAATTGAGTTTAGAGAAAAAACTTATATTTTTATTTAATTAATACCATTATAACCTTGCTGTTAGAATAGTGGGTATGTATGTGATTAACAGATTTTTGAAAAAATTGTTTAAACATGTTTATATAATGAATTCAGTTGTTACCAATTAAATATAAATCAAAATAAAAACCAACAGAATATAAAGGATGCACTTTTAAGTAAAATTATTTTTATACAAACAATGTAATTTTATAAAATAAATTAATCACTTTTAGTGAGAGATTATAATATTAATTATATATTATATATTGAAACAAATTTTTGTACATTAATTTAAATTTTTTAAAAGCAACAAGATAAGAACAAACTTAATTTTAAACATAAAATAAATACTTATATAAAAACTCAGTCTTCCACCCTTTAATGGTTCACATGATTTAAAATTTTCACAAATATTTAATAAATTTTATTTTAAAAAATACAATTCATCCATGAAGTTGTAATATATGATTTTAATTTTGATGAATTATTTTTATTTTTTTGATAAGTTTCATGATATGAAGAAAAGTGAAAAATGCAGAATTTTAATTGAAAACATCTTTTTCTCCTTAACAATTTATAGAGAATAAATAAAATTTTAATTATTTTAAAAGTATAAGTAGTTTAAAAATACATAAATGTATCTAAAATGGATCATTGGAATTAATTTCACTTTTAAATTAGATATAAACACATTACAAAAATTTTAAACAAGTTCTCTTCAAAAACTCATTGTTTAATCCCATGTATGAGATTATATTTTTTATTAATTTCATCAAATCATGTGAATTGAATTTAAAAAAATATGGATTTAAAATTTTGAATAATCATTTACAAATTTAAAAAAGAGGTTCATTTTATTTTTTGATAATATGAATTGAATTTTTTTTATTTTTATTTACAATGTTAAGGGTAAATCGGGTAAATTAGTGTAAATATAATAATATAAATTTTATTCAATCGCTGTAAAGTATTTACTAATATTATTTTATGAGTGATTATCTCGAAAATTCATAATTGGACTTATTTTATGACCACGTGAATTCACATAGATTACATTATCACTCATATAGTATTTTATCTAAAAGAATAGTTAATGATGTCAAACATATGTTTTAAAAACTATAACATTGTTAATATATGTTTAAATAGAATTTCTCTTGAAAAAAACAAATAATATTTTTGAAGCTAAAATAATTATATTTAGTATGTTAATAAATTTTAAACATTTAGAAGAGAAATAAATACTATATAGGATTGCCTAATGATGATGCGGTAATAGATTAACTAAAAGAAATATCTAATAAATGATTTTAAAAATATTAAAATAAATAATGTTTGAGATTATAATTGTAATAAATGAATTTAATATATCAAATTTTCATTTTTTTTATATTTTAATTGTTTTTTTAAGATATTAATTTTTATGGTAATTTTTAAAACTAAAGTAATGAAGAGTGTCAAAATTGACAGAAATGATATTTCCTAATAAATAAAATTTTATTAAATGATATAAAATTTATAAAATTCTCAAATTCATCAAAAATATTTTTATAAGGATTATAATTTAATATATGATCCTTTTTCATCTATATTTACTTTATTGTAATTATATTAACATTTAAAAATAAAAACATGTGTTGTGAAGGTACGAATATATTAGGTTAAGGATTGAAATAAAAAGGTAAGGTTTAAAAAATAGCCAAAAGTAGTCTAATTTTCACTAAATGAACTCACTTAAAAAACAAATAATAATTTATTAGAAATAAATTAGTTTATATCTATTTGGAATAGAAAATTATTTTATATTAGTTTAATATGTTACAGAATTCCAAGTGTTTCCCTCCCCACTCTTGGAAAATGGAACCTATTCCTCTCTTTTGAAAGCACCTCATATCCTTTTTTTATGGAAAATATATTCCCAAATAACTTACTATAAAGTTTCACCACATAACATAGATCTTATTTTAGGCATAACACCACCCTTAGTAGACTTAAGCTGTTAAGAAAAGTATTATGTCTGATGAAAAATGTATCTTTTTTAATTAAGTGTTTCTATTTTGATCCTTATTGCAACCCCATAAAATATTATTCAACAATTATGAAATAAAAAATAATTTATTATAAAAATATTGAGATTTTATTATGTTAATATCATCCAAAAAATCCATCTCCACTTCCACAAAATGGGAAAAGAATTCATCATCTGGGTGTACGACGCACTACCGCCTCACGAATCGATGATTTTTTTTTTCTATCACCATTTGTCAATATTGGTTATAATGTTGATATTAATGTGTATCTATTATATTCATTACATATATATGATTATAAAAAAAATATATCAATTAATTTCATACCTCCTTGTGAACTTAAAAATGATAACGTGATTCGTTCGTACCTGTGAACTATCACCTCCATAAAGTGATGCGATTTTTTTCATCACCGCATCACATGGATGATATATATAATTATATTTTAATTATTAATATGATATAAATTATATAATAATAATTTCTAAAGTCAAAATAATTTTTACCTTCTTTCCATAATGATCATCAAAAAATGGAAACATTACTCATGTGTATGTATGACCTACTGTCTACATGATTCTATTATAGTTAATTTTCTATAACCATACATAGTTTTTTTATTTAAAAGTATAATATAAGTATAAAAATTTAAATCATGTCATTAATATTATTCTGCAGATGATTTAAAAATAAACATGTTAACTATTGACATAATACCAAAGTCATTTTGAACTCAAGTAACAAATATCATCAAAACATCCAATTCGAAAATAAACAATTAACTAATTTTTATACTATTTTTATAAGTGATATCATAGAAATAAAAAACTCTTAAAATTCACTTATGAAATTAAAAAATAAACCTATTTTTATTATTCAGTAATATAAATATTATATCTGATGAGTCAGACTCATGATGAGGGACATCATCTCAATTTTCCATTATTGAGGCATATTTTGATGTTATACACCCACCTTCTTTTATATTGTCTATATAAAACCCAAATTGAAATATCTTATCATTAATTTATTTATTATAATTTTTTTTAATGTTTTTTAAATTTTATTCCTCTATGCAGTTTATGATTCTAATGTTTCAATGTGTTATGTGAGACTTTGATTTAAAAATATATTTTTAAATGTTTACTGAATTAAATTATAATCAATCTTCTTAATTCTAGATATTATTTTATGTATTTATTTATATGTATAAAAACTAATTATAATTTAAAATTTATAATAGTTTCAAAATTTTAATTTCCTTATTGGTCTTCAAGTTTTTTAATGAAACCACTATTTTTTGTATTTTGTTATTAAAATAGTGTTTTGAAAATGAATTGGTTATTCATATTACATGAAATTATTCCTTGTGAGTGAAAATATAATTTTAAGAGTTAAAGGTTGATTGTTTCAATATGTTATGTTTTATTATTTTAAAATAGTACTTGGAAATTAGATGGATGCTTTTGTGAAAAACAAATATTAGTGGATTTATGATAGGCCAATGATAGATGGTTACATTATGTCCTTCAATACATTGTATATGGAAGTTGATTGTATGGATCTTCTATTTCTAGGAGTGAAAAATATTTAACTTTACTATATGGATATTACATATATATGAATGACAGGTATAATTACGTCTATAGAAAATTTTATGTGTTTTTTTCTTTTTTGAGTTTTATTGTAATTTCGTGAATAGAAAATAAAGTATAAAATGAATTTTTTTTAGTAATGAATTTAAAAATTCTGAAGGTTGCAATGTATAACTTTAAGACACAATTTCATGGGTTTTCATTTTTTCATATGGTTGATTTTTCACTTTCATTGTGTATCCCTTACTATGTTTTTTATCTCATCCCATATTTTAAATTGTTTTTCATGAGATTTAAGGATGGGTAAGGGAATTAAAGGATTAAAGTTGAAAGTATAGAAGATTTTACATGAAATAAATCATGTTTAATTTTATTATTTTTATATTTTGGAATAATGGATACTGATTAAAAGTTTCCAATTGTAATTTATGGGTTTACTTAGTAAATATTTCCTTAAATCACTAATATTTTAAACCATAAATATCATCTAATATGAATAATAGTTATAAATCACTAGAATATAAAATGTTTAATGACTGTTGATTACCAAAAAGTTATCTAAAAAACAAATAATTATCATAATATCCCACCAATTAACACTGATAATGGTCATTCTACACGTTTGATATTATAATCAAATTTTTAGTTATAGATCAAAGATGGTATCCATAACTGTTAAACTAACCTCACAAACAATCATCAAAATATATAAAGTTATTATAACCTTTACTCTAATACCAACTATAGGGACCTAGAAATGAACATTAAAATTTATTTATTTTTTAGATTATAATTCATTATATTGAATTGCAATATCATATAATGTTTATGGTCATGGAGAATTAAGTCATAACTCATTCATAATAAAATTATATCATACAGATTGGATACATATGTGGTGAATCCATTTTCCCCAATACAAAATATTTATTATATAATAAGATTCATTAAATATCTGAGAATATTCTTATTAACCTTATAATTAATCCTAACCTTCCTTTAAAGTATATTATTTTTAGAAAATATACAATGATTACAAAAAATATCTATAAGTGATATAAATTGGAAGAAAGAAACTGTCCCCATCAATTATTATAAAAAATTGGATTTTTTAAAATTAAATTTAGGTTCTAAATATGTATTTTCATAAAAAAGAAACAACATATATGCCCAAATCATTTCCAAAAAAAATTCATAATACTTATTTTAGGAAAAATAAAACAAAAAATTGTTTCTTTTCAGTGATGAAAAATATGATGAAATATTTTTCACAGAATTATGCTTTTCAACCTCATTTACTATAAAATAATTTTCTTTAATCATTTTATCATTTTATTAAATTATAAAATGATAATATTTCTTTAAATACCATAAAATTAATAAATAATTCATGTAGGTGACTCGAGGAATTTTTTTCCATATCTTTCTTATATATAGAAGAAACTTCATTGTTAAATATGGAATAACCTTCATGGTTACAAATAGAACAATATTCACAGTCATAAATAGAATATTATTCATTGTCATCTTACAATTGAAATATATCCTAATGAATTGAAGGGATAACAAGGACCCACCGTTCCATAGATTAAAATAGAACCACCAATCATCATAAACAATTCCCAATAATGATAATATAATCCTGACAAATAAAATCATGTTGTTTTCAAAATATTATTTTATCCCCCTACAAAATTTGTCTATATGTTGACAAAAGTTTTTTGTTATAAACTAATGTTCAATACTAAAGTTTGCACAAAAAGTAAAGAGGGATTTTTATTGAAAAAAATAAAGATAAATATTATTTACTATACAAATATAATAAAATTTGTGGTGGTGGGAAAATAATTTTCCATCCAATGTTTTAAAATAAGTAATTTATTTTTTCTTGTTTATAACTAATGTGAAATCATTATATTTGAAGCATGTAAAATTGATTCATATTATAACACATTGACTAAAACTAGAAAGTGATAATTAAATTTAATTGCGATTAATTCATAAAAATATATATACATCCAAAGTATAATTTTAATAATTCATATATATAAGAGAATGGTTTATATAATATACCTTAAAAACATTTTAAATGATGGTTATAAGAATAAAAAATACTATACAAAAGTCCTTCCTGATTTTCTTAATAAATGTTATAAATAATATAAAATTATGATAAAAATTACATTTAGGAACTATTGAATAATAAATATGAATTTTCATGAAATGTTTTGAAGATTATGGACATGGAAGGAAAAGAGTTTCAAGGGAAACAATAAAAGAGTATTTTTATAAGAAAGCACCTTAAATTATGTTTGATTGATCACAAACACAATTTATCTTCTTGAATTATAAAAAATGTTAATTACATTATTTCTCAATAACCATTTCTTTTTATTATTCATTTTAACTTGTTATAGTCAATTACTTAATCAGTTCGGTTCACATTGGATGTTTTGTCAAAATTCAGCTCATATGTCCAAAATGACATCAGTAGGATAACAATGGTCAAAGAAGTCCTTATTTCCTCCAAACCACAATAATAATTCAGAAACATTTATCATTTTAATCCTCAATTATATTTTTAAAACCAATCATGAAATATGTTTAAAAAATGAACTATGTCATCATCATGGAGACAGTTGGCCATACACAAGCATGCGAAACGATTCCATGTTACAATAAACAATATGAAAATAAGTTTTTTAATTAATATATAATTATAATTATACAAAATATAAAGTATAAATTATTTAATTATTCATATATAAAACTTCTATGTGTTTTTATGATGAAGAATGAATTACATCTCATTGTACATGCAATATTCTACATATACAGATAAATGGTGTTTTCATTTAACAGTGAATAGAAAGGAATGAATTTAAATGATATATTATATTTTTAGGATGAAAAATATTTCATTAATATCATATATTTACAATAAATTCTTGACTATAACTATACATAAGAGAAGGTGTTGGAAAACAAATTACATCTATGCATGAGGTGGTAGTCCCCTGCAAACACTATGGATGGGTTCATTTCCCTATTTATGGATGTGGAGATAGATATAGGTTGTTGAAATAATATAATTACATCATATTATATGTAATATTATTTTATTATAATTTATTCGTGGATGTATAAAATTTGTTTTGCGGTATAAAACAATTAAAATGAAAACTCTTTGTTAATAACTATACATACTCTTCTAAAAAACTCTTAATGTCTACACCAAAATATATTATATGTTTGTTTCATAATATAAAATTACTATAAATCATTTGTATAGATGTAAAAATGGGATTTTATTTGGGATTTAATGAAGAAAAGTCCATTTAAGTGTGAAGAAAAGATGGGATGATGATACATTTTCTAATAGACGGGAGAGGATCTATTGGAATATCATAAATTATTAAATTAATATAAATTAATTTTCATATTAAATTGTTTCCAAAATGATAAATTTAAAAAATAATATGATTATGAGTAGACTTACTCCCATACAATTGATGTTTGATATGTTTATGTGATACTTTTACCCTTCTCAGTTTTTTTTTTCCTGTGTTATTCGTTATTAGAAAATAACTGGAATATTATTGTTTTAAATCATTGTGGGTCATGAACGTAGATACAAAAGGAAAAATGGGCCATAAATAGCCCTTTAATGAGATAACTTTTAGTATTATTAAAATAATTATTTTATTACTCCATTAATTAAATAAGTAATACATTATCATTGCATAAGCATTTAAGGAAAATATATTATACTAGAAATTAGAAATAAATTACCTCAAATAAAATAAATTCATTATTATAAAAAAACAATCACAAATAATTTTTCAAAACATTAGTTTTACCCTTTATGAGAACATAAGATAAATGTTAAAGTAAGAGTATGGCATTATATAATTTTCTGTACTTAAAATATTATATAATTCACATTCTTGAAAAAGTGTCTTGTAAAAGATAAATATTCAGAGTCATTTTATAAGGGTATATATTTATAAATACAATAATATTTATGATGAAAAATAGTTTTCTTATGATTTATTTTTAATATAATCTAGCTCAATTTTCTTTTTTACCGTGGTGACAAATTTTTACTCTTTTTACAATTCATTATGAACAAATGAATATCAATTTATTAAATAATATTAACTAATTTTATTAAAAATATTGAATAAATTTTTAATAAATTAATTTTTTATTGTGTTATAAATTAGTTTTATAATAATCTCATAAAGAATGTTGAAAAGTGTTTTTTCTGTAAAATTCATTTTTGAAGCAATGAATGATTTTATTTAAATATATGAGTATCAATAATCATTATATGAATTAAAATTCATATAATTAGATATATAATCTATAAATTCAACTTATATTTTATATATGAGTTGTTATTTTAATTAAATAAAATGTTTAAACTTTACGCTGTTAGAAAAAGAGGTCAGAAAACAAAAATTTTATAACAAAAATAAACATTCACCAAAAATATGAAAAGTACATATTTTAATTAAATTAATTAGAATATTTAATATGAAATAATAAAAATCTAAATTTAATGCCATTTAAAAAATATTTATTGTACTTTTAAATTACATGATTTAAGGAAAGGAAATAAAAGTATTTGAAAATGCATTAATTATTATTATTCACTGAATAATATATCATTTCAAAAATTTCCCAAAACGTCCCCTATGTTAATTTTTAAATGATGATTTACAAAATGATGTTAAATTATTAAAAAAAAATTATACATTTTACCAAAATTAATTATAATATTTTCAAAAAATTGAAATAGAAATCATATTGGTGGAATATATATTTTTTGAAGAAAAAATGACTTTACAAAAATTTGAGTGATTATTTACAAAGAATTTATAAATAAATTTATATTTAGTAGGAAATTTAAATATACTTAATAAATTTTTCAATTAAATTCATATCCTCAAATTTAATATTAATTTTATAATGTTAAATAAAAAATAAATATATTTTATTGTTAGTTTAGGCCGAATATCTCTTGTTTTATACTCATCAAACCGAGTTTTCTTTATTAAAAACTCATAAGTGTTATAAAATTATTATATTGATACGTTCTTCCGTTATTTGTAATTATATTTTTTTATGTCTATATATATGATTTCTAATTCATAATTCTTATTTTATAATGCTATTTTTTTCCTAATGTAGATATATAATACTATTTCTCATTCAAGTTGGGATATCGTAATGGGAATCTTATTCCATTAAATAGAGGTTTTTATCCTCTAATTAGTTTACCTATTTTTTCAAAAAAAAATCCATTTTCTTTATAAGTAACTTCTTCATTTTTAGTTGTCTTCCAGATAAGAGTATCTATTATTTTATAGTGGAGTTTTTACAAGGATAATTTGTTCCTCAAATTCATCTTCAGTGGAAATTTTATTTTTAATTTATTGGGGAATTTATTGTATAAAATAAATTAGTGAATTTAATTTTGTTCCAATATTATTCATGTTAATATTTAATGAATCATTATACATGTTTTATTTTTTTTCAATAAAACAATATGTTTTATAAGAAAGAATCACTTTTTTCATGATTCCTTATTGACCCACCTCTATTTGAACGAATAAAATATATTTTAGGTTGTTGCATTAAGAATATATGGATTTGAAAATTGATATTTTGTAACATCTTCATTGGTGAAAAATCCATTTTTCATCACCATGAGTTATTATAAAATTATATAAAAAAATATTTATCCTAAAAAATTATTATACATATATAGAATATCATATATGAAATTTACCTTATTTTGAGAGGTCATCATTTATGAATAATTATTCGTAAATTTCCTCATTTTCGTTCTAAAAATAAGGGTATTTTTTATCTATATTTTCCAAAAGATTCTCATTATGTACAGTTTTATGTACTTATTCTGTTATAAAATATTCTCTAAATGAATATCCTTACGCAATCCACGCGTCTCTTGAAAAAAATTATTTGTAGTCATTGTAAAAAATATTATCTTAGAGCATCCTTTAATTCATTATTTACTAAAAAATCAATTTCCAAATTTCTTTAATCTATAGCATAAATGAAAACTTTTTATATTAATAGGTCAATTTCATGCAATATTTATTCATGAAGAATTCCAACTTGTCCCTCCATGTATTTAATGAATGCACATTATAATAATGGAAACTATTTATATATAGAAAAATAGAATTCACCATGGATTACATTCCTATATTAAATATATTCATTTTAGGGGAAAATATAATATAAAAGAAACCAATTCTTTGATTTCAGTTTTCGGTTTCTTAGTTGTCAAATGTGGGAGATACCCGGGGGGTGCATCCAGGTATGAATCTCTTCCCCAAATTAAAAACATTGTACACTATCTTTAAAAACCTATGTTTCTTCAACACTATTATATACACGTGTGATTTTGATATATTTGTTCTTTTAAAGGAGTCTAATTTGTTCTATATATTTCTCCATAAACAACAAAAATCTAAAATAAAACCACAATATATTTAGGTAAAAATATAAATATAAATTATTATTTCTGAAACAATGTCAATGAATTATTATGAATGAAATTGAGTATCATTTTTATGTAATATATGTTTCAATAAAATAAATTCTATATTTAATGTGGATTTATATCAACTATTTTATCGAAAATGAATAATGTAATCGATTATGGTTTATGAAATTATTTTCTCTATAAATTTCCTTTTTATGTGATATTATTTTTTTCATGAAATTTATAATTAATAACGATATGTTACATTAAGAATTTTTTTATGAAATATTCATTTAATAAATTATTAAAATTATGCATAATAATATTAGATATTTAAAAATTCCATTTTACAGTAAAAAAACACTATATTATATTTTATGATTTAATTTGAAAATTTTATTTAAAATTTAAAATATTGATTTTTACCCAATTAAATTAATTTATTGTTATTTATATCAAAATTAAATTTAATTACTTTTTTTATTTTCTAAATTCTGTAAATTTGCACTTTAATAGTAAAAAATATCATTTTTTCTATAAACACTATCTTTTATAGTAAATGAAATAATTATAAATTTCTAAAAGGCTTTATATATATAATTTATATTTAATGTATAATTTGAATCCATTAAAAATAATAACATTAATTATTAAAGAACATGTTGAAAATTTTTGAACCTCAATTAACATTACACAATAAATCCTATTTACACATTTATATTGAAACTCATTTAAATTTTAATCAACACTAAATATTATTAAGCACACATGATGGGGAAATGTTTATTTTCTAAAATACTATTCTATATGTAACAAATGTTATTATTTTAACACTGATTATACAAATCTATTAATAATATTAGTTTAAATGGTGGTTATTATAGGTTTAAGAAAAATATTTCCTAAAAGTGGTTACCATGTTTTTTAAATAAAATATTGATTTCCTAGTAAAAATATAGTAACTAGGGAAAAATCAAAATGATAGAATATAAAAATATTATGGAAAAAGACATGAAACACGTCTAAAACATGTGTGTAAAGCCTTCGTTATTGAATGATCGACCTAATACAACCTGATAATCCATTATTATTATTAATTTTAATCATTTATCATGTATTAGTGTAGTGATATATTGAAATTATAGATTTTATTCAAAGAAGTTACGTTTTCATTACTTGTCAAAAGGGAATCACTTACAACCCTCCAATGTTAGATTTGTCATTAAATTTTCCATTTATCCTCAACCCAAAATAACTATCCTTTAATTACTCATTGTATAAATAATATCATGATCTCTTTATGTCATCACAAGGTGTTCACTTCCATGTAAATATCTAAGAGAACATTAAGTCTCCAAAGTAAGTGTTACCTTGTTTGTAATCATTTAATCTCAATACTCCACATTAAAATAATTTATATCCATTAAAATATAATTAAATAAATATCATTAATATACTATGACATCATTATATGAATATAATAATGATTAATTTTCACTCAATATTTACTAGGGAAAAAAGGATTGTTTATAGGCATGTGTGGACTACTTTCTCGATGAGTAATGAGTTTCATATATGCTAATGATTATTTTCCAGGTATCATGTTTACGGTATTTATATTATAGACAGATTATCTATGTTAAATGTTTTTTATTTGATATTACATGTCAATTTATACTTTATTATAGAAAACTCTCATTTTTCTATGTTCCATAAATAAAAAATTTCTCCACAACACATGTTTTCTCATATTCATATGATCGAAAACATAGCGAATTATTTATATCTCTCACATTCCTAATAATTTTAGATAACCCCAATCTTATGATTCACTTTCCCAAGGTTAAAAATATATGTATAAATTGTGGAAATTATTGATCTGATTCTATAAGAGTTCGATTATTGTCAAATAATTATAGATTAAGATTCTTATATGGCTAAGATATAAGATTGTAAACATTCATATCCTTGGGTTTTATGACTTTCTGTGAGATGTATTATATGAATCATCAAATTAAATGATTTTTTATGTTATAATTATCATTGATAATATTAGTTAGTACCATAACAGGTTTTATTTATTTTTAGAGATTTGTTTTGAGAACCTTACATATAATCATATGGAAAAGTCTGATGGATGTGCCTAAAAATAGGATAACATACCACATTTTCTTGAAGTGTATATTGTGTGGTTATTCTAAAATGAAATCACAATCTAGATAGTGTAAGTGGATTATGGCTCCATGATATATGTATATAGGGGTAATAACAATAAAGAGGTAATGTTAGTGATTAACTCAATCGTGCCATGATGTACAATAGAGAGGCCTTACATCACTCTGGGTTTGACACTCCAGGGTTATATTCATTATTTTATCAAAATATCTTTACAAATAATTTGAATGTATTTGAATATATATAAATCATGTTTTTTAAATGGAATAAACATGGATAACCATGAATGAAACCTAGATATTAAAAATCTAATGTATAAATGTCATTTGTGAATTCCTCCTTTAATATTTATAGTTTTCTGTTATATATATTTATTAATTAAAGTATATTATTTCCCAATTTTTATTTAGTAATTGTAATGATAATAACCAAATTTAACATTCTTCATAATGAATGATATGAATAATGGGGGATATTTTCCTCATGTGAAATATACTAAAATTAGGGTTGGAATTAGAAAAATTATATAGATACTCACCAAAAAATCCAAAACATGGGAAATAACCCCAATTGTGTTGATCTATAAAAATAAAAAAGTATAGATTCACTCACCATTATGTCATTTATGATATAAAATACAACTACTATTGTATTTCTTCTGATCAAATGGTTTCCATATACTGTAGCAATCAAAATAGAGAATTTATTTTGGATTTTTAGTGATTGACCCTTGGAGAAGTCATTTAGGAAGTCTATTATCTAAACAATGATGTTTAAATATTTTTGAGTCTTACTATGAAAACCGTGAGAATGGAGGAATAAGGATATATATTATACGAATGGTTGAAGAAGATATTTTCATGATTTATTTTCCTCAGACTCTTTGCAGAAAAATAATGTCATAATTCAGGGAAATGATTCAATAATAAGTTATATTTAGTACATCATATGAATAAAATTTCAAAATTAAAATTAGGTAGTATTATTTATTAATCAATGGTTCAAATAGATAAATAAAACAATTTCATTTGTGGATTAAATCCTAGAATTCTTAGTGTCCTGAACCAGCCTAAATTCCCTGGTACCCAGATACCTGATCTATATCCGAAATAGTCCAATGTGCATTTTATATTCCCATGGGTTTCTGAATAATACTTCGAATAAAAAACGAAAAAGAAATTATTTTTTTCAAAAGAGATTAATATAAACAAACTAGAAAAAATTATCAAAAATACACAAGGAGAAAATAGCAGAAACCAAATATTTGTATCAATACCTAATATAGTGAATCATAAAACTACTCAATAACTATAGAGATAAAACCAAAACATACAAAAGGAATAAATAACTCAAATACCAAAGAAACAAGAAAATACAGCTCCTCCAATATATTAATTCCCTTTACTCATACATGGGAAATGGAAAACTATAAACACATAATGGTAATGGAAGAGTGTGTGCTGAAAATATAATTAGGGTCTAATAATGTGTTTGATAATAAGATTACATAATAATAATAAAATAATTATTTAAATTTAATATAGGGGGAAGTAAATTTAAATTTCATATTAAATACAAAACAAGCCTTCGTATCAAAATAATAGAAACTATTTCAATCATTGATAAAATTTGGATTTTTTATAAAATAGTTTTTATAAATCATCTTGAAATAATAATGATGTCTCATAAAAAATGACAAATGTATATAAAAGATCACAACTATCCCCATGGCTATCATTCCAGTGGTATAATAGTTTTGGGTTATAGGATCCTCACACATCTCATATCAGTAATCAAGGAAATATATTAAAAATGTCCATATAACTCAATAAGAATAAGAATCATCAATATCTCTTCTAATATAAATCTTTAAAATTATATTTTTTAGAGTCATCGTCATCAATCCATTTCTAGGTAATTTATATCCAAATGTTCTTGTCATAAAATAACCCCTTAAATATCTTAGTATGTCATGATCTCAATAAATCTGTCAATACTTGGAAAATAATCTCATTTCAAATTGGATCATTATTTACAATTTAATTTTATAATTATCCATTTCAATAATCCAAAGAAATTTCATGAAAAACACATTAGTTTTCCATAAATTAACTCATTTTTAATAAAAAAAATAAATCATATGTTTTTATCAATTCAATATAATCTATTTTTAAAAATAAATTCTAAAATCAATTAATCAATTCTATATGTTTCAAAATACACCCAAATTCCAATTACATTTTATTTGGGTGGTTTTCCAAAATACCCACCCCATATTTAATTCCAATTACAATTCACATCAATTTTTTTCATAAAGTAGTTCAATGAAATTTATAAATATTAGAAATTAAATTTTTAAATAAATGTAAATTCCCAAACAGAACCACTAACATTTAACCACAAACACCACAATGCACAATACTAACTTAGATAATTTCCAACATGTAATGAGAGAAATAGAGATAAATAAATAAACATTAGAATCAATATTCAATTCAATGATGTTTAGATCCATCAATAATTTGATGATATAATACATTATATAGAGGGGTAAAAAAGAGAGTACGAGAAAACCCATGAGAGGAGAATCACTAACCCAAAGGAGATCGAATGAGATATACAATGTTTTGATATAATATGGATGGGATTTGGAGGAGCCAAAATATGTTCTTGAGAGTTTATATATCCCATTAAGTTGATTTATATTTAGTTATGGTAGAGATTAAACCTAAACGTGGGTTTGGTTAATTTTTAATAATTTTTCAGAATAAAATTATCTTTCAGGAATTGTTAGCTGGTTATGGAAGAACAATTAGACAACCCATGAAACATAATAGTGTTCCCCTTCACTGGGGTTTATAGTATCTACTAGGAATGAGAATCATTTTTCAAATTAGTTGAAAAAAATAATACCCACGCTATTTATGGTTCCATATTTATCACTAGAGTGGCACAAGATTTGTGAAAACATTTCACTAAGCATGTTCCACCTATAATATTCCATATTGTTTTTCCAAAATATTCCTCAATCAAGCTTGGAAATGTCTTAACAAATGATTAATCAAATGAGGGGTTCAATATCAACTAAAATCAAGTAAAATTGTGTTATATCATCCCCATAATAAAAAAATTATGTCCTTAGAAATCCATTGATGAAGTTTAATAAAAAAAAGTGGCCAGTATTCTCCCAGCAGTGACTCCCTCTCCCATGTCTCATTGATAATAGAACCATTCTTCCAGATCACACATAAAAAAGGAATCATCATCTAATGAAGTTTTTGTTAATTATAATCAATTATAATAAATGGAAGACTAGTCATCGATAAATCATGATTAACAACATTGTGCACCTAGCTCAAGACAATAAGTGTTTCAAAAAGATGCTTCTAAAGATATGGTACATGAAATACATTATGAATCGATACAAATTTGGGTATAAATGATTAGTGTTGATTAAAATTTCTTGACTTATCATGAACATATAAGTTTAGAAAAAAATTTTTGCAATAAACTCCATCATTTTATGCTTTCTATGACATAAATGAGATGAAACATTCTAAAACACCTGGTCATCAACAGAATACTCAAATGAGATATGATGACGATTAACAAAAAATATTAGTAGATCTGCACCGTTAGTATTCAATGATGAATGAATTAAATCTTTTTCGTTGTCTCTTGGACCAATATTTGTCCAACTAATGAACTTTCACCTTTCTCAGAACAATAAAAAAAGAATTGCAATTTCTACAATATAAGTCCTCAAAATAATCCATCTAGATCATATATTGGTAGCTATTATTATAAGGGAATACAACTAGCCCCAAATATTAATAACTTTCTACAATAATGTTAATAATGTAAAAAAAGGAAGAATATCCTCAAGAATGTGTATATACCTTTCTCTATTCATCTATCAATGGATGGTTTGTCATACTCTAATGAACCTGAGATCCTAGTGCCTTTAGAAGGCCTGTCCAAAATCAGGAAGTAAAAAATGGGATCTCTATCAAAGAAAATATAAAATGTAAATCCATTTAAATGATCTGTCTATTTAACATATATATTTCAAAACCTCCAAAAATAGGTTGTATCAGTAATGAGTATACACTAATCCGATTTTGGAAGTCTTTCATTAATGACCCCTATCCCAGTCAACATTCATGGAGTAAATTAAATCCCAAGCACAGAGTCCATATATACTGATCCATATTCCAGGTCAAAACTGGAAGGGGCTAAAAAATCCATAGTTCTAGAAATCTCATCATTAAACTATTTCAATGTATAGAAACATGAAAAAAATCATCCATTTTTTCCTCATACCTGACCATTAGTATTATTTACACATTTCATTTAACATATTTGAGGTTCTTGATGTACAACCCATTAGGAATTATCTAAATCCCCCATCATTGGTTTTCTCACTAGTATTGGTATAATTTAATGATTCTAGAAACATATGATGATCTCAATGGGGAACAACCACTCATCAGCAATATATTCTTCACCAAAATATAAAAAGATTTCCTAATGCTACAAAATTCATCATCAAGATAACAGATCTGAAGAATCATATTTAGAGGAGTTGATGTATACTGAACACTAGCCAATGAGACATATCCCACTAAAGTCCAAAAACTTATATGAAACTAGAAAAAAGATACAACATGATCCATTGTTATAACAATTCTTTTACATAATGTGTTATATGTTACCTACTCACAGTATCAAAAATGACTTTCCACATCCCATAGGTATTTAAATTTTCATAATCAATGGATTGAAGTTACACAACTAAATACCTCTTGTGGTATTCAAATATTCTTGGGGTAATATATCTCTCAAGATATTTTTTTCAAAATACATGGTAACCCATTATATTAAAAGTTAATGATGACAACTCTGGACCACAAACATCATGGATACAAGTTGAAGGCCATGTGTTAGATATGTCTTCTCTTGTTTCATTTTCATCAATGATACATAAGAAACTACTTGATCACCCAAAAAAAATAACACAAACCAAAACCAATTATTTTGATTCACAAAAGACAACAATTCCCTACCTAGCATCTAGGAGTGTCAAAAAAACTGCATAAATAAAAATAATTTCCATATCATAAATATAGCTATGAAATTTATCCTTCTATGAAAAATTATCTCTGCTCAATGTGAGATCGATCATCCATGAATCCAAATTTCAGAATTATTTTAAAAACTATATACAATAGCCTAATAAACCCAGGAATTTATGAATCTCATACATGGTACATGATATCTATAATTTCATATCTGATTTTACCTTCTCCAGAGCCACTAAGACACTTTGTTTTGACACCATGTTTCCTAAGAACATCACTTCGAGAATACAAAAATAAAATATTCATAGCTTGGAAAAAAGTTAATGACATCTCATGTAATTCCGAAACTAAACATTGGTGATGGACATGATACTCTTTGAACATAGAGTAAAACATAGTCTTATTCACCAGGACCACAATGAAAATATCAAGATACTCATGGATGATCCATTTAATTAATGTAATAAATAGTATAGGAGTATTGTAAACACCCAATGGAATGACTTGATACTCATAATGGTCACACCATCTCTGGAACGTGGTTTTATGAATGTTATATTTTTTTATTCTAAACAGATGACAACAAGAAAAAAGTTGAATTTTCAACAACCATATCCCGCATTTCAAAATTTTAATCAGACCCCCAGGCCATGAAAACATATACATGTTTTTTACCATAGTATATTCGATTTTTTGTAAATAAAAACAAATGAATAGTGTCCCATCATTTTTATTAGAAAAGAGAGATGATACTTCCCCAGGTGACACACTTAAGAATATAAATACATTCTACTAGAGATCATCTATATGAGTCTTCAATTTTTTCATTGGAGCTATCTCCATAAGACAGTAATGTATAGTTACTGGATATATACTACTCGCTAAGTTAATAAATAACTATACATCTATAAAAAGAGGAAAAATAGAGAAATAAGAATGAAAGACATTGGGAAACATCATTCCAACTGTAGGTTGGTCATCACATAAAGATTCAAGCACCATGTAAAAAAGAGAACAATGATATTACTTTCCAAAACTATGGATAATATGGTCTATCTCTACTCTACCTGAAGTCCCATTTTCCTGAAAACATTTGAATTATCCCATTAGATTCCATAAAGGATACCCGTAGATGAAATCTGTTAATTCCATCCTTTTTTAAAAAATAACCATTTAATGGGTTCCTCATTGTAATATCATTTCAAATGAACATTCTTACCACAACATATGAAAGTAAATGGGGCTCTTAGAGGTGTGGATTGAGTTCTAAGAGAATCCTTCTATCAGGAACTATCATGAGACTCATCACACCTTATTTATCTATTCAATGAACTCATGGAACTACCTCTACAAGAAATAGGAACTCTCATCAACCATAATTTACTAGCCAGTTCACGCTCAAACATAAATGAATTATCCATCATAATAGAATAAGTAGAGAGCTTCAAATAGTTAACAACAAAACATATATCATATGAAAGAATCATCATGATCTATCATGTAATAAAATTATCATTTGATACAATCTTAAGTGAAAAATCTAAAAGGTAGACATGTCACCTTTCATATTCAATCACACTCATATCATCATAATCAAGTTTAAAGAAATCCATAGATTTACACAACATTATATACTCTGGATAGAAATGAATAGTGAAAAGAAATTTCATCTCCTTATAGTATATTACCTCATGCTTATTTACCATCAACATTGAGTAGATCAATCTGTTTTTAGGTCCTTCTATCCTGAAGATAGAACATTTAACATTAATTTTACCAAAATTTCTATGAAATCAAAAATAAGATCTATCTATCATAAAAAATCCTCACCATGTTTAGGATTAATTGAGCCATCTTACACTAGTGGATTTAGTAGATGGAAATAATGGGCATGATTATGAGATTCATCCTTCTTAGATTCCATAAAAATATCCTAAATTTGAATAGAGATATGTGCATGTCCCATAACTTGTTTAGTACAGAAAATAACCTCAATGTGGTCCAGGGTCATTGTATTATTTAAGCACAGTGGTTCTCCAAAATCATCCTTCTAGGACTAATTTTCACATCTTTTTAGGGGGATGATGATTCACAGTATCAAAAAATATGATTCAATAAATAATAAGATTACTCATATTAAGAAAACTAAAACAATAACAATGGGGCAATTAATTCCACCAGATAATATATCATGATTTGTAATTCAACCTATCCAAACCAAAATTAGGGAAAATACAATAATTAGATCAATTTATTCCATGAGTAATATTTCCCTTCCCTCCCATGGTAACATAAGGCTCATTTAAATGTGCGAAATCCAGGAACTCACTCATAACTCCCACCTATGTCCTAACATCAGACATAAAACATCATACTGGTATAATGAAAAGATTCCAAACCTCATTTGATACCAGTCTTTCATAAAAGATCATAGATTTAAAAGATCCCTAATACCTGATCTGAAATTGACATTGCTCAATGGGATTTTTTAATCCCTATGGTTTGGAGACATGAGCATCGAATATTTGAAGTCAAAATATTGATTTTTTTTAAAAAAAATATTTGAAGATAAAAAAACTGGTTTGTATGATCAAAACTCCATAGGTAGAATGTACTAGATACATCAGAAAACATAATTGTACATCATTAGAGTAATACAAACAAGAATGATAAATCTAAAATAACTAAAAGGAAGAAATTACTCCAACCCTAATGGAAAAAATAAATTGGCCCCATTTAATTGAACATTACCCTTACTTGGACTATGTATATGGAATTCTAATAATTCCGTAGGGTAAAGGTAATGTGTGAGGTACAAAACCAAGAAGATTCCCACCGTGTTTTCCATAAAAACACTCCATAATATTGAAAAAATTCATGTTTTCTATTTAAAATTTAATAGGGAATGGTTTTACAATTAAATATTAAATAAAAAACATGACTCAATTTCATAATTATAGAAATTATTTCAAAATGGATTAAATAAAAATTTTATACAAAAAAAAACATATTAATCAACTAGCATGAGTAAAACAGTTTCATAAAGAATGAAATATATATCAAAATAATCTTAATAAGAAGCATGGTCATCTATTACATGGTACGATAGAACAAGGTTGTTAGATCTACACAAATCATTTAATTGTGATCATGGAAATATGATTACACACGTCTCTCAGCTTTATTGAAAATATGACTAATCAATATCCCATTGGGGATGATACCTACATAAATATATTTTTTTAGTTTTCACCATAAATCAATTGCTAGGGAATTTTCATCCTAGTGTGATAGTACCAAATAACCCAATAACTAATCAAGATCTTATATGATCAATCAACAAATAAATAATGTGAAAATGATCATATTTAAAATAATCATAATTTAGAATACAAGTTCCAAATTTTCCAATTCAACATGACAAACAATTTTCAAAAATAACACTTGGTTGTTGTTATAAATTAATTCATTTTCAATTAAAAGTAATCATAATTTTTTATAAAGTAAATTTATGTTATTTTCAAAAATAAATTAATCAATTCCATAAATTTAAAATTATTCCACAAATTCCAATTCCATTAGAAAAATTGGTTATCTTAAAATATAAACTATTGATAATTACATTTCCAATTCATAAAATTTTAGTATTTTAGAATTAAATTTTATGAAATTCCAAATTACATGAAAATCAAGGTTTAATCAAATATTTTATCTCAAATGAAACCACCAACATTTGATAATGGAGATCACTATAAAAAACACCCAAAATGAGATTTCACAATGTGGAATGAGGTGAAAGAAGATCATGAAATCAACACTGGAACTATGATACAATTAAATGCAATTTATATCCCTGAAAATGGTGATGATATGTCACTTTGTAAAGTTTAGGAAAAAATAGAGAAGGTGAAAACACACGAGAGGATAATCAATTACCTAGTGGAGATTGAATAAGATAATCCAAAATGAAATCCTACAATGATTGGATTTTAAGGAGAAAAAATAGTTATTAAGAGCCTCCAAATACTAAAAAAATATTTAGGTTGTGTTATGGTCATGAAGAAACATAAACGAGATTTTGGGGAATTTTTAATAATTTATTTGAATAAAATTTCCATATGTTAATGGTTAGATAGGAATGGATACACAATTAAAAAATTGAGGGCCATACGCATGTGAAACATCACTGAAGTTTATTATTTCTACTATGCGGGTACATGGTTTGTTAAAATATAATACAACCATATATACCATCATAGTACATTGTCGAAAATTTTTCACTAGAGGGGTGCACGGTTTGGAGAAAGCAAGTGCCCACTGTGTGTAGCCCATAAACATCCCCAAATTTTATAAAATATCCCCAAACCAAAAAAATGCATGATCAATATAAGGATATATGAGTACCTGAAAGAATATAATGAGATGTTACATAATAAGAAATAGCTTAAATATACGTTGGTATCTATCAAAAGATTATTCAATGTGCTATTAACATGGAAATGGAAGTAAGAAACAAACATTATTCAAATGTTTTTGGAGAGAAGAAAAGGAAACTAGATTCTCATTGGAACTCAGGTGATAAATGAAGTGAAGGAAAGTAAGATCAGTCAATTAGAAACGTAATGTGTGCCAAAAAAGATTCCAGGAACACACCAATGAGGAAACAGTGAATGATTTATGTGATAGAAGAAGGGAAATAGAGATCATGATTTATTTATGGGGATAAGAAACTAAATCAAGGGAATGAATATAAAATGTTTCCAGAAAAATGTGTAAGTTTTTTTACAAAAACCAATGCCCTCATCCCTAGGTAATTGATGAAAATTGGCCTCAACAACCAGAAATTCAAGTGGTATAAGGAAAGTCCAATGAAATGACTGCCAAAAAATTTGATTGTTGTAATTAATGAATAATTATTCTGCAATGAATATATATTAAATAACTATTCTAGTTCGATATTTAGAATTCAAATATATCTATAATGTTTTTACAAGAATTATATACCCACCATGATTATTTTATTTTCAAGGAAATTTTCTTCTGTTTTTTTATCTTATACCTATATAATGTGTATGGGAATATTCATCATATATATCTTATTAATTCTTCCTATAGAACAAATTAATGTGTTTCTTAAAATGGATATCTCTCTATAAATGGTCCCCATATTATCTATAAAAATGAAGAACTCACAAATCATATATTAAACTAACCCATGATCATCTATCAGTTCAATGTAGAATATGAAATATTAAAGAAGGTAAATTCTATTATGTAATTGATGACACAAAATCATGTGTATATGTTGTTTAAATGATTAGAGAAAATTAAATAATAATATTGACATATTATGATAAAAAATTGGGTATATTTCTTAAGACTAAAATACTTATCTCTCATTAGAAATCATATTTGTGGCTTCATATATTATTTAGACGCCCAATGATATTATCAATGGTTAGTAATAATTAAATATTTGGTGTGTATATTTTTTTAATGTGAGAAGGGGATTTAACATCATGAAATTTCTCTATGTTAGTGAATAAAAATATGCATAACTTGAAGTAAAATATTAAAATAAAACTATGAAATATTAATATAAAGATAAAATTTTATTATTTACCATTAAATCAATGATATTGAATTATCATGAATACGTATGAGTAACCAATTTATGAAATATATTTTTAATGAAAATAAATTATAATTTTAATATGAATAAAACTCAAGTAGTTTACCTAAAATGACAAATAATATCATTTATTATTTAAAATATTTTTTTTATAAAGTTTACTATTTATGCGATATGTATTTATGATTTCTGAAACCTATGATTAGTGATTATTAATAATCTTTATAATTAGATAAAACTAATTTTCTTGGAAAATGATATTAATTAAGAAAAATAATTATTAATATTTTAAAATGACACATTCAAATAAAAATGATTTGTCATTTTATTTTTTGATTTTATTGATAAATTGAATTTATAAATACTAGAATTTTAATTAGAAAAAACTGACTTTTTTTATTTATTTAGAAAATAAATATTATATTTTGACGAATTTTTGATATTTTTAAAAAATAATTTATTATTAGGTTAACAGAAAAAAATTATCCTAACGAAAAATATTTCACATTTATAATAAAAGAATGAATCTAAAGATTGTTAAACCATGTTCATATTAAAAAAATATATTTCATAAGTAATAAAAATATTTTAAAAGTATTATATTGAATTTATAAAACATATGATTAAATTTTCTGAAACTTAAGTAATATTTCACAAAACAAAATTAACTACTTATATTAAATATTATGGTTTATCAATTTTAGAAATTAAATAAAAAAATATAATTCCTATTTTATTTTATCATTTTAGTATGAGTTAAAATGTATAATTATATTTTTAGGCATACATATAATAACAGTAAAATTAAATTCAATTATTGTGACAATAATGGCTTAATTTGTTTTAATTGAATTACTTTATTAATATTATATAATTTTTATCTAATCAATTAGGTGGATTTAATATAAGGATAAATCTAATATGATGTTTAATAATATTTATGACTTTATAAACACTCATTTATTTGGTAATTAATACTATATATGATTAAGAATACATAATTGTAAATGTCATTTATCAACAAAACTATTTATATATATAGATTATATATTTAAATTTGAAATTTTTATTTATCATAGGTAGAAACAAAATTAAAATATTAGAGGCTAAATTTATGTCAAAAACATAAAATTTTGGAAATATTTTTCACCTTATATTTTCTTATTTGAATATAATTTACTTAGTTAATAAACAGTTTTCATGGTAAACATCAAAATGTTAAACTATAAAAATTAATGGTAAATGTCATGAAAAACATTTAAAACAAATTTGGAATATCTTGGATAATATTTAATGGGCCCATGTCCACCGAGAAATCTATTATTAAAAATATTAGTGTAATATACCATGTAGTAATGTAATTTTATTATGGAAGTGTAATGGGTAATTCCAAAAGTTCTGTTTTCTACACTTATAAAAGGTGATCAATTTAAACCCTTTAATGGTTACAATTTCTATTTAATGTCCCCTTGAAACTCAAACCAAAAAATTCCACTTATAGAATTTATTAGTTCATCCATAAGGCTATGGTCTCATAAATTTATCTTAAGGACATCACTTTCAAGGATGTCTCTAAGACATTATCTTGTATCTAACGTATATTTTAGCTTCTTTGTAATTGTTTATCCTTATTCATCCACTTATATATATATATTATATCCATAAAAATAAAATTAAATAACTATCATTATTATATTGAGATGTTATTTTATGAATGGGACAATTATTATTTATTCCATTCCATCCACTATGGAAAATAAAATTTGAGTTTTTCTTCATGCATGAATTACATCGTCCAGAGAGAACCAAGTTCCATTTTTTGTAACCACCATTCATGGTTGGATTTAATGATGATTGTAATGAATAAATATGATATATAAAATATAAATGTGAATCCAAAATATTTCATTACCATATTAACGATTTCTCTCTCAATTTTTGATAAATGAACACATCGATCGTGCGTATGGGTGGATTTCTACCTCTACAAGAAATAAGATTCATTTTTCATCACCACCCATCATATATAGATGTAATTTTATTAATATACATAAATTTTTTCCATTAAATTCCTAATATTATGTAAACTATGATAATATTTTTGGATTATTTCTACCTTTTTCAACACACATAAGGTGTTACATGAAAATTGACCAGATATACACAAATAACCCACAAAGGCGAGAACAGTATATTGTAAATAAAGAACAGATGATATTAAATGGTCCATATTAAATTAAAATGAAAATAATTTGGTATTTGAGAAGGAAAATAATATACATAACATTATTATTTAGTATAGTTGGTAGGATTATAGAATGATTATGAACCAAGGTATGGGTTTCATCTAAAAATTACCAACATTGAGAAATTATTTTTTCAAGCACTAAATTTGAATTAAATATTTTTATACTTCCTATTGGATGAATAATACCATAAATTAAATTTATCCATGGTATTTGGACACAAAATTAAATACCTGCCTCTTTTAATGGGGTTCAAATAAAATGTTACATAATATTTAAGGGGTTTTCTTGTCTTAGATCTTACCCTTAAGCCATAATCATTTATATTTGACCATTTTAATTTAAGATATTATTGTTATAATATATTATTAATTTTTATTTTATTTAAGCCTTATATTATATAGACATAATTTTTTAGTCCCAATTCTTACTTCGTGATTCTATTATTTCGTGAAAATGTATTTTTTATCAATAAATACCATTTCATTTTATTTCTTTTTCTTCCATATCTAGGTTTTTATATCCCACTAATGTTCCCTATTACATAGTTGAAATTGTAATTGTTTTTATCTAAAATTATATTTTTCCTCCCATTATTCATTTTTATAAAATATTTTACCATCATTTTAATGATGTAGGATTTCAAAAAATGCATATTTTTTGACAAATCATGGGGTTTGATTTTTGTTGATATTATTCGGTTCTAATTTATATTTTAATATATGATTAATTCATTTTCAAGGTCTCATTATTTTTATTTGTTAAGATAATTCTAAATATTTTTTCTATTTATTTTATAAAATATTTTATGTAATGTTACATAAAAATAATGTTTTTATAATGGTATTTCAATGTTCTCCTTAAGAAATATTCTTTATGTTATATCTCTTAAATTTTAAAATGAATTTTCCACCATGAGGAAATAGATTATAAATCACTCTATATGTCTTCTATTTAAATAATACTTTTTGGTGGTCCAGTTTTTATTACCAAAATATCCAAATTTTTTATTTGATACCATTTTGGAGAGTTATGAAACCTATTTTTGTCATGTGTTATTTATTATAATATGAATGATTTGATTTTATGTAGAACTCAAATGTTTTAACGGTGATGGAAATGGTCATATATAAACATCTACAGAATATGAAAAGGATATATATCATATGAAATTATGAAATGGGGAATGAATGAGTTTCATGAGTATTTTTTTCTTAAGTTTATTATGTTATTTTGATGCGATAAACATTATTTGTAAGTTTGTGGAATGAATTAAAATAAGGAAGATTTGTTCACATGTTATTGTGTGAACATTATATGGAAATATTTACTCATTTGACTTTATATATTTATGTTCAGACCATAATTCATAACATACTTCTATTTAATGATATTCTATAATTTTATATTCCTATGATTATTCTTCTTGACTCATGTTTAATGTATTATGATTATATTCAATTTTTCCATGTTATATGTTCTTCATTTTATATTACATGTTCTTATATCACGATTTTTGATCAAATCATATTGTTAAATGATTCTTTGCATGTAAATTTATCCCAAGGACCTATTTTCTCATAATGATATGATATAATCCTTGATAACTTATTGATCAGTTTCCCTTTACCGAGCATTTGAGCCCATATATTTTTTAAGTATTCCTCTATCAAGGTTACAAAAATAAGTATAAATTATGGAATGTGTATTAACTAGTATAGATGGGTTTTATTGTTAAGAAATGATTATAGATTAAGATTCCTATGTTGATAATATCATTGAATCTAAAGCTCTTGATCCTTGGTTTTTGTGATGGTTTGTTAGATATATTATCCCTATATTGAAATAAATGTATTATTTAAGTTATGATTATCTTTTTTATCTTTATATTAAATCTCTAGGTTACCTATCTATCTCTAATTAATTTTTTCATATCATTTCCTTTTGTAATGAATATGACTTTTTAAGAATATATTTATTATTTTTTAGATCACATTATCTATTTATGTTTTGTGGAATATAAATAAGCGATCAAAAAGAATAAGTTGATTATTTCCCTTCGTTTTCCACTATGGGATAATATATGTAAAACTGTATTAAAAATGTACCAATGTATATAATCATTAAAGATTATTTCTTAGGTTTCAGATAGGTTACTCAAGGCTCATGTTACTTACCTTACATGTTTTGGGTAGATGAATAATCTCCATAGGATAAAATCACTCATAGATCATCTCTCTTTGAAAACTCTTTTAAGTAGGGAATAATAAAGTTGTCTCAAATTCCAGTAATAATTTGATGTATTATTTTTAAATGCACATGAATATAGATATGGGTTCATTTTATCACCCCTTACCCCTTAAAAACATAATGGGGATATCATTAATTTACAACATCTATTTTTCTTGAGAGGTCGTAAAACCACTTATTACCAAATTTAAAAGTCTGAAACACATTTCAAATTTCAAAAAAATGAATTATTTACCCGTTATAAATATTATACCTTGTATAAATACTCTTATTATTCTCCTTAGATTTTCATAAATGAATTCCAATCTGTATACTTCATTCAATGTTTTATAAAAAATTCCCTTTATTCACTATCAATATGATTCTCATTATGCTATGTGTTCTCTCCCCTTTTACTCTAAAACAATGACATGTAGTTTTATAAGTCTTATGACCTTGATATAATTCTTTTTATTACTCATCTCTTTCTTCAATTCATGTGATTCTTCTAGTTTCACCACATATTTATAGTGTCCACTTCATGCGAAGAAATCCATGGTAAGGTAGTAAATTATTTAAATGTTATTACAATTGATGAATTTCCAGTTTATAATGATGTCAATACTTTTACCTGGTCTCTATTCTATGTTTCTTCAATCAAAATTCATCCCTTCACAATTTAATAATACAATTTACTACGATATAGAAACTAAGATCCATCAAAACATTTGGTGTTGATTTCATATATTATGTACTGACATCTTGTTAATCATATCCAAAAATCATTGTTATCTAACGTCATCCTAACCCACCCTTTATTATTTCATGATCTCCAAAAAACAACTTCAAACATTAAACTAGAAGCAGTATGGTCCAATTTCTACAACATGGTCAACATTAAAGGTGGAAACATTTCAATAATACAGTCATCCAAAAAAATACCTTCAACATTACAAGATCATTTTTTATGATGGATGGCATGTAATCTCAAGGTCTTTACATGATGTGATTAGTATACCATTAAAAAAACACCACTATGATATAACACTGATATGGGATTAAATTGAAATTTAAATATTATATTTCTTCCTCATGTAATCCATTCTATATGGAAAAAGCGTTCATTTAACTTTACAAAGAGTCTAGATGATTTCTATGCATTAAAAATTTTAAATTTTCATACAAAGAGTAATTTATTGATGTATTTTTTTCATGTATATTGTTTTCTTTACGTCATCACCATCGCACATCACTCACCACATAATAAAATATCTCATAAACACTATTTTCCTTGATAAAAAATTCCTAATATTATTCTTATAAATAATTAACAATTAATATCCATCAACTCACGAGATAACGCACATGGTTCCAACCACTACCTAGGAAACTTCACCAGGGTACTTCCACACATTGCAGTTATATTCTTATGACATGCACCTGGGATGATCAGATCTGGATCTCACATACACTTCAAATTATCCAGCGCTGACTTTGATCTTGGCTAACAGCCACCGCTATGACTCAACAATCATCTGGACCAAACCAATTTGTTTTAATATTTTTCTCACTTAGTCTAATTTTATTGGTGTACCATATGATATAACTACATCATGGTACGTTTCTAACACATAGAAAACTCTAATATAATATAGAGAGAACTCTCACATTAAATTTAATACAAAATGAACAAAGATATTACAATGTTTTATATATCTAAATGATAAATTTCTCATCATCATCCACTAGAATTATTCTTCAAACATTATGGATTTAATGTTTTTATTAAAATTATATAATAATCACTACTTAATCAATATAAAATAATCACTTCTTCCTTTAAATCTCCATCAAATATTTAAACAAAAACATTTAATAAAAAAATTTAAATAAATATTTTGGTAAAAAAATCTAATCAATACATTTTAGGGTCGTGAAAAATATGCAGACGGAAAGGAAGATACTTCCATAAAATCGGTGGAGGTATCTACCCAATTATCATCTATAACTTGAGAAAAATATGAAGAATGTTTAGAATAAATGGTAAAGGACCTAACCAGTCTGTGTATCAGTTCATCATCTGTGGTACGCGGTTGGTTCAGTGAACCACACCACCCATGGACACTGTTATTCGCAAAGTGGAGGTGGAGCTCCTACATGGGTGTGATCCTAATGGTCGGCGAAGTGAGGTTGAACTGGTCAAAATTCATGAACTGTGCAAGCCATGGACTAGGAAAACCGACACTGAGTCATTCACGAAATAGAGGCAGGACCCTGCGTGGCTGCGAAGCACCCTCCGTGACAAACATGGATTGTGGGTGTAGTCTAATCAACATGCCTCATGATCCTGAGGTTAACTAAGTCATCTTTAGGCCGGGGTTTTTGTCATGGGCCTCTAAAAATGGTTCCACATTAACATAGATACATCCTTCCCCCCTCTATAAAAGGATATCAAGGGGGAGGAAAAGGGATCGACTGATTGATGATCAGATTCTTAGCGATAAGCACTTTGAATGAAGGCATCATACTTTTGTAGAAGGAAGAGGATTTCAAGAGATTAGGATTTCATGTAACATGATGTTTCGATTCCCAAACCTACAATATGTATAAACTAGTGATTCTTTTTTATTAAATGAAGAAATAATATGTAAATTGGTAAAATTCGAACCTAAAATTGGTAAACCGCGAACCATGGCCCCTACGCAGATTCACTCCCGGTGAACCCGGGAGACTGTGCACTATATCCGATCCAGCGCACCACGTATCACCCCCCTCTGTGGGAAAAGACCTGACTAACACAACCCCTAGTTGCCTCCGCTCTAGCGGAGTCCAGAGTCTCGTACCAATTTGGTATGCGGACCAAGCCCGAAGACTCTTACCACTCTGGTACGCAAGGTGACCCTCAGTCAGCCTAACACACTGGTACGTGGACAACCTCTTCATCCGCATTGAACCTAAATATGTGAAGGGATACACTCCTCATATGGATATGTGGTCAACCATGGAATTCAGTGTTACCATCATCCATGTCAGATGATACCATTACAATTTATTCTGATCCTCCAGAATCACTTCAGTAGCCTATCCATCAGCACCGTTCAAAGGAATCTCACAATTCCACTAGACCAACATGATGAATCCTTCAAAAACAATAGCATGCCACCCTGAGTTCACATACCCCTCGTAGGTGGAGACAAATGGGTTACCCAGTCCCTTGAATGGACATTCAGATCATTCCTTATTTCACTTACCCAAAGTATTCCAGAGTCCAAGCCCAATAGACCCTTTTTGCCTCTCCACTCTTCTAGATTGAGGGATATTTCTTGCTTTCCCATTCAATGGTTGATAAAAGTGATCACTTATCACCTAACCTGAAGAGATTAATTGGTCACACCCATGGTGTATTCCCCAAAACATCCTCACCGCACGACAATAGTCGTTTCTCTTTCATTCAGAAAGGTTCATTATTCTATTACCTCCATCTCCGTATCATGGCCTCCGCCAACAAAACTTCTACCTTCAGTCCCTCCTTGAAAACAAGAGAACTAAAGGTCTCGTTGTCTTGGCGCTCCCCCTCTACCTCCATCTTCATAATCAACCCTTGTTATGGAAAATGTTTGTGGATTTCCGAATCATTCGCATTCTCTTGTTTCTCACACCGAGTCCAGATGCGTATTCCACTGTTCTCATGATCTATGTCATGAAAGACATGTTTGACAATGAAGAAGCAACTACTAACCCTCAATATGAGGAGGAATGCTTGAGAAAGGGATCCCACGCCCCATCCATGGAATCTCAAGATACCCCTGTTGCACTCTCTAAAGTGGAATAAGGACAAGACGCTAGTCACCCCCATGCGTATCCCTCTCCAGAGGATTCCTCACAACCATTTGAGTTAGAGGATGTCGCTTCTTCCATAAAGTTCTCAGAAAAAATATTTCCACTGAGAACTGGAGAGACCACATCAATATATCTATCCCCATTATAAGGATAAGCGGATGAGTATTTGGGGGATGAAGAGGAAGAGGTCGTTAGAGATTCCCCTTCTACATTTGAAGAGGGTATATCAACCACTATTTATGAAGATATTGAAATAAACATGGGTACCGAAGAAGACATGAGAACCATGCTCATTAGTGTAGCCACATCTTCTAAGGAAAACGAGGTATATAACTCATTCTAGAGGAATAATCAATTTGTTTTGATGTGAAATAACACAGAAATTTTAGAAGATGATCCTGAGGTGGTGACACCCCACCAATTCCTGCCAAAAGATAATCAAGGCTATAAGAAAGTTGTTAGAAAGATGCTCCCTACACATGTGGCTAAGATAGAGGCTGAAGATGACAAGATCATCGTAGAAGACTTCATTATTGAGGTTCAATATACCATCTGGTTATCCAACATAGTCACCGTCAAAATGAAGAATGGATAGATACTCCTCTGCATTGATTTTAGAGATCTCAATCGGCACAGCCCTAAAGAAAATTTCCTGGTCCCGATCACCGAACTATTTATCGATGTGATGGTTGGATATGAGGCTCTTTCCTTCTTGGATGGCTATTCTAGATATAAAAAAATATAAATTTCCCAAGAATATGAAGAATACACTACCTTCAGGTCCCCCAGGGATTATTTTTATACAAGGTCATGCCATTTGGTGTGAAAAATGTTGCTTCCATATATCAACATTCCATGCATTGCATTTTCAAATAGTTCCTATGGAATTTCCTCAAATGTTATTTAGATGACTTGGTGGTAAAATCACGAAAGAGCTAAGATCACCTATCAGACCATGAATCCATATTTAGCAAACATTTTCAACATAACCTGATGATGAACCCCTTAAAATTATATTTCGGGGTTACCTCAAGAAAATATCTCAGCTTTGTCGTACGACATCGTGACATCGAAATAGAACCTGAGAAGGCAAAGGATATCCTTGGCCTTACACCTCCAGAAACCTCATGGATCTGAGAGGACTCTAAGGACACATGGCCTATATTAGGAAATTTATAGCCATCCTTGTTGGCAAATGTCCCCCCCTTACATGGATGATAAAGAAGGGAGTTACCTACCAATGGACATATGATTTCCAAGATGCATTTGATAGCCTCAAGAAGTACCTATTGAGTCCACCAGTGCTCATGCCACCAGTGGAAGGAAGTCCACTTATCATGTACGTGATGGCCTTGGAGCGGTCACTAGGAGCCTTCCTCACATAGAAGAATGATGCTGGATATGAAAAAAACCCTTATTATCTCAGTCGAACCATGATTGATGATGAGACCTGGTATTCAAATATTGAGAAAATCTATTTGGATCTGGTCTTCATAGTTCATAATTAAAGTCATTATCTGCAAAATCTTGATATCCATCTTATATCGAGCAGTAATCCTCTGAAATAGAACCTCAACCATCCAATACAGACCGGACTGCTATCCTGATGACCAGCCATCCTTTAACAGTTTGACATCATATTTTTTCCTTATAAAATATTTCAAGGGACAAGAATTGGAAGATTTTCTGGTAGAGCATCCCTCAACAGACACTACCTCATTAGATGTCGAACTCCCAGTCGAAGACATATTCTCTCTAGAAAAAGATTCCCAAACGTGGGAAATATTTTTTGACGGAAAATCCAGAAGCCCAATGGATAAAATAATGGAAGACCCCATGCTTAATAAGGTGGGGTTGAGAGTCATTCTCAAATACCCAAAGCATGCAGGTTTTCAATATTCCTTCCTCTTGTCATAAGGATGCACAAACAATGAGGCGGAATACCAGGCCCTGATTTCTAGAATAGATCTCACACTCTAGGAGCAAGTGCATAACCTTAATGTAAAAGGAGACTTAGATCCGGTCATCATGAAAGTCAATGGTTACTATGCTATTATGAAGGATGAGTTGATCCCCATGTTCAACAACATCCAAGGGATAATGGAGGTGTTCGCCACAGAACCAACATTGAACTATGTTACTTAGTCTCAGAATGCCAAGGCCAATGCGTTAGCTAATGATACCACAAATATAGCTTACCTAGACTAGGATGAAATAGTTATCATCATTGTTCACCATAAAATGCTCTTTCCATTTGTTCAATCTAATGCGAATGAAATCGATGAAGTTTTCCCTGTCCCTAAGCCTTATGCTCCTACAATTGGGTGTATGAACCCTCATTATGAACTACCTTCGTAGGGGATAACTTCCATCAAATAGGGCTAGAAGATAGAAAATACGGAGAAAGGAAGTTAAAATTTTCCTATATGGAGGCATTAGCTAGCAGATGGTCCTCTACAAGTGAGGTCTTGACAGTATCCTTATCAGATGCATGGATAAAGATGATACTACTACTATCATTAATGAATTTTATGCCGGAGTGTTTGGATCCAATCAATTGGAATCCAAACTTTCTCATCAGATTCGAAGGCTTGGATACTAATCCCCCATCATGGCATAGGATAGCGTGAAAATTACTGTGAAATGTCACTCCTACTAAATTCATGCCAAATTCACTCATCAGACCTGGGAGCTACTTCACCAAGCTAAGTACTCCTGTCTATTCACCATCTGGGAATGGACATCATGGGATCATACCCTCCCTCCAAGGTCAAACAGTTAAAATATATTCTTATAGAGACTAACTTTTTTTCCTAGTGGGAAGAGGCCCAACCACTTAAGGAAGTTAGGGCAAGATGAATTGTCACATTCATGAAATCCAATTTCATCACTTGATTTGGTGTCCCTCATATAATTATGATGAACAACTGCACCAAGTCCTGCACTACTCAATTGGAGAAACTATACTATGATTATGGTATCAAGACCAACTGTTCATCACATTACCACACAACGACCAATGGATAGATATAGACCATCAACAAGAACCTGTCTAACATACTCTAGAAAATGGTGGACAATGAAATGAAGTCATGGACAGAAAAAATAATCTATTCCATGTGGTCCTATCAGACCAAAAATCCCACCACTACCCAGGAAACACCATACTCATTTTTATAGAGAACAGAAGTAGTTCTTCCCCTTGAACTCAAATTTCTATCTCTCTGCATTGCCATTTGTGATCAACTGACATATGATGAGCATGCTAAAAAGTGACATGATTATTTGGGGTGACTGGTTGAGAAGCGGTTGAACACTTTTTACCTCTTTGATGAGTATTAGAATCTGATTTCACAAGCCTTCAACAAGAATGTTCCTCTTTAGTCATTCCTCGAAGAGGAATTGGTATTTTTCCTCTCGACCCCAATGATACCTAGAATGAAGCTGCTGAAGCTAGGGCCAAAGTGGGGGGGATCATATATCATACATAAGGTATACTGAAACATTGAATATGGATTGATCTTCATGGATGGGAATCTCACCACCGCTCCTATAAATGTTAAATTTCTGATGAAATATGCTCTGTAATCATAGGAGCAGTTATCGTCTGAGCTGCAGGACATTATACTACCAAGTCCTAAATGTTCTTATCTCACGATGTTAAACTGAATGGTAATATATTCTTGCGACATGATAATAAACTGTGCCACACTGGTCCAAACTTTATTACCCTAAACCAAGATCCAATAATCCTAGTACAGTGAGCTCAAACTATCTGAGATTTGCCCCATGGGGTGCATACGAGAGGATCCAACCCCCATTCACATAGGTTGTGCTATACAATCATACCACGCACTCCTATTTGGAATAGATTATTGTAGGTCAGAGCTATATGACACCAAAATAAGAGAAACTTGTCCTTACTGCATTACAATAAACTACATAGTAAATCATCCGAGCTGAAGGACTATAAATTTAAAATGCCATGTGTCCCTATTGCATGAAGTTAATGTGAATGGTACATCTTCTCTACAACATGACAATAAATGGTGTCGTGCCGATCCGAACTCTATTACCCTATACTAAGTGAAATATGTCCTAGTTGCATGAATTTAAACTACATATGGAGAAAATGTCTTCACATGAGAAAACATTGATGTCTCGACATTTTCCCTCTACTATTCCATGTGTAAAGAACAATGTATGGATTGTTTCCTTCCATTGTAGAATACGTAGTGAGTTCAGAATTTCTATACCCAGGATCAGCCACCATGAAAAATATCTCCCCTCCTACATATGAGTCATATTTTCATAGAAATACCCTTTAAATTTCATGATATTTGAGAACAATCTGCGTCTTTATTCCTTCCCTTGTAGGATACATAGAAACACTGGGATTTCTGTATCCTGGCCCAGCCACCCCCCCAAAAAATGATGACCTTCGCCCATACCACATGAAACTAAACTGGAAAGAGCTCGTCCTGATAGAAAGTCATTAAACAACTCGAAAAATTATTGTTTTCGCATCGATTCACTACCGTCCTTACTACATGATGTTAAACTTATTGGAATCCCTTTCCACGTCGATTCGACACCATCCTTACTGAACGACGTTAAACTTCACAGATTTAATAATTTTCATCATCCTAACTGAATGACGTTAATCTACACAACAATCATACTTATCACATGACAGTAAATAGTATGGTACAATTCATAATCCACTCAAGATACATGGTAATCCATGGCTGGAACACTCCTTGAACACTTGAACGCTTCCTTACCATGCATCAGACTCCATGATAGAGATGATTTCATATCTTCATAATCAAAAATAGACATCGGAAGTGGAAGCCCATCAACATGTGGACACCTTTGCATGAATATTCATACCATTCATTCACCGAGTCTATATATTGGTCTCCCCTGGCTCGTCTACCAAAGGCAATTCTTCATTAGGATACACTATTCTTAGCCTCGTACACTTACCAGTCCAAGATCCCCCATATCACATTTCACGATCTAAAAATTTATAGAGCAATGGTTGAAATTTTTCAGACCTTCACATACAAATATTTCCAGGGTTCCCCTACCTGGTTAGTTTAGGTTTCCACCCGTTGTTTCTATGATGTTCTGCATCCACAACATAAGGTCAAAGCAGTGCTGCTTTAACCCAATAGACAATTTCAATATTGTTGTTTCTCATATGCTTGGAAACATCTCTCCCCATATTCCAGACTCTATGTCATGAGAGATCCATGATCTTCATAATCATTCATGGCCATCAGATGTCGATGTTTATTGACGTGTGGACACCTTTGCATGACTATGCATACCATGCCCTCAATGGCTCTGCATACTGATTTCCCAAGGCCTATCTACCATAGGAAATTCATCCTTAGGAGACGTTCTTCCTATCTATGTGTGATTACTAGCCTCAGATCCCCCACACCACATATCCTAAATCGAGATACCATCTGATTATAATTTACACCTTCATCCCCCTTTCTGATCAAATCAAGGTAGAGTATCCTAATATGATTAAACAACATGTAACAGTAGCATCAGCCCAAATGGTCCAAACTCTATGACTATTAAACTAAGAAAAAAGTTTCCTTACCACACAACCTTAAACTTACTATAATTATAGTGTACCCCAAACATAGGGTAAATCAGTTATGGGAAATTCTTATGCATCAGAGACCACTACAGCTAATATATCCAACATGACTAGATATACCCTTTATATACCTCAGAATATGTGACTTAGATAATGAAGGATCCTTAAAAACCTCAAAGGCCATCATACATGGAAGGTCATAGGCCTACGAACACATTTTCATGACTATTTATACCATGCCCTCACTGGATCTGCATATTGATCGCTCATGGCCCATATACTAAAGGCTGGTCTTCCTCTGGTGACACTCTTCCAACCCTCGTACGCTCAACGACCCCAGAGCCCCCATATCATTTCTCTGGATCCAAGAGGCCACAAAATCACAGTTTACCCTATTTTCACCCTTCCCAGGTCATAGAAATGTCATGGTATTCAGACCAGGTTCCATTCTAATCATAATTTTCCATTACTGCATCGCCTTAACTACATGACGATAAACTACCTAGAGTGCGTCCTCACCACATGATGATAAACTGCAAAGGCCAAGTACCTCAACATTCGAAAATGTTCATAGTTACAAGCATTTATATAAAAATTGGCTCAGATACAAACCTAATAACGTTAAAGTACCCAGTGACCGTCCTTTCCCCATGAAGTTAAAATGCATGGTCTTGAAAGAACTCTTCATTGGTTCAGTCAAGAACAGTGGTTCCCCTCTCTTCCTTAGTTCATGGGTCAAACTTGCATGGATCATCATATCACACCAACAAGGGAGGGAAGAATTCACCCATTCTGGGGATATGTTAACCGAAAATTCCTCCCTCGTGTCCATACACCACATCATCATGAATCATACACTGTAACCAGAAAGCACCAAATTCCAATTAAACATCCTTGGTGGTCTTGTATCCCAACATCCTTGGAGTTTGCAAACAATCGGGAGAAGAAAACCATTGGCCTAAGAACACCTTTGCATGAATTTTCATACCATGCCCCCAGTGGCTCTGCAAATTGTGGCCCATGGCCAGTCCACCAAATAAATGTCTTCCTTAGGAAATTATTCTTTCCGAACACATCATGGCCTCTAAGACCTCATATTCATCCCGATATTCGGAAACTCTATGAGATGCAGTTTACAAACCTTTCTAGAATCACGACTGAGTATGGTGGGACTTTTCTAGTTAAATTCTTTAGAACTAAGGAAATCCATAATTGAAGAAATTTTGGTTCATGGAACACAAGTTTAAAATAATATTCCTTCTGTAGAGTAAATGGGTGAGAATGACACATTGTTAAGAAAAAGACTAGATGAATACATTCACATTTTTTATTCCATAAAATTGAGATTTGATTTCAAAATGACCTTAAGATTCGTTTTAATTTTGTTAACTGAAAAAATGGTTAAAAAGCCATAGAGTGTAAACAATAAAAACATGTTTGGAAACATTTTTTTGGAATAAAATGGATTTACTTATAAAGAGAGATATAATGTATGATTTTATTAAAAACATTTTATCAATTATTTTATATAAAAAATAATATAAAGATTGTATTATTACTTGTGTGAAACATGAAAAACCAAAGGATGATAAAATTAGTGGGTTTCATGAGATATGTATAATAATATCTCTTCATTATAAGTATAATTAAATACCATGATGATAATCATTGCGACTTTAACATAGTTCTCTTACCGCATTGGATAATTGATTCCTAATACCCATGAAAAAATATCATTAAATAAATATTATAATATCATGAATTTAAAAAGATACATTCCATAACATTTCAAAGTGTATTTATACACACCAAATAAAATTGGTTACTCAAATAACATAACATACATCTCAAACTATGAAAATTGAGGCAAAAATACGTTCTTGATTTGGTGACATGGAAACTATAAACCCATGAAAGAGATATCTTAAAACCTATATTTAGATCCCCAAAAATATAATTATTTGAATCATAAAATAAATTCATGGTATATATATACACCACACAATTAAATTAAGTGGTGAATTTGGAATATATCTCAAAAAATAAAAGTGAGATAAGAAAACCCGTACCCATCTCTTTCTATTGAATGATCATACTATAACCTACAATATAGTGTTTTGATAATTTTTATTAATATATTAATTTGACATATCAATATTTATAATATAATATATTGTTATTTTATAAAATATTATCACTTTTGTACTGACAATCATTTATTATTTTCATTGATTTACGTGTTAATTACCTTATTTTTTTCGTTTTTTGTTATGAAAGTTATGGGTATTTTATATATTATATAGTTAAATAATAACTATATATTTAAATATTTTAATATTTATACATACATTATGATTTTATGTATAATCATGGAATATGGGTTTGAAAAATGACTGATGTTATAATCATAGAGATAATAGGCTATATGTACTAATGAATAACATTTCAATTTTTCAACGATCATTATGGAAAGGAGGTAAATAATAGTTTATCATTAAATAATTATAATTATATAATATTTAAAGTAATATTTATTTTATCATACTTATATATATATATATCATCCATTTTTGTGGTGACGAAAAGAGTTTCCAATCGCTTTGGGAATGTGGTAGTCCATATGCACACAAAAAATGTTATCATATTTTAGTGTAAAAAATTAAAATGAAATATTATATTTTAAAAATCAAAAATATTTTATAAATATAATAATTATTTAACTTATATAATTTTTTATTTAAATTATCCTTATTAAAATACATGTTAATCATTACTGAAAGATGAATAATATAACATTGTGAAAAAGTAGTTTCTCGTACACATGATCAACGTTATCGTATCACCTTTAGAATTGAATGTAAATATTTATATATGCTAGAATGACTCCGTTGGTATAATTATTTTTCAAATATCATATATATAATTCTTATCCATAATAATACCCCATCAAGAGAGGTTGTAATGGAAGAACATATGATGTTGGTTCATGAGGCGGTTGATTAAAGTACACACAAATAGTGATTTCAAAACACATTCGATGGAAGGGGAGATAGATTTTGATCAATAAATTAGTATCAAAACATAAAATTATATGTATGATACTACAATTATTATATCTTAATAGATTAAAAATAATTTATGGAGGTGGAGAAAAAAATGGAAAAAACGTTTGTGGAATAATGCTACATCTTCTTCAGTTATCCCCCTTTGGTTTGCATCGAAGGATTTCCGAGGATATATGTTTGCCCAAAATGATTATTAAATGTTGAGATTATGTATTTTGTGAAGTTATTAGGTCTGTAATTGAATGAAAATATGTGTTTATATGTTTGAAGTTGAGAGGAGAGGGGTGACCTTTAATAAGAGAGTTCAGTGGAACACTTGTAATTATATTGAAATTATTCTGTCATACACACGATTGTATCATGAAACAAGATTCCAAAATATTAAATTATTTAACATATATGACTAAAGGTAAAAAAAATTCTATAAAATAGTTTTTTAACTAGTGTTTAGATCATTTTATCCCTTATTTTTAACCCCTAACAAATAAATATTTTAACCTTAAGTGCGGTTATTTTATTTAATGGTATCAGTATTCAATTTGGTCAAAAAATTAATTAACCATATTATAAATTATAAACAATTAGGAATCATTATATTTAATACATTTTTATAATTATAATCGTATAATAAGTAATATTTAATTTTAAATTGATCCCAAAAAATCATGGTGAAAGAGGGGTTTTAATGTGAAAATGATCAAATGTTTACATATTTTTTGTAACCAAATTTTGTATAAAAAATAATAAAATAAAATAAATAGGATAAATAGTTATAAATTTTATATAATATTAATTGAAATCCAATTTAATGTAATTTTTCACATTTTCAGTCTTTTAAACCAAATGGTTGTTTTCGATTAAAATTATGTATTTTTCATTATTAATCAAAACAATTAATGTTTTTTTTAAAATTATGAAAAAATCACACAAATATAAAATTTTAATGATGAAAAAATGAATTTTCTTTTTTTAAAAATAGATTTTCTATAATTTTTAAAAAATTAATTTACAACAAAACCTACTGAGGTGATGAAAATGTATGTTTTTGTGAAGTGTGTTTTTTCAAAAATAAGATGATTTTATAATAACTCTTTGTATAATAACAATAATTGTAGAAAATAATTAATATCATTGATATATAATATATAAATTCATATAAATCACTCCTCAGTAAGGGTTAATTCAAAATAATTCAAATTGATAATAATTACATACATTAAAATAGTTTTCAAAAAAGTCCAATTTAAAACCCAAAAACATACTTATTCAAAAATAAAATATAACTATTATATAAATATACAAATTTTGATTAATTATAGAAAAAATAATTTTGTAACATAAAATTGTTTTTAGAATATAACGTGAGTTTTAAATTACTTAATTTATTCAATAAAAATGATATTTTTACTGAAACCCATATTTTCCCTTTTCACTAAAAAATCTATATTTTCCAAAAAATAAATAAATATCACCGCATATAAATTTTGAAAAACTTATTTTAAATATCTGGTTCATTTATATAAATAAATTTTTAAAAATTTATAAATATTTATTATAATAATGATTCAAGAAAGGTAATAAAAAATAATGTTTGAATAACATGAATTTTTTAATAGTAAACTAACCTTACTGAAAAATGATTGATTATTTACAAAAATTTAGAACTAATTTAAATTTTGTTGAGAATATATATATATATATTTCATAAAATAGATAATATTATTTATACCTGCCAACTTAACTACAAGGTTATAACAGTTTTCTTCATCAAGGGTTGTTTAAGCTCAATATTGTGTGTGGAATATACTACAAAAATAAAAAATATCAGAGATGGATGTACCAAAATCCATGGAAGGGATTAATATTTTAAAAAATTTAATTATATCATTAATTATTAGGGAGTTTCATTCTCTCTTATGGTTTGTGTTGCATGTCATGTATAATGTTGAAAATAACATTCTTGTTTTAAAATCATTGTTTTTTACATAGGTGGTGTAGAAATGGGGATGAATTATTCCATCTCCTAGCACCATTTAAATTTATTAAATGTATAATAACAATATAAAGAGAATAAATGTTTTTGTGGATGTATTTTTATCTGACCATTCTAATCAAATGATTTAACCAACAATAGGTCAATGTAGCGTTATTTAACATCGGAGTTAGGTGAGATAATATTTAGTTAATTTTAAAAAATAACAATATTAAAATAATAAAAATGGGAAACTTATTTATTGATTAGTATGTTTAACTAAAACTAGTGATCACTGAGAATTTCATTAATGGAAGGATCAATCACAATGAGGGTATACATTGTCTTTCCCAAAAAAAACACTCCCAGATCTGGTTCTATAAACAATTACAATACATAGTATATTTAACAATAACTATAAATTATCAAACATAAATATCCCATAATAACAATACATAAATAAAATATAACTTGATATATATTACAATATCATTTTATGTTGTGATAATTAATTAATTTTGACAGAGCATAAAAAAGAAAAATCATATCTTTATTAACTAAGTTATATTTTCCACCACAATGTAATAAAATATTTAATCCATAAGAATATTTTATGATAACCAAAAAATATATCTATATATGATATCCTTTTATCCATATAATGTGTATTTATTATCAATATAACATGAAGAATTGGAACATATGAAAGATGTGAACTTAAATGCTCTATAATAGAAACTTTTAACTAAATATTTTAAAACATAAGGATAGATTACATAATAAAGTTGGAATAATTTATTTTAATAATTACATAATGGGCTGAAATGGAGAGAATGGTGTATCCATGAAAATAAATTTAATACCCCATAATGTTATAGGGATAAAAATTAAATGTTACTACCCATGTGCAAAAGGTGCATTTTTATTTTTAGAAACCCAGGTAATTTGAATTTGATAATTGAGTGTTCTTGGCCTAGATTAGGGTTTTAAATATGTTACCTCATGGGAATATTCAAAACATGTATGCGATTAGGGAAACCGAATAGTGGAAAAATAACTATTATCCTCAGGGGGTATTCATCTCTCTGATTACCCATTCAGGCATGGTTTTGGGCCCCATGTGGGAGGCCACGTGTCTGTGATAGAATTTTTGGTACATATATTGTAGGGACCAAATGATTGTGTCATGTATTGGTGTTTGTGCTATTAGTGGGGCCCAATTGTTACATTTTTATTAGAGGAGAAACCAAGGTGAATGTGTTATTGAACTGAATGTGTTGGGAATTTGAATTAGTAATGATGACATTACGGAAAAAAGGGGGCCAAGGATAACAACCAAGAATGTGAAAGGCTTAAAAGACTAAATTTTACTACCCATTTCAACATGGTGAGCCATGATTTTCAAGGAAGAACCTGATTAGAACACCAAATTTAAACATGCATATTCTAGATTAGGGGTCAGGCTGGTTGAAGTATTGGAATGTTTTCTAAGGTTTTTTTGAGTGGGGAAAGATCACACTTTAGAGAACATGTGTTGTCATATGAGAATAGTACCTAGTATGGTTACCCATTTAAGAGTGTTTGTTGACCCCATGATGGGGACCACATGACATTGGGGAATCTTGTGGTACATTGTAGGTGAGGACCTAATGAAAATCTTAGGAAGGGGTGATTTTCTCTTAATGGGTCTCAATTTTTACAAAAAAATGAAAGATTTATATCTATAATACAAATCTCAAACTGATGGAATGGATAATCCATACATCAACAACATTTTTCCAAGGCCCAATTAAAATACACTATCATGATATAGTAAATGTTATACACCAAAATCTCTCTTGTTTTTTATAATGATACATGTCATAGAATTAATAGGAAATATATTGGTAACACACTCCAATCAATTTATTATGTCAAATGAATTATGTATAAGGGTCAATTTAATCATTCATAACATTCACTAAATAATTTTTTGGGAAAATTTAAAAATGGTAATGTGTATGATGATGAATACAGAATATTCGTACAAGAAAAAACATTGTTAGATATCAATAACCTTCCAGAATTTCATTAGATTTACCTAGGTTAATAAAATTTATAACATGATTCTAACCCATCATAATAAATATATTTATATGGTCAAATAATATAAATCTTACTTATGTATAATCACCCATATAAAACATTTCTCTCTAATATTTTCCACTTTTCAATAAAATGGACAACATGATTACAATCCATTTACTGATATAAGGTGGACAGTTTTAGAAAAACATAAGCTTAGTGTAATAATGTAAACAATTTATAAGCTTTACAATGATGGAAAAAATCGTTTCCAATTAATAATTGAATTATTCCACTGAGAAGTGGTATGAAATATGGGTTTTGGTACTAGAAGTTAATTAACCAAATAGATAAAAATATATTTTCTTATAAGGATTGAAACATGTACATTAATAGGATTAACATATTGAGTATGAAAAAGGAAATATATGTGAATACCTTGAAGGGATTTTTGAAAACATGTCTAATATTGATGTTCAATACAATGTTGTTGGCCACATACAAAAATATTTTCTAAATGGTAACATGAAAAATAATTTCAAAACCATTATTTCTTAAAAAATTTATATTATATCCTTGAAATGATTTATTCCTTATATTTGAAAAATTTGGAAGGGTTTATGAAAGTGAAATGGAAAACCCTATTTTATTATATTTAAAATATACTTGTCTAAAGATCACTATGTATAAAGTTCAAAAAACACAATTATATCAAAACAAAATATTAAAAAAGTGGATTTTATGATTCCATATGAAAATATATCCCTACGTTCAAATAAATGAATGTAAATGAAAATTTTAATATGAAAAATTTTAGTTCAAAGAATGGTTATATGAGTTATCAATACTACTTTTGGTAAGAAAGATCAATGATGAAAGAAACATATAAGATGGTTTTTATGGGGGAAAAGAGTAAACAATGAGTGAATAAAACATATTATAATAAAATGGTATAATTTACCCAAGTTATATGAAAAATTTTCAATACACGGATCATAACTAAATGCATGAAAGAAAGTTTTCCAAAATTCCTTACAATTGGGGAAAAACTAAATCAATAGCCACTTGAAGGAGGGAACATGATTTACAAGTAAACCATATTTAATCAGAATATTATGAAGAAATTATATCAATGAACTGATAATAAACTATATAATGTAAAAATAGTGGGAAAACTATTTTTTCTCAAAGAATCAAAATCGATAAAATAAAAACCCTTACAACATTAGAAGTTTCTTATTCAAAACCCCTTGAAAGAGAGGGATTGTAGTAAAACAAAAACTACCATGATTAAAATTTTATTCATGATTTCATATGTCAAATAGGGATTCTATAAACCTCATAAATGAAATTATGTTAATAATACCAAATGTATTTAAATAAGATGAATTTAGGATAAATAACCTAAAAACTATCCAGATTTGTTTTTAGATTAAAAAAATAAAATAATTAATTAAATATTGTTCAATAAATTCATACTCAAGATAAATATTCACAATGAAACCCATTTAAAAAGCTCATTTATAATAATTTTATTCATATATATTAGTAATTTTCCAGCTATTACCAACACCCAGTGTCTATAATATTTATCACTTTAAACCTGTTTTCTAAAAGAGGTGTTGGTTTCTAAACATTTTCTAATTTCCATCACTGTTATATCTTATTATATTATCCAAATAGTTTCCCAATTTATTTTATAATGTTATAATTTCATTCTATGTTATTTTTTAACAAACCATTAGGATCAATTCATTAATGATCATGTTTTAGTGTTTTTTGAAGAGTTAATGTTGTTCTATTAATTAATGAGTTAAATTTATAAATAAACTTATATAAAAATATATATTATTAACATATAAATATAATTTTATACCACTAAATAATTTACCATGGACATTCATGAGATCAATAAATAGTATTGTTCATTTAGGTAGTCAAACCAACTCGACCTTAAAACCTACCATGATTAATGAATTAATATAAGGTTGTTTAGTTTTATATCATTATAAAAAATAATACTGATATTTTTTTTTGTATTATTACTGTGATATTTTGAAGATTTAAATATTTATAAATTGGATATAATAAATTTAAAAATCATTACTTATAAAGAAGATATCATTTCCTCTTACTGTTATAGTTTTAAATGATTTGATTAACATTAACCATTCATTGATTATATCATGATTATGAAATAATATTTTTTGTAAAAACCTATTTGTTGAAAAAATAATATTTACCCCTAACCCATTCTAATGACCAACCAAGTAATTATTTGATAAAAAATAAATAGAAATTTATTCTTCCATGGATGTGAAAGTCAACATGTAAATATAGATGATGATTTCGTTTTCCATTTTTTAGGAGAAAGGATTAATAAAATTTAGAAAAATTAAAATTATTAAAATATCATAATTATTTACTTAACAAATAATTTATTCCAATATTTTGATCTAAATAAATATATTGAATGTTCTTGAATATTTGAGGGGGGATTCTACATAACACGCGAATCACATATTCAATTTATGTATTGAATAATGGGATGTTGGTCATTTCTTGTAACATAACAATAATATAACAAAAGTCTAATAATAATAATATAATTTTAAATGGTGTAATGAATATTTTATAAGAATAAGTGCACATAAAAAACATAAAAAACCAAAAAAATATGAAAGGTTAAAAATTTATGAATCACTTCTGGGATTATCACCAATAAAAGGGGGTTAATACATTTAAGGATGGAATTTTGAGACTACTATATCTATATTAAGGTGGATAGGTGTGGTTAGGATAGTATTGGAACATGTTTGGGATGAACTAATGGAATCGTGATGTTAGATGATGTGAGGAGAAGATAAATCCTTTTACATGTAAAAGGGGTGAAATTTTTTTTAAATACCCAAAAGAAATCAAAAATGGGAAGTAACACTCATGGAATATGCAGTTAAATCTGAAAAATAATTTGGAAAATATTTTAAAAGTTTATTCAAGATCACAACCATAAATTCTCAGACCATTTTTAAAAATGTTTGATGAATTTTACACTTAGATTAATTATTTTATCGTTTTCCCTTTTATAGAAGTAATTAGTTTTTACAAATAGTAACATAATCATATTCCCTAAAAATATAGTGGTATTTATTATATAAATTTGATCAAGGGATAATAAATTTTAAATCCATCTCATTTTATGCAATTTATAAATTTTATAAAAAAATATTTTAAAATCAAAATTTATAGTGTATTAAAAATAAAAATCTAGAAAATATTACTTATGTTAGAATATTTTATATATGGGTTTATAAATTTAAAAAACATTAATAAAATTATAAATTCACATCTAAAATATATATTTATAATTAGTAAAACGTTTGATGAATTTAAAATTCATACTTATATTCTAATAATGTTATCAAAGTCTTATTATTTGAAAAAACATAAATTTTTGTTATTCACCTACAAACATTTACATAAAAACACTGGAATATGATCTCAAAATTATAGTATAATTAACAATCCTAAAATGAATTTCATTTTGTGTAATTAATTTTTTAAAATTTTAGAATAGTAAATATAAATAAAATATCTATATATATTAAAAAAATAGTTCATATTGGCTAACAACATTTAAAAATGTTAACTTTTATTTATTCTTATATATTTATTAGTTACTAATTAGTATATTTTTAATTTATTATTTATAAAATAAATAAATATAAATTAATTATAATTAATAACAATAAACATTTTTCTTGATGTATATGTTAAATTAAAAAAATGATATTCTTAATTTATTTAACTATACTATTTGAATATCATTAGTTTTAATATTAAAATATAATATGATCATAATTATATTTAATAATATAGTTAATAATATGCATAAATTCTAATTCAATGAATTTGTTTTAATATTATAAATATATCACAATTTCACTTTAGTTTGGTTTTGTGCATGATGAAGGCATCTGAACAAAATGAAATATTTAAAGAATATCTTATATTAAAATTTCTGGGTGTAACATCCACCCCCTTTCAATAAGTTATATCTTCTAAATTTGTCTCATATGATAAAATTTATTTATTTAGGGTCCTCATAATAAACTATACAGATCTCGGTGAAACGGGTCTCTATTGGTTGTGGAAAAAGATTTTTCTTTACGTAAAATAATTAAAAGGACTTTATAGTGTGAGATATCATATTCCTAATTTGAAATATATTTATTCCATGGATTTAATTTCTAGATCCATATGGAATAACATCCACCAATGATCAAAAATTATTTATATGATAATCATACAATGATGGATTCTTAATTTTTAACTCAATATCAAGTAGTTGGTGAAAACATACATACAATAGGATACTATAAAATCTTGAGTGAAAACTCAATATCTAGTGCATCAGTAGTAGTTTCATATGATTTTACATATGTAAATGTTTATTGGGACACTTTACCTTATTTTCCCTTGGAATGGGTCAATAGGTCTCATAATTATAAACTCTTTTATGATGGATAGAAAATATTTTTATAGCTTCTATCATTACCTTAAGCTTTTGAGTATGATGAACCTCATCTCTACAGTTATCAAATTTATGTTTCCCATTAAGGATATTTCCCCCACACTTTTCCAATTTTTTTCACATTTAGAAAATTTAATATTATTTCCTTCAACATATTCCTCACATGATAATTCATGAGACTCCATCATTAAATTATTTATTGTTTATGGGGCATTTAATATTTTCACATTGTTAATCATATTTCATTATAGCTTCTTTTAAATATTCAAAAAAATTCCCATTATAGGTCCCATTAATATTGTTTATTATTTGTAGTAATATTTGTATTATCCCCCACACCCAGGTTTCATTTTAGTTCCAAAAATATAAAAAACCCAAATAGTTGAAATGAGTGAGAAAATAGTAACTATGACTGGATTCCATCATTACTAAATACATATAAGGTATTAAACCTTGAAAACCATTACCATTATCATCTCGTTATCATATAATTAATATTATTTTACAAATATAAATTTCAATTTGACTTAGGTTACATTATGTTTGGTTATATTATAAATCTTATCCGAATACTCCAAATAGATATCCAAAATTACATTGATATTTTTGATAATAGTTTAAACATAAAAATCATTTAAATTTATGCTCTTAAAATCAATTATATCATTTTTCAAGTGTATATCATATTAATTAATATGTACCAAAACATATAAATCTCTACATTTCAATCATTTTTATCCATGGTCCCCAACTTATTAGGTTCTCTTATGAAAAATTTTAAAATCCATTATTGTGGTTGATAAGTAAAATACAAATTCATCATGAAATTTTCCCTAGAGTTTCAAACCTAGTATTTTTATATTCTTCATTATTGTGCAATAGGTGATGATCATGATAATGAAAAACAATCCCTTTATGTGGTTACTATGTCAAGGAGTGTTTTTTATTAGAGCCCAAATGCAATTGTTTTATCCAAAAATGGGGTAATTTTCAACAAAAATAAAAAAAATATACTTGAAAAATATTAAGATGTTATCCTACAGATATATTTCTCACGTAGACTTATCCATATGAATTTCACTAATGTTCATTTTTCATAATTTCCAATATCAATTTTTATTATATCTCAATCATAAAATTATATATTATCCTAATGGAAAGACTGTACCACAGAAATTATTATAACCCTTGACCTTCCAACCATAAAAATTAACAATAATTAAAACTCCACTCCAAATTCTTTTCAAATGACTACTTTTTTATCATCAATGATGATTTAGACACACACACCATGATCCTATTCCATAAACATAGATATTAATATTTTCTATGGTATAATCTAAAAATTACTAACCATATAACACCCAGAATTTTATAACATAAATAAAATATTTCATTACAAACGTTTCAATAAATTTTCTGATTAGTGAATTATATTTTTATGAAAAAACATAATCTTGTAAAACCCATGTATTTTAGAACTATTTGATAAATTCATCCCATCATATATGAAAAATTATTAATCTATAATGAGTCTCCAATATCACCCTTAAATTAATCCAACATTTTTTCATTTTAAACATATTACAGGTTCTACATTTATTCATTACCTGGTAAATGTAAACATATAAAAGATGTGATAAAAAATTCTTAGTAAGGGAAACATAAAACTGAAGCTATGAAATGATAATATTGGTATAAATAATATTTTAAGGAAAAATAATTTGAATAATTTTCTGGTTAACTATAACTTCAATCATAGAAATCCATAAAAATAAATTAAAACATAGATATTATTACTACTATAATCAAAATGATGAATTTAATAATACAATTCAGTAAAGACATGTTCCCAAGGCCCTTTTCTCACAAAAAAATCTTATTATAAAAAGTTTTATACACCAATAACCAACCTTTATCTCTTAATACCCATCAATGCATCATAGGGCTATATAATTTCGCATCCCACCTATATCATGCTTATGCCCAAAGTATTCACTACAAGAGAAAAAAATACATTTGACACAATAGTCAATGGAAGAATTTTCTGAAAAAAAAATCATAGATATCTATATATTAAAAAATATTTAATACTAGTACACGATTGAAATAAATTATAAATAAATAATAATAAAATATTTCTTCACTTCGGAGACATTAAATAAAATGGATTATATGATCATAAACCATCAATAAACAGAAGGTGTATTGTCAAACAATATATAGTCAACGTTCCCGTAATCATATGTTTTGGAATAAATATTTATGGTACATCTATTCTCTTACCCATTGTAATAAATGGGGTTACATGATAAAAAACCATCCATACGAAGGAGGATAATGTTTTTTTAAAATAACACCAATGTATAAAGGAAACATTGAAGAACAATAATATAATTTAAAGACATCCATCTTAAGTAATTATTGAATGATACCACCCTAGTAGTGGCCCATAACTGGGATTTTTAGTATCATTAGTTTAATACCCCAAAATATAAATGTATATTAGATTATAAATAGTGTAACATAAACACTATATGGGTGAATCCATTTTAAAAATAAAACATAAAAATAATTGAATACTTATAAGATCTTATATAATTTTTTTCATACTGATGTAAATAATAATTTTACTGGTAATATTGGAAAGTGTTTTTTCAAATAAAGAAGTAATAAATATTTAAGGATGTTGAATTTTTAAAATAATCAAAAAAACAATTTAATTGTAAATAAATGAGGTGGATGTGGGAGTAATATAGAGATAAATACAAGACTCGTGAATGTGAAAGGGAAACTTTTATTAGTTATTTTCAAAATACCATATCTCAAAGCACCCATTATAAAAATATTATCATAAAATTAATTTCTATTACAAAATAATTTTACTGAATAGTATAATATAATACCACATGATAAAATATAAGGTTGGGAGAACACAATCACGGACATTCGTAGTTCATTATAAATCAAAATAACTCAATAAAAGTAGAATTGAGTTATAAATATCGATTATGGGAAACGTACTACATGAAGTAGGAAACATTTTAAAATGGATTTATTTAGGAAGTGTGTAAAAAATGCAAGAATACCACATACTGTAAAAAATGGAAAGAATTTACCCTACCTGTATGAAATAATTTTGGGGGAATGATCATAACTGAATTCAGGAATGTTGAGATAAAATAATAAAACTGGGGAAAAATATCAAAAGACACAGGATAAAGGGAACATTATTTGACTATAAAATCCAATTAAATAAAAATATTTTTATAAATATATATATATTGGATGTTAATATAAATTAAAATAAGAACATGATGGAAGAATTTTATTTTTTCCTCTATGAATTGGAATTGATACCAAGAAAACCCTTATAAATTTATAAATATTCAAATTAAAACCCCTTGAATTAAGGAGATTTTAATTAAACGTAAAATTAAATGATTGGAATTTAAATAATGACATCATATAGGAAATATTTAGTATATAAATGACATAAATAAAATTATTTTCATAATACCAAACATTTCCTAAAGAGAGGAATTTGAGATGAAAACCCACACCATGGTCATGTTTAATTCCACACATTCAAAAATATATGTTGAAAAAATAAATTAATTTTATTAAATACAATAAAAATTAATTTTTTCATACGTAAAAATATTAATAATCTTAATTTTAAAATATTCTATTCAGATATATATTTATATTAGTTTTTTTTCAACAATTTTCAACACCATGTGTTTGTATTCATTATCTCATTGAACCAGTCTCATAAAAGATTAATTAGAGACTTCACTTTTTGAAAATTACTTAAATGTTGTAACATATATGTCATTGTAATATATATTACGAAAAATTTTATAAGGAATTAATTTCATTATACAGTATTTATGGTTACAAACCACACAGATGAAATAAGTGAAGATCATGTTTTAGTGAGTCATAACAAATGAATATGTATTCTTAATTAACTAGTTATATGTCGATATCAAAACAAAAAAATAATGACATTTTTATATAATATTATAATTGTAAATAAATTTTCATATTAATTTATTATATAAATTCATAATATTGTGAAAGTATGTTGTTAAACAGACACACCCATGCACCTACAACAATTAATGGATGATATGATGTAGTTTAGTTGTGAAATAATTATTCCAAAATATTAATGTTGACAATTATTAATTAATAGTGTGTTATACCATAATTGAAAATAAATTTAAAGATAATATAATATATATTAAGTCATTAATTATAAAATGGAAACTTTTTCCTCTTAGTTCTCTCATTTTAAGTTATTAAAAATAAAAATAATCATTTAGTGATCATATAAATAATATGTTATAAAGATTGAATTCACCGAAAATTAATGATATAATAAACATAAATTTTTTCATTTTATCACATCCTCAATACCAGTCATGTAATACGAGGATGAAAATAAAAAAAATTAATCAATCATTATTGGGAGGTAGTAGTAAACATGTACACATAGATGTTGATTTTTTTCAATTCAATGGGGCAAAGGAGTAACATGGTGTATTTTTTGAGAATCATAAAATTATATAAATATAATAAATATTTTTTAAATATGGTTTTTATTATATCCTTGTTACGATGTGAAGTAAACTAAAATGATATTCCTTGTGGTGGTGGTTGTCCATAAAATTCCAGATTCCCGTATTTGGTTTTCATAATGGATAAGGGGAGAGTTTTATAATATCCTAAAATAATTATAAAAACATAAAACTATAATAATAATAATAATTTTTTCATATTAATTTGTTAAAATAAAATTTTAAGAAGGGGATGGTCACAAAATGAAATAGAAAAATAATGGGAATGTTAGAATTTTATACTACACTTCACAGATTATCCCATTTTGAAAGAAATGTTAAGACTTTAATGGATACATTCATAATAATATAGGAGCCTAATTATGGTATATATATGTTTTTAATGTATTACTGTAAAATTTTAGTGGCAAAATACTAGGGATGTGGTGTCAATGTAATTGAGAATAAGATATCCCCTTTTTGATGTTAAATGGGATATCATTTTTTTAAATACAAAATAATTTACAATAAAAGGAAGACACCCTCAAAGAGTCTAGATATAAGATAAAAAATTTGTTAATAATATATGTGATATGGTATATAAAAAGATAAATATAATAAAATGTTTTTAAAATGGTTGTGGTTACTAACATGTAGATTCTTTGCTTTTATCATATTATCTTTTAATATGGTGACAATTTTTCACCTATGGTAACATATTAATTATGCCTAAAAAATTTATACATATTATAAAATTATTAGTTAATGATTATATATTTGAAATATAATTAATTTTATTAAATTAATAATATTGATAATATTTTATTTTTAAACAATAATAAATAATATTGTAATAAAATGTTTTAGTCAATATTTTCTATTTACCAAAACATCAAATATTAGTATGAAAATAAAAAAAATAAAAAATATTAATTTACTTTTAAAATATATATTTAATCTTATAAAAACTATTTATAAATCTTCAATTGATACGTATATTCTAATAATTTTATAAATGTCGTGTAATTTGAAAAAAAATTCTACTATTTACCTAATTATTATTTGAAAATAAAATAATTTTGTCACTATATTATTATGAATAATATTAAAATTATGTTTTTTTTTTCAAATAAAATTTTAAATATCTTAAAATTAAATATTCAAATAACATCGTAAAATAATGTGACAAATTGTACATATAGGAAAACTAATTTTTAAAATGTTAATTAATATTTATTTGTATATTAAATTGGTTAAATGGAAATTTTATAGTAATATATTATATATTTAATTAATTAGTTTTATTATTCTATCATTATAAATTTTTAATCCCGATATTAAAAATGTAATTCTACAAAAATATATTTTTATTCATAAAATTGTATTTTCATTATTTTTTTATACTATCTAAATTCATTACTATTAATAATAGAACTTTTATTCATTATAAAAATATTTTATATTGTTTTTATACTTATTGAAACCTAATAATTCAATGTATAGTTTTTTATGTTCTAAACATAAAATGATTTAATTTTAGTTTAGTGATGCAGGTGTTGCAAATTACTAAACAAATTAACTTATTTAGATGTAATTAGAAATTAAAATAAAAGGTGTTATATAATTTAATAATTTGTCAAGTTAATAATCCTATGTTATAAAAGTATAAATAATCATTATTGAATAATAATATTTATAAAGTGATGTGGTGGAAATTCATAAAGAATTCTGATTAAACTGTCTTTTAGTTTTCATGGGTTGATATGAATTGATAAATGAAAATTAAGATAATTAGTCAATGAAAATTAAATGACAAAATTTCAATTCATATTACCATAATTATGGAACCACTAAAATTAATTATGAAAAATTTTATTTTTTCTTTAATAAAACGAGTGAGGTTTTACTATGACTAGTAATCATTTTATATAATGTTTTTAATAAATTTAAAGATATGAAAGATTATTCTGGAATGCGATATGATAATGAAAAGTGTGATATGAATATAGGGTATATCTAATTAAAATAAAAATAGGTTCTTATGAGATCATGTGTGATTTTTAAAAGAAATATCAATATTTATGGTCAATACCCCAACCTATAGGATGTAAAAATGATAATTAATATCAACACATGTAATAAAATTTACTATATCTATTATATGTGGATGAAGTTGGGTTAAATTTTAATAGTTGGTTATTATATCATGCATGGGAGGAATTAAATGATAATATATTTATTTTTTCATTATTAGTGAATTTTTCCACTTTGGATGATGAGACCTCATGAAAAAGGATTTTAATTCTCAATTGAATGACCTGTGAATAATTGAATGGGAATTATGGTTGGTTATAAAGAACTAAAATCATAGAACAATAGGGTATTTATAATGAAGATTATTGTTATATGGAATTTATTGGAGTACTAATTTAATTACCCTAATTTTAATTCAATGACATAGAAATGTATTGTAAGAATGGGATTTAATATTTATAGTGTTAATATGTAGCTAGTTCACATACTATAGGTTAAGAATTTTGTATTCATTTTAAATGAGTTAGTAGATATATTTTTATATAGAACGTCTTGTATTACTTGTTTGAGGATACCTTTTTTATTATTTTGTTGTTTATTATGTCTACTCACTACCTTGAGATGTGATATATCTTGTGACTAATTGATATTGTTAAAGACTATATGTGATGGTGGTTCATAAAAGAAACTCGTCATTCATGTAGGATTTGAGTGAGATGAAAATTTTTATACAAAGTTAGACTCACCACTCAAGGTAAATACCAATGATGATGTATGCTAGTAATATACAACAATCACCAACTATTAAAGGTTTTGATTTGTTAATTATTTTTTGTATTAAATTATGGACGTGTAATTCCTCCAAAACCATATATATGAGATAGATGGAGATGTGGAGTTTAATTAATATGATCGATTCAAGAAGATAATATATGGGATATGTGGGGTGATTTAGTTCCTCTAGTTTCCTTGGTATGTGAGTTTGATGAATATAATTTACCCTCATGTTGACACACCCTTCTCTTACATTTATAAGGGATTGAGGTAGTTGATGATACAATTGATATAATCAATCCTCTCACCTACTTCTCTTGGAAAAAAGGGATGAGATATATAGATTCAACATAAAATATGATTAAAACATCCAGTATTTCAGTATATATGTTTTTCCCTAGAGATTAGTATTTTCAAATGGTTTGGAAAATGTATTCACTTTTAGCTTGAGAAATATCTATTTACACTTACTAGAGATATGTATTTCCTCCAATGCTTTTTGAATAATTATAAATTCATATTTTATTCTATGCATTATTTGGTTATGAATCCATTTTCGAATGTGTGATCAGTTACTAAATTTCTCTACACTGATGATATTAGATTTTTTTGGAGAGAACAATGGGAATGTGATATTGGTATCATATAAGGGTTTTACTTATAATTTTATTTATGATGTTTTTGTTTCAAACTAATTTTAGTTTTCTAAACATTATTTTATCATTTATGAAAATTATCACATTATGTACTTTTCACTTGTCCATAGCCTAGGAAAAAAATACGAAGTATTGTTATTCCGACCATTTCTAAGAACATTCATTTTTTCCCTTGTGTCTTTATATATATATAAATATATATGTTGATGCTGATGATGGTTGATCTTTAAATAAATGTATGGTATTATATTTTGATATCCAGTGGAGTAGAGATAATTATGTTTACCATTCTCAGACCCCTTGTTTTTTAAAGATCACGTTATTGGGATGAATCAGTTGTATAATACGTTTTAATTATAGTCAATTATTGTAATATATTTGTTAACATTGTATCATTGTAAATTTATTTTTATCAGTGAAATTTAAAGTGGTTCTTTCTATAAATTTCCATGTTGTTTATAGTTAAGAATAAATTTTTTTCATTTCATTATTAATCATGATGTATGATAAATATTGATAAAGGAATTTAGTGTCAAACCCTCTAATGATTATGTGGATACATTGTAGCTCATCGATACCCCCTAAAATATTTGACTTATGCCTATAGATTTCACTTATAGATGTTTCTTGATGTGAATATGCTTATAACAAATTTATTGATTTAAAACATTCCATTCATTTTTATCTAAAATGATATCTTTCATTTATACAAATTATGTATTTATATTTTTTGGCTGGCTTAAATCTTTTTTTGTCCATGATTTTACTATAGTAATGTTTATAATATTTCTCTCTTGAAAATTAATTATCTATTAAATTCCATTTATGGTTCTAAAATTTACAATTGAATTTATATATTCGAAAGGATGTAATATTTTTAATAAATCTTTTTTTTAATATCCATAAAATATTTGGTGCATTCCATGGGTGATATATATTTTTATGTTTTTAGAATTAGATTTTTATATTTATGAAATCTTTTTTTTCCAATACATTTTCATTAATCAAGAAATATAGTTGTTAAATTTAATTATATGATTTTTGTGTTAATGCGGTGAATTTTTTCAAACATTGATCCATAGTTGAATAATATAAAGTAATTCTTGAATAATCAATTTAATTTTTCTTTTATTTTAAAAACCGATATTTTAATTCCTTCTCCAAATGAAATTCATGTTTCAAAAAATTAGTTACTTTAGTGAGAAATCTTTTTAGTATGGTTTTGTGTCTTGGATGATTTTTTTATAAAAATTACCATTTTCATATAAAAGATCAACAAATGAAATTATTATTATTTAGTTATGTGGATTAAAATATAGGAATACCTGTATGGTCAGTTTGAGGGAATTTGAGGCGATTGTATTTTATACAACTTTACCACATGATTTTATATAATTTTTCATTTCTTAAATATAAATGGGGATAATGTGAAATTTTATATGTTTTGAGAAAAAATAATTGAATTTAGTCATTAATTGTGATATTATATTTTTTCATTAATTATTTATAATTTCAATTAAATTTTAATCAATTTGTTTTTCATTTTATTTATCTTTCAAACTCATTTAAAAAATTATTCAATAAAAGTTATATTATATTTGTAGTATATTTTAATAATATTTATTTTTATGTACTTATATATTTATATTTTTTATTTTTATTGGTTTATTAAAGTTATTATTATGTATAATAGAATCTTTTAATTAGTATTTTTATAGTATAGTTTACATTATTTATTTTTTTATGTAGTATTTTTAATTTTTAAATTCATTATATACTTGAATTATTATATCGAAAATTTGAATAATTTGAATTAATCTGTTTTGAATTATGTGATTTGTTTATGAATGTTATAGGGAATAAGGATAACCATTTAAACCTAATTTTTCCAGAGAATAATTTTTGGATATCCATATACAGTTTCATATTATTATAACTGAAATAGGGTTAGAATGGCTGATGTTTTTGATTCTGATGTAACATGCTGACTCTAATAACCTATAAATAGTAGGTATTTTACTGCCTCAAAACTAAATACATGAGATCAAATTTTGAAATATACAATAGTTTGATAGTCTTTTGAAGCTAGATGCATACATGAATTTCACATTATATATTAATAAATGAATTAAAAATAAAAAAATTATCTAACGACTTTATTGTTTCTTATAGTAAACCGCGTAAAAATTTAATAAATCCCTTATTGGTTTACAATGGAATTAAAAACATCATAAAGGGTTATATCAGATGAATAATGTGTAAAAGAGTTCAATATAACATATCATTGAATGAGTAATGAAACAATAATAGTATAGATATAAAAAACAAAAAATATGTAATATAAAAAATATCATTTGAATAGAATATAAAAATGGATGACATATCAATATAAATATTATTAATGATAACAATAAATAGTTTAATAAATATTTAATGCATTTTATTGGAAATCCTTATCTTATCATCAAGGCCTTGTTCCAAGATATCATATGTAAAAATGTATGGCATACCTAAAATTTAAAAACTCGTCTGTCTCATTAGACCAATTGATAAATTAGTTGGCCATAACAATACTATCTGATCATTTAATAATTCCAATTCATTTATATTATGAAGTAAATTAATTAAAATTCAATTCCTAACCCAAAAAAATTATTTTTATTAGAAAACTATCATATGGACATTTAAAATTTTACGTAGAAAATAAATATTCCATTATTTTAATAATTCATATAATGAAATATTGGGGATTATTTGAATTGATAATATCTCTAATTATTCATAATATTTATTAAAATATTTATATATATATGAATGTCCTTTAGAAAGACCACTGGTTGATTTTTGAGGAAAACAAAATTTCCAATTTAGAAATCATGCATATTAATGTTTAACAATTTACGGAATTATAAACAAAATTCATCTATTTTAAAATAGAAATTAAAATAAATTATATAATATTAATGGAATGTAATAGTCTTTAAAGAAGTCATTTTTTCATATGGGAAAAAATGAAAGAAATATATTATTAGCAATGCCTTTAAGTAGTTCCATGTATACATAATGAAAAATATAATCATATTGGACCGTTTCATATGATGGAAAACACGGATAAAAATAATTCAGTTAGTCATTAATTATTAGTAATAAAATTCAAGAAATTGTTTTAAAGAAAACACTAAAATGGAAGGAAAATAACCCAAACTATATAGAATATCAATGTACATTTTCATTAATGTTATTATTTTAATATTTTTATTAGATAGGTAGAGGAAAAGGGATGGAAAAGTTTTAATTTCTTGATATAAAGAGAAAAAAATAAATTAGATGCGGTAAAAGAAGTTATTATAATATAATACAACCAATGCAAACATAAATATAAACATTTTTGAATAATAATGATTGCTTCGTAAATGATTTTAACCCCTGATATAACATATTTAAATTTATTATAATTCTATTAAAACCCCACATATATATATATATATAATATTATATACAACTAGATTATAATATTTCATAATAGTCTTATTAATAAATAATTATTAAAATCATTATTTTGGGGGGTTAATTGTATTATTTTTCATTTAAGTGTTGATATAATACTTTCAATCCTCACATAATTACAATTTTCCATAACATCCAAAATATATATCCTTGTAGAAATATCATAGGTATTAATTATATATTTATTTATAATATTTTTTATTTGAATTCATGAAAAATGAAATGTATAATCATTTTCCTAACTATGTTCCATTCTCACCCATTTACTTTAAAAATGGAAAATTCTATTAAAAATGAAAATTTATTTTGAAATAAATATCATTCATTATAGAGGAAATTTTGGTACATGATGCACAAGTTTATAATAATATTACTTCTGTAGGATAAATTGTTGATAATGGCATATTTTTCCAAAAATGACTTGATGATTCCATTCACATTTATTTAAAAAATAAAAAATCAGATTTTGATTTCAAAATGACATGAAGATTCCTATTAATTGTTTAAAAAGGAAAAAAATTGTTTAAATTTAATGGACTCTACAGAATTAAAAAAAATTGAAATATTTTGTTGGAATATAATGTATTTACATATAAAGAAAGATATAATGTATGATTTCCTTAAAAACATTTTCTCACTTATTTTATATACAAGATAGTAGAAAAAATTGATTTATTACTTGTGTGAAACATGAATAACCAATGCCGGATAAAATTTCTAGGTTTCTTGAGATATGGATTATAATATTTCATCATTGGAATTATAATTATATAAAAATTGATAAACATTGATACATTAACATAATTCTCTTATCGCACTGCATAATTGAATCATAATACCCATGAAATATTATCATTAAACGAATCTAATAATATCAGGAATTTAAGGAGATACATGAAATAACATATCAATGTGTATGTAGACGCTCCAAATAAAAAATTACGGTCGAATAACATAATATAGTTCTCAATCAATGAAAATTGAGGCAAAAATTGATTATCAATTTGGTAATGAGGAAACTATAAACCCATGAAAGAGATATCCTATAACAAATATTTAGATCCCAATAAATATAATTTTATGAATCATAAAATAAATACATGGGATATATATACACCACTCAGAAAAATTAAGTGGTGAATTTGTAATATTTCTCAAAAAAAATTAATCGTGAGATAAGAAAACCCTTACCTCTCTCTTTTTATTGAATGATCATACTTTATCCTATTGTATAGTGTTTTGAAATTTTTTATAAACATATTAATTAGAGATATTAAAATTTATAATATAATTTATTGTTATTTTATACTTATTAACACCTCTTTACTAACAATATTTCATTATTTTCATTTTTTAGGTGTTAATTACCTTATTTTTTTCATTATTTGTTATGAAAGTAATGTGTATTTTATATATTATATAGTTAAATAGTCCCTAGAATAATAATATTGGATTATTTTAATATTTATACATAAATTATGCTTCTTAAATGGAAAATTATTAAATAGAAAAGAAAACAGTACAAGAAAAATACAAACAAAAAACACCAAAACCATAAATAATGGTTAAGGTGAAAAGGAAAGAAACCAAAGCAGACAAACACCCAATAAAAAATGGTGGGCTATTAGATGAGGCCACCAATGCCGCCAATGATGATCAAAGCCAGATCAAGTAATAAATCTCCACGACAGAAGAACCTCCATCAGCCCTGGCCTTTATTAGCCAAAAAACAGCAACACAAAAGCCTTCCATCCACCAAAAGAAGCCAGCAACTAAGCCTCCAGCCCGCTCCAAACAGCACACTGATTCCCAGAATTTGGGAAACCAAATGAAGCCAGCAACTCTGCAGACTCCAGCCTACTCCAGATCAGCACACTGATTCCCAGAATTTGGGAAACCACAGCAACTCGACACAGCAAAGATCTACAGCCATCCTGAAGAAAAAGAAACAAGCCACTCCAAAAAAAACAGGCCCCAAAAGAAACTTACAAAAGTCTAAAAATGGGGGATTTGTCACGGTACTTATTAATAAAAATAAGGAAATCATCAGGAACTTGATCAAACCAAACAAAATCAACACCATTAACACCTTTATTAGCCAGACCATCAGGAACAGAATTGGCTTCCCTATAAACGTGAGTGATAATATGATTCAAAGAAAAAAGAATCTCCAAACAATTAATCCAGCGATTAGTAAGCTTCCAGGACAAGTGATAAAGACCCATCCTAATTGTAGAAAAAACAACAGAAGAATCACTCTCAAACCATAAATTATCTCAACCACGATGCACAGCTTGATCGACAACAACAATAATGCCAAGCATTTCGGCCTCAAGTGAAGAGCTAAAGCCATAAAAACCATGAAAACAACCAAGGACATCCCCTTTATGATTCCATAAAACAACACCATAACCAGAATGCCCCGGATTACCCCTAGAAGCACCATCTGAATTTACTTTTATCCAACCAAAAAAAGGTTCCTTCCAGAGAACTTCTAAAGTACCACGTGGAGGCTTGAAATTACACTTAACACCTATCCTGTTTAGAACGGACAAATCATGAACCGAGGTAAAGAAAAAATGATTCCTTGGAATAACAACATTACGCATAGCACCAATAATAGCGGATAAAACCCCACTAACTGAGAAGGAAAATTTATCATGAATCATCTTATTTCGAGCAAACAAAATAAAATGAAGGAGTTCAGAAGCAGTGACTCTAAAAAGATCCAACAATTGGGGAGAGAGTGAAATAAAACTCCAGCTTTGAAGGAAATGATGAATTGAAGACATATTAGGCATGGGAATGTTAAAGATATCAAAAACAGCCTTCCACATTGAAGAGGCATTGACACAACTAATAAACAAATGATCAATATCTTCCCTATGTTGATGACAAAACACACACGAAGAGCAGAGAGTGATGCCACATTTCTGAAGGAAACAATCAGTAGGATGTTTCCCATGAGCCAGTATCATGGTAAAAGAAGACCTAGAGGGCCTAATAAAGTTCATATGAAGATCCCTCATCCATTTACACCCTATATTGAAAGATAGAGAATGACAATAAATTTTTTAGAAGTCAACGGGCCATTAAAAGCTGGTTCCCATGCCCAAAAATACTCTTTGTTAGAGAAACAGTAACTATTGATAATAGTAACAATATGATTAGGGAGACCCCCATATTATCAAGATGATCCTTAATCATAGCATCCATATCAATATTAAAATCATCATCCAACAAGGAGTCAGCTAAATGACATCCAGTCCAATTGGCCTTCCAAAAGGATAAAGACGAATTCCTTAAAACAAGCCATCTGGCATGAGAGTCAATAGAGGAAAAATGTATTTAAAAGCAGGCCAAACAGAAGAATCCAGATAATTAAAAACTCCATTCCTGAGCCTATCCCTGAATTTATAGCGGAGAAAGTCTAGAGACTCAGATTTATCATTGACAAGCCTCCAAATGAACGAGGCTAGTAAAGAATCATTAAACACCTCAAGATTTTTAATACCAAGACCCCCAGCATCATAGGGTTTACAACAATTATTCCAAGAAACATTAACTAATTTCCTCTCTGAAATATTTCCACTCCAAATAAAATTTTTAATAGAAACGTTATTGTTCTTGATAAGAGAGACCGGCCACTTATAAATCATGAAATAATAAACAATCTTAGAAATGATAACAGCTCTAACCAAACAAACCCGACTAGCCAAGGAAAGGGACATACCCTTCCATGTTGCAAGATGACGTCTGATTTTACATAAAATATCAGAAAAATAACAAGCTTTACACCTCCCCCAAAACATAGGAACACCTAAATAAGTAAAGGGAAAAACACCTTCATGAATACCCAAATCCTTAATAATGCCAGTCTTCCTAGAAATAGAAAAATTCCTTCCAAAATAAACAAAGGACTTGTACCATCTAATCTCTTGCCCAGAGACTTTTTCATAATGAAAAAGGGAATGCTTAATATTTTTAATATTTCTCTTATCCCCTTTGGTGAAAATAATAATATCATCCGCATATAATAAGTGAGAGGGAGCAACAAAACCCCTACCATCACTAATAGAATACAGATTCCCATTACCAGCCATAATAGAAAGTAATCTACTAAGATAATCCTCTGCAATGGAAAAAATAATGGCAGAGAGAGGGTCACCTTGTCTGACACCTCTAGAACAAGCAAAGAAGCCCTCATGGGAGCCATTAACAAGGACAGAGATACGAGCTGACTCGAAAATGATTTTAACCCAATTAATGAAAACATCATCAAAACCAAAAAAACCAAGAACCTTATAAATGAAATTCCAATTTATAGTATCAAAAGCTTTCCTGACGTCCAACTTGAGAGCAATATTACCATCCCTTGTGGATTTCTTAAGAAGATTAACACATTCAGATGCAGTAATAAGACAATCTTGAATAGACCTACCCTTAATAAAGCCAAACTGATTAGGAGAAACAATCTTACTGGCAATAGAAGATAGCCCAGTAGCCAAGATTTTGAAAATAATTTTAAAAATAGTATTGATCATAGCAACTGGTCTGAACAAATGAATCTCATTATCATTCTCAGTCTTTGGAATAAGGGCAAGGAATTGAGCATTCAGACCCTGAGTAAGAGAGCCACCTTTAAAAAAACGAGTAACCAACCTATAAACATCCTCATGAATGACGTCCCAGTATGTCTGAAAGAAACAATTCCCAAAACCATCTGGACCCGAGGAGCTGTCAGACTTTAGACTAAAGGTCGCTTAATTAATTTCAAATTCCAAAGGAATGGATGTAAGACTGGAATTATCCTCTTGATTAACAAGAGTCGGAATAATACTCTCCACAGGATCATCAAGAAGGAAATAACCAAAAAAGAGATCTTTAAAATAATAAAAAAACATGCTCAGAAAGGCCCCTTCTGTTATCAAACACATTATTCCCATTTCTAACCAAATAGAGAGGCCTTGAGACTTTCCTAATTCTCTGCAAAGAATTAAAAAATTTTAGAATTTCTATCCCCATCTCTCAAACAATTAGCCTTAAAATTATCTCTTTGCAAAGAATCTTTAAAATTCAACAAATTATTAAGCTAGGAAACTAGCTGAGTCTCACCCAAAATATCATTAGAGAAGTTATTTGAAGATTTATGCGCCTGCATTTGTTGAATAGAATCCTCAAGAGAGGAAATTTCAGAATCAAGGGAACTGAAACGATATTTACTCCATAATTTCAAATTTCTTTTAAGAATTTTGAGTTTAATGACATAAGAAAAATCATTATCCCTGCCATTCCAAGAATTCCAAGTTTGTTCAACAATAGTTATACATTCAGGATGATTAACCCAGGCCTTATTAAATCTAAAACGAAAAGGAGGTTTGGGATCCTTACTCACAAGGTCAACCAAAATAGAATGATGATCAGAGTTGATTCTGGAAAGATTCATACAAGAAATAGAACCCCAGAAATCAAGACAAGCCTCATTGACAAAGGCCCTATCAATTCTACTAGCAAAAAATCGGTCCAAAACCTTCCTGTACCAAGTATACTTAGCCCCAACAAGAATAACTTCAATCAACCCACTATTATCAATACATGCTTTGAACTCCCTAGAAGAGATGACATTAGACATGGATCCAATCTTCTCATCAGAATTCATGATGGAATTAAAGTCACCAATAATAGACCACGGACCAGAGATCGAAGAATTGAGAAACCCAATATCCATCCATAAATTCCTACGACCCTGATAACAGTTATGGGCATAAATAAAAGAGTAGAAATGTTACAAACCTTGAAGAAAGAAAGAGAATGTGACATGATGATCAGAATTAGAAATTAGGGAAATATGGGATAAAGAACAATGAGCCAAAACCCATAACCTTTTAATATCCGATGAGGATCTATTGGATTATACAAAAGGAAAACCAAGGTTTTCAAAATTGGAAATATTTGGAGAAAAAACCCTTTTGGGTTCAGACAGACCAATAAGAAGGGGCCTATGATTTAAAATGAAAAGCCTAAGAGACATCATAGTATCATGATTGGCCAAACCCTGACAATTCCAGAAAAGAATCTTCATTTAAACCTAATACTGGGATGATTTCCCCCTTTTATGACCCCCACATTAACCTGTTTTCCAGACTTAGGAGGCCTTCCAGCCTTTCTCTTTGTATTAGAGTCCTCCTTTATAAGATCACTTATATCCAGACTGCTGATGGTACCTTTTCCATTTTTAACAACATCTGTAAGGATGCCAACTGGACCAATAGGAACCTCAATAACCTCAACAGTGAAGCAGTACCACCAGAAGGAAAAGGGGCCCCGATCACCTCTTCCGAAGGAGCAGAATCTGACTTGAAAGAAGCAATTTCCACTCCTTTTAAAGCAGAATCTGCAATGGGAGGAGCAGGAGATCCAACCACCTGAACTGGGAGGTGATGGGTGCAAAAACAGGATCAATAAAGACTTGGGAAAACCCATAATTCTCACTATCCTGAAAAGAAACCACAAGCTCACAAATGTTATCCACCAATTCCGAAAACATGATCAGGTCATGAATCTCAGAATATAGATTATGATCCAAAATGTGATCCTCTATGCATGTGAATCCACCAAATTTATCCATTTCCTGACCAAACATAGCTGGAGGACTAGGCAGATCAGGAATCCTACCTTGTTCAACATCTTCAGAGATATCTTCCCAAGATTTATTAGAAGTGACTATAACTCTAGAGGGACCAGGTATATCCTTTAATGGACCCTCGTTTTACACAAAAATCTTCTTATTATTTTTATTCCAATTAACCTCCTTCCAATCCTTCTCTTTGGGAACCGTAGAAACTTTCTTTTGAAGCATCCTACAGTTCACCACAGAATGACCAACAATCTAGCAAACCTCACAAAAATAAGGAATATTTTCATATTCTATTTTAACAGCAATATTATTACCATTAGCAATCAGGGTGACATTATCCGGCCTTTTATTTTCCAGGTTTACATCAACCAGAATTCTAGCAAAATAACCAAGATCCCCCTCAGAAGTTTTCTGATCCAATCTAACAGGAGTGCCAACACATTAGGCAAGGTCATTAAGGAACTTAGGATGCCAATACATCCAATTCAACCCGTGAAGTTTGATCCAGATCTGGGCATTAGTTTGCTTAAGGTTAAACGGGTTAAAATTAACATCCCATTCGTTTAATCTCAAAGTACCAGGTTTGAGATGAAGATTTCCAAAATCCCACGCCTTATTAAAATCATCTCCTGATTGAAAGATGAGATTAAAAAAACCCCTCCCAATAGGAATCAATTTCCAATTACTAAAACCCCAGCAATGAGAAATTCTATCTTTATGATCCGTGTAAAACCAGGGATTATCACCCTTGGAATAAATAACGCGACCAAGAATTGAAAACTTACAAAGATCAATGCGTTGCTGCAAAGCCTCCAGATCCGCTACTACAGAAAAACCACCACTCTCAAGTCTAGTAATGTTCGAGGAACGAGACGTACCTCTATTTCTCAAAACAGACGAACCGGAAAGAACTTCAGCAAAAGAAACACCTTTCTTTCTCACCCCCGAGAGATCTACTGGATTCGATGAAGAACCAAAACCCTTAGAAAAGAGTCCATCATCTTTGAAAGAAAACTCCCAATCAGGATTGAACGAACTCATGGTGAGAATCAAATAATACTCCAGGAGCGTACGAAAACGCCATATCCAGGTCGAAGAAAAAGTTCTGTCTCTCTCGCTGCTTTCGCCGCTCTCTCCATCCTAAATTATGCTTCTAAATATACTCATGGAATATGGTTTCAAAAAATGACTGATGTTATAATCATAGAGATAGTAGGCCATATTTAATAATGAATAACTGTTCAATTTTTCAATGATCATTATGGAAATGAGGTAAATAATATTTTGTCGTTAGATAATTATAATTATATAATATATAACTTATTATTTAATTTAACATAATTATTTATATATATAATCCATTTTCTGTTGTGACAAAAAGATATCACATCGCTTCATGAATGTTGTAGTCCATATGTACACGAACAATTTTATCAAATTATTAGTGTAATAAATGAAAATGAAATATAATATTTTCACAATGATAAATATTTCATGAATATAATAATTATTTCACTTATATAATAATTTTTCGTCAAATCTATCTTTATTATATTATATGTAAATCACTGGTGAAATATGAATAATATAACTTCGTGATACAATAGTCCATCGTACACACAAACAACATAATCGTATTCCATTTCTAATTGAAAGTAAATATTTATATAACATAGAATTACTCTATAGGTATAATTATTTTTATAATATCTCATATATACTTCATATCCATAATAATATACTGATAAATAGAGGTAGTAATGGAAAAACACATGACATCGGTTCGTGAGGCCGTAGTCTGGCTTACACAAAAATAGTGATTTCACAACCCATTTGATTGAAGAGAAGATATATTTTGTTAAATAAATTATAATAAAGACATAAAATTATATGAATGACACTATTTTTTATATCTTAATAGATTAAAAATAATTTTAGGAGGTGGACAAATAAATAAAATAGAAACACTTGTGGGATAATGTAACACCTTCTTCAGTTATCCCCCTTTGGTTTGCTTCAAATTCTTTCCTATGTTATATTTTTGCCCAAAATGAATATTCAATGTTGAGATTATCTATGTTGGGAAGTTATTAGGTCTATAATTGAATGAACATATTTGTTAGTAGGAGTTAAGGGGTGAGGAGAGGGGTGAAAATTTATAAGAGAGGTGACTTGAACACTTGTAATTATTTTAAAAATATTCTCTCATACACACCATTGTATCATGATACAAGATTCTAAAATTTTAAATTATTTAAAATATAAGAATAATTTTCAAAATATGCTTATAAAATAGGTTTTAACAAGTGTTTAGATCATTTTATCACATATTTTCTTTTTTTAACTCTTGAAGAATTAGTTTTTTTAACTTAACTGGTGTAATTTTATTTAACGATTTTACTATTCAATTTAGTGAAAAAATTAATCAACCATATTTTAATTTATAAACTATTATGATTCATTATATTTAATCCAATTTTCAAATTATAATCGTACTATAGGTAATATTTAATTATAAATTAGTCCCAAAAAATTCGGAGAAAGTGGGTTTTTAATGTGAAAAGATTTAAAAGATTACATATTTTTTGAAAACAAATTATGTATAAAAGTAATGAAAAGAAATAAATTAGAAAAATAGATATATATTTTGTATAATATTACATTAAATCCAATTTAACATAATTTTTTAATCCATTTAAACGAGTGGGTTTTTTCAATTAAAATTATGCATTTTTCATTACTAATAAAAAAATCAATCTTTTAATAAAATTCTAAAAAAATTCAGAAAATTATAAAATTGTAATGATGAACAAAAAATGAATTTTATTTTTACAAATATATTTTTTATAATTTTAAAAAAATTAGTTTGCAACAAAATTTATAGAAATAAAAATAAATATTTTTGATATATAATATATAAATCCATATAAATCACCCCTCAGTGGGGTTTAATTCAAATTATTTCAAATTGAGAAAAATTACGTACTATAAAATAGTTTTCTAGAAAGTCCCATTTTTAAACCCACAAATATATTTATACAAAAAAATTAAAACTATAATATTATTATAGATATTTGGATTAATTTTAGAAAAAATAATAATTTTTTACATGAAATTGTATTCTGAATATAACATGACTTTTAAATTAAATAATTTATTCAATAGAAATGGCATTTTTACTAAAATCCATATTTTTCACTATTCATAGAAAAATCAATATTTCCCAAAAAAATAATTAAATATCACTACAATTAAATTTAGACAAACTGATTTCAAAAATATTTTTCATTTCTTCAAATAATGTTTTATAAATGTGTGAAAATTGATTATAACAATGATTCATGAAAAGCAATAAAAAATATTGTTTGAATAACATGTATTTTTGAATAGTAAACTATGTTTACTGAAAATTGATTGATTATTTAAGAAAATTTAGTAGTAATTTATATTTTATAGGAAATATAAATATAAATATATATTTATATATTTATATATATCATAAAATAGATAAAATTATTCATACCTACAAATTTAACAGTTAAGAAATAATAATTTTCTATGGCATGGGTTGTTTAAACTCAATGTTGTGTATTATACAAAATGTAAAAAATAAAAAATATCTGAGATTTATATACCAAAATCCATGGAAGGGATTAATTTTTTTATAAAAAAAATTATCTCCTAAATTATTAGGGAGTTATATTCTTTTTTAAGCTCAGTGTAGCAAGTAATTTATACTATTGAAAATAACATTCTTATTTTAAAATCATGAGGTTTTACATAGGTGGTGTAGAAATGGGGGTGACTTTTTCCATCTCCTACCACCATTCCAATTTATAAAATGTATAATAATTATCAAAGGTGCTAAAAAAATTTTGTGGATGTATTTTTATCTGACAATTCTAATGAAATGATTAAATCCAACAATAGGTCAATCTAGTGTATTTAATATTTGAGTTTGGGGAAATACAATTTAGTTAATTGTATGAAATTACTATATTAAAATAATAATATTGGGAAAGTAATTAATTTATAAATAAGTTTAACTACAACCAGTGATCACCAATAATTTCATTAAAGGAATGATTAATCACAATGAGGGTATAATTTGTCTTGCCCCAAAACAATCCCAGATCTTGTTCTATAAAAAATACATTACATAGTTGCTTTAAAACTAACCATAAATTCCCAAACATAACTATCCCATATTAACATGACATAAAAAATTTGACATGATATATATTACAATGTCATTTTATTTTGAGAGAATTAGTGAATTTTGAAAAAACATAAATAATAAAAATCATATCTTTATCAACTATGATATATTTGCCACCACAAGGTAATAAAATATTTAATAAATAATGATATATTAGGATAACTAATAAAATATATCGATTTATGATATCCCTTTATCCATATAATGTGTATTAATAATATTTATAACATGGAGAATGGGAACATATGAAAGATTTGAACAAAAATTCTCAATAAGAGAAACCTGTAAATAATGATTTAAAAACATAATGATGTTCTACATAATAGAGCTAGAATAATTAATTTGAATAATTCCATAATAAACTGAAATGGAGAGAATGTTGTATCGATGATAATAAATTTAACACATCATATTGTTAAAGGGATAAAAAATAAATGTTTCCGCCCATGTCAAAAAGGTTCATTTTTTTAGTAGACCAACTAATTTGAAATTCATAGATGAGTGTTATTTTCCTAAATTAGGGTTTTGAATATGTGACCCTATGGGAAGATTCCAAAATTTATGCTAGTGGGGGAAAAATAGTGGAAAAAATATGTGTTATCCTCTAGGGGTATTCATCCGTCTTATTACCCATTCAGGCATAGTTGTGTCCCCATGTGGGAGGCCACGTGTATGTGATTGAATTGGTTGTTCCAATAAGTTCGGGACCAAATGACTGTGTTATTTCTGGGTGTTTGTGCTATTAGTGGGGCCCAATTGATACATTTTTATTAGAGGAGAAACCAAGTCAAATTTGTTATTGAACTGAATGGGTAGTGAATTTTGATTTGTAATGATGACATTATGCTCAAAAGGGGTTCGAGAATAACACCAAAAAATGTCTAAGGGTTAAAAGACTAAATTTGTCTGCCCATATCAACATGGTGAGCCATTGTTTTTCTACGTTAACCTGATTAGAACACCAAATTTAAACAAGCATATTCTAGACTAGTAGTCACGATGGGTGAAATATTGGGATGTTTTCCAAGGTGTTTTTTAGTGAGGAAAAATCACACTTAAGAGAACATGTGTTGTCTTATGTGTATATTCTCTAGTATCGTTACCCATTTAGGCATATTGTTGGACCCCAATATGGGGACCCCGTGTCCTTGGGGAAACTTGTGGTACATTGCAAGTGAGGAGCCAATGACAACGTTTGTAAGGGGAGTTCTTTCTCTTAGTGGATCCAATTTTTACAATAAATTGAAATATTTATATCTATAATACTAATCTCAAACCTATGAAATGGAAAATCCATACATCAATAACTTTATTCCAAGTCCCTATGAAAATACACTCTCATGATATGGGAAATGTTATTCATCAAAATATAACCTTCTTTTTATAATGATACTTGTCGATGTATCAAGGGGATATATAATTTTATCACCCTCCAATCACATTATTAAGTCAAATGCATTCCGTATAAGGGTCAATGTAATCATTCATAACATTCCCTAAGTAATTTTTCAGGAAATTAAAACATTGAAATGTGTGTTTTGGAGAATATAGAATATTCGTACAAGGTAAACCATTGTTAGATATCAATAACCAACATGAAATTTATTACATTTACAAATTTTAATAAAATTGATAACTTGATCCTAACCCATCATAACAAATATGGTTAATGGTCAAATAATATAAATCTTACTTATGTGTAATCACCCATATGAAAAATTGTTCTCCAATGTTTTCCCCTTTTCAATAAAATGGATAATATGATTTCAAAACATTCAGTGAAATAATGTGGATGGTTGTAGAAACACATAAAACTAGTGTAATAATGTAAACAATGGAGGATCATTACATAGACAGAAAACATCCTTTGTAATTAATTATAGATTGATGCCATTGAGAAGTGGTTAGAAATTGGGGTTTTTTGGTATTATAAGATCATTATCCAAAAAGATAAAAATATATTTATGTATAAGGATTGAAACCTGTACTTGAACATGATTAAAATATTGATGATGAAAATGAAAATAGATTAGAATAACTTGATGGGATTTTAGAAATCATTTTTAATATTGATGTTAAATACAATTTTGTTTGCCACGTAGAAAATTATTTTCCAACTAGTGACATGAAAAATAATTTCAAAACCATTAATTCTTTAAAATATTATATTATAGACATGAAATTATTTAATCCTTATATTTTATAAATTTGGAAGGGTTTATAAAAGTGAGATGGAAAACCCTATATTAATATTTTTAAAATAAACAAGTCCAAAAATCACAATTTACAAAGTGTAATGAAAAACACAATTATATCACAACATAATTTAAAAAAATGAGTTTATGATTCCATCTGATAATAAATCATAGTTTATGAATATATAAATGGAAAAAAAATTACGCTGAAACTGTTTTTATTAAAGACAGGATAATTGATTTATCAATATACTTTTTGGTAAACAAACTCCATGATGAAAGAAACAACTAAAAAGGATTTTATTGGGAGAAACTGTAAAAAATGAGGGAATAAAACATCATATAATAAAATGGTATAATTTACCCAACTAATATGAAATAATTTCATTATACTGATCATAACTAAATACATCAAATCAAGGTTTAAAAAATTCATTACAATTGGGGAAAAACTCAATCAATATCCACCTGAAGGAGGGTACATGATTTACTAGTAATCCACATTTAATAAAAATATTATGATAAAATTATATCAATGAACTATGAATACACCATATCATGCAATTTTTTTTAAAAAATATATATTTTTTCACAATGAATCAAAATTGATACAATAAAAACCCTCACAACTTTAGAAGTTTTTGATTCAAAACACCTTGAATAAGTGGGATTGCAATAAAATAAATTAACATGATTAAAATATAATTCCAGATTTCATACCTCAAATAGGTATTCTATACACCACATCAATGAAATTATGTGAATGATACAAAATGTATCAAAAGATAGGAATTTGAGATGAAAAAACTAATCATGGTCCGGATTTGTTTTTAGATTCAAAATATATAATAATTAATAAAATTGTGTTCAGTAAATTGATACTCAAGATACATATTCATAATGACACCCATTTATACACATTTTTATAATAATTTTAACCACATATATATATTTGTTATTTTTCACCTATTAGCAACACAAAGTGTATATAATATTTATAATTTCAAACTAATTTTGTAAAATAGGTATTGGTTTCTAAACTTTTTCTAATTTCCTCCACTATTTTATCATATTATATTATCCAACATGATTCCCAATAGATTTTATAATGTTATAATTTCGTTATATCTTTGTTTTTTTAATAAACCATTGAGATAAATTCATTGATGATCATGTTTTAGTGTATTTTGATGAGTGAATGTTATTATCATAATTTATGCATTAATATTTATATTACCTTATAGAAAGATATATATTATTAACATATAAATACTATATTATACCGCTAAATAATTTATCATGGCCATTCATGAGCTCAATTTATAGTATTGTTAATTTTGGCAGTTAAACCAGCTCGACCATGAACCTAACATGATTAATGAATGACTTTGAGGTGTTTTAGTTTATTATCATTATAAAAACTAATAATGTTTTTTAGTGATTATTAGTTTGATATATTTGAATTTAACATATTTATAAATAGAATAAGATAAATATAAATTCACTAATTATAAATTAGATTTCATTTCCTCTAACTTTTCTCATTTTAAATGAATTGATTGATAATAATCATTCATTGACTATATAATGAATATGATATTAAATATTCAGTAAAACCCTAAATGGTAGAATAAAAACAATATTTAAACCTAACCCATCTTAATTTCCAAAAGTGTAATTAAGTGATAAATAATTGGAAATTGATTGTTCCATAGAGGTGAAAGTACACCTGTAAAAATGGATGATGATTTTGATTTCTATTTAATGAGAGAAAGGATATAAAATTATTTTTAGAAAAATTAAAATTATTATGATATTCTAATTATTTATTAAGTTAAACTTTATATTCCATAAATTTGATCTAATGAAATAAAATGAAACATCTTGCATTTTTGAGGGGGTTTTCTATATAACACATGAATCACATATTCATTTTATGTAATGGATAATGGGAGGGTGGTAATTTCTTTCACCCTAAATATAATAAAATTAATGTATAGTAATAATAATACTATAATTTTAAATGATGTAATGAATCATTCAGAAGAATAATTTCACATAAAAAACATAAAAAACATGAGATGTTAGATATTTTTTCCATACTTCTCGGTTTATCACCACTACAAAGGGGAATAAGACTTTGAAGGATGTAATTTTGAGAGTAATATATCCATATCAATGTGGATAGTTGTGTTTACGATAGTATTGGACCATGTTTGGGATGAACTAATGGAATCAGGATGTTGGTTGATGTGAGGAGAGGCTAAATCATTTTATATGTAAACAAGACGACATTTTTTAAATACCCAAAAGCAATAAAAAAAATTGGATGTAACTCTCATGAAATTTGGATTTACTAATGAAAAATAATGGGAAAATAATTGAAAAGTTCATTCAAGATCATAACCAAAAACTCTCACACCTTTTTAAACATGTTTTATGGATTTCACACATAGATTATTAATTTTACCGTTTCCACTTTTACTGAAGCAATTAGTTTTTACAAATAGTAACTTAATCCTATTCCAAAAAAATATAGTGGTATTTATTATATAAATTTGTTCACTGGATAATAAATTTAAAATCCTTCTCATTTTATATTATTTATAAAAGTTATAAAAAATTAATTTTAATGTCAAAATGTATGATGTATTAAATACAAATATCTAGAATATATTACTTTAGTTCTAATATTTCATATATGGGTTTGAAAATTTAAAAAACATTAATAAAATTATAAATTCAAATCTAATATATATATTTCTAATTAGTTAAATGTTTTATGAATTTAAAATTCATACTTATATTCTAATAATGTTATCAAAGTCATGTTATTTGCAAAAACATAATTTATCATTATTCACCACAAGGAATTTTCATAAAAACAGTAGAATTTTATCTCAACATTATAGTATTATTAATAACATTTAAAGGAATTTAATTTTTTAAAATTAATTTTCTAAAAATTGAGATTAAAAAATTTAAATAAAATCTCAATACATAGTGGAAAATGGTTAATATTGGCTAACAAATTTTAAAAATGTTAACTTTTATTTATTGTTACAAATTTATTATTTAATAATTTGTTTATTTTTAATCTATTATTCATATAATATGTACATAAAAATTAATGTTAATTAAACACAGTAAACTTTTTTCATTAAGTATATGTGATATTTAAAAAATTAAATAAAATTTATTTTCTTTTTTTATTTAACAATACTATTTGAATTTCATTAGTATTAAAATTCAAATATAATTTCATTATAATGATATTTAATAATATAGTTAATAATAAGAATAAATTATAATTCAATGAATATCGTTTAATATTCTACACATATCAACATTTCACTTTAGTTTGGATTCGCTCGTGAAGAATTTTACTGAACAGAATGAAATATTTAATGAACATCTTATAGAAAATTTTAGGGTGTTACATCTATCCTTTTTAAATAAGTTATTTCTTCCAAATTTGGATCATATGATAAAATTAATTAATTTAGGGATCTCATAATTTACAATACACTACTTGGTGAAATGGGGTTTTATTGGTTGCAGAATATGATTTTCCTTTCTGTAGAATAATTATAAGTAGATTATAATGTGAGATATCATATTCCTAATTTGAAATATAATTATTTTTAGGAATTAATTCATAGATCCACATGGAATAATTTACCCCAATGCTCTAAAAATATTTATATGATAATCATACCATTATGGATTTTTAATTTTTAACTCAATATCCAGTAGTTAGTGAAAACATACATAGAATATGATACTAGAAAATATTGAGTGAAAAATCAACATCTAGTGTATTAGTAGTAGATTCATATGATTTTACATAATCATATTTTTCTTTTGACGGTTTACCGTATTTTCCCTTGGAGTGGGTCATTAATTCTCATAATTATCAACTCTCTTATGATTGATGGAAAAAAATTTGTAGCTTCTATCATTACCTTACTCTTTTGAGTCTAATGAATCTCATCTCTACACTTATGAATTTTATGTTTCCCATTAAATATGTTTCCCCCAAACTTTTCCAACATTATTTACATTTAGGAAATTGAATCTTATTTCCTTTAAGATATTCCTCACATGATAATTCTTGAGACTCCAACATGAAATTATTTTGTATTTATGGGGTATTCAATATTTTCACATTGTCAATCATATTTCATGATAGATTAATTTAAATATTAAAAAAATAATTATAGCTCCCATTAATATTTTTTATTAGTGGTGGTAATATTTTTATTATCCCCCACACCCTTATCTCATTCAAGTTCGAAAAATTAAAAAAAACCAAAATGGTTTACATGAGTGATAAAACAGTAACAATGCTTGAAAACTGTCATTACTAATAATATAGAAGGTATCAAACCAAAAAAAAATTACATTATCATCACGTTATCATATAATTAACTTTATTTTATAAATATAAATCTCAATTTCACCTAGGTTACATTATGTTTGGTTATATTATACATCGCATCCAAATACTCAAAATTGTGATCCAAAATTACACTGATTTTTTTTTAAAAACACTACACATAATAATCATTGAAATATATACTGTTAAAATAAAAAATACCCTTTTCAAGGAGAAAACATATTAATTAATATGTATCAAAACAAATAAATCTATATATTTCTATCAGTCTTATCCATGGTCAACGTCCAATTCATTTATCTAACGAAAAATATTAAAATCCATTATTATTGTTGACAAATAAAATGTTAATTCAGCAAGGAATTTCTTAGAGTTTTAAACATGATGCATAAATATTCCTCATTGTTGTGTAATATGTGATGATGAAGATAATGAAAAATAATCAATTTATTAGGTTATTATGACGAGGATTATTTGTCCCAAAGCCCGTATCCAATTGTATTATCAATACAATGGTGTAATTTTCTAGGAGAATCAAAAATATTTACTTGAAAAATGATAAGATGTTATCCTACAAGTATATTGTTCACGTAGACATATCAATAGGTATTTCATTCATGTTCCATTTTCATAATTCCCATATTAAATTTTCATTATTTACAAAACATTAAATTATATACTATCCCAAAGGGTAGACTGTACCATGGAATTTTTTATAACCATTGACATTCCAACCATAAAAATAACAATAATTAAAACACCATTCATAATAGTTATCAAATGAATACTTTGATACCATCTATGATGCTTTCGAAACACACCACATGATCCTATTCCATAAACATAGACATTATTATTGTCTATGATACAATCTAAAAAATTCCAAACCTTAAAATCACAAATTTTCATAACAGAAATAAAATATTTCATTACAAACATTTCAATAAATTTTTTTTAGTGAATTAGATAATTAGGAAAAAACCTAATCCTGTCATAACCCATGTCTTTTGGAACTATTAGATATATTCATCCCGTCATATAAGAAAAACTATTAATATATAAATAGTCTCCATATATCACCATTAAATTAATTCAAACATTTTTTCGTTATAAACATGTTATAGGTTTTACATTTCATCATTACCTAGTGAATGTAAACATAATAATGAGGTGATATAATTCATCAAGGACATGTTGTCAAGCCCCTTTTCTAAGAAAACAAAAATCAATATTATTGGATGTTTTTTACGCTAATTATCAACCTTTTTTCTTCTAATTCCCAGCAATGCATCACATGGCTATATAATTTTTCATCCCACCTATCACATGGTTATGTCCAATGTATTAACTACAAGAGAAAACAATACATTTGACACAATATTCAAGGTAACCATTTTCTAAAAAAAATTATGAATATCAATATATTAAAAAATATGGAATATTCATACATGATTGAAATAATTTATAAATAAATAATACCAAAATATTTCATCACTTTTCACTCATGAAATGAAATGTATTACATGATCATAACCCATCAATGTGTAAAAATTTTATAGTCAAATAATACATAGTCAACTTTCTCATAATCATCTATATTGGAATAAAAATTTATGGTACAACAATTATCTTTTTCGTGTTAATAAATGGGGTATCATGATAAAAACCCATCAATAGAGAGTAGTTGAGTTGTTTTTTTAGATAACACTAATTTAACAAAGGAAACATTGAAGTACCTTAATGTAATTTAAAGATATCCATCCTAAATAATTATTGAATGACCCCACACAGGATGTGGCCCATAACTGGGATTTTTAGTATCATGAGTTAAATACCCCAAAATATAAATATATATTAGATTATAAATAGGAAAACATAAAACCTATTTTAGTGAATCCATTTTATAATTAAAACATAAACTTAATTGAATCCTAAAAGAGCTTATAGAAATTTTTTCCTGTTGATGTAAAAAATAATATTACGGGTAACATTGAAAAGTGTTTTTTCAAAATGCGAAGTAATTAATATATGAGGTTGATGAATTTTGAAAAATATTCAAAAATAAAATTTAATTATAAAGAATTGAGGTTGATATTAGAGAAATTACATGATAAATATAAGATATGTGAATGGGAATGGAAAAAAATCTTTACTTAATTTCAAAATAACTTTTTTCAAAATTCATATTATAAAAATATTAACACAAAATTAATTTGTATTACTAAATAAATTTAACAAAAAGTATAATAGAATACCATATGATAAAATATTTGGTTGGGAGATCCCAAGAATGGAAATTTTTAGTTCATTATAAATTAAAATAACTCAATGAAAGTATATTTGATTTATAAATATCTATTGTGTGAAATATACTCTATGAAGTAAGAAACATTTGAAAATGTATTTATTTAGAAAGTGTTTAAAAAATATAGAATACCACATAATGTTATAAAAGGATAGAATTTACCCAACCTGTATGAAATAAATTTAGGAGCATAATCATAACTAATTGATAAAAGTTGAGATATAAAAAAATTCTAGTGGAACAACAAAATCAAAAGCCACACGAATAAGGGAACATTATTTGAATATAAATTCCAATTAAATAAAAATATTTTTATAAAAATATATTCATTTAATGTTAATATAAATTAAAATAAAAACGTGATGGAAGAATTATATTTTTCCTCTATGAGTAAGAATTGAGACCATAAAAACCCTTATGTATTAATAAATATTCAAATTAAAACCCCTTGAATGAGGGAGATTTTAATTAAACATAAAATTCAATCATTAGAATATAATTAATGATATTATGTTTGAACTATTTAGTATATACATGAAAAAATTGAAATTATGTTGACAATACAAAACATTTCTTAATGTGATGAATTTGAGATGAAAAAACATACCTTTGTCATGTTTAATTCTACACTTTCAAAAAATATATTGAACAATTAAATTAATTTTTTTAAATAAAATAATATAATATTTTTCATAAGTAAAAATATTAATATTCGAAATTTAAAAATATTCTATTCACATATATATTTATATTGGTTTGTGTTCAAATAATTTCAACACCAACTATTTATATTCTTTATCTCTTTGAACATGTCTCACAAAAGATTTATTGGAGACTGATCTTTTTCAATATTACATAAATGTTGTACCATATATGATATAGTAATATATATTATGATAAATTTTATAAAGAAATATTTTCATTCTACAGTATTTCTGGTTACAAACCATAAAGATGAAATAAGCAAAGATCATGTTTCGGTGATTCACATGAATTAATATGTTTTCATAAATAATTACATAAATGTAGACATAAAAAACTGAAAGAAATAAATATTGAAAAATATATATAATATTATAATTGAAAATAATTTCTCATAATAATTCCTGATATAAATTCCAAATATTGTCCAAGTATGTTGTTAAACTGATACAATCATGTACATACAATGATTAAGGAATGATAATGATGTATCTTAGTTATGAAATCATTATTCCAAAATCATAATGACAACATTTATTTATCAATACTGTGTAATATCATAATTGAAAATAAATTTAAAGATAATATAATATATAGTAAGTCATTTATTATAAAAGGGAACATTTTCATCTTAGTTCTCTCATTTTAAATGACTAAAATAAAAATAATCATTTAGATATCATATAAATAATAGGGTATAAAGATTGAAAAGACAAAAAAATAATGATATCATAAACATAAAATTTATCATTTTATCTCATCCTCAATACTAGTCTTGTTATATGGGGACGAAAATTAAAATATTAATCAATCATTATAGGGAGGATGTAGTCAACAAGTACACATAAATAATGATTTTTTTCAATTCAATGGGAGAAAGGATTAACATGGTTTATTTTTTGACAATAATAAAATTATATAAATATAATAATTAATTTTTAAATTCCATTTTATTATATCCTTGTGAGTATGTGATGTAAACTAAAATGATTTCCATTGTAGTGGTGGTGGTTGGTAAAATTATTGATTCCCGTATTTGGTTATCTTTATTGATAAGGGGGAGTTTTATATTCAACTAAAATAATTATAAAAACATTAAAGTATAAATATTATAATTATTTTTTCATTTTAATATGATAACACTAAATCTTTTGGAAGGGGATGTTCACATAACGAAACTGAAAAAGAATGGAGAGGTTAGAATTTTATACAACACATCATAGATTTTCCCAATTTGAATGGAGTGTTAATTCATTAAAGGATACAATTTTAAGAATATAAGAACCTAATTAAGGAATATATATATTTTTAATATATTAGTTGGAAATTTTAGGGCCAAAATACTAGGGATCTGGTGTTAATGTAATTGAGAATAAAAGATCCCCTTTTGATGTTAAAAGAGATGCCATTTTTTTAAATATAATTTTTTTTACAGTAATTCGATGTCACTCAGAAGGATTGTGGATAAAAAATTAAAAATAATAATAATATAAGTGATATTGTATATAAAAAGACAAATATAAAAAATGTTTTAAAAATGGTTGAGGTCCTTAACTCTATGATTCATTTATTTTATAATTTTAGATTTTAATGTGGTGGTAATCTTTCACCAATGGTAACATATTAATTGGGCATAAAAAATTTATACATATTAGAAAATTTTTAATTAATGATTATATATTAGAAATATAATTAATTTTTTTCAATTTAAAATAATGATAAAATTTTATTTGAAACAAAAATATACAATATTATACCAAAATGTTATTTTAAATATTTCTTATTTACAAATATATAAAATTTTAGTATGAAAATGAAAAAAAATTATTAATTCACATTTAAAATATAAATTTAATCTTATAAAAAGTGTTTATAAATCATCAATTGATAAATATATACTAATAATTTCATCAAAGTGATGTATTTTTAAAAAAAATTGCATGTTCCACTATTTACCTAATTTTTTTAGAAAAATAATCAAAATAATGTTATCGTTATAGTATTATGAATAATATTTAAATTATGTTTATTTTTTCAAATAAAATTTCACATATAATAAAATTCATTATTCAAATAAGAACCCAAAATATAGTGAAAAATTATACATATCGGAAAACAAGTTTTAAAAATATTAAGCATTATTTATTTGTATTCCCTATCAATTAATAGATATATTTCTGGTAATATATTATACATTTTATCAATTAATTATATTATTTGATCGTTGTGAATTTTTAACATGATATTAAAAAACAAATTCTATAAAAATAAATTTTTATTCATAAAATGTGTTTTTCATTTTTTTTTGTACTATCTATATTTCATTTGTTTTAATAGTTGAATTTGTATTCGTTGTAACAAAATTTTATAAAAATTTTACACTTATTCAAACCTAATTATTCAATGCATAGATTCTAATGTTCTAAACAGAACCTGAATTAATTTCAGTTCAGTGATTCATGTGTTGCATGATACTAAGAACATTATCTTATTTAAATGTAATTAGAAAATAAAATAAAAGGTGTTATAAAATTTACCGATATGTCAAGCTAACAATCCTATGTTATAAAAGAATAAATAATTATTATTGAATAATAATAATATTTATAAAGTGGTGTGATGGCATTGCATGAAGAATAGTTATTAAATAGTAAATTAGTTTTCATGTGTTGAGATGAATTGATAGATAGAAATTAGAATAACGAGTCAATGAAAATTAAATGACTCAATTTCAAATAATATGACAAGATTTATGGAAACAATAAAATTAATTATGAAAAATATAATTTATTCATTAGTAATATGGAATTTTATCTATGAAAAATGAAAAACAATAAATGATTTCATACAAACAAGAACCACCAAACAACCATAATGTATAGTTATGGTGGAAAAGAACAAAAACCAAACAAACAAAAAACCCCAATTGAAATAGGGTGGGCTCTGGATGTCAAGAAAAAGATTTTGCATAAGGAATCCCACAACAGAAGGCTTCGGGTTCTTAGAAACACCCTCTGTATAAACTTGAGCTCTGTGAGTAGTGAAAAAGGCATCATTCTCAATGACTTCCACTAGAAAATCCAACACAAGAGAAATTCAACCTTCCTCAATAAAGGCTCCATAACACCAATCATCGAAGAAACCTATGAGGCCCCAAAAAATGAAGAAACGACTTCTTCGGAACTATCACTGCTCCCAAGAGATAATCTAGCAAATAAAAACCACAAAAATGCAGTAAAATACAGGCCGTCACTCCATGAAAGATTCCCTGAAAAATTATACCTCTTGAATACCAGTGTAGAAAGTAACAGAGAACAGAAGGCCTGCTACTTCATACTAGAAGAAAAAACATATGCAAACCACTCCAAAAAAGAAAAGAGAATAATATTACGATAACAAACCCCAAAGAAATAAATTAGAACACAATCATGAAAACAACATTACTAAATAGCCTCAAAAAGAGATTGGAGATAGCTTACAGATGTCTTAAAATGAGAGACTTGTCATAATCCTTTTTAAGAAGAGGAAGGAGATCATCATGAAGTTGATCATACCAAACAAAATCAACTCCATTAACACCTTTATTTTCCAGGACATCGGCTATAGAATTGGATTCCCTATAAATGTGAGTGATAATTTGATTCATGGAAAATAGAGACTCCGAACAATTAATCCAACGATTGGTTAGCTTACAGGACAAGTGAGAAAGACCCATCCTTATTGCAGAAACCACAATAGTAGAATCACTGTCGATCCATAAATTATCCCAACCACGCTTCGTCGCTTGATCCATAGCAACGCTAATTCCAGGCATTTCAGCCTCATGTGAATAGTCAAAGACATGAGGACCATGAAAACAACCAAGGACATCCACTCTATGATTTCTGAAAACATCACCATAACCAGAAAGCCTCGGAGTACCCCTAGAAGCACCATATGAATTAACTTTTAACCAACCAACAGAGGTTCCTTCCAAAGAACTTCTAAAGTACCATGCGGAGGCATGATGATTCCCTTAACACCTATCTAGTTCAAAATGGAAAATCAAGAACCGAGTTGAAGAAAAAAATCTTCCATAGAATATCATCATTACAAATAGTATCAAGAATATCTGATACAACCCCACTTACCGAGAAGTGAAATCTATCATGAATCACATTATTTCGAGAAAACCTAATAAAATGAAGTAGTTCAGTAGCAGCGACCCTAAAAAGATCCATCAATTGACGAGAAAGTGAAATAGAATGCCAGCATAGAAGGAAATGATGAATTGAAGACATATCAATCATAAGGATTTCAAAAATATCATAAATAGCCTTCTACATTGAAGAGGAATTAACACAACTAAAAAACAATAGATCAATATCTTCCCTATGTTGATGAAAAAACACACATAATGATTAAAAAGAGATGCCTCATTTTTGAAAGAAAACCATCAGTATGAAGCTTCCCATGAGCCAGTATCCAAGAAAATGTTGTTTTTTGATGGCCTAATAAAGGTCATATGAAGATCCCTCATCCATTTACAACCTATATTGCAAGATAGAGAATGACTATAAAATTTTTTATAAGTGAGCAGGCCATTTACAACAGGTTCCCAAGCACAAAAAACATCTCTATAAGAGAAGCAGTTACTATTAATGATAATAACAATATGATTAGGTAGACCCCACATATTATCAAGAAAATATTTAATCGTAGAATCCACATAAACATTCAAATAATCATTAATCAAGGAACTAGATAGGGTAAAACCAGCTCAGTTGGCCTTCCAAAAGGAGAAAGATGGCATCCTTGAAACAATCCATCTGGCATGAGAGTCAATGGAAGAAAAAATGGATTAACAAGCAGGACAAAGAGAAGAATTCAGACGATTGAAATAAAAATAGGAACTTATGGGATCATGTGTGTTATTTAAAAGAAATATCAACATTTATGGTTATTACCCCTACCTACATAATATAAATATGATGATTAATATCAACACTTGTAATAAATTGACTACATCTACTATATGTTGATGAAGCGGGGTTAAATTTTAATAGTTGGTTATTATATCTATCATGGTTGGAATTATATGAGAATAAATGTAATTTTACATTATTGATGAATTTTTTCACTTTTGATAAGGGGACCTCATGCAAAAAGATTTTAATTATCAATTGAATGACCTATAAATAATTCCTAGGGAATGAGTGTTGGTTTTGTAGAACTGAAATCATAGAACAATATCATTTTTATAATGAAGATTATTGTTATATGGAATTTATTAGAGAACTAATTTTATTACCCTACTTTTGACTCAATGACATAGAAATTTATTTTAAGAATGGGATTTAATATTTGCAGAGGTAATATTTAGCTAGTTCACATCCTATAGGTTAAGAAAGTTGTATTAATTTCAAATGAGTTAGTAGATATATTTCTATATAGAATGTCTTGTATAACTTATGGGAGGATTCCTTTTTAATTATTTCATAGATTATTATGTCTACCCACTACCTTGAGAGGTGATATATCTTGTGACTAATTGATATTATTGAAAACTATATGTGATGATGGATCACAAAGGCCATCGTCGTTCACACTAGATTGGAGTGAGATAAAAATGGTTATACCATGTTAGACTCACCACTCAGGGAAAACACCAATGATGATGTATACATGTAATATACATCACACACAAACTGTTATAGGTTGTGATTGGGTCATTTTTTTTTGTTATGGATGAGTAATTCCTCCAAAATCATAGATATGCGATTGATAGATATGGTGATTTCTACTATTATGATCAATTTAATATCATGATACATGGGATATGGGGAGATAGCTAGTTCCCATAGTTTCAACGGTATGTGAGTTTGATGAATATAATTTATCCTCATGTAGAAACACCCATTATTTCCATTTCCTAGGGATTGAGGTAGATTATGATACTATTGATAATGTCTATCCTCTCACCCACTACTATAGGACCAATGAGGATAAGTTATATAGATTAAACTGAAAATATGATTACATCCTCAAGTATTTTAGTATATATGTTTTTCCCTTATAGATGAGTATTTCCCAATGGTTCGAAAAATGCATATACTTGTATCTTGGGAAATGTCGATTTCCACTTACTAGAGATATCTATATCTTCCAATGCTTTCAGAATATTTAGAAATTAATATTTTATTCAAAGCATTATTGGGTAAGGGAAACATTATCGAATGTGTGATCATTTGTTATATATAGTGTCACTGATGATATTAGAATATATTTTGGAGAGAATAATGTGAATGTGATATTGGTAGTATATAAGGGATTTACTCAGAATTTTATTTATGATATTTATTTTTTCAACTGATTTTAGTTTTCATAACATTATTTATCATTTATGAACATCATCAAATTATGTACTTTTCACTAGTCCATGTCCTAGGAATAATATACGACGTATTATTATACTCACCCTTTCTAATAACATTCATTTGTTCCCCTTTTGTGTGTATATATATATATATATAAAAGTTGACGTAGATGATTTGTGATCAGTAAATCAAGGTATAATAGTAGATTATGATATCCAGTGGTGTAGAGATAATTATGGTCACCATCCTCAGACCCCTTGATTTTTAGAGATCACTTTATTGGGATGAATTAGTTATACATTACCTTTTATTTATTCTTAATTATTATCATATATTGGTTACAATTCTATCATTGTAATTTTATTTGTGTCAGTTATATTTCAAGTGGTTTTTTATAAATTTCCATGTTGTTTATAGTTAATACTAAATTTTGATCAGTTCATTATTAATCATGATGTATGATAGTTATGGATACGTGAATTTAAATGTAAATCCTCAAATTATTATGTGGATACTTTGGGGCTCATCGATATCCCCGGGAATATTTTATTTTTTTAATATTGATTTCAATTATATATGAGTCAAGATTTGAAAATGTTTTATCAAAAATTTATTGATTTAAAACATTTCATTCTTTTTCATCTAAAATAATTTGTTTTTTTTATGTGAGATCTGTATTTATATTTTTTTTTCTGGTTTAAATCATTTATTTTGTCTATGATTTTTCTATAGTAATGTTATTAATATTTCTCTCTTGAAAATTAATTATCTCTTAAATTATTTTTACGGTTCTAAATTTTACAATTGAATATATATTTTCAAAAGGAGGAGATGTTTTTCAATAAAACATTTGTTTTTTTTAATTACAATAAAACATTGGATTCATTTCATGAGTGATATATATTTTTATATTTTTAGAAGTATATTTTTCTATTTACGATACCTTTGTTTTTTCTCATAACATTTTCATTAATAATGAAATAAAGGTGTTCAACTTAATTCTATGATTTTTGTCTTAATCTAGTGATTTTTTTCCAAACATGGATTTAAAGATGGGTTATTTATTTTAATTATTGATTAATATATTTAATTTTTCATTTATTTTAAAATCACATAATTTAATTCATTTTATAAAAAAAATTCATGTTTCAAAAAATTTAGTTACTATAGTGAAAAAAATTGTACTGTTTCCTGTCATGGATTATTTTTTTAGAAAAATAATCATTTTCTTATAAGAGATCATGAAATTAAATTATTATTCTTCTAGTTATGTGGATTAATTTTTAGGAATACATGTATGGTTAGTTTGATGGAGTTTGAGGTGATCATTTTTTATTCTTGTCTACCACGTTATTTTATATAATTTATCATTTCTTAAATAAAATTTGGGATAATGTTTAATTTTATATGTTATGAGAAAAAATTATTGAAATTATAAATTCTTTGTAAAAATATAATTTTTCATTAATTATTCCTAATTTCAATGAATTTTTACTCAATTTGTTTTCAATTTATTAATTTTTCAAACTCATTTAATATATTATTAATTAAAATTTATATTATATTTGTAATATATTTTATAATATTGATTATTATCTACTCATATGTTAGTATTTATTTATATTCATTGTTTTATTTAGTTATTATTCTATACAATAGTATCTTTTAATTTGTATTTTTATAGTAAAATATACATTATTTCAAATTTTTATTTAGTATTTTTTATTTGTAAAATAAGTATATGCTTGAATTATAACATCTAATATTAGAATAATTTGAATTAATAGGTTTTGAAATATATAATTTGTTTATGTATATTATATGTAATAATGATAATTATTTAGACATCATTTTTCCAAAAACATATTATTTGGATATCCATTTATAGTTTCCTATAATTCTTACTCGAATAGGTTTAGAAAGTATGGTGTTTTGGATTCTGATGTTACTCACAGACTCCAATAACCTATTACCAGTAGTTATTTTTATACCTAAGAACTAAATACATGGGATCATATTTTGAAATATAAAATAGTTTAATAGTCTTGTGAGGTAGATGCATACATGAATCTCACATTATATATTAATAAATTAATTAAAAATAAAACATTCTTGTAAGGAATTAATTATTTCTTTTAGTAAACCTCGTAAAAAATTTATAAATCCATTATTGGTATAAAATGGAATGAAAAACATCATAAAGTGTTATCTCATATGGATATTAAGTAAAACATTTCAACATAATCTATCATTGAAAAAATATTTAAATAATTATATTATAGAGATAAAAAACAAAAAACTATGTCATGTAAAAAATATCATTATATTGGAATATATAAATGGATGAAATATCATTATAAATATTCATAATGATAAAAATAATTAGTTTAATAAATATTTAATGGATTTTATTAGATAAATTTTTCTTATCATCAAGGCCTTGTTCCCAGAATTAATACGAAATAATGTATGGTGTAACCAAAATTTCCAAACTAGATTGTCTCATGAGACCAAATGATTTATTTGTAGGCTATAACAAGCCTCTATTATCATATAATAATTTCAATTCATTGATCTTATGAAATAAATTATTGAAAATTCCACACATAACCAACATAAATATTTGTATTAGAAAACTAGCATATGGGATGTTAAAATTTTACCTAGAAAAGAGATAATATAGTTTGATAATAATTCATCTAATTTAATATTTGGGATTGTATCAATATTTAATATCTCCAATAATTCATAATATCCATTAAATTATTTTGACATATATGAATGTCTTTTAGAAATATCACTGGATGATTTTTGAGGAAAACACAATTTTCAATTTTAAAATCATCCATTTTAAAGTATAATAATTTAATGAATTCTAAGAAAATAAATGAATTTTAAAATTGAAATTAAAATAAATAATGGAATATTAATGTAAAATAATATTCTTTAAAAAATAAATTTTTTTCTTATTGTAAAAATTGAAAGAAATATATCATTAACAACTTCTTTAAGAAGTTCCATGTATAAAAAATGAAAAATATAATCATATTGGACCTTTTTATAGGATTTCAAACATGGATAAAAATAATTCAATTATTCATTATCTATTAGTTTGAAAATTCATTAAAACCTTGTAAATAAAACATTGAAATTGAAGGAAAATAACCCAAACCAAATAGATTAAAAATGAATATTTTTATTAATGTCATTATTTTAATCATTTTATTTGTTAGATATAGGAAAATGGATGGAAAATTTTTACATTCATGAAATAATAAGAAAAATGAAATTAAATGGGGTAGAAGATATAATTATAATATAATACCACCAATGGAAACATAAATATAAACAATTTGGAATAATGTTGATTTCTTCGTAACTAATTTTAACCTCTGATATAACAAATTTAAATTTATTATAATTCTATTAAAAAACATATATATACTTATAATAGTATATACCCCTAGATTATAATATTTATTAATAGTATTATTAATAAACAATTATTAAAATAGGAATTTTTGCGGGATTACAGCTTCATTTTTCATTTAAGTGTTGAAACAATACTTTCGGTCCTTTTAGATTTACCATTTTACATAACATCCAAAACTATAGATCCTAGTAAAAATATCTCATGTATTAATTATATATTTATTTAGAATATTTTGTTGATTTTTTGTCATGAAAAATTAATCGTATAGTTACTTCGAGGCGGTTGTCTTCAAATACACACGAGCGATGTTATCATTTTTAATGGGTTGAAGGGTATCTTGGTAAATGATATTACATAATTAAAAAGTAATAATTTTATAAAAAAACATATAAAATTTTTATCAATCAAAATAACCATCCATGAATTTTTGAGATAAAAAATCCAAATACATATCCTCATGATGTAGTAGTTAACATGTACTCATGAACGATTATAACATTTTTCATTTAATATAAAATGATATGAACAAAGGATTCACCGTCAACATAATAAATTATCATAATTATGGAGATATTTATATTATTATATTATCATGGTTTTCATATAATTTAAGGGAGTATAAAAGGAAATAAAATGAAAACACTCATTAAAGAGTGACTCATACTATTTAGACAAGCTCCTTTAGGTGCAGCGTAATCCCTCTATGGTTGGTATTTTGATCAATCTAGGACATGTAGATCATAGGATTTGATTTTTTGAAGGGAGTTATCGTAAGTATTTGTTAATAAATAATGATCGTGAGGAGGTATTAATATAGGAACAGTTCCCTCTTTCTATAAGGTAGGTAGGGTATGCTCTTTACAACAATAACAAATAGACAATTTTTTTAATAAACGGGAAAATGCTTAAAATCCTACAAAAGACAATGAAATTATGCTGGATAGAAATAATGTAGTCTAACAGAATCTGCCCAGAAAAAATAATTACTATTATTAGGGAAGGAACCTAAGCTATAAATGGTGATAAGGCTTTAATAATGAGGCAATATAGAGGCATGTACGTTTCCCAAAATATTACCCACACACCAAGTGTATCAGATACTAATCTGATTGATCATGAGTTGCTTGAATCTCCTGGAATGATATTATATGGACCAACGAGTAGGGCCTGTACCAACAAATGCATTGTAGACTGTTGAAGAATTAGTCTCAATATCTGTGATTGGAAAGGGACACTAGTTGCATAAGAGGGGGTTTGTAAACCTTGCATGAGTATGTGTAAGAAGAGAATTACTCCACTGGATGAAGGATGAGAATCATGTGAAAAATTACCCTCTAGAATCTCTCACCACTCCATTTCCATGCATCGGACCCATGACACAACACCCATTGGTATAGATTTGGTATCCCATTTTTGGAGGTCTCTAGCTGATCCATGAACTATAGGTAAAATTATAGATGGTTGGAGGAAAATGAGAAGTATATGAGTGAGGGATGGTACATTGTCCACACCTTTTCAAGTCATGGATAAATCAAGGATTAAGTGGCTGTTTTTGAGAAGAATACCCATAGTAGGAAAATGGGGTACCAGTGCCGCAAGAAAATACTGTAGAACCATAAGGCCCAGAAACCTATAGTGAGGATCACTGAATGGGCCTTTCTCTCCCTGATGGGTCTATATACTATTTCAAAGAAGCACTATAGGAACACCATAATAGTATATAACTAGTCATCCAAAATTTTGAATTTCCCAAACTATCTCCACAAATAGCGTAGCCTACTCATTGTTGAATAATAAGTGCTCAGTGGACTCAATCAATATCTCTTTTTAGTAGTTACATGTTGAAGTAATTATAATATCCTTATGCTGATTGTTAATATATGAAGGTAAAGCATTATTCTGAACAGAACACACTAAGAAAAGGAACATTCAAAAAAGATCCTTCCACCATAAGTAGTCACCCCATCTGTCTAGAGGCAGATCAGAGGATAATTTGTTGATATATTCTTTGATAGAAAAGGTACCTACTAAACATCCTATAAAAACACACCTTTATAGGTATGAGTACAACCCAATATAGTCAAAGAGGGCCTTTGAAGAGTCCTACAAGATGGCTAGAATGAAATATGGGATGAAAGTGTCTTCTTGTGAAGTTATAATTTGATTAGGATAGACCAGAAACCTATGAACATTCCCTGACCAGTTGTGGAACCATTAATAGATGTAACTAACAACAACAATCCAATGAGAGTGTTGTTGAGGAACTGGAACATGATGTTGTATCAATCGTTAAATTTTAGATGGTTTATATCTTGACAGGTTCCCATCCAATCAATAAGTGTTAGTCATATATTTTCAGCACAAAGAAGTTCCCTCCATAATTTTCCATTAATGGTTGGCATGAATTCCATTCATGGTACCCAAAATACTATATTAATTGAGGTCCCCTTACTAGTATGTTTAGACATAATGCTCCATGAAGTGAAAGGACATTTACCTTAAATGTGTTCCTCCCAATGAAATGTAAACAATGATCTTTTGATATAGGAAATAATCCTATTATTATTAAATATCTTCTTTTAAGGAAAATAAATACAATTTTATAAAAATTTTACTTTTCACAACTAACATGAAAATATATTTTTTCAATGAATTCAAATAATCATCATAATACCACACTAACATAATGATATAAAAAAGTATGTTCCACAAATAAAATTTCTATAAATAAGGATTTAGGATTTAAAATATTATTTAATAATGTTATGATCATTAAACTATAGTTTTTTAGGAATAAAAGCATACATGTTATTATAGAATATTAGGTGTGTATTATTTTACTGATAAATAATGTCAACCGTTAAAATTCTATAATTTCACATCTTAAACATATGTTTTTAGTTATTTATCATTTATTATTTTGGATCCAAATTTTCCCTTCTAGTTTTTGTTATTTTTTACTATACATTTACTAATTGAGTCATCAAATTCTGAAACACTTAATCTCTTGTGTAAATAATCGTAATAGTATTTTCACATTATGATAAATATGATTCCATTTATAATTACAATGATGTGATCACATGTGTTGGTCCTAGAATTTACATTCATAATAATGATATATTAAACACATAATGGACATTAGATAGTCTAGGTGACATTTCTAAATTCTAATTCACGACTCTGATTCATTATAAAATAAAAACACCTGATATACATTTGAATTAGTTTCTACTTATTCTCTAAACTCATAAAGCAATTGCATGGAGACGTTACAACTCAATCCAAAGCACCATGTTTGAGATAGAGAGTCAAATGATGTCACACCTTCCTCACCAAACATTAGAGGAAGTAGAATAAAAGTTAGGGTATATGTCCATTATTGGGGAAACTATACCCCTAATTCCAGGACCTTAAAAAGATAATGGAATTATATTGTGTATATATATATATATATATATATTATAATTATAGTAATCATTAAGAGACAATGAAGATAGAAAATCATTCATACATGTGATTAGAAAATGACCCAAGTGTCGTAATACAAACCAAGGTATAAGTGATTGTGGGTAAATAAATAAATAAACATTAGTATCGTCTAGAGTATATTCCATTGTCACTCCCAGCTCAATACTCTCTAGCTCAATCGTTTTCTATTATTTTCTATTTACTTACTTATATGATTAGTATTCTATAAAATAGTTTCCAAATGATAACTCTAATAATAATTTAAAAATATATATTATTTTATTATTTGATTTTTATTAAATTGATAATGGGGGTATTGACACCCCACTGATGGACTAAGACCCCTTATACTATTCATGAGCCTCTTGTATACATAGAGGAATGGATGAAGTCATGTGAAAATGTAGCTCATATATAATGGTTTGGGTCATGGTGTCACAAAATGGTATCAAATGAGTTGTATTATTATAATTAGGGATTACGTAGGATATGTTAAAATTTATATAAGTATATGGGACACTATTTAGGGAGTTTTCATCTTCCCGACGAGGCCATGATTGATGGGACTATGAGTTAACATTGATATGATTGTTGTTACTATTTAATGTGATATTTTGTGTGCCCAAAAATTATTACATGGTACATAGGATCATATTTTGTATTTATAATTATTTTTTATTCATATAAATTTAATTCATTGATATTTTTTATCAGTTAAAGATAGATTTGTACACATTTGTCTTATATATATGGGATCATTGTTTTTTTATATATTTCTGATTTTATTAATTATTTGAACCAATGAATATAAATTTTACATATATAGAACAATATAAAACATGTGTGGAATATACCTTGTATATTTTTAATACTGATATACAAAAGGTTATGTATAGAATCATTATAAAAACATTTTCTATTTTATAAGGATTATTATGATATGTCATAATGTTTCCTAGGTGCAATTGAAGTTTTATTATCAACGTACTCTAACTATACTAATTTGGGAGAGGTAATGAGTATTCCTAAATATGAGTATGTTCTAATTATACCCCAAGATGCGTTTTTGTACTTAACTAAGTATGATATTGTAATTTCTCTAGGTATATGGAAGTATGCTCAAATTAGCTAGAAGTCTTTATCTTAGTTTTTATCCACAGTTAAACATCTCTGAATTATTATTGAATCTTCCATATCCTTCAATGATAAAACTATATATTCATATAAGGATTCAAAGCCCTAAGGATAATGTGAAAATGGTCAAAATAATTGTACGAATCATTTATCTACTTTTGAATCCAATGGATCTTAGAGTTAAGATATAGGCTTTTAAGCTAGAAATTATTTAAATTCATTCTTATCTACATAATTTGTTATTGGGTTTGACTTATAAATCATGTAATCATCCATGTTACTTTCTTTTAATACACCATTGTGTATTAAATTGGATCATCTTCATTGAATCCTAGAGTATCAAATAGTCATTGATGACTAAATATATATACAGGACATCATGATACAATATATAGAGAGATTTGATGTGAATATATGTATAGAGTACATGAATAAACATTGATCCAACATTGAAATCTATCGGGTTAATGATAAAGGGTGAGAACTATGATTATGCAGAGTTTTTCCAATCATGATTCATCTTGGGATGATCATGACATTGATTATCGAGTTATATCTTTCTATATGATCATATTAAACTCCCATATATTTTAATTCAGTCATTGACCTCTTTCAGGACATCATTCTATAATACAATAAATGAATATTCTCAAATAGAGGAGTTGATTTTTAGATAGATCTATTTCCAAGCGCACAACACATCTCAATACTGTATTATTATATGGGACCAAATAAGATAAAAAATGCCAAGGTGAATTTTAGGGACATGAAGAGAAATATCTATAAGGTTGACTACTTATCAATATCATAAACCTATATTTTTCTATACAAAGGAATATTGCAGTATTCAACACTCCCTATATTTACAAAACAAACACTGGGTGATGGTGAATAAATGATATCCTTTTACAAGGATCAGATATTTTTTTATTAATTATTTGAATCTTGTTGGTTCTCCAAAATTAATCACTAATCAAACTATCATCGTCTCTGTGCTAGAGAAAAGTTTTTCAAAAATACAGCATTTTAGAGAAGGTAAGGGATGTACGAGTAAAAGGGGATTCCATTGGGAATGCAAAACTCATTGAAAGTGTTCATGGGTCTCCTTAATATGATCTTTCATCCATATCTATACTCTTTCATTAAGTATTAATTTGATATAACTCTTTGTCTACTCTTTAACACTAGAGGATCATGCATGAAATATTAAGATAGAACTAATTTAACAAATAGAAAAATGACCCTTTCAGAAAAATTTAAGTGATTTTTTTAATTCATGAAGGTTAATTCATGGTACATGTTGGTTCTGATATTTATAAATTTGTGGAATTGGAGAAATTAGATACATTGATGTCTTATAAATTTATATCGAATGGGTTCATGATAGATATCATTCCAAATTTATAAGGATATTAATGATGTATTATATAGGAATTCTATTATTTTTCAGTACTCATGACTACATTGAAGAATAAGGAAGTGACATTCCATAGGTTGGACCAATGTGAAGAGGCATTTCATGAGATAAAGTGGAGGTTAAATACCGCACTAGTGTTGATTCTTCTTGGGCTTGGGATGGTTTTATTGTGTACACTAATGCTGAATTCATTAGATTGAGAGTAATAAGTATATATAGATATTTGTTAATATCTTATGGGATTAATTGAAAAATGACCCCATAAGAATAACTATTATACTATAGACATCGAGTAATTTATCATGGTCCATGATTTAATGAAATTGTATCACTATTTATTGGGTGATAGGTCTTCTGTTGTCACTGACCATAAGATAATTTTCTATATCTCCACACAACAAGAAATGAAATTGGTGAAAATATATAGGTTATAGTATCTATGTGTTTTGTACTTTTTTATGTCTTATTCACTATGTAATGGAAATGACATATCATGTTCTCTTAGTCACAAGATGTAGACCACATAATAGCATGTTGAATGGACTTTGGAGGTACATTAGCATATGTGGAGCATGATTGATAAATGAAGGAAGAATAGTTATAAATAGAAAGAAATAATCGAATGTGTTCCATTGGTTTTAATATTTTTCGTAGTATACCTGGTAATGGTTAGATTGTCAAATGATCCATTCTTTGAAGGGATGTGTGAACAATTAGCTAGAGACGACCCGATACTCGGGTATTCATTGGACAAAGATGATGCAATAAACATACATGGGAGATTTACTTTACTGGTTTCCTTCAGGGAGGATATGATGAGGGACTTTAATTTTGATAAGTTGGTGATACATCCCAGTGTAAATTATATTCACCGCCAATTGTAGAGGATGTTGAAGGTCCTATGTATAAATAAGAACTTTTTGTATTGGTTTTCCATTACCTTAAAATCCAGATAATTATGTTAAACAAAAAAATTGTTTTTTTATCATCCATTTAAAATGAATATGTAAAATTTTATGGATATCATAAATGAAATTTCAATGTAGATACCATAAAACATAGGAAACCATGATGTTGTTCGAGTGATTGTTCATTGGATGATGAATGTTTCTCATTTATTATTGATCTATGAGGATCACTTAGTAGAAAACCCTATAATTTTATATATTCATGAGATATTATGATTATATACAGTGACCTTTATCATCACATTAGATATAGAATAATGTTTTAAAGTGTGGTTTTTTTAAGGATTTTAGAATGACTTCGGAAGTCAGTTGATATTGAGCACAACATACCATCTCCATATTGACAGATAATTTTAGTTGTCGATTTTCATACATGAGTTTATTCTTTAATATTGTTACATTTAATTTTTTGGAAATTGGGATGAAAATATATATTTTGTTGAGTTCAACGAAAATAATATTTACATTTCATCAACTCATAAGGAATCTTACGAGGCTATTTTTGAGAAGGCACATCATTAACTACATTGTTGGAATGTGGTTGGTGGGGATACAGCTGCGGGGAAAAGTATGGTATTGGGGACACCCATGATAATTTATCTAATCTAGAAGAGGATGGTCACAAATTATAGAATAAATATTTTATATTCCAACCATCGGAGGATACCTTTGGAGTTTTTAGGTGATCTTTAATTTTTTTGAGTTACTCATCGGTTAGGCCAATGCTATTTGAGAAAATAGGTGAAGTTAGGATCTCACTATGTTGGACCATTTGAGATCACTGAGTGGTTTGGGATTCTGGAATACAATATGTACTTTCATACTTATTTTCATGGAATTAATGATGTGTTTGATAATTGATGGCTCCAATGGTACATGGTAAATCATTCAAACATTTTTGAAATCAAGGATATTGAGATAGAGTATGATGCATCACATGAGGTGTTCCTGGTATATATCATGGACCAAAGTGAGAAAGTTCATTGACATTAGATAGTATTTTCAATAAAATTCTTTGGAATCATATATTTATATTAATGGAAAATTTAGTGTGAGATTCTAATATTGTGGTTTTGTGTTCTGATTTATTCCATATGAATCTATTAAGGAACATATCTATGTTGAAATGTAGTTTGTGGGGAGTGTGGTGGAATCATAAATATATTTTAATGTTTGAGATATTTTGATTATATTATTTATCCATTCCCTTTTTGTTATTATTTATCTATGGTGTTAGGGAGGAATGTTTTTAGAAAATAAGGATCAAGGAACTGATTGAGTTTTTCATGGTCTTAAGGTGGTTGTAAAATACCCACTAGACTACCAGTGGATCCCACCACTCACCCAGTGGTGTTTTAGTGTCTAAACCATTTTCTACAAACCCTGTTGTATAGTTAGTGGGGTGACACTGGCCTTACAGTTGCTAATAAATATTTTCCAACAATATTCCAGGCATACTAGCCATATAATGTCTAGAAAATGGCAAGCCAATGCACCCAACCGAACAGTGAAATTAATTCACCCCATGTGATTTTATATTCACTGGGTTTTTACCCACATTAAATTAAAATTACGACATAGATGGATATTTTTCAAAATTAAATCCCCATTTAGTCTCTAATTATTTCCCATTCATCTCTCATTCTATATTCATAATTCGAATGATTTGGTGACATTGAAAAAGTTGTGATCTATAGAGTTCTACTCAAAATACTTCTTCAACCTTGAGAGATGCTTATCTAAATTTGATAGATCTATGTTTTTCATGAATATCCATCAATTTTTTCGTTCCTTCATCATTGATCGATGGACTTTCTATTTTGATTACAATGTTTATTGATCATATTATGTTATAGTAAGGATGATGGATGATCAACAGGTATGTGTTCATAAATGAACCTTTTAAAACTCATATTTATATAGGATTTATGAGGATGTTTTAATCCATTGATGATATATGGATATATTTTTAAATGATTGTCCATGATGTATATTCAAAAAAATTTGTTCTATTAAGAACGTTTAATGTTTCTAGGTACGTTTCTTAGATCATTCACCATGTGTCTTCCTTATTATTGTGTATCTATTATGATGATAGATTAATGATTTATTGTTGATGATTAGATACAATTAAGGCCCTTTTATATAATAAAATTCATATTCACAATTTTTTATTTTATGAACATTGTATTTAGTGATTTAGCATTCGTTTCATCAATATACCTCTAAGCTGACAATATTAATAGATTCCATAAGCTATGTGATTCTTGAACTATGATCATGAATTCAGATTATATTGAATGTACCTTCAATCCATATTTATTTATGAACCAGAATTGGATATTGGAATCCTTGACATGTTAGGTTGTTCATTGTGGGTATCTCAGATGATTTTTATTTGATATATGATTATATTTGGATTTATTTTTCAACATACATGAGTTACGAAATTTATTTCATTTTTTGGATCTTTTGAAAACTATAATCCATTGTGATATCCTTCCATTATATTGTAATTCAATATTTAGTGTGTTCAAATGTGGGTTTGTGCATATTTAAGAGAAATTTTTATAATGTTTGATTCCTTGATTTTTATTGTACATTTTTTACCATGTTGATTTTTATAATATATGTTGTCATTGGTTCTGTATTTCCCATAATTTCATGGTATTCATTTCTTGTATGGTGTATGTTTTCATGTGAATACAATGCCTTTATAAGTATTTCACTTGGTGTTCATAATAGGTGGACTATTGTGGTTGAATAACCACTACGAGGGGGAGTGTGAACGACATGTGGTAAAAATATTGGTGGATTAATACATGTGGAAGGATAAAAGTAGATTTATAGAATGAAAAAATCTTCATTCCTTTCAGGTATAAAGTAGACAAAATAAAACTAAATTAAATATTGATACAAATTATATGATCTCTCATCATCTATATGGCTCAACCTGAGACCCGATGGCTTTTGGACCATAGGTGACATGTCAAATACATTATGGATAGTTCATATAATTTTATGTTATCATGGTCATCCTTCTAGAATAGAGCCAATGTATGTATGGTATGTGTTAGTGGTTCCCTGTTTCACTCAGGGGAACCTTGAATTTAATTTTTTGTTATTTTATTGTGTCGTTAATATTATCCAGAATATACCTTTATGCAATTTCTTATTTTGGTGTGGATAAATTGTTTTCCTCCTGCTAGGTTTCATTTCTAAAATAATTTATGAGAGTTTTGATGTGTATTTTGAATTATTGTGTATGTTTTTTCGATAGGAGTAGGGTCCAATGGAAGATGGTTGAAAAGGGTACCATGGAGATGGGAAAGGTATAAGGTTTTAATTTAAAGGATATTACAGTTTATTTATTTATTTACATATTGTCACTTATACATTGGTCTGCAATGCCAGGATAGTAGCCTTATTTACTTACTTTTAGGACTGATACACTATCAATATAGTTTCTTCATGTTTACTATGATTATTATATATATATATATTTATACATATTATATTTTTATATGTTCTATGAAATATTAGTGAGAACATAGTCTCCCCATTGATGAACATACTCCCTTGTTACTAGTTGAAAACATTTAATGTATGGGGTATAACACTTGAGGTATTTTGATTCCTCAGCTTAGACCCTTTGGTTTGAGTAAAATCATTTTCGGAGATACCATAATGAAAATAAGAACCCCCACATGAAATTCTATTTCATTCATTTGGATAGAGTCATTTTATTCCTATTCACATAATTAATATGATAATGAAAATTCATTTGATTCAATATTTTATAATCAATAAGTTATAATCATAAAATAATCCAATAGAAAACATCATCACATCAAGTTATATTATGACACCTATTACCATACAATAAATCAAATGTATGTATTTTAATTTTAGAGTGGAAGATAATAAAATCTATGAATCCACCTAAAGGTAAATGATGATCTCATGTACCTCTAAATTCATGTGGGAAATGTGACATCCTAGATCCAATTCACTTCTAAGTAAAAAATTACAATTGACCAAAAGGCCCCAAGTACACCCCCTACATGCTCAGGCTACTAACTAGAAGTAAGAGGCTTGGGTGTGTCTATGGGGAGACAATGACTTCACGTTAGAGTAAAGAACAATGGTAAAATAAATGAATGTATAATGGAATTAAATTAATGAAAAAGACATAAATAAAAATTAAGAATAATTATCCATGTAATGAATTACTAAATTATAAACTTATCTCATATTGAATGATTATCGAATGACTCTACATGATAATGAAATGCACAAATGGATGTTTCCAGGCCATCCAAAACATGATATATAGATGAATCAAAAATAAAAAAAACTATCCAAGCATAATATGTACTAGATTCATCATCTGTTACAAAGGTCTCGTCCTGATGAATGAAATTTTGGTGTTGAAATCCTCTTTTTCACACCTATAATCATATAATCAACCAGATACAAATAAAAGTTCCAATTGGGTGTGAGATAAATTTCAGTAGGACACCACCAATGAAATTTATTCATATGATTTCTAGGAATATAAATTGTACATTATGAAACTATATAATAGCAACAAAATAAAAAATTGATAACCCACAACTGATTCGGCCTCATCTAGAAATTACTCTAAACATGTGAACATTTAATTAATTAATCTTGAATTTATCAGAAGGTGAAATTGTAGAAAACATATTAGTCATACTGTAATAGGAAGTAATTATAATAGAGGATCTATGGTGAAACAATGTATTTCTTGATCTCAAGTATATAAAGAAATCATAATATCATCACATGATGTCTAGCTATATGGGTTTTGAATATAACCTAAGGGGATGGACAAGGAATTCCACTGGAAATTTTTCTAACTGAGTCTACATATCTCATTTACAGTAATATTGGGATAAGGATTACATGGGTGAAGGGGGAGAATCCATAGATCCATTTATATTATGATAACAAGATAAATCCATGGCTTTTATCCCATTAATTATAATATCTAAAAAATATATCAGTTTAATCATAAGAAAACCATCGAGTCATTCTTGTAATAAAACATTGACCAAATTACATTGTTGATTTGTCCTATGAAAATTGTGATGTTTAATCAGAATGGCATCATTTTAGTGTTCAAATAATTCCATCAACAATCCATGGTTACCTTAGGTCTAACCATTCCTATATGTATGAAAATCTTCCAAGGCGATAATCACCTTATACTCATTCTAATAATATTATATATAAGTATTCCAATATTATTTTCATTCTGTATATTCAATTAATAGGTTCATTTTGTAACCATTCATTAAGAAGGACAAGGTTATATAATGACACAAAACCCGTATCAATTCAATCTGTAATCATTTGGTATTGATATTCAATTTCCTTCCATCAAACATGACAGGGTGAGTTAAAGAAATGAAACTAGTCTGAATTCAATTTATAATTATTTTACTATGAAAACTAATATCAAAGAAAATATAATTTCCAAAACATTATATTAATGATATTTAAATTATTAATGAACACATACCTTAATTGAGGTCAAGTCAAGCGCACCTGAATGGAGTATTGGGTGAATCAATAATGGGTCACCAAAGGTATAACAAGGGACACACCATACATGGTGTGTTAAACATTGATGTTTCAACATATATTAATGTATAGAGGTGTTATTATAGACCTATGAAACAATTTTTTATGTTAAATTTACATAATTTGAATTTAAAATGAAATATCTAGTGAATGTGAAATGTGCGCAATAAAAAAATTATTGATTGAGAGACATTAAGAGATAAGATAGAGAGAACCTACCATATCCCTATAGTATGTGCATCATAAAATATAGGCCCTTTGTTATTCAGGGATTGTTATGAAATGAAAAAAATGGATTAATATCATTAATATAGTGCATATCATCCTATAGGAATGTTATTTCATAAATAGAATGAAAATGATGAAAGGATCCTATGTAGTCAAGCAATTAATGTGAGGAATTTAATGGGATTTATAGATCTTAATTCTAAGGTTGGATGTAAAATTTTTTAATGAACCTATAATGAAGTGAATATAAGATTTAACTATTGATAAATGATCTTCATGTTCAATTTAGGATGAACTAAGAATTAGGGATAAACATGTAATCCATAAAGTGGAAATGGAAATTTTACTAAACATACATGGTTCGCATAGTCTCACTGAACGGATGGCCAGAACATTCTCTAACAATTCAAGGACAACTATCCATCGAGGGAGTTTGTACATTTCATTCCCATGGGTTGAGAAATTTTTCCCAAACCATTTTACATGGCTATGTTAAAAACTATTGAGTCGTCATATGGTTGCGCATCTCGAGTCACACAGTTTGGTAAAATTGTGTGTCTCTCTTCATCTCACTGAAACATCCATCATAACAAGGATAAATTATGTGGATAGTGTGGAACATATTCTACTAACCATATGGTCTAGAAGTTTCATCCACTGACATGGGTTCCTCACTTAGAATAAACCCAAAAAACCCTTATTTTTTCCATAATAAATTCATATCAGGTCAAAAATAAGGCATTAAAATGAAAATTAAAGGATATTTACCTAAAGGGAAAACCAGTTTCTTACAAACTCCCCCATAAATTAACTAATATATGAGTTTCCCTTCCAATGGTGGTAGAACTCTATTTGATAACTACTCTGGACACTGAGCTTGTACGACATAATCTTGCTACCAAGACCCATCCCTTACATGGTATTTATTCCATAGCACCCACACCAAAGGCCCATACCTTCCTCGGGGAGACTTAATGCTATGATCAATGATTCATATGGGATACTCCTCAAAAGAATAATCAATATCTAATTCAACATCATTATTATCAATCTTCGGAGACATGCCACCCTACTAAGGCATAATTTATGAATCATTAGAGATTTTATGCATGTAATGGTACCTATGAGGTAATAGAAGCTACCATGATACTGACCCAACTCAATCCCAGATCATGAAAGACCCAAAAAATAACTTATTTTCTTCCCAATCCTAGGAATCAGTATGTTCCAAAGACTTTTTGATACCTGTATGAAAAAATGATCCCCAGACTCAAACTCTAGAGGTATTCAATGATGATAAGCATAAAATTTCTTCCTAGAATTTGTAGTAGAAATATAATTTCTAATATAATCACATATAGTGAAGTCTACATTATAATAAGGGGACATATTAACACTCCCTCTCCATCCATTTACCAGTATAAGGGTTAATAATATTTATTACCATACAATGAGTTCTACATATAAATCTGAATAAATGACTAAAAGATAGTTTTTTAGGAACAAAAAATTATGGGTATAAGATTATTTCAATAACCAATAAACTCAAGGAAGCATGTTCATAGAATCCCCTCCCACACCTGTATTTTCAGTTCTGACAGGCCATTAGTCTAAGGGTGAATGGTTGTGCTTAAAATTACATGTGTACCCATTTTCATTGAAACCCCTTACAGATCCTCGATATGAAATGAGAAACACAATCATAAATGATAGTATGAGGGACCTCATGAAGTTGTAAAATCAAAAAGACATATAATCTTACGTGACCATAAACAAAGAAATTATCCCAGATAAGAAGGATGTTGGCCACCTTCATCCTTCAATCCATGACATCACAAACCGTATCAATACCAGGAAACTTACTCGTTAGGAAAATAAAAAGGTACATTGCAACATCATTTCATATTCATTTCAAGATCGATTATAGATGTAATAATCTAGTTGGTTATTGGTTCTTTGACTTCACATGTTAACAGGTTGAATACCTTGTGATAAAACCTTCAATATGACATTTGTTCCTAGGAGACGAGTATTAGTGACACCTTTCATGATATATCTTGGATATACAAGTACGAAATACCCACTGAAAAGTAAGTGATTCCCATATAAGATCCTATGACATGTCTTTTCCAACCCATATACTCCTATGTGTACATTGGATTTCATCTACATCAATAGATCAATCTGATGGTAGGTCCTCACTATAAATACATTCCTATAGGACCAAACCTTTAGGATCTGAAAACTGAATTCTCTTCACCCAATCCAGGAGGGTACAATTAATGACTAAGGCTATATGAAAAGAATTCTCATGAGACTTCTGAAACTATATAATAATATCATAAATATGTTCCATGAATTTCCATTAATCACTGGTTTCACAGATGACCTGTTCTAAAGTGTTTTTGACTTAATATTCAAGGGACCAGATTTCCATTTCTATTATTATAGAAATGATCAATGTAAAATGACTGGTATTCAACCCATGTTCATTGCTTTTGTTTCAGGTAATGTTTCATGAATATATATTTGATGATATTTTTATTTTGGAAACACAACAATGTGATACCCCTTCAGATAAGTCCCCATATATATGCAAGTAATGAATGATGGTTGTAAGAATGAGGTAATTTGTTAGACAATTATACTCATGAGGAATGAAATTCAATTAAACATACACACCAACTCAACCCTCTATATCACTACTACATCCAACCTGATGTAGTATTCATCACATAACATAATATTACATCTTCGAGTCTCTTATGGAATTAGAATAGATGTTGAAGTAAGTCTACCATTCATCTCCTAAAAGGACATATCCCACTCTTCATACCACATTAACTACACAACCTTCTTAGTTATAGTAGTAAGAGATGAAACAAATAATTAAATGTTCTATTTGAAATTCCTATAATATCCGTCCATCCGAAAGAAACTCCATATATCAAACATTATATAGGGATGCTCAGAAGAAACAATGCCACTCACCTTATCTAGGTCAATGGATACTCATAATTCTAAGATAAAATGTCCTAGGAAGTGAATTTTATCATCCCAAAAGTGGAACTTGTCAAGCTTAGTATATAACTAATTCCCTTATAATGGAATAAATATGATCCCAATATTTTTTGGAATTGTCTATTGGAGTATGATAATACAATAACATTCCATCCTTAAAAATAATAAATATGAATCCATGAAAGGGTGTAAAACCCTATCCATCAATTTTATTATAACAGTGAGAATATTTGTTAGACCAAATGACATATCTAGATACTCATACAAACCATAACAACTATGGAATGTAAAACATTGAATATATATAGACCTGATTTATACATGATGATAACCTAATCTTAGGTCGATATTTGAGAACACTCTAGCCCCTCTGATCAGGTTTAAGAGATCATATGTTCATGGAAACTGATATTGATTCATAACCATAAGTAGTTTCCACAATTGTTAATACACACATATCATTGGGGTATAATCACATACCTTGGAAAAAATCATGAGTGATCCCTATGATGATGTATTGGGTTAAATAGAACTATTATTTTATAAATCCACCAATGGTCTCTTAAGATCAAAGATGTTTATAGGATCTATCATTCATGGAGGAATAGATATTTGAGTTTCTCATAGAATATGATTAATTTTAAAATATAACTCAATATCATGAGGTGGTTTAGAAATGTAATATAGCAAAGAATCTCAAAAATGATCCACCACCAGAGGAAAAGCTAACAGAAACAACTATTTTTACTACTGATAATGGCATGAAATCAAGTTTGTCTCTCAAAGTAACCTGTGATTCTTGGGTCCGACATGACTATCCCAGAAATCGCACTCACCTTTGTAAATATAACTATATCCATTCGCTAATGTAAATGATACCCTGTAGTGATAACAATGTATATAGAAATTATTGTAAACCAACTAGTCCATCATTATAAGGACATCAAACCCCATCATCTCAAGGATAAAGATTTACCAAATGAAACAATAATATCATACCTCAAGATATATTCATTTCATTGGTACATACTCTATTACAACATAAACAATACTATAACAAGGTGAATCACCCCAAAAAGTAATGAATTTATATCCCGAGAAATTCCACATTCTATACATGGATAAATGAGTGAGATGCACCTATATTGAATAAATATGATATTATATTAGAGGATACTAGAATAGTTCCATTGGTATTAGATGGTCTTAAAATCTCAACCAGGGGAATTGGCTATAATTCAAGCAACTGGCCTAATACATGTCCAGGATTTGTATATGGATTACCGTATGAAAATCAACAATACTTGTGACGATAATCATAAGTATAGATTCAATAGAAATGAAATCCTCTATGTCATATTCAGTGCATGTTTCTCCATACTCCTTGACATTGATTCATTGATCCAACTCCAGTAGGATGATATGGAATGGTCCCACGTCCACTTTAAATAGGCCGAATGGTTTATGAAAAAATGTATGGCGATGACCCATCTGACAACAAGCTAACACTCAATTAGGTATTTATCACATTGTGGCTTTAGATTCCCCAAACTTCAATACTAATGGAACATAATTTACATTAAAATGTGTATACATTAGACAAAACCATTGTAATGAGTAACCTCTAGGTGATTCTTCATCTAATTGAATAATAATTAACCTAACGTTTCACTGAACCACTGTGGCCAGTATAATCAGGTCCCCTCATGTTGTGATCCATGATAATATCAAAATTAATGAACATAGAAAAAGAAAAAAGTATAAAAACATTCATTTTTTGAGAGGATTTCATACTTGATCCAATCCTTTATGTTTCTCACCCGTGATGTCTAATCACCATCAAGAATCAATGCAATGCATTGAAACATGGAGAAACACACTGAATAGTTCATGAAGGACTTGACACCCTTCTCTGAGTGCATAATTCCCCTTTCTTGATTTGTTCTCACCATATGGGAAAAAATAATTGAATAGGGTAGTCCATGATTCTTATATTAACATGACCTGATTTTGACCATCCTATTTTATCACATCCCACTTGCGTGTCATGGAATAATGAATCATGTTAGTGGTGATCTTGAACCTCATATCTAGAAGTGTCTGTAAATGATCTAGGATTGGGAGAATGGATTATCTCAATGAATCAATATCATTTGGACCAAAATCCCATGAGAAGATAAAAATATGATACTACCGGAACCCATGAGTGTGATCAAACATTGTTGGTGCATGTCTTGTAACACCCTATATATACATTATTAATCATAGTAAACAATCCCAAATCTGGGTATTAGTGATTTGTTTGGGAATATCTGGTTGGTTCCTCAATGGATTTCTAAACTATAATCAAAGAGGATTAGGTCCAACCATCTATGGTGCATGATCATCATCACCCTCTTGGCACACAACTAGAGGATGTCGTGGTTCCATAACTCTACTAATTCCAAGAATGTGCCTCAGAACAAGATATAAAAGTAAATATAATCTCAAAAAAATTTGAAACAAATGATAATGTATCACTACACAAAATATTAACCCAAAAACCTTCTTATATGGTTTTGGTATTGGTGAGTGTCCAAATTTTAAATTATAAGTGGTACATTATATGGAGAGTAAACTACAATTCAAGGATGGAAACAATTTCTAAATTTGTCTTTCCCGATTAATTTACTAGATACAACATTTACTCATTCATAATTGTGTACATACCAGAAAGGCCCAGATCAGACAAAAGTCTGATCTCCCAAATTATTATTAGAAAAAAGTAAAGTGAAAAGATAAATACAAGGAAAAGTCACTACATCACATCAAAACCATCCCCATCCCTATATCCATACGCAGATAATTGTGTACATACCTAATACATGGATCAATTAAATAGACTATTATTACCATATAACAAATTCAAATTCATTTTATTTTTAAAATTGGCATGCAATTAATTAAAAATGTCCCCCTTAAATTTGGTCTAAAAATGTAACAAGCGAATTAGGATGGATCGATTTCTGATGAATTACTCTATAAAATTTATAATTATCCATAATCCTTTTAAATCAAAATTGGAAGTCATGAAATCAAATTCTATGTAAAAATCATTTAAGATAGGGTATATAACATGAATTGATCGAAATTGGTAGTCATGAAATCACATTCTTTGTAAAAATCATTTATGAAAGGTTATATAGCTTGAATGTATCAAAATTGGTTATTTAGGAATCCAAAATAAATCTATATGTGAAAACAATCTTTAGGATAATGAAGAAAATTTTAAAAAACAATTCCAATTCCTAGAAAATAGCATTAGTATATTTTCGTATATCACAACAATGGATTACTCAACAATAACCGGAATCATGTTCAATGCAATAAGTAAAATACACCTATATTCCATGACATATACATGGAATGCGAATTTATAGGTTCCAATTATCATTCATGTAATAATCCTCTACACCAATCCAGAACAACGTAAAATATCCATAAACCCTATAAAATATCAAAATTCATGTTCATAACCCAAGGGTAATTGTATATCAGCAATAATAACCGACAAATAGAATAATTATTTCCCATTAACATGTTACTTAATGATTACCCAGAACATGGGTTAGATACTCCTAGGTATATCATAAAACAAATATACAAAATGTTATTAATAACTTTTCTACTATTCAAACGTATAAGGGAAAAAAATAAACCTCTACTAGATCTTTCTGACGTCCTAGACCTGGTTCACTACCGATTGGTAGACACAAATGGGGCACAGGGACTCAAGTGCACCTCCCTATACACAAGATGATTCCAAATAGAAGAAAGGTATTGGGGAATGACTATGGGAAGACTATGACCATATGTTATAGTGTATACAAATGGTGAAATAGAATAATATATATATGAGTCATAATAATTAATAATTCTGGTAGTATGATTTATCATAATTATCCATGAAATAAATCACCAAAATGTAAATGTATGACATAAAAAATGAGGATGGGATATATATAAAAATTAAAATATTCAATACATTTTTGAAGGTATCTATCAGAATAAATTATATAAAAACATTCAAAAAGAAAATAAAACCAAAGATCTTGAGCACTAGCTTTGTCACCTATTACCAAGCTCTCATCCTAAAGCATGCATGTTTCATGTCCAATGTGGGATGCTTCCCCTTGTCCATGCTTATCTGAGAACCAATGGAATCCTATATAGTGTGTGGGATATATATAAATTGGTTACCACCAATGGAGTCTATACATATATAGTCTATAAATATAAATTATATAGTGAGAATGTATATAAATGATAGAAAATACTAAAATGGTAACCAATACCAAATTTATCCTCATCTTGATATATCTCATAACATGTGATCATTTAATTAATTGAGGAAAAATTTATAACAAGGTGATCATGTCTTAAAAGGTATAAGTAATGCTTTAGGAGGAATTAATAATAATAGAGTTTTCATGGAGTAGGAAATTCATCCTTGACATAAAGGGTCAATCCTACTCATAATAGTGTTATGTGCAGTCTGGAAATAAGGGGTATGAATGTAATCTATGTGGAATGCCTAATTAATTCAACTATAAATGAGTCTAACCGAGTCTATGGATTTTTTTCCTTAGTAATAATGGGCTATGAATGACTAATCACAGTGGGGTGAATCCATGGAATTTCATGTTCAAAGATACCTAACTGAATCCTAGGAGAGTATCCAAGGCATTCTATTACCCAGGAAATATTCAACGTGAATCATCAATACAATGCTAAATAATGAACATACTAATAATAGGAAAAAATTCCATGGGGGCTATACCAAATGAAGATATCCTCAATGAATCAGAATGGTTCCCTCTGAGTTCCCAAGGCATTCCCTTATGAATCAAAGTGTATCTCATATCTGAAAATTCTTATAAAGATTAAATATGTTCTTGTTAATAGGAAAATTATACTCGTTTCATTTATATCATATATAATAATGGTCTTTTAATACTCATTCATTTAAATATATTTATTGTTTCATTCAATTATCTTTCATTAACCATGAAATGGTGATGTAAGGACACACAACAATTATCAATATAATTTTTTTTTATTTAATAATTTCATTCCACAACTTTTAATCAGGAATGACAAGGTGAGTTATGGAAATAAAACTATTATCAATTAAATTTATAATAATTTAACTAGGCCAAGTGATATCAATAAATAAATAAATATATATATATATATAATAACAAGATTTTAATGATTTTTTATTCATGAAGAAACACTGACCTTACCAATGATCTAGTCTTGTGCCATCGAACAATGTCTCATGTTGTGACATCATGGGTTATTAAAGGTATAACTATGTATGAACCCTACTTGGGGTGTTAAAAATTTATTTCTCAACGTCAACTGAAATATAGATGTGTTATTATAGATTTATGTTATAATTCAGTTTGTTAAATTTATGGAAGTTTAATTTAATGGGAAATTCACAATTAATCTATCAAGCACACGATGGAAATAATTTTTAGATAAGAAAACATTAATGTATAATTCATTTCCCACCTGCCTTATGCCTGTAGTAGATTCCTTATCCATCATCACACCTTCATTTTTTTTGGATTATAAGAATATAGAATAATTAATGGACACTACAGAAATAGGTAATATGATACTTCATAAAAAAATAATCATCAATAGAAAGTTACATGATTAATGGTTCGTAAGAAGTGAATCACAGATTATAAGGAATCCAATGAGATGGATAGATCTTGATTTTGATGTTAGATGGAGACGATATCAATTATCATAAGAGGAAGGGTATTGTAGATTCAAACAGAGAAAAATGAACCTATAATTTTTTTAGGAAGAAATAATAACGAGTGTTTAATCATATAATCCATTAATGAAAAAATGGTCATTTTACCCAACATACGGGGGTCACATGATTTGGCGACATGGTTGGCCAAACCATGCGCCGACCACATGTGGCATACTATCCATGGAGGGAGCTCTCACAATTCACGCACAAGGTTTAAAACATCAAATTTTTTTTAAGGAATTAATAGTCCACTCCGACTAACTTTCATTTTTGGGATAATACCTTGTGCTCAAATGCTACTCGATGTATAGAGATATATAATAAATATTTTATAATTTTCATGTAAATCATATATCATGATCATATACTATCGAAGAAGGTTCAGTATGATGTCTCAAGGGATCATTAATCTAAATCCATATGGGGAACTAAATATTTATATTTCCCCTTATTGTGATGAAATATCCAGACCTGGAAAAGAGATCAATAATAAACCAAATGGAATCAATTATTCTAGTAATATTTTGAAATAATGTTACAATGACTGTAATAATATCATCCAATTTCAGTATAAGAATATGTTGAGAATGAATGAATACTTAAGGAAGTTTTCTATTAGTAATTACATATTGAAATTAAAATCCTCATTGTATACCCTTTATTTTATCCATTTTCATATTATCATATAGTAAATGGTACCTCTAATATCGATACATTTTCATGATACTGAGGATCATAATTAAATTTTAGATAAAGGGTTAATCTAATAATTTTATCGTTATGTCAGGAATAGTTGGACCACAAAAACACTTTCCAAAATACAATATACCATCTTTATACATTATGTAGTGAAACTCACCATCATTTAGGATTTAATTTTCTTTTTAAAAATCTCATCATTATGTAGGGAACTTTTTTATTTTCCCAAATAATGATGGTTTTGGAATAATTTGGAATATATTTTATGTTATCCGCTATTAATGATTCTTACATCCAACATTACTAAATGCATAAATATATCATAATTTTCATTCCAAATAATAGTGTAAACATTGTGATATTTTTTAATCAATGCATTATCCACCTTATTTTCTTTCTAAGGGTAGTATTTTTTTTATGAAATGTAAATCCTTGAGTAGTTCTTACCATCACTATTGCCTCATGTTATGCACTTTCTATGAGAATATATAAATTAAACATTTATATTTTGTATATATTTCATGAATTTCACCATAAGGTAATGTGTCAATTAATATATTGATAATATTATTACATCTATGTATATGTCATTGGTTGGATAATTCTATTCCAGAATAATTAGTTTCCATAGTTTATATACAATAACATTATTTTATATATAAGGAAACATCCAAGTCCAATCATTGAAATATAACTATATGTCACATATATGTCCCCTGTCATAGGTAAATTCAATATCGGAGCATTGATCAATTTCTAAATTAATTATTTAAACTATTCCATCCATTCAAGTGAAATTTTGAACATAATTCCTTTTCATGTATAGTTGGTTAATGGGTCCGCTAATTTTCTAATTGTTTAAAAAAAATATTTGATTGTAATCTACAAATAAAAATATTCTTTGTACCTCAAATATATACATTGGTGTTTTCTGTTATATCAATTCATTTCTCAGAAAATGATCGATTATATTAAATCCATATAGAAAATATATCCTTGAAAATATAATTTTTTTTCGTAATTCACATTTTCTAATAATTCCATATAACCGCTTTTTTAAAATAGTCTAAAAAATTATTAAATATTTCTCTTATCCTCATACTATATTTTAAAATATATGAATATATTTTTGATAAATACCACACTGAATATATTGGGTTAATTATTCAATACTATGTTTTTTTATCCCTAAAAATAGGGATAATTAATTAAATTTAATGGTATTACTATAAATTCATAATGTACATATGTCATATGAATTGAATTGTTTGGAATATACACATTCTTCACTTGTAGTTAGTGATTTAAAAAATGAAGATTAGTCTTTGAAAAATATTTATATCCTTGATGTTGATCAAATAAGTCATCAATCTATGGTAGAGGGTATTTTTTCAAATATTTATGAAATATATATCCTTGTAATCGATGAACAAACTTATAAACCATCATTTTTGAACAAAATAACAGGGTATCCCATTTTTTCAACCCTAGGGGATATACATAACATTTCACACAAATAATTTATTTGATTTGTCTATTCCACTAAATCCATTTAATAATTCTTATATGGTATATCATATATAGATTTCAGATCAGGGTGGAGAGAAACTGAAAAATCAAAATCACACACTTATTTGTGTCTTGGTAGTTATTTAGGAATCAAATTAGTGTATTTATTGAAAATATAAACATTTTCAATTATAAATATACACATTAATTTGTAGGATGTGTATGATATTATCCTAAAAAAATCTCATAGATGAGAACCACTGATAGTGGATTCAGACATAATTTAGTTGATTTAGTCCCGTATCTAAAGATGAGGGATTCCATATCTCTATAAAAACAATTAATCTTCTTCGACCATAAATAAAAATTATTATTTTATTTATATTTCAATTCTATACTAATTTTTATATAAAATTTATCCAAATTTATTTTGATCATGTTCTGAAATTTGGAATGTATTGATTTCATAATGCGGAATTAATGAAATATCATTATTACAATTTGGTTTCCACAAGGTGTCTTGATTAACAATTACCTTGTTTTAGTGGTAGGGAAATATCTATTTTTACATGAACACATGGAAGATATAAAAGAGTGTGAGGATCCAGAATCAAATTAACCCCTTTCTAATGTTGAGTCTACAATCAATGTAAATTCCACTACATCTTTAGTAACATCAACATAATATGCAGTTATTTAAAAATTCTAGTGTTGATCCATATGATTTTTTGAGGAAAATTCCCTTTATCCTTGGGGAATTAATTCGAATAGTGACCCGTGACCCAATAGTTTAATCATTTAATAATGATATCTTCATTTATTTATTTCTAATGACTAGCTCTATGGCCTTTATCTTAACATTTAAAGAAAAAAAAAATCCCCAACAACCATGTCCCGTAGAGTTTCTTTCGAAAATTATTAAAATTTTAAATTCCATCCCTACCTCCATTATTTTGGTAGTATCCCCTTATTATAATGCCCATCCACCAACTTCATTCCTTTTTTACCAAGAAATCATAGGAACTAGGGAAATATTTCCATGTCTCGATATAACAAGATATTATATACTGATAAATTGATAATATTTATCATCCTATTACTAATATGACAATAACATTTATCCCTTAAAATAAAATATCAATATTTAATGCCCTATCATGAACCACAATGTCATATCTAGGGATCCACAAGACCTTATGAGTTCCTCCCTATATTTAAGAGGCTACCGACTATAATTGATGGTCTAGCCTCATTCAGTAGAGACATTATACACTCATTAGCATATCCTGACACCAATAATAATAATAATAATAATATACAACAACATAATGTAAAAAAGTTTTAGGAATACAATTTTAGATAAACCACATGCCACATAATAAAAAAATGGTCTACTATTTGGAAAAAATTACCAGTGCAATAAGTGTAGTTAGATAATTAAATTGTAATACTTTGTATATCCTATAGACTGAATCCTAATTCCACTACCATCCCCACTCTCCTTTTATCAACCATCATCCCCATTTAGCATTCCCTTGAATGGATCATTGTACATGAAGTCTTCAGGAACATAAAAAGTCCTATGTTGTTTATCTGTAACAAAAACCATTAGAAAACCACAAAAGTATTATCAAAATTTATGAAAATATATATAATATGTGCATCATGACAAGTATAAATGTTAAATAAATCATAAAAAATCATGTAAAGTTCTGTTGTATCATTATCAAGCCACTGTGGAGAAAAACCATACTTTCTCTGGATCCATAAAAAAGAGGGATGTTAAATTTAAGTAGTGATCAAGAACCAAAACACTAGGGCGATGATATATTACTGAGCATCCTCAAGGGAAATATCCTTGGTTAAGGACACATGGATAAATAATGAACATATATTTTATATATTTAAGAATTGATTTATGAAACATTACTTAGTATCTACCAGGAATCAAGTTTCAAATCATGCCACAATAATTCCATTCTCTTAACCAAAGTACGGGTTCACAATCATAATCTCTAAACATATAGCATGCTCTTACCCTATGGGGTAATCTTAAATCAATAGCCCACCTATCACAAATTCCAAGAACAAACCTCCAATGACATGAAGTGATGCAACACAGTGAAGTGCATAAAAATAAATTTAAAAAAAGATATCAAGAAAATATAGTAAATATAAATAACAATGTGTGATCATGATCAATCATGGTAAAAGATAACTATATAAATACACTAGGAATCAATAAATATATATTCTTTTCATGGGATACAAACATACCCAAATGAAATCTCCATAAAACATTGATAACAAGGTATTCCAACATAATATCAAATAATGGAAATATTTTTATATAAGGTCTTAAAAATGTATAGAACATACCACCATAATCATGTCAATATCAACTATAATATTTTCCAAGATCTAAAACTCACAACTCACCCACACACATATCAGATAAAGACAATACACTCAATATCATTGAACTATTACCATTTCATTAAAAAAGAAGTCTTAGATCAAGATCCTCAATGAAGATAAGGTAATGGGATTAGATATGTGATTAACCTTAGAGAATGAAAAATACCCAATATGTATGGGAGGAAACTGACCTCGAATAACTAATTGTTGATCATTTAATGTAATAAACAAGTACAAGAGGTTATGTGTTTCTCGATACCTTGAAGAGATTGTTGAGTAACCCAATTTTCATGATGAATGTTTTAGAGAAGGTTTGGTTTGACATGTATCTTATATTTATTAAAATTTAAAAGACATATCCAATATAGTGAATCATATGGGGATACACAGTAATTGATCAGAAAACATCAAGGACTACAACATAATGAAACTAATCACACTAAATTGGTTCTTGGTCGAAATTACAACTATATTACACTCTATAAAAAATTTTAGATAAAAAAACTACGGAAGTGGTATATAGAATAGTGGATAACATTATTTCAAGGCCTTTATTACCTTATAGAGACACTACACCACAACCATCGCTATAAGATATAGTGTCTTAGTTATCATCATAACTAGTAGAATAGTCCCTTCCAACCCCCACGATACAGCTGATACTCTATGTCATCACTATAATAAATTTAAGAAAAATCTAATGAAACTGGATTCCATTCCATAGTTATTCATCAAAACCACAACCACGACATCCATGATACAGAAAAAGTACCACCCTATAGAATCGAATTAGAATATAGTTCAACTTTCTTTTTAACCTCTGTATCTAACACCTGGAAATCTATTATAAATTTTGGTTGTTATAATTATCAACATATAATGATTTCTTATCCATGATATGTGTGTCAATAAGTCTCTATGGAACAACTCTTTATAATATGCCTGAAAACATTAAACCCATTTTCATGTGTCCACATGGATCCTTCCCTATATCCATAGAATCCAAAGAGGTGGTATCATCTTCGCTCATATTACTTTCTCACGTCAGAATAAAATCCAAACTAGGAATTCCAAATATGATATAGTAGGATCCATCGCAAAATCCCCATATTCAAAAACATCTCTGGGATTGAGCATGTACCACAAGAGAATTTAATCATAAAACAAATCCTTCATACCATAGTTGGGAGAATAACTATATAGATGGTATGGAACAGTTCCATCTCAATCATTGGTGTTGAAGTTTCCAACATGGTGCCACTCTAGATTCCATTCCTCCCATGAAAAATAATTTCTTAACAAAGGAATCACTTATAGATAATCCAATTCACTTATATAAAACTAAAATATTATCCCCATATGGTTAACATAATAATTCAATTATTTTGGGCTGTGACCAACATTATCTAAATAAAAAAACTCTATTTGAGGTCTCTAATTCCATATTGGTACCCATAAATACTTCCCTGCCGTCCTTATTCCAAAAAATAGATGAAGGTCATAGCTTAATATAAATTTCATTACAATGTTCCCTCTAAATCGAATCTAGGTAGCTTTATTTATGTGAACCCAACCAAGGATAGGTGATTATCTTTATATCCAATCAGGTGAAGAAAGAAATAACAGATGTTTTCCTTTAATATGTGAATCATCAACTCTCATTATCCAAATTTTTGTGGATAATATGTTTTCTTCCATCTCAATTGAGTCTCTAATTCCTTCTGCGAAAACAACCAAAATAATGATATTAAACATGTATATATATCTGATAAAATGCAAAAGGTAACACTATGTAAGAATGCAATCACATGGCCATAAATTTTACATATATATTTTTATTAGTGAGTGTGATATAACAATATGAAATGAGAAAATTTTTTAAGATAATAAAAAAATGAAACAAAGTCACAACACCTCAATTTACTAGGTAAACTTGTCACAATGTGAATAATTATTTCCTATCACTTCCATATAGGAACATGAAATTTTTGGAGTTGTTCACTAGAAAACAGGTGCTATGCCTTTATCCTTTAAAAGGTAAGGCATTTGAAAATGAATCTAGAAATGTCCCTCATAATCCTTGGACAAAAAAACCATCACATAATGGAATGGGATGTCTTTGAAGTAAAATGGTGTACCATCAATTCAGAGCTATGGATGTCTCTCATCATCTATTCCTTAATTTAAATAGGGAATATTGCACCCTAGTATACTAGGACCACATCAACATCATCCATTGAACACCCTGGTATTGGATCTACATAAAATAGTTATTACTACATCATATAACACTCTAGTTATTTCACTCATCCATTAATTACATAGTATACTAAAGAATATATGACTATCTATGGGGAACATGTCGCCAATCCCTAGTGCATTGAAGAATCTATCAATTAATTATCCAACAAAAACATAATGCACCACTGTTCCTCTAAATTCTATTAATGAATATCCAATGTGACTTGTGATTATGGATAATATCACCTATAAGGGAGTTACCTTTACTGGTTGTATATTACATCACAGAATTTAATGTATGTTGATAATATACCCAATTCCTCTTCTTCATTTTGAGGTCACGCTACGTAAAGATATAAACAAGTATATTGGTGTAAATGTAGACAACATTCCTATCACCGAATATATTGAGTCAGCAACACATCCAATCATGGACCATAGCTAACAACTCAATGTCATGTATTGGATAGTTCCACTCACGAGGTTGCATCTAACATGAAGTATACGATACAAAATGCACCCTCTCTATCAGTAATTCATCAAATCAAATGACATATTCCTCGCAATATAAAACATAACCAATCCCCATATCTACATGTATCAATACTAGAAAAATTTTCAACCTATTCTTGAGATCGAGAAAAAACATCCATTCAAGGGATTGGCCACTGAGACATTACCCTTTAATTTTTCATCACAGTCAAGAATTTAGAAAAATCGGAGCATTCCAAGATAAACCCCAGTTGTATAATGTTCAAACAATATATATCAGGATCTTATACATGTTATTGATATATTTCTATTTAATAACTACCACAAAATTATATGGATCCACATATATTTTCATATTAGGCACCACATGACAACTGATGTTTTCCTACGAAATGTAAAAGATAAACTTTGATAGCCTAAAATAAATACATTGTTCTCACAGTATACACAATACTATATTGAGTTGTTATATATGATATACTCAAAAGGTTAGTAGATTAGGATATCATCAACACAGTCTGTGATAATGGAATTCATATTTTATGGAATATCATGTTCATGGGGGTTGGGCGCACTACATGTACATTATTTAGTCCGATCGAAATGAACATGTACACATATAGCTCAAATCATATAGCACGGACAACCCCATCATCTAAGAGCCCATGAATTACTTTATTAAAATGGATATATAAAAGGAATAAAATCATAAATGACTGATGTGATTAGAAGTTTTGGAAGAAGGATAGATACACAATACACTTTTTACATTGGGAATATTTAATGATACATAATAAATAAAAAATAAAATGTTCATTATCTGTCAAAACCCATTCCAAGATTTCATCTTCATATCCTACTAAATATAAAAAATAATTGTGAGATAAAATAATAAATTAGGGTTATGTATAGAGTAATATATTGTAAATCAATAATGAATATTCATCATGGAAAGGTAAATGAATAAAATAAATTCCAATTAATTAATTACATGGGCATAACAGGGTAAGAATAAAATATGATCTATTAATTCCTTTTAAATAATCACATTATGATGAATCCTAAACATTAATATTCTAAATAATGGAATAATCAACTCGAATAAATAAATATAGAATGAATAATTTTAGATATTTGTACTAAAAATATCTATTATCAACATAGTTACTATCAAGATCTATCTTCAAGACAGTTTAAGTATGTAGGTAGAGACCCATTTGATTTTGGGAAACTGATTTGTCTTATTAGACTTATGACTCCTTGAGGAGATTATATTAACTGGTCTACAACTAGGGTAATGAATTTCCAGATAATTCCTCATCTAAAAATTAATTAATTTATTTTAAAAATAGTGGACCATATCAAATATCTGTATTTTGAAAAAGTATAGAGATTTAGAAATATTTCCCTAGTAAATAAAATAACTTTTAATTTAACAAAATATGTTAAAATGTAATATGCTTTCTGAAATAATCATATTAATAAAAAAATGAATATTAATCATTAATTTAATTTCAAATAATAAATGACCATAAGAATGTGATTTTTTCCAAATAATGTTAACGATCACAACATGAGGTGAGAATGTACAATAACTATCACCACTTGGTAATTTTCATGTAAAATACCATTGGATAACATAATTAAAATTGAGACATTAAATATCCATAATTATAAATTAATCATGATATTACATGTCAATGTGGTACTATATAATCAACATAAAAGTGACTTGGTTCATAAAAAAATAAGTCTCCATTAAAGGTAATTTGTGATAAAATTACTTACCTCATTCTTTTTTTGGATGAACAATATTTACAACATAGATAATGGTTTTAATAATGTTACTAAACTATTCTAGAACCATATTAAAATTTATAATAGCACATATGATCATTTTATAACATCTTTTCACACAGTTGTTAACAGTCATTCATTGTTTTCATTGTTTTAGATATTAATTTCCATGTTTTATAAGTGTGTTTTGACTTGTTATTTTTCCCCTATTACTTTGATATTGATTTAAGAATATAAATAATGTTAAAGATAATTTGAATATAACATATATTCACTGTAAAATTGTTTATTATAATAAGTAATCTTTGGTGATATGAAATGAAATATACCATTCATTGAGATGGAAGGTTGTATATACGGATGAGCATTATTTTCATTCTCATACTATATTTAGTTTAATAATATTAAATGGAAAATAAATATATTATAATTTCATTACAACTATTTTTTAAGTATATCAAATGTTTTTAAACCATACATAATTTATTATATGTAATATGTGTACAAATCACATTGCTTTGTGAGGTTGTAGTATGATGTACACATGATCGACGATATCATATTCACACAAAATTTAAATCATGGTGTTATATTTGATGTAATAATTATTTTCAAATAAAAAAAATCATAAATATAATATATATCATATATAAACTACACATCTCTAGTTATTCCCAATAATGAATGGTGGTAATGGAAAAATGAACATCATCGGTTTATAAAGCAGTAGTCAACCATACTCACAAACAATGATTTTATAACAAATTTTAGGGATGTGTTTATGGATTTGGGTACTAACAATAACATAATAGAAACAATTTTCTTTTAATTTATTTTGGTTATTATTTCATCATGGTCTGAATATAATTGATGGAGGTGGAGTGGGGAAAAAATAAAGATCCTTGTTGAAGAACATTATATATTCTTTGGGTATCTTCCATTTGTTTTATATTAACCCTTCATAGGATGGATATATGACAAAAATAATTCATCTAGGAATAAGGTATTGAATTTGGAGTGTGATTCAGGATGGTTTGGGAAGATCCAAAATACTTTAGATGTGTGAATAATTGAGGGGATTCAGTTCCCTTTTATAGTTTATGAGAAGTGGTATTATTGTAAATACTCAAAAGTACTCACTATTGGGAGGTATCCATTACCTCATCTGGATCCAAATTTGAATAATAATATAGGAGTGGTTTCAGATGGATTAGAAACACCTCCAACTAGAAAAAGAAACACTTTTTTATAATTTTATTCCTTACGCTTTATGTATACTTAATTTTACCATTTTCGTTTTTTCCAAGGTATATAATTTAATAAAGTAGTAATTTAACCATTAAAAATAAATTACATTGAAAATGATTAGAAAATGATTATACACTAATTATTAATATTATATATAATTTTTAAATTAAAAAAGTAATTATTTTTAATTTTTTTAATATAAGCGCATGTAACGTGAAAATAAACTACTTTAACACATATCATGCTAATAATGTTGTTTGTATTTAGGGCCAAATATGTTCATTATAAAATAATAATTTGAATATTTAATGGACCATATTTTACATTTAATAACATTAAAAAAATTCTTGGTAGTGGATATGTTTTTTTTATTTTTACGTCATTTAATAATGTGTCATTTATTATAAAATTACATTTATATTAATGATATTATTTTATAATTAATGTAATTTTAAAAATTTGAATACAATGATGTAACATTAATATTTAAATAAAAACCATTGTAATATCATATATTAATCTTTAAAATTAATTGATGTAAATAATTCATTCAATTTATTTCTCATTTAATATTTTTAGTGTTAAATGATTTAGTTATTTATTAATTAAATAATTACAGTTTTTGAATTTCATAAAAATTTTAGGCAATTATTTCATATCATAAAAAATATTCAGGATAAAGAAATTCCATTTCATTTCTAAATAATAGTTATAACTTAACCTATAATTCTTTTTTACTATCCCTATGCTTTGAAAATATTAATGGAAAATAATGTTCCTTTTTTTGTCTTTTTCATTACTTAAATTATTATATAGGTCAATTTCATTGAATATTATCCCAATTACTCAAAAAATTATAATAAGGTAGTAATGGTGTAAATATTGATTGAAAATGGGTTTTTTCAATTTATTATCTCTTTTTACACCTTATATTATATGTTTAACTACTAAGTAAACTCATTTTACCTTAATTATTGAAACTAATTGTGACTATTTTCACTAATCACATTGGTCAAAAATTATTATGGGATTATTAGATATTATAAATTTTTATAAATATAAATAAACTATAACTTTTGACAAATTAAACCTAACAAAATTTCATAATTTAATTTAAAATTAATCTTGAATATGTGAAAAGAAATTTAGATGTCAAAGGGAAAATATTCAAAATTTGGAAATAGTTTTATATCTAAATTCAATATTAAAATGATTAAAATTAAATAAATGTTATTAGATGTTATAAATTTTTTAAAATTTAACATTAAAACAAATTAAAAAAATATAATTTAACATTATAAATTATTTAAATTAAAATGTGGTATTCAATTAAAATATAGAATTTTTCAATATTCATCAAAAATTGAAACATCCCTGAAATATTAAAAAATATTAACCCTAATGTAATTTGGTAATATATCATTAAAAATTTATGTTTATTTTTCCAGATAAATTTTGTATATTTTGCAAAAAATAAATTTTTCATTATGTTTTCCATGAATGATTAAATAGTCTATTTGAAACAATATTTATTTCTCAGAAAAAATTTTATTTTCTTTTAAATGATTCTTATTTTATTTATAATAAATTGATATCTTATAAAAATGTATACATCAAAATTTTTAATAGTTTATTTAATTACATTCTTATCCTCTAATATTTTATCTAGGTGATAATTTTAATTTTAAAAATTAATACTAATAATATATTTTTATTCGGAAAACAAGTCATTGCCTGTAATGAAAGATTTAAAAAAATATGTTTTTTGATATAATATAAGAAAAATATATTATTCAATAAATTTCAAGATATATAATATATTTAATTTCAGTAAAATATTTAAAAAATTATAAAGTATCAATATTTTACATTCCCTTGTATAGTTGTTATTGCATGTGATTTATAATATTTAATTATATATTAATATTTTAATATTTGGGGGTTTTACCATCTCCCCACATTATGTAAATTGTGAGCTCACAATTTGAACATGATATCAAAAAAAGGTTGACATTTTCTAATCCCATCAATGGATAAATATACATCATAAAATGGTAAATTAAACATCCTTCCAATAAGTTGGAAGGGGAAACACAAATGTCACCTGAAATAATCACAAAACTAGGTTTCAGAGAAAGAGAACATAGGATTGAAATGAAAATATGGACTTGGATGAGAAAAAACACCAAAATACTAATGGGGAGTGATATAGAACATTGATCATAAGAAAAGTGTTTGATCATGAGAAGGTTAACTACAACAAAACAATAGTCCAAATAGGCATGAAAGGGTCATTGATTTCATCAGGAATGATTGTTATAGGATAAAATTTTATTTTAATATTCTTTTCCTTAATGTTTATTAGCATTCACAACAATATATACTTACATGATTTCATTCCATATTATTAGAAAAATATCATCTTTTGTTGTTCCTTGATCAATTACCAATTCAAAACATACTGTATGAAATAAAGAGGAATTATTTATACATTATTCACTAATGTATGAAAAGATCTATTTTAGAATGATAACACATTCATTGGTTCACCAGATGTCATTATAACAAAATGGTTATCATTGTTTATAAAATTTGTATAAATATTCATATAGAAAAGTAATATAATAATAATTAAATTATCATCCAAATATCATCCTAAACCATTTAATAAATGGAAGTCATCAAAATATCGACCTAAACCATTTAATAAATGGCTATCCTGATGTCTATTTTGGAGGATTAACATCCAAAAAATTATAAGAAAGGTCACTAAACTTCAAAAATGAACCTATCATTAATCTTCAAATTACATGAAGTAGCTATTAATAATCACATAGCAAACATGTTAAACCCTTGTTTATATATTATATTAAAATAATATAATACATTTATCTTAAATTATATGTTATTAAAAATATAAAATCCTTCATATTCATTAAAAAATATATATTTTTGAATATATTCCTTAAATCCAAAATATCTTTAGACTCCATCAATGATTTGAAAAAAACATTTTGAACAAATAATTAATCTGTTCAAGGTAGCCAGTAATATCTAGTTTGACTTACCTAAATTAATCTTCTATTTATCCCAAAATATTCATCTCAATATCTGGTATATATTCAAGTTCATATTTATAATTTTCATGTTTTTAATAAAGTTAATCTTTACACTAAATTATTTTTCCCCGTCATTAGTGTCGTTCAACATATTGTCTGAAATCCTTAATAGATAAGTAATGTAGAATAATCTTAATATATATATATTTAATTATTAAAATGAATACAACACTGATTAAATACAAAAATAACATAATTATTTAATTCAAACACAACAGTAGTATTAATTCATCATCATCTGTTATATTATAATAAGTTTGACCATGACTGTTAGACACCTCTGAATTATATTTTTTGAATCAGAGAGAATTCATTTACATAGTTCCTAATATCCTTACAATTTATGAATATTACAATAGAAAATTTTTCTTACCCATGGAATCATAATCGTGGTGGATTTTCACTCCACACTTTAGAAGACTCCCATTTCTTATAAGCATGTACGAAGGCGTTCCATTAAAGAATTATCACTTGTAGAAAAATACATAATTCTAATCTTCCTAGTATATATATATTTTTCCCATCCATTATATTATCCTCATGAATCCCTCTAATGACACAATATATATTTATTTATTTATCTATCATTTTAGAATAGGATATTGTGACCTCATATTATGATATTTTTTTACTGACTAGTTTCCTTCAAAATATTTTCTTAAACCGTTTAAAAAAATTGTTATTAATCTTTTTATTACATACATTGATGTGGTTATCATGAATTATTCTTGTAACCATTTATAATTGATGAAATAAAATAGATAAATCATATCAATATGGAACATAATATTTAATAAAAACTAGTGAAATATAAAAACATAAATTAGAAAATTTATGAATAAATAATAATAATCAGGGTCTCTATGGGGATATCTTCATGTTTGTATCCTTTATAATGGTTTGTAATGAATATTTGGATTATCCTACGTGTAACCATTGGGGGTGTCAATGTATGAGAATATTAAGGTCCATATTCAGGTAAAATGTAACATTTTATTCAAGCCTATTATGGATTTTTTGGAGTTATTTTGACTAGGTACCTCTGTATGAGACTCACGTCCTCATGTTGTATAATGATATATAATTATTTCAAGGAAAAACCATAATATCTACCTTAAAAATATTAATATGTTGCTATATACTTATCCCCAATGCATGAAATATGCTTATGTTCCATAGTCAATTTTTTTCCATATGTCTATTCCCAAGGTTTCAAAAAAACTTGTTATGAGTCCAACTATTGAAACCCCACCCCAACATCTTAGAGCTAACGCATTATTTTTTTATTAAAATAGATACCTAGAATCAATCATTAAGGTGAATATTTAATATAAATTTAATTTACTATGAAAAATGATTACATGACATTGAATGTTTCCAGAAAAAGTTAACAACCACAAAAGGAAGTGATATAATACACTAACTTTTACTACATGGTAATTTTCTAGTCAGAAACCCTTGGATGAGATAATTAAATTTGAAACATAAAATTATATTAATTATGATTGAATAATTATAATATAAGTAAAATTCGATGTATATACACCACAGAAAAGTTAATTAGTACATAAAAAACGAGTCTCAATAGAATGTAAATTGAGATGAAATCACTAACCATATGAATCATTTTGGTTGAACTCACTTCATCATTATATATAATGGTTTTTAGCATGTTATTAAATTTTAACATAATCATATTCATATTAGTAATTGAATATATAATGTTTTTATGACAAAATGTCACTTCTTAAAAAAAAATATTTCACTATTTTCATTGTTTATGCTGATAATGTCCTCTTTTCAAGTATGTGTTGACATGATATTTTTTGTGTCTCTTAATTTGATGATGATTTCATCATATCAATAATTTAGACCACGATTTAAACATCATATATATACATTATATATTTATTTAGAGTTATCCATAAAAAAATAATGATAGGAAATTTAATACACCTCTCATAGACACAGTTGGTAATATGTACACATGAATGTTTTTTCAATGTTCATGTCATATTTTAGGAAGGAAAAGTAAATTTTATATATATAACATTGTTACCATATACTTTGGGTAAAAAACCCAAAAGGAATCCAATATGAGGTGGACACATTGCATATAACACTGGATTAGGAGAATAAGCTACACCCCATAACTATCTTACAATGTTGGCTGTGGTTCATGGGTGTCCTAGATAGTTAGAGAATACTTTTTCAAGTACTAAGGTGGTTCTATCTGTCTAAATTTATTCTATATTTATAGAAGTAAATTATTTTTAAAAAAAATTAAGATAGATCCTAAATAGTCTATTGAGTCAAACATGGTTCTCCTTGGAGTCTACCCATAACCAAATGTATATCTTTCCTGGAACTAAGAAAGGTATTCATACCTACACATTTTTACAAGTCACATATAAATACAAAATTAACCAAAAAATTTCATGGAAAACTAAATTATTGTAATTCATATATTGAAAAAATATAGAAAATAGATATATTACCCAACCACGAATACAAGTATATCCAAAATAGATATCAAAATCAATGAATTAAATTAATGGAAAAGCATAAAACACATAATAGGTAAATATTTGGAATGTGATCCTGAATGCCTAAGAATGATTGATGATCAAAACCAAATCCCATAATATAATAAAATTAATCCATTCAATGGGAACATGAAGGTATATTATACAAAACCTGGTAAGGAAACTAGTGAAACACCAACACATGTCCCATACTTCTTTCGTTTTTCCACTATGAACTAGGCTAGTTAACGAATAGAATAAGATTGTTTCCTAATACCATTTGTTAATGGCCAAAACATGGCAATTTGTTTTGATCTAGAGAGACACAAGAAATCATGTGCACCTCCCCATACATAAGAGGATGCTGACTATCAATCAGTGTAATTACTTATCCCTTGGGGCCCATGTCGTGACTACCCCAAACCCGCCTTCCATAGGCTAGGGGCTGGTGACTAGCACAAAAAGGAATATTCCATAAAAATTGGAAGGAATTGCCTTTATAACATGTAAACTCAAAAAACTAAGCACAAAGAAGGATACTATCGCAATGTAAAAGTATATATAGTAAAAAAGGTGTGTACAAAAAGTAAAAAGGACCTAGAATACATGCCCAACTGTAAAGTACATGTAAATAGAAAAGTACAAGTAAAACTAAAAACAGCTCATGTGAACACCCGCCAAGGATCCTACCTAAAGGGTACGTACATCTCTCAAATGGTACTCTCTGCGGTATGCTTCATCTAAATCCTACCTCCGAGCTCCCTCCAGTCTTGGAGCCCTCGTCCTTAGTCATCATTGTATGTCGTCTGCACCAATCACTATTAGGTGTGGGCGTAGCCTGTGCAGGTTTGAGTATACGATACTCAGTAGAGACCTCGAGGACCCATAGGTCTCCTAGAGTTCCACAAGGAAAGACCAAAAAGCAAGAACCCAACTCTACTCAGGTATATGCCCATAAATAGTCCTAATTCATCAATCAATACTCATCTCAATCATGTGGTAAGAATACGATGAAGGTAACACCACGAAGGTGCAGTATCACATAGCGTAACCTCAATCAAAAGCACAAAGTAATGATAGCTAACACCAGGATTTATTCTAGTGGTATTAACACGTAACATCCCCAGTCACATCGTTAGAAATATCGGTTGTGGGAGAACTCTTCATCTGTTGAGTACAGTGGGCCTGCCACGTCACACATAGGCGCTTTCCAATAATCTTATACTGTTGAGGTACTTCTCCTGTCGAGTACCATGGGTCTTCCACGTCACACAGAGGCACTCCCCACCATGGGTCTGCTGCATCACACAGAGGCAATCCCCACTATGGGTCTTCTATGTCTCACTAAGGCACTCCCCACTAGTCATGTCATGTAACTTTGAGTCATAATGGTCTGCAGTTGTCTAATATCAGCCAGTCGTAGGGTTCCGCAAGTAGCGCACATGGAAGAACCACTCCCAAGACATCAGTCATACCTCAGCCAGATCAATGTTCCATGAAAAAGTATCCTAATGGTCTGTCATGTCCTAAGGGACCAATGCAACAGAACGACGCGTCAATTGGACTCTCGGTCTGTATGTTATTAGCATTCCCATTCTGAGGGCCTGGTAGGATTCGGGGTCCGATCCAACTAGGTCGTACTCCAACAGTATCCAAAAATCATGTAGAGTATGCCAAATGGATCATCTCGATACAAGGATCTTAGCATTTTAGATGGTTCATCAAACGGAGGACCGGTATTCACGTTATGGAAAAAATGGTAAAACTGCGTCCAGATGGGCCCGGGTCCAGTCCGACCTGGTCGGACCGAACCAACCTAGTTTGGGACCCCCTACTCGGTCGAGGTCCGGCCAGATGGCCTGGGCCTCAATGGGGCCATCCTGCTGGGCCAAGGTCCGTCCCGTTGGCGCAGCACGCTGGGCGGCCCGCGGGAGGCAGGCGGTCTGCCCTAGCCACAACCTAGGGGGCGACCTCCATTAGTAATCTGAACATCCCAATTTCCATTTAGTCACCTTTCTAGCATGCGGGACCGCTTGGCGGTCTGGTATAGTGCACCTCGGCCTACCGGAATGGCCAACTGGTTCCTCATCCAGCGCTGCAACGGTGCCACTGTCCACCTGCGGTCGGCCGCCCTCCGGCCTCTACTGTGGCAAAGCATCCGCGACCTCCTGCTCCACCGGTGGAGCAGATGTACACCTACACTCTAACATGAGGCCAGAAGAATTCTGGGCACCACCCTGCTCCGCCACCACCTCCTTCACAACCGACGACCTTGACGCGTGCCGCCCTACCTCCTTTGTAGTCGGTTGGGTGTCAGCTACCACATTCTTCCTCGAGCCTCCGCGTCTTCGTTCCAAGCCTGAAAAATTAAATGATTGCATATTCGTGATCCTTGAATCAAGGGCTCTGTGTCCATATACTGTGCTTAGTGAAACTCCATGTTTCCAGCATTAATAAATATTAGGTGTTTAAGAATGCACAAAGAACACGCGATGAATAAAAATAAAGATGGGAAAGGTTTATGTGCAAGATGATGGCCATGTCAGTTTGACCATCATCTTCGTGAATATAGGATATAAAGAATAAATAATGTATATTCAAACATTAATCAAACTACTACCTCAAAATCGTTAGAGAACGTCCGCGTTTGAGAAAGTGTCAGCATTCGTAGTCCCTGCAACAATCCTCCAATGACGTCGCTCGATCATCGTTATTTGGTTCGGGGTTCAGGGTTGCTCACCACCGCCTGCTGGAACCAGCTCTATCCTCCAACTGCTTGGTGTTGTGGTACTTACTAGAGATTCATCGCTTGGTGAAGCCATGAAAATCTCTCCCCCACACTCCATATAAATAGGAGACTGTGAGGGTATGTAATGATCGTGGAATTTATGAAGGTTATTTTAAAAGGAACCTTCCTAAATTTCAATGACGCTATTACTTAGCATGTGAAGGGTTAATCCATTTAATGTCTTGACTTACCATGGGTCCCACAATACTGCATGTCAGTTGGTTGAAAATAAATAAAAGTGTGAGATTATTTTATTTCATTTCCTTTTAAAAGTAATAAAAAAATAACTTGTTCTCATGTCCTACCATGGTCAAAGTGATGCCTCCCTTAAGTGAATATTGGCACTACGAATTCACGGATGCCCTAAAATTACAATTCCGAGCACCAGTTCAAATGTTATAAAACGCCACTTGCGCGTTTACTAAACGTACCCAAAAAAATTCGGAAAATTATTAACAGCCACCTTTGACCCACGCCGGTCAAGGATAGGATCTTCCTAAGTGAAACATACACCAAAAAACCTAACAATACTATTTTATTGCCAATCCGATTTACCGTTTAAATGTTAGGGATTATACAATAAAATTATTGTCACTTAATTATTTTATTTATTGCCAAAAACAAACTTTGACTGGTGGTCCACGCCACCCAGTGATAATATCTTACTAAAGAAAGAAAACCATCATGAGTTTAGCAGTGGTATTATATTTTTAATCTGAGTTACCATTTGTGAGTTATAAGCATTTAAAAAATAGAATAACTTTGTTTAATTATTTTATTTAAGGTTATTCCATTTTCGGGTTTTCTCACCGTAGGCTTGCACCGACTAAAGTTAAGTCATTCCTAGGGTAAACCCTCCATCCTGAGAACAACAGTGCCCTTATATTTCTGATCCGAGTAACAGTATAAGAGTTATTCTACTTTTTCAAGAATACTAATTATTCATGTTATTTAAATCTTAACAAAACTTTTACCGGTCATTCCAGGAACTCCGGGCCTCATAATCGCACGTCGTCAGACTTCACGGTCTCAAAATATTTCTATATAATTAAAATAAATTATACAGAATTTCTGGGAAATAAAATTCTACCCACCTTAGGGCATTACATCCCCAAATGCCTCAAAATTGACAAAGGAAAAAAATGGGGGTGTTGAGCACGAATCTGAGCCTCTCTCTCCCATGTGCTAACCTTGAGGTTCCTGTGCTGCCAGCAAATGCACAATCGAGGAATCAACCATCCATGAAGGACATGCTGCAATCGATTCTAAATCTCCACTGGAACCTCCATAAACATCTCCCAATCGTCTAAGTCCATCTCAAAAAGGTCGATAACATGTGATGGATCACGCACGCATCTCCTCTTCTGTAACACATGGAAACCATTATGCACCTAGTGAATCTGTGGTAAAAAACATAGATGATATTACAACTATCCCATCAAGTAGTGCTGCCACATCTTTAGCAAAAAGGCCACTACTGCTTACTCCAGGTCATGGGTAGCATATTTCTACTTGTTAGTCTCTGTCTCAGCTCTTGAAAACTCTGTTAACACTTCTCTATCCATAGGAAAGGCTCCCAATTTTTTCTTCAATGTATAAAAAGGTGCCGCAACCCTGGAGATGCCAAGTGAAAATCTCCGTTAATACCTAGCCAACGAAGACGTCGCTATCCCTTTAGGGAGTTAATTCTAGAAACATATTTTGAAAAGATGTCCCCATTCCCTGCCACTCATATTTGGAACTGAAAACTCAAACTCCCTACTACCAAGAGGGTAAGTCTGTCTAACTAGAGAGTGATTGGCTGCACCCTCCTATGCATGAGTTTATCATGTTCTACATGGGTTTCCTTTTTCACCGACCAAGGAATATCCCATTCCAACTTAGTAGGTAAACCACAACCCCTTTTTCCTAATACAATCAATCTGAGTATGAACTAGGGATATCCATTCATACCCAAACTACAGTCATAAGACCTCGATGTTGTCACTATGAGGTTCCAACTGAAACCCTCGCCTCAAAAGTCAGATCACTCCATCGGTGTAGGTGTGATTATAGAGTCTCCTCCCAAAGGTATCTTCATACATGATGGTAAAGTCAATGGATTAACCTATAACTGTAGGTATTGGACATGATTCGTGGAAGGAAGGAATGATTGGTACCTAGGTCTATTAATACAATAGATAGTAGTAGACATAGAATGTTTATCGAATCATTCATAGAGCACATGGGTTTCACTCCATAACCATATCTAACTACATTTGTCCCCTATCCTCTAGCTCTCTGAGCCAAGTGGGGAAGAAAAAGGGTGTTGGTTTTAACATGTAGCAATGTACACCACCTCATGCTTCTCTCGTATCTCTTCATTATTTCCTGTAGCCCTAATGATTTATCTGTCCCTAACACTTCTTCTCCCTGAAAAATTTTTAAATTACCAAGTCTCTGAGGCTGGCCCCAATTTCCAACTTTCCCACTATTAACATTCATTGGTTGTATCTACTCAGCTAAAGGACATTCAACCACAAAGGTCCTCTCTAGCATCCTAAAATAGGTAGGAATGCATAGAATAATAATGTTGGCTTATATGTTTCTAAATAAACCTTGCTTGGAAGTTCAAGCTATGAATCACTGATCATGTCATATTCATCGGGTTCCATGAATGTTCAGAATTCCTCGATGAATACTCATCTACTGACATGTCGTCCTGCCGAAGCTGTAGAGGCTCTAGAGAACTCCCAGTCACATTCTCAAGATAGTCCCCAGCCACCTGTGAGTCGGCTTCCCTTGGAACCTGAGGGGTATCTGATGCTGAAACTCGTGTAAGGCACTAATCCTTAATGTGTCCTCTACTGGTAGAAAGACTATAACCATAGCCTCTAGCCAATCCTTAGCTTCCAGTGGGTCTGTTTCTCCCCAGAACCTCGGTGAAATCGAGCGCTGGAACTCATGCAACGTGCTCAAGCGACGTGCACCCTCTTCTACTGGGTTTGGTGGAATCGGCAATCTAATGGGTAGTAGTGGTACTGGTACACCACCCACTGGTACGAATACTGTAAGGGGGAACTGTACCAAATCCACATCACTCAGTGGACTGTCATCATGTACTCTAACTGGAAACCTGAGTGGTGTTCTTTTTCGGGGAATCCTGATAAAGAACAGGTGCGCCATGACCTTTACGTTATAAATGGTGAGCAGACTCCAAATAATAAAAAAGAAAAACTTTTCAAAAACACATGCAATTAGTGTTTTCGTGCGATGAGTAGGACATAAAAATTCAGGCTCTTGGTGTTTGGATACGTCGGTCACCGAACCAACACTGGACTCCATGAACTGAAAACCACACTAATAAGACTTAACACTATTTCTTTACATAAATGATCATAGTAATAGTTCTTTGGTAGACCCGAACTCCTCTAATTCCAATTTTTCACGAACCATCCCTCATGGCCCATGCAGTGACATCCCCAATCCAGATTTCCATAGGCCAGGGGAAGGCGACTAGTACCAAAAGGCGTATACCCTAAAAATGGGAATGAATTGCATTTATAACCTGTAAACTTAGACAACTAAGCACAAAGCAGGATACAAGCAGAAAGTAAAACTATATATAGTAAAAAGGGTGTGAACAGAAAGTAAAAATGGGTACAAAATACAAGCCCAACTGTTATGTACAAGTAAACTAAAATGTACAAGTAAAACTGAAAACATCTCTTGTGAACACCCACCAAGTATCCTACCTGAAGTGTAGGTACATATCTCAAATGGTTTTCTCTGTGGTACTCCTTGTTTAAAGTCCACCTCTAATCTATCTCTAGTCCTGGTACCATAATCCTCAGTCATCGATGTCTATCATCTGCACCAAACACAACAATGTGTGGGCATATCACATGTAGGGGTGAGTATAATGATACTCAGTAGGGACCATGAGACCCTGTAGGTCTCCAAGAGTTCCACAAGGAAAGACCACAAAGCAAGAACCCAACTATACATAGGTATATGCCCATAAATAAACCTTATTTATCAAGATATACTCATCTCATACATGTAGGAATAATACCATTAAGGTCACACAATTAAGGTCTAGTATCACAGTGCATAACCTCCATCACAAGCATAATGTAAAGACAGCTCACAGTAGAATTTATTCTAGGGGTCGTAATAATTAACCTCTCCCGTCACATCGTCAAACATCTTAGTTGTGGTGGAAATACTTCTCTATCGAGTACGGTGGGTCTACCGCATCACACAAAGGTGCGTCATACTAATCTTGGATAGCTGAGGTAATCCTCCTATCGGGTACCCTAGGTCTTCCGCGTCACACATTGGCACTCCCCACCAGGGGTCTGTCTCGTCAAACAGAGGAACTACCCCTCACGGCCTATTGATATGCTACTCTTGTCATGTACCATGGGTGTGCCGCATCACAAAGTGGTTCTCCCCACCTTGGGTGTACTACATCACACAAAGGCGCTCCCCATTGGGACTATCGATTCACTCCAAGTCATAATGGTCAGTAGTCGTCAGTTCTCAACCAGTTGAAGGGTTCCACACGTAAAGTGCATTAGAGAACCACTCTACAGGCCATAGTTAATACATCATCCACCCCGATAGTTCAAAAAAAGTATTCCAAAGGGATTTCACTTCATAATGGACCCAGCACAATAGACGACGCCTAAATCGGATGCCCGGTCTTTAAGTTATTAGTGTTTCTGCTTCGAGGGCCCAATTGGATTCGGGGTTCGATCCATCCTGGTTGTACTCCATCATTATCCACAACTCAAGTGGACTATTCCAAATGGACCGTCTTGATCTATGGATCATGGTTCCATATACGGTTTTTCAAATGGATGACTGGTTTTCATGTTATGGCCAAAAATCTAAAACTACATCTAGATGTGCCCGGGTCCAGTTCGACACGGTCGGCCCGACCCGGACCAACCCAGCCTAGACTGAGATGACCAAGTTCGGGTCACTAAAATTGGTTCGGGTCTGGCCCAGATGGCCTGGGCCGCGGCGGGCCCGACCCGCAAAAGGGGTGGCCCGGGCTCACCCGCAAAGGGCGCGGCCGCTGGGTGTCCTACGGTGCGGCCTGCTGGGCAGCCCGCGGTGTGGCCCACAATTGGAAGGTGGTCCTCCCTAGCCACAACCCATGGGGGAGGCGCCCCCGGTAAGCCGAACGGGCCGATGGCCATTCGGTCACCCTACATGCACATGGGACCGCTGGGTGGTCCCTCAAGGTATGCCTTGGCTGAGCAGAACGTGCTGCCGGTTCTCCTTCCAGCGGCGTGACAATGTCGTTCTCCACCTGCGGCCGACTGGTTGATGGCCACCCTCTAGCCTCGACTGCAAGCAACCGGCCGCGGCATCCTTCTCCACCGGTGGCGCCGACACGCACCGCCATTCTTCAATACGACCGACCAGATTTCGGCAGCTACCCTACTCCACCATGGCTAATGGGCCGCTTCCTCATTCACAACCGGGAGGGTGGACGCGTATCACCCATCCTCCCTCGCAGATGGCCAGGTGTCGGCCACCGCATTCTTTCGTGAGCCACTGCGACTTCATTCCAAGCCCAAAAATTTTAATGATCACATATTCGAGATCCTAGCATCGAGGGCTCTATGTCCATATATCACGCTCAGTGAAACTCAGTGTCTCCAGCATCAATAAATATTAGGAATTGAAGAACACACAAAGAACAAAAGAAGAATAAAAAGAAAGTGAAGCAAGGTATATGTGCGGGATGATGACCATGTTCGTTAGGCAATCATCATCATGAATTTAGGATATAAAGAATAAATAATGTAAATTAAAACATAAATAAAACCTGTGTCTCATGATCATTGTAGAGATTCCACGTTTGAGGAAGTGTTGGCATTCGTTTTCCCCGAAACATGCCTCCAACGACATCGAATAGGATCTGTCCTCCAAGTGTTTGGCATTGTGACACTTTATAAGAGCTTCATCACTTGGTAAATGTAACACCCCGAGATTTTATGAAAAATATTCTTTTTAATTTCATTAATGTCTTGTGTTATAAGCTACACCAAAAGGAGCTTTCACAACACACATCTCTGACCTGGCTTTAATTACATGCAATCGCGACCTTCCACGATAGCGTGTGTTGAACGCAACACCAAGTTTCGCTAAACAACGATATGCTATTAAGATATTATTAAAACTAGCCGTTATGAATAGTAATATCCACTTTTTGAAATTTTAATAATTTTATTTTTCAAAATGGACTTCATTTTTGGATTCGTAATATCGAAATTAGCTTAGGGTGAAATTTTGGTGATTTTTGGATAACTTTCATATTTTGATGAATAGTGAAAATTACTAAATTTTAATTAAAAACAACTTTTTCAATCGAAATAATTTATAGTGATAAATTATTAATTTGAGTGGTTTTAAAGTACATTTAGAATATATTTTTACAATTTAATACAATGTTGGTCATTGGATGTAATTTCACATTTAAACCAGACATAAACAAGTGTCAATCTTTTGATAGTTATTATCTCTCAAGAACACGCTATTTGTTTTAATGACGAGAATTAATTTTTAAATTAATTAATGCAACTGATATGTTTTGAATTTGGTAAAATAGACATCATTTTTGAGTTCATAATATCAAATATAGCTTAGGCCTAATTTTTGGTATTTTTCTGGAAACTTTCATTTTTTGATGAATAGTGAAACCACTAAGTGGTAGTTAACAAAATTAATTTTTCATAAAACTTAATTTTACCGCTTCTGTGAAAGGAATTTCGAAAATCCGAGAGACACGGTTGATTTCAATAAGTAAAATGTGGTTCAATGAGATGAAAATAATTTTTTGGTGAATAGTAACTTTTTACTTTTTTTACCACGGTTAAAAGTAAATAGGGTAATTAAGGGTAAAAATGATATTATTATTACCCTGACACATGTCCTAATTCTATTGGACAAGTGTAATTCGACCAAAAAGAATCTTAGGAATATAATATGACCATTTAGGCCCACTTGGATTAGATTAGGACATTTATTATTATTTAATTCAAAGAAGAGTTAAAAGAGTTAAAATCAATGTTTATTTAATAAAACATTTTTAATATAGGGTTATACATAAGATAAATTCGATTGTAAATATTCATTAGAAATATAAAAAGATTTCCTACATAATGGTATTTTATTTGTAATTTTTAGACATCATATAATTTAATTTATTTATGACACAAAGATGATGCAGTAATTACCTTATTAATGAAATATTGACATAATTGATGTTATAAATACCAAAATAAATGTAATTTAAGACTTTTTATGAATTACACTAATTTTATAGGTTAATATGACATGTTAGTATTTATTTAATTAACTTTTTTCGAACTTATCATTCTGTTATGATTTTCACAGAAATCAATTACTAAATAGTGTCAAAATTGACATAAAATAGTTTTTAAAACAAATATTATATTATTAATTGTTATTTTACTCCTAAAAATCTAAGGTTCGGCCAAATGACTTATATAAGGTTATATATATTAATAATAAACAATTTGGGGTTCTTTTGGATTCTTATAGTAAGTTTATTAACCTTATAGTGTAAGAACACAAGAAGACACGGTAAAAGTAAAATTATTTAACTTAATGTTAAATCTAAATGATAAGGTTACAATAGAAACCTAAACTTGTCTAAATTCTATTGTATGAGAGGATTTAGACCCATCCCCACCCTAGCCTCTAAATAAATCAATTTGAATCTATTTAAAACCGAACTTGACTTTATAATAAAATAACAGTTTTAGTTTTTCCAAAGGAGCCCCGCTCCTCTCTTATAAAAGGGCACCTCCTCCCTCTCTTCCTCACACAACCTTGAGCCTTCAATCTAGGCCAACCTCTGAAAAATTCTCTTATCCACTTCCCTAGAAACATCCTAGAGGTTCTGGTCTTCCTCAACGACAAATTTTGGTACCCTAAGAGGAGGTCTCAAAGAGGCGCTTCAAAGAAGAGGTAATTTCCGTTACCAATTCTTTCACCTTTATTTCTTCTTCCACTTCTTCTTCTAAGGTTTTTTCATTATGAAGTAATAACATCAGTATCACTAATATACTGATATGTTATTATAAATATGAAACAACTCTAATTAACCTTCTATCCATCCTACGGAAAAAGGAAATCACCGCGCGTGCATACGTACGGAATACCGTCTCCACGCCGTGGTGTAATCTGCTTTTCCACCAAAACCTTACATGGATGGGTATTATGGTGTAAAGAATAACTATACATAGTTAATATAACCTAATAATGATTCTGATATATTGTATCATCCACTCCAATTCAATTCAATAATTATGGAAATGATATCATCCCTCGTGCGTACGTACAGACTACCATCTCCACGACGCGATGAGATGCATTCTCCATGTTAACCATTTAAGAATGATTATAAAGTATATATAAGCAATAATAATGAAATATATGAAATTATAAGCTACTAGATTTATGTTTATATATATGTATGTCATCTACTTAATTCCATTCAACTCAATAAGGAAACGAAAACAGCGTTCATGCGTACGAATGGTCTACCGTCTCCATGAACGGTGTATTTCATTCCATTTACTGATCTATTATATATATATATATATACTGAATATATATTATATATAAATCATGTTTTATATTCTGGAATTAAGTAATCATTATCTAGGAAATCATATGAATAATTACAAGTTAAAACACGAACGATAAATGAGATGATTTCACCCAAAACGCTACTTTAACATGAATTTACAAAAGAACGTGGAATATAAAGTCATAAGTGAACCATATATGATATAATAACAATGAATATGATTATGTAATAAGTCAATGACATTATTTAAATCATTATACAGGAGGTTCGGACACTTACGAAGCAAATCGGACCTAAGGTAAGGGAAATATCACAATCTCATTTTTATCCGAGATTGTTTATACTTTGGTATTTACTAGGGCGTATTTTATCATCCATGTCCATGTTTCCTCAATATGTAATATTATTTCCATCCACCTACATTTTTTTAAATCCAATTTTACCCTTCGGTGAGTTTTTAGTAAAAGATATGAAAGGAATCTTTTGTGGTTTTTCGTACGAGGTACTTTTTTACTTTTCCGACAAAAGTACGAGAAGAATGTTTTTTTAACATATACGGAATTAATGGATTTTTAAAACCTTATTTACAAGATGCTTCCTTTACAATTTTTCAAGTTTATTTTTAATCAACTTCTTTTAGTTTAAAAATGTATGACATGTTATGAAAGGATAAATGTTTTTGAAGTAGAAAGGATATTTTCCTCAAGAATGGAGTTCAAGAGTTTTATCAAAATTATTTTCCATCTAAGACAATATAGTGTTCTGTTTCTATCCCTATTATTACATGGATTTGATTATGTTGTGATGGAAATATTTTTATGAATTTCTTTATCTTATATGAATTGTTTTATGATGTCACGTTGTTTAAAATTCCCATTTTTGTTACATGGGTTATTTAATGATGTATGATTTATGATTTTGGAGAACACATAAGAATGGTATAATTATGAGATGGGTGGGACCTATATCTCCCTCCAATGCATTGGGTAATGATTTTGTATCTCATGATATAGACATGGCCGGTACGGTAGGTTATACCGGTTCAGTGAAACAGGACTGAAACGAGGGTGACTCGGTTCAGAAAGGGACTTTGTCCACTAAGATAGTCTTGGAAATGAGTCTTGACTAACAAGAAATGATTATCTATGATTATGTGTGTATGCCACAAAGATTCATGTTTTATGTTATGATTATTGTGATTACATTTCACTGCCATGATTTATCCGATGTTATGAAATTATGATCTCTTTTGCAGGTTAACATTTCCAAAAGTTATGTGCTTATATATACGATGTGATTGATATTTCTTTTTTTACCCTTAATGAGCATTTGAGCTCACCCTTTTATGTTTTCTTTTCCCAAGGATATAAAGAAAGGTTTTAGGTAAAAATAAGAAGATCTTTATGGGAGATGTTGAAGAACTTTCATCACGATTAGAAGATTACATTCCGAGTTTCCAAAGACACTAAACTATTACGGTCCTTGTGTGTGTGTTTTTGTAATGTACTAAGTATTCCGCAAATGTAATGTAATGTCAATGTACGTTAAGCTTCGGTTCTCTACAGTTGGTACCAGAGGAAAGGTTTAGTCGACCTTTGGAAACTATGATGCGAAAACGTTAGTGAGATCCCTAGAGATATTTCTAAGGTATGTCTAGGGATGTACCTAAGGATAAGTATACGTATAGGATATAGTCCTAGAACTATGGTAACGATATTAGATTAAACCAAAGATGTTAGATATTGAAGTTACTCCCCCTTTATTATGATTTTTGTCTCTCAAACTATTCTTTTTGGGTTTTAGAAAATGGCTGGAAACAAGATGATCCACGATAATGGAGGATATGATGGACAATGGAATGATGAGCAACCAAATGAAATGGGATTTGGAAGTCCAAAAATCATTATTATGCCGAATCAGCAATCTCATAATATGATAAATAATGTAAAATTTGGTAAGTTTCCTGACTCGGATAATAAGAGAAAGATGGAGTTTCATGATGGTCATAGAGGAAAGAAAGTTCAATTTCCCCTATGTAAATCATGTGGGAAGAGGCATCAAGGAGAATGTTTCAAAGGAACTGGAAGATGCTTTGGGTGTGGAAAAGAAGGACACAAAGCTAGTAAGTGCAAAGGAAAAGGTTCAGTTAACACCAGGGATGAGGATAATGGTATTGCTACGACATCAACAATGGTTAAATTTTTTAAATGTGGAATGTACGGGCATTATACAAACCAATTCCCTAAGGGAATGTCTCATGAAGAGAATCAGCATGGTCATATGGGTAGTATTTATGTGGATGATGATGAAGAGACTACAAATGATATGTGAGATGAAAGAATTGTTGAAGCTTGGTCAATGGTTTATGAATGTAGTGGAATGATTACATGTTTATCAAGTGTAATGTTGTATAAGTAATCTCATGGTATTATGGAATAAAGAGACATCTAAGGATTGTTACACTATTGTATTTCCTTAAGATTTGAAAGTATGTGATGAATGGTACCAGTATTTTTGGAAAGTAGATGATATGCACATAATGAAGGGACAAGAAGATAATGAGATGTTTGATTGTATTAATGAGCTCATGATTGATATAAGGACTAAGTGATATCATGGTTTGAGTATATAGAAATTTGTGGATTTTTGTATGTGGAAAGTGTTAACTTTTATCTGCATTCATGTTTTCACTAAGGTTCAATGGGTATTCATTCTTCAAGAGAATACATTATTAAGGTATTCACATGTTTGTAATTTGACCAACAAGATATATCTTTTGATATATGGGGATCAACGATGGTATTAAATCTTTGGTAATAATTTTCACTATATTATAAGAGTGGACTGAAGTATTATGGATAAGCCTAAAGATTGGAATGGATTATGTTGGACATAAGTTATTATTGTTTAAGGATAGAAGTTTTTTCGATATTATTGATGGGATGTTATAGTAATATAGTTTTAGAAAAAGGACAACCTGCTGGACGAGCGACAGCCCATCGCGTCGGACAAGGCTGTGGGAATCGAACCCACAACCGAAGTGCGACTGGCCTTTATCGCCCAGCACTGGCTTACAGGAAGTCCATGTTTAGTAGAAAATAGTTTTATTATATTAAGCAGTATGATATATGAAGTATAAGTCCATTTTAGGAACCATATATGATTAATCTCACTAAAGAATGACTTATGTATATTTAATAACTTTTGCTACCCTTTTGTTTGAGATAGATGGAATGACCTGTCATACTAACACTTCACGAATAACAAATTCAACTTCATTTATTTAAGAGATGAAGTGGAAATTGTTCAAGGCACGAACAACAGTGAGATTGTACCAAAATAAAGTAAGTATTTATTCTAATTCAAATTCTTCAACTTTAGGGAAACGATCTTGAAAACCAAAAATGTTGTCCTAGTGCTCTTATATCTGATTAATCAGATGGTACCTTAGATCGTCACAAATTTATGGATTTGTGATTGCTAGATTTTCCATAGCCATGTTCTCTACCACTCTCCATCAGAACATGATGGTTAGATTTCTCTTCCATATCGATATTTTCACCTATGTAGAAACCCAGTGATTAGTTTATTTGGGTAACCGTTACGTTTCATACTTTTGTTTTTAAAGATTTTTTTTGGTATTCCTTTTTACGATGTGGGTTTCGATTAAAGAAACTTTCGAATAGTAAACCATTTATAACCCCGACGAATTTCGAGGGAGAAATTCATTTTAAGGGGGGTAGAATGTAACACCCTGATATTTTATGAAAAATATTCTTTTTAATTTCATTAATGTCTTGTGTTATATGCTACACCAAAAGGAGCTTTCACAACACACATCTCTGACCTGGCTTTAATTACACACAATCGCGACCTTCCATGATAGCGTGTGTTGTATGCAACACCAAGTTTCTCTAAACAACAATATGCTATTAAGATATTATTAAAACTAGGCGTTATGAATAGTAATAACCACTTTTTGAAATTTTGTAAATTTTATTTTTCAAAATGGACTTCATTTTTGGATTCGTAATATCGAAATTAGCTTAGGGTGAAATTTTGGTGATTTTCGGATAACTTTCATATTTTGATGAATAGTGAAAATTACTAAATTTTAATTAAAAACAACTTTTTCAATCGAAATAATTAATAGTGATAAATTATTAATTTGAGTGGTTTTAAAGTATATTTAGAATATATTTTTTCAATTTAATACAATGTTGGTCATTGGATGTAATTTCACATTTAAACCAGACATAAACAAGTGTCAATCTTTTGATAGTTATTATCTCTTAAGAACACACTATTTGTTTTAACGACGGGAATTAATTTTTAAATTAATTAATGCAACTGATATGTTTTGAATTTGGTAAAATAGACATCATTTTTGAGTTCATAATATCAAATATAGCTTAGGACTAATTTTTGGTATTTTTCTGGAAACTTTCATTTTTTGATGAATAGTGAAACCACTAAGTGGTAGTTAAAAAAATGAATTTTTCATAAAACATAATTTTACCACTTCTGTGAATGTAATTTCGAAAATCCGAGAGACACGGTTGATGTTAGTAAGTAATATGTGGTTCAATTAGATGAAAATAATTTTTTGGTGAATAGTAACTTTTTACTTTTTTTTCCACGGTTAAAAGTAAATAGGGTAATTAAGGGTACAAATGATATTATTATTACCCTGAAACATGTCCTAATTCTATTGGACAAGTTTAATTCGACCAAAAACAATCTTAGAAATATAATATGACCATTTAGGCCCACTTGGATTAGATTAGGACATTTATTATTATTTAATTCAAAGAAGAGTTAAAAGAGTTAAAATCAATGTTTATTTACTAAAACATTTTTAATATAGGGTTATACATAAGATAAATTCGATTGTAAATATTCATTAGAAATATAAAAAGATTTCCTACATAATTGTATTTTATTTGTAATTTTTAGACATCATATAATTTAATTTATTTATGACACAAAGATGATGCAGTAATTACCTTATTAATGAAATATTGACATAATTGATGTTATAAATACCAAAATAAATGTAATTTAAGACTTTTTATGAATTACACTAATTTTCTAGGTTAATATGACATGTTATTATTTATTTAATTAACTTTTTTCGAACTTAGCATTCTGTTATGATTTTCACAAAAATCAATTACTAAATAGTGTCGAAATTGACATAAAATAGTTTTTAAAACAAATATTACATTATTAAATGTTATTTTATTCCTAAAAATCTAAGGTTCGGAAAAATGACTTAGATAAGGTTATATATATTAATAATAAACAATTTGGGGTTAGTTTGGATTCTTATAGTAAGTTTATTAACCTTATAGTGTAAGAACACAAGAAGACACGATAAAAGTAAAATTATTTAACTTAATGTTAAATCTAAATGATAATGTTAAAATAGGAACCTAAACTTGTCTAAATTCTATTGGATGAGATTATTTGGACCCATCCCAACCTTAGCCTCGAAATAAATCAATTTGGAGCTATTTAAAACCGAACTTCACCTTATAATAAAATAATATTTTTAGTTTTTCCAAAGGAGCCCCTCTCCTCCCTTATAAAAGGGCACCTCCTCCCTCTCTTCCTCACACAACTTCGAGCCTTAAATCTTGGACAAAATCTGCCAAATTCTCTTCTCCACTTCCCTAGAAACATCCTAGAGGTTCTGGTCTTCCTCAAAGACCAATTTTGGTACCCTAAGAGGAGGTCTCAAAGAGGCGCTTCAAAGAAGAGGTAATTTCCGTTACCAATTCTTTCACCTTTATTTCTTCTTCCACGTCTACTTCTATGGTTGTTTCATTATGAAGTAATAACATCAGTATCACTAATATACTGATATGTTATTATAAATATAAAACAACTCTAATTAACTTTCTATCCATCATACGAAAAAAGGAAATCACCGCGCGTGCGTACGTACGGAATACCGTCTCCACGTCGTGGTGTAATCTGCTTTTCCACCAACACCTTACATGGATGGGTATTATGGTGTAAAGAATAACTATACATAGTTATTATAACATAATAATGATTCTGATATATTGTATCATCCAATCCAATTCAATTCAATAATTATGGAAATGATATCATCGCTCGTGCGTACGTACGGACTACCGTCTCCACGACGCGATGAGATTCATTCTCCATGTTAACCATTTAAGAATGATTATAAAGTATATATAAGCAATAATAATGAAATATATGACATTATAAAGCTACTGGATTTATGTTTATATATATGTATTTCATCTACTTAATTCCATTCAACTCAATAAGGAAACGAAAACAGCGTTCATGCGTACGAACGGTCTACCGTCTCCATGAACGGTGTATTTCTTTCCACTTACTGATCTATTATATATATATATTTATTTATTTATTCTGAATATATATTATATATAAATCATGTTTTATATTCTGGAATTAATTAATCATTATCTAAGTAATCATATGAATAATTACAAGTTAAAACACGAACGATAAATGAGATGATTTTACCCAAAACACTACTTTAACATGAATTTAAAAAAGAACGGGTAATATAAAGTCATAAGTGAACCATATATGATATAATAACAATGAATATGATTCTTTAATAAGTAAATGACTTTATTTAAATCATTATACAAGAGGTTCAGACACTTACGAAGCAAATTGGGCCTAAGGAAAGGGAAATATCACAATCTCATTTTTATCCGAGATTGTTTATACTTTGTTATTTACTGGGGCGTATTATATCATCCATGTACAGGTTTCCTCAATATGAAATATTATTTCCATCCACCTACAATTTTTTAAATCCAATTTTACCCTTCGGTGAGTTTTTAGTAAAAGATATGAAAGGAATCTTTTGTCGTTTTTCGTACGAGGTACTTTTTGACTTTTCCGACAAAAGTACGAGAAGAATGTTTTTTTAACTTATAAAACATGAATGGATATTTAAAACCTTATTTCCAAGAAGCTTCCTTTACAAGTTTTCAAGTTTATTTTTAATCAACTTCTTTTAGATTAAAATTTTATGACATGTTATGAAAGGATAAATGTTTTTGAAGTAGAAAGGATATTTTCCTCAAGAATGGAGTTCAAGAGTTTTATCAAAATTATATTCCATCTAAGAAAATATAGGGTTCTGTTTCTATCCCTATTATTACATGGATTTGATTATGTTGTGATGTAAATATTTTTATGAATTACTTTATCTTATATGAATTGTTTTATGATGTCACGATGTTTAAGATTCCCATTTTTATTACATGGGTTATGTAATGATGTATGATTTATGATTTTGTGGCACACATAAAAATGGTATAATTATGAGATGGGTGGGACCTATATCTTCCTCCAATTAATTGGGTAATGATTTTATATCTCATGAGATAGACATGGCTGGAACGGTAGGTTATACCAGTTCAGTGAAACATGACTGAAACGAGGGTGACTCGGTTCAGAAAGGGACTTTGTCCACTAAGATAGTCTTGGAAATGAGTCTTGACTAACAAGAAATGATTCTCTATGATTATGTGTGTATGCCAAAAAGTTTCATGTTTTAGTTTATGATTATTGTGATTACATTTCACTGCCATGATTTATACCATGTTATGAAATTATGATCTCTTTTGCATGTTATGATTTCCAAAAGCTATGTGCTTATGTATATGATGTGATTGATATTTCTTTTTTTTACCCGTACTGAGCATTTGAGCTCACCCTTTTTTGTTTTCTTTTCCTTAGGATATAAAGATAGGTTTTAGGTAAAAAAATGAAGATCTTTATGGGAGATGTTGAAGATCTTTCACCACGATTAGAAGATTACATTCCGAGTTTCCAAAGACACTAAACTATTACGGTCCTTGTGTGTGTGTTTTTGTAATGTACTAAGTATTCCGCAAAAATAATGTAATGTCCATGTACGTCAAGATACGGGTCTCTATAGTAAAGCCATGCCAATTCCCCCCCCCCAAGCTGCATATAAATAGGATAGGTGGAGGGGTAAGTAATGATCATGGAATTTATGAAGGTTAATTTAATATAATCCTTCTTAAATTCCAACGACACTATTACATAGTATTTGAATGTTCATTCCATTTAATGGCTTGAGTCACTGTGGGTCCCACACTACCACTTGTCTGTCGGTGGAAAGGAAATAAAATAGTGAGATTATTTTTATTTCATTTACTATTAAATGTCACAAAAAATAACTTCTTCTCTGGACCTACTGCTATCAAAGTGAAATCTCTCTTAAGAAAATCCTGGTGATGCAGATTCAACCGTGCCCTCATATTTCAATTACGTGCACCAGTTCAATAGTTACAAAATTCCTCTCATGCGTTTACTGAACGTACCCGACAAAAAATGTTCAGGAAATTATTCACGGTCACCCTCAACTCATGCTAGTCGAGGTTATGCTATTTCTAAGTGAAACACGCCCCAACTAACCCAATGGTACTCTCGGATTTCCAATCTCAGTTACCCTATAAATGTTATGTATTTTAAAACAAAATAATTGTAACTTAGTTGTTTTATTTACGGCCAAAAACTAACATTCACAGGTGGCCCGCGGTGACCAATATTAGTATGTGACTAAAGAAATCTTACCCTCATTAGATCATCAATGATCTCATATTTTTAATCTGAGTTACCATTTGTGAGTTATAATCATTTGAAAAAAATAACTTGGTTTAATTATTTTATTTATAGTTATGCCATTTTCAGTTTTTCTCACCGCAGGCTTTCTGTGACTAAACATAAGTCATGCCTAGGGTAAACCTGCCATCATGAGCGCAATAGTGCCCTCATATTTTTGATCTGAGTAACCGTTTAAGAGTTATTCCACTTTTTCAGTAAAACTTCTTACACATGCTAATTAAATCTTAACAAAACTTCAATGGAAAATTTTGGGCACTTCGGGCCTCAGAATCATGCGCCGTCAGATTTTGCGGTCTCGAAATAATTCCATATAATTAAAAAAATTAAAAATAATTTCTTTGATTGTTCAATGAGGGTCCAAAATTTATTAGCGTTGGGATTGTACACTATATTATATTTCCTTGGACATATAATGAATTTAATATACCACATCTCAATGTAAACATGGTTGAAAAATATAATGTCTTCTATAACACATGTCATTCAACAATGAAATGTGTTATATGTGTGGAAAGTCAAATTAGAGTAATACGTGAAGGTAGTTTAATAAAAAGGAAATAATACGGATTTCCACTATGGTCTAGCTCAGTTCAGGTCCAAACTCCTATAATCTCATCTCAACCATCTTCTATGGGTCCCTTTAACATTTTTTAATCACTATGCTGAGTTTTCATGCACATTGAGATGCTCATGCAGGGTGTAAGTAAAAAAACCTAGTCAGACAATAAGAATTCATCTTAAAAAAGTTTTCCCATAAATAATAGTAGTACTCCATAATAAAAATAAACAAGCATGAAAGTAAAAATAATAATATACCAGGAAAAAATATACTAAAGAATATACCACAATCACTGACCATACCTACTTTCACTCCATGATGGAAGGATGTTATAAAAAGTCAAAATTGATAATGAAACAACAAAAAATATGGTGAAATTTTCTAGAAAAAAATCATCAGACTGGCCATAAGGTCGATGACACCTCCATAATTGTTCATTAAATCTTTCATGTGTGGATGAAATTTTATATTTACTTGTTCTTGATTCGTAATATCTATAAATGAATTATATTGTAGAAATACATAATTTTTCCCTAATAGAGTAGTGAACACAATTATGATGAAATTTGACTAAAGATTATGTCACTCAAATTTTTAATTTACAATAGTAAACTACTGGTTTAATTTTAAAAAATGAATTCAAATAGAAAACTATAAGAGAGTGTAACTAGTTTTTTCAGATGTCTTTTCTCAATAGATTAATTAAACATCACTTAGAAAACTAATATATCAAATAGTTGAGTAATAAATCAAATAAATTGATAGATGACATGGTAATTCTCTATAAAAATTCTATTTTTTTACCAATTATTCATGGTTATAGGAATCAAAATAGAGAAAGTATATGATGTTCAGATTTAAAAAAGTCAAAGAATAATTCCATTTTATTTGCATGAATAATTCTTTCGAACCATATTGTTATTCATTCATTATTGAAGGAATATTATCAATGGATCAGTGATGAATAAAATAGATTCATAAGAACAATATAAAACATTTTAAAAAACTATATTACAAGTGAAAAAATCAAACAATGATAGTACACATCCCTAGTAACTGATTCTACTCTACCCAATTGGTTTTAGCCAAACATTTTTGGGTGATCAATATTGAAGAATTAACCCAAAACCATAAGATAGATATTAGGATGGAAATAATGATAAAAGAATAATGAAATGAAAAACGATATAATTAAAAAATTGTGTTCTATGTTACAAAGAATAATAATAAATAAAAGAAAAAAACATAACGAAAACCATTTCTATGGTAAGTTAGATACCAACGGTAGCCTCCTAGAAGTAACACATCAAGCACATAATGTAATGATACAACTCATGGAATGACCCCATAATTATAAGAAATAATTATATAGTACTTTTTCCATCAATTATAAAAACCTATAATGACCATCCATTGTAAAAGGATAGAAAAAATCCCCTCAAAGATAAGATGGAAATCATATTTTTTCTAGTGTTTCCCACAATTAAACTTCTTTTAATGATTAATAGATGTGTAATCATCATGAATGTTTTCCCTTTTGTTAAAAAAGTAAAGAGTTAATGAATTTTTTATTTACCTTTCATATATAATTTATACAACATGTATTGTTAACTACTAGTTGTAGATCCTCTGTTACATTTGAATCCTTCATTTTTTCCTCTATTACCTCACGTATCCTTTATGTCTTCAATCATCTACATTTGTTTTTTTATTTTCCATTAACGTACTTCACCTCTCCATGGAAGTATGAAATGTTCCTTTAGTTTTATTAATTTCCATGTATTTATTTTACTGTCCTAAATGTCTTTCTACATATTAATACATAAATAATTAATATTAGGACTGAATATTATATTTAATTAACTATTATTCAATGAATTATTATAAAAAATAAATCAAAATATAGATAATAAATAGATATAAAATATGAGTAGTGATCATGTAATCGTTATTCAGAATTCATCATATTATTATATGTAATTATGTACTCTCAAGCATCATGTTTTAGTTTACAAAATGAGGATTTCATTCCCTTTCTCCATGAATGGGTTTATCATCTTTATCACCATATGTGTTTAATTCTCCCCCTATAATGGGTAATCATACCATGATGTTAGACCTATCAAGAATTCTACGAAGGTATTTACAATGGAATGAAAACACACATAATAGGGTAGTGAAAAATAAAACAATTAAAACACATCATCATGATCATATAGAAGCACCATATGACAATATGTGTTCCACATCAGGCATGTAAACAAGTTACTCATGAATTACTCAAGGAATCAATAACTAGATCAGGGTGTCATGGAACACACAAACATCCATAATAAAACATCATGAAACATGGATAACATGATATGGAAATATAATATAAAATCATGTAAATATGAGTATTAATGGATATAAAAATATAAATAACCATTTAACTTAATAACATTTATTACAACATCACAGTTTTCTAGGATCCAAAACACTCAACATGATTTTTCACCAATGGGATCCATGAACCAATCCCAATGATTTATAAAATATATAAAAAACCATGATCTAATTATATTGTAGGGAAATAGGTTTTTATAATAGATTCACACATAAATAAGGGATAAATACTAAAAAAAATGGTGTAGACTCACCCAGAATCGATAAGAGTTAATCCTCTAATATCTAGAATAAAGCCAATATCCTGGAGGTTGTTATATATCTTACATAAGCCTTATAGTCAACCATTAATTGAGAGGATGATCGAAGTGTCTTAAAATTAGTGTAATCAAATATTAGTATGTATTATGGTTCAAAACAAAGGGAAACACCATAATAGGTCCCAAAATCAAATGTACTAGTATGTAATGATGTTGGACATGCCATAGTGGTTCCTTGTAAAACTTTATCCTGGAATACATGTCGTAGTAAATAATGAGATCCTATAAACCATGAGAGATGAATACATTTCAATGGTTATCACTATGTTAAAGACTATTTTCTCTTATAAAGAATATATTCCATGGCCACTGATCTAAGACATAGTGATCCCAATATTAGAATAAATTCCTAAAATCCACCTTCAATCCTCAGAACCAGAGTGGAAGAAAAAAATCATAGCTATGTAAAATTTATTAATGAAACTACAACTATTCGTTACACCATATTACCCAAACCCCTATGTAACCATAACATCAATTACACAAAACTAGTACCACGTCTGAGAATTTGATGAGAAAATAATTCGAATTTCCTTTTCTACTATTGAACCATCCCAAAGGCATCTCTCTAAAAATGAGGGTGTTATTAATTTTATACCTTAGTATGTTTACATCATCCAATACATTAGTTTATAACAATTTAATGTTATATTCATATTTAGTAACATTTACACTTTATTTTTACCTTAAAAGTTGTAATTTGTAGTCCATTTTACATTTTTTCACATGAGGAAAGTATTTTTCAAAGATAATTTCCTTGAAATTAATCAATTATATACAATTTAATTATTATAAATCCTTATTTTTGTTTATTAATGACCATCATTCATCAGTGTCTCTGTTAAGAGGATAATGTCCCATGATAACATAAATTATTTTTTCATTTTTCCAGTATATTAGTTTCTTCTCTAGTGAATAGATACTTTGATGAGATAATAATTGGTTAGAAGAAACGTTGAATGATTTAGGTTTTCATTTAATGTAGTTTTCTAGCATTATTTCACTATATAAGGTTTCAAGGATATTCTCTATATGTGAAAGGTTATTATTCATAACCTGAATAAAAAACTCTGACAAGGATATAATTTATTTAGTTCAAACATTATACATAGCTTTATTTTAATTACAGGGAGGAAAATATATTAATAGATTAAATGCATTGATAAAATATTGATTTAATCCACTTGTAATTATTTCTTTTCTATGTCATACAACAAATTAACACATAATATTAAAAAATTTAAATTATAGTATATGATAATAAATCCAATGAATCCCTTAAAATAATTTGAAATTTTATGAATAGTTATCCTATAAATCATAATCATATTATATTTGGTAATATCCTCATATCATAATTTTTTTTGAAATAATTCATAATGATATATGATGAGTATGTAAATCAACCAAATCAGATCATATGTGTGTTTCTTGCTCGGTATGCTGTCTTTGGCCTACTCCTTATGCACTAGTGATGATGAGTTAATTCCCTTTCCACTCCTTTTAGTGTAGTTACTCATATATTCATCAATTATAAAGAAATATTATAATTTCATTTTATGTCATTGTATATATATACTTTGAAAACAAAAAAATATATCTAAATTACCAAATCTTTATGATATTTTCCTATTCTTAGTCGTATCCTTATATTTCTTTCACATGGTTATGTTATCCTATATATATTTCTATAAATACTGTTCTTGAGGATTATAAAAAATATCATTTGATGCTATTTTTTACACCATGAAACCATAAACCAAGAGTGGAAGTCGGTGGGGGTTCCTCCGTAGTCTGGTTTTGTTCGGCTCTAGAACAGAGCGGCGTTGTCTGCTAATGCCTACTCGGATCCCCTCATCGGCGATATTCTATTGATGTGTTATTAGATCTTCCAGTCGTGGGTGATGAAGATTTGTCTTCATATCTTTTGTTTATCCTCCTTTTAGGTTGTTTTTGATGTATTTAAAGGGTACCTTGTGGTCGAGAAGAGGTTCTTCTGGTTACGGTTCCATTGGTGACTGCTGTGGGAGAGTCCGACTTGGCTTTACCCTTTGGTTTGTCTTCCGGTTTCTTCTGGTGATTTGGATAGGGGTGATTTATAGATCTCATCCTTTATGGACTCTTTGATTAATGTGTTTAGAGGAATATTTTGGTTTGATTTTGGAGATGGAATGTTAGTGCAGCTGGACTCGATCACTTTGAACAGGACCAAAGGAGGATTCAGAGCTGGCATTTCATAGTTGTAGTTCTTTTCAGATTTGGTTTTTTGGGAGGGTATGGTGTGTGCCATCGGATTGGGCCAGTGGTTTGACACAAGACACTTGCTTGCCGATTTGTATCACAATGCTGGAGTGCTTCAACATCTTATTATGCTGGGAATGGGCTGCTCTAGTTTTACTGTTTGGGTTTCAATTTTTTTCCCTTCATGAGTGATTGTCTTATGTTTATAAAGTCCATTGGGATCTCCCCCCTTCATCCCTTAAAAGGGGGATTTATCAATAAATAAAAGTATTTGAAGGTCTTCGGGCCTTTAGATGGATGAAAAAATTCAATGTTACAAAATAATTAATGTGAGAAATTTATTATTTCTTAATGTTAACCTAGAAATAATTCACACAACCCTTCTTAGTATCAGGTGGAAATGAGAGCTTTATAAAGGATATCAATGGATTCATAGTATGGTAAAGAATACAAAAGAATATATCATTGTATAAATAAATCATAATTAATATATAATAGATTAAAAATAATAAAATATTACATATAATTAATATAAAAAATGGGAATGTATACATGGATGGCATAAAAATAGAAATAAATATATGAAAATCATTAACTAGTTTTTTAATGAATGAATACAAATTGTAGGGCATCATTATGATACTGTCAGGGCCTTGATCAATGACATCATATGTAAATCAGTAAGTTGTATGACAATTACCAAAATTACATTGTCTTATAGGACCTAACGATACATCGATAGGCTACAATTGTCCCACTTATCACACGCTATGTCAAATTAATTCATCATACGAGATAAATGAAAAAATAAATACATTATCAATATATAAATTTGCATTGAAAAACTATGATATTAAATGTAAACATATTCCAAATTAAATTAATATAAAAATACGATAATAACACATATAGTGTAATATGGTATATGGTTTCAATATAACATATCTAAAATAAATTATAATGTTCATTAAGGTATGTAGAAATAGATAAAAACACTTTAAAAAGTTCATCTTAATATTTATTGAGAAAAATTACATTTTAATTTTTGGAATAAATTATATTAACATTTACGAATATCCATAATCATATAAATAATATCTACTTTAAAGAGATCCATCTAAAATTGTAAGATAATATTAATCAAAAATTATATTCATGAATGCGATAAACTATTACAATGTAGGTTATTTTGATCATTATCTACATGAGTGATAGTCGATGAAACCAGAGAGGTTCAATGGATCATGGTATACACTAATTGAAACAATTTGTACATGGTTATAATTGTAATCAATTTTAGATTTATCTAGATCAGGGAAATTAAAAAATTTAACCTCTATCACACATTGGAAGGCTACAGTATACATTCATGCCAATGTATAAATTTAAATTAGAAATAGGATATAATAATTTCTTACATGGTTCACCGCTAGTGGGTACACCCATAGAGAGTACAATGAGATCATTTCAATGTGTAATAGTCCACTATGCTTCACATGTTTGGTGAATAAGAAGTTCCAATCTTGGAAACATAATGCCCTGTTCATTTTCTTTATAATCATTATGGTTTAGTAAATCCTTACCCAAGGGGATCTCCAACATATTCACTAGCCTAAATTCTTTGATGAAGGTAATTTTAATTTATAGGCATAAGGTTCTATTTATGAAAATAATTATTTTTTTTACTAAAATATATTCTCAATTAATGATGGATGATCTATTTCATTAAATATAATATTAACTTTATTACACAATTAATCTCAATTCTCATTAGACTCGGTATATTTGAAAAATTGATGTTTCATGAATCTTAACAATTTCATGAAATTTATCAATTTCATTCAATATTCCTTATATTTAATAATTGTATGTTCTTATAAATGAACCATTTCAATGATTTTCTTCCGTAAAATATAATACATCACATGTCATGTCCCGAACCGACCCATACCGGGGCCTGGGCTGCAACTACCTAAATCCCACCTATATATGCCAGGGGTGGAAATAAGTGCTAATGTTACAAAAACCTGGGGAGGATCATGCCTATGAAACTATACATACACCCGCAACAAAATTAATAAAAAAATGTAGAGGTGAAGGGAAAAAAGATACATAAAATACATAAAAAGGAAACCAAATATTCATCTACCTATAAATAGTACATGTATAGAAAGGTAAAATGAAAGGGGAAAGGGGGGAGAATACATGCACAACCAGAAATGTGTGAGAACATAGCAACATGTGAAATAATAAACCATATAAGAGAGATATTCTCCTGGATCCCAAGATACAACCAACACACGCAGTCCAAGCACCCAGTATCCCTAAGCTCATTTGATGTCACGATCAACCTGTCTTTTTCCTAGAAGAGCACACCAAGTGTAGACCGAGCCCAGAAATGGGTAGGTATTCAAATAATTAGTAGGATTCTCCAAAGTCTTGAGGATGCAAAAAAATATATACTGAAAAGGGGGGAAGTGGATAGAACAAGGTACAATGAAAGGATTTTAGCTCGACACATGAAGATATTGTAGTAACCTCATCCAATCACAGGGAGTTAAAAACTGTGAGAAGATGAAATTCTCAATGATTCTTCACTGCCTATAGTAGTAGAGTAGACACTTCTAACCAAGAGAATCAAGACATAGAATGTATGTGGAATACCTCAAACGTCCTCGCCTCTCATAGAAGAAGAGCAGTCAAAACCCAATGAGTGGTTACTAAAAATAGAGTGTATATATATATTTATATGTTCAGTCAAAGAAATCCAAATGTTAGAGTTAGGGGATCTCCATATCACATTATTATACCTAGAAAAGATAGTATCCAATAGTCCAAGAAGTTAAAAAATTGATGCCTAGCATCCCACACATCATCCCCAAAGAACATGTCAAATGGACTCATTCTCCACACCATGGTACTATCCACATAGGGTATGTTTGTTCCGCCTGTATGGTTTTATATCATGTAACAAGGATTCTTCTTGGTGGGGAAAGAATCCCTCTTTATTGTTAGTTAAAATGCACATAAACCATATCACTTCACTATGACACATAGCTGAAGGATCATAAAATTAATTTTAGATGGAACACACCTGACTACCTCAGGGGGATTCGACTTTGGTAGTCATCGTAGAGGACCAAAACCCTAATTGGTCAAGGGGATTTCACTATTATAGTCATCATAGAGGACCCAGACCCTAATGTGTCAAGGATATTCAACTCTAATAGTCAACGTAGAGGACCCAAACCATGATGTGTTAGAGGGATTCCACTCTAACAGTTGTATTAGAGTCCCCAAACCCTATTGTGTCAGGTGGATTCCAATCTAGTTCACTGAGGACCCACTTCCTAGCATGTCAAGTGGAATACACTCTAAACATTATTCAGGGACTACATCCCAGTCCAGCTAGAGGTAAACCCGAATCTACTCCCTCCCTCCCAACTAGATGGTACCTATTGGAAAGCATGTTGGGGAACATTGGCCATCTCAGATGGATGGCTCCTCTTAGGTAGAACCAAGGGACTTTGGCCATCCCTATTGGATGGTACCTCTCAAAAAGAAATTTTTTGAACATTATCAATCCAAACTGGATGGTTCCTCTTATAAAAACACCATTGTAGTCATTTGGGACCTTCCTGGATTGGTTTTTATCCAGGATGATCTTAAATCATATCTCAAGAGCCACTATAGAGGGAACCAAAACATTCTACATGAAAAAATGATCAAGGTATCCTAATCCCAATCCAAAATCCGAGTGTAAAATAAACAGATATGAGAGATAGAAGAATTTTTAAGGTAATACATGTAGATTGAAGGGCCCACACATCATGTTTCCTTGCCTCGTTTCTTGGAACTATACATTTAAATTCTCAGTTACTAAACTATGATATAGTGCCCCTAGTAATTATAATATACTCCTAGAGTACACAACATAACTAGAAAATGAATATTGATAACCCGACGCTCAAAGCTGATTCGAAGGGTGATAACATAATTTCATTGATATATCTCCTCAAACGGATCTTGAACATTTTCTATCAGCTTTTCATACATCTTATCCACTCTCACAACTCTATAAGATAACCTATGACATGGGTTCTCTTCAATCACAATATAATGATCTTCCACCGATATACATTTCATGTTTCCACATTTAATAATATCATGAAACATGATCTAAAAAACCAAAAGGATCACACCATTTTAATCCTCACATAAAAAAATTTATGATTGACTATTTAATCACCCCAAAGGGACCACTGGTGGAAAAGACGAACATCAATTCATTCTGTAGGAATGATGTCATGTGGGGAAAATTCCTTGATTTCAAATCAAATTATATGGATCATTCCATTTCCATTCCAATGAAAAAAAACATGAGACATAGAACCCATTCATTAAAAACAGATACCTAGTGAAAATATTCATTTCACCGTAACACGTGTGAAATGGGTCTCATGGGGCCCACACTTCATCTTTGGTTTAAAAAAACCATAAACAAATATTGAAAATTCTTTATAAGATCCATGGCAACACCACCACATATTGTGTAATAATCAAACATCTTGTTTCAAAGGCAGGTCCTATACAAGAACCCCCGAGAATAATAATTAAGCTATAATTATTAAATTTAGGTATCTAGAGAACCCAAACCCTGAGACCGAGACTTCAAAATCAAAAACTGACAGAAAATGATTCATCTCGAATAAATGGAATTTTATATGTCTCATGAATCTAATGAGTTGTTTAAGTGATACGGCCCGTTAAAGGTTCTTGTCCCATCTTGGGATAGTCAAGCCCAAATCTAATCGGAACTGCTTCCCCTGTTCCGGCATGCTCCAGTTGGCCCGGTCCATTGAATCATTCGCATGACCCAACCATGTGGTCTGGATAGTGTGTCCCTCGACTTAGTCAATTGGACAGTAATGTGGTCACTACGGTGACCCACGTCTTGCGGGTCACTTTCTTCTTGGGTCGTTCTCTGTGACCCCATTGTCCCACTATCTCCCATGCATCTTACGTTTTGTGGGTCTCTACACTCTGGGGTCACACTCTGCTACCTCGTTGTCCCCTAGTCTCCCTCGCGACTCACAGCCAGCTACGGCTATGCTCCGCCAATTCCCCTCTCACCAGCTCACCATCCCTCTGATGACATATGCCAGAACACACCCCATCCACCTCATCCAAGGCTACACCACTCACCAACTGATCTGTCACCTGCCAGCTGAATTCCGCTTTATAACCACGCATGATAACCGCCTCTCTGGCTAGTTCCCATGGACAACCACCACCAACAGTTCTACACCAATGGACCCTTCTACAGGCCACCATGACCACACAAGATGTCTGAAAATTAAGCCGAAACCGATTTGGAATCCTCAGGATGGTATCTTCAAAGACCCATCTTCTACTCGATGATCAATTGATTTTTTGACAAGTCCAAAATTAATCATTTAAGAACCCAAAGTATGGATGAAGAACATGAAGGGAAAAAAATAAGTAATGATTCATTCCCATGTAAGTGCGGCCATCGAAAATGATAAACCAAGTGATTAAAAAATAGGCAATGAAGGATTTTAGAATTGAAAACTAGAATATGAACTGAAAAGTAAAGAAATCCTGCCTCGAATAAACCATTTATCACTACTTATACGTCCATGACCCTCCCGATTCTATCTACCATGGTTCTGGAGGAGATATCTCATGGATTTTATGTAGAAAAGATCATGGAGAGAGTGATAGAGGTTTTATAAAGGGAAGGGAATAATGGGGTAAACCTAATTCTAAACACACAACCTTATATTTATAAAGGTATCGATTTGTGCAGAATATTAAATTCCCATGCCCTATAATTTAATGTCACACATATGAAAAACACCCCATTCTGAACTCAATGGAAGTCTCAAACATTCCCATATGAGTCCTTGTCTTAATTTTATTTCACTCAAAATTTGAGATAAAATAATTAAATTCAGTTACTGTATTTACAATTTTCCCCTTGAAGGATTTTCTCATAGAAGTCTCATGGAAACAAATTTAGGCCTCACCTAGTGTAGACAGAATGTTCCAGAAAAAACTTTGGCCTCAAATTTCTGATCAGAGAAATTTTTTAATAGATATATTTTTTATGTAATGTTTATAGTATACTATATACTAAATATTTTTTATAATTTATTCCAGGAACACCGTGATTCAGAATCACACATCGTCTCAACAACTGAGTCTTTAAATATATGTATAAATATTCTAATGTGTTACTAGGAAAAATTTGAGTCTCTAAAATATTCCTAACATCATGCTTCTTGTCTCCTAGTAGAAAAACTAGGGACACAACTCCAGATACTTAGCCTGCACCTAGATTTTATGCTCCGAGGGAAACTATATCATGATTTCGTGTTGTCCCTGCATGTGAACCAAGTGGATGGTCCATCATTATGAGTTCTTCTCTTGTCAATGACAATCATAGGATCAAGAATGTATCTCCTCATCTACAATAGCTGGAAAATATTTTGCACCCACTCGATTTGTGGTGGTAGGGAAAGGTGGTAGGAAACCTCGTAAACCTTTTTAATGGTATCGAACGACCCGATAGACCTTCGAAATAGATTTCCTTTCAAGCTGAAAACAACCTTGAAAGCCCGTGACATATTTTCCAACATCTGTATAGTTCTCTTGGTCTATACATTCGTCTAGGGGTGAATGGATATACACTTCCATAGCTGGGTCCAGAATTCCTCTTGTAATTCTCTCAACAGTCATGACGCAATCCAAACATCACGATCATATACAGATGGTGGGGATACCCCATGAAGGAGAATGATCTCCTGCACATACAATTGCACCAAAACTCCACCAAACTATACCCTCTGATAACAAGGAAGAAAAAAAATTCATGTGTTGTTCTACTATCAGCTAGATGTGGTTGTGTCCCTTCACTGTGCATGGAGTCCCTCTAAAGAAATCCATTGATTTTCAATCCCTTTTCCTCTATGGGGTCTTAATAGGTTGCAACAAAACTACAAGAACATGATACTCTGATTTCACCAATTGATTGGTGAGTCATAGTTATATGATCTTAGTTATGATTCCCTATACGTATTCCATACATTTTAATGTATAGATAAGGGAGAAGTATTGAACCCACACATATACTCCTATATGTTCACAATCAGATCCATTGTTTGTCCATGGTAAATTTCTCAAGATTATATACTTCAGAATATTCATCTAGTGTATCAATTTTGAATATTTGAATCACACAAGATTTCTCACATGTGATGTCTCACAACTGGGACTCTCTCACATGCTTGATGAGTGAAGGATTCAAAACCATCACCTAAATAAAAACAATAACCTTCTGCTCCACCAAGTCCATTTACAGGGAAGAAAACTACTCCAAACTTGCTGCCCTACAAAATAATGAGACTTATTGAAAAGGGAATCTATTTCAACCATTCCATTTTTAGGAGTATAGAATATTTTGATGCCATAGTACAATAATAATTTGAACTAGTACCACATCTTCTAGTTCACGTATCTCTGGGTGACTATGTAACTGATAATCTAGTGGTATGTAAAAACCAAAAAGAATTCTCCCAAAAGGTACTGTCCCCACACTATAATAGAGAAGAATACGGATTCCAACACTAGGTAGTAATTCACATATTTCTAATCAAGCAGTATCTATGACCTCGAAATATACATGATAACTATTGTATCAAGTTTTACATTGATCACTTGAGTTACCAATAAAAAAGGATGGGGTGTAAGTATATCTCAATGCAAGAGGATATAGATGGAATGCACATGGAATACACCACAAATATTTTCCTATCTTGGAAGGAGAGTAAACCCAAAATAGATACTCTGTTATACCAAAAAGTGTCATTCGAAGAAAAATGACTATATAGAAGAAAAATTCCAATGGAAATTCTAGGAACTGCATCGATACTCCACTACACAACCCCACTATGAATGCACATGACAAGGGTACTCATCTACCACAACTTGATATTATCCAATTTTGGCCACATTGACTAGCCCTCATGCTTTTTATCACATCCCAAAAACTCATCTTTTTTTGGGTAAGGACCCCTCTTCCTCATGCATTCAATGCTATGTCAAACATCATCAACATAGGGTTACAACAACGCCCTGCATAACCCAATTAAAACATCAAAAAACAAGAAGGGAGGACGGAGTTCCTCAAATTTTGGCTATAAAGGTATACCACAGAAGGAATAAGTGGTTTTGAGTGTACCTTTTATCATCAAAAGTGTTGCAGGATTGTAGACATCCAATGTTTCAAGCTACCCATATCCCCAAACGCCCACTCCCTGAGCCTGGCGTGGAAACCTGGTGGTAGTTGGAGGACCTAATAACACCATCCACCACCAAAATCTCTTCGTTCTACTCATCTAGTACCACCATCATGGGGACAAACCTGTCCTCACAAGGGAGATCCATGTTCAAAAAACTACTTCGTCCCTGGTGGTGCATCTAAAAATTTTCTGGGAAGCTCAATATATCTGGTCGGGCAGTCTCATGACATGTGACCTCCCTCATCACAAGCATAGTACCGGATCATCCTCAGATACCTCGATGCTCAAATTTTTCCCAAAACATGTTCATGGGTCCTACAAAGGGGATGCCTTAAGCATTGAGGCCTCTCCAACTAACATATTCTATCTATGGTAGACATATCATCTCGGTTTCACCTTCTACCATCTCAAGATAAAAGGATCACACTGATTGAAATATATCTTTATCTACAACATGATTTGTGGAAAAGGGTGGTTGTCAATGCCACCACTGAATCTGATAAGGACAGAACATGGCTGATGGGGCGAACCAATGATCCAAGATAAACCTCTACTGCCTAAGAATATGGCTAACTGGGGAACCTAAATGTTTTCTCACACTAGAACTCGGGAAGTGGACTCTAGCAATTGACATCCTTAGCATAACCGACTATGTTTCTATACTACTCAATAGTTAGAGGTGATGCTATATACCAATGTGGAGGAAGGGGATCTCATGATGGATCATGTACTGAATCCTTGTCAGTCATAGAATCTTAGTCCCAAAATAGAGCCCGTATCCTAGCTGGTTGACTTCGCAGAGGCATCTAGAATCATATCAATATGTACTATCATCAAATGAAAAAACATACATATGTACATATATATACTGTATATCAACCAAAATTGGGAGATGACTCAAGAAAGATAGTAAATGAATCAATCTTATATGATGCATATACCAAAGTTCCCTGCAACAAATGTCTCAACATACCGAGTCGACCAGCGTGTAATCGCGGTCCTGGTGAATGTCTATGTTAGAGAGCACACCATAATTAGACAACTTGGTCTAAGAGATTCTCTCAACACGCGTTGACATTGTTTCCATAAAACCAACCCAGAAATTTTTAGGGAAACATACGAAGAAAGTAATAAGGGTTGAAGCACCTCTAATACCACTTTTTCACTACTTGACACGTACTAGGTCTCGAGAAGCAACTACCCCATGCCCACCTATATAGGACAGGTGGTGGAAACAATCCCCAAAAGAACAAAAAATTCGGGGATACCTTTACCAAAGAACATGTACGCAAAAACACAACCAACTGAATACATAAGTGTAGTAGCAAATGACTACAAAATTTAAAAGTCTTATAAAAAGGAAACCAAACATATATCAACCTTTAAACAATACAAGAACATAAATATAAACTAAATGGTAAAGGGGGTAGAATAGAAGCCCAATAAAGGAAATTCACAACCCATCAATATGTGGAAATGTACAACCTTTGAAAGATCCATGCTCCAGGATCCTATGCTAGTATAACCACATGCAGTCAAAACACCCCATATAACTATGATCCTCTGATTTCATGATAATATTATCAATTTCTTACAAGAGAATACCATTTTCAGGCTGATCTAGAGTATGGGTGTGCTTAAAAATACGCATTAGGGCACCTTGATGACTAAAGAGAGCAGAAAAAGATGTAATGAAATGGGGAGTAGTAGATACACCAAGGTATAGTAAAAGGAGTTAAGTTCAAACCAAAAAGATATTATAGTAAGATCACCCTTACATAAGGAGCTAGATACAGTGAGAATATGAACTTCAATTTGAGCCTCCACTAAATATAGTAGGATATTGGACTTGTGCAACCACAAGAAGTTAGACAGGGAAAGCATGTGGCATACCCCTCGCATCCTCACCTATCCAGGAAGGAGAGTATCCAAAAACCAAGGAGTGGGAACTAAAATTAGAATATTTACATATATATATATTTATATTCTAAATCAAAGAAACCATAAAAATAGTGTATGGGGATCTCCATATCACAAACTCATACAAGGAAAAGAGAGAATCCAACAATCCAAGAAGTAACCAACATTGATTCCTAGCATCCCACATGCCTGCCTTGAACTGCATTCCAAAGGGACATAATCACCACACCTTGATACTTTCTTATTTGGGTGGGTTTTTCTCACCTTCAGAATTTGAGGACACATCACAAGGATGATTCTTGGTTGGGAATGATTCCCACTTTATCATGAGTCCAATGATACGCCAACTACATCTTTTCAGTGTACCATACAACTATAGTATAAAAAAATACACAGTAGAGGAAACACACGCTAAAGTTTTTGTGGTATTAAACAATAACAATCATCATAGAGGACCCACACACTGTTTTTTCTCGGGTATTCCACTCTGATAATCCTCATTGAGGACCCAAACCTAAATTCTTCATGGGGATTGTACTCTGATAATCATAGTAGAGTACCCACACCATGATGAGTTAGGGGGATTCCACTCTAACAGTCATCGTAGATAACCCACACTCTAGTGTGTTATGGTGATTACACTCTAGTTCATTGAGGACCAACTCCCAAATATATCAGTGGGATTTCACTAGGAAATACCATCAGGGAACACCTCCCAACATAGATGGAGGAAAACATAAAAACTAATCTGAATGCCCCATCTGGATGGTACCTCTCGGAAAGAATGATGAGGAACACTGGCCATCCCTGATGGATGGTTCCTCTTGCGTAGCACTGAGGAACTCTCGCCAACCCTACTGGATATTAACTCTTGGAATTCACACCTAGGAACACTATCCATCCAGTTGGATGGTTCCTCTTGGGAATAATGCCAATGCAATCATCGGGTGACTCCCAAGATAGGTATCACTCTTGAAATATCTAGTGTCTTATATCAGAAGCCACTATAGTGGGAAGAAATGCATTCGACATGGAATAATGCTCAGGATAGGATTCTAAAATTTCAAAATCATGTTCCAAAAGTAAGATATATAAGAGAGTTAAGAATTTTTAATGTATTACATGATGCTTATGGGACTCACATTTCATGTGGCCACCCTCATCTCTAGGTTGTGTACCTATCCACTACCAGGTACTCAACTTCAATCAGGTACCCCTATGAAAGACCATGTACTTTTAGAGTACATAAAATCTCTTGAGAAAGATTGTAGGGCACACGATGCTCGCTACTGATTAGAATAGAGAAAACATAATTTCATTGATATGTCTCCACAAATATATCCATCATATTTTCCCTCATCTCTTCATATATCTTATCCAAAATCAAAAAAGAAAAAGTTGTCCTATTACATGGGAAATCTTAAAGCACAAGATAATGATATTCCACCAATATACCCATCATGTTTCACTATTTAATGAGATCACGAACAATGATTCATACATTCGAGTAGGTCATGACGTTATGATCCTTGTAGAAAAACATGTGAGATCTACTATTTAATCACCCAAAAAGATCCTCCAAAAAAAAGTAGCCCATTAATGCATTACGCTAGAATAAATTCCAATATAGATGATGCCTTGTTTTTTAACAAAATTATATAGATCATGTCATTTTAATACACATGAAAAAAATACGATATAGACTACTTTTTTCAGAATAGAGACCTAGTGAAGGAATCTCATTTCACGACAACATCTTGGTTCACATTACTACTAACAACGTATTAATTAGAAGTCACGTTTAGAAGATAAGTTCGATATATCATCCCCGAATAATAATAATTAAATTTTTATTATTATATTTTGTAAATTAATGATCCAAAACCATGAAACCAAGAATTAATTATCCCTAAATGGTCTAAAAGGATCTATTTTGAAGATATGGACTTGTGGCTATAGAAAGTGCGTCAATCTGATGTACCAATTAGAATATACTACCCTCAAAATGTTATTGACCCATCTTGGCTGCTTCAACGAAAATTTGGAAGGACCCCCTTCCCTTGGCTGAGACCATCCCCACTTGCTCCATCCGTTGTAGCCGGTCCATAACAAAACCATGAGGCGAATCCCATGTGGCCATAAACATGGAATGTGGTCTAGTATAAGGGTCAATGCGGCGACCCACATCGTGCGAGTAGCTGCCGCATCGGGTCACACATCATAACCGCACTATCCCACAATCACCCCCACAACTCACAACACCCCACAACAACACTCCACTGATTCCCCTCTTCCCCACTTGTCATGTTGTTGATGTGGCACTCATTTCCATGCACCGTACTCGTCATCCCAGCCTACTCCAGTCGCAAATAGACTAGTCACCCACCATCCATATTCCCCCTCTTCGCACGGTATGCCTACCTCCACTCCAGCCGACTCCTTTGGGACACCTATGCCTTGGGCCACCTCCGACAGTTCTACTCATGTGGCTCCTTCCATGGGATACCATGACCACAAAATATGTACAGAAATTAATCCGTGAAGGATTTCAGAATCCTATAGACTGTATATTCATAGTTCCAACATCCGTTCAACGATCCGTTAAAGTTTTTATATTTCCAAAATTAAAAATCAAAGAACATGAAGGACGGAAGAAGAACACAATGGAAAAAAAAAAGATTCCAGCATAGATAAATTGTGATATAAATTTGGCCAACAATGAAAATACTAAAAATGAAGAAAAAAAAGGAAACAAAGTATTTTCAATTAAAAACATTAATTAGAACTCAAAATTAGAATAAATCAAACCTGAAATGATTCATTTATCGATGTTGATGCATCCATGATGCTACTAATTCAATAAAATAAGGTTTTAGAAACGATTTCTCCTTGACTCAATGAAGAAATAATCCCTAGTAGATAGAGAATGAGATAGAGTTCTTGTAATGAGAGAATATATTTAGGGGATAACACTACTTCTACACTATTCTACTTTTATTTATAGAAGTCCAGCATGACATGGAATCCAAAATTCCATTTAACACTATTTAATGTTTCCCATATGAAAAATAAACCATTCAGAACACAATATAGGTCTTAAATTTACCATCAAAGTCCCCATTAAAATGTTATTTGACTAATCATTTGAGATAAAAAAAACTAAATTTAATTATTTTATTTACAATGTTTCCCCTGGATGACTATTCACACAGAAGTCTCGGGCAGACAAAAGATATACCCATCCTATGGTAAATGGCACATTCCAGACGTAACCATGGCCTCATATTTCTGATCTAAGCTACCATTTAATATATATCAATTTTTAGTCTTGTTAATAGTATAATATATAATTAATCTTTTGTATAATTTATTTCTGGAACACCATGCCTTAGAATTGCATGTCATCTCAGCGCCTGGCTCTGGAAATATATGTAAAATATTCCAATGTCATAAAAGGAAAAACCAAATTATCTAAATCACAAATAAAATTAGTTTAAACATACATAGTTTTCAAAACATTTAGTGATTGATGGAAATTTCTTGTGAAACTCAGTTTTTCATGTACGATATATCCTGAAACAAAGACTTTAAAGGCAGTATTGATTTTTTTCATATCAACCCCCTTAATCAAATTCCCTATCTAATATTATAAAATTTTTAGATGGTATTTATAGTAAACAAAAATAAATTAATAAAAATTGATATACACATGAAACTACCACCTCATGAATCTCTCACCAATTATCTTTATTTGTATAACAATTCATCATATAACATATCTTCTACATATTATTATCTTTCACATGTATATACCAATTTGTATAACTATAGTTTCACATATAATCAATCATCAATGAGACTTATTTATTTGAAAATATATTTTCTTCTATTTAACATACAACATCAACTGTGTAAAAATGCTCACAAATTCCCAACTTGTGTGATAATTCTGACTATACAAAAAAAATTGAGCCTTATTCACACAACATTGTTCCCTAAAAATTTCAATACATTGAAAAATAGTAACCTATAATAAATTATTGAAAATTATAATATCACACATAAATATATATATATATATAAACACTCCATTTTTGTGATAGTCAACACTTAGCTAAATTTGTTTCTCATACAAAAATTTCTATCTGTGAGATTTCATCTTTTTCTTCCAAACTACAAATATGACTACACAATACTCTATAAAAACATTCTATATTACTACTTTATTTGAATTCATAATTACGATATAATTTGAAACAAAACATTATAAAAAACAATAACATTTTTCATAATGAAACTTATTTCATGACATGGAAAATTTTCTTGTTCAATGGTTATTACTGCCTAATCATGTACCTTTAATTAATAATTCAGGATATAACTTACTATAGAACCTCTAAAATATAATTAATGAAAATTTATTTTTCTCTCTTATGAGGTTACTTCCTCCAAACAAATACAAAACAATATACACATACTTTCATCTATAACATTGGAGATCAATATTTGAGCTACAACAAATATGACCTCAAGATTTATTAAAAATAATCATATCAACGTAGAAGTTTTCAATATATCTTTTTTATCTTGATAGATTGGTACCATATAATATAAATTATTATTAATAACTATTCCTTCTCTATTTCAAATATATGGATTCTTAAATACCCATTTTCTTTATATTCCACTGTTAATATATGGTGTCTTAAAATTATTTAATTAACTCCCAAATATTAGTATCTGTTCAACCTGAGGACCACATAATCCTCCTATAACATCTAGATAAAAAAATGATTCTTTATAAACCCCATTAAAAATAATTTAACTATATCAAACTATATATATTGATATTTTCAAAAATATTGACACATATCCTTGATGTTACAACAATCACCCCTTAAGATTTTCACAACAATACAACTATAAATTCCAAAGTCCAAGCCCATGATAAATCTACCCATTTTATTCAAATAAAATACTATTGAAAAATAATGATTTTATAATCTCATTTCCATTTTCTCTCATCACATATAGAAATATTAATCAACGGGCCCCCTCCATCATAATTTACTTTTCTTGTACTTACCATTTTTCATTTGAATCTGATTTACCACCCTTCACGACTAAACTCCCATTCTGAAATAAAATTTTGGCACCTCCTCATAATGAATTTACTTTTTATATCCTATCCCACTTATTATAGAAATACATGTGGAGACATCATACTCATATTGACCCCATTAATAATGATATTCTTTCACCATATTAATAGTTATATCTAAAAGAATAAATTTGGGAAAATATCATTCTTCTTGTGTTAAGGGAATTAACATTGGTTATATTTTTATCCCCATTTATCATCCTTTAATTTTTCATTTCCTATGGAAATTAATTCCAGATCCACCATCCTCCAATATTTAAACTAATATTTTGAATATATGTTTCGAAATCCGTAAATAATTCAATGGGTTAGTATAATTCTTATTAGTTTTCTCATAAATAAACCCTCTAATAATATTATGTTTATACTTGATATAAGAATCATGGGTCTAAGGTAAAAATATAAAAAATATGCAAGTCAACCATTTAACTACCATAAAATAATGGGGATTATAATTTTTCATTCTCATTCACAATATATGGCCTTAATCATTAATAAAAAAATTTCCAACTAATAAGAAATAATACACTACTGTGTGATAAATACCACATGTTGACCGTACTAATACAATTTTTAAAATATAACCTCATTTTTCCATATGGTAGCTTTATATAAAATTATTCATGTGAGTTATTATTTTATAAATGGGGCTATCCAACCATGAATTATTATTATCATCTCCCCCATAGTTATTAATATTTCCCTTCATATAATTATCTAAATTTATATAAATTGTAGAAACAAAATCCAGATCTGGGAACCACTTTTTGGTTGAAAGACATTCCTCTTAGCAACATCATTGTATCCTGAAAATAGTTAGTTGATAAGAAAAATATTATCCCATGATCAAATAAAAAATAATTTCTTAATTTTTTATACTTCTAATACTTGATATATTGTCTTATCACTAATATAATTAGATATTATATTTTAAATTTCTTCTTATCATAAGTCAATCATTTTATTCTATAAATTTCAACTAAAAATATCATAAATTAATTTGAAACCCATTAGACTCTAGGATGGGATCATTTTCATTTTTTTGTTTATAACATCATCCAGATATAACAATTTCCTATTTATATTTTTGTTACATTACACCACATATTTATTTATATAATGTCCCTCATAACAATTCAACTATATATTCCTTCCCAAAACCCACTAAGAATTATTATAAAAAACCCTATTATTTCAGGATATTTTTATTTATGATCATGTGCTTATGTATTTTTATAAAATTAACTCATGTATCATATATCCCACTTATATATTCCCATTTTCATCAACTTTTAGAATAATTAAAAGGAATGGGGATTGGTGTACCTCTACAATTCTCAATAAGAGGATTATAGTTGGTCATAATGTACCAACCCTTTGATTATATCATTTATCTTGTCCATAGCTGTGGTGACTCTTGGTATGAAACAAATTTTGAAGTATTATTGTTCTATAAACTCATTAAAAATTTGTATTTTATTATCAGTAATAGTCCGAATTTAATATAATAACATTCATTATTTTGTGATTGTTTCATCTTTCATTCCTATTTCATTTTATATAACTATAGGATAAAGAATTATTTTTTCACATGTTCAATTTTATTATCTTCTTTATAATCTAAATTCATTGTTTTCTTCAGGGAATTCATAAAAAACTCAAATTTAAAGGATTTTTATTGGTAGACCACTTGTCCACTGTCCATCATAATTTTTCCTAATACATGACATGTTCCCCTTATCTTATGCTCATTTTCCTCCCCCATTTACAGAATCTTCTTATTGGGTTAAGTTATTTACATGTGTCATAACATGTAAATCCACATTACTATTATTCATCAATTTTCTATTTTAAAATAATAAGAGTAACGATATATTTTCTCTCTTATGATGAATCATTCATTGAGTACACCTTTTTATATAAAACAACTCATGTATCATTTTGTTTATATTAAAAAATTTATTTATTTATTTCCAAAAATTAGATATAAGTGCAATATAGTTGGTTATTATTTTTACCCATTATGTTTATAATTTTTTTTAAGAATAGTTATCATTTTTTCATGTTTAACAGGTCTTTTTCTAGTATAATATCTCCCTTTATATCCCATTATTTTTAAGGACATCTTTATGGAATCATTTTCCTTCATAGATTTCTTCTAACTAGAATAAATAAATCCATGAACATAATTATTACTAATAAAGAATATATCAATGTAACCATTCATCATGGGACCAATCATTGGATTAGGTTTTGATATAGCTAGTTATCTATTATTTGGGAATAATTGTGATTTCATAAACATACAATATGTGATTACAATTCTTCCATAGAAGTAACACTATTATGAATTTTTTTTAACATAATAAAAATAATTACTTATGGAAATATACTTGAAAATATTGTGTTCCTTGAACTCAGTGATATGTTGAAGTTATACACAAAATATTGGTTCATAAAAATTCCTTCACACATATATTTAAATAGAAAATAAAAAGTATTAAACTATTGATAAAATCATTCACAATATTGAATATATTATACTCACCTTTAATGATTAGGTATTTATAGAAAATTTCATCATTTACACTACATCATGGATTCTTCTCTAAAAAATACTTATTTGTGAAACTATTGTCAAAATTATTCACTTAAATGAATTTTCATCATTATATTCCTCAATTAGAAAATTTACACCTATTATCATAAATGATTTTTGATGAATACAAGATATATAATGTTACACGTATTTTTTATAATATTTATTCATCCTAAATACTAAGAACATCCATCAAATAATATTATATTCCCAAACCTCTATTGCACGAAAATTATGACATTTAAAATTATCTTGGAGCCTTATTCATGAATGGTTATTTGATGATATATAATAATGGAAACTACTTAATTTACAAATAACCAACTCTAATTCCCACATAAATATATTTTCAAACTACTCTATAATTGAGTAAGAATCCACATATATTAAAATTTGAATACTCATGCAATGGTGATCTTATAGGAGATTACATTCATTTTCATGCTCATTTTTATGTTCGGTAGTTATTTATTCATAGTCAAATACTATAATATTATCTTCCATGATTTCAATTCAGGATGATCATCTATCATGGACTTTATGATCCATTATTATTTGAGCTTCTAAGGATTCAACATACACATGTACATAATAGAAATATCAACAAATTATATTCCATATACTCTAATATAGTACTATTAGATTCCAAAAATGTAGACTATATAACTTAAAAAAATACATATACTATTCACACATATCATTATCTTGTGATAAAGTTTATTATATGTCATCCTTTAGAATAAAATAAGAAAATGATATCTATTTTATTCATTTCAATAATCTGGAGACTTTATTATCCATATTTTACATAATCCCTAGGAATATGAAATGTAGTTTCTACATATTAAATATTTATTAAAATAATATATTAGGTTCATTGGAATCCCCCTAAAACATTACATGAAATTAAGATAAAAAAATGATACATTATCAACTTATGGCTGGATGATTTGTCTACATCCATCAAAATCCGTAGATATTTCCACTAAATGAAACACAAAACAACTTGGTTTCAAAAATGCTGAAATGATAGTTCATCGAGTTATGTCCATAGTTTTCTGGTTATTCCACCCTTCATGGGTGAGGGGCTGTTAGGATCATGTGTATATAAGGGGGGCCAAATGATTTGTATTTACTATTTATTGTATGGTAGTGTCATATGTATTTGAGAATATTTGTATATTAGAATTTGATCATGGTACATGATATGGAATAAACAATAGGGATGGCCCTAGGATACGGGTAGTGATAGATATATCAATATTAGAGAGTGTTCCTTAGAAACATTTGGATCATCGAAATATATAGATTTAGATTGGAATAATAATTAGATAACCCTAAAACACATTTTATGTTATATTATGATTTCTTCAAGATATTTTTATTAATGGTTTATGAAAATAATATATGATGTGTTTGGTGTGTACCTATATGTGTTATGTAATATTGTGGGAAGGAAAAAGTATTTTTAAGAGAAACATACCATAGGTACATCATTCCACATATACACTAGCTGAGTTTTTTTAAAGAACACCATCCATGGATGTATGAGAATGATGCGAAATGGATTATGATATTAATTAATTTTCACATGTTAAAATTTTACAAGAACTGAAATATATTTGGGCATTATTCAGGGACACCATTGGCGTTTTCCTTTTTATTTCATACTGACACCTTGATAATTGAATTTTAGATGTGTGTAGAACACATATTTAATGAAATAATAATGGAAATGGTCTCGATAAATCGTGATATTATCTAGAGGTATTATAGATACATGATTATTTTTATTATAAAATTTAGAGTCACTCTGGGTTGTTTCATGGTGCTGAGATGGGTTAAATTCTATTATTTAGGGTATGATTTTATGTGATCATCCAATATATAGTATAATGTTTTTTATAACATTTAGTAAATTATGTGTATATTTTTTTTATATTTTGTTTATTCTATTTTAAAATGATTATTTAAAATTTTATTATTTTTATCCCATTAATTTTTATATTGATTTACTATAGAGGGTATATTATTCACATAATCACTTGTTGAAGTCATGCTACTAGTTTGAGGCCTCTAGAGAACATGAAGGAATGTATAAGGTGAATGGAACTCTATCCTTTAAAACCGTTAGAGAATCAGGGTTGGGGTTTTTACAAGGTGGTGTCAATGAAAAATTTCATCCAAATATTTTAGGAATTATATATGGTAAATTTTGTAATGTTTTGGTACTATTGTTTGACACTTTGAGGTATAGTCGGCAAATAAAAAAACACATAAAACTCCAAGTAAACTGGGAACAATAACTAACACTTTATTTTCAATGATTACACTTTGGTTATTTTTCTTGGATAAGATAATGTTTTACAGTTAATAATTTACAATTTGAATCCATTCCCCAAGAGGTTATTTAGTGTGTGTACATTTATGATCCAAGGAACATATGAATCGTAGAAAATCTATCTAGATTCTTGTGATTGTAATTGTAAATATTATAAAATTTGTGTTATCTATTTTATGTTTCATGAAAAATTAATATGATGATTTACCACAAGACTACTTGGTTGAAATATACATAGATAATCTAGGTTTTCTATTTTTCAAGTTTTTTGTTTTGTAGATCCTATGTCTGTGTTGTGTGTATGGTACATGACTCTATAAATCTGTAGTTTGGGATTCCAAGCCAAATTATATTGAACTTGGGTATATGTATGGAATTTTATTTTATAATTGGATGTACATTAGATTACAGTCTTACTTCTCTATGATTTAACAATTAGTTCAAAAAGAGGGAGGGAATTTTTTTATCACAAATTTGTGCACCATATGATCACCATGATGATAGAGTTGAACATTATTCACTAGTGGAAATTATATGGAAGACACAGTGGGAAAAAATTACTTGAGATTTTCAGGTAATGGTTTGATGATCAACATAGATTTACTATAAAACATGTTTTTTGAACAATGATCAAGGAACTCAAGGCATGTATCTTTACATGGAATATATAATTTGGGACTTCTAATATCAACATCATCTATTATTTTATATGGAGGGTGTACCTAAGTTATCCACATATTGGATCCATTTGATTTAGTCAATTGTTGATCAAATATGGATTCCATATGGTCGATGATAAAATAGAGTGAAATATATGTTTAGAGGATAAATAATACACTATTTGAATATATAGGCACAAACTATTAAATTGGATGGGAAGACTATGTTGAATTTATGGTGATATTTTTAATGTACATTTCCCCAGGACACTAATGGGGGTTCGATCCCATGATATATGCACCTTACTCAGGGGGAGGTTTTAGTCATGTATTATTATATGTTTTTAGCAAATTTTATTCCATTTAAAATGATATTTAAAATGGAAAATATAATCAATGCAAAAAAATCATGATAGAATTTGGAAAATTATTATGGAGAGGATAAATTATTTTTCGAGGATACATTTTTTAGAGGTAATGAACAATACAGTAATAGTAATGTGGTATATGAATATATATATTTTACGTAATATAGTAGAATTGTTCTATAGTATTGGTACTAAAGCTTTAGAAAGATATATTTCAATGAATATAGAGACCCAATAGCACTAATATGTTGAAGGTTCAATGTTTCTATCATAGAATGAGCATAAAAGGAGTGGTTACACATGTTGAGAGATGGGGCATTTTTGAGCCTAGTGTGATCTACTTCTTATGATCTTCATGGAATGTATCTAAATGGGGAATCATGTCAGGATTATTATTAATGTTGTATTCCTCAAGAGGTTGAGGATCAAGTAAGACTTAGCCATTTATAGAATGAAATTATGTAGTCCTATGTGGCAGTCACTTGTATTTCTCTATATATTCACATCACTCTAATAGATTGGGAACCTGATAGTGGAGAATGTAATCAATATAAATTGTGAATCTATAAGGAGAACATTTATGAGGTATTTTTTCTTAACATTAGCCAAACATGACAAGGTATACATTCAACGATATGGCTTTAGATCCATGTATTTGTAAAGTTACATTATAAATTTTTTGGTATATGATTTTACAATATGGGTACTAGTGTATAGCGTGTGTTATGAGAAAATATAATAACCATGTTCTAGATAATGTATGTAAAATTAATATAATTAATGATGAGTTTTTATAATAGATAGACTAGGTGGAATTTGGGTTAATGGTCCAGTTTAGTAATAATGATGTGTTGGGTATGACAGTTTTGGTGGGACTGGGTAGGTGATTATTTTTATTGGAGTACCCATAGTTGGAATTAGTCAATTTGAGAATCTATGTGGTTTTAATTGGGAATATATGGATGATTGTTTTGAATTATCTATTTTTTATAGTGATTTCAAATGGAAGATTAGGTTTTAGTGGAGTATAATTAATGAGTGGTCAAAGAGAGCTCAAGGATGAGTTGTCATATGTTGTGGATGTTATAATTATTGGGGTATTTTGGTGAGGTAATTTGTGTATATGTGTCACCTTAATTCGTGTAATTAGTAATATTTATGGTCATTAGGTCGAGATAGGAGACTAGAAACTGATTTTAATAAAAATATGTCATTGGTTTAGTAATTGGAAAGAGAGAAGAAATATTATCCTAATTTATCAGGAGGATAATAGAATTATATAGGCCACAACATTAGCTTGGTATTGTTTCTCTATAATTACTTTAACAATTTTTCATGAAGAAATTTTTTATTGAACTTCTCTATCTGAATAATCAACATCTCATTTCACATTTGGAAACTATCGTTCTAGATACGTACCTTTCTATATCTAGTGCTCCTGACCCAACTCAATGTCTTACTGAAGATGTTTTACTACATTCTATAAACTTTTAATGAAAAAAATCACATGCATCACCTCAGTATATTATCCTAATTTATCAGGAGGATACTATAATTATATAGGCCACAACATTATCTTGGTACCACTAGTTAATGCACAAATATTCTACTAGGGATACCTTGACGCTCTGATGTGACTATATATATATATATTTATATTTTTTGTTAAATAAATTTGTTATTAATATAAGAGATCCCCCCCAAATATCAAGAGTATCCCACACCAAAAATTTTCAACTGTACTCTATTAATTATAAGGGGGATTATTCCCTTTTAAATTTAATATTCTATTTCCATCTACCATATAAATTTCCAATATTAAAGGTCTACATTATTTATATTTTATTCATTATCCACATCAATTTTGTTTCGATATCATCACAAGTTACAAATAAAAACTCCTTTTTTGGGATTTTTATTTGAGTTCATCGTCTCTTCCATTTAGTTTAAATAATGTAAAATGTTTTATCTTTATTCATTTACTGGTATAGTTATGTGGTCCCTAGTTATTTACATCTTTTACATGTTTATGCACTATGATTTTTTTCTACATTCAAAATAATGTGAGTGACCATAACATGGAAAAATCATGGAAATCATAGTTCAAAAGGGTGTTCCTATAGTGCTATTGGGTGGTTTCTTGTGGTTATGGGATGATATATGTTAATTAGTGTTTTGAGTTCTCATTTTACAAAGGATTTATGTATTATTACTTTTTAATGAGGCTGTAAATGGGATTCATTAATTGTGATGTTAAGGATTTATGTTTATATGTGGCATGTGATTCAAAGGAACTATTCTAGACATTATGGTAATAGATGTGGAGATGATGGTGGTTTATAATAATTTTTTAATATTTAGATATTGGTTTTACTCACAATGGGTTTATGAATAATGGGTTGACGATCAATGTAGATATGGCACATAAAGTGCTGTCGACCATTGATTTTCTTTTAGTTTCTTATATAAATGAATCAATTACGTTTGATCAGGTTGATAATAATTTTGGTCCGGTATACATAATTGGGATTTATATGTGATATAGGTTCAGTTTGAGATCCATCGATGAATGTGTGTCCTCTATATGATTGGGTTTCGTCTAGTTATAGATCTAGTTGATAGGAAGGGAATTAGTTGACCATATACCTTATTTTATAAAATTTATAAATATCCAAAAGGATTTTTTTACTTTTTTTGTAAATGTTTTGGTTATACAATTTAACATAACGTTGGGTGGTACAAAACTATTTTAGAATTCCAAGGGGACTTCTTGTTTCACATAATATTCAAACATCATCCCATATTGGTGAAGAACAATGTAGGTAAATTATGTCATATATGGTTGGTTGATAATAGTGCTAAGAATATTTTTTATGGATTGGTTATTTTAGGTCATTATTTCATGTATATTCAAATAAAAGTTATTTATATCTTGGGAAATCCATTGTAGTTTCCAATTGAATTCAAACCCACTTGATGCACAATATATATAGGATGTGTGTAGAAATTATATCTGAAGGTATACAAAATTGAATGTAGTTGGTGATTGAATAATTTCAAATTATAAGTTTAGGATTCATTTTTGAGGATGGCGATATATTTTTGATTTGGGCTAGTCGGTTCCCTGGTCAGAGGTCGGTTGTCTTTCTTTTTGGTATTGTGATTTTTAAATGATCAACCTCTAGCTGATCATTTTAGTTTTTTATAAATTTTATCAAATTATTTGTAGACATACTTTACAAACGTTTTCATGACTGTGTTTGTATGGTTATTTTGATATTAAATATTTTCATTTATAGTTTTTATAATTTTTTTCAATACAGAGTAGAGTCACACCACAATCACCCATTAAACCCTCATTGCAAATAAATAACATATATCATACCGAGTTAAATTCATGAGCGCTTTGGCACTTCAGATCAGGTGTCATTATCATTATTAAGGATATGAATACTTTAATTCCACCAAATTTCATGTATTTTCCTATCAAAATTAACATTTGAATCCAACAACATGGTATCCCATTTTGGATTAGTTCATACACTTCATGGACATCAAATATTTGATGTTCAATTTTGGTAAATCCTAAAATAAATAAAAATAAATTTTAAACATTTTGAGATGAACTAGTAGAGAAAATCAGGGTATGCACATGTGGATGTATATTCATGGTTAGTTGGAGGTAGTACGATTATAGGTTATTCATGTGTTGAGGGTTTTGGGAATTATGATTCTAAATGATGGAATGTTTTTTAAAGGATGGTAAAAATGGTATTTAATGGGGTTTTTAAACATGACTCATTTGGGATCATTAAATGATGGATTGACATAATTCATTATATATAAAAGGTCAGATAGAAAGATAGAGATACGAACTTTTATAGATAGAGGATTGATACACTCTATATGGAGAAAAATTCACCAATGTATTTATGTCCTCATTTATCTATTGCGACGTAAATACAATAATTATGTGAGGAATTATTTTATGACTCTTACACTATTAAAAAGTGGGGTTTTCCCAATTCCTCCATTCCAATGGTTTAAATGAATGATTTGTATAGAATTTCTATATACATGGGTTACTAAATAAATATTCAAACTGTTCTTATAGATAATGTAATAACAACTATTTTTTGAATCCATTCGTATAGGTTGGGATATCTCAATGGTATTTAAATATATAAGGGTGTGTCCTTTAATAAAATACAAATGTTCCTATCCTTCTCCCATTCACCCACAATAACTACCCGTATTTCCTTCACCCAAGAGAGAGGCTATTTCCAATCTCATATAGGGATCTCTACTCATTCAATAATTTTTTTTATCCATAACTTCTTCAACATCATATTTGTGAGACTTGAATCCTCCTGTTATTATTATGATTATTTTTTAATTTTTATATATTTCATCGTGTGATTTATCTTCGACATTCAGGTTCTAATACTGGTTAAATACAGATATAGTAATTTTGGGATCATGTTATTAAATTTTTGAATTTATGAGTTTTTGTTCTTTCCATGATGTACGTATATTCATTATATCACATGGATTTCCATGAACATGTAATCTTTTTGTATGAATCCATATTTTTATGCTATAGTAATCATGAAAATAAAAATGAAATTTTGGTGAATTTATTGATGGAATTCATTTCTATTGACAATGATATCTATATTGAAATTTGGAATAAAAGAGGCATGTTAAACAAACATTCATAATTTTTTTTTTTGAGAAATTAGAAAGGGGATTATGGTGAACATCCATATAAAATAATACTTATTTATACTTGGAAATATTTAAGGCTTGTTCTACTGAGTTATATATTTATAAATTTGAGAAGTAAATACAAAAATGAAAATTTAATTTTATCTTAAATAATTTATTGGGGGATGAATAAGCCTGATGTTTTTTAATTGATATTGGTTTTACATGATAATTTATCTACATTTTCGTTTTAAATTATTTAATATATAATTAATTGAATATTTATTTATTCTCATCGAATGAAACCCCCATATTTGTTCTCTATCAAATATTATATAAGTTTTATTTCATTTGAGAGGGTGATCTTTATTTCCTTATAACATGTGAATAAAGGGGGACTATACTAGTGTGTTGATAGATTTTTAATTAGTTCATGTTGGGTTTCAAATTCAATTCCCTTCCCTACCACTACACTATATTTTTTCTTACATGCCCATTTTTCTTTTTTAAGGAAGTGTTTTTTAATTTAGTTACTAGAATACTACATTTAAAATCACCATTATGTTTGAAAAAAATATATTTAAAATGGTTTTCATCATTTATATTCTCACTAAAAAACCAATTTATAAGACCATAAAAAGATGAATTTACAATAGATTGAGATTAATCAATCAAACGTTGGGTAGGTGGGGGGTGTGACATAGACATAATTACAATGAAAATAAGAAAAATTAATGAATTTTTTTCAATGATTATAGCATGAACCTAGGAATTACATACCTCATTATTTTTTTCTATAATTCTATAAAATCATAATCAATCTTTGTTATTTTAATTTTCAACTACTTTATTAGAAATTTATTTATTGAAATGAGTATTCTTTATTTTCTTAATATGATCATACTTATTCTTTCATGATACAATATTATAATATTAGAGATTAACTAATTAGGGGTTCGTGTTTTTAACATATAAATAGATTTACCTCCTAGGGAATTAATGACTCTTTAAGGGTTGGTCACTACCCAATAACTGTGGATGATCTATCTCATTCAGGGCTGGTAATGGTTCACCATTTAGTTATTATCATATTCTAGGTGAATCAAATTCATGGAATAAATCTACTTCACTTTTAACTCATAAATAATGAATGAAATCATTAGTAATTTTTATAGTTGTTAGATTGGGAATTCAAAAACAATAACTTTGAAAATTCTAATGATCATTAATTAATATGGTAGGATGAGATTTCTAATAGAATAAATTATAGGCTAGACAAACCCGAGAATGAATTGTCCCTATCAACTTATAGATATTAATGTCATGTCTATAGGTTTTTCATTTTATCCACCATGAATGTTAATTATTAAAATTTAGGTATACCCTCCTTTATTTTTTATTTTTATGCATCACTTATAGCATATGTTATTCCTCTTATTCACTGTTTTGATTGATACTATTATTCTTTTATTAATTTCATATTAAAATTGGTTGAAATAGATTTTTAAATTTTGGTTTACATTGTTTATTCAAATATAAAATTTTTCCTTTTAATATAATGGAGAAAATTTGGATGCATCATACTGATCCGATTTCAATAAAGTATCAAATGAAATAGGAAATTTTTAGATTTTTCATTTAAAAATGCATTAGATGGAGGTTGTATATAGTGTTCTTATTTTCAACATGTTAGAAGACCATGGTTATGTTCGAAATAATTTATCATCCATATATAAATATATATATTTCAAAAATAATATTATGTTTGGTACATAATAGAGAGATGATACAATTTTATACTATTAAAAAATGGAATTAAATAATTTGTACGAATTATTTGATATTTGACCAGCATATAGTTTTTTATCCACATGAGATAGATATTATTCCTATTGAATAACAAAATGATATCAATGAACATGGGGAAAATAATGAAGCTGATGATGTTGACTGAGTGAAAATAATTAACAGATGATTCATGAACCCATATATATAATGAATTTATTAAAAGAAATGTTTTGATTGTTAATGTGGTTATATCATGGGAAATACATATATGGAATTTATAAAGATTTCATTGACTATATTCATTCCTTTTTAGAGGATGTTTTTACTAATGGTACAAATATTCATCAAATAATTACAATTTATGGATGTTCATTAAACATCTTGTATTTTTTGCTACTAAATTCTTCACTTTCTAAGGGGTTATAGTGTATTTTTGGAGGGAAAAAGACCATAAAAACTATAAAGAATTTGGTACATCCCAATAGAAAAATAATTTAGATATAACATTGTCTTATATTCTATAAAATGTAATGTGGAACTTTCCATTTCTTCATAAGCCTCAATATTTATTAATGATGGTATAGATATCAACAAATATGTGATGGTATTATTATGAGAGAAATAATGAAAATGATGATTTGGTTCATCCTTAAATTTGATTATAAAAAGAGGTAATTCTATTCACAACATTGATATTTTCTAGTTGAGATGTGTACTGTAAGTTTGGGACTAAACAAAGATGGTTTTAATCCTAGTGGTCATTCTCTTACTTCTAATAGCATGTGAACAATTTTTTCTCATTTATAGTCATCCTTTGTTGATGTGAATGAAAAAATATTTCACCCTCTATAGTATACTAATTTACAGAACTCTTGATATTTGAAATTATATATATACATCAACTTGAAACCTTTAATAGTAGTGCTGAAGAAAATCTTCCAAATGGTTGTGCTCACATTCGATGCATATTCAAAAAATATATCTTAGATGTATGTTTCTCTTTTATTGACTGCAAATGATTTCAATTCTTATGAAATTATTTATTGTTGGATCATGAAGGAAAAAATATCATGCCAAATTTGAATAAAGAATACATAGTTGAGATTAAATAATTACCACCATAGTTTATGTTTCATGGGGAATCAGTGATTCATGAAAATTTATCATCAATATATGTATAATAGTTAGTGTTTGGATAATACTATAGACACTAAATTCCACGTCAATGTATTCCTGGAATTTATTTTCTTAATGAATTGAAAATTTTAATTTTTTCATTAGGGCAACATCATATGAAATATAAAAAATAGAATTATGTTGACAATGAATCCACAAACAATTAGAAAAATAATGTATTTTTTTTTGAGTTTCTATAATTCTATACAAATTTTTTACGTTGTTTATTATATTTAATTTACATTGAGGAAAATAAATGAGAAATTTTTCATTAAATTCCTCAAAAATATCAATGGGAGGACAAAATTTGACATTCAAATCTCTCTAGTGATTTCTAGATTGGGGTATTCCACTACAACTAAATCCTTTGTTTATCGGTGAAAATAAAGGGAATGTTATTTTTTTGTTATATGTGAAGAAACCTTTATAAAAAAAAGATATTTCGGGAAGTATTAGAGAATATCCAGGTCCCTGATGGAAATTATAGAAATATATCAAAATAATTAAACTGAAGGGGTTTGAAAATAAATCCCTAACAAATAATGATTATCATAGCCTTATTCATGAGTTGATTACAAAAAAAATCACAATTAGTTATCCAATTTTATAAGGGTTGTATTTTTTCAATTGGTTAATTTTTATAGAGACATTTGTTCTCAATTGTTATCCAATTTTCTCTTAATAGAAATCCATTAAGCGATTGCATTATTATTTTGTGAGTTGGGGGAAAAAAATTTCTCCTCCATTATTCATTTTATTGCAACATTTAATGGTTCATCATCCAAAAAAACTAATTAGGGCCCCTCTTAGTTTTCATTGGATGTAGAATAATGAAACAAATATGTGAAAAATTAAATATTATATTCAAAATTGGAATCATATATATGGTTTCATGATGAGAGGTTATCCTGCTCAAGAATGATGGATTTTGTTAATATATTTTTATGAGGGGATAAGATGAAATAACCGGACAAACAAAATGCACATGAGGAGTACATGTATATCAACCACTCATTTCAATCTCTTCCCTAAACACGAATAATTATTGGGAAATATATATTATCTACAATGAGAATTGATGAGTGGTATATGGAATATCATACAATATTATTTAACTATGGGGTTTTCAATGAATATATCAAATGTCAAATTTGAATATTTATATATTATCTCATAATATTTATTTTCACATTTACTGTAATATTGTTCAATCATTTTATATATGGAACATTAATAATTTGAGTAGAGTTCATTGATCACTTCCTTTGAGGAAATGAGAGGAATTCCATAACATAATGTTTCTTTCATGGTTGAAATCAATTGTATGACTATTAAATTAACTAATTTAAAAAAAAATATTCATTTATTTTTATTATTCAAATATATTTCACGTATTGAGTTTACCTATTAAATATTTCTGTCGTTAATTAAGAGTTTTGGTTTTTATCCTCAATTCATTGGATCGTGAATGAAAATGTTTAATAACCACTGGGTATGAATTTATTGCAACAAATAGATCAGTGAATATTAAAACACATTATGATGGAATATTTTGAACTGAAACAACGGAATTTTATTTCAATACATCAGATAGTATTCCTCAATATTAGAATATGTCTTATTATTGATTTATTGAGAAAATAATGTTTTTGGATTACAACTCCCATAGTCGAGTCACTATGATGAAATGAAATTCTTTTTAATCAATGAAGCGACATGGTGATTTATTAATGAATATGGATTCATGGTTATTAAAAAGAATCTATTATTGAATTTCAATGGATTATATAATTTCGCATCAACGAAAAAGAATGAGTTCTATGTGAAGGATCATATAAGACCTCATTATGTTTAATTGTTGATAAAACACCAAGTCATATTTTTCAATATGGTGAGGTAAAAATTGTCACCATTGATTCCCCTATTATTTTTGACCAAATATTTATATGAATGAGTAAAATTATACCATAGTGGTAATTGATGTTCATCCTGAAGTAGTGGTGGGTAATATATAATATACAATATATGTTCACAATTCATTTACATTCCATTCATGTTGGTTTCTCAGGTTGGTTTAAAAATAATTATTTTAATTTAGCTTTAATTTAGAAAGATATCTTGGTTTCAGTGTTGTATTTTTTATTTAATTTATTTATACTTATTTTAATTCAGATAATCTGGGATTGTAAAAAAATTATAACTTGTTTTAAATTATAGATTCTAAAACTTGTTTTGACATTGTTTATGCCTCCATGTACTCTTATGTTCTATGAAATATATATAAATATATTTCTAAAAAATTTACATCACATTATTATGAATATTATGATAGATATTGATGAAATATTAAGGAAGATATAAATTTATTAGGTTTCCTCCACTAGTTCCCATAGTGACTATAAGAAATGTATTATTTTCCATCTACATTAAATTTAATTTCATTTTATAATTATTTATAAACTCTTTTTAAGAGTCAATCATCTGAGAAATTGTTGAATTATCCTCATCCTACTGGTGGGGGTTTAAGAGGGGGTTCTCCTTGAGCTACATGGAGCAACAATCATTCCCATTAAAACCCTAACTCACTAGTAGACACCCCATATACAATAATATTTCATCCTACACTTATTGCTTTAGGGATATTCCCACCCATGCCTATGTCCTCATCTTTTTTAACACTAATAATCAAATAATTTCTATGATTCCTCCGTGTATGTTCCCACCTTCACCATATCCATATCCTATTATGTATCCCCCTCCATTATATCCTTATCCCACCATGTCTATTCTATCATTATTTCATACTTCCCATTCAATATCTGATAATTATAATTCTTCATCAACAACTCCAGTGCATGAATTTGTCCTAGTACATGCATTTGAACATACAAAACCTTCAGAGACTACTAATTTATGATATCCCATGGATCCATCAGACCTAATGAGTATTCTTCATCATTGTTTTTTATAATTGTGTGAAATTATGTCACATCCTTTTTACAATCATAATGTGATTTAATTCATATTATTTTCTTTTTTCTAATTCAGCGTGATCTTCTAATAGGTGATAGGGGAAACCCATATGTGTGAATCATGAAATCTTCATTCACAAATAATGATGGATTACAATGAATAAAATCATATGATAATTAAATATTATTGGTATTGTAAAATTATAATGTCAACTATAGTCATGTATGACAATATCATTCCAACACAACTAGTATCATGGAGAAATATAACCAATGAAATCATGGAGAAATCATAGTTGGAGATATTGTTAAGAAAATTTTATAAGTATATATTTAGGTTTTTATTGTATTTATAAGAATAATCAAGGTCTCTATAACATTGGTTTAACTATTTTTATAGTGAAGATACTACAGTCACATGGTTGATGGATCTTGGGGAGTTGTTCTGATCATATAAGCATGAGTAATATTCTGTTTAGAAGAGTAGAGTCTATTTTGATATAGAGAGTTTACCTATATTCACCAATTATCAAAAAAAAAATATCATGAAGTGATCTCATATTATAAATGAAATTTGTTTAAGGAATTATTAATCTTAAATGGTTTGTGTTGAAAATTTAATTCTTATTAGTTATTTTTTTTGTTTTTGGGATATTCAAGAATAAAATTAAAAGAACAATGATGTTATGATGTATTTGAACGCATTTTAATGCACTATAATTCCCGATAATTAGAGCTTCTCGGTACTCTAATATGAATAAAAATTATATCTATAATAATATGCTTACTGAAGTATAAGGGATTTAATGGATTAAGAAAAATGTCTCACAATTTATCTATTATATAGGATTTATAAATTTTCATGTTGAAAGTGAAATTAAATAGTCTTTTATAGATTTCAAAAACAATTGAATAATAATTCCAAAAATATTTTTCATTATTCCCAAACATATAATAGTTCATCTAATGTTTGAAAAATAAATTTTTATTATTTGGATTGCCTATTGCCCTAATTTTTCAAATCTATATTAATGTGGTTTTAGATAATGTTAATAATATTTTGGGAATACATTGGGTATTGAACACTTTTATAAATTATTTTATCCACCAATGATATTATTAGACCAACCATATGTGTTCAATTTTCATTCATCTACACTCAGCTGGAGTCTTTCAGGTTCATTATATATAAATTGATTTATGTTATTTTCATTGTGGAATCAATAAACTGATTTGAATAAATAGCTTTCTTGTAAACTATAAAATATTCTCATATATAATTTATTACTATTCGATCATAAAAACATTACCATATTTGTAAATAATCTATCAAACCTAAAGTGGTTATTTTATTTTATTTTTTATTTCATGATGTATGAAAACATAAATAGTATTTAATGGATTCAAACATTAAGAAAACAATACAAAAACATATTTACATATCCCAATGTATGATTTATAGAAATTCTACATCAATAGAAAATGCAATAAATTCCCTATTTAGTTATATTTTCATACATAAATATTATTTTTCTTCTCATAAGTCCCTTTCATATATATATGGTAATTCCACTTTAACCAAGAATATATATTTCAGAAGATGTCCTCACACTCACTCCAAGTTGTCCTAACATTACTCCTTCAACCATACTTAATGTTCCATTGAAATTTATAAATACTAACTTTCTCAATTTTAATTTAACCCTTCAATGATATTTCAATATAATTATTTTATCATTGAAAATATTCATCGCTGAATGAATCATTCTTTAAAGGCCACATTTGAGAATATGTCAATTATAAAAAAAACATTGTAAACCAAATAACCATACCCAAACATAACGAATTTACATAACCAAACATAAACAAAATATCCTTACTAAAATTGAACTAAATAAAATAACCTCAATAAAATAAACTAACAAAGAATTAACTAATTAACCTATCCAAAATTATTTGTTGTCATTCAAAATAAATTTTATGAAAAATATTTTTTTAACAAATGATATATATTTTATATTATTTTTCAATTTAAAATTGGGAAAAAATATTGACATGTGTTGAATAATTTTAAATAGTTATTTTTTATTAATTAAAACTTATTTCTAAAAATTATTCTTTGAATGCTAATTAGTTTTAAAATGTGGTGTGTATATTTAAATGATTACTTTTTGAAATTTAATTTGGAAGAGTGTATTTTCCAAAAAAAAATCGTATTATGTTTATTTTTAGTAATCTCAGATATTTGAAATAATATTTTTAGTGGATTTTAAATTGTAATATTACATTGGTGAAACTATTTTGAAGTGTAGTTTAGTCTGATAAACCAAAATCAGGGGTTGTAAGGAAATGGTAAATCCATAGTGATTATTACATTAGGTAGTTAGATATGATCATATATAGTTTGGTTGATAATAGTTTGATGATTTTATGCAAGTAACTAGGTCTATTGGAATTATATAGTTTTTTTTTATAATGGTTGTGTGTACAAAAAATAATTCCCTTAATAGGCGTGTTACTAGAATTTTCAGTAACTTTTAGTTATTTAGTGGTTTACATTATATCATAATGTTAAATAATATGTATTGATACATAGATTGAATTTGGTGATCATGTATTATGGTTGTGATTTATGTCTTGGAAATTATAATGTTGATGGATGTAATATATACATTTTTTTATGTAATATTTTTTTCGATAATAGTTACCTATTAGATTTTATGGAATTATTATTTTGTTTTTTGAATAAAAATTTCAATGTCACGCATTAGAAAATGGTGTACATTTTATTTATGTGCTTCTGTTTTAATTTGGAATTGATAATTTTTGTATTCCCTAGATCATAGTATTGTGATTGGTTAACCTTTTAAGGGATTAAAAGTTTATCACTTGAGAGGTTGTAAAAAGCCTTGTCCTAGTGTATTAGAGTAAATAGGTAATTCTCTCTAACTAAAAAATCCCTATCACAAAATGAAAAATATAACCACACTAAAAGTGACCTAACCAAAAAAATGAACAACACTAAATAAAACAAATTTAACCCAAAATTCTAAACCCTTGTAAACCTATTTTTCTATCCAACAAATGAATAAATTACCAAATGAACTAACTAAAAATCCCCAAACACTAATTTTAACCAAATAAAATAACCCCAAATAAACTAAATGAACTAACACAAATATTATATAACATAAATATGAATCAAATGATTAAATTAAAAATTAAACAATTTTCATAATCCCTGATAAATTAAAAACCCTAAAAATGAACTATATAACACTATCAATAGAAAAATAAATAACATAACCCAAAATAAACAAAATAACCTAAATGAAATGAATAATTGATCAAATGAACCAATGAAAAAGAAACTAATGACTAAATGACTGAAATGAATCAATTGAAATAACTGAAACAATCCAAATATCCTAAAAAATATAATTCATAAAAATGAAAAAAATAACCTAACATAAAATTACATCAACCAAAAATTAAAAAATTGTCAAAACCCAAAATAACCAAAATAACCTAAACCCAATTAATCTATTTTTTCTATAAAAAATTAATAAATGGACAATTATATTTATCCTAAATTAAATAACAACGAAATTAACCAAATTATCTTTCAAAAATATGATATAAACCAATGATGAACCAAATGAAAAAACCAAAAATTAACTAATTGAATAAACCCAATATGTAGAAAATGACCTAAAAAATAAACTATATTTCAAAACACAAAAACTTATCACAAACAAAACTAATTTCCTTAAAAAAAGGAGAAATTGATCAGATGAACATTTGATCTAATGAACTAATCGAGAAAAAACTAATGACCAAATGACTAAAAAATCCAAATGATGTAACCTAAAAAATAAAAATATGAAAAATATACCAAATGAACTACCATAAAATAAACCAAATAACAAAACATAAAAAATAATAAACAAGAATTGAACAGAATAACCTAACGTAAAATGACCTATCCAAAACTGAAAAAAATGATATAACCAAAAATAAACCAAATAACCCGAACCTAAGTAAAAAAAGTAGTCTATGAAAGAAAATGTATAAATTCGGAAATTAACAATCAAAAATTAACATAACTATGAAATAAACTAAATGATATATCCCATAATAAACCAAATTACCTAACCCAAATATGAAATAACCCAAAAATGAACAAATTAACCAAACCCCAAATTAACCAATTGAAAAAAACAAAGAGGAAGAGAATAACCTACAAATGAATTATGTAACCTATCAAAAAGAAAAATAAATATCCTAACCCAAAACCAACTAGTTTACTAAAAAAAGAAAATTAACAATTGAAAAATGACCAAATACAAAATAATGTAATTACCATACAACCAAACTGAACCAAATGATGTTATCTAAAAAAGTCATAAATTAACAAAGAACCAAATTTCCTAACCCAAAATAAAACAAACAACCTTAAATAAAAAATATATGTCCCAAAAAATGAACAAAATAACCTAACCTAAATCATACTAACACAAAATGAAAAAAATGATATATCCCAAGATAAACCAAATAAACTAAACCAATGTAAACAAATTTTCTAACCATAAATGAACAAATTACTAAATAAGGTAACCAAATATTACATAAACATAAAATGATCCAAATGACATAACCCAACATAAAAAAAATAATCTATATCTAATATTAAATAACATTTATTGAACAAAATGAAAAAAATTCAAAATCAACCAATTAACATAACCCATGATCAAGTAAATACAATAATAAAAATGATTTAAACAACCTTACACAGAAAAATAGAAATCCTAAGTCCACATAAAACAAATTCAAATCAAAAAAATTGAACAATTGATCAAATTAACTAATACAAAATAATCTAATGACCAAAAGGGAACAAATAAACTAAATAACATAACCGAAGAAATATATAACCTAAAAACCAATTTAAATAACTCATTAATGAAAGAAACACTTCAACCAAATTGAATCAGTTGACCAAACAAAAAAATATAAAAAATGAACTAACTGAATAACCAAATGATCAAGTGATTATTTTCTAAACATCATAACTAGAAATGAACTATATGACCAAGTGAAGAAAATAACCAAGTGACCAATTAACATAATAATGGAACACAAATAGAACTAGAATAAATATAAAATAGGAATCCATATCATTATCGTCTTTAATATTCTATCTAATATGTATTCATCATGACATTCACTGCTGATATTGTTTTAAATAAATATTTATTTTGATGCTTCTTAAATTTATTCATTTTTTTAATTACTAAATTTTTAATTAATTAATGGTTTTTCAATTTGATATTATTAAATAATGTATTGCTATTGTAATCAATGTTATTTTTAGTAAGTGGAATTGGGGATCGAATTTCGTGTGCCATGAGAAAATATATTTTTCATTAATGGGGAGAAAATGATGGACGTGTTATAAATTCTCATACATATGAAAATATTTTAAGTATTTTTATTAAGATTTCAAATTTCAATACATATTTCATAGTTAGATTTATTGTTTATATTTTCAACTATGTGCCCTGGAGGACCTCGATGTGAAATAATGTAACAGTATCATACCAAATTATCATTTCAGATACGTATTAGGCGAGGAGAAACAATGGATATCCTATTGTCATCCTGATAAAAACATCATCCCCACTAGGTATTGGCCGTCATCAGGTGCCTCCATGATTTCTTACACCTTGAATCTACAAAATGCTCATGCAGATGTAGCTGAGGCCAAAAAATTAGCAATGCTGGAGCTTGAAATAGATAAATAAGTCAACAATCAGTTCCTATAATACATGCCATTTATATATTCACCACTTCCATCAATGGCTGCTAACGATTTTTTATTTCACATTGAAAAAGATGTTCTCTATATATGATTCACCTATTGATGTCATTGATGGTCCTAGTGGAAGTTGAGGTGATGATACTAGTGGTGGTGGTGGCGATGATGATGATGACAATTATGATGTTGGTGAGGATGATGATGGTAGTGGTGGGGGTAGTTCTTCGGGTGACAATGTGGGTGATGATTATCATGGAAGAAGTTGTGATGAGGTAGATATGGATCCCCTATATTTTATTGGATTTTCAGTGAATAGATATATGGATGATGTTTAATGAATAAAACTAATTAATGATATGGATTGTATATATATATGTTCTTATTGTATATTCTTTGAAATCTATTTATATCTGGATGGTTAAATGAAAAATATTTAATAAGGGAACTTGATTAAATTTGTACCATAATTTGTAATTTATCTCTCAGTTCTATGAGAAGTGATTGGTGTTATTGATGTTTTTATTATAGATAAGACTCTATATCAATGTTTTATAGAACCGTGGGAAAAATATTCTATGTACAACCCTCTATAGACTAGTTTTAAATTAAACCATCGGTCAAAAAATTGGCTCTTTGATATAAGAACTATATAAAATAAAATGATTAGTATGTCCCTATAGAGACAGATGTAATTCCCATGGTTCATTTAACCATTGTTATAGGTCATTCCAATGGTTTTTGGACTTATACCAACGGTTTAGAACCGTTAGTATATCCCTATTTTCCATTAGTGTTAACATGATATTGTTTCACCAATCTATCGTTATTATAAATTAAATATCATGACATAAATAATTTTATTCTTAACATTTCATGATCCATAAATATTTAAAAAAATATATATTATCTTTCATTAAACCGTTAAATAAACAATATTCATGAAGTCATGTTTTTATTTAATTCATTTTGATAATTTTTCACATTATTTTATTATTATAAAATAGTATAAAAACTGAGAATATGTTAATGTGGTGATTTTTATTAAAAAAACTATAGGATAACTATGTGTATTTCCTATATCATTATTATTTGATGATAAAAATGATTTATATTTATTTTAGTGGAGAAATGATCCATCCAATATAAAATATTGAAATTTAAAATTTAGAAATCACTAAAATGATAATTATCATTAATTTTTATCATATAGAATAATTTATAGAAATGTAGAATATTAAACAAATAAGATTAATATGATGATATTAATTTACTGATGAACATGGTGTTTTATTTTCAATAAGTATTAAATTTAAAATTTTAATGAACCACTTCCTCTTTATAAACCAATCCAATGTCCCATTACTGACATAATTAAATTGATCACATATATTTTATCAAAACTGAATTTTGATGAAATTTTATTAAATTATCACAGGTTCCTTTATTGTTTACACAATATCTGCCTTCTTTTTCACTCGTTATTATTATTATTAATGATTTATTTATGAAAAATATAAAATCACTATAAATTCATCTCTTTCATTATGGGTTTGACAGTACTATTAGTATATTAGAATTTATTATGGAAATGAAATAATACTATGAAACAAATTACATATCTATAATATGGTTAATGAAATTATATATATCTTCAATAAATAATATACATAAAAATTGAACTATAATGTAAAAAGGGAAAAATCATTTTTTCAAATTCTTTAAATAATGTAATAGAATAAATTATATTACTATATGAAAACTATAGAAAACATTGATAATGTATAAAATAAGTTATATTCTTAAAACGAACTAGAGGGAATATGACGTTAGATCCTATAGAGAATAATGAAGTGATAAGAAACCTAATATTTTGTTAAGGAATATATATGTTGAATATAATTTTATCTTATTTCTAAATGTTTTAATTATTAGCCAATTTTTTTATTTGAGATTAGAAATTGGGGACACAATATTATTGAAATATATATGAATTGAAATTAAATGATAATAGGATTTAATAAAAAATTTAAAAACATCCCTGAAGATATATTAATAGAGAAAGTAGAAAAATGTATAATAAAATAAATTGGTAATTATATGGTTATGTTCCTAAAAGTATAGAGACATTAAAAAAATTGATTTCATAATTGTTTTGAGATTTAAAAATAAATTTAGTTACTAAGATAAATATTTTAAATATATATATATATATATATATATATTGTTAATTTTGGGATCCACCTTAAACCTTCATGAACATTCCATTCCATTTATTCACATCTTGACTTCGAGAAATGAGATAAGAAATTTTATTATAAAACATTCATACTGTTATAAGATAATGGAATATTTTATCTGAAAAAATATTAATTTTTTTAAAAAATAAAATATAAAAAATATTTACAAAAAATGGAATTTTTTATAACATATTACACAATATAATAATTGGTAGATAAATATTTTCTGATTGAATATTATTTTTCTCTACATTAATAAAGAGTAAAAATTTAGGAATGACATAATGGGGGTTTTAAAAAATATTCCATAATAATAAACCAAATAATGCATTAAATTTTAACCAAAAGATAATTGCATGTACATTTTCATATTTGATCATTATTTTAATTTAAAATGATTTAATAATTTCAAACATATATTAAATAGAAAAATTACCTTAAATATTTTATATAAATTATTAGGTATTATTATAATAGTTTCAAAAATAGTGAAATTTATAATCCCAACAGTCAGAAATAACACCATGGGATTCATCCCTAAGGAATGATATTTTATTGTAATTAGATACAGACAAATATCATGTCCAGGTTTAATAAAATGTTCAAACGCATCCCTCAGGCTCCATCTGAATAAGATCGACCAACAACCCACTAAGGGTGAGATCTATTGAAATAGGTAATTTTTATAGTTGTAAAGATTAAATACAATGTTAGGTCATTACTATAATTGCGTGTTTGTCCCTAATATACCTCTAACTAAATAGGATAACATGTTCTCATAAAATTAATAGATATATGGAAAATAATTTCACTTCAAAATACATTAAAATCACCCATTTTCCTTCTCAAAATACCAATTCACATTCAATGTTGCATCATGGGTCTTTCAACATTTCATTTCCTAAAAAATACTAGGTTTTAATCATTACTATTTCACCCTTATTAAAAAATTAATTCATAAATAATTTCATAATTTCCATCAATTTCAAATCATTCTCTAACATCCAATTCTAATGGAAATTTAGGGGGGGGGGGAATCACCAAATTACATATCATATAAATTTTAATTACAATTTGAAACGAATTTTTTTTCAAAATTCTATTAAATTCGGTTTTTTGAAATAAATTCAATGATTAATTAATTGGAAATATTAAACAGAATGAACATATACTTTTATAGAATCCAAACACCCATGATAGGGCTTTCCAATGAAGAATGAATACGTTTAAGATATTGGAACTCTAACTAGAAACAATATTAAAAAACCCAAGGGTTTAGATCCATATATCCCAATTTAATATGTCAAACTATAGGGAGGGAAAGAGAGAGACACAAGAGATATGGAGAAATATTAACTGGATAGATTCACCACTATAGTAAAGATGATCAATCATAGAGAAAAATTATTTGAAAGATATTAAGGCAACCAAAATCACCTGTCGATGAATGCTGGTCGAGAGGGAAGGAATAATATAGGAATAAAATTATAATTTCATCCATGCTATCTGTATAAAATAGACACTATATTTAAATGTTGTGTAACCAAATTACATGGGATATTACTTCACAGTCCCATATAATCCAGAAATCCCAAATCTATTATATTAAAAACCATTTTCTAATATTTACATGGTGTTTAATATATACATAGTGTATAACCTGGCATGTGGTGTATTTATCTCACACTATCTTCCATGTGATTAATACACATCATATAACCCCGTTACATGGTGTGTAAATCCCCAAGATGTTGTAAAAACATTAGGATTATGTTAAAAATAATAATAAATCCATAACTTCACCATTATAGTTTTCCACTAAATTTCATCATTTAATTACCCAACCAATGAAATTGGAAATCAAAATTAAATCTTAAAATGATTCTAGTAGAAATGTAACGTCTTGAATCAATTTCCCAACTATAAAAGATTTTTATCACCAAAATTATTATCAAGAAGCATTCATATTAAAAATATAGGTCCATAACACACTAATAATTTTCTAACACTCTCAAGGATCATGAAAATCATAACCGTACTTTAATAGAACTAGGACCAATTGTTTCATCCTTCTATGAACTACCATTGCTTCATAATCTACAATCCTAACTTGATACTTAGTCATTGATAATGTTGGCTCATCATCATGATCAATCCATCTCAAAACATAATCAAGACCATAAATATAATTTTGTAGCTGAGATATGTGGAACAATATTTTTATCGATGTCAGCATTAGAGGAATTCTTAAATGTTAAGCCACATTTTCAACCTACACAACTACTACAAAGGACCCCCAAATTAATGAGGAAGTCCACCTTACCTCTCATGTCATTCATAACCCAAACGAGGTGAATTATTCAAGAAAACATGGTCACCCGATTATTAAAAAATAGGTCTTTAAGAGAACTGGGCTTCATCAATTATTTTTTAGCATTAATAACAGCAACCCTTTTTAGGGCCTTTTTTTGTGATGATATCTGGTAGCCTTTATAAGAAAATTTCAAAAACGATGCTCAATTGTACCATTTCTAGTGCTTTATTATTGTCACTAAACTTGAGGAAACATTGTCATCTATTTATTCTTATCATTGATAAAGCTCCCAAATAAAATGAAATAATTAAATCAATAGAAAATAAAAATGAATTCATTAATAATTTATTAAATTTTTATTTATTATGAAGTTATTGATAATAATGAATAAATTGATTATACTGTATATATTAATAATATTAATAATAATGATATATAAAAATATATAATTATGTGAAATTATTATTAAACAAACAAAAACTAATCATATATATAACCTGAAAAAATATTAAACATTTTATTAATTTAATAATTATTCAAAATATTAAATAACAGTTTAAATTTAATATATATAGATATATATAGATTATAATAAATATAATTTACATAATAAATTTTTTTATGATCTATATAAAATAACTCATTTTTTGAAGAATGGTTAACAATTACAAATTAATATGAATTAAAAATACGGACTAATTTCATCGAGTAGTGGACATTATTGAATGTTTTTTTATAATTCAATTCAACATATATCCAATGTGTGTTATATTTATTTCAGATGCATAGATATGTAATTGATACATTTTTATACACAACAGACAAAAGCAAATGTTAATGTAATGAAATCGTATATAAAAACACATACACCTAATATTTTTGTAATTTATGAATATTTTAGAGTTCATTTTAGAATTTCATTATAAATATATTTAAATTATAAAATCATTAAATGTTAAATTTTGTTTATTTATTTTATATTTTACAACATCTGTGTATTAAATCATTTTTAAAATTATTTAATTTTGTTTATTGTTTTTGGAATTAAATCAATTAATATAACTTATTTATATGTTATTTATTTAATTTGTTTTAAATTATTCCATATGTATTGAACTTTTTGTCGATATATAGCCACATTTTTTTATTAATTTATATTTAATTAATAAAAATTATCAATTTTTTTAATATTGTTAAAGTGTAGTAATTTTAAATTATTCAATTTCATCCATTTATAACATGCATGAACATAAGATTAGTTATTCAATAATAATGGAAAAGAATATATTTGTGAATAAATCTTCACAGATAAATATATTTATAAATAATTATATTTATATATTTATATTTCTTATATTTATACATTTACTATATTTATAATTATATATTAATAAATATTTAATTTTTTGTTTATTATTTAATTATGAATAAATAATTATATATATAAAGAAACAATAAATTTATAATAAATTTATTTAAATAATTACTATTTTTACTATATTAGTAAATAAATAAAGATATTTATTAAATATATATAATTATAAAAAAATATATATAACTATAGTAAAATATATATATATAATTAGTTTTTAAAGAGTATTTATATGATTATAAATAAAAAAAAATATATTTATGTAAATATAAAATTATATTAATTATATTAAATTAGTAAATACATTTACTACATTTATATGTATATATATTTATCAAATATATATAATTATATAAATATTTTTACAAAAAATTATTATAATTTAAATATCCTTTATTCATTATAAAAGTTTTATTGTTGAAAAAGATTCATATTATAATTTCTTTTTAGAACAAATAGAGATAGAATTTAATCATAACTATAGTTTTAGCAGTAATAAAATAAATCCTTATCTTCCCAAAATAGTAACCCAGATAATAATTTCTTTTATCAACACTAAAAAAGTGCTAATAATGATGCCTCCAATAAGTACATTTTAATTTATAACTGAAAAGGGGGATTTCTCAATTCTTTTTTGGAAGAACTCATAAATGTGTCTTTATCTATTTAAACAAGCCCGACAAGCAGCAAACAAGTATTTATATATAAATCACTCCTTGGAATCGTTATGTTTTCAGCAATCCTCCTCATTGAGTCCAAGAACGTATCAATACTCCAATAATTCCATGGCTTTGATGATTCAAGGGTAGAATGAATACAAAGATCAAACTAATTCCATGTTTGGTGATATCTCTAAATTCTATTCTAAGATTCAATGCTTCAATGCATGGCATGTTATTTCTTCTTCTACTCAATCATTTATTATTTATATTGTTCATGACTAATATTGAAGTAAGGTTAATAAGAAACTATTTAGTTTGGATTATTACTATGTTTACAATTTTCTATCACTATTTTTGTGTTCATTATTAATAGGTTGTGGTTGGATCTAGTTATGGTGTGTGAAAGTTTTTTTGGGGTGGAAGAGTGATGTTGTTGTGATGGAGGGGATTTAGTTAATGATATTTCGTAATTATTATGGTGGTGGTGTGCCCTTTGATCCATAACGGGAATGGTTGCAGTTATTAAAGTGGAGTTGGATTGGGTGTGGTTCTTATTGGTATGAGATAGTTTGGTTTTTAATGTGATATTATAAGGGGTGTGTGCGAATGAGAGATAGTTTCTAGGTATCTTGGAAGATGGTTGAATGATTGAACTTAATGACGTGTAATGGACTAGAATGTGGTGAGAAATGGGTTTATTAATGAACCACACCAAAATTTATGTTGAAATATAACATGTGAAGACATTAATCAAAATAAATACGAAAAAATGAATTGAAAGTAAAATGAGGATAAATGAATATAATTATGATAATAATGGTGAATCTATAATTTAATAATGATGTGATTAAATGGTAAATCAATAATGTAATGTTTGTCTAGTCTGTAGTCAGCTATAGATGTCTAGTAGTTTGGTTGCGGTTATTGGTACAAGTCAGACGGATGTTTAGGCATAAGATATTCTGGGTAATGAATGAAAATATAAATGTGAGTTAACCCATAGTTTGGGATTGTGTTGATTATTATACATATGAATTTACACCTAATCAACACACTTAAAACAATTAGAATCCTCACTCCCAATATATATCATGATTGAACTGGAATCCAGGCATAAAAAATAAAGAACACATGTATAACTTTTTATAATGTGAATCTACTTCCCCTTTTATCATAGTGGATTGTTGAACATAACATTTTGGTAGCAGAATTATTCAATTTGTTGCGATTTTTCCATAGGTTTGATCAATCACCCAATGGTTGAGTGATATTCTTTCTCTCAAATCCACGGTAATGTGTCACTATGTAAAAGATGAGGAATAATATAGATTACTAGGATGATCTGGCCAATGATTAGGCTAGCCCACATATCTATCCTCATGGGACCCATAACATTTCATATCCCTCAATAATACAAGCCTATTATCCATGAATTTACCTGTTTTTTTCATGCATATTAATTTGGATAAAATTGCTCGTAACCATCATATATGTTTCTAGAAAATAATTACAATCCTTTATACAAACATTTAATTTGTGAAAAGTTAAATAGAGTTCATTCAATGGTATAAATTCCTCATCTAATTTTAATTATGAAGATTCATCACACTTTAAAACAATTTTGGTAAGATTGTGGAATCTCTCATTTGACATAAAACCTCTATATCTTATAAAATTACTACAAATTATCACATTATAACTAAAATCATATATTATAGTCCCAAAATCAATATAGAGCCCATAATGTCCCTGAAAATAAAATTTTCTTATAAAACATACTATTTTCCTACTTGAAAATATTTTTTGTCTTCAACCTATCTAGGAATAATTATTAAATAAATTTACTAACTAAGAATTTTGAGATGTTTAAAACCTTTATCGTTTTTAGGTATATTAATATCTAAAAATTATTTATTCCTTCCTTATTAATTTTTTAATTGAAATTTTTGTTGTAAATTTGTGATGTTTTCAAATACCTGATCTACTATTAATATGTAATATAATTATTCCTTAGGTTGTTACATCACATATTCCAAAAAAAATAGAATTGAGGTTATCAGATTATATATATATTGGTATATTATTAGAAATTTTTTTTAGGTATTCATCATGTTAGGTCTACAGGTATTGGTTCCACGCATTGGAATCTATGATTAATATCCATGTATATGAAATAACTAGTTTTTTTATTAATATGTTTTATTAATAAATTTTTATATCTTGTACTTGATTGAATGAGAGTTTGTTATTCTTGTCTATCATATTTGGTTTTCTTACTAGTCCCTAATTTACTATTTTTTAATTTCCATTTTTATGGGGAATTAATAAATCGTTGGTGTCCCATTTTAATAGAGGCAAGACTAGTATTAGTTATATGATTGATAGAATTAAATGTGGGACTTTTTTAATAAATATAGAACTATTATAGGCCCCATGGATTCATATATCATAACAAGTCCCCATTGATCCCCCATTAATCATATATAAGAATGTGTATCCCCCCAAAATCTCACAATCAATAGGCCATGATTTAAAAAGTAGTCCCAATGGTGAAATACAGAAAAAATGTGAGAAATTACATATTTTATAGAATACCATGGAGTATAACAGTCATCTCCATCAACTTTATCTCCCAAATGGTTATTATTGTAGTTTTTTTCATGAGAATCATCTATATCCACTATTTTGTTTCTTATACTACTCTAATATGAATATATCACATGGATGACTAATGTTTAGAGAATTTCAATAAACATAGGTTCATGTCCACAAGAGATGGAGGATGAGTGTTAGAGAAAAAATTTCAATTATACATGTTTGGGGGATGAGTTGTTAAGGATTATAGTTTTATATGATATTGAACATTAGTTGAATTTAATGAATAACACCACCATTGTGGAATTATTAGTTTCATAAATTAAATAAATTATTTTCTTCAAATCATGATGAAATGATTTGAATCAATCTAATGTGGGGTTCCCCTTGTTAAAATAATTAATTTCCTTCACCATTGTTAATGGATATCTTTTCTAAATTTGTTTATTTATTTTACAAAATTAGTATTTTATAAACCCAATATGATGTATATTAATTAAAAATGGGTGAAAAAATAGTTTTTTGACAAAATGGTACATACATGGTGTTAATGTGTTCATTATGTTTTCAAGGGAGAATGTATACAACCCTTCCCAAATCTGTTTTTTATGATTATATAGTTGTTATTTAAAACAAATTATTCCAAAATACATACAAGAAAATTTTATTTCTCATGGAATATATCATAGGAATAAATAGTGTTAAAAAAGGGAGAAACTGGACATGTATACTAATTTGGATGATACTTCGCTTTATAGTTCATTAGATATGAAGACAAGATTAAATGGTGATGGATATTTTATTGTTGAAATGAACATGGAAATTTAATATAACCTTATTGAATTTCCAATATTGTTTATGAAGTTAATTAATTGTGGAAAGATACCAATGCATACCAATTGTACTAATACATAACATTTTTACATATATTTTAGTAATATAATTTAAAAGATTGTAGTATATTGAGTGGAATCCACATTATAGAACTACTTGGTCTCTTGAATAATATGATACTGGAAGAAAATTAAATAACATGTTGAACATATGATGCAAAATGAATGTAAAGTTCAAAGGTCATGATATCGAAAAAAATAATAATTATCGAAATAATTTCATATCATTTCACTAGGACTGTGAATCACTCATAAAATGTCATACGTGTGGTGCAGATCGATAAAAAAATGAATAAAGTACTTTGATATATATGGTACATTCCTATCATTCCATGCGTTAGAAGACTTTATGGATTTTAGGAAACCATGAGAAAGTTGACATGGCATGAAGATTCAAGGATAAGAGATTGTAACATACATAATCTATTATATAACACTCAGTGAATGAAAATTGATATGAGTATCTTAAATTTTGAAATGTGTTTAAAAACATTTATCATACATTATGTACAGATAACATAAATCCTTTTGGTGTCCAGAGTAGTAATAATAGAACATGGCCCACCAAGTTGGTAAATTTTAACTTTCATTCATGGTTATGCATGAAGAGGAAATACATTATATTTTACCAGCTTATATCTAGACGAAAGAAACACGATAATGAGATTGATGACTATTTGGCACATCAGATTTATGATCTAAAATTAATGTGGGATAAAGGTGTTAAAATGTATTATTTTTATATAAATGAAGAATTTACATTGAGGACCATATAGTATGGTATGATAAATGTCTTCCTCGCAAATTGAAATTTATTAGGATATTGTTTTAATGGAAAATTAGAGAGTCCCATTTGTATAGAAAATACATAATCAGTTTAGTCCAGACATTCCTTGATGATTGTATTTTTAGGCCATCAAAATGTTTTACCCTAAGGACCTAAATATTGATCCATAATTCCATCATTTGTTGGGAATATCAAACATGTTATAACAGCATCTCCAGAAATGAATTCTCAACAATTTGATGAAGTAAAAGATATTGACACTATTTTTAGTAGTCCATTTTCAAAAAACTATACAAAATCAGGTTGAAGGAAGATATACTTTTTCATTTAATTGTAAAATTATAAGTGTTTTTATGTCAGATATTTTGATGATGTCATGCATGTTGAAAAAATTTATTTTACAGTGTTATTTGAGCATTACTAAATTTTCCTTGAAAAAAAATGTCATCAGGACTAGGTTGGACATGATTGAAATGGGAATAAGGGAATATTTGGATCAATTGAAGGATAAAAGTGTAATTTTCTTATATCACTAGCATCCACACTATCCAAATAGAAAAAATTTCATTGTTGTGTCTTCCATAATAGTGTAAATGTTTCAATGGGGTATTAATAAAATATCTATAATTTTGTTTCAATTACTATTTTTTACTTACAAGGAATAAAATCTCATACCTTTAATGTTTTTTTTAATATTTGATGCATGTGTCTTTCTATTTTATTTTCCAATAAAATGTATGTATGATCTAAACTATAATCTCCTTCATTTTCAAATACATATAAAGTAATGTTTTATACTTGATGAAGATTCTGATCATATTCAATGAGGTTGTAGTTATATTGTGTGAAATAGATATGATCTTACCACCATCATGAATTTATATAATGAACCACGTAATGGTTCACTTTGTTAGAGAGGTTTAACTATTTTTTCCTGATCCATTACAGATGGATGTACCCTATTGAAGAGTATATGATGGTGTTTAATGTGTATTTCATGAATCAAAGTCAACTTGATGAATGTATTGTATAACAACATATTTTTTAAGAATATGATCAATTCTATAATTATTACCTATTATATATTTAATAATTGGTATCATAAAGTCTCATCATAGATGATGACTTGTGGTTTGAGTGATTTCCAGAATATATGCTATTACAATTAGATTCATAGAGAGGGAGTACGAACACCTTTACATTTTACATAATGTTGATTATTTTGATCTATACATTGAATACAAAAAATAAAATCCTATATATTTGAATACATTAATGGAATAAATATGGATATTAAAAACAAATAATCAAAATATTATAGGATGGTACGATGAGAAAATTTATAAGGAGTTAAGTTTAAATCTGAATTGAATTGTTGAATGGCGTTGATGTCTAGTCAGGGGACCAAATAAAAATTCTAAATGTAAAACTATTTTTATAATTAATGGTAATACATTCTATAATAAATATCATAATTATTTAATTACTATGAAATAAACGGTGTTACACTTATTGAAAAAGTGACGTAATTATCTCATTCCAAGGATATAAAGAAATTTATATAAATATGTTATATTTTGACATTATCAAACTAATAAACAAGTTTTATTAAACATAAATTAAAGTTCATACTTTCCATTTTAAATCGGTTGAAAATATGAGTGAAGAGAAAGTTGATAAAATGGGCATCATGATGGTTAATATCATATTGGGATGGGAAAAATAAGAGTTTTACATAAAGTAATCACAATAACTGTATGTATTTTTTATCCCAGATCCAGCAAACAAGAATTATTTATTTTCCTACTATTGACTAATTTTTTTTTGATGAAAATTAAATCGAAGATGACCCATTAATTTGGATATAACAATATGTTCATGATGTTCTCAATATAGAATATGTATTATATGTTAAAGTGGACCAAAAATAGTCTATTTGGATTCTTGATTGTGGAGTAAAATGCATAAAACCTATAAATATAAAGTGATTTAAATGATAAGGACAGTTTTTTTTTTCAATATACAATGCATTTCCACATAATATTATATATTATCTAGTACATTACACTTATATAAATTAAATGTTTTACTACACATATAGATAATGTCTTCTGCACATGGTGATGTTACCAATTAAATGGAATAAAAAACTATAACAAAGGAAACCCTTTACATATATGTAACAGTAATGTAACAAAAAAATAATAAATTTTAAAAAAAAATATATATAATTAAAAATTGATTAAATTTTTTTTAATCTTTGTAGAGATCATTTATTTTAGAATATTTCTATCTATATTTCATTCCTTTCTACTATAAAAATTCCCCATACTTCTTCTACATCAAAATATTTCCACCCTAGTAATGTTAGAAATTTTCAATATCCCTAATGTTCCCTACACTTATCAACCACAAGGTTAATATTGATAGGTATACACTAAAATCATTTTCCATACTATTAATTTCTTATTTCATATTATTTTTTACTTTATTTCTTTATAGTGTTTCTAACAAAAGAGTTTTTTTTCATATATATAGGTGGATTCTTTTGTTCGACTTGTGGTTCTTTGTTTGATTAATCATTGACTCTTATGATTTGGGACTTTGAGCCTATTACCAAGATACTGAAAAAAAGTAAATGGGTCATGAATTTATACAATCATAGTGAGAAGGAAAATTCTAAAAATTTATTAAATTAATTTTTTCATCATTTAATTTATTTCTTGTATGTTAATTTCTTTATCATTTTTATCTAATAATTATTTAGTTTTTACCATTTATCTTTTGAATATTTATATTATCATAGTAACTATATCATAGAATATTTCCTTCTACCTTTCATGCCTTTAGGCACCAAAACAAAAAAAAATTCTTCTCCCTCAAAACTATTTCACCCATGTAGTTTTGGAAATTATCACCTTCCTTCATGTTCACACCACTAAAAAATCAAGGAGGAAATCTATATTTTTTTTAGTAAAATAATTTTCCATATAATTATTTTATTATTTCAAGAATTTTATTAATTTAGTTTTTTTAGTATTACACATATAATAATTGTTTTCAAATATAGGTGGATTCTTTGGTTCTAGTTGGGGTGGTTTTTTTGAAGCCAATAATGCTCGTAAGAGATAGGTCATTAAACCTATGACTAAGATAATGAAAAAACGGAAATGCATCTCAAATTTATACAATCATCCTAAAAATGTGAATTAATATTAATTGTTTAATTTATTTTATCATCATTGTATCTATTATTTTTACATTAATTTTATTATCATATCTAACTAATTGGTTTTTCGTTTTTTCATAGTACTTTTGGAAACTCATATTATTAAATCAACAATATATAACAAGACTCAAAAGTGGTAAAAGATAATTTATTCGATTGGTGTCTTTATTTCCATTTCCTTTCTTTTTTGATTTGCAACACTTCATATTTATTCTATATTTTATGTCGAAAAAGATTTTTTTATAAGAACATCGAGTCAATATACAATTTTTTATGTTAGAGATTTAAATACAATGGAAGTCATGGTAACATTGGTATATAAGATTTTTGATACTTTTCTATGTGTATGAATAAACAAAAACTCAATCCAAAATATGGTTTGGCCGATATGACTAAAAGTGCATATTTTTATCTAAAATTGACATTAATTTTTATAGAAAAGAAATGTGAAATACTAAAAACTAATAAAACATATATCTATTTTTTTGATAAATTAATATTATTAACCCTAAATCATTTTTGACAAGTAGTAATTAGTCTCACCTAAATCTAATACATGATGAGTTTGGTATTACTCAAAGATATTTTTCTCAGTTTAAAATAGACATTTCAGATTAAAAGGTGTCCCTCCCTTAAAAATGAAAAAATTTCTTCATATTTTATTTATAATTTTAAAAACTTATTCATATTTTTTTTATATGTAGAAATTAGTCTTACCGACTTTCGATACACTATGTGACTAGTATGAGCCAAAGTGTGTGTTTCTAGTTTAAAGTGAAATTTTAGTTAAAAAGAAAAGTAATTTACATAGAACCGGTAAAATATATAATAATTGTTTTGATACATTGAAAAAAATAGGGAAAATTTTGGTAGGGATATGTATCAATTAGCTTCACCTCAAATCCAACATATGATGTTACTAGTATGACACCATGTTTGTTTTTTTATTTAATATTGATATCAATTTTAGTAAAAAAAGAAAACTAACCAACCCAAAACCACTAAATCACCATTATATTTTTTTATACTTTATAATTTCTATCTATAAGTAATTTTTCATTTGTATGAATCTTTCACACCTCAATCTGATGAATGATATACTCAATATGACTCAAATATTACATTATTAGTTCAAAATTGACATATTAGTTCAAAAACGGTCACTCATTGAAATCAAAAAAACAAACAAATATTTCATTGATAATTTAATAAAATAATTAATAAATAAATTTTGATATGTTGTAATCAGCATCATTTCAGAACGATACATAATGTTAATGGTATTAGTCAAAGTGCATGTTTCCAGTTTAAAATGACTTTTTAGTAAAGAAGATTTGTAACCTACTCAAAACTGATCAAACTCATTTTGATTGTTTTTATACATTATTAAAATAATCCATAAAAATTTTGAGACATGTAGAAATCATACTCACTTAAATCCAATGCACAGTGTGACCAATTTAACTATAAGTGAATCTTTTCATTTAAAATTGACATCCATTTTTGAAAAAAGGTCAACTGACCTACTAAAAACCAACGAAAATACCTTGTTGTTGTTTTAATACATTAGTAAAATTGTCCATATATCATTTTTGATGTATACAAATTATCTGTAGCTCAATCATGTAAACATGTTCCTAGTATGAATATATGTTTCTATTAAAAATTTAACATTGTAATTTTAGTTCAATATGATTCAATCAATAAAAATAGATAAAATGCAGTAATATTATATTAATAATTTAGAAAATGATTCATAAATTATTTTTTTTATGTGTGTGAATTAGTCTAACAAAAAACATTTATACGATGTCTCTAATATGAATCAAAGGTCAATTTTCATGTTCAAAATGTCATTTTATAAAAAATGGCATGTTATGTAATCAAACAACATAAAAAACATTTGGATTGTTTTGGTACATAATTATATTGATCCTTAGGTTATCTGATACATATATGTATTAGCCTCTACTAAATCAAATGATCCATGATACTGATATGACTCTAAGTGCATATTTTTATTTAATATGGAATTTAGTATTAGTAAAAGGTGAAATTGTCCTACTAAAAAGTGAGAGAATGTATTTATACTATTTTTAGAATTTAATAAAACAATACATATATCATTTTCTATGTGTAGGAATTATTTTCAACTCAATCTGGCACACAATATTCTATGTATGACTTATAGTGTTCGTTATCAGTTTAAAATTGGGATTTTAGTTAAAAAAGTGTCACTCACTAAAAACCATGGAAACACGCTCGGACTGACATTCTAAATTAGTAAAATGACAAAAAATAATTTTTAATGATTAATAATTTGTCTCACATCAATCCAATAAATTTTGTGACTAGTAGGAGTCAATGTGTGTTCTTCCAGTTTAAAATGACATGTTAGTAAAATAGGAAAGTGAAGTACTGAAAAATAATAAAAATAATTTTTATTGTTTTAATACTTTATAAATATTATACATAATCTATTCAAGGTGTTTAGGAATTTGATGAACATAAACCTGACACACGATGTGATAGGTGTTACTATAGGTGTGTCTTTTTATTTAAAATTGAAATCAAATTGTGTAAAAATGACAACTGAAAAACTCAAAATCAAGAAAATGAATTCATATTATTTTTATAAATTAGGGTAATGATCCATAAATCATTTATGGAATTTAGTGAGTATCCTGACCACAATTTAATACATGATGTGACCTAATTGAATCAAACTATCTATTATCAATCTAAAGACTATATTTTAGTTCCAAAATTATCAGTCAATAAAATCCAACAAAATGCACAATAATTGTATTGATAATTTTGTAAAATGAATAAAAAACCATTGGTGAAATGTAGGGATTAGTTATCAATCTAAAACATTATGTTATGGGTATGTGTCAAAGTGTCTATTATTAGTTTTAAATGGAATTTAAGAACGAAATTACAAGTAATGTACTCAAAACCAAGAAAACACATTTAGATTGTCTTGATGCTTTAGGAAAATTATCCCTATGTCATTTGGGATGTGTTGGAATCATGTACACCTCATTTTTATGCACATTGTGACTAACATGCTCCATTTTCATCTTTTCAATATATAAGTGTCATTTTAGTTTAAAACACACAAGCATTTCCAAGACCGAGCAAACAGGCCTGGTGTAGATGAAACTGTAGACTAAAATTAACACCTTAGGTTAATTTATTTCGTTATATTATTACTAACATAATAATTTTTTTCTTATTAATGTGTGATATTTTTTTCAAATAGAGGTGTTTTTCTAGGAAATATCATTGGTTATGTCCTGGATCAAAATGAAATGGAAAAGTGATGTTTCTTGATTGGATGTAATAATTAGTACCAATCTAATTATATAAATTAATGTTTTAAAAGAATATAATATATTTTTAATTACTCATATTTTTGTTATAAATTTCATTTCATTTAAATTCTATATTGGTATACAATTTTTTATATCTAGTGGTATTTCTGGTAGTACGGTGTGCTGCTACAGAACAATGTAGTAGGCCCCTTTATCCTAAATTTTACAAACATACATATTGGTACACTTTATTAATGATTATATAAGAACCAATAAATATCCCCATTATCAGTGATTTATAGCACATATAAAATTATAGTTATTTTTAATATTGTTCTGATAGTCAACACTAAACTAGTGATGAAAAATTCCATTTTTAGCGCTGTAAAATGCCTATTTTGAAGTAGTGACCACTAAAAATTTCAACTATCTATGATGATGATCAACATAATATACCTACCAACTCCGTATCATCAACAAACTATGAATAATAAAATAAATCAATGTTTTAATCTCATGAACCAATCTATGTTCAACCAAGGAATCTTCATGAAACATTGACAAACATGACAATGATTTTGGTGACCTAACAAACAAGGCCTCAAATGTAGTCATTATGATAGAACACTGGAAACTATTATAATAGAAAATTCCACATATCCCTAATGGTCATCTAAATATCCATGAAAATAATGGCCATAGGTTAAAAGCATATCATTTATATTTTTTAGAGCTCTCCCTATCTTGTTCATCATTATGAAGATGGTATGTTGTACTCAAATGATCCTAAGACCCCAGTTCCATCTGGGGGTCTTTGAAAAAAATGATAAGTAAAATGAGGATCCCTATCTAATACTATATCATATAGATATCCTAACAAATTAAAAATCATTAACATATAGATTTCCTACGTCCAAGAATTTGGTTAATAAATGGGTATAAGGGAGAAGATTTGGTCATCCTATTGATCTCACCCAATATCACACTATTTTTTTTCAATACTATGTAACCCAAACAAATAATTCTTTGAAATATAATCCCACTTTTATATCGATACTAAATGTGGATGAAGAAAACCTGAAGGTATATGGTCCTCGGCCATGATGTGTTGGACCGTCTAACAATGGATGACAAAATCAACAATTTCCCACCTCATACTTATCCCCCATAATGTTACCCATATGTCATAAAGAATTTTTTGGTTCCTGAGTGCACTGTCAAGGATAAATTATAAAATTCCCCATCAAAATGATCCTCATATGAATAAGTACAATGTACTTGTTCTTAAAACATAGGATACCCTCCTTTGAGAATGATTACTCATCAATAGTCTCCCCACTATAAAAAGAGTTCCTAACACTACTAAATTCATCATCATGCTATTATTATTAACGAACAAACATGATAAGAGAGTGGGTGAATTGAAAAATATATAGGACAACATTTTCCCAATTTTCCAAAACTCTAATATGCAACTATGAAAAACAGTCATCGAGTTCCACTCTTATAATTATTCATTAATATATAGTTTGTAAGATTCACCCTCAAATAAAATTCAATGAAATTACCTTTCCCAGTGGTATATGAAATATTGATATCAAAATATTTCAGTTACTCCTCCCAATTCCACTTCTGTACATTCAATTATTTTTATTTGAAAATATATAACTATGAATCGTGTTGTTAGAATACATTTAAAATATTTCTCAGAAAATTTATTATCATCCAATATAATGACCATGCATAGCTTCTACAAGTTCAAGTTCATGGGTCGAATAATTCTTCACATGTGGAAAAATATGTAGGCAACCATATGAAATTATGTGATCACCATATATAATAATACAACTCAAAATCGATGAAGATGCATCATATAAGACCATGTAGCAGTGCCCGTCCTCTGGAACAGTCAACACGGATGTACAATGAAAATTAAATTTCAGTTCAACAAATATAAATCTGACATTATTCATCCCAATAAAACATACCCCATTTTGAGTTAGGTCCATCATTGTAGAATCTATCATGGATAAATCTATCATGAAGTAGCAGTAATATCTATCTAAACACAAGAGGGTCTGAATCTCGAAAACATTTTGTTGTTTTTCCCATGACCTAATTTCATTCACCATCTCAGTATCAACTAAAATCCCATGTTTTGTGACCATGTGTGCCTAGAAATTCACTTATCAATTTGGAAAATAACATTTTTATATCTTTGCGTAAATTTGATGATTTCACAACAATTACAGAAAATCTCTCAGGTAATTAAAATGATCCTATTAGAGCATAAAGGAATTAAGAATTTCATCCACAAATACATCCACAAACACATCGATTTATTTGTAGACAATTATGTTCATCAAATATAGAAAGACTGTTGGATAATTGGGTTAAAAAATTACCTAACTAGATACTCATATTGGGTAAACCAACTCTGAAAAGTTTTTATCTGAATGTCATGTTCCTTTATTCTAAAACTTTGATAACCGTATTGAATATTAATCTTCATAAACCTATTCTACCCTTTCAGTGGGACAAAGATATTATCCAGTTATCAAACTGTATACTTTTTTATTTATAGTGACTCAATTAAGATTCTAATATTCAATGTATAGAAGAAGTGATTCATAATATTTCTATGAAAATAGATGAGACTACACCCTAGGTGAAACACATAAGAGTATAATAAATTTATCAAAAATATCTTTTAAATGACACTTCAATGCTATGTTTTTCCCTGGGGACATGTTGTAACAAGTTATAAAAAATTATTGAGTACCAAGAACTAAATCAATAGAAAGTTGTACCACCCTTACTAGTGAAAAACCAAATTATTGATAAGAAAAAATGTTACAGATATATATAATAACTCGATTGGGATCACTAATCATGAATTCCTTCTTTAGATCAAAATAAAGCACAATTATAAAATTCCTCATCTCTCGAAATGATGTTCTGGATATTCTCAACACTTGTTCATGTTCTCCCTTAAAGATACGACACACATTATCAGGTGCTATAAAGGAGACCCAGCAAAGATAAAAACCAATTTTGGATTTAATAAAAATGTAAAAATACATCCAAAAATGAAATTAAGTGCTTTTATGTTGAGGAATAGAAAATTCCAAGTGTTTTTTATATCTGATAACAAGAATAAAAAACCAAGATATTGAAGTCCATGGTCTTTATTAGGTCTAAGGGGACTAGTAATATCCCTCACATAATATCAAATCAATATATGATGATTTATCATATACACAATACAATTCAAAATGAATGAGTGAGATTCATGTGTGGAAAATAAAGTAGTCACTAAAGATGAAGCTATATTTATGTAGTACATTAAATAAGTCTCCTTTTTCTGTAAAGAATTACTTTTTAGTTAACAATTAACCTAGATTTAAAAGACTGACAAAATGCATCAAGTATTGGAAATTATTGAATGTTCCTTGATTTCTCAATTTAACATTTATCAAATGTGTGTTATATTTATTTCACACACACACACACACACATATATAAATATATATCTGCAATTAACTGATTTTTATACGCAACACAAATATATATATATTAGCATAATGAAATATTATATATAAAGGAAAACACCTAATATATATGTAATTTATTAAAATTTTAGTGATCATTTTTTATTTTCATTATAAATACATTTAAAATATAAACTATTTAATTGGTATTTTTTATTTATTTATTTTTATGTTTACTAAATCTGTGTAATAATTGAATTTTCATATTAATTTTTTTATTTTTATTTTTGAATTTAAATAATTTATATTTCTTATGAAGAGATGGCGGAGTAGTATGTCTGATCATATAGAGGAAACCCTAGTCCCGATGATCCCGATTTGAGCGTGATGAAGGATATTTACGTTACTGGTAATGATTCATTGGTTTCTTTGAATTTCTATTGTGTTAGTCATACCGAGATGTTTCGATGTGTGCCCTCAAATAAATCCCAGACCGCTTCGTTTTGTGAGGATTCGGGACTGAGGAGTTTTGTAGATGTGGTGAAGTCGGCTGGTAAGTTTCCTGAATTTTATTTTCCTGCACCTGGGAGAATCATCCAAAAAGGAAGCATTTCCCATGTTTCTAATGATCATATTGAGGTTGAGGAGCGAGTCAACCTTTCCCGCTACTCGATTATTTCTTAGGTTGTTCTTCCGAAGGGAGGATCTTTATGGAAATTCAATGATCTGTTTCAACGACTCACGTAGGCTTGGGTGATTTCTGATTGGAGGATGATCTCAATGGACTGTGACTATTATCATGTTATTTTCTCATCCGATGCAGCTAAATGAAGGGCATGGGGCATCAGGTCCATGTCATTGAAGCATTGTGTTATTCGAATTCTGGAGTGGGTCAGGAATTTTGACCCTAGGAATGTCCAGGATACTCATTCCCAGATATGGATTCGTATCCGTAAGCTAAATTGGCCCTATTGGAATCCCACGATTATATGGGATATTTCCTCCTCGGTTGGAAACCCCATAAGGATGGATAATCAAACTAAAGATCCGAAGTTCCATCACTTTGTGAGAGTTCTGGTAGAAGTGGACATGGCCTCAATGTTGTTCGAAGAGGTTGTTCTCACAACCAGGGATGATCGCTTCAATTTGAATATACAGTATGAAATATGACCAATGTTTTGCCTCATCTACCACTTCATTGGTCACATGGAATGTTATTGTAATAGGAGTAAAGTTTGTGGACTGTGTAATTTTAAGGGTCATTCGGATGATTTCTGTAGGAAGGGCCAGACACAAGTTAAGCCCTATGATCTTATTTCTGAGATGAGTAATCCCACTTATAAGATGACTAGATCCATTAATAATCTGGTGGCTAGTATGTCTGGTCTTAAGGGGCCGGTGCAGGCTCCAAGCATCAGTGCTAGTCCTCTTGTTGATTAGAAATCACAGGGTTCTATCCAGGTAGGTGCTGATGAACCTACTATTCAAGTGGCAGCTCAGGGTCACCTGTTGGCCTCTTTAGTTCATTTTTATGTCCCTCGATACTCTGTATAGGGTACTGGTGATGGATCTGATCAGGTCCCCTTGCAGGTGCAGTTTGAAACTCTTGAGGTTCCTCAGGATTCGGTGCAGGCCTCTACGAATCTGGATTCTTCTGTTATTGTGGATGCTAATCAGGCTGATTTGTTGGATCAGCCTGTGTTTTCTCATGCAGTTAGTCCCAATGCTCCTCGGGATAATTCTTTGGTTGTTGATTCTACATTTTCTTATGGAGTGCAGCGTTAGGCAGTGGCCTTGCATGTAGGTAAAGTGGATGTCCCCCAGGGTTCTGTGAAAGGCATTGTTCTTGATCCTTCTGAAGTATCTTTAAAAGTTCATTTTTAATATTTTAATCATGCTGTTGACCCTTATGTTCTAGGTTCATTGCTAGTTGTACATGAAGTTGTATATGTTGAGGATACTGACTTATCTGGATTGAATACTGAGGTTGTTCTATCTTCTAGAATACAGGAACATGTGCAGACTGACTCTAAAATTGTGTCAGATATTGTGGAAAGTGATAAGAGTGGTGATAAAAGTGTTGATGGGTCCTTTTCTCAGGGTCCATTGCTTAAAGATGCGCAAAATCGTATGTTACAGCCAAGTCAGGAGCCACTTGGTTCATAGAATAAATTTACACCTTTGAGTGGTGATTTCTGGTCTGATAATACGGAGGGTTTTGTTAGTGAGGGACAACATCAACCCTTGGAAGATTCTGACCCCATCATTAGTTCACTTTCTATTCCAGCCAATGCTTCCACTAAAGTTAGTAAGGGTAAGAAGAAGAATGGTGACAAGAAGGTTAAATCAGTGCATGTGCAATGGAATGGTGGGACTAACACCAGGTCCAAATCCTATCTCCCATGAAGATTCTCTTCTGGAATTTCCAAGGGCTTGGGAATTCTCCCACGGTCACAACCCTTAGGCATTTCATTGTGGCCAATAATCCTATTATCATTGGAATTGATGAGCATTGTGTGTCCTTCTATAAATGGAAATCCATAAAATGGACAACCCTTAGGATATTCATTGGTTTCACATAATGCTTCTCAGAACTCCTTAGAGTCCCTCAGGGTTTTGAAACATGATACTGTCTCCTTGGAATCTACCTTTTGTGATCAATAGTCGATCACTCTTTCTATTGAGATAAGTGGATATGGTATGTCCTTTACCATTGTTTATGCTTTGAATCAGTATATTAGGAGACATAATCTATGATCATCTCTGGAAAACATTTCTATTGGAAGGAGTAAAAATTTGGTTATTATTGGTGATTTTAACTCGGTTCTTCGGCCTAAGGAAAAGACACGAAATTGCTTTAACAGGCTAGCTTCTTCTGAATTCTCTGCCTATATTGATGCTTGTAACCTGATTGAGATTCCAGTCATGGGGGATGATTTTAACTGGAAAAGATATACCTTAAATGGGGTTAAAGAAATTAGTATTGATAGGTGATTTTGTTATGTGAATGGGGGAAATCTTGACTTTTCGCTGTCTGGTATAACTCTTCCATGGTCTAACACTGATCACAATCCTCTTTTAATGGATTTGAGTATCCATATCTTGAGATCTTATCCTTTACCCATCAGGTTTAATAATGTCTGGTTATCCATTCAGGGTTGTAGGTAGGTTGTCATTGAGGCTTGGGACACCACCATTATTTGATTTCCCTTTTATATAATGATTATGAAATTGAAGACTGTGACGGAAAATCTCAAAAAGTGGAGTAAAAAATCATATGCATGTATTTATCATGATATTATAAGTGCCGAGGATAATCTTTTACATTGTCAAAGTCTTAATGAGGGACAGGTTGTGATATCTAGGGATGGGCTGCTTTCTCTGTGTAAATTTATGATCTTCTGGATTTAAGGGAAAGTATTTCTCGGGCTCAATATAATGTCAGGTGGTTGAAATATGGGGATAGAAATACAAGATTTATTAATTGTTTGGATAGGGAAAAAAATGAATCATGGCATGAGTTCTCTCATGGTAGATGGTGTTATTTTCAATTCTGAAAATGATATTTCTGATGCTGCTTGTGGTTATTTTGAAAAGCTTTACACTGATTCGGGGCATGATAATTCTCATAGAATGTTCAGAAATATTTTATCTTCTGTTGAGGCCTCTCAGAATGATATTCTCACTACTATTCCCTCTAGAGAAGAAATCTGGAGGGCGGTGTTTTCTATGAATGTTGATATTCTTGTAGGGCCTGATGGGTTTTCAAACAGGTTTTTCATGGATTATTGGGATATTATTCGCATGGAGTTTTTCAATGTGGTCAGGTATTTCTTTTATCATTCTTATTTCTCTTTTAGTACCAATGCTAGATTTATTTCTCTAGTTCCAAAGAAGGAGAATGCTCTTGATATTTGGTATTTCAGGCCTTTGGCTATTGGAAATACTATTCCAAAAGTTATCAGCACAATCCTGGTGAATATATAGGGAAGTATTGCTATGGAGATTATTTCTACAAATCAATTTGGGTTTATTCCTATAAGAAACATTCAAAATTGTTTTTATACGGCATCTGAATGTGTTAATGTTATGAGGAAAAAGGTGATGTTTGGGAATATGTCTTTGAAGGTTGATATTTCTAAGCCTTTTGATATGATGAAATAGAGTTTCATATTTGTTTTTTTTAGAATGCATGGTTTCTCCAATGGCTACATGAATTTGATTCGATGGATTCTTAAGAGTTCTATGTTATCTGTTTCTGTAAATGGCTCTCCTAGAGGTTTCTTTAACTGCTCCAGGGGAGTGAGGCAAGGTGATCCCTTATATGTTCTTCGTTTTTCTATTTCTGAGGATTATTTGAGTACATGTCGTTCAGATCTTGGGCATGCTGGTCTTTATCAGCAAATGACTGTTGGAAAAGGAATCTTTTCTCCTTCACATCTTTTCTATGCAGATGAAATTCTGTTTTTTGGTAAGACTGATAGAGTTACTATCCATTACATTGAGAACGATTTTTAACATTATAAGGATGTTTCTGGTTATGTTATCTGTTGGGATAAATCCTCTGTGTTTTCTGGGGAAGGGATAATTGTTTCAAATAAAAATAGAGTTACCCGAATGCTTGGGGTTAAAAGAGGGGTTTTACCATTTACTTATCTTGGGGTTCCCCTTTTTTGGGGTGCAATTAAAAGGTGTCATTTGGAAAATATCTATCTCCAGATTCTCAATTAGATGTCTACCTAGAAAGGTAAATATATGTCCCAGGCAGGGCGTATTTATCTTGTTAACTCTGTGATCACTTCCATGTGTCTCTATGTTTTCTCCTTATATAGATGGCCTATAATTCATCCTAAATATTTGAAAAGGATGATTCAGAATTTTATTTGGACTGGATCAATCTATGAGAGGAATCTTGTTACAATTTCCTTGAGTGATTGTATTCAGCCTGTTGATATGGGTGTCATGGGGATTAAAGATCTTAAGCGCTTTAATGAATCTCTCAATAAAAAGTTTACATGGTCCCTCTTAACTTCCAATGATTTCTCCCTGGTGTTCATGTGCAATAGATTTCGATACATGTTTCTAAATGGGTAATCTCTTTATGTCCCTTCCATGATATGGACATCAATTAAGCATGCTTATTTCAGTCTATCACAATCTTTTAAATGGGTGGTTTGTCTAAACTCATCTTTGAATTTCTTGAGTACTATCTGGTTATCATGTGCCATTGCTGAGCAGATTGAGATTCCTTCTGCTTTAAAGGATCATTCAATTGATGATTTTCACAAAAATATTATAGCTGAAGAGTTGCAACCTGATTCTCTAAATTAGAGCTAGGACGTTATCATTATGCAGCAATGGATACATTTATCTGGTTGCCCAGTCATACTGGATCCTTCAGCATGAAAGAGGATTATTGACTCCTGTGTGATAGTTTATTCGTTTCTTCTTGGCTGATTATGTTTCACTCTTCTTTTATTCTTCTGGATCATCATTTTCTTATGTGGAGGATTTGGAAGTGCATACTACCCTTGCAACGGATATTACAGTGAGTAGGGTTCTCTCTTGCACTTGTTTTCTTTTTTTCCTTACTGTAAATGAAACGGTTGATCATTTATTTATATCTTGTTTCAATTCATCTGGTTTATGGGAGTATTTGCAGGGGTCTTTAGATGCCATCTGAATTTAGGGAGTTTTGGTCTGCTTATGGATTCTATATATCATGCTGACTGCAGCTCTCAGGTGAAACCACTTCTTCTCTCTGCAGTTTCAGCGTTGGTTTCCTTTATCTAGAGAACCCAAAATTCTCTTATCATTGAAAATAAAATTATACCAAGTTCTATTGGTATTCGAGAGATTCATATTTTTGTTCTTCTTGCTTCACGCGCTCGAAAAGGTTTGATGAGGAATGATGTTTCAGATCTGGTCATATTGCAAACTTTGGAATTTTTTGGTAGCTGTAAGAAGCCGATTATGATGAAATATATCTGGTGGATCCCGCCGATCTCCCGGAGTCTCAAAGTGAATGTGTATGGGACGACATCAGTTGCACTGGGGCCTTCAGGTTGTGGTGGTGTTTTTCGCATGTATAGAGGCTTTGTTAAAGGATGTTTCTATCACTTCTTAGGAAATGGCTTGGCGATTGAGGCAGAATAGTGGGCTATGATTAAGGTTGTTCAGTATGCTTCTTTTCATGGTTGGATGGCCTTATGGATTGAGTCAGATTCATCCTTGGCAATTTATATTCTTAGAAATAATTCAATGAATGTCCCTTGTAGGTTGCTTTCTACTTGGAATGAATCCTCAAACTTGTGGAGCAGATTTCATTGGTTGTTACTCGTGTTTACAGAGAGGCAAATAAGGTTGCAGATACTTTGTCCAAGCATCTGATTGAGGAGGTTTGTTCTTTATAGTCCTTTGTGGAACCAACATTTTGTTATGATTTGGTTGATGCTGATGCATGTGGTGATATGTACACGCATCTTTGCTGACCCCATGTCTCCCCTCTTTAATGTTTTTTCTTTTTTATTAATAAAATTCTTCTGGGAGTAGGCTTGGACTACTATTGAGTCTTCTGATTATTTCAATATATATCAAAAAAAAATTCTATCTATTTAATTAATAAAACAAGTCCTTTTTTCAGTATTGTTAAAGTGTACTCATTTTTAGTAATTCAATTTCACTCATTTATGAGATGCAAGAAATTAATATTAAATATTCACTAATAATTCTAAAAATATATTTTTAATTAAATATTTATAAGTAAATATATTTATAAATAATTATATTTATAAACTTTTGTTTCTTAAATTTATAAAATTATAAAATTAAAAATATATATTAATAAACATATATTTTTATGATTATTTATATATTATAAATAAATAATTATATTTATTAAAATAGATATAATATGATAATAAATTTATTTATATAATTTATATATTTAATATATTTATAAATAAATATATATATTTAATTAATTTATATATGACTATACATAAAATATATAACTATTTAAACATATAAATATATGAAATTATTTTTTAAAAAAGTATTTATATGATTATAAATTAAAAATTATATATTTAAATAAATGTATAATTATCATAAATACATTTATATAATAAATAAATTAACGATATATTTATTTATATATATTTATGAAATATATATAATTATGTAAATATTTTTACAAAAAAAATAATTAGAAATTTTGAAATCCTTTATTCGATGTAAAATATTTAACATTGACGTTTATTCATTTTATAATTACTTTTCAACACTGATAGAGATAGAATTTTAACAGTGCTATAGTTTTAACATTGGTGATATGGATCCTTATCTATATAAAAACATTAACACTAATAATGAAGGATTTTATCATCACTAAAAAAGTGATAATAAAGATGATATCGATCAATAAGATGTAATTTAACACTTGTAAAAGAGGTCTTCATTGGTTCTTTTTTAATGCACTGATAAAAGTGTCCTGATCTATTTAAATAAACCTAATTAGATGCGAACTATATGTGATATTTGAAGAATTCCTTAAAAGCCTAATGCTTTCAGATCAACTTCTCATTGATTCCAAGCTCGAATAAATACTCCAATAATACCTTGTCTCAATTCCAAGTCTTAAAAGATTCACGGGTCGAATGAATCCAATGCCCTAACTAATTACAGGTTTGGTGATATCACCACATTCTCTATGTATATTCAAAGCATCAATCCTTGGTATGCTATTTCTCCTCCTCATCAATCATTGATTCTGTATATCGTGCTTAACTAATATTATGAATGATTAATAAGCATCTATTTAGTTCGGTTTACTACTATGCTTAGTATTTTCAGTCACTATTTTTGTGTCTTTTTATGAAAGAGTTTGGGTGGATCCAGTTACGAGTTTGTTAAAGTTGCTTTTGGGGCACCAGGATTATGTCGTTGTGATTTTTGGGCTATAGTTAATGTTGTGTTTTTATCATTATAGTGGTGGTATGGTTATTTGATCCATAAAGGGTATGGTTCCGGCTATTATATAAGGGTTGGAATGGGTGTGGTGAATGTTGGTACGGGATAGTGTGGTTATGATGTGATATTATAAGGGCATTATGGTAATGAGTGAAAGATTATATGGATCATGTAATATGGTTGTATGAATAAATCTAATTATGCATAATTGAGTGGATAGTGGTGAGAAATTGGTTAATTAATGAATTACTTTGAAATTTGTGTTGAAATAGATCATGTGAATATTTTAATCAATATGAATATGAAAAAACAAATGAATTGATAGTGAAATGTGGATAAATGAATATAATTATGATAATAATGGATAATCTATAAATTTATAATGATGTCATTAAATTGTAAGTCAATAAAGCTATGTGTGGCATGTTTTTATTCATCTATAGATGTCTAGTAGTTTGTTAGCTATTATTGGTTCAAGGTAGTTGAGTGTTGATGCATAATAAATTCATGGTAATGAATGAAAATATAATTTTCTATTAACCCATAGGTTGGGCTTGGGTGGATTATTAAAAGTATGAATTTACAGCTAATAAACACACTAAAAACCAAAGGAAACCTCACTCCAAAAATCTTCCATGGATGAAATGAAATCCATACGTAAAAAAAATGAACAAATGTATACCTTTAAATAATGTTAATCTAATACATCTTTTATCATATTTTTTCTGTAACATATCTTATAGTTAGTTGAAGGATTCCATTCGTTGTTATGTGTCCATATGTTTAAAGAACCACTCAATGTTTGAGGGGGAATCATTCCCTCCATTCCATGGTAATCGTGACTATATAAAAGATGAGGAATAAGATTTATTACTATGTTGAAAGATCTATCAAATGGTTAGGCAAACACACATATCCATCTTCATTGGAACCATAAATTTTTATATCCCTCAAGAATAATCCCCTACTTTCAATGAATTTAATTGTTTATTTCAAGTATATTATTTTTTTAGAACGATTCAAAACCATCATATCTATTTTTCTAGAATCTTGAAAATTCTTCATACAACCATTTAATTTCACAAAAATTCAATAGATTGTATTCAATGTTTGAAATTTCTCATCCGATTGTAATTATGAAGATTCATCACAGTTTGAAATTATTTTGAAAAGAGTGTGGAATTTCCCATTTAACTTAAAGACTCTATATCATTCATAATTAATATTAATTATCACATTATAAATAAAATTGTATACTATGTGCCAAAAATAAATATAGATCCTATAATATCTATGGAAATAATCTTTTCTAATAAATCATATTTTTTGTTTGCTGGAAAATAATTACTATTTTCAACTTATCCATGCATAGTTATTAAATGAATTTAAAAACTAATTATTTTTAAATGTTTAATACAATTATCATTTTTAGGTTTGTTATTTTCCAAATATATTTTTTCCTTCCATATCATTTTTTAACTAAAATATTAGTTTTAATTGTGTGATATTTTTAAATATTTGTTATACCATTAATATATAATGTAATTATTTCTCTGGTGGTTACATCACTTATTCCAAAAAACATAATGGAGGTTATTAGATTCTATATATGTTGGAATATTTTTTAGAAATTATTTTTATGTATTCATCATTTTAGGTAAAAAATTATTGGTTCTACACCTTCAAATATCTCATTACAATCCATGTATATAAAATAACTCATTATTTATTAAAACTATTTTATAAATACATTGTTATATCTTCTAGTTTATAGAATAAGTGTTTTTTTACAATTAATCATATTTTTCATTCCAATTAATCCTAAATTTCTGATATTGTATTTCATTTTTATTTTTAATTAAGAAAAACTTTATGTCTTATTTTAAAAAAGGAAAGACTAGTACTTGTTATTTAATTGAATTTATTAAATGTGATACTTCTCCTTTAAATATATAATTAATATAGGCCCCAAGGATTCATATATCATAACATTTCCCCATTGAGACATCTTTAATAATAAATTAGAATGTGTATTCCCTGAAAATATCATATTCAGTAAGCCATGATTTAAACACTATTTCCAATGGTGTAATTCATAAAAAAGTAGAAATTACCCTTTAAAAGAATACAATGGAGTAAAACTTTCATCCTCATCAACATCATCTCCGAAACATTTATTATTGAATTTTCTTTCTTGAGACTCATACATAATAAATTTTATGTTTCTTCTACTACACTAAGAATTATTCTTCCTATAGATTAATTTTGGTTAGAGTATTTTAATCATCATTGGTTAATGTAGATAAGATATGACGGATGATTGTCAAAAAAAATTAAATGATTAATGTTTTAGAAATGAGTTGTCGAGGACTGCATTTATTTATAAAATTAACCGTGGTGTGAATTCATAGGATAACACCAACCATTTTGGAATTAGTATTTTCTTAATTTAATTATATTTTTTCTCGAAATCATATTGATATTAATTGAATCTATCAAATTTTGGTTTCCCCTTATTAAAATTATTTATTACTTTAACCATTTTTAATTAATATATTTTGGGTATTTGATTATTTATTGTAAAAAATTAATATTTTATGAACCCAATATGATTGATATTAATTAATAATGGATGTAGAATAATATTTTGACAACATAGAATAGAGATGTATTAAATGTTTTAATTATCTTTTCATTAGAGAATCTCTAAAACACTTCTCAAATCCATTATTTTTTTTATGATTCTGTTACTCAAAACAAATTATTTTGAAGAGTATGAAGAACATTTTATTTTCCATGGAATATATCATAACTATAAATGGTGGAGTAAAAAAGGGTAGAAACTGAACATTCACACAAATTTGGATGATATTTCACATTATGGATCATTTTATATGAATACCATGTTAAATGAGGATGTATATTTTATTGATGATATGAAAATTAAAATTTAAGAAAACCTTAATGATTGTAAAATTTTGTTTGAGATGTTAATTAATTGTAATATGATACCAATTTATACAGTTTTTAATAAATACATGACATTTTTATCTATATTATAGTTATTTAATTTTAAATATTGAAGTAGATGGAGTTCCACTTACATTTCAAAATAACAGGCCTCCTGATTGATATGATAGTAGAAGAAAATTAAATACCTTGCCGAAAATATGATTCTAACAGATTGTTAATGTTCAACGGTTGTGACATCTATAAAATATATTCTTGTCCAAATGATTTCATATTTTTTTCTTAAGGGATATGACTAACTCATAAAATTAAAAATGTGTCATGCAGGTCGTTAAAAGAAAAATAAATCAGGTCTATTGAGAACTATATGGTTCATTCCAATAATTATATGATTTAGAAGACTTCATCGATGTTAGGAAACCATGAGAAAATTGATACGTTTGTCGATACAAGAATTATATATGGGAACCTAAGTCATCTAGTATATTATGCTCAGTGGAGGAAAATTGATATATGTATAATAAATTTTGAAATGTTCTGATAAAATTTTATCTTACATTATGTATCAATGGAATAAATCATTTTGGTGTACAAAGTAGTAGTCACAGAACATGGCGCATCGTGTTGGTAAATTTTAACTTTTTTCCACAGTTATTCATAAAGCGCAAATACATTATATTGTACATTAATATATCTGGAACCATTGATATTATTGTCTATTTGGTTCCATTTATTGAATATCTAAAATTAGCATGGGATATAGGTGTTACAATGTATGATGCTAATAGAATTGAAGAATTTACATTTAAGATCATATAGTATGGGATAATAAATCGCTTCCTACATTATTGATATTTATTTGGATGTATTATTAATTGAATATTTCAGTGACCCATTTGTATAGAACTCCCATAGTCATTTAGGTAAAAACATTCCTCACAGATTTTATTTTTTTGTCATCAATTTTTTTACCGTGATGGCTTATATATTGTTCTGAAATGAAATCATCCATTGGGAATACCAAATAAGGTATAACACCATCTCCAGTAATTTTTTCTCAATATTTTGATAAAGGGAAATATATTTACACAGTTTTCAATAAACAATTTTCAAACAACCTTACAAATTTATGTTTGATGAATAGATTCATTTTCTATGAATTTTCGTATTATAATTGATTATATGTCAGAAATTCTGTAAATGTCAAGAAGTTAAAAATAATTTATTTTATAATGTTATTGAAGCATAAAAATATTATCCTATAAAAACTAAAGTGGGCATTGAGGCGAGGGTGGATATGATTGACATGGGAATAAGGGAAGAGTTGGAACCATTGAAGGGTAAAAGGAGTAGTTTTCTTACTCTAGTAGCTTAAACTCTATCCAGATAAGAAAAACATCAATGTTTCCTTTTACTTAATAGTATTAATTTTTCAGTGTGGTATAAATCAAATATCAATAATTTCATTAAAATTACTAATTTTTAGTTACGAGGAATAAAATCACAAGCATTTCATTTTTTTATGTAATATTTGATGCGTGGTTATTTTTGATTTTTTTCCTCAAAATTTATGGATATATATAACTATACTCTCATTTATTTTCAAATATATATGCATTAATGTAATACACTCAATAAAGATTCCAATAATAAGAAATGATGTTGTAGTCAGATTATGTGAATTAGATATGTTCTTATCAAAACAATTATTTTATATAATGGTTCACCAAATGGTTCACTTGGTTAGAGTGGTTCATCTATTATGGTTCAATTCACTATAATTGATGTACCCCATTGAATGGTATATGAATATTTTTAAAGGACATTTCCTGAATCGACGTCAACCAGATGATTATATTGTATTGGAATATATTATTGAATAATATTTTGAAATATATAATGATTACCTATCATATGTTAAAATAATTGGTCTCATAATATCTCCTCACAGCTGACGCCTTGTGGGTGAGGGGATTTCCAGAAGTGATGGTGTTTCAATTACATTGATTGAGTAGGACCATGTACATTATTAAATTTTATATAATATTTTAGATTTTGATCTATAAATTGAAGCCCAAAAAAATTCATAGAGATTATAATTCATTAATTGAATAAGGATGGATATAAAAAAACATGATCTAATGTTTATATGATGGGTTGAAGATAAAATTAACAAGGAGTTAATTTAAAACCTGAATTGAATTATTGAATGACATTGACAGCTACCAGGGGACAAAATGAAAATGTTGAATATTACACTGTTTTTTTACTTAGGGGTTATAAATTCTATACTAAATATCATAATGATTTATATAAGATGAAAAAATGATTCTCAGTTATTGAAAAAGTGACACAATTCTCTCGTACCAATGATATAATTACAATTTTTTTAAATATGTGATATTTGGGCATTATCAAACTTATATACATGTTTTATTATATGACATTTAAATATGATATTTTCAATTTGAAATGGGTTGACAATATGAGTGGAATGAAAGTTGATTAAATGGGCTTAATGAAGGTGAATATGATTTTGGAGTTGGAAAATGTTGAACCAATCATAAAGGCATCAAAGGAAGTGCATGTGTTTTTTGACTCAGATCAAACAAACAATTATTATCTGATTGGCCTACTTGTGGATTAATGTTTTTTTGGTTAGATGAAAATTAAATCGAATATGACCCTTTCGTTGTAATGTTACAACATTTTAATGATGATCCCTATGTTTAAAATGACTTTTACATTAGAGTGGACCACAATAAGGGGATTTGGATTTTTGATTGAGGAATAAAATCCCTAAAACCTATAGAAAATAATGAGAGTTCAATGAAATGGTATGTGTTTTTTAATATTGTATGATTTTAATCATAATATTATATGTTATTTAAATCCTTAGAATTATATAATTTAAATTTTTGACTTCTTGTATAGAAAATGCCTTCTCCAATTGGTGATGTTACAAATTCCACAGAACAAAAAATGATAAGGGATAATACCTCTAGGGAGATGTAATGGTAATGTTACAATATAATTTCTCTATTTTATAGAAACTTTATATGATTAAAAATTTATTAAATTTTCATTATGCCTTGAATATTTAGTTTATTTTATAATATTTCTATCTATATTTCCATAACATTCTTCTCTAAAAATTATATACACATCTTTGACCACTAAAGCTTTTCACCCCAGTAGTGTTGTAATTTATCACTTTCCTAAAGATCCCCCAACTTCTCAACCACATGGGTAATATTGTTTCTTACACTATATAATCATTTTTTATGGAATTAATTAACTTTTTTCATATTTTTTATTAATTTATTTCTTTATAAAATTACTCACATAACTATTTTCTTTATATATATAGGTGGATTCTTTTTTTTGTTTTGACTGGTGGTGGTTTCTTAGATTATTTTGATACTCTTGAGAAGTTGGACTTCGAGCCTATAACTAAGATAATGAAACAAGCAAATGGTTCATGAATTTATACAATCATATTGAGAAGGTAAATTTATAAAAGATATTATTTAATGTTTTCATCGTTGTATCTATTTTTTGTAAGTTACATTCTATTTCATTTTTATCTAATACATATTTTGTGTTTCTTCATTGAACTTTATAGAAATCATAATTTCACAGTAACTATATCTTAGAATATTTATTTCAATCTTTCATACCTTTATGAACCAAAATATACATAGTTTTCTTATCCCTCAAAACCATTTCACCCCTGTAGTGTTGGTAGTGATCACTTTCCTTCATGTTCACTCCATTAATCCATAAATGATGCAATATTTATATTTTCATAGTAAAACAGTTTTCCATAGGATTAATTTATTAATTATATTTATTTTTTAATTATTTATTTTAAGTATTACAAACTTAATAATTGTTTTCAACTATAAGTAGATTATTTTTTTCAAATTCGTGTAGTTTTTATGAAGCTGCTAATATTTGTGAAAGAATTATCATTGAGCTTGTGACTCAGATAATGAAAACAAATAATGGCATGAAAAATACATAAAACCATCCTAAAAAGGTGATGTAATTTGAATTATTGAATTTATTTTATCATCATTGTATCAATTATTTCTAATTTCTTAGGTTCACTAGGATAGATACCATGAGGGGGGTGAAACAAGTTCTAAAAAATTAAAACAAATTCCCATTTTGAACTTGTTTTGTTATAAGAAAAAACTCACTTATTTATCTACTTCCCATTACTAAGTATGAATGAATCTTAAAGTGTGCACCTGACACAACAATATTTCTTTGTTCACCCTCACATGGCTATGTCCAAGGATCATACACTGACAATGTATCAATGTACCAAATCCACTATAAGTGAACTGTAGTTTACAAGTACGTTGTGGAATCACTATCCCTCATAGTTTACAACCATTCAAAATTTTAGAACTCAATACTCTCACAAATGATGTGATCTCACTGCTTCTTCAGAATATCCAATCATTTTTAAATACTTTTAGGTCCTTTATTTATCTCTAATGACTGAATCCTGCACTATATGTAGATGATTTTTTGATGTCCAAATTTCATCCATTGATGTATATCCCTTTTCCACTGATCCCTGGGAAAGATAAATCGAAATACCTTCTCGAATATCCCTACATCAGGATGCTCCCAATTTTATAAATCTCAAACAACCCTTTACGAAGTACCTAATTATTCTCAAATCACACACCATTCTTGAACTTAGGTCATTGTAGAACTCAAGCCATCGAAAAAAAACATCCTTCCTGAAGCTCACTAAGACAATGTGGAACACACCTCTTTCATGGAGTTTGATTATCCAACGCGAATCTCCTACCATTCGCGAAGATCACTTCATCTTCTAACCACCTTAGTGGTTTGAGAAGTAAAATTTTTCATTAAAAACTATCTACTATTATCATGGAGGTCGAAGCCTATTTATAGATGTTTCCACCAACTCGAGAACCTCCTGCGTAGATTCAGCACTATGTCAGCTCAAATCGAAAGGCTCTGAAATTATGTTTTAAATTATCTTTATATAATGAATCAACATGATAATTTTGTGATTATAGAGCTGGTCATAATGGCATATAATTCTTTCAATTCCTTTGATCCACCACTGAAATAGTCCCTTGTAGTGCCTTTCAACTGTACTATTCGAGAAGCTGATCATAATCACAATGATCACCGTCAAAATTATTCATGTCTTTGAGAAATAAAATTCATGAATCCTAAATTTATTTCTCTTCCTAATTTTAATGAGATATTTTAAAAAATCAAAATAGATTTTCAACAAGATTTCGGGAACTCGATGATTAACCATAAAAACCTTCTTTGTACACAAACACAACCAATCCATAAAATAGGTAATTTTTCATTGGGGGATTTTTTCTAATCAATCTATCCATTTAGAGGTTTTGATAACTCTTCTCATATTGATTCTCGTCTCTTGATACCTCACCAAAGTTCCTTCTATCATCTACCATCATTTTTCTCTTGCGATTCAGATAATGACAAAAGATTCACTCACCACATACTCTAAGCCCACATGAGAAATGCTCGACATGAGAAACAAGAGTAGAATGAAAATATCATTAATGAATCACTTCATTTATGACACCAAATGTTGATACAAAACTGATACAAATAAAAATCATTCATCTCAAATCTCAGTTGTGGTGATATCTAATCTTTGATCGATCACTTTAAAAATCATCAGAATTAAAACTCTCCAACAATATCATTTATCCGCCAATCATGCAGCTCCAGCTATTATCTTCTCCCCATGTCTAAACTAAGACATTTCCCCCCTTAAAGAACCACACATTCTCCCACTTTGTCAAAAAACCAAAAGGTCACTCTTTATTGGTCTGCAACATTAGAAAGAACACATATTATCACATTAAGGAAAAACATACCATACCTGATGGAGAGGGGATCCCAAAGCTAGACACTTTTTGGTTTGGGGAGTCAACTAAACATAGAGAGCCAGTAGATGCCTATCAAAAACTTCCTTGGGTATGGCCTTTGTCAGAATGTCCACAACATGTATTTTTGTCAGAATATACTCTTACCTTATGACTCCCTTCTCAACCTTCTTCATGATAAAATTATACATTATATCAATGTGCATTGTCCATGAGTGATGGATGGTATTTTTGATGAGATTTAAAACACATTATTTATCTTACTAGATTATGATCATAGACTTCATTTCAACTCCCATATCATAAATCATATATTTCATCCACAATAATTGTGAGCATGTTTGTGTGGCCGCAATATACACAACTACTGAAGTGATCAATGAAATGTATTTTTGATTTATTATTAGTAAAGAAATAAATAATCCACCAAGATATAAATCACATCCTAACATTGATTTCATTTTCATTTGCTGACCCTGCCCAATCTGCATCTATATATCCCTAATTCTCTCTCTATGATTTATCATTATACATCAAACATAAATTCATAGTTCCCGTAATATATCAATGTTTTATTTTCACTGTAATCATATGGTTTTACATGGGATTGATTTGATATAATGATGCTTGGCTTATGGAGAAAAACTATTAGGTCTTGTCACTTTCAGGTACAATAAATATTCAATAACCTTCCTATATTATGTTACATTAATTTCCATTCCATCGTCATATTTTTACAATTTCATCAGGGTAACAACCTGAGTCATTATATATTTGAAATATTAAATTTTAAATTTTCTCAGAAAATCCTTAACATATTTTTATTGATATATAAAAGTGTCATTGACTTCTTGTGTCACTGGTAATCCAAGGAATAATTTCATCTCCCAAATCATTGACATTTCGAACTCACTTTTCATGAATTTTGAAAACTGTATGCACTGAGCATCATTTGATCTACCAAATATTATGTCATTGAAAAAAATAATCTCCATAATCCTATGTTTACTTTAGTTGTTGAAATAGTGATTATTATAAACTCCACCACATTGAAATTCATGATTCTTCAAATACTGATCAAGCCTTGAACATAATGCTCTGGTGGCCTCTTTTAGTCGATATAGTTTTTTCTTCAACCAGAAAACACTGTTATCATATTCATGAATGATAAAACCATTTGGATTCTATATATATAAATCCTACACTATAATTCAATTAAAAAATTACATATTTGACATCCATTTGGAACACGTTGAACATATGTTGCACTACAATGGCTCAAATAATCTGATTGTCTCTATTATTGAAACTGGTGAAAATGTATAATCAACATCAATACCCTCTATCTAGGAGTATCCTTTGCGAACTAGTCATGCTTTTTTTTTCTAATAATTGTTCCATCTAAATTCATATTGTTGTGAAAGACCCATTTTCCCCTATGAAATTCTTATCCGCTGGCCTCGAAACAGTCTCCCAAATCTGATTCTTCTCAATCTGATCAAGCTCGTCATTCATTGCCTGAACCCTGTTTTCATCTTCAACTACATCAGTAAAACATTTGGGTTCTACCTGAGATAGGAGTGATGTAGGTACGTTGATTTCATTCATCATGTATATAAAGGAGGTGACTTTTCACCAATGATATTCTTCCTTTAAATTTCATTTCCACTCCATGGCTTCTGTGAAGATACCAATTTTACTTCATCATGCTCATCATCAATATCATATTCGGAATCATCATTGAAATTTCTGCTGCAACACCCAGAGATTTTATGAGAAATATTTTTTTTATTTCTTATGTTATACGCAAAGGAATCTTTCACTGCACACAACACTAGCTTGGTTTGCATTACATGAAATCACGACCTTCCTCGATAGCGTGTGTAGTACGCAATACCGAGTTTCACTAAACAATGATATGTTATTATAATATTATAAACTAGACATTATGAATATTATTAATTGAATATTTAATTTTATAACATTATAATTCATCTTACACATTTTCTAGAATGAGGTATGATAACAAAATCAGTTTTTCAGATAAAAGAAGTATTTTTTAAAAAAAATGCATTTTTACCGCCTATTGATGGCACACCCATTTTAAATCTAGTTTTTGACATGTTTATAAGTTCAATTTGACAAAATAAAATTCTTCTTTGGAATCAAGAAATAAAAATTTACTTTGGATAAATTTTTCATATTATTATGGTAACTTTCAGTTTTTGATGAATAGTAAAAACACGCTATATTTTAATGAGAAACAAATTTTTTCATCGCAATAATTTTTATGGTTAAATTATAATATTGAATGGTTTTAAAGTATAAATAGAATATATTTTTACCATTTAATATAATTTATATCAGTAGCATTAATTTTACATTAAATTCATAGGTAAAAACATTTCAATCTTTGGCAATGTTTTAACATTTAAAACCTGTTTTCATAACAACGTGATTAATTTTAACATTCAACTTCTGTGTTTTGAATTTTGAAAATTGGATTAAATATTTGGAATCAGTGGGTCCACATTATGTTAATAGGTTACTTTTAATTTTTTTATATTATGAATAGTAACTACGGTAATTTTTATTTACTGAGGTTAAATTTAAATAGGGTAATTCAAGGTTAAAAGAATATTATAATAATTCACAATTACCTTGAAATTTGTCCTAACCTTATTGGATGAGTATTGGCTGACCATGGGAATACTTGGGTCGATTTTGGTACCCCGTTGAGCCACTAGATAGTGATAATGAAAATTTGGATTAATTAATTTAATTTAAAGACACACTTTACCTTAACAACAATCTTTTCGTAATTAATTTTTCTAAATGGATATTTAAATTATAATTTCGACTATAAATATTCAATAGAAATATGAAAATATTTCCTACATGATGATTTTTGTTTATAATTTTTATACATCATATGAATTAAATTATTTATGACACAATAATGATGCAATATTTACCTCATTACTATATCAATTAAATAAATAAGATTATAATGATTAAAATATTTTCCAAAACATGTCCAATACTGATTGGACGATTTTATTTCGACCATGAGTCTTCTTATCTACATATTTAATTATTTTTTGACCTTTTGAAACTATAGATAATTTTATAATAAAATAATATTTTCACACTTTCCAAATGTGCCCCTCTCCTCCCTTATAAAAGGGCACCTCCTCCCTCTCCTCATCACACCACATTGAGCCTTCAAGCTTGGCCAAACCCTACCAATATATATTCTCCACTTCCCTAGAAACATTTTAGAGGTCCTGTCTTACTTCAAAGACCAATATTAGTGCCCTAAGAGGAGGTTTCAAAGAGGTGTGTCGAAGAAGAGGTAATATCCGTTACCAATTATTTCAAATTTATTTCTTCTAATTTTTCTTCTTATTTTGTTGTTTCATTATGAAGTAATAACATCAGTATCACTAATATACTGATAGATTATTATATATATGAAACAACCCTATTTCACCTTCTATCCATCCTATGGAAAACAAAATCACCGCGCGTACGTACGTACGGAATACCCTCTCCACTCCGTGGTGTAATCTGTTTCACACAACCACCTTACTTGGATGGTTATAACGGTGTAAAGAATAACTATATATTATTATTTTAAATTGATATTGATTCTGAAGTAGTATACATACACTTCAACATAATTCCATGATCATAGGAACGATATCATCGCTCGTGCGTACGTACGGCCTACCGTCTCCACAATGTGATGTGACTAGTTCACCATGATATTTATTGCATAATGATTAAATAAATGAATTGAATGAATAAATATGATATATATTACACTAATACCATTATTTAAATGAGGTATCTATAACCTAATGGGAATAATAAGAATTTATTCGACAAAACACACATAAGAACATAAAGCAATAAACACCTGAATAACAAGTAGCAATGAAACATTACTAATAAGAAGCGAATAATATGACCATATATGATATCATAACAATGATTATGATTCAGGAATAAGTAAATGACATTATTTAAATTATTATACAGGTGTTTCGGACATGTATAGATCATATCGGACATAAGGTAAAGGAAAATCTCGCAATCTCATTTTTATCCGAGATTGTTTATACATCAGAAATTACTGGGGAATATTTATCATCAACATCCATGTTTTCTCGATATTTAATATTATTTGTATCTTCCTAAAATTGTTTGAAACCAATTTTACCCTTCTGTGAGTTTTTAGTAAAAGATATGAAACTAATCTTTTGTCATTTTTAGTACGAGGTACTTTTTGACTTTTCCGGCCAAAGTACGAGAAAAATGTTTTTTTAACTTATACGGAATGAATGGATTTTTAGAACATTATTTCCATGAAGATTCCTTTACATGTTTTGAAGTTTATTTTTAATCAACTTCTTTTAGTTTAAAATTGTATGACATGTTAAGAAAGGAAAAATGTTTTTGAAGTAGAAACGATATTTTCCTCAAGAATGGAGTTCAAGTGTTTTATCAAAATTATTTTCCATCTAAGATAATATAGGGTTCTGTTTCAATCCCTATTTTTACATTGATTTGATTATGTTATGATGGAATTAATTTTATGATGTCCTTTTATCTTATATGGATCATGTTTGGATTGCATGAGGTTTAAGAATCCCGTTTTTATTACATGGGTTATGCTATGATATATGATTTTTTTGGATTTTGTGACACACATAAGAATGGTTTCATTATGAGATGGGTGGGACCTATATCTCCATCCAATGCATTGGGTAGAGATTTATATCTCATGATATAGACATGGATAGAACAGAAAGTTAATCTGGTTCAGTGATACAGGACTAGAACGAGGAGTGAACTCGGTTCAGTAATGGACTTTGTCCGCTATGATAGTCTTGGCAATGCGTCTTGACTAAAATGAAATGATTTTCTATGATTATGTGTGTATACCACAAAGTTTCATTTTTTAAGTTGTGATTATTTGGGATTACTTTTCATTACTATGATTTATCCCATGATATGATATTACGACCTCTTTTGCATGTTATATTTTTAAAATGATACCTTCTTATGAATATGAAATGCCTGATATTTTTTTTGATTGCCCTTACTGATCATTTGAGCTCACCCTTTTGTATGTTTTCTTTTCCCTAGGTTAGGAAGTAGGATATTAAGTAGCATATGCCAAAAAGGGACTCTAGATATGATGAAATAAATGGGAGACAATGTAGTTGATTTTATGAACCAATTGTTTATGTTTCCCAGTTTCTAAAGACACTATACCTATACAGTCCTTTCATGGTATTGTTATATGTTGTAATAAGTATGCTTCAACCCTAAAGTAATAAAAATTTATGTAAAGTAGGGGTCGTTATAGTTGGTTTTAGAGGGAGGTTATTGTCAACCTTTGGAAACTAGGATGTGAAAGACCTTGTAAGAACCCTAAGGATATTTCTAAGCATAGAACACAATATTAGTGTTTTAGAGATGGATATGAATAACCTATGATAAGACCTTATGTAGGAAATTTTATTCATGATTATGTGGTTTTCCTATTATAATTAGTGTTTCTCACACTATTCTTTTTTGTTTTAGTCAACAGCTGGAACCCGAAGGAACCGTATTAATGCGGAATGCGACGGGAAATGCAATGATTGTCCCCATGAGCAACCAAACATTATGGGAGATGGAATGAAAAATATTGCAGCCATGCTCACACAACATTCTCAAGCTATGAACCATGCATGACTTCCAAAGAAGAAAAGGAAGGAGCAGCATTCTGTTTAATCCATCATAAGGCAGCGTCCACCTTCATTCAGCGGGTCTTGTGATCCATTAGTTGTTGAACAATGGATTAGTACCACTAAAAAAATATTTTCAGTTCTATAATGTTCTGAACATGATAAAGTCATCTTAGCAGTATATCGTTTGGAAGGTGAAGCTGATCAATGGTGGAATCTTATTAAGAATACGAGGCAAAAGGGTGAAATTGAGTCCATGGAATGGTACGAGTTCAAGAACTTATTTTTCAATAAGTAATTCCCTCGTATTCTTCGAACAAATATGGAGAAGGTTTTTCTTGAACTAAAGAAAAAGGATGATGAATATGTTGGTATCTACGAAGAAAATTTTACAATGATTGAAAGGTACGCTTGTGGGAATATTATCCAGCCTGAGAGTAAGATCGATCGATTCTTTAGTGCCATAAAACCAAGTCTTCGAAGGGCATTATCCACAAGGGACTTAAATAGCTACGAGGAAATTGTTCGATGTGCTCTCAATGTTGAGATGGATATTGGACTAACCCATTATTCATATGGGTTTGATAAGAAGAGGAAAATCGAATTCAAAGGGAAATCTAAAGACCACACTGAAAAGAATATGATTTTTCATTTATGCTCAAATTGTGGAAAGAAACATGGAGGGAATTGTCTTAATGGAACAAGAACGTTTTTTATGTGTGGAAAAGAAGGTCACCAGGCAATTGAATGTGGAAATAATGGGAAGAATATTTTTAATGATGTGAACAAAGAAAGGGATACACATAATTCACCTCCAACACATCAATGTTTCAAGTGCAAGGAAATGAGGCATTATGCTAATCAATGCCCTAATCCAAGGGTTGTTGATGATGATCGACATCAACAAACTCTTAAGGCCAAAGACAAAGGAAAGTCACATGCAATTACTATCAGTGATGTGGAGTACGATAACGAAGTGGTGAAAGGTACACTTACCATCCACTCTAAAGTAGGAAATGTTTCATTTGATTATGGATCCACCCACTCATTTATTTCTGAAGAATTTTCTAAGGGTATCGCCATATTACCTCAACAATTAGATGTTGAGTTAGCTGTGAAAACTCCAAATGGCTCAACGGTCACATCAAAAGCTTACAATTATTCTCCGATTGACGTTTGTGGGAAGGTGCTTTCGGAAAATCCTGTGATCTTTCCTATAGTATAATTTGATGTGATTCTTGGCATGGATTGGATTTATTTATACGGAGCTCATATCAATTTACAAAGAAGGGAAGTCACATTTCATATTCCTGATCAATCTATGATCACCTATCGATGCAAGGATGAATATAACCTTCCAGTGAAAATTTCTTCCATCTTATCGGTCTTGATTCCAATAAATGAAGGTTATTTATCTCAAATGGTTGGAGAGAAACTCATGATTAAGAATATTCCCATTGTACGAGAGTTTGATGATGTATTTCCGAGGGAACTTCCAGGTCTTCCACCAAATTGTGAAGTTGATTTTTCAATAGAACTCATAGCGGGTGTTGTGCCCATTTCAAAGACACCTTATAGAATGGTCCAAATTGAGTTGCAGGAATAGAAGAAGCAACTCCATGAGAATCTTGATAAATTATTCATACGCCCTAGTGCATCACCTTGGGGAGCACATGTTCTGTTTGTTAAGAAAAAAGATGGATCAATGCAACTCTTCATTGATTATTGAGAACATAATAAGATCACTATCAAGAACATATAACCTCTTCCACATATTGATGACTTATTTTATCAACTACGCGGAGCTCAATAATTTTCCAAGATTTATCTTCATTTAGGGTATCATCAATTAAGGGTCAAAAGGGAGGATATAACAAAGACGACCTTATGTACAAGGTATGGACACTATGAATGTATTGTGATTCCATTCGGTCTTACTAATGCCACTGCTATATTCATAGATCTAATGAATAGAGTCTTTAGAGACTATCATGATCAGTTTGTGGTAGTCTTTATAGAAGATATTATTGTCTATTAAATGAGAAAGGAAGAACATGAAGATCACTTGAGAATTGTATTGAAGACCCTGAGAAAGGAGAAGCATTATGCCAAATTTACCAAGTGTGATTTTTGGCTTCAAAAAGTTGCATTTTTTGGGTCACATAATCTAAAAAGAGGAGTTATCAGTGGATCCAGCAAAAATAGAGGTTATCGAAAGATGGTCGAGACCAACAACAATAACTAAGATTCGAAGTCTTCTTGGTTTGGCTAGATATTATTGATGTTTTGTGAAATATTTTTCATGATTATCTAATCCACTCACCGGGTTGAATCTAAAAGGAGTTAAGTTTGTGTGGATGGAGGAGTGTGAAGAGAATTTCAAGGAGTTGAAAATAAGGTTATCCAGTTCACCTGTGCTCACACTTCCTTGTAATGGAGAATGGTTTATGATCCACAGTGATGCATCCAAGAAGGTATTGGGGTGTGTTCTCATGCAAAATGATATGGTGATAGCTTATGCTTCACCACAGTTGAAATTCCATGAGAAAAATTACCCAACTCATGATTTTGGATTAGGCTGCGGTAATCTTTGCATTAAATATTTGGAGGCATTACCTTTATGGTGAAAGGTGTCATATTTATAATGATCATAAAAGATTAATGTATATTTTCACACAAAAGGAGCTGAGTATGCACCAAAGAAGATGGTTGGAGCTGATTAAGGATTACGACTGCTCAATTCATTATCACCCTAGGAAAGAAAACAAGGTGGTAGATTCATTAAGTCGACAAGACCATGCTAGCGTATCCATGATGAGGATCACAAAAGATCAAATATTTATGGATTTACAAATGATGGATCTTGGAATTATAATGGAAGGGGAAAAATCTTATCTTTCTCAAATGAATGTTTAACCATCTATACATGTGAATATTAAAGAGGCACAAAAAGAAGATGTTGAGTTAAAAAAGAAGGTGAGAGATGTTCCTAAATTCAACCCTGATTGTGATGGGATAATAAGGTTCAGGAATTGGGTTTGTGTTCCACCCATCCCAGAATTAAAGAAGGAGCTAGTGGATGAGGCTCATAGTTCTTCATTCTATATTCATCCTGGAAGCACAAAGATGTATAGGGACTTGAAAGAGTACATCTGTTGTGATGGCATAAAGAAGAGATGTTTCTGAATATGTTTCTCGATGCTTGGTTTTCAAGAAAGTTGAAGATGAGAGACAGAAGTCTAAAGGGATGTTACAACCATTACCCATACTAGAATGGAAATGCGAAAACATCACAATGGAATTTGTCACTGGACATCCGAAAACATCCAAAGGAAAAAATTCTATCTAGGTTATAGTTGATCGTCTTACAAAGTCGGCACACTTCATTGCTATTAAGTAAGATTTCTCTCTGGATAAGCTTGCCAGGATATATGTAAAGGACGTGGTAATATTTCATGGAGTACCACTTTCCATTATATCTGATCGGAATCTAAGGGTTACCTCAAAGTTCTGGTAAAGACTTCAGCAAACTCTAGATACAGAGTTCAGTTTCATCACTGGTTATCATCCTCAAACAGACGGTCAGTCTGAGAGGAAAATTCAAACTCTAGAAGTCATGTTAAGAGCTTGCTCTATGGATTTCAAAGGTGGTTGGGATCAACACCTTCCTTTGGTGGAATTTTCCTATAATATTATCTTTCACTCCAGTATTTAGATGGCTCCTTATGAAGCTCTCTATGGAAAGAAATACAGAACTCCAACTTGCTGGAATGAAGTTGTGGAAAGAAAGCTATTAGCACCTGATCTTGTTGATGAGATGGCAGAAAAAGTCCGATTTATTCAACAACACATAAGAGCATCTCAGAGTCGAAAAAAAAGTTATGCCGACAACCGAAGAAAAGACCTAGAATTTGAAGTGGGTGAAAAATCGTTCTTACGAATATCTCCCTAGAAGAGAGTAATGATATTTGGGATGAAGGGAAATCTAAGCCCTAGGTTTATCGGTCATTTAGAAATACTGGATCGTGTTGGGAAGGTATCTTACCGATTGACACTTCCACCGAATCTCTCTCAAGTTCATGATGTGTTCCATGTATCTCTCCTCATAAAGTACGTACCTGATCCTTCACATGTACTATGCTTAGAAGTTGTACCGCTGGAGCAAGATCTTTCTTATAAAGAACAGCCGATAGAGATTCTGGATCGTAGCGAAAAAGTTCTACGAAACAAGACCTCTCACTTGGTTAAAGTTTTATGGAGGAACCACCAATTAGAAGAAGCTACATGGTATCTTGAGGATATTGTAACACCCCAAGCTTCTACGGTACATTTCCCGTTGAATAATTTAATAGCGTGTGTTGTATGCCACATCGAGTTCTAACACACACCACAACCGAATCAAACTAGCCGTTATGAATAGTAATACCTGATTTTTGAAATTATATATATTTTATATTTCAAAATGTACTTCATTTTTGGATTCTGTGTATCGAATTTATCCTAAGGTGAAATTTTGGTACTTTTCGGATAACTTTAATATTTTGATGCATAGTGAAAATTACTAAATTTTAATTAAAAACAACTTTTTTAATCAAAATAATTAATAGTGATAAATTATGAATTTGAGTGGTTTTAATTTATATTTAGAATAAATTTTAACCATTTAATACAATTTTGGTCATTCGACATAATTTCCCAATTAAACCGAACATAAACATGTATCAATCTTTTGATAGTTATTATATCTTAAAAACACGCTTTTTGTTTTAACAGCGGAAATTAATTTTAAATTAATTTCTACCACTTATGTGTTTTGAATTTGGAAAAATGAATTCCATATTTGTAATCAGTATGTTCATATTGTTTGAATAGGTAACTTTTATTTTTAGACATTATGAATAATTACTGCGGTAAATATTTTATTTACCATGGTTAAGGGTAAATCTGGTAAATAAGGGTTAAAAAATAATATTATAATAATACTAAATTACCCTAAAACGTGTCCTAACCCTATTTTAGGATACATTTCCGACCATGGGAATCTTTGGGTCGATTTTGGGTCCCCATGGAACCACTTTTAAGTGATAGGGACACTTTATTTTAATTAAGTTAAAATGAATACAAAAATGACACAAGAATATATCTTTTAGAAAAACAATTTTTACATAGGGTTATAAATGTTTTATTTTCGACTATAAATATTAATTAGAAAGATAAAGATATTTCATGAATAATTATACTTTATTTATAATTTTTAGACATTAAATAATTTAATTTATTTATGACACAATGATGATGTAGTAATTACCCAATTAATGAAAAATTAGAATATATGATATTGTAAATACCCAAATAAATATAATTGGAGACTTTTATTGAATTACACTAATTTTATAGGTTAATATGACATATTAGTATTGCTTTAATTGACTTTTTTCGAAGTAATCATTCTGATATGAGTTTAAAAAAAATCAATTATTGAATAGTGTCAAAATTGACAAAAAAGTGTTTTTAAAACAAATATAATATTATTAATTTATATTAAATTCCTAAAACACTATGGTTCGGAAAAGAGACTTATATCATGATAGTTGTATCATTAATGGACCACTTGGGGGTCGATTGGATGTATATAGTAAGCTTATTAACCATATAATATAAAAATAAAAAGAGACATTGTAAAAATGAAACTAATTAACTAAGAGTTAATACGTAAAGATAAGGTTAATATAATGACCCAAACCTGTCTAAATTATATTGGTTGAGTGTTTTTTGACCTATCCCCACCTTATCCTTTAAATAATCCACATTGGAGTCATTAGAAACCGAATATTAATTTATTATGAAATAATATTTCTAACTTTTCCAAAGGTGCCCCTCACCCCTCTTATAAAAAGGCACTCCTCCTTCTCATTAACTCACACCTTCAAAGCCTTTTGGTTCGGCCAAAATATTCCCAAATACTCTATAAACTTCCCTAACTACAACATATAGGCCTTAGTTTGATCAGAAAGCCAACTTAAGGAGCCCTTTTGATCAAATCAAAAGGAAGAACCCGAAGAAGAGGTAATGATTTCACCACCATTTTCAAGTTCCTTTCTTCTTCCACTTCTTCTTCCTTTTTGTTACCATTATAAAATAATAACTCCAGTATCATATATATAATTTTATGTTATTAAAAATATGGTACAACCATATTCACTATTCTATCCATCCTTTGAATAACATGTTACCATACGTGCGTACGTACGGCTTACCGTCTCCACGCCGTGGTGTAATTGTTATTCAATAAATTATTATTTGGATGGGTATAATAATGATGTGTAACTCATGTAAATAGTAAATATAACATGATACTGATTCTGTATATATGATATATCATCCAATTATATATTTTTTTAATATCAAAAGAATGATATTGTCGCTCGTGCGTACGTACGGACTACCGTCTCAACGAATGCGATGAGATTCATTCTCCATCGTATCCATTCAAGTATAATTCTCATTTGATGAATAATAATAGTATCTAAAGACTCTATATCATTCTGGTTATGATTAAGATACAACCAATCCATTACAAACATTTCTTATGTAACAAAACATATAAAAGAAAATGAGTAAGTTAACACCCGAAACGACGATAATTCTATGATATTATTAACAAAGCAATGTTAAAAGATCATATATGATATCATATTAATGTATATGATTATTTAATAATTTAATAACAATTATTTCACCATTATACAGGAGGTTAACCTACCCCAACCAAGGAGAAGTACAAGGTAAGGGTTTATTTCGCAATCTCTTCATTATCTGAGGTTGTTTATACGTAATAATATACTGGGATCTCTTTATCATCCACATTCATGTTTCTTAAAAATGTATTTAAAAACATTTTTACTATATAAAATAATATGGTTTAAAGTCATTTATACCATTGTTTTAATTTTTATAAGTGTTTTATAAAGTAATCTTTCTGCCGTTTTCCAAACAAGGTGCTTTTTAACCTTTTCGACAAAATTAAGGTAAGAATGTTTTTTTAACTTATTTGGCGGGTGTGGCTATTCTCTGCCATTATAAAATATTCGAAGCATCCCTTACATTTTTATAAGAATATTTTCAAATGAAATGTTTTATTTTATAAATATATGACTCTTAAATGATTTCAAAATAGAAATAGATATTTCTCTAAAAAGAGTTTTGATTTCATCTATGTCAACATAATTTGATGGATTTTAAGATTATATGAAGTTGATTTATTATGATACAAAACTTCTATATTGTATTGAAGGTTTTGTGATATGTTTGACTGTGGATGTTCTATTTTTATACCATTCATGGTTTATGGTGAAAGTTTTGACATTTCATATGCTAGTTTTAATGCGTATGTTTATGTTATGTTTAAACCTTTTCATATGGGAATGCATTGGACTTAATATGTGACGGGTGGTGCCCGCTATAGCTCCTCGATGCATCGGTAGGACTCATGAGACAAACTAGTGTTTTGGCACAAGGACTTGGAAAAATCTTATTTTTAGTCTTGGCACGAGGCCTTGGCTATGTGGTTATGATAGTTTGGCATTATGCATTCCATCATTATGAAAGTGGTTATTGATATTGCATGTGATTATTCGATTAGTAGAATATCCATGTGAATAAGTAAATGGAATTATTTTATTTTACATTTGCCATACTATGTTGAAGTTCAAGTTTAAAAGGCTTTTGTTTTAGTTATACATTGCCTTATATGTTTTTTCTTATTTATGAAAGTTTCCGCTATATTGTTATCCTTACTGGGAATTTGAGCTCACCCCTTTTCTATGTTTTATTTTTCCCAGGATGTGAATAAGTAAATTATGAATAACCTGTAGGGATTTTAAGAGGGGATAATAGTGTGGAATATGGAGACATTATGTTCTTGTTTTAGTTTTTCACTTTATGATGTAATGTAAAACATTATGAATATATCTAGTGTTTCCAAGGCTACTAAACCAATCGGTCTTTCGAGATTTTATCTTTCTTGTGATCATGCCAATGTTATGTAATAATGCATCGACTCTGGGTAACTGGGGTCGGGGCGTTACAGTTGGTATCAGAGGATGTTTAGTAAAAACCTTGGAAGCTATATTTAGATAAACTCTGATTAGAGCACATAGACCTAAGATGGACATTGAGGATTAGTATAGAAGAACTGCCTAGAATTTTGGTATTGTAGAGATTTTGTGAGTTTTCCGATCAATATAACCCTATCTGGATACAAGCAGGTAGAGGCGGCTCTTGCACAGATGTACCAAGGGGTAAAACCCGAAAACACCGCTTTGAGCTAGACTCGAATGGGAACTGGTGCATGAAAACGGGCCTTGCCGCACTCTTGGTTACGACACTCCCAGGGGATATGCCTAGAATAACTCTCATTTTTATTACAAATCAATATGATGGGTTTATGAGTATATAATTTTTCAAAGAAAACATTTTTATGATTGTGGATTATATCCATAAATAGTTCAATTTATGTTAAGTGTTTTATAAGTATGGGATTATGTATTTTGATTCATAAACTGATATAGTTTGTGCCATTGATTAGAAATGGCACCTAGTGGAAGAAATTGAAACTGTATCATTGCACACACTCCATGTAGGGATTTACCTCCTTCTAAAGATAATTATAGTGGACCCAGTGATGAAACTGGTGTCGATCAGCTAATTACCATACTGGGACAACTCACTCAGGTTGTGAATAATAACCTTACCCGTATGGAGCACCCTGATCCGCAGCGTGGAGGATCAATGTTAGATCGATTCATGAGGAAACAACCACCAATGTTCAATGGGAGTACAAATCCCTTAGTCGCTGAGCAATGGATAAATTCCGAAGAGAAAATATTTCAGGCTTTGGGGAGTAGTGGAAGGGAAAAAGTTATCATGGCAGTTTACCGCCTCACTGGAGATGCTGATCAATGGTGGTCATTGATTCAAAATACGAAGGAAGATGATGAAGTATCAAATATGGAATGGAGGGAGTTCAAAGATCTATTTTTGGAAAAATAATTTCCTCGAAACCACCGAGCAGATATGGAAAGGCAATTTCTGAGTCTGAGACAAAAGGAGGACGAGAATGTCACAAAGTATGAGGCTAACTTTACAAGGTTATCAACGTATGCTGGAGATTATATAAGTAACCCAAGAAGTAAGATTGATCATTTCTCTGATGTGTTAAAACCATTTCTCTATCGAGAATTAGTCTCACAATCCTTCTCGTCATACGATGATATTGTCTCGCTTGCTATCAAGACAGAAAATGAATTCTCTAAGTCTTATGACTTTAAAGAAAAGCAAGTGAAGAAGAGATCTACTGATCAATCTTGGAATGGAAATAAGGGGAAGAAGGGAAAGGTTGAATATCCATCCTATGGTAAATGTGGGAAGAAACACCCTGGTACTTGTTTAAAGGTAATGGGTGTCTGTTACAAGTGTGATGAAAAAGGCCACCAAGCTCGTGAATTCAAAGGGAAGAAGGAAGCAACCAATATTCAATGCTACAATTGCAGGGAGATGAGACATTATTCAAATGAATTTCCTAAGAGTCAGGGGAACTTACCTCAGAAAAGGCCAAGGGATCAAGGCCATGCTTATGCTATCACTACTGTTAAGGTAGATTCTCCGAAAGACGTGGTGGTAGGTAATTTAATGGTTTCCTCAAGTTTAGCAAATGCATTATTTGATTCTGGATCATCGCATTGTTTCATATCTTCCCAGTTTTCTAAGAAAATTAGATATTTCCAATTTGATTTAACAAGGGAGTTTTTAGTTAAAACTCCTATGGGAAGTATCATTGCAACAAATTTTTGTGAATCAGTCCCCATTAGAGAACATAAATGTTCTTTATCTGCTGATCTCATCGTCATACCCATGATTGAGTTTGATATAATCCTCGGTATGGACTAGCATTCGGACTATGATGCAATGATTTATTGTAAGAAGAAAGAGGTTACGATTCTTGATGATGATGATAAGGAAGACCTTATCTTTAGAGCAGAATCGTCACCACCTAATTCTTATCTAGATCCACCCCCAGTAGCTCAACTAAATTCAATTATTGGGGAGGAAGAGAATGAAATGACAGTGGGTGAGGTAAGGAATGTTCAAATAGAGGATGTACCTGTTGTGAAGGAATATGTAGATGTAATTCCGAAAGATTTACCTGGACATCCTCTAGAACGAGAAGTTGAGTTTTCCCTTGATTTAATTCATGGATCAAGGCCTATATCGAAGACCCCTTATAGAATGGCCACTGTAGAATTAATTGAACTAAAGAAACAACTAGAGGAATTGAGTAATGAGAGATTTATTCGCCCTAGTGTTTATCCATGGGGATCCCTTGTTCTTTTTGTTAAAAAGAAAGATGGATCTATGAGGTTATGTATCGACTATAGGGAGATCAATGCCATAACAATAATGAACAAGTATCCCCTACCTCACATTGAGGATTTATTTGACCAACTGCATGGAGCTCAATACTTTTCTAATATTGACCTTCGATCTGGATACCATCAGTTGTGTGTGAAGAAGGAAGACATTCCGAAGACAGCATTTCGAACCAGGTACGGGCATTACGAGTTTACAGTAATGCTTTTTGGATTGACTAATGCACCCTCTGTATTTATAGATCTGATGAATAGTGTTTTCAAGGAATATCTCGATGAATTTGTGGTGGTATTTATTGATGATATCTTGGTATACTCTAAAAACTATGAAGATCATGAAAATCACTTGCGCATTATCCTAAAGACTCTGAGAAGACATGAATTATATGGGAAGTTTAGCAAGTGTGAATTATGGTTTCAGGAGATTTCTTTTCTTGGCCATATTGTCTATGAAGATGGAATCTTGGTTGATCATTCTAAGACCAAGGCAATCCAAGAATGGCCAACACCGACGAGTATAACTAAGGTACGTAGTTTTATTGGTTTAGAAGGTTATTATCAATGTTTCGTCCAGAATTTTGCCTGGTTGGCTAACCCATTAACAAAGCTCACACATAAAGGGGTTAAATATGTTTGGACAAAAGAGTGTGAAGAATGTTTCGAAGAACTGGATAGAAGATTAGTCAATGCTCCTATATTAACTCTACCATTGGGGAATGATGGGTTCATTATTTATAGTAATGCATCGAAGAAAGGACATGGTTGTGTCCTTATGCAGAATGATAGGGTTATTGCCTATGCATCACGACAGTTGAAAATTCATGAGCAAAACTATCTTACTCATGATCTTGAGTTAGTAGCTATGATCTTTGCTTTGATGATATGGAGGCACTACCTCTATGGTGAAAAATGTCAGATTTATACTGATCACAAGAGTTTGAAGTATATTTTCTCACAAAAAGAACTCAACATGAGGAAAAGGAGATGACTTGAATTAGTCAAGGATTATGATTGCACGATACACTGCCACCCGGGGAAGGAAAAAAAGGTGGCATATTCTTTGACAGAAAAGATCATGGAGTTTTGAACAATATGAGAATTGAAAGGGATCCAATTTTATGGATCTAGTGAAGATGGGAATGGGAATAACCAGGGAAGGTGAAAAATCAATGATTTTTAAAATGGATGCCAAACCATCTTTACTAGAAAGGATTATGAATTCTCAGACCGATTATGAAGAATTTCAAAAGATGATTAAAGCTATGAATGATGGGAGATTGAGGGACTTTGTGTATGAAGATGGAATTTTGGAATTCGGGAAGAGACATTGTGTTCCTGATATACCTGATCTAAAAATGGAATTGCTGGATGATGCTCATAGTTCCAATTTCTCTATACACCCTGGGAGCACCAAAATGTATAGAGATTTGAAAGAACGTTTTTGGTGGGACAACATGAAGATGGAGATTGTCGATTTTGTGTCAAGATGTATGGTTTGTCAACAAGTGAAAGCTGGAAGGCAACATCCTAGACGAGTCATGCAACCTCTTCCCATACCGGAGTGAAAATGGGACAATATTACGATGGACTTTACATGGGGCTACCAAAGTCTCCTAGAAGGAATGATGAAATATGGGATATTGTTGATTGTCTTACAAAGTCAGCACATTTTCATACTATAAGAGAAGATATACCACTAGAACGTCTAGGAAGACTATATATTAATGAAGTTTTTAGACTTCATGGAGTACCCTTATCGATTGTTTCAGATCGTGATCCTCATTTTACTTCATGATTCTGGAAAAGTCTTCAGAAATACCTGGATACTGAACTTCATATAAGAATTGCTTACCACCCTCAGACAGATGGAAAATCAAAACAGAATATTCAATCCTTAGAAGACATGTTGAGATCTTTCTCACTTCACTTTCAGGTTATGTGGGATCAATATTTACCTCTGGTAGAATTTTCCTATAACAATAGCTTCCATTCGAGTATTCAGATGGAACCATATGAAGCGTTATACGAAAAGAGATGTCGCACACCAACCTGTTGGGATGACATTGGTGAAAGAAAACTTGTAGGTCCAGAACTGGTGGAGGAAAAAATGGAAAAGGTGAAGGTAATCCAAAATCACATCAAAGCAGCTCAAAGTAGGAAGAAGAGCTATGTCGATAATCGAAGGAAGGATTTGGAATTTCAAGTCGGTGATCATGTTTTCCTGAAGGTATCTCCATGGAAGGGAGTCAAACGTTTTGGTAAGAAAGGTAAATTGAGTCCTAGGTACATCGGACCTTTCAAAATTCTAGAATGATTTGGGGTTGTAGCATACCGATTGGCAATGCTGCCAAGTCTCTCCAAAGTTCATGATGTGTTCCACGTATCTCTATTGAGGAAATACATGCCTGACCCAACACATGTACTCACCTATGAGGAATTAGAACTGGAACCCGATCTGTCTTATTGTGAAGAGCCCATCAGAATTCTTGATACGAGAGAACAAGTGCTGAGAAACTGGACGACGCGTCTGGTAAAAGTTTTGTGGAGAAACCATAAGATGGAAGAGGCAACATGGGAACCCGAGGAACTTATGATGAAGAACCACCCGAGTCTTTTCATGTGGTAGTATTCTAGAAATTTCGAGGATGAAATTATTTGAAAGAGGGGGGAATGTAACACCCCAAGCTTCTATGGTATGTTTCCCTTTGAATAATGCAATAGCGTGTGTTGTACGCAACATCGAGTTCTAACACACACCACAACCGAATCAAACTAGCCGTTATGAATAGTAATACCTAATTTTTAAAATTAAATATATTTTATCTTTAAAAATGGAAATCATTTTTGGATTCGGAGTATCGAATTTAGCCTAAGGTGAAATTTTGGTACTTTTCGGCTAACTTTAATATTTTGATGAATAGTGAAAATTACTAAATTTTAATTAAAAACAAATTTTTTTAATCAAAATAATTAATAGTGATAAATTATGAATTTGAGGGGTTTTAAAGAATATTTAGAATATATTTTTACCATTTAATACAATGTTGGTCATTGAACATAATTTCACAATTAAACTGAACATAAACAAGTATCAATCTTTTGATAGTTATTATATCTTAAAAACAAGCTTTTTGTTTTAACAGCGGAAATTAATTTTAAATTAATTTCTGCCACTTCTGTGTTTTTAATTTGGAAAAATGGATTCCATATTTTGAATCAGTATGTTCATATTTAGTGAATAGGTAACTTTTATTTTTATATATTTTGAATAATTACTGCGGTAAATATTTTATTTACCATGGTTAAGGGTAAATCTGGTAAATAAGGGTTAGAAAATAATATTATAATAATACTAAATTACCCTAAATGTGTCCTAACCGTATTGGTGGATACATGTTCGACAATGGGCATCTTTGGGTCGATTTTGGGACCCCATGGATGTAAAGACCCTTAAATTTCAAGGAATTGTTTTTCTTAATTTTCTTTGGAATTTTACTAGAACGCAGTTTCTGATGGCATCTGATTCCGAGGCCCGGTGTGCCCGGAATCTTTTTTCGAAATTTAGCTCGGGTACGTTCAGTGAAAGGACGAGCGGGTTTTTCTAACTTTTGAGCCGGTTCCCGGAATCGAATTCTGAGGGCACCGATGAAATCACAGCGCCGATATTTGCTTAGAAACGCCTCTTCCGGAGTTGCGTTTTCTCGGGTGTGGTTTTTAATTTTTCGGGCTTAAAGTTAAGAAATAAAATAATTGTACGACAAAAATTATTTTATTTCACTTAAGCCACTTGGAAGCCACTTGAAGCCACTTAAAGGCGGCTTAAGCTGAGTTGATCCGGATAGGATGCTATCCAGAAATATCCTACCCCCTTGGTAGGATATTTGGGTGGTGGGGCCCACACGAGCCCCGCCGTTTCTTTTCTGCTAAGTAACACACCCGCGAAAACCCGTCATTATGAAATTCAACTGACACGTTTTCTTAATTTCTTAACAGACCATTTAATTGGGTGGTTTATTTCGTAAATTAAATGAGCTGTTTCTTCCATTGAATTAATTCAACGAATTAATGGGTCATTACATACCATTTTTCATGTGTTGGCATAATAATAAAATAAGACCAACCAGTCTTTTGAAAGTTTGTGCGTTGAGAGGATTTGACAGAATCCTTGTACCTTCTTTCTTCTTCGCGAAGAACGCGAAGAACGCGAAGAATGCCGTCATCCGCAGAAATTGACGACGCTCCAATCTGAGACGTTCTTCCCCGCCCCGATCTCCGATCACCAACCGTTTGAGGTGAGTGATTTCGGGTTTCTTCTAAAAGTTCTTTTTTGTTTAAACCGAAACGCAGATTTAATTATTTATAATTAAAATCTGTTGTTTCTTGGTCCGTCAAGTTCGTCGACGCTATGCTGGATTCTGCGACGACACGATGCCCTTCCGCGACGACACGAAGATCTCCACCTTCCTCGACGAGCAATTCCGTGAAGAACGCTCACGCGCGACGACTACGAGGTAGGGATTTTATTTTTGGAATTACCCCTTTTTATTAATCCCGTAAATGTTTCTTTAAAAAGTTAAAGAACAAGATTTGTGAACAATTTTAAATTTATTAAAATTGTTGTTTCCTGTGTGGAATAAAAATTCTCCTGTTGTTTATATCTAACGCGGAGGGTGCGGGCCAAACGAACACGGCCTGACGACCCTCTGCCGTTCTTCGTTCTTGTGCGGATCTGACGGGCGACGACGGAACGTGCCGAAACGGAAATTTGGTGGTTCCGCAGTGAAGAACGAGTCACGGGAGGAGCAACGGCGCAGACAGGAAGAAAAACGGGCCACCGGAGCGACTCCGGCGGCCCGCGGAAGCCGGCGGCGGTGCGGGTCGCCGGCACGGCGGCGCCAGCGCCCGGAGGCGGTGGCGCCCGGCGCGCCGCCGGACAAGACTGTCGCGGAACCGGCCGCGGCGGCGGCGCTCGTGGGACACGGCTGAAGCCGCGTCCAGCCACCATGGAGACACCCCGCAGGTGTCGCGGGGGTGTCACGCGGGGGCGGCGGCTCCACCCCGTGCCACTCGGGACGCGGCTTCAGCCGCGTCCGGCTGTCTGGCCGACACCCCGCGGGTGCCACGGGGGTGTCACGCGGGGCGGCGGCTCCCCCCGCGTCGGCCGCTCGGCCGAGCCAGGCCGGGCTGGCTGAGCCAGACCGGTCCGACCGGGTCGGACCGGGTCGGACAGGGTCGGACCAGGTTCGGCCGACCCAGGGGGGGTCGGGCCGGGTCTACCCGGGCCCGGACCCCCGTCTTCAGACGATTTTTTTTCAAATGGCCATATCATGAGCTACGGGCCTCCAAACTACTCGCCGTCAACATCAACACGATCCTTGGATCGAGATAGTCATTTCGGTATATCGCACTCAAGGTTTCGGAATACTTTGAGTTCGGCCTGGTTGGTTCGTATACGAAACCAACCGGGCCCTCGGAGCGGAAATGCTCATATCTTGAGCTACGGACATCCGATTGACGTGCCGTCACCTTTGGTGGATTCCTCTAAGTGAGACGGATCTTTTGGCACACTCTGCCCGAGGTTTGGATGCAGGTGGAGTACGGTCGGGTTGGTTTTACTTTAAAAACCAACCGGGCCCCTAGGACGAAAAAGCCAATAACTCTCAGACCATGCGTCCGATTGACGTGCCGTCTGCGGCGTTGAGTTCCTGTTGACGATACGGAACTTTTGGATACATCAACTTCGGACTTTGTGACAGTTGATGTATCAGCCTCTCGGCTCATGGAGCGGACCCTCCCGAACGAGTTTGCTGTGTGCGGGAACCCTAGAGCTGGCTGCAACTGCTACTTCGACAGCGACGACCCTGCAGAGATCCTCAGTGGACTGCAGCGACGACCGTGCAGAGGTCCTCAGTGGACTGCGCCGACGACTGTGCATAGATCCTCAGTGGACTACGATGACTACAGCACTCAGCGATCCTACGTGGATCAGTGCTACAGGTCTTGTGTCGGCCCGATCCTGTGTGGGTCTGATCCTGTGTGGGTCAGCGCTCAGCGGTTCTGTGTGAGCTAGCGCTTACAGGTCCTGTGTGGGCCCGATCCTGTGTGGGTCATTGCGGGGGTTAGTTACCTATCGATCCTTCGTGGGTCCGACGACTTAGATGGATCAGTGATCATCTTTATCGTCATCCGAAGAAGTATACCTGTGTGAGCTGAATCTTGTGTTACTCTCCTTTGTGGATTGTGTTGAGCTATCCTATGTGGATTTACTGTTTACTCTCCTTTGTGGATTGTGTTGAGCTATCCTGTGTGGGTATATGTTTTTCTTTCCTGTTTGGACTGGGTTGTGCTTGGGCTCAGATGTTGGGGTCGAACGGGAATTGATGACTTAGGTATATGTATGGGAATATACCTAAGCTGTGTCAGATGTTACTTCGTGATTGTATCTTTCCTTTGTGGATTATCCTTTGTGGATTTCGGGAGACCTTCGGGGGTCTCGGGGTCCCTACTGAGTAGCTTATACTCACCCCTGCACGGGCTATGCCTGCAGTACATTGTGTTGGTTGCAGACGACGGACAACGCTGATCGTGGTGGAGGCGTGCGGAGCTGGACGATACCTGGAGGTGGACCACTGGGCGGGACGTACTCGGAGCGGTCAGGTGGACCCGAGGGGCAGTGGAGGCTATCTGTACCCACCCTTCAGGTGGGACTTCCAGAGGACGGCTCGATGCTGCAGTTTTTCCTTTCATTTGTTGTTTTTCCATTCAGTTGTACTTTACAGTTGGCCTTGTATTTTCGGCCCCTTTTTACTTTAAGCACAGCTTGTACCTTTTTTACTTAGTGTTTACTTTTCCGCTTGTTTACTCTGTGGTGCTTGTTTACTTTTCAAAGACAATGCCTTCCCTTTTGTTGGGATATACGCCTTGGTGCTAGTCGCCAGCCCCTGTCCTATGGAAGGCGGTCTTGGGGTAGTCACGGCACGGGCCCTGAGGATGGGTCGTGACAATGGAGCCACATGAAAGTGATAAGGACACTTTATTTTAATTAAGTTAAAATGAATACAAAAATTACCCAAGAATATATCTTTTAGAAAAATAATTTTTACATATGGTTATATATGTTTTCTTTTCGACTATAAATATTAATTAGAAAGATAAAACTATTTCCTACATAATGATATTTTATTAATAATTTTTAGACATTAAATAATTTAATTTATTTATGACACAATGTTGATGCCGTAATTACCTAATTAATGAACAATTAGAATAATTGATATTATAAATACCCAAATAAATATAATTGGAGACTTTTATTGAATTAAACTAATTTTATAGGTTAATATAATATATTATGATTGATTTAATTAACATTTTTCTAAGTAATAATTCTCATATGAGTTTCAAAAAAAATCATTTATTGAATAGTGTCAAAATTGACATAAAAGAGTTTTTAAAACAAATATTATATTATTAATTGATATTAAATTCCTCAAAATATAAGGTTCGGCCAAGAGTCTTATATCATGATAGGTGTATAATTAATGGGCCACTTGGGGGACGCTTGGATGTATATATTATGTGTATTAACCATATAATATAAAAATACAAAGAGACATTGTAAAAAAGAAACTAATTAACTAAGAGTTAATACTTAAAGATAAGGTTAATATAATGACCCAAACCTATCTAAATTATATTGGTTGAGTGGTTTTAGACCTATACCCACCTTAACCTTTAAATAATACACTTCGGATCCATTAGAAACCGAATATGAATTTATTATAAAATAATATTTCTAGCTTTTCCAAAGGTGCCCCTCACCCCTCTTATAAAAGGGCACTCCTCCTTCTCATTAACTCACACCTTCAATGCCTTTTTGTTTGGCCAACCTCTACCCAAATACTCTGTCACCCTCCTTAACTACAACCTAGGGGCCTTAGTTTGATCAGAAAGCCATCCTAAAGTGCCCATTTGATCAAATCAGAAGGAAGAATCCGAAGAAGAGGTAATGATTTCACCACCCTTTTTCAAGTTCCTTTCTTTTTCCACTTCTTCTTCCTTTGTTGTTACCATTCTAAAATAATAACTCCAGTATCATATATATACTGTGATGTTATTATAAATATAGTACAACCATATTCACTATTCTATTCATCCTTTGAATAACATGTCACCATACGTGCGTACGTACGGCTTACCGTCTCCACGTCGTGGTGTAATTGTTATTCAATAAATTATTATTTGGATGAGTATAATAATGATGTGTAACTCATGTAAATAATAAATATAACATGATAATGATTCTATATATATAATATACCATCCAATTATATATTATTTTAATATCAAAAGAATGATATTGTCGCTCGTGCGTACGTACGGACTACCGTCTCCATGAACGTGATGAGATTCATTCTGCATCGTATCCATTCAAGTATAATTATCATTTGATGATTAATAATAGTATATAAGGAAATGATATCATTCTGGATATGACCAAGATATAACCTATCCATTACAAACACGGCTTACGTAACAAAACATATAAAAGAAAATGAGTAAGTTTACACCCGAAACGACGATAATTCTAAGATATTATTAACAAAGCACTGTTAAAAGACAATATATGATATCATATTAATGTATATTATTATTGAATAATTTAATAACAATTATTTAACCATTATACAGGAGGTTAACCTACCCCAACCAAGGAAAATTACAAGGTATGGGTTTATTTCGCAATCTCTTCATTATCCGAGATTGTTCATACATAATAATCTAATGGGATCTCTTTATCATCCACATCCATGTTTCGTAAAAATGTATTTAAAAACATTTTTACTATTTACAATAATATGGGTTAATGTCATTTATACCCTTTTTTGACTTTTTATAAGAGTTTTATATAGGAATCATTCCGTAGTTTTTCAAACAAGGTTCCTTTTAACCATTTCGACAGAATTAAGGTAAGAATGTTTTTTTAACATATATGGCGGTTGCGGCTATTCTCCGCCGTTATAAAATCTTCGAAGCTTCCCTTAAAATCTTATAAGAATATTTTCAAATAAAATGTTTTATTTTATAAATATATGACTCTTAAATGATTTCAAAATAGAAAGAGATATTTCTCTAAAAATAGTTTTGATTTCATCTATGTCAACATCCTTTGATGGATTTGACGCTTATTTTAAGTTGATTTATTATTATACAAAACTTCTATATTGTATTGAAGGTTTTGTGATATGTTTGACTGTGGATGTGCTATTTTTATACCATTCATGGTTTATGGTGAAAGTATTGACATTTTGTATGCTAGGTTTAATGAGAATGTTTATGTTATGTTTAAACCTTTTCATATGGGAATGCATTAGACTTAATATGTGACGGGTGGAGTCCGCTATAACTCCTTGATGCATCGGTAGGTATCATGAGACAAACTAGTGTATTGGCATAAGGCCTTGACAAAATATTATTTCTATTCTTGGAACGAGGCCTTGGCTATGTGGTTATGATAGTCTGGCATTATGCATTCCATCATTATGAAAGTGGTTATTGATATTGCATGTGATTATTAGATTAGTAGAATATCCATGTGAATAAGTAAATGGAATTATTTAATTTTACTTTTTCCATACTATGTTGAAGTTCAAGTTTAAAAGGCTTTTGTTTTAGTTATACATTGCCTTAAATTTTTTTTCTTATTTATGAAAGTTTTCGCTATATTGTTATCCTTACTGGCCATTTGAGCTCACCCCTTTTCTATGTTTTATTTTTTTCCAGGATGTGAAGAAGTAAATTATGAATGACCTGCAGGGATTTTATGAGGGGATAATAGTGTGGACTATGGAGACATTATGTTGTTGTAGTAGTTTTTCACTTTATGATGTACTATAAAACTTTATGATTATATCTAGTGTTTCCAAGGCTACTAAACCAATCGGTCTTTCGAGATTTGATCTTTCTTGTGATCATGCCAATGTTATGTAATAATGCACCGACTCTAGGAAACTGGGGTCAGGGCTTTACAGATATGATAAGGGAGAGGTATCCTCATTTGTTTGTTTCGAAGTGATGTATTTCGAGGGAGAAATTATTTTTAAGGGGGGTAGAATGTAACACCCAGAGATTTTATGAGAAATATTTTTTTTATTTCATATGTTATACAAAAAGGAGTCTTTCACTACACACAACACTAGCTTGGCTTGCGTTACACGCAATCACGACCTTCCTCAGTAGAGTGTGTAGTACGCAATACCGAGTTTCGCTAAACAATGATATATTATTATAATATTATAAACTAGCCGTTATGAGTAGTATTAACTGAATTTTTAATTTTATAACATTATAATTAATCTTACACATTTTCTTGCATGAGGTATGAAAACAAAATCACTTTTTCGGATAAAACAAGTATTTTCAAAAAAATGCAGTTTTACCACCTGTTGATGGAGCACCCATTTTAAATATAGTTTTTTACATGTTTATAAGTTCAATTTGACAAAATAAAATTATTTTTTGGAATAAGAAAATAAAAATTGACTTTGGATAATGTTTTCATATTATTCTGGTAACTTTCTTATTTTGATGAATAGTCAAAACACGCTATATTTTAATTAAAAACAACTTTTTTCATTGCAATAATTTATATGGTTGAATTATAATATTGAATGGTTTTAAAGTATAAATAGAATATATTTTTACCATTTAATATAATGTATGTTAGTGGCATTAAATTTACATTGAATTCATAGGTAAATACATTTCAATCTTTGGCAATGTTTTATCATTTAAAACCCATTTGCTTAACAACGGGATTACTTTTAAATTAATTACTGCAACTTCTGTGTTTTGAATTTTAAAAATTGGATTACATATTTTGAATCAGTGAGTCCAAATTATTTTAATAGGTTACTTTTATTTTTTTTTTGATATTATGAATAGTAACTACGGTAATTTTTATTTCATGCGGTTAAAGGTAAATAGGGTAATTCAAGGTTAAAAGAATATTATAATAATTCAAAATTACCTTGACACTTGTCCTAACATTATTGGATGAGTAGTGGCCGACCATGGGCATCCTTGGGTCGATTTTGGGATCCAATTGAGCCAATTGGTAGTGATAATGACAATTTGGATTAATTAATTTAATGCAAAGACAAAATTGACATTAACAAAAATCTTTTAGTAATTAATTTTTATAAGGGGTTATATAAATTAAATTTTCGACTATAAATATTCACGGGAAAGATACAAATATTTCATAAATGATGATAATTTCTTTATAATTTTTATACATCAAATAAATTAAATTATTTATGTCACAATAATGACGCGGTATTTACCTCATTACTAAATGATTTAAATAAATAAGATTATAATGATTAAAATATTTCCAAAACATGTCCAATTCTGATAAGATAATTTTATTTCGACAATGAGTTATCTTATCTTCATATCTAATGATTTTTGGACCTTTTGAAACCGAAGAAAAGTTTATAATAAAATAATATTCTCACACTTTCCAAAGGTGCCCCACTCCTCCCTTATAAAAGGTCACCTCCTCCCTCTCCTCCTCACACCACATTTAGCCTTCAAGCTCGGTCAACCCCTGCCAATATATCTTTTCCACTTCCCTAGAATCATCCTAGAAGTCGTGGTCTACTTCAAAGACCAATCTTAGTTCCCTAAGAGGAGGTTTCGAAGAGGTGTGTCAAAGAAGAGGTAATATATGATACCAATTCATTCAAAAAAAAATATTCTTCTACTTCTTCTTATTTACTTGTTTCATTATGGATTAATAACATAAGTATCACTCATATACTGATATGTTATTCTATATATGAAACAACCCTATTTCACCTTCTATCCGTCTTATGGAAAACGAAATCACCGCGTGTGCATACGTACGGAATACCCTCTCCATGCCGTGGTGTAATCTGTTTCCCACCACCACCATACTTGGATGGGTATAATGGTGTAAAGAATAACTATTTATGATTATTTTAAAGTGATATTGATTCTGATATACTATAAATATACTTCAATACAATTCCACAGTCATGGGAACGATATCATCGCTCATGCGTACGTACGACCTACCGTCTCCACGATGTGATGCGACTCGTTCTGCATGATCTTCATTGCATAATGATTATATAAATGAATTGAATGAATTAATATGATATATATTACACTAAAAAAATTCTTTAAATGAGTTATATATAACCTAAAAATAAGAATAAGAATTTTTTCGACAAAACACAGATAAGAACGTAAAGCAATAAACACCCGAATAACAAGTAGCAATGAAATATTTCTAATAAGAAGCTAAGAATATGACCATATATGATATCATAACAATTAGTATGATTCTGGAATAAGTCAATGACATTATTTAAATCATTATACAGGAGGTTCAGACACGTATAAAGTATATTAGACCTAAGGTAAGGGGAAATCTTGAAATCTCATTTTTATCCAAGATTGATTATACTTTAGAAATTACTGGGGAATATTTATCATCCACATCCATGTTTCCTAAATAGGTAATATTATTTCTATCTTACTAAAATTTTTTAAATCCAATTTTACCCATCGGTGTGTTATTAGTAAAAGATATGAAATAAATATTTTGTCGTTTTTAGTACGAGGTACTTTTTGACATTTCCAGCCAATGTACGAGAAGAATGCTTTTTTAACTTGTACGTCATGAATGTATTTTTTAGAACATTATTTCCATGAAGCTTCCTTTACAAGTTTTCAAGTTTATTTTTAATCAACTTCTTTTAGTTTAAAATTTTATGACATTTTATTAAAGTAAAAATGTTTTTGAAGTAGAAAAGATATTTTCCTCAAGAATGGAGTTCAAGTGTTTTATCAAAATTATTTGCCATCTAAGATAATATAGGGTTCGATTTATATCCCTAATTTTACATTGATTTTAATATGTTATGATTGAATTAATTTTATGAAGTAATTTTATCTTATATGGATCATTTTTTGATGGCATGATGTTTAAGAATCCCATTTTTATTACATTGGTTATGCTATGATGTATGATTTTTTTGATTTTGTGGCACATATAAGAATGGTTTCATTATGATATGGGTGGGACCAATATCTCCATCCAATTTATTGGGTAAAGATTTATATCTGATGACAAAGACATGGATGGAACATCAAGTTAATCCGGTTTAGTGATACAGGACTGGAACGAGGAGTGAACTCGGATTAGTAATGGGCTTTGTCCGCTATGATAGTCTTGGAAATGATTCTTCACTAAAATGAAATAATTTTCTATGATTATGTGTGTATTCCACAAAGTTTCATGTTTTAATTTATAATTATTTGGGATTACTTTTTGTTACTATGATTTATCCCATGACCTGATATTATGACCTCTTTTGCAGGTTAAGATTTTCAAAATATTATGTTCTTATGAATATGATATGACTGATATTTTTTTTTTACCCTTACTGAGCAGTTGAGCTCACCCTTTTGTATGTTTTCTTTTCCCCAGGTCAAGAAGAAGGATATTATGTAGGATATTCCAAAAAGGGACTCTAGATATGATGAAATAATCAGGAGACAATGTAGTTGATTTTATGAACCAGTTGTTTATGTTTCCCAGTTTCTAAAGAAACTATACCTATACGGTTCTTTCACAGTTTTGTTATATGTTGAAATAATTATTCTTCAACTCTGAATTAATAACAATGTATGTGAAGTAGGGGTCATTATATCTTCTCCCTTAGCGTTTATTTCCTCCATAAAACATTCCTCTAGAAATTGTTCATTATGTTCTTTAATTCTCAATTAATTCTCCAATATAGTGACTTTATTCCTCTCAACTAATTTTTCCAGCCTTTTATTAAAACATTTTTATGAATTTATTTTTTCAGTGTAGCCATGGAATATCCCCTCATCTCCTCATGGCTCAAATTTCATGTGATGTTTTTTGAGAATAAATCACTTACATACAAAGATTTGAAAGTAGTTCATTATTGGATTATTTCCTTTCCACGTCTCATAAATAGTCTTTATTTCTATTCAACACAAATAATCCATATTAGAAATGTAGACCGATGTCAAAACTAATTCCTTCCAAAATTTCCATGGTAGGTCTTTTTCAATGAGAGTAATTTTGTACATGTTGTTTATGATTTCTATTTCTCCATTCATCTAGTACATTTTTTGGGTGTCCTCACTAATGAAAATTGACTCATTATCCTGTCTTTCATGAGATAGTCTTCAACCCAACTTTGTTTTGAATTCAGTACCATTGTGAGTATGGAACATAAGAATTTTATTCATAAGAATCCTTTAATATTCCCTTCAATATAGTTTTAGGAAACTGAACACATCAGACTTATTGGAAATGACTAATACCCTTTCCATTCAACTATAATCATCAATGAAAAAAATGTAGTACCTATTTTTGTCAATATATCATATTGTGATAGGTCTAGAAACATCAGTATGCACTTATTCAGGAAATAATGTTGAATTCTTTACCATTTCCTTGTACGTATTTTGTATGATCTTCCACTGTTGACAAGAATCGAACGTATGTGTTTGATCACTTGTTAGCTTGGGTTTGTCTCTTGCTGAATCACACTTTACTAGATCTTCCATGGATGGTTGGAATAAATGACCAAGTCATTTATTCCAATGCTTCTTTTCTTTCTCTCTGGACAGTAAGCACATATCTTCTTCCACATATACTAGATAGAGATATCCATTTTTCTTTTTCCCTGAAGAACCACTGAACAATCTATTCCTTTGATGAAACAGATTTTATTAATACATAAAATATAATTCCTTGAGTCACATAACTGACTAACTATATGAAAATTGTGACTGAGACCATATACTAGTAAGATATCAACATCTCTCATTTCTTTTCCCCCATACATGGCCTTCCCTGAGAAATTTATTTTCAGGCCTTCATCATTTAAATACATGAAAACTCTTTCTTTTTCATATTTTATACCTGTAAAAAGATTATTATTATCTATCCTATGGGATGTGAAACCACTGTAAATGATCCATACACCAGAACAGTATAATTATTAAAGGTAATTTTCTGCCACCACTTCCTTATCTTCCATTTTCATTTTGATCCATGACTTTGATCTCACACTTAGTGTATTTTAAAAATCATGATAATCTTTAGAGTGTGATGGACCAGCTTTATCCTGTAGAGATGGATATTGAATTTTCATTTTCAAATAACCTGTTGGTTTTATGATTTGCTTCTTGTGAATATTCTTATTCTTCATTAGAACATTCCTCTTCATGCTTAATGTAAAATATCGATCCATGTTAAAAAATTATCCACACCAAATACAGCATCCCTCAAAGGATGTTCTATAATGTCGATCTCTATTTAGCTTCCACTGGTGTTCTTGTGCCCTTAGGTGTCTATTGGCTATAGAACACAAATACTATGAATTTCCTAACATTCCACTAAAATAACACTGATATATTATCATTCCTTTATGTCACTTCTGAAATGCTGGTTTCCCCTTGGGATCTCTGAATATTCTCAGTCTTCTTTATTCCCAAATCAATTTTCAATCATGGAATGGGTTCTCAGGGTCTGACATCATGTTTCATTGCTTTTGGTTTTTGATCAAGACCCACATCAGTCTTAACATACGAACATAATTTTTTCTTCTTTTTTAATGGAACACTATTCTTCAACTCTAATTTTTCTGGCATTTGAGTGATCTAATTTGCTGATGTCATATTGGGGGTCAATATTTTCATTTATCCGTAACTTTTTTTTGAAGGCCAACAAATTCTTATTCATGTTCTTTGGTACACTTGATTTGATCATTCACTTTGTTATTCAATCCATCGATCTCCCTTTTCTGTTCATCATCCTTGAGATCTTTTCCATTAATCTTTTCTGAGATCCCTAGCACAGAAGACATATGTTTTTAAATATATCATACCTAATCAGACATCTCTTCTTCTTATGGTTGCTTGTAGATTTTGGAATCATGTTCCACATTGTTGGATATCTTTGATTCTTCTCTCCAAAAATCATTCTACTAAAGAGCTACTTCTAATCTAACTTCTATGTGGACTCGTCCTTCAACATCTTATTTTTCTTGGATAGTAACTATTTCTTCCTTTTTCGAAGAACTAACATCCACTTTCACCATAGAATTATCTACACGATATTTGTAGTTCTCTATCTCTTCAACCTCTTCAAACTCATAATAATTTGAATTGTCACATTCTTAGTATTGAATATTGTATTTCATAATGAAATTTCTCATAAACTATTTCTTTTCTTTTCACATAGGCTGAGGAATTGTTGATAATTTTGGATTCATCCTCATTATCTTCTTCAAACTATTCGGGACACATTTCTGCAAGAAGATAAACCATTCCACATCAAAATCAATAAATTGTATGTTTCTATTTAATCCTTTCATTTCATCTTTGAATGTTTGAGGAAAGGAATGACATCATCTAATATCTCTCTTCCACTTCCTAAGAATATTTAATGGTGAGCTTCTTCCTAGATCTGAATTTCACCTCTTTGGATTTCCTCTTTTCCAATGTATCATTATCATAATTTCCCATTTCATATGCTACAAGGTTACTATGAATGTTATCTAGTGCCTCCTCTTTTGGATCATTGTCCTTTTATACTGAAACATTTTAATTGAAGTGAGGTGGATGTTTCTTCTGGATGTTATTCAAAATCATTATGTGTTCAATGAATTCATCAAGACCTTTCATGTCTTCCACTATAACATTTACCCTGTCAAATAATGCATCAACAGACTCATTCAAGTTCATTATAAGATCATCATACTTGTTTCAAAACACTTGCGGATTTTCTTCTCTGACCATTTAATCAATTTTATATATGTTAAAAATGTTTTTCCACATGGTATGTGATGTTTTTCATGACCTCACCCCCATATACAGATCATTTTATAGGGCTCCCCGTGAAGCATTGATTTTCTTAGAATTAACATCCAATTATTTTCTCTCAGCATCCGATAATGCACCACTATTGATATCTGTTGTTATACCATGAATTTATAATGTAATCACATCCCTTCCCAAAGATTGGAAGTAGTGTTGTATTTGATTCTTCCATTTTAAAAAATTTATCCCATCGAATATCATAATCCCATTATGATTGGTTACCTCTAATAGGGAGGGAAACAATGATAACAACCTTTCCCTCTGATATCAATTGTTATTTCCACTAGGCTATGAAACTATATAGGGGGGGTGAATCAGGGTATGAAAAATTAAAACAACTTCCCCTTTTAATATTTTTTTGTTAGAGAAAACTCTCTTATCTCTGTCATTTCTTTTGCATAGTATGAATGAATCATGAAGCATGCATAGTAATAATCGATTTTACTAGGTTCACCTCCACTAGGATATATCCATGGAGCATACTCTCACAATATGCCAATTTACCAAATCCACTACAAGAACACTATTGTTTAAATGTTTGAATCAAACTCACTATCCCTCAAGGATTACCACCGTTCACAATTTTAGAACCCACTGCTCTCTCATCTCAAGTGAGCTTAATGCTTCTTATGTAGATCCAATCATAGTTTAAAGACTTTTAAGTCCTTTCATTATCCCTAATGAGAGTATCCTTACATGTATGTAAATTCATTGTTGATATCCACATTTAATCCTCTGATGAATACCCATTTTCCATTGATCCCTGGTGAATAACATTTGGAAATACCTATGAAAATCTCCCTACACCACATCACATCAAATTTTTAAAAGTTCAAACAAGAATTTGTGACATACCTAATTCTTCTCAAATCACACAAATTCTACAAGATTATGCTGTCGTATATAATTAGATGTCGTAAAGTGACTTCCTTGACAAACCTCATTGAGAAAACATTGAACACACCACTTTTTTGAGCTAGATAAGCCATTGTGAAACTCCTCCCTTTCACAAAGAACACTACCTCTGTGACCCCACTTTTTTTTGGAGAGTTAAAAAAATTTATGGAAAACTCAATACTCTTTTTAAGGGGGTCGAGGACTATTTATTGGCGATTTCACCAACTCGAGAACCTCATGTTCAAATTTAGCACCATGTTAGCTCATATTGCAAATCTGAAAAATTCCAACCAAAATTTTCTCTATATTACGAAGCACCACAACAATTTTTAGATTGCAAATCTCATTGTAAAAATTCTTTATGTATTTATAAAATACAATTCATGAACCATATATTTTTGAAATTCATTACTTTTACATATTTTTATGAGTTCTTCATGGAAATCCTTTTTTTTCAATGCCCACCAAACACCAAATTTTGGAACCCAAAAATTTGGAAAACATTGGAAAACAACACAACATTGTATCTATTCTTTTATACCACCTCCAGATATTTAATTCTTTTATCATGGTTCTTTATCAAAATTGATTGTCAACGAGATTTCTAGAAATCAAAAATTAACCATGAAAACCTACATTTTCCATAAACACAACCAACCCTATAATGCTACAATTCTACCTTGAGGGATTTTTTCCCAACAATCTCCCCCTTTGGGTTTGTTGACAACTCTTCTCATAATGATTATATTCATTTGATACCACACTAAAGATCCTTTCATCATATACCATCCATGAATCATGAGATACATAAATAAACCAATTATTCACTCACCACAAACTCTATTCCCACATGAGAAATGCCTGATGTAATAAAAATGAGTAGTATGAAAATATCATCAATCAATCATTTCATTTATGAAACCAATTTTTGATACCATACTGACAAAAATAAACTTATTTCATCACGAAACTTAGTGGTAATGATATCTAATCATTGATCAATCACTTCAGTCATTGTTAGATTTAACACAATCACCATATCTCATTGCTCCACATATCACGCTACTCTATCTGTCAGCTTTTCCCCATGTCTAATCAAAGACAGTTTCTCCCCATCAATGAACCACACTATATCCTCCTTTGTCAAGGAACCCAAATGTCACTTCTTTTTGGTCTGTATCATTATAAAGAAGATATATTATCACATTAGGGAAAAACATACCATTCCTTTAGGAGAGAGGATCCCATGGACAAACTATTTCACATGTGGGGAGTTGAATAAACGTCGAGAGATAGTAGATGCCTCCCAAAAGCATCTTTGGATAAGGCCTTTGTCAAAATTTCTGCAACCTGTAGTTCTATAGGATCAACCAAAAACAGTATGATTCCCTGCTCAACCATCTCCATGATAAAATGATTCATTAACTCAATGTGTTTTTCCTTGAGTGATGAACGATATATTTTCTGAGATTTATCGAACATGATTTTTCGACCCTCATTCTGATTGGAGACTTCATTTCAACTCCCATATCACCAAGCTAATGTTTCATCCACTAAAACTATGTACATTGTTGGGTGGCCTTAATATAATAATATTCTTCATTGGATAATGAAATTCAATCTAGATTTTTTATTATCTAATAAATAAATAAATCACTAAGATATAATGCACCTCCCGACATAGATTTCATGTAATCTTCTGACCTAGACCAATCTTCATTTATATATCCCAAAATCTATGGTTGTGATTTATCATTATATCAGGTCTTATTATTCGTAGGTATAGTAAACATACAATTACCTTACTATATTGTGTTACATTAACTACCATTCCATCATAATATTTTTATCATTTTATCTAGGTAGAAACCAGATTCTTCATCTCCTTGGAAATTTCCATTCCAAAACATCTCAAAACATCTGTGTCATATTTGGATTGATAAATGAATGTTCCATTCCTTTAATGTGTCACTTGTAAACCAAGGAAAAATATCTACTCTCCAATAAATGACATTTTGACATCACTATTAATATATTTTGAAAACTGTCAACATTGAGATTCATATATTCCACCAAATATTATGGAATCAACATAAAGTAGCAACATCTTCCTTTGTTTACTGTCATTGTTGAAGTAGTGATTATAATCAATTCCACCATGCTGAAATTCATGTTTCTTCTAATACTGAAAAAGCCTTAAATACCAAGTGGTTGTTTATTTTTACATTCCATAAAGCACTTTCTTCTACTAAAAATAGTTTTTATCATCTCCCTGAATGAGAAAAACATCTGGTAGCTCAATATAATCTTCCTAAAGAATCCCATTCAAAAATGATGATTTGACATCCATCTAGAAAACTTTTAACTTCCATTGAACAGAAATGGCTAGGAATAATATGATTGTCCCAAGCATTACAACCATTTTAAATGTCAAATCAATATTAATACCCTCTATCTGAGAGTATTCTTTGAACATTAGTCGTGAATAGTTTATAATCAACATTCCATATTCATTCAACTTTTAGTGAAGGACCCATTTAATCCAGATAAATTTTTTTATATGCTATCCTAAAAAAAATATCCCATGTCAGATTCATCTCAAGCCAATCTAGATCTACATTCATATCATTAACCTAGTTTTCATCTTCAACTGCATCCTCAAATCATTTAGGCTATACCTGAGATAGGAATGATGTCAGTTTCTGTGATTTCATTTTTATAGTTTGAACTTGAGTAGGCTGATCAGCAATGATATTCTCCCCCTTCAGTTTCAGCTTGACTACTGGTCTTTAGTACAGATACAATTTTTATTTCTTCAAGCTCATCATCAGTATCTTCTTCTCAATCAAAATCATCCACTTCTTCTCCATTAGCATTGATTTCCTCCACATCACTTTCATCATGAAATTATTTACTGTGCTATTTAATTCCCCCTTCATTTTTCACTATAGTGACATCACTGCTCTCAAAAAAATTTCCCAGCTTCTTATTAAAACATTGGTATGATTTTATTTTTTCGAAGTATCCATGTAATATCCCATCATCTCCTCATAACTCAAATTTCATGTGTTTTCATTATTGAGAATAATTCACATACTTCCAGATATGTAGAGGTATTTCACTTTGGGATTCATTCTGAAAAACATATCATATGGAGTATTTCCTTCCTTAAGACACCACAAATGTCTATTAGAAATGTAGACCGATGTCAAAACTGCTTCCATCCAAAATTTCATGGGTTGGTCTTTTTCAATGGAAGATATTTTGGTAATGTTTTTGATGATCCAATTTCACCATTCAACCACTCCATTATGTCAGTGAGTTACCACTAAGGAAATGTGATTCCATATCCTATATTTCATGATATAGTCTTCCACTAGAATGTTTTTGAATTCTGCCCCATTGTTAGTATAAAACATTATAATTTTCTTCCCAATAATCCTTTTAGATTCCCTTTGATATTGTTTTAGGCAAATAAACACATCAGACTTATGTGAGATGATTAATACCCATTCAATTATACTATATTCATCGATGAAATGAACCTAATATCTCTTTCTATCATTGTCTCTTGGTGTGATAGGTCCAAAAACATCAGCATGCACCAATTCAATAACTATTGTTAAGTTTTATTAATTTTTATTTAATGACATTCTCTTGATCTCCCCTTATTGAGAACAATACCACACATACGTATGATCTTGTGACAGGTTAGGGAGGTCTCTTGCTACATCACATTTTACAAAATCGTCAAGGGATAGTTGTCACAGATGACCAAGTCGTTTATGCAATAGCATCTTTTCTACCTCTCTAGAAAGTATACCAATATCTTCTTCTCCAATTACAAGATATAGATTTCACTTTTTTCATATTCCCCGAAGAACTAATGAACCATATTTTCCTTTGGTGAAACACATTTTCTTTGTAAAACATATCGAATTCAAATAATTACATAGATGATTGATGCTAAGAAAATTGACATGGATAACTAATAATACTAAGATATCTGCACGTGTCATTTCCTTTCGCCCAAACATGGCATTTCTTAAGCCAATAATCCTCAGACCTTCATCATTGCCTAAATTGAAAATCCTATATTTTTCATAATTTATGCATGTAACAAGATAGTCATTTCCTATGATGTGGGATGTGAAACTGCTATCAATGATCAATACACTCTAACAGTCTGACACTTTAAAGAAAATTTCTGCCACTATTTCTTTCTCATCCTGTTTCTTCCTGATCCATGTCATTGATATCACACTAACTATTGTTTGAAAATCATGATCTTCATTGAAGTGTGAAGGCCCAACATCATCTTACATATTTGGAAATTTATTTTTCATTTCCAAGTCACCTGATGGTCTGTTGATTTGCTGCTTGCGACAATTTTGATTCTACCTTGGAACATTCCTTTGCATAGTTGATGAATATTTTTTAGCCAAGTGGATAAAATATCCATATCAAAAACAATGTCCCTCAAAGGATGTTCGATAATGTTGAGATCTGTTTGAATGACCCTGTTTTTCTTGTGCCCATCAGAATCTCTTTGATATGGAACACACATACTATGAATGTCTCGTCATTCCACAACAATAATACCTGATATAGGGTGAATTAATGTGTATCACTTCTACACATCAAGTTTCCTTTTGGGATCCCTGAATATTATGATTCTGCTTTGTGACCAAATCAACATTCAATCATTAAATTCATTCTTTCATCCTAACCCCACATTTCACATAATTTTTTTTATGATCATGCCCCAAATGAGTCATAACATCTCAACACAATTGTTGATTGTTTGTTGCAGGACCAATACTATTCATGTCCATGTTATCTATCTTTTGAGTGATCTACTTTTTAAATGTCATATTAGGGGTCAAGATTTATCCTTAATCCGTAATTTTTTTTTCGAAGCCTGCAAAATACTTATTCATGATCCTCAATAAACTTGATTTGACCTTTCACATTTTCATTCAATCAATCAATCTCCCTTTTATATTCATCAACCATGAGCTCTTGTCAATCAACCTTTTATTAGGTCTCTCACTTGGAAAACTTATTTTTTTCAATTTATTTTAACAGATCATACATATCTTCATCCTGATATTTCATGTATAATTTTTCATCATGTACCAATTTTTTTTCTTCCTAGGTTTTTTATCTCCAAACATCTATTTCTTCATGGTATTCTTCTAATCTAGAATCCATATTGAATCTTCCTTCAACATCTTCTTCTTCTTTGGCATCATCAATTTATCCTCTTTCATAGAACTATTGATAATTCTTGCCATATAATTAAATCAACCATCTTTTTAGTTCCCTATATATACAACCGCTTCAACCTCAAACTCATATGAATAGTCACGTTCTTGTGAGAGAAGATTCATCTTCTTACAGAAATATCTTCTTGAATAATTTCTTGTTGTTCTCATAGGCTGAGGACGTCTTATTGGTAATCTCTAATTCATCCTCATAATGTTCTTTGAACATCTTGGTGCCCATTTCTATTAGATGTCCAACCATTACAAATCGAAAACAAGAAAGTGTTAGTTTCCCTTTAATAATTCATTTTCCTCTTTGAATGTTTGTGTAATGGAATGAAACCACCTCATTTATCTCTTCTTCTTCCAAAGAATCTTCAATAGTGAGTTTATTCATGTAATTGAATTCCACCTCTTTGGATTTCCCCTTTTCCATAGAATCATTATCATAATTTCACATTTCATATGCTACAAGGGTACTATGTATGTTATCCATTGTCAGATCTTTCAGATCATTGTCTTATAATATTGAAGCCGTTGGAATTAATGGACGTGGATATTCCCTTAGATGAACTTCAGAATCATTATGTCTTCAATGAATTCATCAAGACCTTGCATGTCTTCCACTAAAACATTTACCTTGTAAATTAATGCATCTAAAGACTCGTTTGGGACATTATTTGACCTCCATACATGATCCACAAAACTTATCGATTTTCTACTATGATCTTTGAATCCCTTACAAATATGTTCAAAAAACATTATATCATGGCATGTGATGTTTTTCATGAAATAACTATCTTCTAGATAGAATGTAATAGGGATCCTCTTAAATCATTGATTCTCTGAGTGTTAGCATCAAATTCTCTTCGCTCGGCATCTGATAAGGCACCACTATTAATATCTGTTGTTATACCATGAACTGGTGTTGAAAACACATCAATTCCCAATGATTAGAAGTTGAGTTCCATCTGATTCCTCCAAAGCTAAAAAATGTCCCCATCGAAGATCAGAATCCCTTTATGATTGGTTACCTTCATTTGATTGAGAAAATCTTATAAAAACGTTTCCCTCTGTTCCCAATTATTAGGATCACTAGGCTAGATACCCAGAGAGGGGGGTGATAGGGTTTAACAAATTAAAACAACTACCCCTTTTGAGCATGTATTTTTTTATATAAAACCATATTCTATATCTCCTTCCTTGTTGTAGAGTATTAATGAATCATAAATCTTGAACATGAAACTGATGTTTTTCATGGTTCACCATCAATGAGATATGTCCATGGAGAATACACTAGCATGTTTCCAATGTAGCAAATCCACTCTAAGTGCACTTCTGTTTACAAGTTCAATGTGGAATCACTATCTATCCTGTTTTACAACCATTCTTAATTTGAAAACTCACTGATCGCTAAACATAAGTGAACTCACTGCTTCTTCCGAAGATAAAATCATTTTTAATGACTTGTAGGTCCTTTCATTATCTCTGATTACTGAATCCTTCACTGTATGTAGAGGCTTTATTGAAGACTAAATTTCATCCACTAATGAATACTGCTTTTCCATTGATTACTAGTAAATAAACATTGGAAATACCTTGGAAAAACTTCTTAATTCATGAAGCTCTAAATTTCATATATCTCAAACAACAGTTCATGAAGTTTCCAATTTTCAAAAATCACACACCTTTGTAGAGCTTAGGCCATCACATAACTCAAACCATTGCAAAGAGACATCATTCGCGAAGCACACTGAGCCAATTCAGAACAAACATCTCTCACAGATCTAGATTATACACCACAAAGATCCTACATTATTTGAAGAACACTACCTCTGTGAAACCACAATGTGATTTGACAGCTATTTTTTTAAAACTTTCAACTCCTCTTATGGGGGTCGAGACATATTTTTAGGTGATTCCACCGACTCGAGAACATCTCATGCAATGTCATCACCATACCTTCTCAAATAACAAATATATGAAATTATTATATAAACTCTCTCTATACCATGAACCACTAAGGAAATTTTGGATTAAAAATCCCATCGGAAACGCTAAGCATTGCATCAATTCCTTTTCACCGCCGCCATAATGGTCCCTCACAATGCTCTTCAAATATGTAGTTTGTGATGCTCATCGTAATCACAATGATCACCATAAAATTTATTCATTTCATTGAGAAATAAAATTAATGAAGCATATCATTTTGAAATTCATTCCTTATCCATAATTTGATGATATCATCAAGGAAATCCACTTTTTGAGATGCTCACTAAACACTAAATTTTGGAACCCATAAATTTGAAATGCCCTTGAAAATGATTCCACCTTGTATCTGTTCTTTTGTTCCACCTCCGGATCATACATTACTCTATCATGGTTCTTTATTAGCACGGATTTTCAAATAGATTTCTTGAAATCGATGACTCTCCTTGAAAACCTACTTTTTCAACAAACAAATCCCAGCCAAAAATGTTTCACTGTTACATGAAAGTATTTTTTCCAACAATATCCTTCTTTGGGGTTTTTTATTACTCTTCACATAATGATTATATTAACTTCATACAACACTGAATATCCATCCATAATCTGCCATCATTTTTGTCTTGGGATTTAGATGGAGACAAATGATTTAGTCCCCACAAACACTATACCTATATAAGCAATGCTTGGTGCGAGAAACAAGAGTAGTATGAGAAGATCATAAATGAATCTCTTTATTTCCAACACTAATTTGTTGATAAGAATCAAAATCCAATAATCCTCCTTCATCATGAACCTCATCGTTTATGATATCTACTCTTTGATCGATAACATCATGCATCAGTTGATATAAAACTCTCCCCTTATCCCATTATTCCCCCTATCAAGCTTATCCACCTGTCAACTTCTCCCTGTGTCTAAAATATATGTTTTCTCCCCCTAAAAAACCACACATTCTCCCCCATTTTCAATGAACCCTAAGGTCACTTCTTTTTTGTCTACATAATTTTAAATAACATATATTATCACATTATGGAAAAGGATTCCATACCTCAAGGAGAAGGGATCCTATAGCAACACTCTTTCAAGTGTGGTGAGTCGATTGAACTTCCAAAGCCGGTCACTGCCACTCAAAAGCATCATTGTGAAATGAATTGGTCAGAATATATGCAACCTTCTATTATATAGGAACTTACTCCAATATTATGATTTATTTCTCACCTTATCCTTGATACAATGATACTTTATCTCAGTTTTCGTTGTCCTTGAGTGGTGGATGACATTTTTGCTGATATGGATAGCACATTAGTTATCGTACTAGATTCTGATTAGAGATTTAATTTCAACTCCCATATTATCTAGATTTTGTTTCATTCACAATAACTATGTTCATGATTGATTGTTCCCAATATATAATGTTTTTGCATTTCTCAATGAAATGAAATCTTTCTTCTTGCTTATCCATGAAATAAAAAATTCAACATGATAGAAAGCATATCTTGACGTATATTTCCTGTCATATGCTTACCCAACCCAATTTTCATCTGTATATCCCAAAAACTATGGATGAGATTTATCATTATACATCAAACAGAAATCCATGTTTCCCTTAATATATCCAAGTATAATTTTCACCGCAAAAAAGTGTCATTAATTGGTATTTCAATGATATGTAACTGATTAGCGTGTTACAGAAATAATATCAGGTCTTATCACTATCATGTACAATAAACTTCTAAAAACCTACCTTTTTCTGTTACATTAACTTCCTTCCCATCATAATATTGTGATAATTTATTCATGGAATCAACTAGAGTATGCATCTCCTTGGAATTTTCCATTCCAAATCTTCTCAGAACCTACTTGGAATATTTCAAATTGATAAATGAATGATCCATTACTCTATTTTTCCACCTTTAAACCAAGGAAAAATGTTATCTCTCTAATAATTGACATTTTGGTCTCACTTTTCATGAATTCAGAAAACTATATACACATAGCTTCATCATATCCGCCAATTATTATATCATCGACATAAACAAGTACCAACTTCGTTTTTTTTCTATTGTTGTTTAAATATTTATTATAATCTACTCCAAAAAGTATAATTCCATGCTTCTTCAAATACTGATCATGCCTCGAATTCCAAACTCTTGGTGCTTGTTTCGTCCCATATAGCATTTTTTTCAACTAATTTTTTTTCATCTTCATGAATGAGAAAACCATCTGGCTTCTCGATATAAACATCCCCCTCTAGAATCCCATTCAAAAAATGAATATGTGACATCCATCTAAAACACTTTGAGTAACTTTTATACTGCAATTTCTAGGAATAATCTGATTATCTCCATCCTTGCAACCAGTGAAAATGTCTCATAAACATTTATACCCTCTATCTGGGAGTATCATTTTACCCCAAGTTGTTCTTTGCTTATAATCATTGTGCCATCTTAATTCATGAGGTTGTGAAAGACCAATTTAGACCCAATTTCATTCTTATATACTGGCCTCGAAACAATCTCTGATGTCTGATTCTTCTCAATCTCATCTTGCTCTTCATACATACGCTGAACCCCCTTTTCATCTTCAGCTACATCATTGAATAATTTATGCACTACCTGAGATAGTAATGATGTCTTCTTAAGTGATTTCATTGTTCTTGTTTGAACTGCAGCTGAATTTTCCCCAATGATAATCTGCATTTCAATTTCAGCTCGACTCCTTAGCTTCTGAGGAGATATGGATTTTACTTAATCACGACCATCATTAGTATGTTCTTCTAAATCATCATTGGACACTTCTTATCAATCTAAGATCCTTTCCTCCTCATCACTTTCATCAGGAAGTTGTTCATTGTGATGTTGAATGCTCTCTTCATTTTCCACTACAGTGACATCATTCCTCTCAACTGCTTTACCCAGTCGCTTATTAAAATATTTGTATTCTTTTCTTTTTCTAGAGTCTCCAAGGAATAACCCATCACATATCCATGAATCAAATTTCTTGTATTCTGAATAATTGAGAATAACGATCTTACTTCCAATGATTGGAAAGTACTTCATTGTGTTCTACATACTTCCAATGATTTGAATGCACTTCACTGTTGGGTTCTTACATAAAATCATGTTAAAGTACTTAACTATTTTCTTAAGTCCATACCACATATCATATAGAGTGTTTCCTTGGGACATAATAAATCCCTCTAAAAAATGTTGACCGATTTCAAAAGTACTTTCTTCCAAAATTTGTCTCGTAAGTCTTTTCCAATGAGCATCATTCTGGACATGTTGTTGATGATCTGATTTCTTCTTTAAACCAATAAATTATATTAGGGATTTCTCACTAATGAAATTTTATTCCATATCCTGTTACTCTTGAGATTGTCTTCCACCTGTCTGTTTGTGAATTCTATACCATTGTATGTACGAAACATTAGAATTTTCTACCAAAACATCCTTTCAGATTCACTTAGATACTATTTTAGGAAACTAATCACATCAAAGTAATGGGAAACAATTAATAATCATTCCATTCTACTACAGTTATCAATTAAATGAACATAATACCAATTTTTATCAATGGATCATTATGTGATAGGTCAACAAACCTTAGAATGCACCAATTCAAGTACTCTTGTCAATTTTTTTCATTTTACTTGTAATTATTTATGATGATCTTACATTATTGACATGAATAACACATATTTGTTAATTAACTTTATAGCTTAGGGAGGTCTCTTTCTACATCACACTTTATTATATCTTATAGGGATGGTTGGCATAAATGGCCAAGTTGTTTATGGCACAACTTGTGTTCTTCCTCTCTGGACAGTAACCACAAATATGTTTCTCCACATACCAAATAAATATTTACCTTTTTTCTTCTTCACTGAAGAACCACTAAACCATATCATCCTTTGAAGAAAAACATTTTCTTAGTAATACATATATTATGATTTGATTCATATAGCTGACTGATGCAATGAAAATTGTGACTGAGACTTATACAACTATTATGTCAGCATGTCCCATTTCATTGCACCAAACTTGGATATTCTCGGTCCAATAATATTTAGGCCTTCCTCATTTCCAAATATGAAAAATCCATCTTTTCCATATTTTATGCCTCTAACATGGTATATATTACCTGTCATGTGGGATTTGCAACCACTTTCCATGATCCATACACTAGAATGGTATGATACTTTAAGGGAAATTTTTGCAACCACTGCTTCTCATCCATTTTCTTTTTCGATCCACATATCTGATTTCACACTTAGTGTAGTTTGAAAACCATGATCTACCTCATTGTGTGATGGCATGACTTAATCCTGTAGAGTTAAAAATAGATTTTTCATTGTCAACTCACATGTTGGTTTGTTGATTTTATTCTTGCGACTCTTTTGATTATACCTTGTTACATTACTCTACATGGTTGATTTACATTATCTATCCATGTGCCAAATTTATCAGAAAAAAAACAATATCCATCAAATGATATTCTATAAAGTCGATCATATTTTGGATGTCGATATTGCTCTTGTTTACTTCGGTATCACTTATCAATGGAACACACATACTGTGAAAGTCCAATCATTAAACAATAATAACACCCAGTATATGGTGCATTTTTACGTGTCACTTATGCACTACCTATTTCCCCTGGGGATCACTGACTTTTCTGATTTTTCATTGTGACCAAATCAACTTTCAATCATGGAATGGGTTCTTATGGTCTGACATCAGGTTTCACAACCTTTTTTTTTTGAATCAATCCCCACATAATTCTTAATGTCTGAACATGATTTTTGCTTCTTTTCTATTGGACAACTATTCTTCACCTCCAATTCTTTTATCTTTTGAGTGATCTTCATTTTCGATATCTTATTAGGGATAATATTTTTCTTTGATCCACTAATTTTTGTATAATTCGGAAAAATTATAAATCATGTTATTTGATATGCTTGATTTGATCTTTCAATTTTTTATTAAATCCATCGATATCCCTTTCTCTTCGTAAACCATGAGATCTTTTCTATCGAACATTTCTGAGCTCTCTAGTAAATATGGTTTAAATTTTTCAATTTATTTTACCATATCAGACTTCTATACTTCCTGCTATTTCATGTTGAAATTGACATTATGTACCACTTTGTTGGATTTCATTGTTTTTTATCTCCAAACATTTATCTCAACAAGAGATTCTTCTAATCCTGCTTCCATGATTAGTTTATCTTTAACTTCTTATACTTCTTTGTCACCATCAATATCTTAATTTTTCTAAGTACTACCATAATCTTACACCATAACATTCACACAATGATCATTGTAGTTCACTACCTCTTTAAAAATTTTTATCTTTAGACTAATATGAACTATCACATTATTTTGAAAGATTATTTATTTCTCAATGAAATATCTCTTGAACTGTTTCTTACCTTTAACATCGTCTATGGAATTCTTATTGGGAATTTTGGATTCATTCTCCTAATATTCTTGGAACTTATTGGGGAACATTTCTGCAAGAAGTCCAACCTTTCCACCTCGAAAACAAGAAAGTGGAGGTTTCCCTTTAAACAATACTTTTCCTCCTTAATTTTTTTGAGAAATGGAATGACATAAACTCATCTATCTCTTTTTATTAATGAGAATATTCAACAATGATATTCTTCATATCTTTTAATGACACCTCTTTAGATTTTATATTTTCCATAACATCATTATCATAATTTCACATTTCATATGCTACAAGTGTACTATAAAAGTTATCTAGTTCCATCTCTTTCAGATCCCTATATTCTTATAAGAAAACATTTGGATTGAAGAGAGGTGAGTGCTTCCTCAGGATACTCTTCACAATGTTTATGTATTTAATGACATCACCAAGACCATTCATGTCTTCCAATTCAATATTCACCCCAGTAAAATAATTCATTGATTACCATTATTTCGACATCCAATTATTTTACCTCTGCATCTGATAATTCACCTCAATTAATATTGGTTATTATACCATTCAATGCTATTGTAAACACTTCCATTCCCAATGATTGGAAGTAGTGTTTCATTTTATTTCTCCGTAGCTGAAAATTGTTCCCATCGAATATGAGAATCCCTTTAATATTGGTTACATCCATTTGAGATAGAAACACTTATAAAAACCATTCTCTCTGATATAAATCGGTAGGTATACTAGGATAGATACCCTGATTGGTGGGGGTGAATCATTGTATGACAAAGTAAAACAACTACCCCTTTTTATCTTTTTTTAGAAACACCTATATTTTCCCTATTATTTACATTACAGAGCTTGAATGAATCACAAAGAATAAACATGTCAAAATAATAATAATTTATTAACCCTCAATAGGCTACATACAAGGAGCATACACCTGCAATGTGATTTTGTATGGAGTCCAATATAAGTGAACAACTATTTACATGTTCGAAGTGGACTCACATTCCCACAAAGTTTACAACAATTAATAATTTGAGAAGTTGTTGGTCTCTCATCTGAAGTGATCTCACTACTTCTTCAGAATATCCAATCATATTTTAATGACATTTTGTTCCTTTCATTATCTCTAATGAGGGAATCTTTCGATGTATGTAGATTCATTTTTGAAGTCCAAATTTCAACCATTGATGAATACCCCCTTTACACTGATCACTGAGAAATAACCATTGGAAATACCTTTTCAATGCATCCTATTTCACAAAGCTCCCAATTTCACAATTCCCAAAAATGCCTTCATAAAGTAACTACTTCTTCACAAAGCACACACCTTCACAGATCATAGGCTATCGAAAATCTCAAGCAGTCACAAAGAATCTTCCTTTGAAAATCTCACAGATACAATTCGAAACAAACCGATTTCCTAGAGCTATATTAGAATCCGTGAAGCTCTTACCTTAGGGTGAAGAACACTGCCTTCATGAACCTCCTTTTCAATTCACGTGCAAAATATTTTTCATGAAAAATATACTATTCTCATGGGGGTCAAGGTATATTTACATGTGAATCCACCAACTCGAGAACCTCCTGAGAAAAGTTAGCACCATGTCAACTAAAAGTGTAAATCTCTTAAATTCCCACCAAATTTTTTCTATATCTCAAAGCACCACAACAAATTTTAGATCACAGAGCACACTGTAATCGCAGAGAATTTCGTTAATTCCTTTGCGGTACCGCCACAATGATCCCTTGCAGTACTAATCAACTCTTCTATTGACGATGCTCGTAGTAATCAAAAATCTCAGGGTCAAATTTTTTATTTTATTTTCTAAATATAATTCATAAAGCCCATATTCCCCAAATTCACCATGAAAACCGGCTTTTTCAAAAATCACATTCATCTTACAAGTGTTTCAATTTAATCATAAGTGATTTTTTCCCACATAATTTAATATTCTTATAATTTTTAACTAATAATTTTTTAGTTTTTTCACATATCTTTTGGGATGTCGTATTTTTCAATCAACTATCTATAATAAGACAAAAAAGGAAAAAATATTCATTATTATGTTGTTTTCTTTCTTTCAATTTCCTTAAATTTTTGATGTGTTACACTTTATATTGATTCAATAAATTATGTCAAATTAGGTTTTTTCAGATAATAAGATCTAGTTAATATGTATTTTTGTTTGTTTGACATTGGAATCCAATATAAATAATGATAACATTAGATTTTATGATCTTTTGATACTTTTTTATATGTAGTAATTAACCACAACTCAATCCGCTATATGGTGTGGTCGATATGACAACACGTGCATATGTTTATTTAAAATTGACATTAATTTTAGCAAAAAATAAGTGTAAAACACAGAAAACTACGAAAACATATTCATATAATTTTAATAAATTAATATATTTAACCATGAGTCATTTGTTATATGTTGGAATTAGTCTCACCCCATTCTGATCTGTGATGTGCCTAGTATGACAAAAAGTTCTCATTCTTATTTTAAAATCAAAATTTCAGTTCAGAAGATTTCACTCCATGAAAATTGAGAAAATTTACTCATATTTTCATTATAATGTAGTAAAATGTTCCATATTTCATTTTATTGTCTAATAATTAGTCTCACATAATTTCAGTATACGATGTGACCAGTATGAGTCAAAGTGCGTTTTTATAGTTTAAAATAAAATTTTTGTAAAAAAATTGGGTTATACAGAACTAGTAAAACAAATAATAATTGTTTTGATACTTTATAGTAAACATTAAAAATATTGGTAGGGACAATTTTAAATCCGATTCATGTCAATGAAAAAAATATTGTTACTAGTATGACAATAAGTATGACTTTTTATTTTAAATTCACATCAATTTTAGTAAAAAATAATACTATACTAATATTAACCATGAATACAAATTTCTATTATTTTTATACTTTGTAATAATTATCTATACCTAATTTCTCACATGTATTAATTATACACACCTCAATACAATGCACGATATTCTCAGTTTGACTCAAATATTCCATTATCAGTTCAAAATTAATATATTAGTTCAAAACGATTCCCTCTCTGAAAACCTAAAAACACGGAAATATTTCTATGATAATTTAATAAAAGCATTAATAGATAAATTTTTATTTGTTGTAATCAGTATCATTTCAAAATGATTCATTATGTGAATGGTATTAGTCAATTTTCATGTTTCCAGTTTAAAATGAATTTTTAGTAAATAAGAGAAGTGACCTACAAAAAACTAATGAAACTATTTAGGATTGTTTTTGTACATTATTAAAATGATCTATATATCATTAGATACATATTTGAATCATCCTCACAAACATTTAATTCATGTTGTGATTGGTATGACTGCATGTGTAACATTTTATTTAAAATTTACATCAATTTTAGTAAAAAGGGCAACTGACCTACTCATAACTGAGAAAACACATTTTTATTATTTTAATAATTTAGTAAAATGAGCCATATGTAATTTTTTATGTGTAGTAATTATCCCTAGATCAATCATATACACATGTGACCGGTATGAATATATATTTTTTATCAATAATATCATCATTTCAGTCCAAAAGGTTTCACTCACTAAAATTAGAGAAAATGTAATGATATTATCATTATCATTTAGGAAAATGATTCCTAAATTATTTTTTTGTATAGGAATCAGTCGCAAATTAAGATAGTATATGATGCGATCGATATGATTCAATGTTCATTTTTATGTGTAAAATGACATTTTAGTAAAAACAACATGTTATGTACACAAACACCATCAAATGCAGTTGGATAGTTTTTACACATAATGAAACTAATCCACATCTCATATGAGACATGTATGGATTATCCTGAACTATTTCTAATTGATTGTGTGACAGGTATGACTGAAAGTTCATCTTTTTATTTAAAAAATAATTCAATTTTAGTAAAAGGGATAACTAACCTACTCAAAACCGAGAGAATGCATTAATATTACATTGATAATTAATTAAAACAATCAATATATCATTTTTATGTGTATGAATTCCTCTCTATTCAGTCAAAAACATGATGTTCCCGGTATGACTCAAAATGTTCATTATGAGTTTAAAATCGACATTTCAGTTAAAAAGTTTCACTGCCTAAAACCAATGGAAAACACTCAGAATGACTTGATAATTTTAGAAAATGATTAAAAATTAATTTTTAATGTTTAATAATTATTCTCACTTCAACATAAAATAGTATATTTCTAGTCTGATTCAATGGGTGTGCTTCCATTTTAAAATGAAATTTTAGTAAAATAGTGATGTGCAGTACTCAAAACCATGAAAATGAATTTGAGTTGTTTAAATACATTATAAAAGTTATCCATAATTTATTTTTTATTTTTAGGAATTAGATGAGTCTTAATACAACACATGATGTTACTGGTATGACTACAAGTGTGTATTTTTATTTAATATTGATATCAAATTTATTAAAAATATAAACTAACCTACACAAAATCGATAAATTTAATTAATATTTTTTTATAAATTAAGGAAATGATCTATAATTAATTTTTGATATTTAGCAATTACCCGTCCCTCAATGTCATACATGATCTAACCAGTTTGACTCAAACTATTTTATATTTTTTTAAATTCAAAACGATAGTTCAAAAAGTACCGGTCACTAAAAACAAAGAAAAAGCACTCAGATTGTCTTGATAATTTAGTAAAATGAATGAAAACCCATTAGTGACATGTAGTAATTGGTTATCAAACTGAAACACTATGTGATGTGTATGAGTCAATGAGTGTGTGTGTAGTTTAAAATGACATTTTAGTACAAAAGACAGGTGATGCACTGAAAACCGGGAAAATACATTTAGATTGCCTTGATTCTTTTGGAAAGTTATACCTAATTCATTTGGGATGTGATGGAATTATATGAATCACATTTTTATTCACATTGTGACTAATATGACTAAATGTTCATCTTTTCAATATATATGTGTCATTTTAGTATAAAACACACATCAAATCACCAAAACTGAGCAAACAAGCCTATAGTCGTTACTTATCATTCCATATGTTATTACAAAATTGATTTCCATATCATTTTTCTCTTATATTAATTTAATTACTTTTCATATATATATTTATTGAAGATAAAAAATAAATGGTGTGACATGCAGAAATTAATCACAACTCAATCTGATACACAACGAATCTAGTTTTGCTGAAACAATATATTAAAATTAATAAATTATGTTAATTTATTTCATTATATTATTACTAACATAGGAATCATGTACTTATAAATATGACTTATTTTGACTTAATTGAGGTGTTTTTCTTGGAAATAGCATGAGTTAGGTCCAGGATCAAATGGAAAAAGAAAAATTAATGTTCATGACTGTATGTAAAAATTTATACATAATTAATTTTATAAAAATTATTTGAAATGCATATAACAAATTTTAATTTCTCATATTTTTTTCATAAATATAATTTCATTTAAATTCTATATTGGTATACTATTTTTTTATATTTGGTGGTGTTTCTGGTGGTGTGGTGTCCTGCTACAACACAATTTAGTAGGCCCCTTTATCATCACTTTTACAAACACACATATTGGAACCCTTTATTAAATATTCTATAAGAACCAATAAAAATACCCTTTATCATTTATTTTTATCACATATAAAAGACTATTTCATTAAATATCGCTCTAATAGTCATCACGTTTCTTGTGATAATAGAGGAATTTTTTAGCACTACAAAAGGCCTATTTTATAGTAGTGACCATTTAAAATTTCAATTGTATATGATGATGAAAAACATACGATTTATACAGAATCTGTATCATCAAAAAAGTCTAGTGAGTAGACTAAATATTTTTTTCATCTCTTGAACCGATATCTGTCCAACCAAGGATGTTTCACCAAACATTGACCAACATAACAAAGATTTATTTGACTAAGCACACAGGGCCTCAAAGATAGACATTCTAACAGAACATTGAAAAGTATTATAATAAAAAAACTCAAACAATCTCTAATGTTCATCCAAATATCCATGAAAATAGAGTACATAGGTTCAAATAATATCTTCAAGAGGTTTTATAGCTCTATTTATCATGTACATCAGTATGAAGATGGAATGTCGTACTGAAATGATCCTATGATCCCAGTTCTTCCTGGGGGTCCCTTAAAAAATGATAATTAAAATGGGGATCACTATCAAAGATTTTATCATATATATATCCTTAAAAATTAAAATTTTCAAACATAGAGATTTCATTCCTCCTAAAATTTTGTTTCATAAGAAATGGGTATAAATTGAGCCATTTTTTCATTCCAATTAATCACACCCCATATAGCATTATTTGTTTCTCAATACATGGGAACCCAAAAGAAATCATTTGAAATATAATCCCACATTTAATTCTCCACTAAATGCGGCTAATGAAATCCTGATGTTTTATGGTTCTTGACCATGCCCTGTAGCAATGTATATCAACGAATGACAAAATCTACAATGTCCCACCTCATACATATCCCCCATAATGTTCCCAATTTTTCATAAAGCATTATTTGTGGTTCATGAGTGTATATTACACTACTAATTATGACTATCATCTAACCAATGATTCTCGCAAGAAAATTTACAATGTATTATTTCCTAAAACATAGGATACCCTCCATTGAGAACAACTACTCTACAATAGTATCCCCACTATAACAAGAGTTCCTAACTCAACTAAATTCATCAACATGCTGTTATTCATAATTAACCATCATGATAAGAGTGGATTTCAGTTGAAAACATACCAGGACAACCTCGTCTTGTTTTCCCAAAATACAATATGCAATTGTGAACAAATAGTAATCAAGTTACACTCATCTAATTATTCACTCATGTCTCTATTTGTATGTTTCACACACTAAGAATATAAAATGAAATTACCTTTTCTAGGGGTATGAGAAATACTAATATCAAAATATTTCAGTTACTCCCCCCAATGCCCCACTGGGATATTCATATATTTTTTTTGGAAAGGATATAACTTAAGATCTTGTTACTAGAATACACATTAAATGTTAATATGAAAATTTATTATCGTAAAATCTAAAGAATATGAATTACTACTACAAGATCATGTTCTTGGGTCATATAATTCTTCCTGTGGGGAATAAGATGTTGATAACCATAGGAAATGAGGAAATCACCCTGTATAATAGCACAACTCAAACTCTAAGAAGATGTATCATATAAAACCCCATAGCATTTCTTTTATTATGGAAGAGTCATCACCTATTCTGAATTAAAATGAAATTTCCATTCAATAATATAATTATGAAATTCATCATCCAAATAAAACAAACATTATTCTGAGCTGGGGAAATAATTGGATAATCCAACTTTGATAAATCTATTATGAACTGGCAGAAAATTCTATCTAAACCCAAGAGGATACATATCTCGAAAACATTTAATTGTCTCACCCATTCCCTAAACTCTATCCTCTTTTTAGGATCAACTAAAATGCCATGTTTTGAGACCATGTGTCCCTCGAAATTCACTACCCAATTAAAAAAATTACATTTTGATATCTTTTCCTAAATTCGTTGATTTCACAACAATTATAGAAATTCTCTCAGGTGATTCACACGATCCTATGCTAACATAGAGTAATCAAGGATTTCATCCAAAAATTCCACCACACACATAAATTTTCTAGTGGAAAATATTTTTCATCGAATACAAGTAGAAGAATGGATAATTGGGTTAATGAATTATCTGACAATATACTCATAATGGGTACACCTACTCTGGAATGTGGTTTTATGAATGGCATGTTTCTTTCTTCCAAAATGTGGATAAGCTGATTGAATATGAATATTCATGAACAAATTCTACCCTTCTAATGGGTTAATGCGATCATCAAGCCATAAAAATGTGTACTTTTTTTACTATGACTCAATTAAGCTTCAAATATTTATCACATAGAGGAAGTGCTTCATTAAATTTCTCCGCAAAGAGAAGATGAGCAAGAAAAAGGTGACACACAAAATATTATAAGGCCTAACTCTAACATATCTTTTAAATATCTCTTCAAATCATTCATTTCTGCTGGTGTCATGTGGTAACAAGTAACAAAAATTATGTGAGAACTATGAACTAAATCAATAAAAATACTCTACCTCCCTTACTACTGGAAAACCAAATAATTTATAAGGAAAAATGATAGGTATGTCAATAGAAAATTGATTGGGATATCTAATAATGTATTCATAGTTTAGAAAAAAATAAAACACAATTATAACATTCCCTAGCTCTGGAAATGATGTTCTAGACCAGTTAAACATTGGTTCTTGATCTCATTGAAATATATAACACCCTATATCAATTGTAATAAAGGAGATACACCAATGATTACAACCAATTTAAGATTTATTTACCATGAGAAAATACATCCATAAAATTAAATCTATATGTTTCATGTGGGGGACTAGAAAATTACAAGTATTCTTATATTTTGGTAATAAGAATACAGAAGCAAGATAGTGAAGTAAATGATCTATATTTGTTCTAAATGGAATAGTAATATCCCTAACAAAAGATAAAATTTATATATGATGATTTATCATATTCACAATATGATTCAAAATGAATGAGTGAGATTCACACACTTCAAAAAAAGCAGTCACTATAGATGAAAATGTGGTGATGGTACCTATCAAAGTCACTGGAATTGTATTTGATTCCATAGGATACCCTTCCATTATGTGAGTAAGCTTTGTTTCAGATGCGTGTGTCAAGAACACATTAGATATTGAATCATTTTTTCTCCATAGGAATTCATGATACTGATGAGTCTGTGACACAATATGGTGAAAAGAATATATAACATAATTTTTTCAATTCTCCTAAATGGCCACAAGAACCAATTATGTTTTCTACCTCAGTGAAAACGTGTTGTAAATAAATAGTCTTACTAAACTATTATCATGTAAAATGACCACATCCAAGAACTATAGGAGGTCCAAAAGTAACCTTCTATCAAGAACCACCAAGAGACTCTTTATAAATTATCTTTCCTTTATAGGAAATCACTGAATTCCCACATGAAGAAAATGAAACTCTCATCAAACTATAATTATAGCAAAATAAATATCTTCTATCATTTCACTATCTATAACATCATCATAAAAATATATTATTATTAATAAAAAATGCTTAAAAAAATTAGATAGAAGTACCATCTCGAACCACAAGGTCTTAATCTACTCAATTGGTAAAAAAATATGAAGGAAACATCATAAGAATAGAAAATAAGATCATGTACTCTGTCACGGTCCTATCAGACTTCTTGAGATTGAAAAATCTATAGCCTTTTCCAGAACCATAGAATTTGGATTGAACTATTTGGTGAAAATAATTATATGTACTTCCACCTTAAACCCTCTTGAAACATTTTTTTAACCATCATGTCCCACCATCTCCTTCTAGCTCCCTTGAGAATAATGGTAGAAAACCTTAACCCAATTTATTTTGGAGTATGCAAGATGTAAAATAGAATATCTATCTTTATTATAAAATTCCCATAGTATTAAGGATAATTAGAGCCTTTTCATGAAGGTGGTTTCTAAAATAGGAACTCTTGAGCATTATTATGAGATACATCCCTCTAAGGATTCCACAACTAGAGATAGAGTAGGTAAAAGTGCTGGTTCATATCCCAGAACATGGATAACACACACAAAATCATCTACCAGATTCTAGTCAACTAGATGATTTTCACAATGTGGTTAATCATCAGATTCCTACTGGATCCTATTTACACATCATCTAAGAGGCATAGTGTTTTATAATATCCGAAAAAATTTAAAGACATTAGAATATTACCAATACCAATACTCAAAAAACAGAAACAAATAATTCTAATCTAATTAGATAGATAAATAATATTCAGATCTTAACCAATCTAAATCATGAGTGTGAAAAAATGATCAAATTCAAAAGAAACACTTCCCAAAACACCAATAGTTAAATAATGCACATTATGATGAGATATGGATAGAAACTCACTCAGAACTGCCTCTTATATTCTGAAAAGATTTATTAATTGAATATTAACATAAAATGATGATTCAGAACCTACACCATTGATACCAATATGTCACAAACCATCTCGGATACCCTGGTATAGAAATACCTTATCCATCAATGAAATATCTATAAGGGCATTCATAATGCCCATAGGTTATTGACAAGAACATAGAACCATAAAATATAAATGCAGGAATGAATTGATCTCCAACACAGTGAAAAAATGACACATATTATTATTCTCAAAATCTCCAAAGGGAGATAGTTCCAAAAAAATATTAGTATATCAAAAAAAACTATAAAAGTTAATCATTAAGGTGTCATAAATTAATAATGATAAACTCAACATCCTAAAGGACTCATCACTCCAATCTGCAAGGGGTCAAGAACATGCACCTATTCAAAGAGGCCCCATTACTTTACTAAGAGCATGCATGATTAAATATACAAACACTCAACGAAAATGGTTGGGTGTGAGAAAAAAATCATAATATGGTCTCACTGTGTGTTCCATTATAAGCATACTTAATAGTAAACCAAATCAAGATTTCAATTTTAATCTAAAAATCCCGGAAATTGAATTTTAATTTTTTAAAAAATCAGTCATTTAATTTAAAAAGCTAAAAAAACATTTCCAACATGGATTTAAAAAAATTATAAAACATTTTTATAAAACCTTATGAATGAAGAAAAAAATCTGCACAAAAAATAATAATTTGATATCAAAATGGTCACAAATAACTCAATGATAATTTTCCCTAAGGTACAATAGTTTATAGTTAAGGGATCTAAATAGATCTCCTACATAAGATCATAGTAAGGTACAAAAAAATCCTTCAAAATTAGGCTGAATAATAAATTTTACATAAAATTGGAGATAAGATATACTGAACATGGTTTTAGTTAGTGTTGTATAGAATCAATATATTTATAGCGAATTACCATCCTAGAATGATAGTATCATTATAACACATTAACTACCATGCCTTACATGTTCTCAATCAATCATCTGAAATTGGGAATATCATTTCATTTGAAAATAATTCAAAATCTACCAGTTTTCCTTTTCAAAATAACTATTCACTTTCAAAACATCATTATGAATAATTCATTATTTCATGTCATTATTATAAAAACAAATAACATGTTTTCATCATTTTATTTAAAATAATATTTCATTATTATTTATCAAATCATTTCAAATTTTCCATCAATTAAAAATAATTCCCAAAAGACCAATTCCATTCGAATTGAATGTTATTTCAATAATCCAATCCATATCAACAGCAATTCAAATTCATATAAAATTTGGTTTTTATATTTTAATTTACTACATTTTAAAAAATAATGCAATTTAATTTTCAATCAATTGGCCATATTAAATGAATTCACCTATATTTTCTGATATAAACTCAGTGCCCACAATGAGACTCTCCAATGATGATGTATTGTGTGTAAGATATAAGATTTTAATATGGAAATAATATTCAACAAAAAAAAATTTATAACCATCAATCCTAAGATGTAATACCAAAATCCAATTATTTATAGGAAAAAATGGATTAATTAGGGAGAACACATACACTAAGAGAAACATTGTAATCTCAACGATAATCAATCACTAAATGAAATGATCTGGAAGGGTTGTACATCCCAAAAATCATCAGTGGATGGCTCATGATATATAAAGTAGGAAACCTAGTGTAAGAAAATAAATATTTCATTTGATCTACCTTATTTGAATCAATACTCAAGATCCTACATGGTGTGTTATCCAGTTACATTTCGTGTAATTTTTTATTCCAATGTACACCAAAACCCCTTTTTACTTTTTATTTAAAACAAATTTTTAAAAATTAAAATATGTATAATCTGCACATGGAATGTAACCTTGAAAGATGTGTTCTCATCGATATCTTTTTCCAAGATATGATTAAAAATCATGTTACCTCCTTAAAGGTGTGTAAATCCCCAGTAAACAGTAATAATGATAGGTTTTATGGTTTAAATTACAAAAAATCTCTTATTTCACCATAACATGTATCCTCCCAATTACTTAATTTCATTTTCCAACCAATGAAAACATTAGAGCCAAATAAAATCTTAAAACATTGTTGATAGAAATGTAATGGTGTTTTATAGTATAAGAAATTTTTTATGATTTTTAATACAATTTCGTAAAATGATGCATGAAAGATCAACTCCCTAGGAAAATATTTTAGTTTCTCAATAAAATATACTGATAACATTCCTAATTTGAATTTATTTTTTAGTTTCTCAATATGATAAATTAATATTCAAATATGAAAAAGAGTAATGGAATTTTATTTAGTGTTTAAACCATTAAAAAACAACATTTAGAAAATTTATTGGAAAAAATAGTCAATGACCTCACGATATTAAATTTTCCAAATGATAATTTATAAAAACCAATATATTATAGACAAATATTATATATTCTTGAAATAAAAGATAATTTTTTCAAGCTATGAATAAATAAATCTAATTTACATGGATTTAATAACAAAGACATCAGGTGTTCTTTTATGTGGAGAAAGAAATTTCTATTTTATAGTTTATATCCTTTGAATATTCATAGAAGTCGATATTTTTTATAAAAATATTTATGTGATTACTATTTTTTTATTATTAAAAATCATGTATAGAACAACCATTATTTTTCTATAAATAACATTATAAATGGTCTTCATAATGACTTTGAATATCATTAATTTGAAATGATTTTATAGTAATAATGAAAACTAAAATTTATGTTGTCGGCTATCTATTAATAAATTGTTTTTAAAATATGGAATATAAATATCTAGAGTTATAATGAACTATCCTAATTATTATTAACAATCTTATTATTATTTGGAACATTTGTCAAATATATCTTGAAATGTTTTTAATATTTGTTTTATTTATATAACTATTAGAAAAAATCTATATGGTGAGTAAAATTACTAGAATAGAATATTTTGTTTCTTAAAAATTATTATTTCTATATTATTTATTATTAAATTAATGATAATTTAGTTTAATCCTCTCTAAAATTATATAAATTAATTAACATTAATAATTATTCAAAATAAATAGTAATAAATTGTGGTCAAAATGATAACCCATGTTTTAGTAAAATATTATCACATTAAACATGATAAATTGTTATCATAACCTAAAATAATAAATTAAGATTTAGATAATGACATACCCAAGAGAAATATATTTTGAAAATAGCAAAAACAATTAAACATGATGTTTTTAATAAAACAGGAATCTTGTAACCATTTACAAATTTTAAAATACATATACTAAATTGGTATTGAACATAAATTAATAGTTAATATTAGGTCCCCTAAACACCATCACATTGATAGGTTTGTTATTGAAACGCAAATGATGTAGAAATAAATGTTCATTGATAAAAATTGTTGAAATAGAAGATTTTCTATCAAAATATGATCCCAAAGCAACTTTTTATGTCATAATTAACTAGTAAATATTGGTAATCATCATTAATAATGAATAAAACAATATTAAATTGAATAAATATTTGATACAATACAAAATCTCTAAGAAATATCCAACTTTATACAATAATTTGTTATTTTCATTAATTAAATACATGTGTCATAAATTTTTTATTTAGAATGAATATTTATTTGTTCTTCATTTTTATAATCGAGAAGATGGTATAGATTGTGTGAAAGAAATTTTATTATAATCTGGAATAAAATCCACTTGAATACAGATTTATTATATAAAGTATTAAAATTTAATGTTATATAATCATATTGTATGTTATGTTTTTTGAATTTTTTTATGATAAAGGATTTTTTTCAATAAATAATCAATTTTAAAAAATATCGTTTTCTGAAATGAAATTTAAAATTATCTAAATATTTTAACTCTTAAAAAATTATTTTTGAGCATGGTAATTAATAAAATGATGATTTTTTATGAGGATAGACCATATATTATATAAATTCAATTGACTTAATTTATAGTGTGAAAATACATTCATACTTTTTAAAATATAAAAAATTAAAATATGTCATATTTTTATTAAATTATAAAATATGAAAGAACTATTTGAATTTTTAATAATGGAAATAATTAATGGATATGAAATTCATATGATCATATAATGTATATTTTTTCTATTTAATATTACTTTTCAAACTAAATCTAAACATTAAAATGTAATGATTATGAATTTATTCTATCAAACTTCTATAAGAAGTAACACTATGATCACAGTCATTGGGTGTAATATATTTCAATGTAACCTATTTTTATCAACCTAAATATATATTATTGTTATTTTCAAATATTCCACTTATAAAGTAAATAATATTATTTTATTAAAAATATTACACTATTATAAATGCATTAGTAAATAAATCTATAATGATGACATTTATATGATTCATATATTTATTTCTAATAGAAGATGTCAAATTTTTGGTATGTAATTTGTTAATAGTGTAATAAGAAAACCAATTTTATAATTCGTATAATTATTGAACCATAATATAACACATAGGAATATATTATACAGAAATTTTGTTGTTGAAATAAATTCAATCAAATAATAAATAAAACTACTAAGAAATTCTTACAGTATATAGATAAAATCATAAAATTAATATCACCGTGATCCATGTTTCATGTGATAAGATCAAAAATACATATCCTCACTTTTTGAGATATCATTCCCAAAATGTTATATATTAATTTTTAATTTTTATTCTATATTAGATGATATATTCATTAATAATTTTAACCTAAAAATCATATTATTCCACATGAGAATTAGGAATGATTATGCATTCAGAGTTTCATAGAGATTTATTTAGATTATTATTTTAATTTTACATTATACTGAATTCATAATATGTTTATATGTCAAAATTTGTTAAATCCCATAAAATTTATTTAATGGCATCGACCTTAGTACACAATGTAAGTGGATACATTTATATGTTTCCTTATGATAAATGGAAAAACATCCTAGAGGACCAAAACATTTATAGTATTATTAAACAATATACATTTTTGAAATTCCAATTACATTTTTAAATGTAAAATAAACAATGAATTTGTTTTTAAATTCCATTCTCCCCTTTTCTATAAACCAATGTATCAATAATAATAGATATCCTCATACCACAGGGAAATGTGAAACGTAACAAAGTGGTGAGATTAGAATATTAGTAAGGGTATCCATAAAGAGGTGGAAATGAGTAAATGAGCCATAAATTATGGAATGATGAATAGTTGAAATAAATTCCATTAAACATAATCTTTATCATATTATTGATAGAATAAATGATGATCAAAAAATTACATTAAAATAATCACATGATAAGGAATCATAACCTTGGATATTATACTTTACTAATAATCACATGGAATATAAATAACTAATATCAAAATCCTAGAATGAATTATTATAGTTGTCTAAAATATATCATTGTGAGAAAAAATTCCTAATAAAATGGGATGGCCTTGGCCAAAAACCGGTTTTGTGTGTCTCGTGATACTAACCCATGCATCAAGTGGATGTAGTGTAATACACCAATAACTTACTATGTCCAATTAATTAATCTTATAAATGGTGTGAAAAATAAAAAATATAAAAATTCTTATTGAAAAACTACAATACAAAATTGAAGTACATTAATAAAAATCATTTAGAGTAATATGATGTTTGGTATCATAATAGCACATCCGTAGTCTAAATTATCATAATCTATTCAATAAAATATGTTTGAGGGTATCATAAGAGGTTTAACATAATTAATTATTTGATTCTACAATGTGTGTTACAAAAATATGAAAATAATCTACTAAAATTAGTTAAAATTTCCTTATAAATATCCACTTTTTTTACTTTGAGAACATTTATTGAAATAGTATTCCAATAATAAAAAGAAAAGAATTTCCTCTAAAATAACCTTGTAAAAATGTAAAGGATTTCTCAATATATTATGGTTTCATAAATATATAAAAATATGCTCAATCTATAAATGTAAAAATGCATTCCTTATGTATATTTTTGAATTAGATATCACAATGATCGTCATAAGGAAAAATGACAACAATATTCTTTCAAAACTATTCTGTAAAATTTAAAATATTAGTGAAAATTAATTTTAACATTCATATATTAAAATTAAAAAATAATTTATGACAATTAATATAGACATGAACATGAATGAAAAATATTCTCTAATGAGGAATTAAAAAAAATCCCTAATGTTGAAATAATTATGAAAAAACCCTTAAAAATATTATATCATTAAAGTTAGAATTATTTGAAAATTTTTTTTATTTGAATTTTATTTAAATATTAATAAAATAAAATGAAATAAAAAATATTATATATGACAAATTAATTTGAAAAATAATCACAGAATTAAACAATCAATGAAATAGTATTTTATCCCAATTTAAGTAAATTAATTTAGGAATTCCCTTACCTTGGGTCATATTTCCATTACATGTGTCTAAAACTCTTTTATAGTGGTTTTAATCATATTATTAACTTATAACAGAATCATCTAGATATTTCTTATATCTTATATGATCTCCTTGTAATATTGTATCACTTATTTATTAATAATATTTTATTCATTTTACTATTTCGATCATTAATTTCAATGTTTTGTCATGATTGTTTTTTCTTGATATTCCGAGTCATCTTGGATAGGATATATATAAAAAATATCAGAATTAATATTAATGACATAAATTTAATATTTAATCATGAAATATATTTTTTGAACAATTATTGAATGGTGAACATATAAAATGAATCACATCAGTTCATGGATAGAGAGAAAACCATACTTATGCATGAGCAATGATACAATTTATAAATGGTTAATATGGAAAGGTTTGATTGGTATAATAAATTTATAGAGTAATTATAATTTTATTATTATTATATATATCAATTATTTCATATATTATAATAGTTTAATTAACGTGGGGAGGAAAAAAGAATTACAACCCAACGTGGAGAAAATATATTGTATGTACGCATGAGCATTGTCTTCGATTGCCATAGGATAAATAAGGGATGAAAAATATTTTTCCCATAAACATAATTAAAGTTATGTATATTTATGATACTTTATTAATTATTTTATGATGTGTTCCATACATGATGATTAAATATAATAAGAAATAATCATGAAAAAGTCTGTAAACATGATTACAACTCCCTAAAGAATCTTCCATTACCTCTCCTATTAGGGACACTAATATTGAAATTTTGGAATAAAATGACATATTTAACTTGGATAAAACTTTTGGTAATGGAAATTGGATGTATTTTGTGGAGATATAGGGGAAAATTTGGTGTTTTGAAGTGAAAGAATAGACACCCTTTTATAATTTTTGTGAGGGAAACTTTTGAAAAATATCTAAATATTAATTTAATAAAAAATATCCTTCAATAAAAAATGGCTCCAAACATAGTTATTTATAATATAAGATGACTATGGTTCTAAATATTCTTATACAATATTTTTTGAATAATTTTAGGTTACATTATTACCCTTGTCTTTCTATTTTTAACCTCATTTAATCAACGTAAATCTTATCATGACAACATGTATTTTTACTAATTTAGAGTTAATATAGTTAATTTAAAATTCAAAAGTACCCATAAATGTGTAATTTTTGAAATTTGAAACATCATATCAATTAGTTTTTGGAATTTATGATTTTCAATAATTTTATATCCTTTATAAAATACTATTTATTTTAATATATCATTAACATTAATTTTGACATTATTCATTAATTTTTGTTTAAAAAAGAAAAAAAATATAACTTAAAAAGAAATATTTTATAATATCCCCATAATTCAAATGTCTTATATAAAATTATTATATCACATTAATATTCTAAAATTATATTTATTTTAATATTTTTAATATCATTATTATATATTTCCATTAATCAAATAATTAATGACTTAAGGGAATGGAACCACATGAATCGACCCTAAGAATGTTATCTAATGTCAATTGTATTATAGGAGGCTCATAAGAATGTCAAATATGTTTTTTTAAGTAAAATCTAGAAAGGGGTGATTACACAACGTTTAATTGTGTTACACAATGTGAAATCCTATCACACGGGTAGTTTCACGAAGTGAAAGAGGGTTTCAAGGAGTGTAATTTTTTAGGGGTCAAAAAATAATATAAAATCTATAGGAGTTTTATTTTTTTGAAGAATCCAACCACTAATAATTACATAAAGAGAAATGGGATTTCACATTGTGCAATCCCCCATTGTTGTATGTTTTTTAAACATTTCAGCAGTTCTAGTTTTTAAAAATTTATGGTAGCATCAAATCTCCCTAGACTATAGTCATCTAGACAACCCTCTCTTCTTCATTTTGAGGATTATATCATCATGGAATAATCCCTAGCTCCATCCAACATTCTTTAGTGATCTATTTTTAATCTAATATATGATCTAACTCATTTATTGTGGTTTCTTCAATCAGTTTTCTCACGTTTCTATTTTCCTTGTGATAGTGAAAGATCTCTATGTACTAGCATAGTTTTCTTAGTGTTTGGTTGGTTTATTAGTACCATGGTTTACTCGAGTGGATTTTATTGTTGTAGGAGAGGTGATCTTGATCCACTGTGTTTGTCTGGTCTAATGTGAAGAATGTGAGTGACCTTCTGATGTAGGGGATTCTATTATTATATATTTATTTATATTTAATCATAGAGTTAGCATGATTTATCCCCTTGGATCATAATAGAATTTACATAATTAAATACATAAAAAAATTAAGGAATTGGTACCCATCACATAGTGTGGTATTTTCTTTATATTATGATAACATTTTACCTCTTGATTTTCTATATTCTGTGACATCTATTCCTTATTTGATTTAGATATTTTTCCTTATAGAAATTGGTAAAGAACACAAAGATATAATTAATTGATCATTTATTTTCAAATTGGTTAAAAACTGTGTTTAATAAATCATTTTTGTATCATTAAAATTTTCTGTTCATCAAAATGATTGAGATATATATATTTGATAGAATTTGTTAATGAACACGAAGCATGTTGATCATTGTTGATAACAGAAATAAATGTCAGTTAAATTAATTGGTTAATTAATATTTTATATCTTATGATTGCTTGTTATTTAAGATGGCCATAGTTGGAACATATGACTAATAAATCAGTTAATTTAAGATTTAATAAGAAGCGATTGTGTGGTAAAGATAATTCATTTTTTGGGTCTGAGTTACCCACTTTATTGTAAAGGATATATACCTTATGATTTTGAATCATGAATGCTTGTTATGTGTGAAATTTTAATTCCTTGTTTTTGTTCCAAGACCCTAATTTAATATTTTTCATGCTACTTATGATGTGATGGGATCCTTGTGCATATGATCATCGAGGGATTTTGTGGTACGTGGGGTAGGGAGGCATGATTTTTTTTGTGGTAGTAGTTGAGACTTGGAGTAGTGAGATGCATCTGTTTATGCTTTTGTGTTTTAGGGAGGACACTAGATATGATAGAATGGGATGAATCTAGGCTTAACCATTTAATTGAATATTGAATTTTTGTTGAATCTGTAATTTTCTATCTTCTTTTCTTTACCCACTACTTGAGGTAGGTGTTTTTATTACAATTATTATATGGGAGGCGAAGAGGTGAAAGGTATGCCATATGATTTCTGTGTCTATCATCTCGTGTTTAGATAGTTCTATTATACTACTATAGGTGGAAAAGACTGCATGGGTAGTTCATCTACTCATAGTATTTAGATCCTTGTTGTTCTAGTAGTTGGGAATTTTATCCTAGAATACCTAAAAATATGGAATATGGAAATGTTGTCGAATAAATAATTTAATGATGCTTAACTGCTGGGGTTTCATCTCTCTAGGATACAATAATGAGTTTATAATATAGAGAGAACTATGATTTTTGTTTTATTTTATTTGGAGGGCATGGACACTTGTTGTGATGCTAATGAAATGTAACATGGAAAATGATAATGGTTAATTAATGGTTAAAAAATAATATACATTATGTGATCCAGATAAAATGTGATAATTTAATTTAATGTATCTCTTTAAATGGTTGTGTACATATACGATACATGGCCTTGAATGTGGTAGTTAGGAGTCCGAGAGATAGTATCTACAGTTGTGTCTAAGTTCAAGATATCCCATATTGTGGTTGTGAGCTATATTATATCTTGTAATGTTTTTGTTTTTATACAATAATCCACACTATTGGATAGGTAAACCAACATCCTATGGATTATAATCCCTGGGGGTGTTTCCCAAAACATATCGGTGGGAGGATAGATGGATGAATCCAACCATTGGCCCTTCTCTCTTCTCTTTGTTGTCTCTTTTTCTATTATGAAATATGGTTAGTTTTCCCCCATATATGTGTGTAGAGGGATATAATTCCATGTGGTTATTCATAGACATATATTCTGGATATTATTTCATATAGGATAAAATATGTATAACACGTATGGGTTGTGATGGCATGAGGATCCTTACATAGTGTATGGGATGTAAAGGCTTTAGGTACAATACCAGATGTGTGATACAAATTATGATGGATGTGGTGGCTCTTGGAAACTACCTTGTTAATTTGGTTATGTGAAAGTGGTGGTGTGAGGCATGAGATGCATGTTGTTGCCTGAGGTGTATGTTTATTGCTTTTCCCATTTGTCTTCATATTGGATTTTTGGAGAGAGATGATAAGGATGTTGCGATTTTGGGGAAGATCAGCAATCCAACGGGGAAGAGGTAGTGGGTTACCCTTGATATTCATTACAATATATCATCATCTTGTATGATTTACTTGGTGAGAGTAACCATGGTGAGGTTGGGAAATTAGTATAAATATTTATGTGATGAGTTTCTTTAACATGTTGTTTTCTAAGCTTTAGCATGATTTGATTACTTTTTTATGAGAGACTATGGGGAAATTTTTACAGAGTATACTTTTATACTCACCATACATATATATAACATATTTTCAGATCATTTGGACCAGGATGGAGATCAGGATGGTTACTACTTGCTTCTAGGTTGCAAGAGTTGTTTGGGATTTGTGCTCCTTTTTGTATTTAATTTCATTGGGTACTTGATGTTTTCCTATCAGTTTAGTAGTTCTTTCATGACATTGGATTTTTTTACATGACATTATTTTATATTTTAGTTTGATACATGATTATTGGTTTCTATATTATCTCTCTCTTCCTCTTGTGTTTCTCTTATAGGTAGATTCATATCATCTACTTGTTTATTATATCCTCGAAGATAGTCTCCAACCTGGTGCCTACTAGAGGCAGGGATCGATGGTTACTAAATGTCTCCTCCCATTTATGGCCTAGGAGGGATACACATTGTGGAGAGGGGGATGTGATAGAGTGGTATCATAGGCATGTTGAGGGATAAGATGGCATTTTTTTGTTAGGAAAATGCATGTTTTCATGGATATGTAGGGAAACAATGTCAGATTAGTTTAGTAAGTGATATAAACATAGGAAACTGACAAAGACAAGGGTTTTTAGGTCCCCCTATTACATGATGCATGAACCTATATTCTTACAATGGCCACTAAATGAGGAGATATTGATTATAGGGTATGGAGATAACAATGGATCATATATCATTCTTCTTTTCTCCTATGTTTGAATGTGAAGATCTTGGGATAGTCTAACCTAAAAAGAAAAAAAGAAAAAAAATAAATTAATGATAAATCCTCCCATATTCTACTTTTAGGAGATTTAATTGTTTTTTATTTTTATTTATGGCTATAGGTCGATGTCCTTATAATATTCCTATATAATATTTTCAGCAGGTTGTTCCAGATGATCGCCATAGAGCTGAGGATGGAGATTCCAACAGATGGAGGAGGACACTCCTAGAGTCTTAATTCCAGAGTCTATAAAGGTATTATTTCAACATTTAAAATACAGTCACTATAAATTGGTAGGAAGAGGTTGAGATAGCAATTATTTCAATTTGTTCTTGGATGGAGCACTACATTTCATTGAATGTGACAATGTTTCATGGGGAAACGAGATAGTGGTGGTTTGTTTTCATTAGAAATCTTGTTGAGTCAGTAGTCTCATGGGAGGAGTTCCAAGACCAGTTCAGAGTTGAGTTTCTTTCCTCGACCACAAAGGAGGCCAATACCCAACAACCTCTTACACTTCTGTAGGGGTGCTCTGGTGTGCGAGAGTATGAAATCAACTTCAAAAATCATATGGGATATGTTTCAGACCTATTGACAGATGGGGAAACCATGTTTAGTCATTTCAAAAATCATTTACATCCATAGATACTACTCCATGTCACCTCATTAATGTTGAATAAATATCTTGAGGTGATCGAAAAGAGCATAGGTCATTGAGAGGTTGTTAGCGAGAGCCAGATTGTTAAGAGAATGGATTCTTCATTATTCCTCACGATGTTGAACTGTTGTCTAGGGGTCACAGTTTCTATGATAGACGAGATTCTGATTAGCCTTGGGTAGGTCCTATAACACAAATTCACATTTATCTAGGGGTGGTGGCTCTCAGACCTATTCCAAAGGATTATATTCGAGTTTTTCTTTTAGAGTTTGTGGTCATCGGTGGTTAAAGTGACCAACCTTTCTGAGTAGTCTATGTGATCAAGTTTTTCTGTATTAGGTTCTTTTGTTGAGGCCATTATATCCATTGAATTACTAAGGGGATTATCTAGTTTGGTACTTGTAGAGTGTAGATGGGGTAGGCTGAGGATAGCCTCAGATGCTCCCTTCATCTAAGAGAAGTGTGTGGCCACAGATCTGGTCATCAACATGGTAATAGAGTTCATGGAATAGGTCGTGGTCATGTTCATGCATTAGTGCGGCCACCACCAGGTAAGACAGAAGTTGTTTTAAGTACGCATTACATGTTTTACACATTGATTCATGCAATTATTGAATCATTAATGACACAGTCATTCATATCAAAATCCATTTTCAATTCTTTGGGACTTGAGGTAGAGATATTTCCCGTGCCCTTAGAGTTTACTATTCTAGTTGGAGGATGGTATTACATTTTGGTTGTATATAGATACTATGAGATAGTTATAGAAAAGAATCATACTTAGTGCGATTTATTATGATTAAGGATACAACTATATGATGTCATCCATGACATGGATTGTTTGTATTCAGTGAATTCTATAATATATTTATTCAAGAGGTAGTTTTTTTATTCAATGTTGATGGAGAGACAAGGTTGTTTTTTGTGGATAGAGACCCTTGAATGTTTCAGAGCTCTGTTCCTTCCATGTCATTCATATTGATGAGCTGATTATGAGAAATTCATAAGACATATTTTTGGCATTTCGCATGGTCGTGGAAGAGTAACATGATGTCTTTCTATAAGAGGATGTAGTTTTACACCCTTTACAAGAGATCGAGTTCTAGATCAAGCTACAACAAGGCGTGTATACAATATCAATATATTGGTATAGGATGTCACCGTCCATGTTTTGGAGATGCTTATATAGATTTATGGTCTATTGCGGTGTAGTTTTGTTCAGATGAGTGTGTCTCTGCTTGGTACAACGGTTTTTTTCGTGAAGAAGGATAAATAAATATTGTAGTTTTGCATAGATTATCATCACTTAAACTAAGTGACCGTGAAGAACCACTATCATGTTCACTAGATTGATTATTTGTTTGATCAAATGAAGGGTTTATTCTGGTTCTCTAAGATTGATTTGTGGGAAGGATATCATTAGACTTGAGTGAAGGATGAGGATATTCTGAAGACTACCTCCCATTGTCATCATGGGAATTTTTAGTTTTTTGAGATGCCATTAGGTGTAATGAATTCTCAAGAAATGCTTATGGGGTTAATGAAAGCTGTGTTTTTTTGTGTTCCGAGATATGTTCATGGTGGTTTTAATTGAAAACATCCTAATGTACTCTGTGTATGAGGAGGTTCATACAGAGCCTTAGTGAGCCATTTTGGGATTTTTTTCACCATGAAAATGTTTTTGGGAAGTTTCCGAAGTGCGAGTTTTCATCATGAGTTGTTCATTTCATGGGGCATGTTAAATCCTAGTAGGGAGTAGCGGCGAATCCTTAAATGATATATGCAGTTGGGTATTGTTAATCCCCCATGATAGTGTGATGTTTCCTAGGTCATACTGGATATTATAGGATGATCATATAACATATATTTCAGTTTGCGACTCCTCTAACACCATTTAGATTAATTTATTTGGTGTTCCTGTCGAATAATCAGTATCAGGTATTTTTTTATTATTTGTAGGAAAATTTTCTCAGTGCTCCAATTATTTTTCTTCCAACAAAAGGAGTTCAATTTTTGTTTTTCTGTAATTATTCTAATCATGGATTGGGGTGTGTTATTAAAAATCATGGATTGGGAAATTTTGTGGGTGTCAGTAGTTATTTCCCCATGATCCCAACTATTCCACCCACAATCATGATTTGGTTGATGTGGGGTTTTCTCAAAATTTGTGGATACATTAACAAATTGAAAAGAAAATTGTGGTCTTCATCGATTATAAAATCCCGAAGTATGTTTTCTCCCATCATGACATGAACATGTTACAACATCAATGGATAAAGTGGTTATAGGATTATGGAATCAATAGTGCATATTAACCTAGAAAAAATAAATTTATGTCGGATACGTTCAGAAAGAAGTCGTGCATGGTTTTAGTATGTGAACTAGCATTGTTTCCTTTGGATTTCTTTGGATGTCTAGTGATAATGTCCATGGTAATGTTCTCCCAGTTCCATGCTAGTATGGGTAGTTGTTGTATCATCTCCTATGATTTTTTCCTCTCACCGTTCACTTGCTGACATAATAGGAACATTAAGGTATATTAAAAAATATCCCTTTTTATATTGTCCCAACAAAAGTGTTCTCATTGATCTTGATTCATCTTTGGGAACCTTGTGTGGATAGAGAATATTGAGCTATGTGAAATATTCAGAAGATCCTTCTTTATCTCTTGATCAGATTGTACACATAATTTGGACCCAAATATTACAACTACTTCCGCATAAATATTGAAAATGGAGTATTTCCCATTTCTGACTACATCCACCCTTTTTGAAATTTATAAATTTTTTGAGCATTTAGTATTATCTCTAAAAGGGATGGTGGAGAAATCATTTCTAATAGGATTGATGGCGTTTCTATCATAATGATTCCCATGTACATCCTTTTCAAATTTATGAAGATTGTATCATATTCAATTCTCATCATTGATAATGATGCTTGATCCTTTATACTCAGAGCATATTCCCCCATGTTTTCATTACCAGGATGGTAGTTGATTAAACAGTCATAATCTTTGATGAGCTCTATCCATAATAACTGGTGCATATTAATCTCTTTTTGTGTGAATATATATATAAGACACTACTGTTTAGTATATATGTCACATTTCTCCCTATTGAGGTAATTCCACCAGATTTGCAATTTTGAGATCACTTCCGCTAACTCCATATCATGCGTAAGATAGTTTTGGTCATGGATTTTCTGCTGCCTTGAGGCATAGGCTCTCACATTGTCATTTATCATTAGCACACAACCTGAGCCATTATTAAAATAATAACAATACCCTACAAATAGTTCTCCACTTGTAGGGAGTGTGAGTATTGGTGTAGTGATCATCCTCTTTTACGACTCCGAGAAATAGACTTCACATTCTTTATTATTGAAAAACATTACCCCCTTCTGTGTCAGCTTGGTTATTGTGTTTTATAATCACGAAAAGTTATTCAAAAGTCATCGATAATAGCCATATAGACCCAAAAAGTATTGGATCTATGTTATAGAAGATGTCCTGGGTCACTCTCCAATTGGGTTTGTCTTGGAAGGGTCCACAAATATCGCTTTTTGGTGAAAAAATTCCCCAAGAATGACAATTCCTCCATCAAGAACATACATTTACTATACCTTTCATAACAATTTACCTTCATAAAGTCATTAACACACTATTCAAATTCCCTTAATATTTCTCTTTGCTCTAGGAGTATATTAGAATATCATCCATAAAGAATACCAAAACTTTATCGAGGTGATCTCTAAAAACACTATTCATTACATCCATGAAAATTTATGGAGCACTAGTGAGTCCGAAGGATATCCAAAAGAACACATAGTGTCTATAACTCATTCAAAATGTAGTCTTCAGAACATATTTCTTTCTCACCATTAATTGGTGATATCCTGACCGAACGTCCAACATAGAGAAATAATTGGCCCCACGAAGATGATCGAACAAGTCATCTATTCATGGAAAAGTATAATTTTTCATAATTTTGATTTTATTTAGATCAAGATAATAAATTCATTGGTTAATTGATTCGAACTACTTCTTGATGAAGATTACCGACACACCCAATTGTGAAGCACTCAGGCATATAAAACAATTCTTCATATTCTCCTGTAAAAACTTCTTCAGCTCTTCCAGCACTATGGGGGCCATTCTGTAAGGTGTCTTTGAGATAGGAAAAGATCCATAGATATGTTAAATTGATATATTAACCCCTCGGTCAAGAGGAAGACCATGAAACTCTTCATGGAATACATCAGTGTTATCCCTCATGATGGGCATGTCTTCGAGCATGATTATGTACTTTGTCTCAATCGTTTGATCTAGATATTCCTTCTCCAAAGGAAGAAATAAAAACAATTCATATGATGATTTAAAAAGATATTCATCTTCCTCATTACACTTGTAATGAATCATAGGAATCTTTTGGATGTGAAGAGTGATTTCCCTTTCCCAGCTGTTGATATAGGCTTGGTATAAAAAAGCCAATCTATACCCAAGATAGCGTCAATCTCCACAAAAAATAAGTATGACGATATTCACTCGGAGTTTTAGTCCACAAACATTAAAAAGGGAGGAGTTTTAAACCATGGACTTAATAATTTCCCCATTTTTTGTTTTCAAATATAACTTTTCCTCCAAATTTTGAGTGGTTGTTTGAATAGTTTTACTATACATGCAAGATATGAAAGAATGTGTAGAACCAGAATCAAATAGTATGTTTTTTATTCTTTAACTAATAAATAGAATATATGTCACCACATAATTTTCTAACTCCACCTCATCAGTAGTGATATAAAAATCCCTTCCTTGATTCTGTGGAGGTTCATGCTGATTGCCTCTAAAAAACATCGGTTTTGGGAAATTTCATCCTTAATGCCCATGTTCCTTGAAGTAGTAACATTGCACTGCAGGCTGATTGTAGATCTAAACCTTCTTTTCATCTTCAACATTAGTGGGATTTTTCCTATCCCATAAGAAGTTATTGGCCATCTGACTAAACATTCAACATGTAAAGAAATTAATGGTTCCATTCAAATAGTTATTAGTATTCTTCTTCCCACAACTTTTACAAGGTAAAATGTAAGGTTTCCTTCCATCATAGTATTTTTTTGATGATCCAACCAAGTTGTTATCCATATTCCACTTCTTTTCACTAGGCCCATGAGACTAATGAGAGTGTCTTATCTCCATTTCAACCATGAGAGAACAATAGACAGTTTCTTCAAAACTGTCGAAGTCTCCTATCACCAATGCTTTTTGTAGACTCCATTTTAGTACGCTAATGAATCGATCCACCTTTCATTGAGTGTTCTTGGAAAAGCCAGTGGAATATCTAGTTTGCCTTGTAATTTGTGCTTTATAAGAACTGATGGAGTCATCTTACTTTTGCTTGAGATTTAGGTACTCTCATTCCATTTTGAGATGGAGGGTTCGAGGAAAATATTTTATGAAAAACATCATATTGAATTCCTCCCAATCCATGGAATCAATTTCCTCTTGGTACATTTTATTGTTGATCAGTTTCCACCACTAATCAGCTTACCCATTATAACAAAAGATCACCAATACCACCTTTTCTTCTTCTGAGTACTGGAGGATGTAGAATATAATTTGAATGGAGTTAATCAACTATTATGTGACGATGGAATTATGAGATCCGCTAAACATGGTGGGGTATTTGCTGCATGAAGGATTCTACAACAACTTTTTATCCCCTTGAAGAGGAGGGAATTCCTCATGATTCATGTTATTATTCATAACTCGACCTAGCTGATCAAATACTTTCATGATGTTTTGAGCACCCCATCCCATCATATCAGGAATAACATTAGAGAAATATTCACATTTCCTATCACATTGGTTGTTGGAATGTGTTCTTCTATTTTCATTTATTTAAAAGAAAAATAATGTATAATTATAGGTCTTTAATACTTACCTATTGATCATAAAAAAGAAAAATTGAACCTAAAAAGATAAACTTAGAGAGAATAAGTATATCCTTACTTGTGATTCCTTAGGTTAAAATTTATGTTATCCTCGATCTATTTCGTAACAAATATTATTATGGGATTTTTGTACTTTAATAATGGGTTTCACTAACCTCATGAATCTACTGAAGAATATCCCCTGAGAGTTTCGTAACCAAGAGTGCATCAAGTTCAGTTATCGTGCACCAGTTCTCGTTTGAGTCTAGCTCAAAGAAGTGTTTTCGAGTATTACCCAAAGTTACATCTATCCCAGATCCACCTCTACCTGCTCATATCAAGACAAGTATTTTTTTTGTTGATAAACTAGTTACTCAATACTCACCAATATTTAGGAATGCTTTTTTATACATAGTCTCATCGTTAAGGTTCTCACTAATGTTCTCTATTCCTAATCTCCAAATAAACTAGACCATCCTATTATAACAACAATTGTGACCCAAAGACTTTTAAAAAAAACATTGCATTATTTTAATCATAATTATACATTAGAGTACAAGCCAGGAATCATCAATACTAGTGTCTTGGAAGACTAGGTACATAAAACCAAAAACATGGGGCCAAAAAACACTTCTTTATTTAATCTATATAAAGAAGACCTAAATAACTTTTAGCCCATACATATGCATAGGGTACCCAGGTGGAAACGTGAATAAAGGGATGAGCTGAAAATCTCAGTATGGGAATGAACATAATGATATATCTTAAGCATTTGAGTAAAAGGCATGACTTAATGATATCCAGATCACGGAACATATAACATTGTATCATATAAACATGGAATCATATTATCATAGTATCGTATAAATGTGGTAGGATCATAAAACATTTACATGGTACAAGTTATGGCAATCATCTAATCTCATTTCCCATTTTAGTATAGATCAAGGGTAATTTCCAATCCTATTTCCAATTTTAGTATGATTTAAGGCTAACTGCCAATCTTGTTTCGCATCGCATCTCGCAAGGCTTAACATTACCCAATGATATGGAGTTCTATTTGGGGGAACCCAACTTAACATTTTCATGAATGTTCAATCCACATAAATAATCATACATACTCAGGCATACATAAACACAAGCATACCAATGGAAATAAGTTGGTACCACAATCATGTCATAAAACAAAACCAATGGGTGTATCATGAATGTGTCCATGAATGATAGGGATTATAACTTTACTGGATGTTCATAATGTAAAATAGAAATATAAATTGGAAAATTATGTTAAACAGAAGTGAAGACATATAATAAATCTATTAGATAAACATTAGCATTAAAACATTTTTGTGTGGTTTTAAGGAAAATACTATAGTGATTTTAAAATAGAAAAGTGAAAAATCATTTATATAAATATAAAATTGAACCAAGAAGGTTTTCATAATAAAAAATAATTATTTTATAAACACAATGGTGGATTCAAAAAGAGGATAGAGTACACTTGAAATTGGGTAAAAATTTGGGAAATTCCCTTAAAACATGTTTTCTTATCAAAAAGATCTATTAAGGGAATATTTAAATCATGTATTTCCCTAAAAGAGAGTGATGAAAGGGTATTAATTAAAGATATTTTGTAAAACTAAACAGAATTTAAAATATCAACATCAACATATAAGATAATTACATTTTATAAAAAATGAAATATATGGTATCCCCAAAGAATGAAGGAGGTTCAGGTGAAATTCATTATGGTTTATCGACATGGTGTCGGGTGTACCTAAGAGGGATTGATGGGAGAAAAAAGGGGTTCCTAATCACTTATAAATCATGAGGGATGTATGAGAGAGGTGTGTAGATATACCCCATAATTTGGGATTACACATAATAAGGCAAATCATATTGGACAATCTTGGTTAAGAGAGAAATGGAGCGGTTCCCTTACCTTAAATCTGATGTTGTTCTACACTTGTAATTATTTACCTGAATAAAAAAAATATAATTATTAATTAATAAATCTATAAATTCAAATATTTGTAACGGATTTGTTATAACCTTTTTATGTTCGTTAATGATCTTTTTAATGGGTTAATTTGTTCAATTTCACTGTCCTGGACCGTTTTTCCTTTGTTTTTAAGATTTTTTTAATTATATTCATGTTCGGTCAAACACGTATAATGAAAGAGGTAATACAGAATTGAAGGTGTATGTTATTAGTGAATATCCAGGACATTTTATGGTTGAAATCATAATTTGGTTACTTTGAGTGATGTTGAACCATTATATATAAAACCTTAGTGATAACCGCTTTGGTTGATCGGTGGGTTGGACTACAATGAACATGTTTTTCATTATAACATAATACCATTAGTAAAAAATTATTAAATAACCTTTAATAGTTTATATGAAACATATAATAACCTGGTTCAACCATAACATATTTGATTTCATGACCAGAAATGAAGATGATAATTGAAATTGATAAACTGATTCCTTGAATGAGTTAAATTAGCACATCTCAAATGGTGCTTTCATATCTTTCAAATAAAATATGGGGAAAGAATAGAAGATAATGAAGTATCTCATTAGCATAATAGAATTAAATTACATTTCTGTTATTGTATTTATCATAACTTTTGGGTGACGGTAGGTGAGGAATGAAACAAAATTAAAAAAATAAATGAAATGAAGGAATTGGAAAGAGGAATTTACCTCTTAACACTTCCTCCTTTGGGAAAATATTAAGGGTAGAGGTTTCGGTATATTTAAGAGAATATGGGCCTTTAAGAATGGGGGAGGAGCTTGGGGTTATATTTGGGCAGAATATTGGCAAGGCACAAGGTTTGATAGGAGTGAATAGAAGAGGTAAGAATGGGTGTAATTTATATTGGAGGGGAGGAGGGTTTTCATAATATTATAATCATTAATTTATTTTTTATTCACAAGAAAAGAAATAGAAATTATTCCATGAACAAGAATAGTAATAAATTATTTGGATTTTGATATTTTTGTTCTTTCATAACTTGTAATTTCAGGAATAGTGGATTTTCACAATAGAGTATTTATAGGCTAAATTAATGTATTTTACTATCCACCAAAAATTGAAGTATTTCAGAAAAATCTCAAAGATTCACCATAACCATTTTTCGATATGTAGTATCCAAATATGAATTCCAGTTTTCAAAAATAATTTTCTAATCAAGATTATTTTAATATTTAATTAAACTCATAATTTATTATTAAAACTTAGTTCTAAAACATTCATGTACTTATTTTAATGTATTGGTACATAATAATTTAAAATGAATATTATTTTTATCCTATCATAGGTAAGGTTGATATTCATTATGGTATATACCTATTTATATGGGTATGTTACTTTTCATAAGGGTAGGTTACTATTCCCCAAAAATTATGTTTTTCCTTGTCGAACTCCAAAGAACTTAGTAGTTGCAACCGTGTATGTCCGATTTTCAAAATATCAAACACATAAGTGAAAACATATGATTAAAGGTCACTTATCCATTAGTAGTTCATTATGTACTATTTTCATGTGATTTTATGACATATATATAAGAAGATAAGTTCTATTTGACAAAAAAATTGGGTTGTTAAATATAATATATCAATTACCCCCATATAAAATAACTTATCTTATTTCCATTATTTTACACTCACTAAAATTTTATTAAATCTAATAATACTCAGTTTTAAAAATTCATTACTTCTATTGGTTGTTTATAAAAAAATTATTTTTTTAGAGAATATTCATTTTCAGCGTTTGAATAACAAAAAAGGTATAACAATAATTATTTAGTTATAGGAGAGTATTATTGGGAAAAAATATGATCTTTCAAACAAAAATCTGTTATTTACTATCAAGGTGATTTTTTTAATATTGGACTTCTCATACATTTATATGCCATAGATAATTTCAAATAAATATATCACTTAAAAAATATATATATTTTACAATTATTTTCAATATAAAAATTAGTATTTTATAGAGAATTTACATAGTATATAGTTTTAGAATGATTTTACGATTTATTAAATTACCATATATGAGTTTGATATTCTAAATATATGTATTTTTTCAAAAAGTTAGGGGTTTCCATTGATTTGAAATCATTTATGTACAACATCTGACAATAATATGTAGTCTTCAATATTCTGTTTTAATGACTCTATTAAAATAGTAAATAAATAATGTATTTATATTAAGAAACAGATATAATAATGGAGTTAGAATGAATTTCATTTGGCTCTCTAGTTTTTGGTAGTTGTCTTAGATATTTTTTATGATACTAAACATTCCTTTTGATTTGATTCGAAAAACCTAAAATATATCATAGCTGATTTATATACTAATTCATTTTCTCAATATGATTCAACATATAACATTATATTGAATTTATAAATTATTATTTCAGTTTTATCATAGATAAATATGCTTATGTATATTATATATATAATAAAAAAATAATTTTATATGATTTGATTAATGTTTCCAGTCATTTTTTATTTTCATGATAATATAGGAAAAAAATAAATATATTGATAGTGTGGGGATAAGATAATTTTATTTTATGTTAACAAAAGGATAATTTTCATAAATGTATTCATTTTTTATATAATTTCATGTATTGAATTACCAAATATATTTATAAATATTATATTTCTATTTATCTCATGATATGATAAAATGACTGTATAAATTTAAATGTATTCATAGAACTACTCTATCTAATGGTTCAATATACCTAAAGGAGGACAAATGATGATGGTAATGGAAAATAGTGTTTAAACTAAAATCATTGGGGGATTTTCTATACACTATGAAATGACTAGGATGAGGCCAAAAATTTATTCCATTAATGAAAATGCTTTGTGCATCTTGGGTGACTCCAGGGAATCATATCTCCATATTAGATTGTATTTATGTATCCATATAAAGATGTAGTTAAAACTGTAATTGTAAAATGGAATTGAGAGACTATATCATTTTATCATGAGATTTAATGAGATATTTTTTTGAGTAAATGTTCTCATGTTGGGTACATATCATGGATCGATCAAGAATATTTGTTCTATCATTGGAAAATTATTTATGAAACAGTGTTTTACATTGATGTTAAAGGTGTTTAGTGGTTGGTCATGGTATACTAAAATATTAGAGTCATACATTATAATTTTGGGGTGTTTGGGTGGCCTAATTTTTGAATTGAAATCTATATTTTACTCATATTAAACACCATGCTAAAATAGAACATTTTTTTGATCATTTTGATAAATTTGAATATCAAATTTGATTAATGAAATATTTATAACATATCCCCAGGATATTACTACATGAAATAAATCCAAGGTTCATATAGATGCATCATTATGAATATATTGATTCTTTAGTATAGACATATACTATTCCAGATTACATGTTTCGTTATTCATATAAAATTAGTGAATTAATTTTTAAATAATCGTTGACATTTTATGTTGATTATTTATAGTAGTCTCGATTTAATTCAATAATTTACAATATTTAGGGAATTATATAACAAAATGTATTTCTATAGATTAAAATTTACTTTTAAAGTAAATTGTAATAAATTAGTGGAAGTAAAGTAGAATACAGTTGAGGTGAAACAAACATCATGTAATGATGATGGACAATTATGCAATGATATTTATATAATGATATGTATTACATGACACAACGATTTTTCACACCCCAACACATGATATTATTTTATTTTAATTATTTTTCTACCTTTAAATATTCTTTTTGGTGTTTGAGGTGAGTCTCGGATGAAATTTTTTGTGTTTTTGATAAAAAGTGTGTTTCATAGGTTCGATGTCATTGGGCCCACGATCAGAGCACAACGCTGCTCGGCATCGCCCCAGAAACTGTGTGGACTTTTCATCTTTGAAGAATTAAAATCACGAGCAGAGCACGACACCACGCAGCTTCACCCAGGAAACTATGGGTCCTTTTCGTGTTTGAAGTATTAAAATGGATAAATAAATGTTAATTTGTTCCATCATTCAAAATATATATGGTAATTAATAATTTTAATTTTTTTATTTTAAATGAAAACTAATATCATTTATTTTATGATTATTATTAAAATGATATTAGTTTATTTATTATATATATTTTATCACTAATATTACTATTACTTTTAATAATTATAATAATATAATAATAATTATTTTTATTATTATTGTTTTTATTGTCAGTATTATGTTTTTTATTTACTTTAGTTTAAATTTTTATATTTTATTTTTATCCTTTTCTTCTTTCATCTTCTTTTGATTTTCTTATTCCACGCGGGTGTTCCCTCTTTGCGATGCGTAGTGACCCAACAGACAACATCTGTGCGACGCACCTCTCTACAACACCCTTCTCCCATCGCCCCCCTGCTCGCTTTCCACTACCCAAAACCCTTGTTCCCACCTCCCCTGCATGTGGTACACTCTCTTCTTGGCCACCACCTCCAACATAGCAGTAGATCCAGCCTTATCCATCTCCATCACAGAACAGCCCAACCGAGGGACCTAGCACACCAACTCCCTACCAACCACTGCCTCACACCACCGCTTCCCGGCTCACCCACACCCTGCCCGCCAACCGCCTCACATCACTGCTGCCCTGCTCACCCGCACCCTAACTGCCGGCCTGCTCGCACCACCGCGGCCCAGCTCACCTGCACCCTGCCCTTTTTCCGCTATGCATAGCTGCTATTCGGCGGCCCTCACCTGCATCCCCCAGTCAGACCAAATCCAATCATATGGACCCCCTCATCTGGCCCGAAACGACACCCTCTGGTTGTTCGGATCCATCTCCATCCAACCCACAACCCCCTCGGACCACCCGGTTGGTATGAAGCATCCCCGCTAACTGTCCCAAATCCTTCTTCCTTGTCGTATCGCTCCCCCTATCAGCACGTACCCTTCTGTCACACCCTCTACATGTGAGCACAACTACCCGCCTTGCTGGCGTTTCCGTGTTTCAACACCCACACCCTGCCAATGTTGCCCGAACCAGCACTACATCAGTCAGTTTCCTGTCGTAACTCCCCCCCCCACCGTTGGTATATCCTTATGTTTTATGCTAATTTTTATATTTCTATTTGATATATATATATATTATCTTTCTATCTTTAGGTTATTTTCTTAGTTAAATGTTTTTTGGGTCGGTTTGATAATTTAGGACCGACACGGGGCGTTTTTGAGTGGTCGTTGTCACCAGGTCTTTGTTATGAGGTTGTGTTGTTGTCGGACATTGTTCTCAGGGTAGGATTTCCCTTAGAACTCCATTTTTAATCCAAGATTCATTTATTTCTTTCTGTGGACACCTTGTTTAATTTATAAATATTGATGTATGACTCTTAGATTAATAGTTTAGCATGAAAAATAGTGTTTTATACTTTCTGTATGATAAATAGAATTGTGTTATTAATTGTTGAACCCAATGTGTTTTTTTGAAATGACTCAGTTTTCATTTTCATGAAAAATGCATTTTTCTAGAATGTTCAAATGAAATGTTTTGAATAATGCTTATAAATGTTTTGATGTGAATGGTATTCTTAATGCCATTTTTGAAAAATGATTGCACTTTGTGATCGGGGTTTGTTGGTGAATGATTAAGTTCTCGTGTGGCCCCTTCATGAAAATTAGTTAAATTGTTTATTATGAAAACCTACTATAGATTGCTGTCATTCTATAAATGCGTGTGTATAATGGATGGGATGCTCTTACTAAGAAATCCTCGTGATCTATTATGAGAGTGTCTAATGTTGGACACTTTATGTTCTTTGATAAATGGTATGAGACTAGTCCTTGGAGTGGATCGGGGTGATGCATGTTGTGCATTATTATATATATATGTATGTATGTGTTTTGATGCTTGGATGACATCAGTTGGATCACCCCCTTTCCAAATACTAGAGTCATGGGAATCTGGAATATAGAAAGAATACTCTATGAATGATTACTACACTAGTAGGTTATGGTGTTGACCAGTGGCCCATAATCGATTGATATATTTGGTTTATTACTATGAGATTTTCCCTCGGACTTCTAAAGAAAGGATTTTCGAGCATATTTGGGTTTTTGATTTCATCATGTGAGACAAGTCAATAAGGATGAGGTCTCATGTACTTGTGTCTTCAGTATTATTCTTGATCTCCTAGTTTCACCAATTATTTTCTTCTTTTGATTCTTGTAGTAGTGATTATGATGCTTATAAGTATACCTACATTTCCATTGTAGTGTGACTTCTATTTTTTCCTTCCTATATTTGTTTTCATGAAAATTGGTGAGTTTTTTTATTAGGTTTCCAGAAAAATGGTTTTCAAATGAATGTGTTTAATCATCTTTGTACAAATTTGAAAGTATAAACATCACATTCCCTTTCTAAATTACTACTGACACAAATGAAATGCATCTATAATTGAATATTTTTAAGGGAAATGGTTTTTACACAACTTTTATTTAAAATATTTAGAAAAATGGACTTTTATAAATATTAGTACAGACTTGAAATGATGTTTCTTTTATTTTAAATGTAGTTCATTGGGAATTTTTATTGGGCTAGCCTATTGTGTTTTAATACTAACGCCTATTATTCTATACTGTTTTTAGTTTTTTTGCAGGCCACATCTTGAGTGCGCTCAACTTGGGCGACACATAATCGTTGAGAAAGAGAGTGACCCTCGAGGTTGCACAAAGTTAGTTCGGACGGCGGGTTTGGTTAGATTTATTTATTTTAGTCATTTTATTCAGTTTATTTATTCTTCATTTTTCATTATCATTTCTGCTAAATTATTTATTTCTAATGGGTGAAATTGTTATCATAGTATTTGTTGATTCCCGGGCACTTGTCATCAGCATGGGAGGATCAGGAACGCCTTTCAAGCCTTTTCACAGATCGGCTTGGGTGACCATTTCAAGGTAAAAAAGGGTTGGTTTGTGACAAAATGGAATCAGATGAGGTTGTCTCTTAGAATAACATGGTTTTCAGAGCACCATTTTTTATTTGGGATGTAAAGGTAGATGGAGTAGGATTTCCAGGACTCGAGGGGTAGGTGTGGGAATAGCATCGCGAACTCTTGCTTGTTCTGATACTCGGTTTTCTTTGGGAATTCCAGAATAATTAGTTTCATTGGGTTTTTATGAAAGATTTTATTATTAGGATATGACAAAGGGAGTTGGGATGATAATCTTCCTATGCTTCACGACCTGGCATGCCATGTGGAGATATGGGCATGGTCCTAAAAGGCTCTCTATGTTGGTGATGTGTTTGGCATATGGACCCCAACCATATGGCCAATTCACTCACCAAAACTAGTTCCCTGATGAATTGTTTTCGGTTTCCTTTGACATCTGATGGTTGTATGAATCAAAATAGTTGGTTTTGAAAAATAAATAATAAAAAAATGAAATAAAATAAAATTAAAGTAAAAGTAAAAGAAAATAAAAAATATTAATGATAATAATAATTATAATAATATTATTAAAAATAATAATAATCTTAATGATAAAATAAAAATAACAAATGACATCATTTAATTTTAGGAGTAATCATAAAATTAATGATATTAGTTTTCATTTAAAATAAATTCATTAAAATTCTTAATAACAGTAAATATTTTAAATGATGCAACAATTTAAAATTTATTTACCCATTTTCATTCTATAATGAAAAAAAGCCACACAGTTTCCTGGGTGAGTCCATTCGACATCGCGCTCTACTCGCATTTTTAATTCTTCAATGATGAATAGGACACATAGTTTCTTGGGTGAAGCCGCGCAACGTCACGCTCTGCTCGTCCATCCAACGACGTCGAACCCAAGACACACAAATCTTATCAAAAATAAAGAAATTTGTGTCTTGGACTCACCTCGAACCCGGAAAAAAATATTTTTATTTACTAGAACATAATTAAAATAAAATAATATTACAGGTCAGGGTGTGACCACTCTCCCCACCATAATGATTTCTGTCCCTAGAAATCCAAAACACCATCCAGCCGATCGATCAACACATAAGGATATTATTCTTGAGTATCTGAAGTCAGATCCACATCTCAAATATGGTCAAGCAGACCCTTCCGTAGAATAGGAGAGGGTAAAGAATATTGAAAGTTACTTTAACCTCATTGAGTTTCCCGAGTTGTTGAAGGTCATGTTTCCCACCATCATGAATGAAACTTCACCGTGGATGTGTTGTAATTTGGTGTCTCAGAAAAAGCCTCGTAAAGAGCTTACATGGATGTTTTTATTGACTTTTCTCATTTTTCAGAATTTCTTTAAAGAAGAAATTATGATAAAGTGGATGGATATGTGTTATTTGCAGTAGAGCGATAGATTCGTGTTGGAATATTTCGAGTGCTTTGTGGAGATAGTCCCTTATGATTTAGGGTATGTTACAGATGACTCCATGAAGGCTTAACACTTCGAGGAAGGTCTCCACCCTAATCTATAGTTGAAGGTTTTGGTGTCAAACCTAACTTCATTTGCCGATGTAGAAAGAAAATCTTTTCATGTTGATGTAATGATGGCGGGTGTGCTCGAAGTGGTCCTCCCTCCTTCAATTCTTAGGAGTAGTGGGGATACATACAAAAAGAAGATGGGTAAGCGATCAAAATTAGATGGAGCATGTTGTGGAATAAAGAGGCCTCAATATCATTGATTAAACTCTTCGAAGTGAGAGATCCTTGGATGTTATCATTCTGGAAAGCCGGGTCCAAAAAAGTTGTCATGTACATGTGCTATGAATCCCTGCCAAACATTTGGATGGCTGGGTCACTTGCGGTGATTATATCATGGATTTTTAAGAAAGAGTCATGGAGGAAGTTCTTAGAGGTGTTCTGTTGTTGGGTTTTGCTTAAATTTTCTTGATTACGTTTCCTTTCAATGTAAGGGATCTATTATCATTGCAGTGCACTGGTGGTGTTTTCAGTTTTCAAATGTGTGGGAATGTTGTGTGTCTTTTTATGAATTCTTGTTTTCAATGCAAGATTGGAGGTAATTTTGATGTCTTGTCTCTTATTTTTTCAAATCAAATGATATATGTTTCATATTGGGATTATTTGAACATAAATGTGAGGCAGAAAATGATTCATCCATCCGAGCACTAGCCAAAAGGCCTCAGATTGAAGCTGGTGCATAGTTAGGATCCCTAGGGAATTTTAAAAATCATGGCTAAGGTTGTGCCTTTATCTTTGCAGTGTATTAGTTTTACCATGAAGATTGTGGTTTCTTGGTCAATGTATTTCTCATCTTCTTTCAAAGAGCGCGATAAAATTATCCCTCTTACAATATCAGTAATTGTGCCTTTTGGATGCGAGTTGTGGATCAGTGGTCTTGAATGGACCACCAATGTGAATGAGTTGTGACTTTGGTTTGTGTTTATCCCAACATGGTGAGTCATGAAGATTTTTCCATCATAGAATCATTGATCTAATCCTTGGGCCCTCCCTACACGACCATGGGGTGAGGGTTTTCATTTGTATAGAGTTTTAGTTCAGCTCTTATCCCTTTTGGATGAGACTGAATGGTTTAAATCATATTTTTGTGTTAATTTTAGGTTGAATACGGCCCGATTTAGATACTAGTTGAATTCTCATGGTGCGGAGTCCATTCAGGCCCCCCTCGCCTGGTTATTTATTTCAGGAAATAGGGCTACATCCCATTGGTGGTCGATGGAATGTCCATGTGTCAAGAGTATGGATCATGTTGTGTGGAATCCTTTGGTGTTGGTCGATCATCTCGATGGTGTTGTGGATTTCTGGGGATGAAAAGATTTATGGTGGGAAAAAGTTCACACAATGACCCATGATACTATTTTTTTTTAAATATTTTTATGCCTTTAAATATTTTTTTTGGGGTTTGAGGTGAGTCATGGATGAAAATATCTGAGTTTCTGATAAAAAGTGTGTGTCTTGGGTTCAACATCGTTAGACGTATGAGATGAACATGACGCCACACGACATCACCTTGGAAACTGTGCGGCCCTTTCATCGTTGTTGAATTAAAATCACAAGTAGAGAACGACACTGCACGACTTCGGCCAGGCAACTGCATGGCCTTTTCATCTTTGAAGAATTAAAATGGTAAAATAAATGTTAATTTATAACATCATTTAATGTATTTATAGTTATTAAGAATTTTAATGTTTATATTTTAAATGAAAACTAAAATAAATAATTATATGATTGTTATTAAAATAATACAAATTCATTTATTATTTTTATTTATTATTAAGTTTATTATTATTTTTCATAATAATAATAATAACAATAATTATATTATTATTATTAGAATTAGTATTTTTTATTTCCTTGTACTTTTATTTTATTTTATTTTATTTTATTTTTTTATTTTTTATTCTTATTTTTTGTTTCTTCTTCCACGCAGGTGTTCTCTATTTGCACTGCGCAACGACCCAGTAACCTTCGTCTGTGAGACACACCTCTTCGTTGCACCATTCTCTCGTCGCCCTTTTGCACGCCTGCCAATTCCCAGCACCCCGATTCCATCCTCCCCTACATACGGCACACTATACTCCTAGATTCCTCCTCTAACATAGCAGTAGATCCAGCCTTGGCCCTCCCCTTTGCTGCACACCCCAACAGAGTCACCCAGTGCACCCACACCATGCCCGCCGACCACCTCGAACCGTCGCTGCCCGGATCACTCGCACCCCTGCCCACCGCCCACCCTACACCACCGCTGTCCGGCAGCCCTCACCCACATCCCCTAGTCGGACCACATCCCGTTACCTAGAACCCCTCCTCTGGTCCAGTGTGAGGCCCTCCGGCTGATCCACACCCTCTCTGGCCGCCCCTCAACCCACTCAGACCTCCTGGTTAGTGCGCAACAGTCCTTCAGCTGTCCCATAGCCTTCTCTATTACCAAAGCATGCCTCTTACTAGTGTGTAAACTAATGGTGCACCCACTACTTTTGAGCTCCGCATACCACCTTGCGGGAATTGCCATGTTTCGACGCCGACACCCTATCGACGTTGCCCCGACCAGCCCTTTGACGGTCAGTTTCCTGTCGCAACACCCACCCCACTGTTGGTATAACCTTTTTTATGCTCCTTTTGATATTTCTATTTTAAATATATATATATATATAATGTATAATTATGGTTTTTTGTTAATTAAATGTTGTTTTTGGTTTATTTGATATTTTAGGACCCATGTGGGGCATTTCTGAGTGGTTGTTGTTGTTGTGCCTTGGTTCAGAGGTTGCATTGTCGTCGAGGTAGGATTTCACTTTACACTAACGTTTTAATTGAAGATTCATTTATTTCTTGGTTTCTACACCATGTTTCATTTAAAGATATTGAATTATTATTGTTGGTTTCATTGTTTAGCATTCAATATTTTGTTTTAGACATTTATTGGGATAAATAGAATTACATTTTTATATATTGCACAAAATGTGTTTTATGAAATGACTTGGTTGAAATTTTTATAAAAAATGGTTTTTGTTTAGAATATGAAATGGAAATTTATTAAAGAATTCTTATAAATTATTTTAATGGAAATGGTATGCTTAAGGACATTTTTGAAAAATGTTTTCACATTGATATTGGGGTTTTTTGGTGAATGATTAAGGGAATATTTGGCCACTTTGTGAAAATTAGTGAAAGGTGTTTATTATTAAAACTCTGGTGGATGTTTCTGATGCAATACAATCATGTGTTTAATGTATGGGATGTCATTACTAAGGAATCCAGGTGATCCATTATAAGAGTGCCTAATGTTGGACTCTTAATGTTCATTCATAAATGGTATGAGATTAGTTCTTGGAGTGGGTCGGGGTGATGTATGTTGTGCATTATTATACATATATATATATATATTTATGTGTTTTCATGTTCATTTAGAATCAGTTGGCTCAACCCCTTCCAGAATACTTGAGACATGGGAATCTGGCATATTGAGAGAATACTCTAAAAATTATTGATGCACGGGTAGGTTATGGTAATGACGTGTGGCCCATAGTAGGTGGATATATTGGGTTCATTACTATAGGACTTGTCCTCGGCCTTCCTACGAAATGATGGTAGGGAATATTGGATGTTTTGAAATCATTATGTGTGACATGTCAACGAAGATGAGGTCTCAGGTATTGGTGTCTTCTTGATTATTATTGTTCTCCTAGGTTCACCCATGTCATTTCACCTTTTACTACTTACAGTTGTGATTATGATTCTTATATGTATACCTACATTTCCCTTGATTTGTGATTTCTACTCTGCCTTCTAGTATTTTTTGTCATGGAATTTGGTGAGTTGGTTTTGATTAGGTTTCAAAAAAAAAGTTGTTTTCAAATGAAAGTGTTTAATATTCATTGTATAAATAAGAAAATATAATCATCATGTTCCCTTTCTAAATTGACATTGACACTACTTAAATGATTATACATTTGAAAATGGTTAAGGGAAATGGTTTGTACTTTTCTTTTAAGTACAATGTTTAGAAATACTTACTTTTATAAATTGTAGTTCGAAATTGAAATGATGATTCTTTTATTTTAAAGGTAGTGCATTGAGAGTAGATATCAAGCTACCCTAATCAGTTTTAATACTCTGACCTATAGTTCATTTTTATTTTTAGTGTTTTTGCAGGCTACAACATGAGTGATCTCGCCTTGGGAAATGCTTGATGGTTGATTCAGAGTGTGACCTGTGAGGTTTCATAGAGTTAGTTTGGATGTCAAGTTCGGTTAGCTTTATTTTCATTTAGTTGTATTATTCTGTTTATTTATTCTGTGTTTTTCTTTATTATTTCCTCTACTTTATTTATTTTTAATGAGTTCAATTTTTCCCACCATCTCTATTGATTACCTAACACTTGTCACCAGCTCGGGAGGATCGGGAATGCCTCTCAGGCATTGTAGTGGATGGGCTCGGGTGACCAGTTCATGGTCGACCCGAGTTGGTTCATGATAGATATAAATATGTTAATATTGTGAAATTTAATTATCTCGATAAAATTTGGTGTATTTAATGTGGATGTGTAAATGATATTATTATATGGATACCCAAATTATAATATACTATTTTTCAGGGATAATTGATTATGTAATAATGAATGGAAAAAAAATTAAATTGTTAAGACGACATAAGGCTATGATGATGTATTTTCATGTAATTTGTATTTTGGTCACCATATGGCTAGTTTGATTTGATTAATCAATTGTTTTCTTATATTTATAAGGTTTTACATGGATTTGATGTGGTTTATTGGGTTGATACACTAGATTATTTGCTCTAAATCGTTCTAATAGACCTTTGACAGAGATAATTGAGACATAATTAATGTATCAATTTTTATTGTCAGGAACACCCATTGGACATAAAAATAGATAATACATGTGTGTATATATTCTTATCCCAATCCAATTTACTTGGATTGACTTAAAAAATTATTCACCCATGTGTTTAATCTCTTACTATCTTATATAACTAGTATTAATGTTGATAATGATAGAATAAATATTTATTTTTTCGTAACACACAATGGTTGGTTAATCCTTGAATGCCCATAGGGTTATATCTATGACACAAGATAATGGTACATTAAGGTTGATTCATTTAATATGGGATTTATGATAGGGATGTGTGATATAATAACAAATTTTATATAAAAAATAATATGTTTTATGGTGAGATTGGTCTTTATATAAGTAACACTAATGATGATCAATGAAGAAATTTTATGATATGTGAATTCAATATTTATATGTAGTTTAAGTGATCTAAAATGTTTTAAAATTTACAATGGATTTGTATCTATAGATTTTAATCCAATATGGGTTACAATGGGAGGGATTTAGGTATGGTCTTAGTTCCTGGATTCTGATGTTCTCTTTAGGTATGTAGTTCACAAGATCCCTTCTTATCAAGATATTATATGAGCTGTGATATTTAAACATATACACATTATTTTTTAATGATAAGGATTGACTTGGGTTATAGTAACCCTGATAATAAATTGATCAAAGATAATAAATGACATTTTACGAGTGTCATGTATTTAGATTCATTTAAAATTTATTCACTGATGAAACTTATCAATATACAGGTTTATGTGAGATGGTTCACTTGATGGAATTTCCACACAAAATATCATTTCTCACACCATCATGAGGAGTTATTAATTTGCCCACATTTGGTCAGTTCAATTAGAAATTATAACATAGGGATACCCATAGGTACTATATATTTATGGGTGATGTGATTAAAAATAACATAGATATTTCATCAATATAAACACATTGGTTTAATTTTTTTGAAATTTAGTTTATATTTCATGTGTTCTATATGATGATTTATATTTTATGTATGCTATATTGTTTCCATTATGATGTATTTAATTGATAAATTAAGGATACATGAATGAATAATATTTCATTATTGATGATTAACAATTGTTATATTATTTTATATAATGATGTTTATTATAGCATGGTGGATAATATTAAATTTTTTGCAAGAGAAATGTTATTTTTAGATGTTATTCCATAAATATGAAGAGTAGATAACTGAAGACTTGTTTTTATACCCCATCATAGTAGATTTGTACAATGGTAATTCACTATCTAGTTGGTATAGATGTGATTGATTTTTATAAAATATTATAGATATATAGTTTTTAGTTTTTAACAAGTGTCATTTTTTGAAATGTTAATGAAATGACATTATGTGTTTTAGAGTATAGTTTAACAATTACCGAAACCACTCACAATGGAATGATATATTGATGATTCCTAAATATAATTCAACACATTGATTAATTTCATTATTTTTTTCATAGGTTTAACTTGATGAATATTGAAAATAGTTTTAGGATTATTTGTAGATACTTTATGTTACCATATATGAGGTTGATTTTGTAAATTTTATTATTTGTCCATAACATTTTCGGTACCATTGGGTTGTCATCATTTATGTACAATTTCCATACTTAATATTCATTGTTCAATATTCCATTTTAAATATTTACATAAAACATTTAATAAATAATGTATATATATTAATAAATAAATATAATAATGGAGTTGGAATGAATTTAATTTGACTCTTTAGATTTTGGTAGTTGTCTTAGAGATTTCTAAAGATATTAAACTTCTCTTTTGATATGATTTGAAAACCCTAAAATATATCTTAGCATATTTATATACAATTTAATTATCCCAAGATGATTCAACATGTAGCATTATATTTAATTTATAAATTATTATTTTAGTTTTATATTAGATAAATATGTTTATGTATATTATCAAAATAATTATAAATTAATTAATTTTTATTTATTTCATGTTTCAAATAATATTTTATTTTCATGATTCTAAAAAAAATAAAGATATTGATATTGTTTTGATAAGATAAATATAATTGATGTTAAAAAAGGATAATTTTCCTAAATGTATTGATTTTTTATATAATTTCAAGTATTTAATTACATAATTTAGTGATAAATATTATATTTCTATTTATCTCATGATATGATAAAATGGATGTGTAAATTTATAGGTAGTTATAAAACTACTATATCAAATGATTTAATATACCCAATGGATGAAAAATAATGATGGTAAAAGCCAAGTAGTTTTATGCTAAAATAATTGGTGATTTCCCAAACACAATTAAATGGCTATGAAGTGGGTAAAAAATTATTCCCTTAATGAAAATGAATGGTGAATCTTGGGTGTCCCTATGGCATCAGATCTCTATATTAGATTGTTATTATGTATCAATATAATGATGTATTTTTAATGGTAATGGTAAAAGGGTCTTGAGAATATATATAATTTTATTATGAGATTTAATGAGATATTGTTTTGGGAAATTGTGCTCATGTTGGGCACATATCATGGATCTATCAAGAATATTTGATCTATTATTGGAATAATATGTATGAAAAAATGTTTTCAATTGACGTTAATGGTGATTATCGGTTGATCATGGTATTATAAAATATTAGAGTAATCTTTTGAAATTTTGGGGTGTGTAGGAGGCCTAATTTATGCTTTGAAATCTTTATTTTACTCATATTTGACACCGTGTAAATATAAAACATGGATTTGATAATTTTGATGAAATATGAATATTAAATTTGTTTAATATAATTTTATAACATATCTCTAGGATATAACTACATAAAATAAATCCCGGGTTGATATATAAGTTTCTTGATTAATATATTGATTCTTTTGTAGAGGCATATACTATTCATGATTACATGATTCGTTATTCATAAAAAATTAGTGAATTATTTTAGAAATAATTATTGAAATTTTATATTGATTATTAAAATTAGACTTGATTTAATTCAATAATTTATAATATTTATGGAATTATATAATAAAATATATTTCTATAGATTAAAAATTACTAATGAAGATAATTTTAATAATTAATGATGGAATAATTGACAATTAGTGGGATTAAAGTAGAATAAAATTGAGGTGAAACAAACATCATCTAATGATGATGGACAAATATGAAATGTTATTTATATATTGATATGTATTACATGACATAATGATATAAATATATTAATATTGGGAAATTTAATTATCTCGATGAAACTGTGGGTCCCTTATGTTGATTTGTAAATGATATTTTGATATGGATACCCAAATTCATATGTATTTTTTTCATGGAAAATTAATTAAACAATAATGAATGGTAAAAAAATTAAATTGTTACGATGACTTAATGTTATTATGATGTATTTTCATGTCCTCTATAGATTGGTCACCATATGGATAGTTTGATTTGTTAATCAACTGTTTTCTTATATTTATAATGTTTTCCATGCATTGGATGTTGTATGTGGAATTGATACACTAGATTATCTAATCCACATATTACTAATAGACCTGATATAGAGATAGTTGAGAAAAAATTAATGTATCTATTCTTATTCTCATACATTCCCTTGGGTCTTAAAGTTTTCATAACACATGTGTGTATATATTCTTATAACTATCCGATTTAACTTGTATGACTTAGAAAATTATTCACCCATTTATTTAAACACTTACTATATTATATAACTTGGATTAATGTGGATAATGATTAAAGAAATATTTATTATTTTGTAACACAACATTGTTGGATGAACCTAGACTACTTATAGGGTTATATCTATGACAAAAGAAAATGGTACATTGCTGTTGATTAATTGAATATTGGATTTATGATAGGGATGTGTGATATAATATCAATTTTGATATAAGGAAATAATATTTCTTATGGTGAGACTGGTCATTTTATAAGTAATACTAATGATTATCAATGATGAAACATTATAATGTTTGAATACCATATTTATGTTTACTATAAGTGATCAAAAATCTTATAAATTTTACTATGGATTTGTATTTATAATTGTTAAACATTTATGGGTTACTCTGGGAGGGATTGAGGCATGTAATTAGTGCCTATGTTCTGGTAGCCTCTTTTGGTATGTTGTTCACAACATGCCTTCTTATCAAGATATAACAAGATATGACTTATATATACATATACACATTACTTTCTAATGATAATGTCTCAGTTGAGTTAGGGTAAACCTTATTGAAAATAGATCATATATAATAAATGTAATTTTACTATTGACATATATTTATATTCATTTAAAATTTATATACTCATGATAAAAATCCTCAATACTTTTTTATGTGAGTCAATGCACTTGATGGAATTTCCATACACTGTATCATTTGTCATGCCATCATGAGAATTTAGGAATTTTCTCACTTTTGTTCATTTCAATAATAAATTATAGAATAGGGATATTCATAGGTACTATATATTTATGGGTGATGTGATCAATAATAAGTTAGATATTTCTTCTATATGAACACATTGGTTTATAAATTATGAAATTTAGTTTATATTTAATGTGTTGTATAGGAAGTTTTATATTGGATTTAATTCTGTATATTTTCCATTATGATGTATTGTATTGATAAATTTGAGATACATGAATGAATAATATTTCATTATTGATGAGTATAATTTATTATATTATTGTATTGATCGATATTAATTATGACAATGTGGATGGTATTAAGTTATTTTCAATAGAAATGTTATTTTTAGATGTTATTCAAAAAATATGAACTGTAGATTACTCAATACTTTCTTCTATACTGCATAATAGTATATTTTTGTCCTTGGGAATTTACTCTTTAGTAGGAGTAGATGTGATATATTTTTATAAAACATTCTAGATATAGTTTTTTGTTTTTAACAAGTGACATTTTTTGTAAAGTTATGGAAATGACATTATATGTTTTAGAGCATAGTTTAACACATCTTGGAACCTATCACAATAGTATGATAGCATGAATATTCTTACATATAATTCCACAATGTGGTTAATTTCTCTAATTTTTTCATATGTCGAATTAGATGAATTTTAGAAATAGTTTTCATGGGGATAACATATGAAAAATCTTAAAAGAATCATCCTTATATGAGAATGGGATTTTATTCATTCATGTAATATTTATTTTTATTAATATGTGAATTTTTACATGGTTATAATAGGTAGTAATAATAGATACTAGGATGGTATATCATACATCATTGGTTTTTAGAGCTATGATTTCCCACTGAGATATAATTTTGAGATGTTTGAATGTACTTGTATTTTGATTTTAGAAGTTGGAATTTCCATAATATTGAGGGAGACTAACCTATTATTTAAGAATTATTATAGATGATTATTTCTAATAGTTAGTGAAGAATTTTATACTATGATTTATTAATTTACCTCTCATACTTGACACATACTTTTTTATATTTTTTTATTATATATTATATTGAATTATAAATGTCGAAGGACATAAACATGGTGTATATAGTTGAAACAACTAAGTTACAATTGAATTATGTTCCACCAATTATCGATCCAAGAATGCTAAGAATTGTTTTTTCTAGAATGTAATTTTTTTCTTAAATATATCACTATTACTAAAATTATCATTAACCGGATAAAAAATAAAAAAATTATTTCATAAATATATTTTGAGGGGTAATATGGTTTCCCACTCAAAATTCCTTTCAACACCCAACATCAAACAAAAAACGTTATCACAATACCATTCTATAAAAATTCATTTGAGGATACCTTCATCTCTGGATCAACTGTTAAAAGATATTTGAAGTGGTATTCCATCTAGCCTCAAGTAAAATCATAATTCTAAAGAATTATTTTCCCATAATTGAATATATGATTTAAAATATGATCATGTTTTTCATTCCATTAATAATTCTATTATTTAATGAAAACTCAAATAACTATCTCAAAAACATCATTCGCATCCTCCAATGATGTATTCATTTGGAAACCATCCTCTAAAATTTGCTTATTAGAGTTTATAATTATCAGTTAAAATTTTTATTTTAAATTTTCATATATTCATTCCCCCTTAAAAACACCATAAAAGGATCTAGTTATTGAAACACAAAGGTGTTCTCTTAATAGACCATAGTAAGTTCTTATTTGGATGTTTTCTTAGGATCTCCAACAACCAATGTTACTTCATACATCAAATATTAATCTCCTTTTTATTATCATGATAATCCACTAGAAAACCAACCTCCAAGGAAGGGTACAATAATTGTGTCTTATGAATTTCAATCGCAATTACTAATCCATCATAAGGAATAATTGATTCCGACAATACTAATATGTCATTCTTATTTAGGTGATGCGTTAACCTAGTAATATGTAATTAATTTTCTTTATTGTGAACTAGAAATATTTTTTATCTCTTAATTGAATATAAAAATGATATATTATTTGATACAAGTATACTTTACTATTAAGAAATATGATATAATTATTATTCATTTTACCTTTGAAGAAATTTGGTACTTCCAAAATAAATCATAGGGTTTTCCCATGACAGATTGTTTTACAATATTGAGAGTATATGATTTTAAGACATATAAATTATGATATGAATAAATTTTTAATGGAACATATAATGCTTTTAATGTAATCTAGTGATCTCCTAGAGATGCTAAATAATACTATTTCATATAGCCCATCTATAAGGAAACCATTTTACTATAATGTAAATAGATGATGATTTTTCATTTTATCTTAAAGTTATTTTTTAGAATTGGGTACATAAAAGTGGTTATGTTAATAAGAGATATATATATAGTGTATTATGTAATATTTTATCATTATTGAAAAATTTTGTTTTAGACCACGATATAAAACACCATAATAAAACATCAAACTGAGAACATGGTTTCAATAGTTTCCTTGAAAATACTTAAAATAGTGATTACTTATTATAATTTGTTTCTCTTAGAGGCCATATGAGTAATGTAGTTTCTTTTTAAAATTTATTTTTATATCTGATTCTATAATTAATGTTATAGTCACTCTTTATTTTATAGGTTTCATTTTACGGTTTAGAATAGATATATCATTGTCAATAATATGTCACAGTTATCATTTTTTTCAAATTTCGTTTTATAGGTTTAGATATAATATAATTAATTTTATAGAAACTTTGAATATGGAAATAGTGAGGTAATTAGATATGATACCTCTTTGGTATTAGCTTCTATAGAAAACCGATAATTAATTGAATGAGATGTCTTTTTACTACTGATGGAATATTCACTAGATGTGATCAATAGTTTATCAATTTTAGTCTCAAATAATTAACCATATAAATGATTTAAATATAATGATGATTGTATATATTTTTTTTGAATAAAATTGTTTAATTAATTCCTATAAAACTGCTTCATAAATATGTTATTAATTCATTGGAGAGTTTAGAAAAATGACTACAAATAACCAAGAGTAGATAAAATTGAATTATAGTATATGAAAGTGTTATCACATAGATTCATATCTAGATTACAACTATAATTATGTAATTAAAAATATTCTTAATAAAATCAGATTAAATTCTGATAAGTGAAAATAAGGTGTTATCAAGTGGAATGATGGGTTATGGTAATAGAACAATTGATTTTGGAAATGGATAAAAATATTCTTATTATTAAATACAGTGATAAACCATTCCATGAGATGTTATTCACTGTATAATAAATATGTTTCGAAGAAAAATTCATATTTTTTGTAAATAAACATGAATATAAGGTTGATAGTTGAAATGTTATACTCCTATGTTCTACATTGGGAAAAATTTTTATGGATGATATGGTGAATATACACTCAGTTATATTAATTGTATAATTAAAAAATATTCTATTATAAATACTTTGAAGATGGGATTTTTAATGTTCATATATAATTAGGTAAAATATATAGTGTATATTATTAAATATGGGGATCTAGATATCATTTTAAATAGAAAAATAAATGAAAATATCATTATAAAAGAAGTGTTATTACACATTCCTCACACTTTTTATTAGGTATATTTTTACATATTATTTATGAATATTTCAAAAATTTATGTTTATATTATTTTGATAACACGATCTAATGGATTTTGTACTAATGATAATATATAATGTTTGAATGTCGTATAAGGGTAATAGTAAATTTAAATTTTCTATCAAATACATTATTATATATTTTTCAAAAAAGTATAATCCTATAATGACCATTCATTCATTTATATGAATTGTTCTTGGAAACACAATGATTTATTTCAAATTGAAAACCTGAAAAAAAAGTTACAAACATGGTAAACTTTTTTAATTAATTATTTAATTTAATTGATTACATTAATTATCAAAGCTACTGCCTTCCACATATTAACTAGAATATGGATAAATATTAATTACTAAAAATGTGGTTAAGATAGGACTTAATGACCTAAATACTCATTTTTTGTATTTATTTCTAGGAATAAAATTTTTAAAGGCGGGGAGAAATTATAATTATTGGTTTCATAAAAGGATGAATTTTCATATACATATAATTTTACTCAACTATAATGTTAATTTGATTCATTGGTATCATTAATTATTAAATGGTTCCTAGTGATTTTCAAAAGTTTATCAGCGTAATGTTTACAAAATATTATAGAACTATGAACAAGAAGTTCAATAGATAATGGTGTTACCAATTTTTATTTAAAAATAAATTAAAAAAACATATTTACTTAGATATTTCTTCAAATTTGTTGGATTATTTGTCAATAATATTGTTTAAGTGAGGCCATCAATTTTTTTATTACCATTTTTAAAGGATTTTCCATTAGAATGAAATCTATTAAAAATATTAAATGGAAAAATTTTCATTAGTCTAGTGTCTGATTAAGAAACAAACTGTGTTATTCAGTATAAAATAGGGTGTTTTTATTTTTATAGGTTTAAAATATTAATCTATGTCTATCTAGATATTTGAGTGTTGTAGAGACATTAAAATATACAATAAATAGAAATAAATATTGATTTTTTACCAAATATTTCTAATTTGTATAACCATATTTAGAGAATTAACATAAATCATTAGTCTATAATTATTTTGATATAGAGTTAGTGACTTGTGATGAACATGACTCACTGATTAATGAGATACTATTAAAAGGAGACCATATCCCTTTGATATGGTTTAATTTGTATGTTAAATTTACCCTTCTTAGATAATCATTTATCTTCTCTCACATCGTTTGGATAATAATATTAATTTCATAAATTATTTTTATTAAGTTGAAAATAGAACAATTTAATTGGTATAACATAAAAAACTCTTACAAATTGATGTGATTTTTAATGGAATTTTTGATCCCCCAATGTTTATGTATATGATTTGAAGGACAAAATAATGAAACATTTACATTGGTTTAGAAATAGTGATTATGTGTATTGATATGATTATATTTACCTAAAAATGTTGAATTTAAGAAATAATGATATATATAAGGTTTTTAGGTATTTTTTTAAATATGAATTTCATAAATATTTGGAGGTTTTTGTTGGAATTAATATGTTAATTTTTAGATTATTTTGGAATAAATCTAATGTGACTAATAAGGTAATGTGTCATGTATCCATTATATTTATTTGGGAATATATCAAATCACATGTAATGTTACACATTATTTTACCATCCATTAGTGGAGCAGAGATACAGACGAACTCATGTGAACATACTCCATTATTAGAAGATGGTTACTAGTGTTATTGGTCTAATAATATACTATACAAAGACTATAACAATGATAACATACGAAATAAAAACACATATTAATAACATAAAAACCACTCATCAAATATCAATATCAATGTACAAAAGATTAATAGTAAAATCTATATATATTAAATTACACACACATTTCTATTAGAAAATTATGTCATTCCATTCTATAATAGTTTTAAATAATCAAATTGATCCACAAGTGGGTCAATCATATAACATTAATAATAATATAATTAAAATAATATTATAGGTACATAGATACTAGGACCACATCTTTACTTTAGTGTTATTTCCACATACAATCTAATTATAATGTTTACACATACACCAATGTGTACATTCATGGTTTGAGTGTAAACCTAAATTAGTCTTCAGCAATGTGAACATAATGTAATCAAATATATTTTTATAGACACATATAATATAAAATAAATATAGTAATAAACTATATTAATATCACTATTAAGGTAATTGGGAGGTCACTTTTTCACCAAAATGAAGAAAATTATATTATATTTCTTATAATGGTTGAATAAAGAGTAATGAATAATTTAATCATTGGTTATATAATCATTCCATTTATTATAGGATGAGAGTATCATCGGTAAACATAGGGATTCACTTGGGATTTCACTTTATTCAAATGATATAATACCTAACAAGTTGTCGAGGAGTCAAGTAGTCTTAATAAACATATAGTGTAAGGATATACTAGGATGAGTTGAAGTTGTTGGCTAGGGAAAACTATTGGTATTTTTCTGTATAGACACACCCAAGTAATAGAAAATATTATTTCTTGGGAATAAATATTATACATCTAGTGGAACAAGACATACTAATCATAATTTATGGGTTATGATCTTATATTTTAATTGTCAAATTTACACCTTGTATGTGGACATTCTAGTAAAAAAATATGATATTCATTATTATCTTTTGTTGAACTACCATTTGTTTTAGAAAAACCATAAATTGAATAATATTATAGGTTTTGAAAGTCACAAATAAAACATTCTAGTATATTTAGGGAAATGAAAAACATGTCACAATTAGTGGATTTTATACTTTCCTTTATATGTTTATGAATATTTGGTCTTGTATGTAAATACACATCACTTTATATTTAATGAAATATCATATAATTTCATTTTATTCTGGATAATAAATATAATATAAAAGAAAATAAAATACCCTAAGTTATACACCATGGCTAAAAATTCATATCTGGATCATATTATATCATAACCAATCAGTTTTCATTCAATCAACTAATATATATTATCAAAATTACAATGTCTAGTGTGTGGTAATATTGATTTTAATATGGATTATATATGGTGTGTATTACAACTCTAATTGATCATATATATTATTATGGTCCTTTAGTTAAATGTTCTTTAATCATATGCTATAATCTGTCAAAAAACTATTACCTAATAGTAATTTCAATGATGAACCCTCTGTAAGTAATCTCTCATAGTTGTTCGAGATGAGAAACGTTTTACACAATTAACTAATTTTCCCAACAAATCCCCTCTCAGAGATACGAATCCTATAATTATAATCTCTCACACATAACATAAAAGTAAATCTTCATGAGAATGACCATCTAGAATGACCAAAATAGAATGCCTATAATGACCACATCTGGTATCACAGAACCACTAACTATAATCCTAACAAAATCCATCATTCTTGCATCATATTTGACTAAAATATTATTACATAATGAAACCAAAAATATATACCTATCACTAATTACTTAACATGATGGATAATCATATAGGGTTGTATTAGAACTCATTTTGTCACTCAAGTTATAACTCAAAGATAGAAACCATTTTTGTATTATATTAATAATTATCTCTTAGAATTTTTATTTAATAATGATGTGTTAAAACAGTGACTAGATGTAATATGAGTGGAATATCTATCAAACCCGTAATATATAACACCAATTTCCTTATTTTCACTCATGTATCATTGGTTCTTATTCAATATTTTCACACAAACTTATGTTCACATTCAAATCACATGGATGATAGAATTTTATATAACATAAAATAAATAAAATGGGTCAATTACCTCTCACTAATTCCTGATTATTTCTAACTACAACAATAATTCCATGGAAACACAATCCATATCCAATTTAATGTAATAATAATTAATTTTCTTTATTAACTCATAACCCACATAGTTTGGTAAACTCTTTTGTTCATGAAAACAAACCAAAAATACTTATAAGTGATAAACTTAGGGATTGTATCATGTTATACATGTTTCTCTAAAAAAGATTTAATAATTAATTTAAATCAGTCCTCTTATATAACCAATAGAGATTGAAATCAATGATTAATTCATCGAGCATATTTTATTGAGTGAAATAATAAAAAAAATGTCAACCCTTTCCCAACCTCTTATAGATATTTAATTTAAAATACTGATGTAGTTTAATGAAACTAAAAATATAAAGGCACTTTTTGGGGGGGGGGATTATGTAACAAAAAAATTTATTCATTCTATTATTAGTAAACCAATTTAAATTTCCCAATAATTGTTTTATAATTATTTAAAGTAAAATTTCAATGAATGGATATTATATGAGAATATTACACAATATTAATTAATAATGGCCATAATATTATATAATAGTACAAGTATATAATCAAAAAATAATTAATTAAAATATAAGGATAATTCATCAGGTTAGAATTATCAAATTAAGAGCACACTTTCCAATAAGGATATAAAAATGAAGTGATGTGTTATGAATATGATAAAAATAATCATAGTATGTGTAAACCCTTTCGAATTGAAGTAGTGAAATATTATATAATATAATGATGAATTATATATTGTGTGTAATGGGAATTGTAATAACTAAGATCTAACTAATACATGACCTTTACCAAACCAATGAAATTCGGCGGATATATTACTAGGGTAATAATAAAAAATCCAAATTTAATAGAAAAACAAATGTGTAAATGTGAATTAAAATCTATTATACTGAATCATGAAATTATAAAAATGTTTTTATTTGTTCATATATCCCTTATGAATCAATTAATATGAAGCTATAATATTCATAATTATTTAAGATCAATGAATAATTTATTTCCATTACAAAATGTACCTCATAGAGAATATTTAATTTTTTTGTTTCAATAAATTATTTTTCATTAATTGAAATAAATTATTATAAAATAAAAATAATATTTGAAATTGGTACATCCAAATTAGTTTATGGTGAAATTTTGATAGTTTACAAAGATTCATTATTTTTCAATGAAATATAAAATTACAATGTTGAGTTTTAGTTTATTTTTTTGAATTCATAAATATATAATAATTATGTAAATGATCCTTTTTGTGTCTTTAATGAAATAACTTTCTTAAAATAAAGGTTTTATTATTACATAACCCTTCAAATGTATTTTAAAATTCAATAAATAAATTTCAATATTGAAAAATATCTCTGGACGTTTAAAAAAATTTATATTAAATAAATGATTTTGGATTGGTTATTTTAATATATAAAATATAAATTCAGTTCTAAAATTTTAATATGTAATAAATTTATGTTCATGGACCATGATACAAAACCTTGAGTATCCAATCATGAATATATTTTCCAAAACCAAGAATTACAATGGAAATATATGAAAAACAATAAATAATCATTACTCTCACATTCATTATTACATATATAATTGATTTAGTCTAGAATGGATTCTGAAATGGTGATATTGAGTCCACCATTGTCTTTGGAATGCATGATTTTTACTACGTAGAAAATAATCTTCATTCACATTTGGTATTTAGTTTGTAAAAGTCACATGAATATTTAATAGTTGATTAAACTAATTAATTAATTAGATTTTAAATTCTTAAAACCATGAAAAATAATATATCATTCATTATAACTGAAACATAGAGTGCTTTCCACAAAACATATATTTATTTTTATGATGATATAACTTGGAAGGTTGATTTCAGAAAAATTATAAATGAAGACTCTGATGGTTTAATAAGTAGAATCTCCTGTAGATTTTTTTAGCACTGATCAATTATTTAATCAACGCATGAATTTAAATTTGTTAAATATTTCACAATTTGTTATATTTTTTTAGGGATTTATTCCAGAGGAATTAAATATGTGTTATAACTAGGCATGACCTTATTACCTTTTATGTTTTTTTATTATGAATTTGATAAAATAATTCTTTAAAAAACTATTTTCCTTCTTTTTTCATTATTTGGAATTCTTAAACCTAATAATAAATTCCAAATCATTCACTACTGTCTACTATAAATTATCATTGTGGATTATTTTTCACCATTATCCATCTTCAAATTTTAACCATCATCTACTAATTTGGGTAGTTGTTCAACTAATACGGGGTATGAAATTTTGTTATGAATAAATATTACAACCATGTTAATAGTGTTTTCAAAATTATTTTGAGGATTTTAATGTGAGGAACCGATGATATTATCCTTAGTTATGGTGTTATGCGATGGGACAAAAGGAATACTTGATAGTGGTGTATATTGGATGTGGTAATAGAGGTGAGATAAAAGAGAATTAGGTGAGGAAGGATGAAGGTATACAATGTTTGATGGATCTTGATATTAGAATTCATGGGAATGAATTAAATTTTTAATTAAGATAGTTATAAATTCATTAAAATATAATTTTTCAATAATTGAAACAAATTAGGAAAGTTTACAGCTAACTTGAAAGTGGTGACGGGAGATGTGGGAGAAATCTTGTCCCACTCTATGATAATGACCTAATTTTGTGTCTATTTATACATAATTATATAATTTATTTAGATTAATAACATGTATGATAGAGTGAAAATGGAAAATGTTCACATATTTACATATTTTAGTTATAATATTAAAAATTATTTTTATTATTGTAATTATAATTATATATCATGAAACCAATATTATTTTTAACCAATAAATTTGATTGAAAAATATATTTATGGAATCATAACCTTGATATTTATATAGATAATTCCAATCTAATATATGATATATATTTTTTCGGAGGTTATACATTAAATTTCTAATAATGATAGTAATAATAATATTATTATTATTAATAATATGGAAACTGTCATATCTCATTCTGATGACTTCATATTGGTGAACAATATTTGAAATTTTTATTTAGAAACAATGAAACACATTATAAGTCTATTATTGTGTACCAAATTTTCACTCTTTGAATGTTGCTTCTATCTCATCAAATAACTTATCACGTATTTGATATGATATAATATTAATTTTTCACTAGAATGATAATTTTCACTGTGTTACAATTTTGGAAAATTTAGTATCTAATCATTAGTAGTTTTCTACACAGATCTCAATGGTGTGGTCTACTAGGTCATTAAATAGATTAAGGGTTTCACACGAAGACCCCTAGGAGCACACCATGAACACATTCCACGATTATACATAACCTTCAAATTCTCCTTTTCAGTATCATAATTTAGTTTGTGTATATAAAAATTCCGGTGTTGTTGTGACATTTTTTGAATTATGAATTAGATATGGTTGGGTATTACATTAGGTTCATAATGTTAGTGATATTCTCATTGCAGTTTAGTTATGGAGTGGATCAGGTATCCTTCAACGAGGGTAATTTTTTGATCACTTATAACTTTACTATCTTGGAAATTTTATCTTTTCTGTATCAATCACATTTGGTTCTAGATTCCCAACCTATTACCTAGTATATATAGGGTCAGGTGTCCCTCAAGACCATATGCATAAAAATTTATATATAATAAATTACTCTTCTAGTTATATTATCTTCTAGTGAGGTATTACTTGATGCAAATGATTTCACATAAGAGTAGATTCATGATACACTATAAAAAATTTCCTTGACTAATTATGTGGAGTTGACATAACGTTGAGATATATATAATTTTATGGGAATATATAGGATATTTCTTCTTAACTTATTATTTAGTATTTTAGTTGAATTTGTTTTATATATTTTTATATATTTTGGGAATTTGGGGTTTTATACTGCAAGTGATCACAATAACCATTGTATGTGCTTCTTCAGCACATTAAAAGAATCATATACCATACATTCCACTTGATGGTGTCTTAGGTTGGATGAGAGTAGGTGGGGAATAGTTGTCATAAATGTGGTATTAATGGGGAATGTTCAATGATAAAATGTTTTTTAAATAAAATTTCATTTCATTTTAGTATGTTCTTTCATATTACCATTCAATGCAATTTTATTTTACAACGTAAACATTATATTACATTTTCGTGGGATTCGATGTTGTGTGGTTAATTTTATCCTAGTTTTTTATTATAATCATGTGATATTGTGGTATGATTATGTATATGCGAATTTTTATATGTAAATAATGTTGAGGGCTCCCATAAGTGTGATATTATAACTCATTTTAAGTCACCGACCAGAAACATGTCAGAGGTGGGCATAGGGTGGGAATATTTGATAACCACCAGCCATGTTGGCCATGATGGATTGTGTCATGTTTGAATTTTTTTGAGGGTAATTAACTTATAGATGATTTTTTTTGATTATATAATAATGAGGTTTTATTTTGGAAATTTGGGAATTGGTATTATGGGTTCTAGAATTCATTTATCAAGATGAGGAACCTAGTGATAATGTGGAAACTAATATATCTATAGGAAAACACTCATATAAAATTTTAATTGACTCATTGAATTGAGGAATTAATTAATGTAAATATAAATTTTTACCTATCATATATTTTGGGGTTGTGATTTACATGTCCTAATTGAGGTAGATCACCAAATAATCTCTATTTACTAAAGTATATCTTGAAAATTATTAGATCCCTCTATTATATAATCCAATGGGGATTATGTATGAGTTGTTTCCATTCAGAGGTCATTAGACTAGTTTTACTCCTATTTAATAGGATATCTTCCCAATAGTATAGGATGATGATTCTTGTCATATAAGGGTATATCATGTTTTTTAGGGGGAATTCATATTTTCCTAGATGAAATGAAAATTCCATAAGTGGAAGAAATTCTTGGGACTGTGATATAATTATTTTCACTTGCAGCAACCAATTTATGACAAATAGTTTTACTTACAGTGATACTTCTTAATGGATCTATATTATAATGGAGGAAGCGTTTTTCTTGAAGCTATTAGTATGTTTAAATGTACTATATGTGTATTATCTACCCTAGAATCTATATGGATATAAATAGGAATACTTTATTCCTTCCATAGTGAATACCTTGTTCATGATATCAAGATTACAATATATCCACCTATTTTATCCTTATGAATATAGGCTTCTACCCATGCAGATTATGTGATCACACTTATATACTATTTTTGTGACCTATCCCCTCAAAAGGAGATATTTTCTCATGAGACCTCTTAATTATTAGGATTAGACCATATGGTTTCATTCATGTTAGTTACTTGATATATATATTTTATGCCCAAATTTATTGTTTTTTTCTGGGTTGGATTCAATTTAGTAGGAAATGATGATATATTACTTCTCTAGAATGAATGTTTCTAGACTATTTAGGACAAATCCATTTAGATAATGTTAAATTCCATTTTCCATTAGGAGGATTTCATAATCATATGAGATTTATAAATTATAGGAATATAATTTACAATATTGGTGGAAGTGTATAGGGATATACTACCCAAGGATTTTTTGAGCTTACCACCCCATCAGGTTACAAAAATAATGATTGACATCAACCAATGGACAATGTCAGTATAATTAATAGTATATCCCATGGCCTCTATTGATCATCATGAGAGGAGGGTGATATTTTATAAAAATTAAATGAAGGGTTTTTTCATACCATGTTTGTTCCCCTATGATTCCCCTATGTTGTTCACTATGAATGTTGACAAAATATAGAGCATTACAATGGATTATTGTCACCTAAACGTGGAAAACATAGAAAATAAATTTCTAAAACTAAGAATCGTTGAACTCTTTAATATGTTTATTGTGGAGATTTGAATCATGATGATTGAAATATAATCGTCTTATCAGAATCTATACATTTTATAGTAGGATATACCAAAGAATAAAATATGATGTCTTTGTAACCATTACATATAATTTGTAAAAATCACATGTGTAAATAATTCCCAATCGGTGTTAATGGGACTCTTAAACTTGATCCTCAATCCTTTACTAGTGCATTTCATGTTGTTATCCATTAATTAGACCCTATTTAATTTAATACCATTAGTTGAAAATGATGAAAAATTAGGGATAGTCCTTATTATGACTCATATGAGTCAACTATTTTGAAAACACGTGAAAATTCAGTTCTTGATTTGACATGCACACTCTATTGGAACTATCATTATATAATAGGGGGTACTTGTTGAACTATAAATGACTAGGTTTGTCTCATATTGGGATGTACCTAAGAGTATGATGGAGTTTTATTCATTCCTGTGGTTATCTAATAGTTATTGGTGGTTCAAGACATAATTCCCTTCGATTATTGTTCCATTGAATAACTTAATTCATGAGGGGAATCATTTTTTCTTTTTTCGGTAAATGGAAGAAGTTAATTATAGTGTTTTGGAAGAGATTTATGAGTTCTCCCATCTATATATTTTCAAAGGTGGTGGTTGAGTACATGGTAATATTTTTTTTAATTGAATGGAAATCATTAATATTTTTTATGAAAATGGGAGTGTACATTTCTTATTGATCTTAATAGTTGAGACCCCGTGAGTGGAACACATGATCCATGATTTGGGGATTGAGTTTGTAGTCTTTACCCAAAAGATTTCGAGAGACTGAAATTTAAGAGACCAATTCATTTTATCTTCTAACCAAAACAATCTATAGTATATCTTTTCTCAATGATATATTAAACTATGATAAAGATGATGGATAATGTTTTATTTGACTATGACTTCAATATAGTCTTTATAGAGTAAAAAAAGAACATGGATTGAGAATTTCAAATTAGTGAATCATATTATACACCATTATGCATGGTCTTTAAGGAATGATTTTTATTATAGTTGTCTGTTATGTATAATAGTGGAGCAGCACAACTCAAGTCGATGACTATGACCCCTCTACTACATTAGTGTGCCCGGGAGTCATGCCCATGATAATTTGAAAATGGTTTTTTTCACGAAAAAAATATTTATAGATCATGCACTTATTGGATTTTATGAAGGTGATGTAAACATAATCCCCTTACTAGGAACAACAATGGTACCGGTCACACATTTAGATGTTGTATTCCCAAGGCTTCATACACCCCCCATAGTGGTATATCCAGAAGTGGAGAAGATGCACAAGGTTTGTCAGTGGAATATATATTAGTAGAGGATGAATAGTGGTGTTGCGATATTCATCTAGCATTGTCTAAAATTTCAAAAGGTAGCGCATGAGGTTATAGTTGTATTAGATTTTCCCATTGAGGTACCCAAATAAAAACGATATAGTATATCCATGGATATTTTCATGGGGATTATATAATAACTGGGAGGTTTCAAAAATATTTTGGTTATATTTTATCATCTCAAAAATGTCGTCCCACTTCCTTTTCATCTGATATTAGTGATATGTGGAGTTCATTAGATGTGTGTACGTGCAAGATAACATACAAAATTATTTAGTCTCCTTAACGATTGAATTAAACTTGATAACTGTATCACACCTTAGTTTTGGAGTCAATTATTGGAGTTATTCAAACCTCATTTGTAGAAGAGAATGCTAGTCCTCCCATTAGAAGATGGAAGAAATAACAAACAATTTAGGCCCTTGAGTACATATTATTGTCTTCTGTGTTAGATTTTATCTAAATTTGGGAGGAACAACTACCATTAGAAGACATTACATACAAAAAAATCATTAAATCACTGTAATCTCTACATTTTAGTCTTCTATGGGAAACTCAATAGGTTCCCTCCCCATTTTCTATTCAAATTTGAAGAGGACAAAACTTATTGTGCCAGAGATGGTGCAATAAATAAAATAGAATGTATTTATCATCCCAAAGTGTATGCGGAAACTTTTGAGAAACCATAATTCATATAAATAAAAATGACATAATTATATATAGTTCAATAAAGGAGACAAAGTTTTATTCAAGGAATCTTTTTTGAATATTTTGTGGTTTTTTGGATGGGTTAGTGATCCAATTTAGTGGTTCACCGGTCCATTACTGACATAGTTTGGTGTTAATGAGGTTGATTACAACTGAGATTTACATCCATAATTTTACCAGGTTTAAAAATTATTTAAGGGGTTGTAGAGAAGGATATACATGCATTATACAATAAACGTTATTAAACTAGGAAATCTCCATAATGAGGATGCACCAATCTTTTCATAGTGGCCAGTGGTTATTAATCATTAATAGGAGATGATCATTTATGGATGACTTATTTCTATTGTGTCTGTTGGATAGAAGCCTAGGAAACATCATGATATATCTTAGGATTGGAAGAACCATATGTGAAATAAATATCCTCACCAGTTAAAATATATCATTATCATTGAAGAAGAAATTCCATGAATGCAGGGATACTATAAAAACTCTACTTTATGTGATTATCCCCATCGAATAATTTAAATAAAATAGTTTTATATATTAACTTGATTGGACAAATGTTTTAGGTATTTTATATCACTGATGTTATGAATTAAAAAATATTAAATATCCAAACATGTATGTGGACATTATTTTGGAAATAATGGATTTTATATTGAACAAAGTGTCAAATAGAGAAACCAAGACCAACAATGTATATGAAATAGTGGTTTAACATAGTCGTGATGTATTTTAATTTTCATATGAAGTTCTGTTGTTGGGAATTAGAATGCGAATTTAGTAGCATAATTAAAATCATAATTAATAGAATTATTAAGTAAATTATTGATTAATTAATGACTTGTTTATTAAATTTTTAACCATATTCAATTATTATATAATCATTCATATTTACACCACTATAGTTAACTACATAACATAGAGAGATTCTCGATACGTGATCTATAGTAGATGAGTTGATGGGTTGATTTCGGATCATTGATCGATGTTGAACAAAATGATTCCGTTAGCATCATCTCCTATATAAATGTTCTTAGTCATTGATCAATCCATTAATCAAGGTAGGTATTTTTTTTATATATTTCTAATTTTTTTAAATCATTAAAAACATGGATTAATTCCTTTGAATTAAACCCATGATTGACATTAGTAAGTTATTTTTGGTGTTTTATTTTTTACTAAGATGTATGAAATGGATAACCATCATCATTAAATTGACTAATTATATTCTCAATAACCTATTTTTGATCATTTTACATCCAATTAATGATAAAATATTATCAAAATCAAATTAATTATTATTTAACATTATAGTTTAATGGGTTTCCCGCGATTGTTTACAATTTCACCAAAGAGCTTCATTTGGTCCACTTTTGACTAACACATAGTATGTTTTTTTAAATAAAACATAAGAACAATGCTCATCAATTTTTGATCGATTTAGAGGGTAGTAAAATTAACAATATAATAATTTTCTTCATATGAAAGGGTGGAGTGTTATTGGATATGAGGAATTCCTTATGATAATTGATATTGGGCATCGTATGGGAAGCATGAACTATAGCCATCAGGTAAGGAATGGGGAAGGAATACGAGGTTAGGTGGAATATAAACCACAAATCACGTAGATGAAATAAATTTTTATTAAATATAATAAAAATTTCTTTAATTATTAAAAAAATTAAAATCAATTAGGATCATCTGCACCTAATTTGAGAGAGATGAGGGAAAGGGTGGGGATAGGCATTCTCATTCCATAATTAATGTATATATATATATTATCTATGAATATAATAATATTTAGATAAAAAATAATTGAATTATATGATGAGTTAAGATTTTTGAAATAATGGACATCATACACATAATTACATGTATTTTTCATAATATTTATAATAATTAATTTTACAACTAATTCTTATAGTTAATTAAATAGATATAACTTCATACATAGTCTTTAAATAAATAATCTTGATATAAAAGCTCAAACCGAACTTTTGTATGGTAAATTACTGACTAATATATGATATATATTTCCAACTAAGGTTATATATCATTTTAATAATTAATAGAAATATATTATTATTATTAATAATCTTTTTTGAATCATAATTTACTCATATGACCACATCAAGATGGAACATATTTTGAGTTATGATGTATCCGTTAATAATGATATTTGATGTCCAATATTTTATATCTAAATTTTAATCATGGAAGAAGCCTCAAATCACATTAAATTGTGTTTCTCATATATGTTATTATAAAAATCCATCATTTCAATGGATTCATAATTTTTAAATAATATCTATTTTTGGAAAGATAATATCATATCATAATAATTTCTCTATATAGATTCCAATGGAATTATCTATTTAGATATATAATGGATGAATGTTTATACACCATGAATAAACATGATCAATATGTGTACTCTTTCCAAGACTCCTTGGACCCATTGAACTTTCTTACTTGGTCTGAAATTTCTTCCTGAGTTCAATATAATACATGTGTATCCATTATTTATTCCTTATTATATCATATATAGGGTCAAGTCTCCCATTATTTATATGGGTTGTGGGATCCTGTCTTTAGAAATTATTTCTTGATTTGGTGACGTTTCCCTTTGAGAGGATTGAGGTAACGATCCCCTATCACTTTTTTATTTGGGTTTTCCTAGGTATCTCATATCATTAAAATTGGGAATGAAATACTATACTCATATTATTGTAATAATATAGTAAATTATCGACCATGGACATCGGTATGATCCATTATATATGCATCAACATCACGTTAGGTTATCTTTGGATCATGGTAGGTGTGACTTGATGTTTGTGTTTATTTTGGAAGACATGATTCATGATCCTATTTTTTGAATTATTTTGTTATAGATTTATGCTAAGACCTGACTCATAGACATGGTCCCCTTTATGATAATATCTATGTTATTTTCTCAAACCAATTATTTATTATCTAGTGATGAATCTATTTTACATATACTTTATGAAAATTGGGATTTTGGGGAATACTATTTGTCATGTTTATAATCACCCATTAAATGTAATTGAAAACATATTTTGTGTATTCTGATGATAATGAATTATGTTATGATTCATTAGGCAGAACAGTTGTGGGTTATCCTTCATGGTCATGTGTGTGGTGTTTCTGTGTTTGTGCTCACTTCAAGATGGTTTCATTTAGAGACAATCTATGTTATTTTTAGGTGGTTAAATTATTATATTGTTTGATGGGATTATATTATACCAGTTTTATTATTAACCATAAAAAAATTTGGGATTATATGTTATGAATGAATTTATGATTATAGATTAATATTATTATTAACTTACATTACTCAACTTTGTCTGACAATGTGTTCATGTGTACAGGTAAATTTGGATAATGATTACCGCATGTATTATATGACTACACGATGCTATTATTTAGCCCATGATAGGTTGGAGGTAGGCTTGGGGTGTAACTCTCAACTAAAATCCACCCTAGAGTATCTTATTGGGTTGGGTGGTTTCATACAAACTTGCAAGGAATCACCCCTTCTATGTTTTGGAAGCAATATATAAGCTTAGGTATTTCACATCCACTTTACTCCCTATTACTCATGTTCATACATTAAAGAGAATATTTTTAATTTTTAATAATAATTTATTTTTTCATTAAAAATTATACCATCACTCTCCACATTATTTCATTTCTTTGGGAGACTAACATTATCTCTAATTAATCTCATTCTATAAGAAAATTTTCAAACATTTAATGAAGTTTAAATTATTCCATTATATGATTCCAATTATTTTATATCATGTAGCCCCAACACAATTTTATCATAAACATGTCCACATAGTCATTAATGATAATACATCATTGAATATTTCAATTTAAGAAATTTATAGTCCCTACTCAGGGTTTAAAAAATGATGAAACATTCATTTCTATAAAATCATATAAACTCAATGTTTTTATATGAAATACATTCATTATTCTCTATAGTATATTGACGAATTTCTTTCAAATGATATGGGTTCTATATGAAAAAAATAAATTCAAGATAGTGAGGGTTCACTTTTATAGCATTGTAATGCATTGGGTATAGAATTAATCACAAAGGATAACATGTTTATTATACCTTGGTAGTAATACATGGTTTTGTTTCATTATATCATGGTGAATAACCATTATAAATGTTGAATATAACCATGGCGATGAACCATTATAATATTCTAATAAATAAATCATTTTTATATTGAATCCATATTTCTATTATATGTCTTCATTAATGAATTAATATTCACTTATTTTATTCCCCGTGATTTATTTGTGATGATTTCATAAATAACATTCCAGTTATTTATGTTTATACTGGGATTTATTCTCATCCATTAATTTGTATGTATATCCACAAGAAATTTATGTATAAAGTTGACTAATTTGGATTTATAGTATATTATTTTTGGAGGATTAAATAATTGTTATATTTTATTGTTATGTATGGACTTACTGTATTAGTTAAAAAAATTCAATGTAGTAAAACTAAAAAGATAATTGGGAGTTATTAATATTTTTTTGTTAAGGAATTATATTAAAAACCATGAATGAAATTTTTTGTGTTTCATTTTTCATATCAAATAAATTATACCTTTTGGAAATTAAAACTATAAAACATTATTGAAATACCATGGGTAAGACTAAATATAAAATAACATATTTTTTTAAAATTATATATTTTATATTTATCCTACAAAAATACCTATCTAGATATTTAAATGTTTAAGATTTTTTCACAATGGTTACACCTACCTGAAAGAAAAAAAAATGGATTGATGGTTATTTATTCAAAAAACACTCTGTGCATGAAATATAAGCATAACTATCCCCCTAGTTAGAAATTACTTTTTTATATTATTGTGTTGATTTCATGATATTTATGAGTGAAGTATATATGAGTAAATAAAGTATTTCATAAAAAATAAAAAAATTGAATGTTATGATATTAAAATCATGATATTATAATTTATTATGATTAATGATCCCTTTGGAAATTTTATTATAAGATTGTCAATAATTGAAAATTTTGCATCTACATTTTTATTTTCAAGAAAATTAGTGCAAAATATATTGTTCGCAATAAAAAATAGATTGTAATGACAATATAGTGACTATAATCCAAATTTTATTGAAAACAATGTTGAGAACATGATTATGTTAAACAATCAATTATTTAGTTAATGAATAATTTTACAAACCATGTAAAGAAATCACAATCACTATGAAATGAACAATTAGTAGTTGGATCCTTCATGTTTCCATTAGAAATAGAATTTACTGCACCCTAAAATCCACTAATAGTAGGAAAATTGTTCATTAATATTGGAAAAATATTTTAGAAATAATGTTTTTAGAGAAAAAGTGATACTTTTTTCATGTAAAACATAGTGGGAGAATCTTATCAGTGGTGGAAACTAACAAAAAAATTTAATCCAAAGTATGAAAATGAATATAAGAAGTTGGAAGTGTTTTAAAAGTAAATTTACTATAATTATTGTCCTCATAAAATATGAGGGAAAATGTAAGGGTATCTCATGGACCAATAAAAATTTGAATGAATTAGTGGGATGTTATGAGATAAAATTTACAAGGCATATGAAATACTATTAATCCATTTTAAATGATTAAAAAGGAATGATTTTTCATTTGTTAGGTGTAACAATACCATGTGACACACAAAATTTCAATGGTCAATTTTATGTATTATTTTATATTATTTTTAGTGGTTTATATTTTTTGTTTTCCATTGGATGATAAATCATGTTTTTTGTGCTTTTGGGGAGAAACACGATTGACCCAAATGGAAAGAAGTAACTGTGTGGTGCTCATATAGGTGGGATTATAATTTTATAAACATTATTTCTCATTATTTCCATATGGGTTCTCAAATGATGTAGAGCTTACACAATGGTTTTTGGGGATTTTGGTGTCTCTGAGGTGAGGCAAATAGTTATTCTAGACCAGACAACGCCCTAAGAGTAACTATGAAGAATTATTGGATTAGGTAGAGGTTGTTGATTTTTTGGACCATGGTTTAAAAAAACATCCATCCCAGATATGTGGGTTCTTAGTGTCTTATCAGTAGGATGTTCATGGTTGGACCACCATTTGTAAAACCTTTTGACTTTTTTGGGTTTTAATATTTTTTGAAATTCCCAAAATGAACTCTCAAAATAAGATGGGTTTCACCCCTCTTCTCCCAAATTCACATAATCCAACACATTAGAGCCCCTGGAAGAGATATAACCTCATAAAACATTGATTATTTCCTCTTCATTAGTGACTTCATTGCATTTTATAGTATGTTATTTTTACCTTTCCATGTTCCTTAATTTGCTATCACGTTTTTCTTGTATTTGTTACCCCCAAAAACTCCAATCACTTGTGAAACATTTTTGGGATCCAAAGTGAATATAATGTTTTGTGATTTTTGTCAAGGGTTTATAGATACAGTTTATTTCCCTGTGGGTGTGGTCTCCATTGAAGGTGACACATTTTTCCATGATTCTCATCTCATTGAGGTAGGTTTTTCTATGCAATTGTATCATGTTCAGATTCGAAGTTATTATGATGACCAAATTATTTTTCATGTATTGTTTATATACATATGATATCCTTATGATATTTTAAAATCATTTCATTTTGTTTTGGTAATAGTATAAATGGATTTTAATGTTAATTACTTGTTTTCATTTTGGAAATGTAATATTTCAATGTTCTTATGTTTTTTGAAATTCTTAATGGAATTTCTGAACATTTTTCATGATGTTTATTTTTTTTCTAGAGGGGTTTTGTTTATTAATGAATGAAGTGTATGTTTAAAATGAAAATTTTGTTCTAAGAGAGGTTCATAACACAAAGTGGTTCATCAATGTATTTCTAATGGTTATTTGTAAATTTTGTGTGGAATTCCATTTTTTAAATGTCTTAATCGATTGATTATATGAGACTACTGGAAATGGATGGAATTTGTTGTTGTTTTGGATTTCCATGTAGTGGACTCATACTACATGTTGGATTTGAATCTTTTTTTAATGTTGTGTATGATTTAGATCATCTGTAAGAAATTCTAAAAGTAGTTTTTTAGTAAATATAAAATGGGATTGGCATCGTTAAAAATTATTTTTGTTCCTAAATAATGGTTGGATCCTTTATTTTTAAATGTTGTATGTAAAAGACACCCATTTATTTCCACCATAACTTTTTACCCACTATGTGGGTAGTTTCCCTCTATGATATGAGTATTCCTCCTCTTGTATGGGAATGTGATTTTTCATTTTTTGGGTGAATTTTTTATATTGGGATAATATTCATTTTGTGTTTAGGGTGAGGGTTAACGTTTCTAGTTTTTTTTTGAGTTTGATTTTTAAAATCATATTGTTTCCTCATATCCATTATTAGTAACAGGAAACTAGGAACTATATAGAAGGCATATATTTATATGCTATTTGTATTACATATAGATAATGGCCTTGATGTAATTCTAAGAATAAGTGATAGGATGGGATTTTCATCCCAATGAGTCATGTGTAGTCTAGATGGATGATGTTTTGTTTGAAATTTATTGTTATTAGTTTGATAGTTATCGAGTTAGTCTACTCTTATATAGTTGGTTGATTTTCAAATTAGGTACCTAGGCTAGATGATGGGAAAAATATTATCGCATGGTTGGTTTTTCATTAACTGAAGAATTATTTAGTGTTATATTAATTTACCATACTCACATTACTATGTCACCATTAATTCTTATATTGATATATTCCATGTGATATACGGTGCCTTATAAATTTTTCTTCACCCCTTTGAGTGTTGGGGAATATCCAATGGAAATAGAATTTTAAAAGATGCATTGAAAACCTGTATTGAATTTAAAGACTCCCGTGTCAGTGTTTTAATGATTATTTTGAAAATGGGTGTGTTTATTTAATGATAGATTTTTAACTTCATGTTTTTTCAAGTCTCCACCTCCATGAAAAAAAATTTAATTAGTTGTTATTGAGAAATGAAAAACATTTTTTGGATTTGTAAATGGATTATGACAAGGAATGATTCTAATATACTTATTTTTTACATTGAGAAAGAAATGTAAACTTCATTGAAATGTGACTGTGGAATTGTTTTGGTTATCGATAGTTGTGTCTTGGAAGGACTGTACTAAATCTGTAAATATGGGAGGATTGGGTGTTAATGACATGGGTATGTTCAATGAGGCCCTGCTTTGCAAATTCAAATGGAACCTCATCTCATCAAATGATATGTCCATGGAATTCCTTGCAGCAAGGTTCACACATAGATTATGGAATGGTAATTCCTAACACCTTTCTTCCTCAATATTTCATGCTATTATATCATCATTTCATGTCATAATGGCCCACTCCAAGTGGATTTTCTCTAGGGATTCTCCCTTGAATTCATGGAACACTACTTGGCTTGCAAAGCCAATTCAGGAAGATATTGTCATTCCTCCTGCTATGCTTCATGTCTCTATTGCCTCATTACAGGTTTATAGTGAAGAAATACAGGATTTCATTCCTCCAAGGATTCATTCTGAAATTTTAAGATATAATTACATTGATGTTGACACCCTTATTTGGAAACCCAGTTCTAATGGTATTCTATCCACCCGGGACATGTATCAATTTCTCTTTGCTGAGAAGAATGCTCCTCCTCAGTGGCTGCTTGCTTACAGGAATAATTTCATCCCTCTTTATGACTTCATTTAAATCTGGAGGATATTGAAGAGGAGGTTACTAGTGCAATATATTCTCCAAAGAGCTGGATTTCACCTTGCATCTGTTTGTCCAATATGTTTTGCAAATGTGGAATCAATTGACCATCTATTTCTGCAATGTTCCTTCATATGAAGATTATGGTGCTATATACAGGACGTGACAGCTTCATGTTTGGACTTACAGTCAATTGAAGGGATCTTCTCCTCCATAGTTTATATTAGATTCAGTGATCAAGTGAGGAACATTTTTCTAGTTGTTGTTGCTGCAATGGTTGGCTTCATATGGAAGGCTCAGAATAACCAGATTTTTGAGATCATCCAACCCTCTTTTCAGTCAGGTGTTAAAGCAATCCATCATGTGGTATGTACTGCCTCCAAGCTGCAGTTGGGATGTATAAACAATTATGTTAATGATTTTATCAATCTTAGGAATTTTGGCTTATATGGAAGAACAAGAAAACCACTGGTCATGAAGTACATAAGGTGGATTCCACCTATTCCCTCCTGGTTGAAAATTAACGTTGATGGGGCGGCTATAGGTGCACATGGGCCATCAGGCTATGGTGGTGTCTTTCGTACCTATCGGGGCTTAGTTAAGGGTTGTTTATATAATTATATTGGGCAGGGTTCTTCCATTGAGGCAGAGTTATGGGCGATGATAAAAGCCATTTCTTATGCAGTTAAATATGGTTGGCGATTTCTTTGGCTGGAATCAGATTCGATGGTTGCTGTTGAAATCATTAAGAGGTGATCAAGGAATATCCCTTGGGTGCTTTTCCCCTACTCTATTGAATGCCTTGAACTCCTTGATGGTATTATCTTGGACGTATCTCATGTTTATAGGGAGGCCAATCTGGTTGCTGATTCATTATCTAAGATGTCTATTGTGGTATCCATCTCTGGATGGTCATTTATGGCTTTTAATTGTTGTGTGCCCCTTGTGGATGCAGATGCATATGGCACTGTATTTACTATGCTTTTTACACCCTCTTTTTGATGGTTTGTTCTCTTATTTATTTTTCAATAAAATTTGGTAGAGGCGGGTTTTAACCTGCCTCTGGGCCTTTTCGGTATAATATATCGCTATTTAAGGATTTATTTATGTATGAGAAAGTTATTTGGATCATTTTAGTTGATCATGAACTTTTTTTAATGTTTATTTACTTCATTTTTTATATTTATTATTTTTTCTATATTTATTTTATAAATAATTAACAAATGGATTTAAGTGATGCACTGACATTAGTTGTCAGCCCAAGAAAATATGGAATGTCTTTTATGCCTTATGAATAATCATGTTTGGTAAAATATTTTATGGTATACTAATAATTTTATTTAAAAAGTCTTATCAATGATTTTGTTATTTGATTGTATACAATTCATACTTTTTATACAATTTTATTTTTGGATTTCCAAGTAGAAATAAGGTTAAGGTTGTAAGAGCTTTAGTGGTATGGGGGGAAAAACTAACTAGCACTCGATAATCATGTGCCTCAATCATTTAGGGGTATTTGGGTTTTAAATTGAAAATTTGAGGGTTTTATCATATTTTGAGGTTAATTGATGTTTTCTATCCCCAGTGCATATAAACATGATATTCGTATTCACCCATTGGATACAGGTGGGAAATTGTGGAGAACCTAGGATCCATGGATTGCATGCTTTTCTTGAGATGTTGTTTGGATACTGTGAAGAAAATATTTATTCATTAGTAGAGTGTCACACATTATTGTCATGTGGTTTCCAAACACATTTGGCCAAAGTAATCATACCACTAATCATTCACTGGTTCTCTAATGATATACTCCTTTATTTTTGATTCTCCACACTGGTTCCCACATGTAGGACAGATTGTGGAGTGTTTTAATTACTATTTTAGTTCTGGTTCTTATGATGTATTTTTTTAAACTTCATGTATATCCTTTTTGGAGATTGGGTTATATATATATAATATTGAAAAATATAATGCTATTCCAATATGCTTGTTTTCTCTTACAATAATTATAATTTATCTTTTCTCAATAGTTCATCATTGTATTTTTCTCAAATCAATTGATTTTAATATATTGTTTTGAAATTGATTTAAAATAAAAAATTGGATTTTATTTTGAAACAATTTTGAAAAATGTATTAAAAATGGAAATTATTTTTGATGATAATATTTTGGGTTCTCTGTTTTCAAAATGAATATCTTTTTATGGAATTTTTTGTATTTTATTATTTGAGAAGGGTTCTTTTCCAACAAGGATGTTTGTTTTTAGTGTTTTGGTTATATTTTATTTCATGTTCCCCCTTGCTGGAATGTGGTTCCAAAATTAATACGTGGTGAATAAGAGATTTCAAGAGAAATGATCTTTTGGTGTGGATGTATTGGTTCCTTGTTTCATGGATTATTTTTATAGTTTGATTAAATTTTAATGGAGGAATAATTTATATTATCATTGAGGAATAAATTTATATGGTTAATGTATCCTATTTATTTCAGTATTCTTCAAAAAATTATCAAAAGGGTTTATTCATTTCTAGTTCCACCATAGACACTGGTTGGAGTGGGGGATATGGAACCTTCCTTGTTATCACACATCATTTTAGACATCATGAATAATTGTGCACTTTTGTTCGATGGTGATCAAGGGATAACTAAGGTAGTGAGGTGATTGGAAATGACTGAGGTGACTATAATGTATCTTGGGACACTACAATCCAAATGGGTGAGAGATGTTAAGAACATGGATATCAATTTTAGCTCAGTTTAGTAGGATTCGATTGTACCATCTTAGCAACATGAAGGTATGTATAACAATCAATTTAAAATGGATTTTTTCTAATGGATATCTCATATTCTTGTGAATGTAATGATAAATATTGGGTAATTAGGCCATTATTAGTTTGGTTATCATTGAGGGACTATTATGGTAAATTATAATTACTGGTCATCTTTTTAATCATGAGAGGGCCAGGAATGATGATGATAAAGCTTGTTTATTCAGAGGTTTCCTTAAATTACATTTTTTTCAATAACTTGTATTGAGATATAGTTTTATTAGGAATTTTTTATTATATCCATGAATATAGAATCTGACCAGTCTAGGAAACCTATGGTGGGTGACACCATAGGTCCATCTTGTAAACAACAGAATCATATTTGGTGTAAGGATACCATAGTGATTAATGAGTATAAGAAAGATGAGGTAGAGCCTGGGGAACATGAACTTTCTCAGGATAAAAAATGTTATCTGGTTTTCTTACAATTTGTATCATCAAGGAATTAAATTTAATTAATTTATATTTTAAAATAATAACATTTTGTTCTATAACATATATGATATCCAACATTATGCATAATAAAACCCATGGAATTTAATATTTTTGTATGAAGATCACAATAATGAAATTGAGTTGGAGACTATATATAAGATTTAGAAAATTATGATATATATATAGTTAGGAATGAATAATTTTTTTTGATAATAGTCACTCAATTTTTAATAAGGTAAATTTATTCTACAAAAAATATATTTATGCAAAAAATTATTTTTGTATTTCACTTTTTGAGAATATAATTTAAATAAATTATACAAATTTTATAAATTTATATTGATAATGTGTTCTTAAATTTTTAAATAATCATATTAATATTATTAAATGGTGATATTTTGGGGTTGTTAAGTAGATATTTTGCAGCGAAAAGTGAATAATAACACTTTTTATAAAAGAGTCATTTATTTTTAATAAATTAAGTAATTAAAAAGCCTAATTATTATTTTAATTTTAGTAAAATGTAAAATAAGTGTTATTTAGTTACTTTAAATCTAATTAATAATATTTTAATCATGTTTTTAATTTTATTTTTATGATTACTTATAATTTTTAAAAACAATTTTGTTTTCTGAAAACTAGTTTTCAGTGAAAAATGTTTCTAAATTTTAATGGATTTAAATAATCCAAAATAATTAATTATTTATATAATTATTATAGATTCAAAGTATAAAAATAAAAATTTAATACAAATATCTATGATTACATCTATATTGTTAATATAATATCATATTCAACTTATAAAATGCATTTCATGAAAACATGTTTTTGGAAAAGTGTGCATATTGGTTTTAATTATATTATGCCTATTCAGTGAAATTAATTTAATAAAATTGGATTAATTAATTTAGATAATCAAGATTAAAAACATTCAATAGGTTCAACCCACCATTTGGTGATATTTAGTAGTAAATATTGTGAAAATTATTTACATTGATTAAGGTTAAAATCGGGTAATGCATTTGAAATGTGCTTGTGTAATAATTTATTTTCACCAACATTGAAATTTTATAATTTTAATTGGATTTTAAATTAGTAATAATTGAATCCAAATTATTAAATAAGACTAATTTTATTTTAGTTATAAATGAAAATTTATAATGGTTTATAAAATAATCATCATGTTGAAATCTAGAATGGAAAATTTATGTAGACATAGATTATAAATGAATGACATGTTTAAAACATGTTTATCTATTATTGTTGATGTTTGGATCATTTTTATCATACCTCCACTAAATAGTTTAAAAAATATCATGTATTTTTGGGAGATTTTTATATACCATTGTTGAGTATTTTGGGTATTTACAAAAAGGGATTCCTCCTCATTTATAGTAGGGCACCCCGCCGATAACATATTCACACATATCAAACCATATATTTCAACAAACACAAAAAAATCTATAAAAACTCATTATAAACACTCTAGATTATATTTTCATCACAAAATACCAACCATGTGGTCCTTAATAAGAGATGAAAATAAGGTTCTTATAAGAGAAGTTAGTTTTCTTCACTATGCACTTTCTTTTTTTACATATTCTTTATCCACAAATAAAATATGAATTAAATATCCCAATATAATAAAAATCTTTCATAACATATAATATGTTGTTATAATTATGATTTCATTTAATTTATCTATTTTCAATACGATGAAATGGGAAACAAATTCATCAATTGATTGTACAACCAACTACCACCTCACGAACCACTATAATTTTTTTCCCATCATGGGAGCACATGGATTATCATAATAATTAAAATAATGAATATATATGATAAATATAAAATTCCATTTTTTTAATTATTATATCATCCAAATCGTTAAATTTTCACCCATTTTATGAATGATATTGTTTCTCATGTGTAAGTAAGAAGTAATGTCTCCACAAAGTGATGTGATTCTTTTTCCATGTCAATCATTAAAGAAATGTTAAAAAAATGTATCCAATGATTAAATATTAAATTTATGATATTTAAAAACATACTAATGATGAATGACCTATATCATATGATCATGAACAAGAGATTCTGTAACAAAACATGAATGAGGGAATAAATTAGATAACACCCAAAACAATTGCAATAATGAAATATTATTAACAAATGTGTGATACGATTTTATAATAATAACATATATGATTTTATAAATATAATTTTTGGTCTTTTATAATTTAATAATATTTTTTAAATCCTTATACATGAGTACAATCCACATTTAATTTAATGAAAACGAGAATTATTGGATTCATACCTAATTTACCTTCATTGTGTAATTTTTGTTTTTCATGAACCTAATTTCATTTATATGGGTAATATAATTCCCAATCTAAATATAATATAATTATTAGTTTATAATTATTTTTATATTAATGATTCAATTTGAATAATTTCATTTTGGGTTTATTGATGTGAATGGAACCACGTTGTAAATATTTTCATTACTTAACTTATGTTCATAAGGTTATATAACTTCTTCCCTTTCAATGATATTATACGAATATGTGTTTAATGAGTTATAATTATTATATATATATATAATTTACCTTTTTTTACTTATATTTCATACACATAATCATATTTTTTTTTAATTCTCACTTCAATGTTATAATCATTATAGGGGTTTCTCATCTCAAATTTTCTTCTTTGAGAGATATGTTATGATATACACATATATTTTTTATGATGTATATCAAATGTGGTTCTAATATGATATATCATTAACATAATTATATTCAAGGTATTTAATGTTTACTTTTATTTTTTTTCTATATCGGGGTTAGTGATTAAAAAGTTACCAAATCATTAACGGTTTAGTTCACACCCGAATTTTTAAGGATTTTTTATGATGTAATATCTATTAAAATAAATTATTTTATAATTTTTAAAAAAATATTAATTTAACACCATTTTTTTAGTCATGAAATTATTCATTAATAACAACATTTTCCTCTATTTTTATATTAAATTATTGAGAATATTATTTGAAAATTATAATATTATTTCTCTCATCAAATAAAAATAATTTGTTCTTCAGATTCCATGTTTTGTAAGAAACTTCTCAAGAATATTTTAATTTCCTCTGTTTATTTGTAAATTAATTTTTACCGATGATTAGTTGTTTATAATTTTTTAAAATTAAGATTCTGGAAATTATGAAAAAATAAAGTAATTTTATAGTTTTATTATCAAAATAGGATAGGAAAATTTGTTTTAATATACTCTGCATGAAAAAAAATTCTTGAAATCATGACCAGTCAATAATTTATGAAATACTATAAAATTTAAAGGGGTTTTTTGAAAGAATGTTTTTCATAATATTCATTATTGTTTAAAATTTTTAAAATGGATTTTTAATTAAAAATTATATTTTCATTTATAACTTTTTACTCACAATTTAATGGTATTTATATTTATCAATGAAAAAATCAATCTATTTTACTTATACCATACTAGGCTATGTTTTGATGATACCATCAACATTCCTTATGTTCCTACTTTTTGATCATTGGAAATAAAATTTATATAAAATATCATTATTCATTGTCATGGATATGATAATTTTTTGAATCATATATAATTTACATATATGTGATTTTACTATAAATGTAATTTTATTGAATGATAAAAATAATGATAAATTAGAAACCATTAATAAATATTGATAATTGTTGATAAGGAATACTTTTCATGAATTAATTTGATCATTTGATATATGAGGAATGAATTCAACATAAATTGATGGGTGGGCATGGAATTACAAAAACCCTCAATGAATAATAATTTTTCAATAGTTAAATTTATATAAAATCATTACATAAGTATTTACACATTATTTTATAATGGAATGGTAAAAGAAATTTTTTAGTTTAGATATCCTAATGTATGAGATCCTGAAATCAAATATTAAGCATTAATTTTTTTAGTTATTGAGTTTGTTATCAAAGAGATTACTGTATTGATATTTTCCATGAATTAGATTCCATATCAAGAGATTATTTATATGTATTCAGTTCATTAACATTCATTCATACCATGATTTTCATTATTCTCAAGTTGTTTATTAAATAAAATTTTCTTTAGTTATTTTACATCCAATTTATTTATTCCATATTGATAAAATATCATATATTATACAGAACATATATAAATAATTTGAGCTCACCTCTTATTTTGATTCATAACAACCTGATATTAATAAGAAACCATTGAATGAGTCAAGGATGTATAATTGTTACTCTCACTATGTTGTATTTTCTGTTTTCAATTGTAATTTGAGATTAAGGTATGAATATATTTTACTGATAATATTATATTATTCATCCTGTTAATATTTTTTCACTTATATCTTATGCTTATACAGTCATGTAACCAACAAATATGGGATAACACTGTCAGGGTCCATACATACTAATTCATTTTATTGTAAGTCTCCATGAAATTTCATATATTGTGGAGATTTCTGTCATCATTATAAGTTTTTAAAATTTTCATTTCTAATGATTTTTCAGGTTAATCTATTAAGGATGTGTTTTTATTGGAAATTTCCTTTAAATTATTAGATCATTGTTTTGGAGGATTGATTTTGGTTCATCGAATTATAGGGATGGTTCCCCTGTTATGATTTTTTATGCATGGATTTAAATGATTCTTTTCTAGATGGCCTGGTTTTTCTTGTTAGATACCCCCTCTCTTGGGTTAAGTTATGGGTGTTATATTTTTTTCCTTGTTGTCTTGAAGAACCTTTCTTGGTATTTTTTAAATCCTTGTTCTAGTGTTGATACATTGAGATACATGTTATTTGGACATGAGAGAGGACAAGGGTGAACAAATAGAGTAAATATTGTGTTTGATTCATTGGATAAGTTTGGAATACTATCATATCATTTCTTGTGGTTTTGCTGGATGCACAGGGTGAAGGTGATACCATATATGAACCTTGGTTATCCGCAAATGACATGACCCTTGGTGAGTGTTTTTTTCATTATATTGAGTCAGCCTATATTTTTTCTTCCTCCAGTTGTCAACAGATGTAATTTGGGGTTGGATATGCATTTTAATAGTCAATAGTCGATTTCTTCAAGATGAATATATTTCATTTTATTTATTGCGCCACAATTTTAGATGAACTCTTAATGATAAGATACCTTTTTAGAACTCCCATTATTTATATAAAAACAAATTTGATGATATTTTTTTTTCTTGGAGATATTTGGGATACCTATACTTAATCAGTTAAATAATTTTTGTGTATTTTAGTTTTTTGATTTTATGAGTTATAGTTGTGAGTAGTTCTTTTTCATAGGTTCTATTTGGACCATTCATTTTTCAATATTCTCCAATTTCAACTAGACATTATGAGGGTGGTAAGTGGTGAGGAGTTGATTTTGTGAGGTTCCATGTGTTTTTCTTGTATTATCTTATCATTTTCATTAGTAGTTTTGAGTTTTTGGTTATTTTTGGCCAAAAATTAATGTTTTATGAGGATTTTCTTGGGGAATGAAGATTTATTCTAATGGTTTTAAGTTAACATGTAGTTCTTCTAATTATGTCCCTTTCAATTTTATAGATCCAATTTTATTGGGATCTATATTGTTTCAAAAATCATGCATTGTTATCCATAAGTTGTGAATGGAATTCTGTTCGTCTATGATGTGTTGTATTGGTTGTCCATGAAATTTATTTCTCCAAGAGTCACCGTATGAACTCTTTGGATCAGGATGAGGATGGTGTATGGCTAGCGCCTGGTTTGGAAAACTACAAGGCCAATCATATGGGTACCATGATTGTAGGCTGTGAGATGCCCATGGTTAGTGCACTATTTAGAAAATAATGTAGAAAACTATGGGACCTAAATAGTTGTTTAAATTTATGTAAAATAATAAAAATTACTTTTCAAATTATTTTTTATTTTACCCCTATTCTCTCCCATTCATGTTGACTGACTATTGGGAGGAAATGGATGAGCTCCATCCTCTTCCTCCATTGATTATTGCCTAATATTTGGTGGTTTACAAGATGTTTTGTGGTATTTATTCCTATATTTAAATATTCATCCCTTCACACACTGTTTTATCATTTATTTGGGTTCCCGTATATACCATATATCTTTTTTTGGTGCATTTTAGGGTACATTTTGGTTATAATAATGGGTGTTTTGGCGTTTATGTTATGTAGATTCCATTTCTTTTTCCAGGGTTTTGGGATCCATTGAAGGATGCATGGTTTGTATTGACTTACATCCATTTGACGAAGTTGTTTCTATGAAATTGTTTCTTTTTTTGAATTCAAAGTTTTCTTGTTCATACTATATTACTATATATTAAATTTATAAATACTTTTATTATCATTGTGATTTTCTGAAACCATTTCATTTTGGTTTGTTATTGGTAGAAATTGTGTTTTATGTGAATTCCATTATATCATTATATTAATATAATTTATAAATGTGATAAATTTTTAGAAATTACCAATAGTATTTGTATATGTTTTTCATAATTTTCATTATAGTTTAAATCAATTTTTTAAACGATTGGAAAATTTTGTCAAAATGGAATTTGGTTTAATGCTTCCTGGTAACCTAAAAAATATTCTTTAATGGGTCCTGTATGGGATTTTAAATGCTTATTTGAAATGTGTATGTGGTTTTACCCTTATATAATTTTATTTATTGTATTATTTAATGTGGTTTGATGGAAATGGACAAAAATTGGCCTCGTTTTGGATTTCAAAGATGAGGACCCATATAGAAGGGTGTATTTGAAAAAAAAAAATATAGTGTGTGATTTACACCACTGGTAAAACATTCTCTTAGGGGTGTATTTTAAAATATATAATTCATAGAAATCTTGTGAATTTTTTTTATTTTGAATGCCTGGTTGTAATTTTTTTAAATGGTGGATGTGATTTACCCCATGATTTTCCCCATTACTATTTTACACCATGTGTGATTATTCATTCTTTGAGATACTTGTTGACGTTCATATGTGGGAATGTTCTTTTTTATTCCAATGGTGAATTTTATATATTGTTTTTTATTTATTGTCTGTTATGGGTTAGGATTATATTTTCTCAATAATAGTGTGTTATACATGTATAATCATATTATTCCCTAATATCATTTATCGGTTTGGGAAAACCTGATACTAAGTGGGAGATTTAGATTTATACTGTAGTTTGTTAACTTGTTTCTTATGGACCTCCATTAATGATAGAAACATTAGATAAGAGTATTTTGTCATGTTAGTGAGGCTTTTGATGGATAGATAGATGAAATGGGGTTTGAACTCTTTCACATGTTGGTAGCTAGTTCACGAGTTGGTGTACTCTTATATGGAAAGGTTCCTTTTAGGTTAAGAAACTACGGATAATTCTATGAAACTTTTGATAGTTTTGTTGGGTATTGATTAATGGTATATAAACTGAGTGCTTGTTCATATTTTTTTTACTATTCTCTCATTACTATAGTCTATTTTTTAATTTTACTGATATATTCCTTCTTATAGGCGGTGCCTACTTGATTGTAGCTAATTGGTGTGTTTTTGGGTCATTTGATTTTTAAAATAATTTTTCAAAGATTTCTAATATTTTTGAATTTACATAAACTTGTGTGGGTGATTTTAATTGGATATAGAATTGGGTGTGGCATGTTAAATATGAATTCATCAAATAAACGGTTTTAATGTTATCGATCATTCCTTGATTCACAGTTTTATTTCACCCTCATACCAATGTATTAAATTGATATTGTACTAAAAATTACATGTTTAATAACAATTGTTACATCATTTTTGGGTCTATTAATTAATTATTATCACTTTCACAATGGTATATTTTTTCATTTTTTTGTTGTAGGTGGAGGTGATATGGACCATGATGAAGTCTAAGAAAAATCGACCAATCATAAAAGGATCCAAGAACAACAGTGGATTAATGCACATACTGCTACTGAACTGTGAGTCTAAATTGAATGAAATATTTTGGGATCGTCCAAAATATAAGGGGATACCTTTCATATGAAGGAACCCAAGACACATTCAGCCACTAATATCACCATGTGAACAGCTTTGTTCAAGGAATAAAATCTGCCCATGTCAAAAGTGGTGTTCTGTATATTATAAATATCTCTGGATGTGATTTTAAAAATGGATCCAAAAATTAGGTAGAGATTGTCCTGAGGTGGGGCTACACATTTCTAATTGTTTTTCCAAATTGATATTATACTATCTATTGGCTAATAACTACAAGCCATGTTGTTTTATAAAATACGTGTGCTCAATACCACCATACAATTTACATATAAAATAACACCTTGGGACCCTCAGTTAGGAGTTTGACCAGGAGGAAAGGTTCTTCCATTTTTGATACCTAATGGATTCATCTAATCATCCAAAGAAGTTATGGAGGCCATGAGACTGTAAATCTTTATCATTTACCCTTTCCTCTCATCCCATGAATTTCAATACCCCTTGTGATCACCTTATTAGGAACATGATGTATTCCCAATATTTTTTATGTAATATTTGGACGGAATATTAAATTATAGGTTTTTTGTGTTATTTTTCATCATCCGTTATTCTTATTTAATTTATTTACGTACCCATATTTCATGCTCAACTCATATGATCATGTTTGGGGGTACCCATTCATGTGAAGTTTCACACAGTGTTCACCACGTCTTCTTCCCCCTATTAATTGTTGGGTTTGTGGGGTTCATATTGTTTAATTCAAGTCAAATAAATAATATCATAGACATGTACTCTCAAGTCATGGTAGCAAATTTAAATAATAGAAAAAAATAAATAGTTCCTCAAGTTCTTAATCTTTTTCCTTGGTGGATTTTTCTTATGAAGTCTAACACCAATCATCCAATCATTTCTGTTATCTAGTGAATCATTGTGTATTTCAGACTAAACCCTTTGAGGTATCCTAGTATAAAATTAGTAAAATTATAGTTCCAAGTGGTACAAAATAGGGATTAAAAAATCATAACCCTATCTCTTTAATTGATGGAGGATGAGAATCATGAGATTTCCCCCTAGTTGATCACATTTAATTATCTTGTTCAACCCTTCTTTGTTTTATTTCTTTAATATTTATTTGCATCATTTATAATCAAACACCATGATTTCAAAAATCTCATTCCCCTTTTATTTTCATAATCAAAACCCTCTATTTAAATTAATGATCTAATACTCTGTCTATTTATGACCTAGGGTTGATGTTATATTGTAGAAATTCTAGTAAAAACTAATCTACTAATTTCACATGCTCGAGAACACAATCAAATTTTGGCACCATTTCCAGGGAGACAAGATCATTTATTTCTTCTCTATTTAATATTGTTTATTTATTTTAATTATTAATTAGTAATCCTTTTAATATCCCCCCCCCCCCCATTTTATTGACATTATTCTGTGTTATTGTCATTATTTTTGTTTGTTTTTGTGTGTTCTTACTCTCTCTATATCTTCTTATTCTCCATATCTCTCTATAAAGTTATATATTATAACTTTATATTGTCCTTTCACTCTTATTAATTTATTTTATCCATATTCAGTCATAAAAAAACTTCACAACTTATTTTTATGACATAATCAGAAAAACAAAAACAACTTGAATTTGACCCTGAAATTTAAAATACACATCACAAAAAAATAAAAGCATATAAAAAATATCAAAAAATTAAAACCATAAAAACCCTATTGTAACGTCATGTGGTCTTAATGCAATACAAAATTGAACCCAATATTACCCAAGAAAACATGGTTGGAAATAATGTTTCCTTAAAAGAACTAACCACCCCGGATGTGGATTACCAACCTGCGTACATCCAATATCCCGAGGAAGCATCCGTCATTGAGCTGAGATCATGCCTCATCCACCTTCTTCCAAAATTCCGTGTTCTTCCTGGTAAGGAACCTCATAAACAACATAAATAGATTTACATAGTGTTCTCCATAATAAAACCCCCAAATGTTTTTGAGTATTTAATTATGTTTTGGGCCATCGCTTTCTCCTTGGATGGTTTATCCAAAGATTGGATATAATATATGCCTACAACAATTGGGGCTGTAATGACATGAAAAGAAACTTTTAGAGATTTCTTCCCTACCTTCTGAACTACATTAATTTGGAATGAAATTTCTAGCATTTGGAAATCACAAAGAGATTCTTTTCATGAATACTCAGAGAGATTCTAACAACTATGATCAATATTCCCCCACCACCAGATTAGTGAAAACTATTAATACAATACTTCTATGAAGGAATTATCTCCATGGATCTTGGAATGACATATGAAGAAGCTGGTGGTGCATTGGTTGATAAAACTCCTTCCACCGCTCATTATATAATAGCCAATATGGCTCAAAATGAACAACAATTTGGTACACGAGCTATTGCACCAACCTGATGTGTTCACGAGGTAAGTCATTCATCCATTTTTCGAAAGGTATATAACAAAAATGATTAGACACATACCCTTATGAATAAATTAGCTCAATCACAAGGTAACTAACACTCAACTTCAGTTGCATTAGAAAGTGGTATTGTTTTATGAAAATACTCGTTTTTATAACATGTCCCCAAAACACCAAGATTCACTTGAGTCTTGTGTAGCTGTTTTCCCAGGGAATCTATTCCAATAAGAACCTCCCTTCACGAAAGGACAATTCAGGCCAAATACAAACCATGTGTAGTAAGAACAACCCGAGTACCGACCAGTAAGACACACAAGATACCCCAAGCAGAATTGTTATCAACATGACCAAGGTATGCAACCTTATTATCCTTAAACATCTCAAAAAAATCATTATCCTCCTTCCAAATATGAAATAAGCCTTGAGGAAATGGTGGTGAAAGTATAAAACCATAACATAATGTTCCAACAGACCACACAATCAGCAATTCCAGACCTACAAACTCAAGTGTGGAAATTGGAAAACAAAATCAGTGAGCTTAAGATGCAAGGTTCTGGACAACTACCATCCATAACAATTTCCAATCAAAAGGGAAAAAGGTAATGTATGTGAAGTTACACATTATATTGGTAAATAAGTCACTCCTAATATTGATTTTGAAAAATTGGTATGTCCCCCTCTTGAAAACTCCATTTTCCCAACCATAAAAAATTTCTTGTAATGAAAAACAAGACAAAAAGGGTAATCGAATTATCATTGATGATTCAAATGAAAGATCTATTCTTGTTCCTTTCCCCCAAATACTCTGTAAATATATGAGTTTTTTGAAAATGATATTAATAATGATATAATTGATTCATTTAAAATATCTGAAGTTAACATTCGTCTATTGGATATAGTTAAACTAATCTATTGATTTTAAAAACGTCTTAAAGTGCTTTGCACCCATAGAAGTAGGATGATGTGAAATTAGAGATTCAACATGGGAAGGAATGTCTCTCCCTTAATTCAATCTATAATGCCAAAAAAAATTAAATTATCTAGGCATATTCATGATAGAATGTAGCATAAGAGAGTCCTTATTTTATGATGCTAGGCTAGATTTAGGTGGTTCTGTTAATGTAAATCCTCATTCCATGTATAATTTTATACAGGTGATAGAGCTTCATCCTACTAGAATTGTCATTTCACATGACAATTGAAGTATAATTCATCCCATAGTATTGATAGAAGATATCCTGGTTAGAGTTAAGAGTCTCATCTTCCCCACAGATTTTTACATTATTGATATGGAAGCTACAAAAACCCAATGACATTCCCCTCTCATAAATTAGATGAAATTCCTCAGAACACCAAGAGGATCATCAACGTTCACAATGATATGTTGTTCATGGAGGTAGTTGGAGAAAATGTAATTTTTAACATCAATGAGGATATGATACACCCCATTGAAGAGCATTACACTCTTATTGTCTATTTGATGGAAGTGCACTGAAATTGTACACACACAAAAATTTCGTTCCTCAAACAATTCTCTAATTCAATTTACCCTTCTTTAAACTTGGATTATTTGTGTTTTTATTTAGATTTTTTGTCTTGTCTTTGTTTTGAAAATTTTAAATATTGTGCTTTAATTGATGAGTGTGTTCATTCTGAGGTAACCATGATTTTTGATGATTATTAAAATCTCATTTAAATAGGTTATTTAACCTTAGAGAATAAAAATGAGAAGATAGACCATTTCATAGACCAAAATCCCCCTAAACCCCCTTCCCTCAATCCAAAAAAACTGGTGTTTAAACTTAAACAACATACTTATAATTTAAAATATTTGTATCTTGAGGGTATTGACCAGTTTTCTGTCATTTTTTTCAATAAACTCTCTCCACATAAGGAATCAAAACTGCTTAACCATTTGAGAGAGTTTGAAAATACTATATGATGGGAGTTCCCTAATATTCCAAGGATTATACCATATATTTTTATGAAAAATATACATTAGTATGGTGAGGCTAAGACCTTAATACTATCTCAATGCCAGTTGAGTCCCACTCTCCATAAAGTGGAAAAATTGGAAGTTAGTAAATAACATGTTGTTGTGATCATTTATCTTATATCTGATAGAAAATGTGTTAGCCTAGTGCAAATTGTGCCTAAAAAATATGAATAATAGTTTTTTCAAATGAAATGAAATAATTGGTTCCAAAACATGTGCCAAACAGTTGGCGAGTCTATATTGACTACCATCGGCTGAATCAAGCTATGCAGAAGGAAAAGTTTCCTATACCTATCATTTTCCAAATAATCGAATGATTGGCTGGTAAGTCACATTAATGATTCCTTGAGGTCTATTTTGGTTATTTACAAAACAATATATCACCTGAGGATGAAGAAAAGACAAAATTTACATGTCCATTCAGCACATTTTCATACAAAAGAATTCCCTTTGGTCTATGTAATGCTCTTAATACATTTCAATGATGTGTGTTGAGTATTTTTTCTACGTACCTTGAGATTTGTTTGGAGATATTTATAGATTATTTCATGATATATGGTTCTTATTTTTAATATTTTTTAGAATAACCAGGTTATGTCATCCACTGCTCCATTGAAAAATATCTTGTTTTACATTTTGTGAAATTCCATTTCATGGTTTCGCGTGACATAGTTCGTGTAAATATCATTTGAAATAAAGTAATTCAATATGATAAATCTACATTTCTATTAATTTCATCTCTTTCATCTCCAAAATTAGTTCATGAGGTGTGATCTTTATTGGGACATGTTGTTTTATACTGTTGATTCGTTAGAGACATTAGTAAGATAATACATCCCTTATCCCAGTTATTACAAAATGATTCTATGTTTTTGTTTGATAAAATAAAATTTGATGATGCATTCAATTTATAAAAAGGATCCTAAAATCACTCCCATTATCCATCAACTAGGGTGGGATCTCCCCTTTTATATTATGTGTGATGCCTCTATTATTGTAGTTGGGGTTGTTTTATAAAAAACGTTTGAGAAGGACCCTCATTCCATTGTGTATACCTCTCTTACAGAAGCACAAAAAAATAAAATCATTCGATTGTTTTTTCCATGTTAAAATTCCATTCATATCATATCAGGTCAAAAATCATCATCTTCACTAATCATAATGCCCTTTGTTTCCTACTAATGAAACCTAAAATGAATCCATGCCTCATACAGTGGATGATCATCCACGAAGAGTTTGATAATGAAATTAGAGATGATATGGGAGTGGTAAATGTTGTAGCTGACCACAATAGAGGGATTTCTCCACCACTGGACCATCATGTTGAATCACCCCTCCCCATTGGAGAATTCTTCCCTCATTAGAACATTTTTGATGTAGTCGACCATACCTCATGGTATGAGGACACTGTGAATTTTCTAGAAACATCTAGGGTCCCGAATGATTTTATCACTTTACAATCCCAGATAATTAATTATTATTCTCGATGGTCCATTTGGGATGACCCATAATTGTGGAAATTTTGTAGTGACAAATTTCTTCGTCAGTGTGTCTCTAACAATGTGTTTGCCTCTTTTTTCCCATATTCCACTCCTTGTCTTGTGGGGGTCACTTGGGCTCTCAACATACAGCTCTAAATATCCTTGACTCAGGAAATTATTGGCCATCATTGTATTGGGATGCCCATAGGTTTTTCATGTCATGTATTCATTGTAAATTCATAGGAAATATCTCAACAAGGAATAAAATACCCTAAGAGCCCATTTTATTGTGTGGAATCTTTGATTCATGGTGCATTAACATCATGGGGAATTTTCCTAATTCATTTGGATTTTTTTACTTATTATTGGATTTTGTCTATGTATCTGAATGGTTGGAAGAAATGGCCCCCTAAACACAATACTCCCGAGTGGTTGTTCATTTTGTGATGTCCCAAATTTTCAGAAGGTTTTTTTTATCGTGATTCTTCATTAGTGATTAGGGTTCACATTTTTTGAAATCACAACATGAAAAATATGCTTCATATTTTTGGGGTTATTCATAAAGTCTTAATAGAATATCACCCTCAAACTAACAGAAAAGAAAAAAATCAAATCAGGATGTTAAGTGAATATTTGAAAAATCGGTACAATCTAATATGAAAAAAGAGTTTACGTTTAAGGCCCCATCCTTAAACCTTACTTAATATTGAGTTATTACAAAATTACACATTGAGGATCTTTTCAGGTTTAGAGTTTTAGAGAATTAGATCATGAAACTTGAATTACATTCCACATTTAAACAAAGTGGTTACATAAAAGACAATATTCATTCTTCCCATCAATGGAAACATATTTCAAATAAAACACGGATTCTTTCTTGACACATCCTTGACACTATCATCACATCATGTACCTTTCCCTTGACCTGTGAAAAACATTTCAAAAACATGGGATGAGCATAAAAATCTCAGTAAGGGTTATAAAAATATGGAAAGGAAACATGAGTTCATATATACATAAGAATAAAATCATACTTTACCCATAAAACATAGGCACTTTAACATAACTCATCAAACCATGAATAAATCATAGAAATCATAAGACATAATGGAAACTTGAGGCATTCATAACATTCTTACGTAGGGAGTAACCCTCTTGGTTACGTTTGGAATACCCATCACAGTATATTATCTAAATCTCTTCGGAGAAACCTTAATGTTTCACTCCTTCGCGTTACCCAATGCATTGGAGAGCTATAACGGGCTCACCCGCCCTTAGTTTATCATGGAACCACCCGTCTTCATAATAATGCCCAAAACCATAACATAATCATATCACATAAAACATGCATAAAGGAAACATAACATTTCCACATTTCAATCATGAGATATCAATACAACACATTGATATAATAAAAACATTATGAAAACCATTTTCAATACCAAATTAAAACATGGTATTTATTTCTCATTTAAAAAAGGGTATGTCTTGTAGAGGAATCCAAAACTCCAATAATGGTCACGACGGCGGAGAAGTCGTTGTCGTCGCATACGTACAACAAAAACATTCTATTTTGTCTTTTAGTAAAACGCTTCATATAAAAAGATTCCTTTTGGATAATCGTAAAAGTCAAAGGGGTTTATACACCGTATAAAAGAAGGTTTTTTATAAAACAAAATATGACTCAATGAAAGGAGATTGAGACGAATTCCCATAAAAAGACGACCTTGGATTAAGGATAAATCAATAAAATAATTATGTGTGACAAAATAATACACCAAATATAAGTTGATATTAAGTGTAAAACAATCAGAGTTTATTCACACATATTCATAGAATGACATATTCAAGGAGTACAAGCTTATCCCAAAGAATCGAAATTGGGTTAAGAAGTTCCCTTGCATAAATTTGACAGTCTAACGGCGTCACTTCAAAATTCAGAAAAAGAGTTGATGAGAGATAAAAAGGGTATCTCATCACTTGGACATAAAATGTACATCAATAAGGATATAGAAGAACATATCCCAAAATTATATTATGTGAATTAAAATACATAACAAAATAAGTCTTTTAATAAGAGGAGGGTGAATGGTTCCCTTACCCACATGGGTATCTTTCGAAACATACGCCCCGTGAAAGAAGGACAATACAACTTTGATAAAAATACTCATAAATGAAAGAATATTACACAATGAGTAAAATAATGGTCAGTACATACACCACTCAAAGGAAGTTGTGGAAAATGTAGCATAAATCTCACGGGAATAAAAGTGAGATGAAAAATCCCTTACGAAAACTCGATAGCCTAACGACACCACTTAAAACATCCAAAAATGGATTGATGAGATCAAATAGTTTATATCATCACATTACAATAAAATTTACAGAAAGAGGAATATAAAAGAGCATCCCCCATCATAAAAAAGAGGATCTTAAAATAAGTGACACAAAGGAGAGTACTTAAAGAGAAAGAGAGAGGTTAGATCTCTTACGAAAATTCGGCAGCCTAACGACGCCACTCAAAACTTCCAAAATGGATTGATGAGAGAGAATAGGGTATCTCATCATATGAACATAAAAATTACAGTAAGAGTAATATAAAAGAACATCCCAATCACAAGAAATATGAGCTTTAATGGAATGACATAAAAGAGTGTACTTAAAAAGAATGAGAGGAGTAGGATCCCTTACCTCGGGTCCGACTTGACTCGATCATTCTTTAACGTCCTGAATAATAGACTTGATTTAATTTCCACTTTATTAAGAACATTTTTCTAGTTCATTATTCCTTTTAGATCACTTATTGTCATGTTATAAACATTATGTAATCATTTAAGTTAATAATGTTTGTTTTGTCGATATTTGGTTCTTATGTCGAAAGTGGACTTATTACAATTACATGTTGTTCGTGTGGTCAATGGTTCTTTATATCCAGAATGACATTCCTGGTTTGGATAGAATATATATCATATATATCCAGAATATACATGTGTTTATAATATTACATAATCATTTAGAGGTAAGAAATGAAATGCACCGTTTATGGAGACGGTAAGCCGTACGTACGCATGAACACTACTTTCATTTCTTTGTCATATTAATGGAATTAAAACTAAATGAGCGGTATGTATATTTTAATTCCAGAATTATATTCGTCATTTAGATGTATCATTAATCATATATATCCATTATATACATGTACTTATAATAGTACATTACATTTGAAGATAAGAAATGAAATGCACCGTTCATGGAGACGGTAAGCCGTACGTACGCATGAACACTACTTTCATTTCTATCTCATACTTTAATGGAAAGAAATAATAATGATATATAGGTATATTATAATTCCAGTATAACATCATATATAATAACATTAAATCTATCCTTTATACTTCCCACATATGGCATTAACGAATCACATCACTTTGAGGGGGTGGTAGTCCGCACTTCCTAAAATGAAGATATCACATATACCCATAATGGAAGCCATAAAGGTAAGACACAATTGAAAAATACAGAAGCTTAAGTAAAACATAAACATATTATATATCATATATAAATATAGTGTCATCTTAATGGCCACCTTTGAAGGTGTTATATGAGTGTTGAACAATCATCGTTTCGTGAGGCAGAAATTCACCATCCACGGAAACAGTATGTTCTTTAACCATTAAGTGTAGGTGTGTGTAAGTGTAGCTATAATCCTTATTATAACAACATCCTAGTATATTGAAGATACTGTATTTGTTACAAAAGAAATTAATACTAAGAGTTTAGAGGGTTGGAGAGGCAAAAATAAAACAAAATGACTCAAGTGAACACATTACCTTAAAATCGGGTAACTGCCTTTGGTTTGATCTCAAAGGCTTCCTTGGGAAGACTTCTGCCCAAAGTGAGGCTTCAAGGAGTAATAGAGGGAAGTGGAGAGACAACATGGGCATGGGTTGGCCGAGCCAAAGGCTTTGGGAGTTTGGGTAAGGAGGTAGAGGTGGGGGCCTTTTATAAGAGGAGAGGAGGGGCACTCTTGGAAAGTAAGAACATGTTACTTTATTTGAAAATGGTATTCGGATTTAGGAGGTCCCACATTGATGTGTTTCGAGGGTAAGGTGGTAAGGGTTAGAAATCCACTCATCCAATAGTTTTTGGACATGTTTAGGTATGAGATATTACATTATCTTTCCATTTTATTTAAATCGTTAAATAATGAGGTCATCGCTGCATCATCATGATGTCATAAATAATTTAATTTATTTAATGTCTAAAAATTATAAAAAAATACGATGATGAATGAAATATTTTTATATTTCTAATGAATATTTATAGTCAAAACTAGGATTTTTATAACCCCATGTAATTGTTTTAGTAAAACAATTCATGTTTGTCTCATTTTTACTTTAACTTTAAATAAAAAGATATTAATGTCATTTTCCAACCAAAGTGGCTTCATGGGGTCCCCAAGTTGACCCATGGGTTGACTTGGTCGGCCATGACACATCCAATGAGGTTATTACATGTGTCAAGTTCATTTCATATTATTAAAACATTATTTTTACCTTAAACTACACTAATTACCTCTAATCGCGATTAAAAACTTAATAAGTTACTATTCACCAAAAAATTATTTTTATCCCATTGAACCACATTGTACTTCTTAATGACTACCATTTATGTTGGATTTTTGAAATTCAAAACACAAATATGGCAAAATTTCATTTAAACAGAAAAATTTGTTTTTATAAGTACCACTTAGTGGTTTTACTATTCATCCAAAATTGAAGTTTTTCATAAAAATCCAAAAAAATCACCGTAAGCTATATTTGATATTCCGAATTCAAAAATGAAGTCTATTTTACAAAATTCAAAACATATAAGTCACATTAATTAATTTAATAATTAATTCCCGCTGTCAGATCAAATAACGTGTTATTTTGAAACAATAAGTATCAAAAGATTGACACTGGTTTAAGTCTGATTTCAAAGTGAAATTAATTCCAACGACCACTATTGGATTTAATGGTAAAAATATATTCTAATTTCACTTTAAAACCAATTCAAAAGATAATCTAATCATATAAATAAATTAGATTAAAAAGAGGTTTTGAATTAAAATACAACATTTTACACTATTCATTAAAAAAATGAACTTTATCGGAAAGATACCAAAAATTTACACAAAGTAAATTTTGATGTCCCTATTCTAAAGAAGAGTTTTATTTGTTCCAAATAGAATTTATAAGAGTGAACAAAACTATATTTAATGACTGTTCACCATCAAAAGGTGATAAGTGAACCTTTAGTGAAAACTAGGGCATATACGCCTAAAATCGAATTCTTTCTGTATTTTAAGCCTTTATCCTTTATTGGATAAATGTAAAAACATTTAAAAACATATATAATCATATTTTAGTCATTTCTATCCATTCCCGCCAATTCAATGGCTACATGTTAACTGCCATTTAAAATAATATTATTTTATTATTAGAGTGCAACGTAATATTCCCAAGAAACTCGTTGTTGCGTGTTGGGTACGCCATCGAGCATAGCGTCCCCTTTAAAGTCATATTAATATTTTATTCACAAATATGGATAAATATGAAAATGTCATATTTTTTATTTACCCGGCTGTTACATCCTTCCCCCCTTTTGGGAATTGCGTCCTCGCAATTTTAAAATTGGGCTTGGAAACATCCTTGAAAGTCCCACATCGGAAGAAGAGTCGGTAAAACAATCACTTTAAAATAAAGAAAGATAAGTACAAAGTTCACCCGAGTTAACCCATACTAAGATTCCAATTATGAAAACATGGACATGGAGGAGAAAAAATAGGGTCATGTTCTGATGAAGAGTGATAGAAAACATGTTTAGGAGAAAGTTAACCATGAGAAAATCACAAACTTGTGATGGGTTAAACAGTATTCGATTCCCCAGTAGAAAAAGTTAATAGACAACATTTTTGTTTTAAGATACTTTTTATTGGGGAATTTATTAACAAGGAAACATAATCACTTATCATGTTGACTTTCAACTTTTATTATATTCATTACACAAACTCATATTTTCTCCAAAAGGCGAGTATTTAGGAAGAATTGTTCACATTAAGAGTACTATAATAAACTTTTAGAGAATCACCTAATCAAAAAAATAGAACTATATAATTCCCATGTCTTTAGACTTTAACCAAAACCAAAACCAAAAAGGCTAGTATAAGATCAAATAATCCAGAAAAGGATAACCCTTTATAAAAAGAAAATATATTCTTAACCTCCAAAATTTGTCCAACAAAACCCAAAGATCAACGAGGACCATTATATAAACAATTTGTCCATAAAATTCTTCAATGTAAACCAATCTAAGATTGAAACCCAAATATTTGAAGGATTTAGTCACATAGTCTTCCAAGTTAATTCGTGACATTTATCTCCAAACAACATCAGTTGCTCCAAAAGTCTCGTATTGAAAAGTAATTAACCTAATCACATATCATCCATGATAGGTTAATCATTTTCATAAATAACCCAAAATAAACATACTCTTAATTCATAAAATCATATAACTAGAATGAATCAGTCAAACTAACCAGAGACTTCACGTAGTCCAGTGGTAGGTGATAAATACCAGTCGCACTTTGGTTGTGGGTTCGATTCCCGCAGCATTGTCCGACGCGACGGGTTGTCACACGGTCTATGTGTTGTCCTTTTTACAAAGCTATATAATTCTCAAAACATTTCCCAAAACGAGATAAAATATTCAAAAAAAACATAACATATTTTAACCTCAAGTTTATCTCATGCCTTTCATTTTCCATCATAACATATAATAACCCATAATTAACTCAAAAGTATGGATCATATAAACCCTAATGGTTACCTTTTTAATTATTACCTGAACTTCCACATCGATTGGTCATCTCGTACATGATGCATTATAGAACATACAAAGGTTCACGTGGTTGATCATGACTCCTTGATATTTGGTTTAGAACAACCACGAGTTTCCTCATTGAATCCTCCATTTTATATAGTATCTTAATCAGAGAACCACCACAGTTTCCTTCAAACCTATTGTCTATTTGGTTCCTTCCAGATCCATCCATTCACTAAAAACTAAAAAGTTAGTGTGAGTATATCAACAAAACCATCATTTACTAATGAGTAAGGTAAAGAGTAAGATATACTTACTCATTCACTTTATCTAAAACTTGGACTCTTTCTGAAATCCTAACCATTATGGTAATGCCACTTATTCTTAAAGAATACCCTAACCTCTAAAGTTATCTAAACCGACCTTTAATACCAACTATAAGGCCCCAACCTTAAACCTTACTTAATCTTGAGTTATTACAAGATTACACATTGAGGATCTTTTCAGGTTTAGAGTTTTAGAGAATTTGATCATGAAACTTGCATTACATTCCACATTTAAACAAAGTGGTTACATAAAAGACAATATTCATTCTTCCCATATACGGAAACATATTTAAAATAAAACACAGATTCTTTCTTGACACATCCTTGACACTATCATCACATCATGTACCTTTCCCTTGACCTGTGAAAAACATTTCAAAAACTTGGGATGAGCATAAAAAGCTCAGTAAGGGTTATAAAAATATGGAAAGGAAACATGAGTTCATATATACATAAGAATGAAATCATACTTTACCCATAAAACATAGGCACTTTAACATACCTCATCAAACCATGAATAAATCATAGAAATCATAATACATAATGGTAACTTGAGGCATTCATAACATTCTTACGTAGGGAGTAACCCTCTTGGTTACGTTTGGAATACCCATCACAGTATATTCCCTAAATCTCTTCGGAGAAACCTTAACGTTTCACTCATTCGCATTACCCAATGCATTGGAGAGATATAATGGGCTCACCCGCCCTTAGTTTATCACAGAACCACCCGTCTTCATAATAATTCCCAAGAACCATAACATAATCATATCACATAAAACATGCATAAAGGAACATAACATTTCAACATTTCAATCATGAGATATCAATACAACACATTGGTATAATAAAAACATTATGAAAACCATTTTCAATACCAAAGTAAAACATGGTATTTATTTTTCGTTAAAAAAAGGGTATGGCTTGTAGAGGATGCCGAAAATCCAATAATGGTCACGACGGCAGAGAAGTCGTTGTCGCCGCATACGTACGACAAAAACATTCCCTTTTGTCGTTTAGTAAAACTCTTCGTATAAAAAGATTCCTTTTGGATAATAATAAAAGTCAAAGGGGTTTATACACCGTATAAAAGAAGGTTGTGTATAAAACAAAATATGCCTCAATGAAAGGAGATTGAGAGGAAGTCCCATAAAAAGACGGTATCCTTTGATTAAGGATAAATCAATTAAATAATTATGTGTGACAAAATAATACACCAAATACAAGTGGATATTAAGTGTAAAATAATCAGAGGTTATTCAAACATATTCATAGAATGACATATTCAAGGAGTACAAGCTTATCCCAAAGAATCAAAATTGGGTTAAGAAGTTCCTTTGCATAAATTCGACAGCCTAACGGCGTCACATCAAAATTCAGAAAAAGAGTTGATGAGAGGTAAAAAGGGTATCTCATCAATTGCACATAAAATTTACATCAATAAGGATATAGAAGAACATATCCCAAAATTATATTATGTGAATTAAAAGACATGACAAAATAAGTCTTTTAAAAAGAGGAGGGTGAAAGGTTCCCTTACCGACATGGGTATCTTTCGAAACATACGCCCCGTGAAAGAAGGAAAATACAAAATTGATAAAAATACTCATAAATGAAAGAATATTTCACAATGAGTAAAATAATGGTCAGTATATACAACACTCAAATGAAATTGTGGCAAATTTAGCATAAATATCACGGGATTAAAAGTGAGATGAAAAATCCCTTACGAAAACTCGACAGTCTAACGGCACCAATTAAAACATCCAAAAATTGATTGATGAGATCAAATAGGGTATCTCATCACATTACAATACAATTTACAGAAAGAGGAATATAAAATAACATCCCCCATCATAACAAAGAGGAGCTTAAAAGAAGTGACTCAAAGGAGAGTACTTTAAGAGAAAGAGAGAGGTTAGATCTCTTACCATAATTCGGCAGCCTAACGGCGCCACTGAAAACTTCCAAAATGGATTGATGAGAGAGAATAGGGTCTCTCGTCATATGAACATAAAAATTACAATAACAGTATTATAAAATAACATCCCAATCACAAGAAATATGAGCTTTAAAGGAATGACATAAACGAGTGTACTTAAAAAGAAAGAGAGGAGTAGGATCCCTTACCTCGGGTCCGACGTGACTCGATCATTCTTTAACGTCCTGAATTATAAACTTGAGTTAATTTCCACTTTATTAAGAACCTTTTTCTAGTTCAGTATTCCTTTTAGATCACTTATTGTCATGTTATAAACATTATGTAATCATTTAAGTTAATAATGTTTGTTTTGTCGATATTTGGTTCTTAAGTCGAAAGTGGACTTCTTACAATTACATGTTGTTCGTGTGGTCAAAGGTTCTTTATATCCAGAATGACATTCCTGATTTGGATAACATATATATCATATATATCCAGAATATACATGTATTTATAATATTACATAATCATTTAGAGGTAAGAAATGAAATGCACCGTTCATGGAGACGGTAAGCCGTACGTACGCATGAACACTACTTTCATTTCTTTGTCATATTAATGGAATTAAAACTAAATGAGAGGTATGTATATATTATTTCCAGAATTATATTCATCATTTAGATGTATCATTCATCATATATATCCATTATATACATGTACTTATAATAGTACATTACATTTGAAGATAAGAAATGAAATGCACCGTTCATGGAGACGGTAAGTCGTACGTACGCATGAACGCTACTTTCATTTCTATATCATACATTAATGGAAAGAAATAATAATGATATATGGGTATATTATAATTCCAGTATAACATAATATATAATAACATTAAATCCATCCTTTATACGTCCCACGTATGGCATTAACGAATCACATCACTTTGAGGGGGCGGTAGTCCGCACTTCCTAAAATGAAGATATTGCGTATACCCATAAATGAAGCCATAAAGGTAAGCCAAAAATGAAAAATAGAGAAGATTAAGTAAAAAATAAACATATTATATATCATATATAAATATAGTGACATCTTAATGGCCACCTTTGAAGGTGTTATATGAGTGTTGAACAATCATCGTTTCGTGAGGCATAAATTCGCCATCCACGGAAACAGTATGTTATTTAACCATTAGATGTAGGTTTGTGTAAGTGTATCTCGAATAATTATTATAAAAACATCCTAGTATATTGAAGATACTGTAGTTGTTACAAAATAAATGAATAAAAAGAGTTTAGGGGGTTGGAGAGGCAAAATAAAACAAAATGACTCAAGTGAACACATTACCTTAAAATCGGGTAACTGCCTTTGGTTTGAGCTCAAAGGCTTCCTTGGGAAGACTTCTGCCCAAAGTGAGGCTTCAAGGAGTAAGAGAGGGAAGTGGAGAGACAAAATGGGCAGGGTTTGGCCGAGGAAAAGGCTTTGGGAGTGTGGGTAAGGAGGTATATGTGGGAGCCTTTTATAAGAGGAGAGGAGGGGCACTCTTGGAATGTAAGTAAATGTTACTTTATTTGAAAATGGTATTCGGATTTAGGAGGTCCCGCATTAATGTGTTTAGAGGATAAGGTGGTAAGGGTTCTAAATCCACTCATCCAATAGGTTTTGGACATGTGTAGGTCTGAGATATTACATTATCTTTCCATTTTATTTAAATCGTTAAATAATGAGGTCATCGCTGCATCATCATGATGTCATAAATAATTTAATTTATTTAATGTCTAAAAATTATAAAACAAATACTATGATATAGTAAATCTCGTTATCTTTCTAATGAATATTTATAGTCAAAACATGGATTTGTATAACCCCATGTAAAAATTGTTTTAGAAAAACATTTCATGTTTGTCTCATTTTTACTTTAACTTTAAATAAAAAGATATTAATGTCATTTTCCAACCAAAGTGGCTTAATGGGGTCCCCAAGTTGACCCATGGGTTTTATTGGCCGGCCATGACACATCCAATGAGGTTATGACATGTTTCAAGTTCATTTCATATTATTAAAACATTATTTTTACCTTAAATTACACTAATTACCTCTAATCGCGATTAAAAACTTAATAAGTTACTATTAACCAAAAAATCATTTTTATCCCATTGAACCACATTTTACTTCTTAATGACTACCATGTATGTATGATTTTTGAAATTCAAAACACAAATATGGCAAAATTTCATTTAAACGGAAAAATCCATTTTTATAAGTACCACTTAGTGGTTTCACTATTCATCAAAAATTGAAGTTTTTCAGAAAAATCCCAAAAATTCACCATAAGCTATATTTGATATTCCGAATTGAAAAAATGAAGTCTATTTTACAAAATTCAAAACATGTAAGTCACATTAATTAATTTAATAATTAATTCCCGCTGTCAGATCAAATAACGTGTTTTTATGAAACAATAAGTATCAAAAGATTGACACTGGTTTAAGTCTGATTTCAAAGTGAAATTAATTCCAACGACCAGTATTGGATTTAATGGTAAAAATATATTCTAATTTCACTTTAAAACCAATTCAAAAGATAATATAATCATATAAATAGATTAGATTAAAAAGTGGTTTTGAATTAAAATACAACATTTTACACTATTCATTAAAAAAAATGAACTCTATTGGAAAGATACCAAAAATTTACACAAAGTAAATTTTGATGTCCCGATTCTAAAGAATAGTTTTATTTGTTCCAAATAGAATGTATAAGAGTGAACAAAACTATATTTAATAATGGTTCACCATCAAAAGGCGATAAGTGAACCTTTAGTGAAAACTAGGGCATATACGCCTAAAATTGAATTCTTTCCGTATTTTAATCCTTTATCCTTTATTGGATAAATATAAAAATATTTAAAAACATATATAATCATATTTTAGTTATTTCTATCCATTCTCGCCAATACAATGGCTACATGTTAACTGCCATTTAAAATAATATTATTTTATTATTAGAGTGCAAGTAAGATTCCCAAGAAACTCGTTGTTGCGTGTTGGGTACGCCATAGAGCATAACATCCCCTTTAAAGTCATATTAATATTTTATTCACAAATATGGATAAATATGAAAATGTCATATTCTTTATTTATCCGGGTGTTACATTACGTTTGGATGATTCACATTGGGCATACCATATAGCTTTTAAAACCACAATTGGAATGTCACCATATAGGATTGTGTTTGGAAATTCTACTCATATCCCAGAATAGGGGGAGCACCAAAGATATTGGGTTATTATTGAATTTAATATAAATATCTTAGATTCAGATGAGCATTGGAAGTTGCAGATTAATGAGGTGGAAGAAATTAGGCATGATATATATGAGAACTCCTAAATCTATAAAGAGAAAACAAAGTAAATACAAGATGAGATGATTAATCAACAGATGTCTTATATTGGTGATGAGGTTCACATTTTTAATTCCATGCAAAAGTTCCACCCAGGAAGGTTTCATCCCTAATGGCTCAGTCCTAATACCGTTACTGATGTTTACCCTTTTGGTGCTTTATATGTTTTTCTTGAGAAGAGTGGACTGAGGGTTTCAGTCAATGGGAAGATGCTCAATAACTTCTATGATGATTTTTGAAGCATGTTATGGAAGAAATCCAACTGATAGATGTCACATATGAGTTCACCTAGAAGTATGTACCTTCTCTATACCATTATTTACATGCCTATTTATTTAAAATACTTTCATAGAGGACAATGTTACTTTTTGGTGTGGGGAAGGGTGACATGTCATAGTTAGGATTAACAAAAATAAAAGAAATAACAAAGTATATCAATAATTTGATCTGAAAAAGAATATCAAAATTTATTTTTCATACTTTAGTCGATTGTGTGGAAAATTACAGTGTTTTTGGAAAAAAATATATCAAATGAAGTTTGATGTTGAATATTTTTTTAGAATTTTTATTTGAAAATCATTATTAGTTGTTTGATAGATTTTGGAATCACATTCCTCATTAGCACTAACAAATTTTTTAGTCCCTTTCCCAAGAGACATTCTAAACAACTTATTACATATTATTCAATTTTAATCACTTTCTTGAGAGTCTTAGGTCATGTAGAGAAACTAGATCATTCAACGATTCTATTTGAAGCAATAATATTCAATTATATTGCATTCATTATTTAGGTAGTCATTCATTGAAAATCAATTTTTACAATTATCCTCTATTTTCATCCACCATTACATTTTATCCTTCTTAAGCCTTAGAATCCATGAAATTTTTATAAGGTAACCACATTATAAGCTAATTGATCCCTAAATACCCATATATTGTTGATATTCTTGTATTATTTTCATAAATTGTGGGAGAAAGTGCATTTCCCTAAGAATTTTGGAAAGAGAATAATTGTTATGTGTTGATATAAATGGTGCCTACATTTTCCTTGGGAAATGTGTTCACAAGCCATATTTCATCATTGTTTACACATAATTCACTCTTTATCTAAAAAAATAACTATTTATTATATAGTTGTATACAAAAAATAGAACCAATGAATAAAATGGCAATAAGATGATTTTTAGTCATTACAATTCATTTCATGGTTGTGACCCACACAAATGGAAAAGGGGGATAGTGGGTTGGGGGAAATACACTTTTGGATGGGATGAGTGTGTATATTTATTGTGAAAACTTGATGAATTTTGACATGTTTTGTACATATGAGATTAAGCACTCATCTTCTACCATATATTTTTTATACATTAAATCATACCCACCCTTGAACCTCAAAACAACTTGTTGGTAGACCTCTTGAGTATCACACTAGTTTATACTAGTAGAGAATATAGAACCATGGATAGAATATGGGAAGATCCTATGAACAATGGGAAAAGAGGATAACTCCCCTTTCATATGTTCCTTGAGTATATAGGGAAAATTTCTAGGTGATGTTGGTTGCAACATGTTGCGTGGGTAAATAAATGAAGTTGAAATATTTAGAATGTGATAAAAGAAAAATGAAAGGAAAATTGATTCCATAAAATATGCATGATGAATTTCATTTCAAAAGAATCATTGATGTATTCAAATCATTCATTTAGGGATGTCACATTATTACGATATTATACATATCCATGAAGTAAAATGTTTTAGGTGTGGGTGTGATTGTACCACGATTCATTGTTTTATTTCCCCCTTATAATAATGTATTAAACTAACCATGTATTAAATATTCCATGTTTCGTAACAATATTTAAATCATGTTTTGTTCGATAATTTAATTATTATCACATTTACAAAGGGAAATTTTACTTGTTTTTATATTTTTGTTATAGTTGGAGGTGATTTGGTGGGCCCTTGATGAATTACATGAAAAACGGGTCAATCTGCATAGGATCCAAGAACACCAATGAACTAATCTGCATACCAATACAAATACGGGATTCAAAATGTGCTGAAATTTTGTTTTCTAGTCCAAAATAAACTTGGATACATTTCATATGAAGTGACCCAAGGTACATTCAGCATCTAAAATTCCCATACGAATAGATCTTCCCTATGAAAAAAATCTCAAAAAGTCAAAAGTAGTGTTCAATATTTTATCAGTATTATCAGATGTGATTGTTGAAATGGACCTAAAAAATTCAGATGATATATTCTTATGGTGGGGATCATTTTTTCTGTTTATTTAATTGGTACAATAAACTATCTAGTGGCCAAAAACAATGAGCCCGATGGTTTTACACAATCTGTGTGCTCAATACAAAATTACAATTTGCTTATAAAAGAACACATCCAGAACCTCATTTAGGAGTTCAACTAGGAGGAAATGTGTTGACATTTTGGAGACCCAATGGATTCATCTCATCATCACATGATGTTATGGAGGCCAAGTATATTGCAACTTCAACATCATCCTCTTCCTCCCATCCCATTAATTTCTAATCCCCATGTGATATCCCAAGGAGGAACGTGATGTAATCCCAAGCATTGTTTTTGTAATATTTGCGTGGTCTTTTGAATTCTAGATTTTTGTGTTGTTTTTCATCATCATATATTCTTATTTAGATTATTTATGTGCTGGTATGTCATTCTCAACTCATATGATCATGTTTGGGGGGTACCCATTCATGTGATGTTTCATACACCGTTCTCCACTAATTCTTCCCCTCCCAATTGCAGTGCTTCTATGATTCATATTGTTTAATTGAAAAAAAAGCTATCATTTTCATGTCCTATCAGATGAAGGTAATAAATTTAAATGACATACAATCCTAGATAGCACATCGAGGTCTTCATGTGTTTCCTTGTGAGTTTTGGTTATGGATTCAAACACAAATCACCTAATCATCGATGGTATTCAGTGAATCATTGTATGTTTCTGACTGAACCCTAGGTGGAATTCTGGTATAAACTTAGTAGAATTATAGTTCTAGATTCTAAAACCAGGTATTAAAAAGATCGTATCCCTATATTTCTATGTTATGAAATACAATCATCATTATTTTACCCTAGTTTATCACACATAGTTATCTTGTTCATTCCAATGTTGTTTCATCCTTTTCATTTTTATTTTTTCATATTTATTCATCAAACCCCATGGTTTCCAAAATCCCATTAACCATACATTTTCATAATTAAAAACATCATTTTAAATTATTTATCTATCGAACTATTGAGAGATGACCTAGGGTAGCATCTATATAGCATAAATTCTAGTAAAAACCAAAAAACTAATTTGATGGGCTCGACCACGCTATTAGTTACCATTTTAATTTAAATAAAAAATGTGTCTTTTATAAATTAATACACGACTTTGGATTTTGAAATGGAATATGGAATTTATTAGAATTAAATGATTTTTATTTTTAATTTTATGGATCATTGTAAATATTTTTAGTGGTGATTGTGGTTTTTTTTATTTTTTATAAAATCATATAGTCTAGTTTATTTTGAAACAAGCATTGATAAATTATATTGAAAAAAATATTACATATTTTCTCTTGGATGTGGTGTCATAGTGGTATTTTTATATAGTACTTATATATTTCAAATTCTATGTTTTTATTTGTAAATATCATTTTCTCAATTTGGTTTACAAGGGGTGAGTCAGGTAATGGTCAGAAACTAGAGGTTTCATGGATATTGTTTGAGCTTGGATCGAGTTTCTTTGTTGTTGATTTACTTTTTTTTACTATTGTTTATACATCATTGTAGTATTTTATTACTTTTTAATGTTTTTTACACATATAACAAAATGGATTGGATCATTGTAGGTGGTTGTGACATTTTTTTAATGATTATTTTATTTATTTCATATATTTAAGTGTTACTTTATAATTATATTTTATTTGGGGGAAATAATTTACAAAGGTATTCCTGTGATACCCATGAACTAGTTTTTGGCATGTAGAGTTGAAAAATTCCAATCGGGACATGTGACCACTTGGGTTGGGATCTAGGTCCGAATGAAACTTGGGCAATTTTGTTTTATTCTACTTATACAAATTTCATTAATTTATTCATTTTTCAAATAACATCATGTTAAACCCTAATGTTTTACAAATAGAGTATTTTTATTATACTATTGGAGGATATATTCATGAAGTAATGTTATATATAGATTCCCAGTTTATCATTTTTGAGTATAATATCCTTACAACCATTGTATTTATACAAATTGTGTAATTTGGAATTATACTAGGGGTTTATTAGGTCTCAAATAATATTACTGTATTCAATAGTATAATTAAAGTAATTTCAATTTTCATGAGAATAAAAATGAAATTATTATCAATGGATAATAATACCAGCAACTTTTTTAACATGGTCTCTATCTTGTAGCCTTCTTTGTGGGAATTCATTGTGGAAATATTGATGACGTTGAATGTAAAAAAGGATGAAAATGTACCCATTATTATGGACTACAATGATGTATTTATTGGTTAATTATCTATACTATATATAGAAAGAGTGGTTGGATTTTCCATTGAAATAATTCTGGGAACCAATAATATACCTATTAACCCTAATTGAATGGATTTTTTTCTATAAGAATTTAAGAGAAAACAAAAATATATTTTAGATATTGATTAAATATGAAAAATTTTGTATCTACTGGGGGAACCTATTCTAACTATGGAGAAGAAAAAAGAAGGCTCATGGAATTTATTCATCGATTATATAGATCCAAATGGGATCATAGTGAAAAAAATAACATATCCATGGGATTGATGATCTATATAACCAAAATTATATGGCTAAATTATTCTCCAAGACTGGACTTTGTTTGGGGAATCGTCATATGGGTGCAAAGAAAGAGTATATACCAATGATCAATTTCAAAATAAGATATAGACATTATAAGTTTTTTAAAATTTATATTATACCAATCCAACTATTATTATGGATTTGATTATTAGAATCATAAAAGAAAATAATGGTAAAACTATTGTTGTATTTATTGGTTATATTGTTAAATATTCCAAAATTCATGTAGAATATGAACATGATCTAATGGGTGTATTTCAAATCATGATTATATAATATATTTTTAGTAAATTTGATAGATGTGAATTGTGGTTACAACAACTATCATTATTCTGATACATTACTAAATATGAATTAATCTCTATTTATAATCTTTAGAAAATTATTTATTTGAGTGGAATTATCAAGTTATTGAAGATTTCACAAATTTTTTTCCTTTTTGTATAATGACAATATAAAAGACGTGTGAAAAATATTCATGGAACTATAATATTAACACCCCAAGATTTCATAGTATGTTATATCTTTAATGTAATTTTTAGCTTATATTGTACACAACAGCTACTGGGATTTCCTTATACGCAAGATTGACTTTTAGCGAAAAAACACAGTAGAATTGTAATTATTTAAATGATATATTTATTTATCATTTAAATATTTTAATATGTATTGTACCAAATAAATTATAAATTTTATTTATAATTTTTTCACATAAATATAACATATTTATAATGAAATGTATATGGTTTTTTATATTCGTTATATATTTAGGAAAACTGTTTTCTTAAATGACCTTCTTTTAATATCCTTCTCTGATCAATAATAAAATTAATTTTAGACACTCCTAAAAATTTAATTTGTCAAAATATACATCATTATTTAATTTGGAATATCAAAATGAGCATAAGGTGGCTTTTTTGTGTTTTTTGAAAACATTCATTTTTTTTGAATAGTCGAAAACATTGCGTTATTATTTAAAACTGACATTCTATTTAAATAAATATATTTAATTTAAATTTATTTAATGTCAAAATAGATACAAAATACATATATATGTGCTACGTAATTCATTGGAGTAACTTTATAATAATATTAGATATATAAAATATTATTGTACTTTTTAATGTCTTTTACCCACCTTCTAGGAACATTTGCAAATTTTCACTAAACATAATTTTACCGCTTCCATAAATTTAATTTCAATAATCCAACATCCACATTTTTAATTAGTATATAAAATGTTGTTCTACAGGATGAAAATAATTTTTGGTTAATAGTATCTTTTGAATCTTATTTAACTCTATTACAAGTAAATAGGGTAATTAAAGGTAAAAAGAATATTATAATAATATAATATTACCCTAAAACATGTCATAAATATACTTATTGAGTTTTTAGGCCAAAATAATACTTATTATAGAAATAGGATTATTTTTTTGATCCACTGGTGTTAGATTAAGAAATTTACAATATTTTATTTAAAGAAGAGTTAAAAGTGGGAAATTCATATTTTAATAACTAAACTATTTTTAATACAGTCTTATCCATATGATATATTGGAAAATAAATATTCACTAGAAGGATAAAAAAATTTCCTACGTCCTTTAATTTTATTTATAATTTTATGACATTAAATAATTATATTTATTTATGACATAATAATGATATAGGGATTACCATATTGATGAGAGATTTTAATAGAAGATATTATAAATATTAGAATAAAAGTAATTTGTACCTTTTGATGCCATAGACTAATTTTATAGGTTAATATGACATTTTAGCTTTGATTCAATATATTTTATTAGATGGAATCATGTTTTCATGTATTTAAAAAAATCAAGTATTAAATAGTATCAAAATTTACATAAATGATATTTTAAAATAAATAATATTTTATTAAACAATATAAAAATTATAAAAAATTAAGGCTCTAAAAAATAACTTATATTGGTTTAAAATTTAACAAATGATATAATTTATATTCGTTGAGAAACTTATTCTAACTATATTAACCATGAATTATAAAATTACAAGAAGGCACTATAAGAGTTAAAGTATTTAAGTAAGGGTGAAATCTAAATGATAAGGTTAATATGAGGACCTAAACATGTCTAAAACTGATAGGATAAGAGGGTTTCTAACCATACACATATTAGAATCTAAAGAAATCAATTTTGTGATATTAAAAACCGAAAATAATTTTATAATTAATTAATATTTCAACATTGTTTCTAAAGTTCCCCTCACCTATGTTATAACAGGGAATCACCCATTCTTTTTAATTCACACCTCCAAATCCTTTCGAATCGGACAAAACCTACCCGAATCTCCTCAAAAACACCTTCAATTCTTCATAGAGTCAAAAAATTTGGTATAAATCCATATTAAGGAGTCCTTTTGTTCAAATCAAAAGAAAACACTCAAGTAATATGTAATTATATTATCACCTCTTTCAATGTTCATTTGTTATTCTACTTCCTCTTTCCCTATTGCTTCCATAATAAAATAATATATAGAGTACCTTCTACATGATTAGATTTTATTATAATTATGATAAAACCATATTCTTTTTCTATCTATCCTATGAATATCAATGTCACTATGTGTGCATACGTATGGCTTACCATCTCCACACCATGTTCTATTTTGTTATTAAAAATTATGTTCATTTGGATGGATATAATAATGATCATAATTTATATAAATAATTAACATAACATGATAATGTTTCTATATAATTAACATAAAATCATTTTTCATACCATTTTATCATTAGGGAGATGATATCTTCGCTCGTGCATATGCACGACTTACCGTCTCCACGACGCGATGAGATTCATTTCCACGTTCACCATTCAACTGTGATTATAAAAATATATGTTTTTAACATGTATGCAATAAATGAAATTATAATTCAATTGGATATATATATATATATACATATATCTCATTCACTTACTTCTGTTTAATATGATATGAAAACGAAAACAACATTTAAGCATATGTACGGCCTACAGTCTCTATTAACGGTGTATTCCATTTCATATATATATCAATTTTAAATATTTATATTCAAAATATATTTGATATATGAATAATTTTATATATTATGTAAGTATTTAATTAATGATATAATTTATACAATCAGGAATAACAAGTTAAACACATATGATAAAGAAAGTAATTATTACCCAAAATGTTACGTTAACATTGAGATTACTATTAAATGGGAAGTATAATGTCATAAATTAATCATATAAGATTTCATAAATATGAATATGGTTTGGAATAATTTAATAACATACTATGGTAATTATACCACATGTTAAACATACCCTTGATTAAAGGAATGTATATGTTAAAGGACTTCCATGTAACTTTTAATATTCATGAGATATAAGCCATGTTAACCATATATTTCTTATGTGTGGTGTATGTACTAACTATATTGAATTTAAAATCTTGAATAAATGTATCCTAATGGTATTTATTGATTCATTTTAAGAAACCAGACCTATGATTTAAATGATCAAAGTTTTATGACACGCTTGGAAGGTTTAAAGAATTAGTCCTTTTCCATTTCAAATTTCTTGATATTATTTTACATACCTATTTATTTGAAAATAAAATAATATAAAAAGGATTTTATGTATGTTTTAATTTTCATGAATTTTTATAAAAGATTATTTTTTAAGGGTTTATTGAAGGTACTATTTAACAATAACATCACTTTAGTTTTTTTAAATATTTATTTTTCTAAATTATTTTATTTAATGTTCAGGTTTTCCAAATGATTTTAAGAATTTTTTATATAGACATGATTTATTTCAAATATTAATTCCATTAAAAAGATTAAATGTGGTATTTGACACTTTGATTCAATAAAATCTTTTTTAAATTACTTCATTTAAAAAATTGGGCTACTTTTAAATGATTTCAATTAAAATGGAATTTTTTTATCTAACAGTTTTTCTTGTTATTCTCATCTAATTAAACATCCATTATTGGATTTCAGATTGAGATTATTTTATTATAATACACTATTTCATATTAAATTTAATGTGTTACGATATGTTCAAATTTGGATGTGATATTTTTATACCATTCATTATTAATGGTTAAAGTATTAACATTTAGTATGATAGTGTCAATACAAATGATTATGCTATGTTGCACTCTATTATTATGAGGAATGAATTGAAATTAGTACGTGATGGGTGGGTCAGCTATATCCCTTCGATGCCATGGTAGGTCTCGTGAGACAAACTACTGTCTCGGCACAAGGCCTTGATAAAATTTATATTTTTGGTCCTGGAATGTGGAATTGACTTTGTCATTAACATGTCCGAAATTATGTATTCCATAATTATGATATTAGTTATTGATGCTACATGTTATTATTTAACAAGTATAATATCCTTGTGAATAAGAAAAATGACATTATATGATTTATCTTTTCCATAATATTATGAGGTTTATGATTAAAGGGATTCTATTTCAATTGCGTACCATGCCATAATTTTTATCATTATTTAAGTTTGCTTCCCCTATATTATTTATCCTTAATGAGCATCCGAGCTCAACCATTTCTTATGTTTTATTTATTCATGAGGCCAAGATGTGTATTATGATGGATATGCATGTTAATTCTATGAGAATAATGTAATTCCCAAAGTATTATCACTATTGTATTTTATGTTTGAAATTATAATGTGATGTTCATGTATTTAATATTTTTTCCAAGGCTGCTAAATTGATCACTCCCTTAGGACGTGATTCTTTATAATTATGTATATGATATGTAATAATACACAAAATCTATAAATTGGGATCTAGGAATTATATTTTAAAACATAGGATGTTGATAAATATAATTGGAAAATATATTTAGATAAAAATGGAATATAAAAAATTAACTTATTATATAATTTTAGGATTATTATAGAAGAACATCCTAGAATTTTGGTAATTTAGAGATTATGTGTGTCCTCTAAGAAATACATCTTTGTCTGGATACTACAAGTGCATGTGGTTCTTACACGGATGTACCAAGGGGTGAAAACTATGACATGGTGTTCTGGTCCTGGCTTGGTGAAACCATGTATACAACAATGGGTGTCACTGCACACCTAATTTGAAACACCTGAGGTATATGCTTAAGATAAATTACAATTTAAATGGAAAACATTATCATATATTTATGATTAAACATGTCCTCAAAGAATCCATTTTATTATTATGATATTAGATATTCCCAAAATTTTTTAATTTATGTTATTAATTTCACAAGTTTAGAATCATAAATTATGATTCCTAACCTAATTTAGTGTATGAAATTGTTTATAAATGGCACCTAGTATCAGGAATGACTACCCCACAAATGAATATCTTCCAATGAGTAAGAAAGATCATATCTTTTGCGGTCTTAAACCAATATTTCGAATAGAAATATCCCACAATGTATTCTCATCATATGAAAAAATAGTATCATGTGTTAATAAGATATGTAAACAATTATTTGAGTCACATGGATTTTAAGGGAAGCCAGAGAAGAAGAGGATGGCAGAGAGAATGATAGATAATGGGAACAAGGGAAAGAAGGATTTTCATATATTTGATAAATTTTGAATATATCACCATGGAAAGTTCTTGATAGGATTGGGTGTATGTTATATGTATGTAGAAAAGGGTCATCAGGAAAAATAATAAAAAGAGAAGATGAAAAAATATTAATATTCAGTTCTTCTACTACAGTGAAATAAGGTATTACACAAATAAATTTCCTTACCATTATGGAAATAAAGCACAGAATAATCAATGTGATCATGGATATTATAATTTTTTACTATAATAGATATCGAATAATGAATGTATTTTTGTTTTCAGATTGAAGAATTATGACATTTGAATCTTTTATCAATGATGTAATTGATATATGAATTATGTAAATAAAAAAATATTGCACTATTATACTCTTTAATTATGGATTTGTAATTATATAGTACTAAGAAAAGTGAATCAATAGTATGTTAAATTTTTTGAAAAATGCATTATTGAGGGAAACATAAACCTTAATGTGGTCCTGATACTGAGGTAAGTATTATGTAATAAGAGATGATTTATTTTGATAAATTATATAGGTTATTCATGAAAACCCTGTAACTAATTAATTTTTTTCCATCATTGTTGTAGTTTACAACATTTTTGGATTTAAGGAGTATATCTAGTATTCTATAAGTATTATGGGAGAATGGACATATTTAATTAGGTTTTATGGTAGTTAAGGGTGTTACCATGTTTTAAGAGAATGCATGATGAAGTAATTCACAGGTTTTTATATGGAAAAATAGATATCCATTATGGTTACCACCCATATAAATTTTAATACGTTGAGTTTAGACAAATGTACCTTATAAAGTATAAATGTTGGAATGGAGTTAGTAGGGGACATGTTATTTTGTTTAGTTAAATTATAATTTAATGGATACTTTGACCTAATCATTTTGATTTCAGTAAACATATATAGGATTAAAGAAAAAAATGTGGCACTTTTGATTTATAAAATGTGATTCAGGAATTTATTAAATTTCATTTTGAACATTCATTTCTGAGTGTAAGGAATGAAGTGAAAATAGATCTAAGAACACAACAATGATGAGATTATAATTATGAAAAGAAAGGAAATCATGTAAGTTTTCCTGATTTCATATATTGATAGTAAATTTATACCTCCTCTTCAAATAAAATAATTTAAGTAAAAATGATGTTATCCTAATCCATTATTATTTGTAGAACTGATGATATTTTAAATAATCATATATTTATGTCTTTGAGGCCCTTAGTTTTCCATTTATTGTACACATATTCATGATTAATGAGTTCGATCACTCCGTATAAATATTTAAAATTTCTATCCAATTATTTGTCTGTAATTTCCACAAATTTTATTATATTCTAAATCCTAATTTTGTGGTGATTTTTTCATTTCCTTTTCCCTCTTATTAAGATTAAAATTTATTAACCCTATTTTCGGTGGGGGTTTTCCACAATTATATTTTCTATTTTAAACATTTTATTTTTTAAGAACAATTTCAAATTGATAAGATGCAATTTATTGAAGGAGGGGATAATGTAACATCCCATGATTTCATATTACAATATCTCTTTAATAAAATTTAGTAGAATATATTGCATATAACACTGACTTGGCTTGCGTTATACACAATATTGAGTTTGAGCAAACAACAAATTAGTATTATAATTATTTAATCAAAATATTTATCTATTAATTACATATTGTAATATAAATAATAACCTATAAATTTTAAATATCATATATAATGTTTTGACTTAAATAAAATATATTTATAATGAAATGTATATGTTTCAATTAAATAGTGATATATATTGGAAAACTATTTTCTTAAAAGAACTACTTTTTATGTTCTTCTGTGATCAATACTAAACTTAATTTAATATATTCGTAAAAAATTGAATTTTGTAAAATATACTTCATTTTGTAATTCAGAATATAAAAATTACCTTAGGGTGATTTTGTTGAATTTTTCTGAAAACATTCAATTTTTGATGAATAGGGAGAAAAACTATATTGTTGTTTAAAAAAAACTTTTTTTTAAATAATTGTTATTAATTTAAATTTATTTTAAATTCATAATAGATATATAATACCTATATTATTCCAATTTAATTCATTGGAGTCATTTTATAATACGAAAAGATATATAAAATTTTATTGGACTTTCTAACATCTTATACCCACCTTCGAGGCACATTTTCAAATTTACAAAAAACATAATTTTACATCTTCTATAAACTGTATTTCAAAAAAATGACAGACATGGTTGTAATCAGTAGATAAATGTGATTTAATAGGATGAAAATAATTTTGGGTGAATAGTAACTTTTGAATTTAATTTAACACGATAAAAACTAAATAGGGAAATTAAAGATAAAAATAATATTATAATAATATAAAATTACCACAACACATGTACTAATTCTATTGGATAGGTGTTTTTTTGACCCAAATCAAACTTAGGGAAAAAATATGATTATTTTTTTGATCAACATGGATTAGATTAGAACATTTATTATATTTTATTTAAAGAATAGTTAAAAGTGTCAAATTAAAATTTTAATAATTAATCCATTTTTAAAATATGTTTACACATAAGATAAAATTCGACAATAAATATTAATTAGAAATATAAATATATTTACTACATCATTTTATTTTATTTATAAATTTTATACATTAAATAATTAAATTTATTTATGACACAATGATGATGCATTGATTGCCTTATTAATGAAATATTAAAATAAATGATATTATAAATATTAAAATAAATATGATTTGAATCTTTTAATGCCATCCACTAATTTTATAGGATAATAAGACATGTTACAGTTGATTCAATTTATTTTTCTCGAAGTAATCAAGTTGTTATGAATTTATGAAATATTATATATTATTTTGTAACAAAATTGTCAAAACGATATTTTAAAATTAATAATTTTTTTTAAATAATAAAAAAATCATAAAAATATATGTTCATGAAACATAACATATATAGTGTTAAAATATCATAAATTATCTTCTTTTGGTTTTTTTGGAAACAAATAGTAACTGCATTACACATATGGTTTAAAATTACAAGAATACATGTTAAGAGTTAACCTATTTAATTGAGGGTAAAATTTAAACGATAAGGATAATATGATGAACCAATCATGTATAAAAATTATTATTTGAGAGGTTTTTAAAATATCCTCATCTTAGCCTCGATGTTAATAAATGTTTATGTATTGTATAAAAAATCATATTAGAAAGAAATTAATATTTCAAAATTTTTCTTAAAGTTCCCCTGACCGCTATTATAAAATCGCATCTCACTTTCTTTTTTATTCACACCTCTAAATCCATTTTCATCGTACTACCATTTCCCAAATCTCCTCCCATATAACCTAAAAAAATACTAGAGCCTAATATTTGTGCATAAATCTAACGTAAGGTCACCTTTTGTTCAAATCAAAAGGAAACAATGGAAAAAGGGATTATTAATATATCGCCTATTTCAATGTTCTTTTATTCATATACATAATATTTATCTATTGTTTCCATTATAAAATAATAAATCCAATACCTTATACATTCTGATATGATATTATAATTATGGTACAACCATATTCCTTATTCAATCTATCACAAGTTTAACAATGTCTCCATGTGTACGTGCGTATGGCTTACAGTCTCCACACCATGGGGTAATTTGTTATTCAGAAATATGTAATTTGGATTGATATAATGATGAGTATAATGTATATAAATAATTAAAATAACATGATAATTTTACTTTATAATTAATTTTCTATCCAATTCCAAACCATTTTATCATTTGGGAAATGATATCATCGCTCGTGCGTATGTACGTCTTCCCGTCTCCACGACACGATTAGATTCATTTCCACGTTCACCATTCAATGATGATTATAAAAATATATACTATTAATAAGTATTTAATATATGAAATAATAATAAGGGATATATATATATATATGTACATATATCTCAATCACTTAAAACCATTCAATATGATATTAAAATGGAAACAACGTTAATGCATAATTATGGCCGACCGTCTCCATAAACGGTGTATTCCATTTCATATATGTATCTATTATACATATTTATATTATTAATATATATTTGATATATACATAATGTTTTATATTTGGGATGTATTTATATCATGACATAAGTTATACGATAAAGAATAATATGTTAAACACAAACGATAATGAAAGCGATTATTGCCCAAGATATTATTATAACATGGGAATTTATATTAAATGGGTAGTATAAAGTCATAAATGAATCATATATTATATCAAAAATATGAATATGGTTCCTGTATAATTTAATAACATACTATTGTCATTATAAAATATGTTCAATGTACCATCGACTAAAGGATTGTATAAGGTAATTGAATTCCATTTCGCTTTTAATAATCGAGAGATATAAGCCATGATCACCATTTATTTCTTCTGTGTGGTGTATGTGATGACTATATTTTATTTAATATCATGAATAAATTTATCCTCCTAGAATATAAATATTCATTTTATGATATCATATGTATGATTTAAATGTTCAAAGTGGTTTGGGATGCCATGAATTTTTAAATAATTAATCCTTTATCCATTTCAAAATTATTTATATTATTTTAAATAAATATTTATTTGGATATAAAATAATTATAAATGAGATTTAATGTCTATATTGATGTTCATTCACATTTTTTTAGAAATATGAATCTTTTATTACATTAGGTAAGGGATTATTTGACTACAACATCATTTTTAACGTTTTAAAGATATATTTTTATGAATAGTTTTAGTAAATGTTAAAGTTTTCAAAATGGTTTTATGAATTTATTTATTTAGACATGATTGTTTTAAAATTATAACTCCATTAAAAAGCTTCAATGTGGTAAGGGGAACTTTGATTCAATAAAATCTCTTTTAAATGGCTTCCTTTATAAATTGGGAAACGTTTAAATGGCTTCATGAAAAATAGATATTTCTCTCGAAGCATTTTACTAACTATTTTCATCTGTTTAAAAAATATTATGTTTTTTTTTATTTAGTGTTATTTAATATAATAAAATATTCTATATTTTATTTAATGAGTTATGATATGTTTGAATTTGGATGTGCTATTTTTATACCATTCATGATTTTTTGTTAAAGTATTAATATTTCGCATGCTAGTATTAATATGAATTTTTATATTTTGTTTAACTCTTTTCATATGAGAAATGGATTGGATATATAAATTTAGGGTTAGTTCCATCTATATCCCCTCAATTCATCGGTGGGTCTGTTGAGATAATCTAGTGTTTTGGCACAAGGGCTTGGAAAAATTTATATTTAGTGTCTTGGAATGAGGACATGACTTTGTGGTTAAGATATCTAGAATTATACATTCCATAGTTATGAAAATAGTTATTGATGTTACATGTGATTATTCAACTAGTAGAATATCAATGTGAATAATTAAATGGAATTATTTTATTTATCTTTTATAAATTATGTTTACGTTCATGTTTAACGGGATTTTGTTTCAATTTTATACCTTTCCATAAATGTTTTTATGATATGATCCGCTGTATTTTTTATCCTTGATGATCATCTGAGATCTACCCTTTCTTATGCTTTATTTTACCTGGATTCCATAACGTATATTATGATTTATATGTAGGTTTAAGAAAAGAGAATAATGGTATTCTCAATGGATTATCTATATTTTATATTATGTTTGAAATTGTAATGTGATGTTCATGTATTTAATTTATTGTCCAAGAAAACTAAATTTATCGGTCCTTAGGGAATTGATTTCTTATAATTACACCAATGTAATGTAATAATGTACCGACTCTATGTAACTGGGGTTAGGGAATTTCCATAATCCACTAACCAAGTTATTTAAAAATTAGATTAATCTCATTTACAAAAAATATTGTTAATAATTTTTCCTAAAATATAAAAATAGGTTGGTTAGTTAACCATTGTTAACCTAAACTATAATGGATAAATATTTTTCATTATTGTATTATGTCCTTTAATGGTCATGTATATGTACACATAGAGAATTATAAGGTGATCTCACATACAACTATATAGTTCTTTCCTTGTGATATAATATTCGTACATATGATTTAGGGTAAGATATTGTTATCATTGCATTAATCAAATGGATATATTTTCATTATTTTGAAAATTATGATATATATAACAATAACCAAAATATTAAGTATATATTCCAATAAATAAATTGAACATGTGTTATAAGAGATTGATGGAGCTTCCTAAGAACAATAATTATTCTATTTATTATCACATGGAGTGACAAAAAGATTCAATGAAAAATTAGTTAGAAGAAACCAACTGTTATTGAAATGAAGATAAATGAATCCTATAAACTGATAATAAAATTTCTAATTATGTACATGTATGTCACAATGGAAGTGACATTCTCAATCCGTTCATTAGTTATTTCACAACCAACATTACTGGATAAAATATTGAATGCATAAATTAATGATCCTATGCGACCAAATAAGATGAAGTATTTAAAATATCGGAATCTTACTGAGTTATTTAATGATTAAAAGGATGTGATGCTCTATTGAAAGAAGTACATATATCCATTCTATTCGAGACTGATGGAATATAATTATGGATTATGATCACAACTTTTCATTCATTATACTCCCTAGAAGAACCAACCAATAAATTGATGTTCATGATCATTATTGGTGGCATAACATGGAAATGGAAATTAATAATTGTACTCAAATATGGTTGAAATGTTTTCATGTGATGTTATATGTACAAATAAACCAATACTATACTATAAACATTACACATACAAGTCTTTCATCAATAAAATATCCATATTGAATTATCCACTAACCTTCCAAATATAGTTTGCAGAAATAATTCAATATGGGTAATCATAAATATATTTAGAAATATTTTTCATTTTAAAACAATATGAGGTGGTTTCTCCATTTAGTTCCATTACCGTATTTCTTATTCAATATGTAGAGAGAGTTCAATGATCACAAATATCAGTTCTTTCATTCCATGATACGAGATTTACATCAATGCTTTTGATGAGAAATCAATAGAATATTAATAAATAAGTGATTTGAAGAAAAAAATGTCTTCCCCAACCTGATGGAAAATATAAGAGTAAAATTAAAACATTTTAGTATTTGTTATTTTATAGGATAATTTATTTTAAATGGATTTGGGACCAGTATCTTATACATGATTAATTACATTACAAAAAACATATTAACTCGATTTTCAATCTCTACAATGAAAACTACACAAAAAAATCAACAAATTTAGATGATGTTTTTGAAAGAATACTATTAGGAATAAAAAATGATAAATATATTAGAGATACTATAAAATTATTGATGCTGTAAATTGAAAATTATTTGAAAGTTTTGGTTATAACCAATGAATATAATTCATATAAATTTTGTTGAATTGGAATATCATATTTAAATGAATATGAATTGGATTATATTCTATAGGAATAAAGAGAATTATTGATGAATATTATAACATGACACATAAAATTCATAATCATAAATCACATGTCCAAAGAAGAATCACCACATCCATAAAATGTTATTAAAAATACAAATTAATTTCCAAGAATGGCGAAATATTTCAGGGTAAAATATTTTAATGGGGAATAATGTTAGGACCCAAACACATCATTATTTTATTAGTAATATTAGTCATTATTGACAATAATAACATCAATATTTTTATAGTAAGTGATAAATTAAAAAATAATTCCTTACAATATTAAAAATAATGAGAGAAAATATTATATATCACAAATGAATAATAAAATGAGATACACACAAAATAGTTGTAAAAAACAAATAAAAACTCTATAGGTATCCAATTAAGAACACTATTTTCATGTATAATTTAAAAATAGAGGATTGAGGAATACAGTAGACATTATTAGCGGATGTGTAGACCATTTGGATATGAATTAGTGAATAAGGAAGTATGAGAGTATTAGAGTATATATAAGGTTTAAAGGTGAATGTGATAATTAAGATATAACCATTACATGAACATTACTAGATCATTACAATATTTACATTATAAGATTATTTGAATAGTAATTATAACAATTAAAATCGTAGAATACAACCATAATAGTAAATTCAACTGTGTTATATATAATAATTAAAATTTTACTATATTATTATATATACATATACTTTTTATTAATAAATACATATGATATGATGGAATTCAATATTCGTTAAAGTGAATAAATAATTTTTTTCTATTTAGAAACTGAATCTTATAGAAAATATTTACATTTCATTTAAAATAATTATTTCTCATCATTATGGATTTATTTTTATAAAATTAAAATATTATTTTATGTAATGAAATTGAGATTAGGTTATAGTTAAATTAAAAAAAATGATTTATTTTTCAATGAGTAGTAAAAAAATATTTTTGTATTTTCTTTATATTTTACATGATTATAATTATGTACTAATGATGTGACAATATATATTATCAACTTCATTATGAAATGTATTTAAATATTTTTTTATTATTTTATATTTATTGAATTTTGTTTCAAAATTCCATAATAAAATAATTGTTTCATAAAATAAAAATTTAGATTTTAGAAAGTATTATTAATTAATATGGTGTTATTATAGTGAAAAATTAATATATTGATTAGTAATTCACATTTTAAAATTTAATATGCCAAAAAAATGATTTTTGTTTCATAATTCATCAAACAACACCATGGTTATCCTATAGAAAATTCATTTAACAAAACAAATAATTATGAAGGATATATTTGGAAAATCATAAAAAGAACTCCTTATTTTTCAATAAATAATGACATTTACACCCATTTTATTTCACTCCAAAATGAGATTATCCAAACCATCCCTATCTTAGTCTCACATTTGACCCTTTGGGGAGTCCCCCAGTCTCCCAATTTAACACCTCTCAATGTTAATGTAGTGGTACATAAGGAACAAGATTTATCCTTCTCTTTCATTTTTTTTCAAGTAAATCCTCTATAGTAATGATTTTAGTTTTCAAATTATAATATATTATTCAATTGATAATCATTACATTATTTTCAAAATTATTTTTTAATAATGGTATACTTCCATTATATCTTTTTATAACAATTATATAACCCATTTTTATACCCACTGTGCTGCAAAAAACATTAAATTAATTTCAATGAATACATTTATGTCATTAATACCCAACCCTATTTTCCCTCAAGGGTATACAAAGAGTTATATTTTCAATTACTTGTATTTTTATTTTGTTTTACGAAACCCACTTTCACTACTCAGCAGTTAAAAATAGAAGGAATTTTTTTGTCTTTAAAATCATAAAAACTCAGTTATTTTATTTGAAACTAGTTATCTATCATCCAAATGATATTGATGAAATTAATATGTATGATATGAGGTCTATATGAAACACATTACTTATGTAATATCAAATATTTACCTTGATATCACAATAAAGCATTTGGTATTTAATTAACCAATGATTATAACATTCATGTAAAACCTTGTATTAAGCTTTATTAATGATTAACAATACCATAGTGAATAACAATGTTAATATATATTATCTATTATCTATACTAAAAGAGGATCCATCCATCTTAGGTGTCACCTACATATGCTGCCACATCACCCTAAAAAATAAATTCTTCCCTCCAATATCGGGGTTTCATCCCTCGTGACCCCATTACCCCATGCGCGTCGTCAGGTTTTCACTCCATATTAGGGTTCCTCTTCCCCGCTCGCGATTTAGCTCTAATCGAGATAGGGTTTCCAAATACCAGCACCGAATTCATTATACCAATACATATTTCCATCCAATCCTCCAATGCTTCTCTCTAAGAACCTCCGATTTTGTAATCCTACAACATCCTGGGCATTGTTCCCCTTTCATTTTCATCCCTTCAAACCCATAGTTGATTGGCTCCCGTACCTTTGGCTCCCGCGCCTACGGCTCCACCTGCTCGGCCTCCACCACCTTCTTCTCCTCCACACCCACCATCTCTACATGCGCTTGCTCCTCCATGGACTCTTATGTTCTCCCCACAAAATCCCTAGGTTGGATTATTCTCTGAAAAATCGTCCTCGAAAAAGGTAATATTGGTGGTTCCCATCTTTGGTTCTATATGAAATCAAATCATACAGATAGCTCCATCATAGTTTTTCATCATCCATATATATTTTACATTATAAAACGGTCGATAGATTGATTTCCCTTTCAACAGAGACCAACCCTTATCCATATTGAAACTTCTCTCAGAATATATTGTTGAACTCCACCACTATTTACGTTGATTATGGTTTTAAGTAAATATGAATCTATCGACAAACTAAGGATTTTACCCCTTTCTGGTTTCTAATGTATGGATTATACATATTTTAGGAGATGGGTTTGCATATGAGAAAAATTTTTGGAATGGGAATGTGATGTTTCACGTGAAGTTTGTACCAAGTAAAGATGGACTACTTTCTATGACAACTTATTCATACTACCAAAAAGATTATTTGTTTGAGATTTTAATCTCTATATGTGCTTCATTTAATCATTCCGTTCATGTTTGGGAAAGTGAGATGGCTATCTGCATGGATGTTTGAATGCATGGTTAGAACATTTTTCATTTTAATGTCTTCTTTTCAGTATCTGCTATTTGGAAAGACATCATTGAAAGATGATTATAAAAGTGAAGGTTGTAATGATTGCAGGTCTTTATTATCTCTACTATTAGTGATGTTGGAATATCACACCATTTTATTTCTACTCAAATTCAATTTACTAATTTATGAACATGAAATATATGTTGTGTTATAAGAACATGGATTCTTGGGTTGTTGACTATATGATCCAAGAGTGATTGGAGGATGATCCAGTACATCGAAGAGATCACTGGGAATCACATTGATGAGGATGTATATGGGGTTCTCAAAGAGTGCAACATGGATCTTGATGAGACTATAGAAAGTATCTTGTATCTAGGTCTCCACATCCCTCTTCTATTCTTAATCTCTACTATATTTCTCTCAGTGTTCATTTTTTTAGTCTCTGTGGCATCTGTTGCTAATATATTTGTTAGGGCTTGATATTCTTGGAATCCTGTTGGGCATATTTTAATATCTGTTTTAAGTCTCTGAGTGCTACTATTGTCGAATTTTTTAATTCTATCATGTATGTATCAATGGATTAGGATTAGGAAATCCTAATTCTGTGGGAATAATTATTGTTTTAAACTTAGAGATGTGCCTTTTCCAGCCAATATGATCCATGGGAAAATTTCTAATCCTGTGTTATCGTTACTTCCCTAATCCATGTTAATGTTTTGGGACTTCCTAGGTTTTGATTATTACTGCCCGCTACATGTCCTTTTTCCTTTTAGTTTCATTTTCATCCATTAGGTGCATGCTTAATCCAAAGCTTGATCTTTGTTTATGTCATGTTCTTCTAATAAACTATCAAATATTATCATTTGTGCATTAATATTCAAACCTATATGATAAATTTGGCATGATGGAGACTAATGATTGAGATTCATTTTCAATCATTGATTCAAAAATTCCTTATGTGATTGGCTTGCTTTTTCAGAAGCATTTCATGAACTCAGGAAAAAATGCAATCGCCGAAAAGAGGTTCTTTTAATTTTACTATTTTTTTGGATGTCTTTGTTCTAACTACGATACATCTACATTCACAAATCAGAAAATAGGGACCCCTGAAATTTGGTCATCCACCATTTTTATACGATTGTGAGTCTTCAGAGACTATATAGATCAAAATATCAAAAAAAGGTGTGTTGTTCTCAATTTCTAGAAATTTTTTCCCTTCTCTCCAAAAATTATTAATTTTGGTTTAATATGTATTTCGGTTTAATATTACACCGTGTCTATATTTTGGATATGTCTCTATACTCACTGACTTATCTATATTTTTCTACATATAATTTCAATGATGTTCTTGGATGTAACATGTTTGTTCCCTATGTAATGAACATTTCTTTTTCTAATGGAAGATTTAAATGGTTTTAGAAGTGAGATGACATACCCATAATATATTGAACATTTTTCCCAACTGAATGATGAATATTTAAATTAAAATATTTCTAAATTGTTGCCTTTCATGTAATCTATTTGAATTGGTTCTTTCTCCATCAACAAGAAGACGTAGTGTGCTGCTGGTTTGCTTTTATCATATAATCTATTATGAAATTATCCAAGGGAAATGATGTCAATGTTACACAGTCAAGGTTCCCTGGTTAAGTAGATTTGTATGAATTACATTTTTAATTCTACCAAACAGAAATACCCTTCACCCATGTTCTTGATTACATCTATGTACCCTAAATGAACTCTACAATGAATAATGTCCATTCTTTGTACCTTATGAATTAATTTTTCCACTTTAAAATATTTTTTATTGACTTTTTCTTAAAAATATTTCATGGGTTATTACAATACATCAAATTTTATGATTTATCAATTATGGTTCCAAGATTTAGGTAATAAATTATGTTCAATTATTTTATTATTTTCATGTTGTTATACTTCATCCTGACTTTAGGTGTCTGTGAGCTATCATTCTATCCAGAAATTTATTTCTCTTTTAGTATGGGTGGATATTTTGGGCATTATGGGCTGCCAACTATACTGTACTGGGAAATATGAATCTTATCCAAAAAAATAATCTCTCATGGAATGTCATTCGGTGGAACCGACTGTATTTGATATGTCTACATCCCTACTTACTTATCTATATTGTTCTAGACAACATGTCAATGACGTTCTTAGAAGTATCATATTGGTGCACCATCTTTCAAAGTGGACATAAGTTTATAGAATATCTTACAGGTTGTTGAATCTTAAAATATTCCATATTAGTTATATGTATGTTATTCCCTATTAGATAAACATATATATTTATGTACTCCTTATTTAAGTGTATCCAAATTGTGAAAACATGGTGTTTCTACATATATCTTCTATATACCTATAGATTGATTATTCCAGTGTTTCCATTTTAGTCATACATATAATCTACTATTATGAAACATTAGTGTATGTTCAGGTAAAAAAATTGGATGAATGTTTAGTTGATGAGCTCATGGATTATTTCTTATTGTTCAACCACCATAAAACCTTCTCACAAATAAAAAATTAGGTACAAAAACAACCTAGTTTTCTAGAAATGTTTTCATATTTTCAATAGAGCATTCAATAATCAAGGCAATTTTCCCTCTCATTGCATAACCATGATTGATTAAAATTTTCATTAAGTTCTACAAATGCATGGGATCAACTATGAATATCACCCATTAAACATGAGTAATGATGATTACAACCATATAGTAAATAACTTTTTGTAATTTCGTATATGTATCCACTTATTTATCTTTTCATATTCAACATGCACTTATTATTTATATAGCTTTGTAGTTTAATAGAATGGTGATATTGATTATCATGCTACAACAATATTCAATAAGTATTCATATGGAAATTATTTATTTCAATAAGAGGTTGAGAGGTCTTCTAATGTTGTTGAGAGATCATTGTTGAAGTAGCTCAGCATGGGTGAATTTCTCCAATCAGTGAAAACAAACATGTCATCCCTATTTCTTCCCCATTATTTAAATACATTTGGATGATATTTAAATCCAACAACACAACACTCTTGACATTGAGTTAAGAAACATCAATATTTCATCTGTCTTCTTCTATTTTTTTGATAAAATTTCATGTTGTTAGGTCTTATGTAGTGGTTGAAGGTTATCTTCCGATGATTCTAAGAATGAGTGACTGTCTCTATTAAGGGAAATGATATATGGATTCCCCTCCTCTTAACCATGATTGGTCTCCATTCAAAAAGCTTTAAAAAAAGAAGATCATTTTTTTATCCTCATTGTCTTTTATTACCATTACGTCATTGGAGTGGAAAAAAATATTTTTTTAGTATCATTTTCATTGAATCATTAAAACGATGCATTTTTTATTTCATTTTTCAATTTGTAAACACTTGATTATAATGAAAATGATTATAATGCTTGGGGTTTTTTCTACATATTGATTTAACTCATCTATTCATGTAAAAAATATGTTGAATGAGTTTGTTTTTGTTCTATGGAGTCTGATGAATAATTTCAATGTCTCAAGAAGACGTGTCCTTAACAAAACATGAACATTAATGACATCCTCATTTAGGTGGTCCATTTTCAAGGTACTTTAACATCCTAATTGAACATGATTTTTTGAAATTATCTTATACATTTATACGTCAAATTTTAATATTACTTTTTTTATAGTATGCATGTTTTTTGTACTAACACATATAATGCACAATCTAATACGATCTAAATATTATAGGTTGTACATGGTAATGCTTTCTCAATTTATTTAATAATAGTTAAATTATTTAGCTGTAGGGTACGTCATTACTTTCTACCACTATCCAGAAGTTTTCATACAATGTATCCTACAAGCACACATTTGGAAGGCTTGAAGTAAGATGGAAGAACCTACATACAATGGTGGGTTCAATGACTCTTTTCCATATCCTATGTAGGCTCCGGACTTTAGTCATCCACTCGAACACCAGAGTCTGAGCCAAGGCTTCCATCTCCATGTCCCAATGAGTCTCCAAGATGGGATGGGAATGGATGTAGGAGCATGGGGTGCGGGCACTGCTGTAGATCAAGACAAAATTGTTGAGCGATAGGTTTCCAGAGGCGAGGGATGTGGGGTAGAGTATAGTGGTTTCGGTGTGTGGGGGATTTGCAGGAAACAAAGAACATAATGAATATTCATGGAAACACTTCCGGCACTGTAATCTGCCCCCCGTCCATGCCATACCCATCATCAACATGACACCTTCTCACTGCTCTGGTGACTAAGGAATAAGAGATTTCATTTTAGTCCAGGATATAGGGGAGGGATATATATATATACATCATTAGAATTTGGGTTTTATGCCCTATCTCTTTATCATGAATAAGAAAATAGATTAATTATGTGCAGTCATGAAGAAAAATAAATAAAAAAATTGTTAGGAGTTAGGATTTCAATTATCATTTTCCAATGTTTATTATTGCTATTTGTTATTTGAAATATATGACACTATACCTCTCTAATTCCATAATGTTCAATATTTGGAAACATTGGATGTTATAAGGGTTCAATATTTGGTAGTTAAGTTTATAAAACATGTGATGGAGCTACAGTTTCAACAACAATATACATGTACTCTTAAAATAGAACCCATTATAACTGTTGTTTTTAATAAGATATTCTTCACTGTAAATGTTTATTATTGAATATTTTAACATATGAGTGTAGAGATGGAACACTTACAACAATAAAGCATGCTTCATAAAGAGTAGTTCAGAAAGAGTATCATTCCTAACCATAGGTATGTATTTTATTATTTTTATAATTTTATTTCATGTTCTTGACTGCGTGAAATATTTTTGGTTTAATGTATCACCCTCATTACACATTTTCCTATTACCTCAACTACCTTTACTTATGTTTTCCAAACCAAACATCCAATTCAAATATGAGACCTGACATCCATATACTAAGAGAACTGATGGAAATTCGGATCTCTATCATTTACCAAGGTTTTTTAATGCAGATATTTATTTTAATACTAAACTAAATTAATTTTTTCATATTATTATTTTACTATCCATTGTAGATTTAAAATCTGAACATTCTTTTACTATTATCTTAATTTATTTTTTAATTACATATAATTTGTCTTAGATGTTCAATAACAGCGTTCAATATGGATGTTCCATTATTAAAAAATCACCTTCAAAAACAATGTTCAATATGGACATCTCCATATATCAGGTTGGTGTTTTAGTAAATGATTTTAATCATTATACTATTCCCCTTCCATCCATTCCTTATTTTATATTGAACACCAAACAAATGTTTCTGGAATCTGTATCACTTATATGTCTGCATGTTCTATATTCACTTATACTTTGTACATCTTCGAGTTTATATATAACGGTAATACTGAATCATGATATATCATGATTCATTTTCTTTTCATCTATTTTTTATTCAATTTAATTTGTATAGGTCTTATGAAGTGGTTGAAGGCTCCTCTTACCATTGATTTGTATTTGTTCATGAGGGGTTTAAAACCCACAATCCAACACTCATTACATTGACTATAGAAGGTAGATATTTGGATGAAGGGAAATGTCACTTTTTTCTAATTCCATGAGGCTTGTACAGGATGATTTAGTTTTTTATTATGTTTTTTTATGTTTTTATGTGTGCATAACCCTACATTTATTGTATAATTCTTTTATGAACTGATGATATTTGGAACTCTTTGACCATGATATATGGGCATGTAGTTTTTATTGAAATGTTTTTCAATTTTATATCTATATAGATCATACCAGAAATTTTATAATAAGTATATGGTCATGAATGCTTCACTAATATGTCATACAACAAAAGAAGAGAAAACTTATTTAGTTTAAATTGGTTTTTTGAGTTGTTTGGGGGGGATTCCTCTCATATCCCATGTAATCAACTTAGTCACTATACCCATTTAAGTGATTTAAGGATTCAACATTGAATAACTATGAGAGGAAATAGATGATTTATGAGCATGGGTATAAGATATTTTGTAGTGTTTACCATAGAAAACAAGAATAATGTTTCTCTTTCAGGACAAATTGTTTTAAAAAAATTATCGAAGAGATGAGAAAGTGACAATTCAAAGCTAAAAGAAAGTGACATGACAGATCAAGTTAGAGGTTCATGCCTTCCAGCACCCATCCATAGAGAAATCTGTCCCTCGATGCCACTCAAACACTCAATGCCCGATGGCTTGCCATTTACGCTAAGCTATGACGTTCTTGTATGCCAAGGAGGATTCAAAAGCTCTTCTATTTGTGAAATCAGAAGCTCTTCTATCTATTGATGGCATTGTTTATTCCTCAATTTCTGTAATTTCGATTCCTATACATTAATCATTTATGTAACTATTGTTCCTTCATTATGTATTTTATAGAGAAGAATGATCACTATGCAACTTCTTGTTCCTCAATTTATGTATCTTTTATTGTTTATTATGCGTGTAGTTTTCTTTTCAAATATTTTCAATATTAATATGAACTATTATTCTTTATAAATAGTTTTTTATACTTAATAATAATAATTATATTATAGTTCTGTGTATCGCACGGACAGAGTACTACTGTTATATAAAACCAAGATTATGACCATTGGTATTATGTTAATTAATAACTCATTTTAATTTTGTAGAAACATTTCCAAGATATGTATCATATAGGCAGGATTATTCTCTTAGTCTGTACCTCATTTTTTAACAATGGGGATCACTTAAATACAATTTCCTTTATTTATTATCTTGCTGAACATTATGATCACCCATAAGTTTTGATGTATTATCCTAGAAATTGACATTATGTAAGGTGAACTATAATGGGTTTATAATTTATCCTTATAATATTATTAAATAAATTTTTTTATTATTTTTTGATTTATATAGTTCATATATTGTATAACATGAATTTATGTCACTATACCAAAAATGATCATTGTGAGTAATTAATATATTACATTTATATTAAAATATGTTAAGAATTATGTATTAAAAATTAAGTCATTACATGCATCATTTATTTTGGTACAATACTATTTTTTCTATGGTTTGTAGTCACTTTAAATGTCATTTTTCTCTCTTAAATCACTTAAAATACCACCAATTAAATTTTTATATGACATCCACCATGAAAAAACCCACTTTAGAGAAAACTATTCCTATACATAGGGTATATAGATGAGATAATATTATTTTTAGAGATTTATAATCCTATACATGTCATTCATAAATAGATTGATAATTCTCATTCATTATGTGGTGGAATTTAATGTTTTTATGGATTATTTTTCATTATATACATTATCGATTCAAAAAATTGAATATCTCAAATTAAATATAGATTATTTTTGTGAAGATAAGAGAATAGATTAAATTTATGGATTTTATTTTCATTCATATAAATAAAAAAAATATTATATGATCATGGAAAGAGTTTCTAGGACAGTTATAAATGTTGATAGAGGCATTCCTAATCCATGGGATCCCATTTATATTAAGTCAAGTGATGAAATTTTACTTTGAATATAAATAGCATGAAATATATTTCATCCCCTTATGATGTCAAAATTATTTTTCCTTCGTGAGAATGAATTTTTATCTAAATGAGGTTAAAATTTCGTTAATTACTAAGATAATAAGCGATATTTTGGAGTGAACCGTATAATTGATTATGCTATGTATTATTATCATGATGAGTTGTTCACTACACAGTCAAATAAACAATATTCATAAAAATTATTTTCATGAATTTACAATAATTTTATGGAGACATAATTTAGATTCCAAAAAATAACGATGCTTCCCATTCAATTGGCATTTCAATTGTAGAAAAATGAAGATATATAATGGTGTATAAATTTTATATTTAGTAGCTTAAAAGAATTAAATCATTAACGAAAATAGAACATATTATAGTTTCCATAGATTTAATATAATCATATAATGAATCACACTTAACATAATGGTATAGTAATTCATAGTTGGATAAAACATGTAAATGGTGTTTAGAAAATAAAAAATAGTTTATTTAAATAATGATTAATTCTAAATAATAATAAATAATGATGACCAAGAAAACTAAATTGACATACTTATATAAAAATGAGATTAATCTTATATACAAAAAATATTGTTAATAAGTTTCCCTAAAATATAAAAATAAGTTGGTTAGTGAACCATTGTTAATTTAAACTATAATAGATAAGTATTTTTCATTATTGTATTATGTCCTTGACTGGTCATGTATATGTAATTATAGAGAATTATAAGGTGACCTCACATGCATATATATAGTTCATGCCTCGTGACATAATAATCATACAAATGATTTAGAGTAAGATATAGTTATCATTTCATTAATCAAATTGATATATTATCATTATTTTAAAAATTCTGATATATAGAACAATAACCACAATATGAAGTATATATTCCCATAAATAAAATTAACATGTGTTATTAGAGATTGATGGAGCTTCCTAAGAACAATAATTAATATTTTTACTATCACATGGAGAGAGAAAAAAATTCAATGAAAAATTAGTTAGAAGCAACCAACTATTATTGAAAAGAAGATACTTGAAGCCTAGAAACTGATAATGAAATTGGTAATTATGTACATGTATGTCACAATGGAAGTGAAATTCCCAATCCTTTCCATAATTATTTCACAACCATCATTACTGGATAAATATTGAATTCATAAATTGATGATCCTATGCAACCAAATGAGATGAAATATTAAAAATATGGGAATCTTACTGAGTTATTTATTAATTAAAAGGATGTGATGTTATATTGAAAGAAGTATATATATCCATTCTATTCGAGACTGATGGAACATGATAATGGTTTTTGATCACAACTTTTAATTCATTACACTCCCTAGAAGAACCAACCGATAAATCGATGTTCATGATTATTATTGGTGGGATAACATGGAAATGAAAATTAATAATTATACTCAAATATGGTTGGAATGTCTTCATGTGAAGTTATATGTACAAATAAACACATCCTATACTATAACTGTTACACATAACAGACTTTCATCTGGAAAATATCTATATTGAATTATCCACTAACCTTCTAAATATAGTTAGAAGAAATAATTCAATATGGGTAATCATAAATATATTTACAAATATTTTTCATATTAACACAATATGAGATGGTTTCTCCATTTATTTCCATTACCTTATTTTTATTCAATATGTAGAGAGATTTTATAGATCACAAATATCAGTTCTTTCAGTCCATGATACAAGATTTACATCAATGCTTTCGATGATAAATCAATAGAATATTAATAAATAAGTGATTTGAAGAAAAAAATATCATCCTCAATGTGATGGAAAATATAAGAGTAAAATTAAAACATTTTAATATTTGTTAATTGATTGGTTCCTTTATTTTAAATGGAGTTGGGATAGTTATCTTCTACATGATTAATTACTTTATAAAAAATGTATTAACTCGATTTTCAATCACTAAAATGAAAAATACAAAAAAAGAATCAACAAATTAAACTATTTTTTTTGAAAGAATACTATTGGGAATAAAAAATGATAAATGTATTAGAGATACCATAAAATTATTCATGATGTAAATTAAGAATTATTTGAATGTTTTTGTTAGACCCAATGAATATAATTGATATAAATAGTGTTGAATAGGAATATAATATTTAAAATGAAGATGAATTAGATGATATTCTAGATGAATGATGAGAAGTATTGATGAATAATATAACATGACACATAAAATTATTACTCATAAATCACATGTCCAATGAGAAATCACTGGATCAATAAAATGTGGTTAAAAAATACAAATTAATTTCCAAGAATGAAAAAATATTTGAGGGTAAAATATTTTAATGGGGATAATGTTAGGACCCAAACACATCATTATTTTATTAGTAATAGAGGTCATGATTGACAATAAGAACATCAATATTTTTAGTAAGTGATAAATTAATAACTAATACCTTACAGTATTAAAAATCATGAGAGATAATATTATATATCAAAAATGAATAACAAAATGAGATAAACAGAAAATAATTGTAAAAAAACTTTAAACTCTATAGGTATCCAATTAAGAACACTATTGTCGTGTATAATTTAAAAAGAAATAGAGGATTGAGGAATATGGTAGACACTATTAGCGGATTTGTAGACTATTTGGATGTGAAGTAGTGAATAAGGAAGTATGAGAGTATTAGAGTATATATGAGGTTTAAAGGTGAATTTGATAATTAAGATATAACCATTACATGAACATTACTAGATCATTACAATATTTACATTATAAGATTTTTGGAATAGTAATTATGACAATTAAAATAGTAGAATACAACCATAATAGTAAATTAAAATGTGTTATATATAATAATTAAAATTTTACTATATTATTATATATACATATACTTTTTATGAATCAATTCATATGATATTATGGAATTCCATATTCGTTAAAGTGAATAAATAATTTTTATCCATTTAGAATTTGAATCTTATAGAAAATATTTAATTTTTATTTAAAATAATTATTTCTCATCATTAAGTATTTATTTTTATAAGATTAAAATATTATTTTATGTAATTAAATTGAAATTAGGTTTGGGTTAAATTAAAAAAAATGATTTATTTTTCAATGAGTATTAAAAAAAAAATTTTCTATTTTTTGTATATTTTAAATTATTATAATTATGTAATAATGTTGTGATAATATATATTATCACTTTAATTAAGAAATATATTTAATTATTTTTTTATTATTTTATATTTATTGAAATTTGTTTCAAAATTCCATAATGAAATATTTGTTTCATAAAATGAAAATTTAAATTTTATGAAGTATTTTTAATGAATATAGTGTTATTATTGTGAAAAATTAATATATAGATTAATATTTCAGATTTCAAAATTTAATATGCCACAAAAATGTTTTATGTTTCATAATTCATCATACAACACCATTGGTATCCTATAGAAAATTCATTTAACAAAATAAATAATTCTAAAGAGTATATTTGGAAAATAATTAAAAGGACTCCCTAATTTTCATAAATAATGACCTTTATGCCCAATTAATTTCACTCCAAATGATATTCTGGTGACCATCCATATAGTTTTCTCACATTATACCCTTTGGTGAGTCCCCCAATCTCTAAATTTAACACCCCTCAATGTTAATGTAGTGGTACTTGAGGAACAAGATTTATCTTCCTCTTTCATTTTTTTATTCAAGTAAATCCTCTATATTAATGATTTAGTTTTCAAATTATAATATATTATTCAATTTATAATCATTACATTATTTTCAAAATTATTTTTTAATAATGTTATACTACAATTATATCTTTTTATAACCATTATATAACCCATTTTTATACCCGTTGTGCTGCTGAAATCATTAAATTATTTTCAATGAATACATTTATGTCATTAATACCCAGCAATATTTTCCCTCAAGGGTATACAAAGAATTATTATTTCAATTAATTGTATATTTATTTCAATTTACAAAACCCACATTCCCTACTCAGAGGTTAAAATTAGAAGGAATTTTTTGTCTTTAAAATCCTATAAACTCAGTTATTTTATTTAAAACTTTTTTTCTATCATCCATGTGATATTGATGAAATTAATATATATGATATGAGGTCTATATGAAATACATGACTTACATAATATCAAGGATGTACCTAGATATCACTCTAAGGCATTTGGTATTTAATTAATCAATGCTTATAACATTCATGTAAAACCTTGTATTAAGACTTAATAATGATTAACAATACCATAGTGAATAACAATGTTAATATCCATTAACTATTATCTATTACCTATAATAAAATAGGATTATTCTATCTTAGGTTTCACCTTCATATGTTACCAAATCACCCAAAAAAGAATGTCTTCTCTCCAATATCGAGGTTCCATCCCCCGCGACCCCATTACCCCATGCAGGTCATTGAGTTTTGACTCAATATTAGGTTTCCGCTTCCACGCTCACGATTTAGCTCTGCTCGAGGTAGGGTTTCCTAATACCAGCGTTGAAATCATTATACCTGTCCCGATTTCAATCCAATCCTCCAATGATTCTCTCTGAGCACCTCTGATTTCGTTATCCCACAACCTCCTGGGCATTGTTCCACTTTCATTTGCATCCCTTCAAACTCGTAGTTGATCGGCTTCTGTACCTCCGGATCCCATTCCTAAGGCTCCACCTTCTTGGCCTATACCGCCTCCATCTACTCCACATCCATCATCTCCACTTGTGCTTGCTCCTCATTGGCCTCCCATGTGCTCCTGACAAAATCTCTAGGTTGGATTATTCTCTAAAAAATCATCCTAATAAAAGGTAATATTGGTGATTCACAACTCTGTTTCTATATGAAAACAAATCATACAGAGTGATCCATCTTAGTTTTTCATCATCCTTTATATTTTTCAATCTAAAATGGTCGATATATGGATTTCCCTTTTAACAGAGACCGACCCTTATCCATTTTCAAGATTCTCTCAGAAGATATTGCTGACCTCTGCCACTCTTTTCATTGATTCTGGTTTTAAGTACATAAGAATATATCGACTTACTAAAAATTTTACCCCTTTCTGGTTTCCAATGTATGTATTCTATTGATTTCAGGAGATGGGTTTTCATATGAGAAAATTTTTTGGAATGGGAATGTGATGTTTCACGTGAAGTTTGTACCAAGTTAAGCTGAACTAATTTCAATGACATCTTATTCATACTACCAGAATGATTATTTGTTTGAGCTTTTCATCTCTCTATGTGCTTGATTTAATCATTCCGTTCATGTTTGAGAAACTGAGATGGCTATCTTCTTGGCTGTTTAATGTCATGGTTAAAACTTGTAACCTTTTAATGTCTTCTTTTTAGTATCTACAATTAGGAAAGACATCATTGAATGATGATTATGAAAGTGAAGGTTGTATTGATTGCAGGTCTCTCTTATCTTTACTTTTAGTGATGTTGGAATATCACACCATTTTATTTAAGATCAAATTCAATTTATTAATTTATAAACATGAAATATATATTCTGTTATAGGAACATGGATTATAGGGTTGTGGACTATATGATCCAACAGTGATTGGAGGACGATCCGGGACATCAAGGAGATCACTGGGAATCACAATGACGAGGACATATATGGGGTTCTCAAAGAGTGCAACATGGATCTTGATGAGACTGTAGAAAGTATCTTGTATCTAGGTCTCCCCCATCCCTCTTCTTTTCATATTCTTTACTATATTTCTCTCGATGATCACTTCTTTTTTTGTAGTATCTATTGCATATGTTGCAAATATATTTGTTAGGACTTGATATTCTCATAATCCTATTAGGATTATTTTAATATATGTTTTAAGTATCAGAGTGCTACTCTTGTCGAATTTTGTCATTCTATCATGTAGGCATCACTGTATTAGGATTAGGAAAGCCTAATTTTGTGGGAATAATTATCGTTTTTTACTTAGGGATGTGCCTTTTCCAGCCAATATGATCCATGGGAATATTTTTAATCATATGTTATTGTTACTTAACTAATCCATGTTAATGTATTGGACCTTCCAAGGTTTTGATTATTACTTCCCGCTACATGTCCTTTGTCCTTGTAGTTTCATTTTCAGCCATTTGGTGCATGCTTAATCCAAAGACGACTCTTTGATTGTGTCCTGTTCATCTAAGAAACTATCAAATATTATCATTTGTGTAATAAAGTACAAACCTATCTGATATATTTATCATGATAGAGGATAATTATTGAGATTAATTTTCAATCATTTATTAAAAAAGTCCTTATATGATTGCCTTTATTTTTCAGGAACATTTCATGAAGACAAAAAAAACGCAATTGGCGAAATGGGGTTCTTTTAATTTTTACTATTTTGTTTGATGTCTTTGTTCTAACTATGATACATATACATTAAAAATTCAGAAAATAACAATCCAGGAAGTTCGATCATCCACCCTTTTTATACGATTATGATTCATCAGAGACCCTATAGATCAAAAGGTCAGAAAAAGGTGTGTTCTTCTCAATTTCTAGAATTTTTTCGCATCTCTCAGAAAATTATTAATTTCGGTTTAATATGTGTTTCAGTTTAATATTAAACTGTGTCTATATTTTGGATATGTCTCCATAATCACTGACTTGTCTATATTTTTCTACATATAATTTCAATTATGTACTTGGATGTAACATGTTTGTTCGCTACGTAATGAACATTTCTTTTTCAAATGGTAGATTTATATGGTTTTAGAAGTGAGATTCCATTCCCCTAATATAAATAAAATTTTTCCCAACTAAATGATGCATATTTACATTAAAATATTGCTAAATTGTTGCCTTTAATGCAATCTATTTTAATTGGTACTTTCCCCATCAGCAAGAAGAAGTAGAGTGATGCTAGTTTTTTTTATCATATAAGCTGTTAAGAAATTATCCAAAGGAAATATAGTCAAGGTACCCTAGTTAAGTAGATTTGTATGAATCAAATTTTTAATTTTAACAAATATAAATACCCTTCACCCATGTTCTTGATTACCTCTATGTATACTAAATGTACTCTACACTGCATAATGTCCATTCTTTATACCTTCTGAATTAATTTTCCCACTTTAAAATATTTTGTACTGACTTTTTCTTATAATTTTTTCATATCTTATTACAATACATATAATATTATAATTTATCAATTATGGTTCTATGATTTTGTTAATAAATTATGTTATATTATTTTATTATTTTAACGTTGTTATACTTCATCCTGACTTTAGGTGTCTTTGAGATATCATTCTGTCCAGAAATTGATTTTTCTTTTAATATGTGTGGATATTTTGGGCATTGTGGGGCTTCCATCTATACTGTACTGGGAAATATGAATCTTTTCCAAAAAAATAATCTCTAATGGAATGTTATTCGGTGGAACCAAATGTATTTGATATGTCTACATCCCAACTTACTTCTCTATATTGTTCTTGAACACATGTCAATGAAGTTCTTGGATGTATCATATTGGTGAACCATCATTGAAAGTGGACTTAAGTTTACAGAATATCTTACAGGTTGTAAAATATTAACATATTCTGGATTAGTTATATGTAAGTTCATCCCTATTATTTAAACATATATATTTATGTATTCCTTATTTAAGTGTATCCAAATTGTGAAAACATGGTGTTTCTATATATATCTTCTATATATCTATGGATTTATTATATAATTGTTTCCATTATGTTAATACCTATAATCTGCTATTCTAAAACATTATTGTATGTGCAAGTCAGAAAATTGGATGAATGTGTTGTTAATCAGCTGATGGATTATTTCTTATTCTTCAACCACTATAAATCTTTCTCACAACTAAAAAATTATGTACAAAAACAACATAGTTTTTTAGAAATGTTTTCATATTTTCAATATAGAATTTATTAATCAAGGTAATTTTCCCTCTCATTTCATAACCATGATTGATTAAAATTTTCATTAGTTTCTATAAATTCATGGGATCAACAGTGAAGACCACCAATTAAACATGAGTATAGATGATTGCAACAATATAGTAAGGAACTTTTTGTATTTTCGAGTATGTATCCACTTATTTTTTTTCATATTCAACATGAACATATTATATATATAGATTTGTAGTTTAATATAATGGTGATATTTATTCTCATGCTACAAAAATATTCAATAAGTCATCATATAGAAATTATTTAATTCAATAACATGTTGTGAGGTCTTCTAATGTTGTTGAGAGTTCTTTGTTGAAGTAGTTTAGCATAGATGAATATCTCCAATCAGTGAAAACAAACATGTCATCCCTGCTACTTCCCTATTATTTGAATACATTTAGATGATTTTTAAATCCAACAACAGAACACTCTTGACATTGAGTTAAGAAAAATCAACATTTCATCTATCTTCAACTATTTTTTTTATTAAATTTCATATTGTTAGGTCTTATGTAGTGGTTGAAGGATATCTTCAGATGATGCTTAGAATGAGTGACTTTATCTATTAAGGGAAATGATATATGGATTCCCCTCCACTTAACAAGGATTGGTCTCCATTAAGGAAACCAGTAAAAGAAAAGAAGATCATTGTTTTTTATCCTCATTGTATTTTATTTTCATACATCTTTGGAGTGGAAAAAATGATTTTTTTCAGTATCATTTTCATTGAATCATTAGAACATTGCATTTTTATCTCATTTTTCAATTTGCAAACACCAGATTATAATGAAAATGATTATAATGCTTGGGGTTTTTTATAATTATTTATTTAATTCATCTATTCATGTAAAAAAATATGTTTAATGAGTTTATTTATTTTCTATAGAGTGTAATGAATAATTTCAATGTCTCAAGACGACGTGTAATTAACAAACCATGAAAATGAATGACATCCCCATTTAGGTGGTGCATTTGAAAGGTAATGCAACATCTTAATTGAACCTGATTTTTTGAAATTATCTTATACATTTATACATCAAATTTTAATATTACTTTTTTTAGAGAATGTAGGTTTTTTGTACTAACACATATAATGCACACACTAATCTGATCTAATTATTATTGGTTGTATAGTGTATTTTTTTCTCAATTTATTTTATATTAGTTAAATTATTTACCTATAGGGTACGTAATTATTTTGCATCCACAACCCAGAAGTAGTCATACAATGTATCCTACATGCAAACATCTTGAAGGCTTGATGTAATATGGAAGAACCTGCAGACGATAGTGGGTTCAATGAATCCTCTCCCTCTCCTCCGTAGGCTCCGGACATTTGTCAGCCACTCAAACCCCAGAGTCTGAGCCCAGGCTTCCGTCTCCATGTCCTAATGCGTCTCCAAGATGGGATGGGTAGGTATGAAAGAACATGGGGTGCCGGCACTGCTGCAGATCATTACAGAATTGTTGAGCGACAGGTTTCCAGAGGTGAGGGATGCGGGGCGGAGTATAGTGGTTTCAGTGTGTGGGTGATTTGAAGGAAATGAAGAACATAATGAAGATTTGTGGCAGGACTTCTGCAATTGTAATCTACCCCCGTCCATGCCAAACCCATCGTATGGGCAGAGTACTAGTGTTATATAAAACCAAGATTATGACCATTGGTATTATGTTAATTAATATCTCATTTTAATTTTGTAGAAACATTTCCATGATATGTATCATATAAGCATGATTATTCTCTTAGTTTGTACCTCATTTTTTACCAATGGGAATCACTTAAATACAAATTCCTTTATTTATCATCTTAATGAACTTTATGATCACCCATAACTTTTGATGTATTATCCTAGAAATTCACATGTTGTAAGGTAAACTATAATTGGTTTATAATTTATCCTTATAATATGATTAAATAAATTTTTTATTCTTTTTCATTTATATATTTCATATATTGTGTAACATATTTTAGGTCCCTATACCAAAAAGGATAATTGTGAGTAATTAATATATAATTTTTATATTAAAATATGTTAAGAATTATGTATTAAAAACTATGTCATTACATGGATCATTTATTTTAGTACAATACTATATTTTCTATGGTTTTTTAGTCACTTTCAATGTCATTCTTTTTCTCTTAAATCTCTTAAAATTCCACCAATTAAATTTTTCCATGACATCCACCAGAAAAAACTCCATTTAGAGAAAATTATTCCTATACATAGGGGATATGGATGAGATAATATTATTTTTAGAGATTTATAATCCTATACAAGTCATTCATAAATAGATTGATAATTCTCATTCATGATGTGGTGGAATTTGATGTTGTTATGGATTATTTTTCATTATATACATTATCGATTCAAACTTTTGATTATGTCAAATTAAAAATAGATTATTTCTGTGAGGATAAAAGAATAGATTAAATTTATAGATTTTATTTTCATTCATAGAAATAATAATATAAAAAAATATATGATATGATCATGGAAAGAGTTTCTAGGATAGTTATAAATGTTAATAGAGGCATTCATAATGCCTATGTTCCCATTTAGATGATGTCAAGTGATGGAATTTTACTTTGAATATAAATATCATGAAATATATTTCATCCCCTTATGATGTCAAAATTATTTTTCTTTCTTGAAAAAGTATTTTTATCTCAATGAGGTTAAAATTCATTTAATTACTAAGATAATAGGAGATATGTTGGAGTGAACCATATAATTGATTATCCTCTGTATTATTCTCGTGATGAGTTGTTCACTTCACACTCAAATAAACAATTTTCATAATAATTATTTTCATGATTTTACAATAATTTTATGGAGACATAATTTTGATTCTAAAAAATAATGATGGTTCCCATTCAATTGGAATTTCAATTATAGAAAAATGAAGATATATAATGGTGTATAAATTTTATATTTAGTAGCTGAAAAAAACTAAATCATTAAGGAAACTAGAACATATTATAGTTTCTATAGATTTAATAAGATCATATAATTAGTCAATCTTTACATAATGGTATAGTAATTCATAGTTGGATAAAACATATGAATGTTTTTTAGAAAACACAAAACAATTTATTTAAATATTAATTAATTCTAAATAATAAAAAATAATTATGACCAAGAAAACTAAAAAAAGATATTTCTATAAAATATTAAACAAAAAACACGTTTCTACTATTATAAGTTGTCATATCATTTTTTACAGGTTTTTGGGTGATGAATATCATAGAGTAATGATGATTCAACATCTTACTTGTTGATAATATTGGAAGAGAACATAGTGAATTGTCTCAAAGGGATGGTAAGATGTTTCCTTTATAGAAAATATGTTCATTGAGAATGTAACTACTAATTGAAAATGAATAGATGTTTGGAGGAATGTAATGAATATTATAATCTACCACTTATAGTTCAATGTACTTTCTATGGGGAACATTGGAATTATATAAGACAATGCCCCAATCCAAATCCTAACTAATAGACTTATTTGGGTATATTCTAATCCAATAGTGGAAGTATATTATGAAGGTTAAATAACCCATACACTATACTCAAGATATTCACTTGTTATGTTAATTTTTTTAATGATGAGTGTTTTAAAAATATTATTATTCATCCATGAGAGGAATTTGAGGTGACTTTATTCATGTATTGGTTATATTTATATAGACCACAAATTAATTTTTAAGAAAGGTTAGTATCATCTCATATTTAAAAAAGAAATTGTAAACAGTTATTGGTTAAATGAGTTATATGATCTTCCAGTATAAATTACATCTATTCTATGGGTCATGATTCTGTATAATAAGGTTTATTTATCATTGATGTTTATCAGAAAACTCCTAAATGAATATAATCCTACGGAATTATTGTTTTCGTACTTACTTATAGATTATTTCTCGAGGCATCCTCTAAATTGTAAAGTTGATTATTCAATATAAATCATATCTGGTTCTACAAATATTTCTATGTATTCATATAAAATGGAATCACATAATCTATAGAAGATGAAGGAAAACCACTAAGTGAATATTGATAAGTGTTTTAATCAAACATGGTCGTCACCTCATGGTAAAAATGTTCTTTTTTTATGAAAATATATAGAATAATGTGAACCTGTTTGGATTATTGGATACCTAATAAGATCATGATAATGAATGTGTATCATCTACCACATATTGACGATTTTTACTCAATTTTGAGTATGTCAATACATCTCAAATAATGTCCTTCATTTTTGATACTGTAAATAAATGGTCAAATATTCTGACATAACTAAGATGACAATCCATAATAGGAATGAATACTATCAACTTATAGTGATTCAATTTGAAATTTATAATTCCCTAACTATATTTAATGATATCATGAATAATATCTTTATAAAATACCATTATCAATTTGTTGAAATTGATATAGATAGTATTATTATATTTCCCAATATATTGGATGTGAATTAAAGTCACTTGATACATTTTTTGAGGATCTTGATAATGGAAAACTAGATTAAAAACTCAGAAGGTGAGAATTCTTGTTATAGAAAGTTTCATTTTTTGGTATGTGATCATAAAATTGGGTATAGTAGAAGATCATTCTTACAGGAAAGTCATTGATCATTGTGAGGGACCCAACACTCTTATTGAAATCAATATTTCATTTTTATTTTTTTTATATTTTCCATTCTTTGTGAATAATTTATAATCAATATCGAAACCACTCAGCAATGTTACACATATGTGAGTCATATTTTATTGGGGTGATGAATGTGAGCTGAATATTATGGAGCTAAATAAGAGGCTATTATTAAACCTTTATTAACACTACCATTCCATGAATAGGGATTTTTTATGCCTAGTGAGGCATCTAATAGTGTACTAGGGTATGTTATTAGATTTAATTATATAGTACTAAATTATTTGTCTCATTAATTAATTGATAATGAGAAGAATTACCCGACCCATGAATGAGAGTTAGATGTAGTATTTTTGGAAAGGATTCTGTATATGAATTATATTTATAGATGATGGTATGATGTATATAATGATCACAAAATTTTTAATCATATATTCATATTCATATTTTTTAATATATTCCATATAATATGGTTGGAGTTGATTATATATTAGAACATTTATATTCATTAATAACCCGTTAACTTGGAATATGGTGAGAAATTATTTTAGTTTAATGGATGATGCTATATTATCTATGATGATGGTCATAAATGATCTAATTATTAAGAGTTATCAATGGACAGACATTAAAATCCAAATGGAAGAGGAAAAATATTATCACGCTCCAATGAGGGTGTGACAATATATCCATGCAAAGATTAAATTGGAATAAATGGAAGATATGGAGATGTATAAGAATATTGGTAATGTTCCAAATTACATCCTAGATTATGATATAATGAGAATGTTTAGGATTAGAGTTTTGTTTCTATATATATAATAATTTAAGAATCCACTATTTTATGATTCTCAACGATCTTCATTATCTATTTTTCATTAAAGTAGTGTGATTATAAAAACTGTAAAGTGAATTTATATTGAGATACCATGAAGAGCGATATTGAAGATTATACATCTTGGTTATTGGAATGAGAAAGAGTAAATGATGGGAAGAAAAACTCAAAGGGGTTATTAAAACTATTAATCATACCTGTATTGAAATGGGGAAACATCATAATTCTTTCTTTGTAGGAATTCCCAAGGAAAATAATGAGAAAATGATATTACGGCTTTACTCGGTCACCTGACATATCTTCATAATTCATTTATGTGAGAGGATATTTTTTTTATTGAATATCCTTCCAATATATACATTTTGGAATTGTTAGGATTTTATAGGACACCACATTCTATTTTATATAATAATGATATAAGGTTTACCTCAACGTTTTAGTGATGTCTTCAATTGGATGTATATATAATTTTGTATTTCTATATTTACTATCATTCTTATATAGATGTCTAGTATGAGGGAACCATTTAAACTATAGAGTATATTCTAAGATCATATTTTCTATATTTCAATAGTGTTTTTGTATAACCATTTATTATTTTTGAATTATTTTATAACAATATATTCACTCGAGCATTAAAATGGTTCCTTAGGAATCCCCATTCAAAAAATAGAGACCAATACTAACATGCTATGATTTAGTCATAAACCAATGATACTAATACCTTATCTTGCTGATGTAATGATATAAAATGATATATTCATTTAGCAACACATCTTGGTTGCATAGAAATGATCGAAGAGTTATGATAAAAATCGTCAGTGATATTTTCAATTCGTTTTTGGTGATAATTTGTTATTGTTGACGTCACCGTGTAAGAAATATATGTTATTATGAATGAAGGGGAAGTTTATCCCTATAATTACTAGACAATTTTATATTATTTTTTGAGTGGGATGGTTTTTCATTAGAAGTCACTTCCATCGGTCCTTGATCAAGTTGAGGGTGTTTTTTGTGTTTATCTTTTGAGAATGTAAATGATCGATCATTCACCTATACTAATCTGCAAGATTAAACTACTGGTTTCTAATAATTTTTGTAAAGATTTAATAGTATAAATCATTGATTTTAGAGATAATGTTCTATGAAACATGATAACCCACTTGGTTAATTTCTTTTGGAGGATTTAAAATGTTCAGGAAGCTACATCAGAACCCATCTATGTTATGAAACAAAACTATCCTAAATTTTTCACTACATTTTTGATATTTCAATGGTGATAACAATTTTAATGTGGGTAGAATGTAGCTTTATATGATTTTATATTTATTCTATTGAAATAATGTTTAATCATCTGACATCATTCCTTATATGTAACCACCCATATATGTAATGTGTGATATATTATAAAAATTTAAACCTAGTCAATCGATTGATGTGTATGAATATTAATAATAACATTATAATATTTATTTATACATTTTTTCCTTAATTAAAATGGGATCCTTAATGGATAATGAAAAAATTACATTATTAATACAATTATTTCATGATTAAATTACTAATTTTTGGTAAAATTTTATTTCTTTATATATCATGGATATATATATATATATATATGATATTACATTTATTCTATAGACGAGTGGTGAATGGTCATTATTCACATCTAGAAGTCCCAAGCTCCAAACCATGAAAGGGTGGATTTCTATGTTAGTAAATCATTTACTAAAGTTGTGGATCTATTCACCCGACTTGAACATATGGACCTACAATTGAGACATCAGGCCAAAAACATTAGTGCATCATTGGCCTTTGTTCCATAGAGCCATCAGTCTACAATCAATTAACATGTGATGTAGATTTACCATCTAGTATGTGTAAGACATTAGTTTGTAAAATCATCTTAGAATCTATTATAATTATAAGGTGGTAATAATGAATGAGTGATATGTGTGTTAGAACCTATAAAATGGACCTCATAGTAAACTCGATATAGTATTGATCCTCTCTTCAATTTCCAATGGATAAAAGTGTGATGGTTCTTTGAAGAGGGAGAAAGAAATTTTGTGAATGTTGACAACCAGATGGGAAATGGGATAAAATAGGGTAGGTCGTGTGGCATAGAGACAAGTATCCATTAATTAGTTTGTAGCTAAAAATATGGAAGGGTACACTATAACCTATATTATATACCACTTCACAAACATGGGTTATGTAGGTGTGAAATGCCATGTCATCAGTGTGGGGAGGTGAAATGCAATAACTGATGGTACAGGTGGGGTGCCTCATATTATGATGATTGATATCATAATTTGATTTTTGGATGCTCAACTTATGACTTCAATTCATATCCTTCAGAATTAAAGTCACAATATCATTGGGTTAGAATCATTATTATTTCTTCGATCCACTATGAAATTGAATCATGTTAGGGTTATCTCTAATACTAGTTGAAATTATGGATACAATTCTTAAATAAGTAAAGTATTTTATAATTTTTGTTAATAAATATATAACTTTATAAATATTATTTTAATAAAATTAAATAAAATATTTTGAATAATGAATGGTACACTAATTATTTAATAGTTATGAATGAAGATAAAATCATTTGATGGAAAACTGTTTTTTAACATTTATACGAGCAATGTGTTTTTTTAATAATAAATTGAATATTTATGTATTTATTAAATATGATAATAAAATTCATCAAATATATATTGAATAATATATTTTAAAATTGGTCTAATAATTTAACTAGTAATGGAATAAAAAAAAACTTAGTTCTTATGATTTTAAATTCATTTATTTAAAAGAGGGTTTCACTGAATTTTATGGGACAATTTTAAAAATAAAATTATCCAAATATAATAGTTTAATTATATAAAATGTATTAAATTTTTAAATAATTAAATGAATTTTTTTATTGATTCCATCTTCCTATGAAGTGATAATGAATAGTAATAGTGGACAAAATAATTATCATTGTTAATGTTAAAGGGGTTAAACCATGGTCTAAACAGAAAATAATGATAAAAATGATATTGAAACATGTTTAAATTTGTTTTCTAGAAATATTTTGACCTTAAATTATCTTACCCCCATTTAAAGTCTATTTTGATCCAATTTCTCAGGATTTTTTTATTTTATTGTTTTTCTATCGTTCCATGTGTGTCTATTCCCTAACAAAAAAAAGAAAACATACTATCCTACATTATTCAAAAAAAAAACACAATAGATTAACCAATCCCTATCCAAAAACCATTCTAGATTAATTCCCTGCATTATTAACCACTTTTTAATTCACTATGTCCATCTAAACAAGTATCCATGTTTATGCCCAAGCGGGTCTCTCAACGAATAGGTAACCATCCTACCCAACTATTTAAATGTTTTATAATTTTTATACTTCATATTAATATACCAAATATATGTTAACATAATTAATACAGTATAGGTAATATAATTAAATTCAATTTTTATTAATAAACATCTATTTTCCTCAGTTTTCTATCAAATGGGAATCAATATTATCGCAAGTTTATACATGAAGAAAATCACATCCATATAGTGATATGATTTATTTTTCATTATCTCCTTACATTAATTGTTATATTTATTTATTTAGTTAACAAATAAAATATATAATATACAATAAGTATTAAATAGTGATAAAATATTAATTAAATTATTTTTATTTTTTTCATTAGAAAATTGATTTATTGTTCATGTGTAAATATAGAATACCATCTCCAAGAGTGATATATTTCACTATAAATATTACTATTTACTAAATGGTTCTAAAATTATGAATATAATATATATATATTTCATATATTTCATATATAAAATGAATTATATAATATAAAACTTATCATATTATTATATACTAAAATGTTCTTACTTACATGGTCTATATAACACACTCTTATATAGGTTTGTTTTACCATCTATGAAAGTGATATAATAAATTTTATCACATGAATGATTCCATAAATTTAAATAATAGTGATATAATTATGTCATATTATATACATGAAATGATTAAAATTATGCATGTTATGGAATACATGTCATGTTTCATTGACTAAAACATCTGAACTATTACATATGTGAAAAATGAACTGATTACCACTTGAAATGAGGAGGAAATTAATGATTGTTAATTAATATAAGATAAGGAGTTATATGAAAATAATTTATTATATTTTACGATTTAATATGGGTTTTTATATGTGTATAATGAATTTAAATTGATTATATTTGATGTTTTCAGAATTGTTTTGGCATAAAAATTTTAAGTTGAAATTATATGATTTATCTTGAAAATTTGTTGTGTGTTTTCTTCTCCACTAGTTATTTCTAATAATTTATTTAATATTTAATTTCCTCTCTCTATGCACAGAGACATATGAAATAATTTTATTAAGGTGAGGCACTATTACTTTTATATTTTAACAAAAACACAATGAATAGGGGAGGGTTGTAAAGGCTGGATATAAGACAATGTCAAGAAATTAAATTCCCTTAGATATTGTGATCATGATGTGATGATAAGAGCATCCGCCTATACCTCGAGGATTTATCCCTCTTCTATATGATTTGGACTGAATCCAAGGTCCACTGACATAATAAATTAGGCTTGAATCAACAATATCCATCATCTCATCAACATTAAATTCATGGACATTACTTTGAACCTCCTCCTCGCCACTACATAAACCCATCAACTCAAAGAGATATGAATACATGCGTCTATAGAAGGATTTCTTCCACTGTCTTATGAGATTTGTGGTTTTTCATATATCTAGGAATTGATGCCTTCTCCAATGTAGGAATTGGTATTGCAGAAATAGGGGAACCATACCCCATTGCATTAATATCCAAGGGAGTGGAAACCACACGTAACTGTACAGGGGGCGAAACTTTCATCTGGTCAACAAAAAAATTTCAATCATAAAAGTAACAGATTTTGTAGTATTTATAGAATGTTCTATATTTGATTTCCTGAAATCATTATTATCTGAGCATCCAATTTTTTAACCACCCTTGGATTGATTAAGTTCCAGTTGAGAGTATGCAACACTAGGGAGAACATATAGGAACTTTTCAAGACCAATATAACTCCCCACCTCCAATATAGGAGGATAAAAATTCATAGATTTGAGTATATTTATGTCAGTGACAGTTTGAGAATCAACGACCTACACATTATGATTTGAAACATCACAGTGGGTGTGTTGTCCCTTACTCACGGTATTACTTTCCAACTGATTCACCACATTTCCATAATGTAAGGTAACTGAAGACCCATTTAAAGAAGAGTTTTTTTCAACCATGGAGGGATTTAAAAGCTAAATGGAATCATTAGAAGTATTAAAATCAAGGACATTCATGTAGTGTTTCTGAGAAGCAACAATAGTATTTGTAGGTTTTGATGTGGCAACCTCCAATTTTGATTTACCTTTTCGCTTAGAGTAGACATGTTTTTTCTCCTACCACATGTTATAGTCAACAAACTCTTGGGTAGAGTCTTCCCAATCTGAGAGTAAAACGATTGAATTCTTATAATCATATTCTTTCATAAAATTTCTAGAAAATTCATCCTTGAATTAATGTTTAGGGAAGATACTTACTTTCTTTGAATTAGAAGCTCCTACTCTTGTTGTGTTGTGAGAAGAACCTGCATCATTTGGTTCCTTAAATGGTCCACTGAAGAGATTCTATTGCATAAAATCAGAGGCATACTCAATTGTATCCACTAAGGGTAACTCAATTGGTCCTTTGTCTATTTAAAATCAGTGGATGTAGCAGTGGATAACAATGGGAGATAAACATACTGATTCTCAGGTGGTAATTCACGAAGTATACCAAAATTATTTTGACAATAACTTGTTTCATGACCATTTAATTTGAAATTGGTTTGTTGAAGCTCTCTCCTGTAATTTTCTTTTGAGTGTCCTATAATATTACATGTAACCCAAAATAGAGTCTTATTTTCATAATCAATTCTAAGAATGATTTTATCATGAGGTGTAGATAGAACATCTATATCATTCAAAGGTGAACATAAGTCCACTTCGACTAAAATCCTAGAAAAGTATCCATTACTAACCTATGTAGTGGCTATGTCAATTATAATTGGAATACCTATTGTGGATGATATTTCAAATAGTATATACTAGTGCCATAACACCCCATTAAGATCATAGATTTTATTCCATAATTGAGTGCATGTGTCAACATAATCATTGATATAAACATTTAAATTCCATTCACGATATATCATAACCCCTGCCTGAAATATTATTGAACCATAAATCCATGCTTGGCACTTTAGATATGTAGAGTGAAATATATAAAGAGAGAACCCAATGCCAATAGAGACACATTTGAAATTAGAAAATCACAAAATATTGGAAAGAGGATCAACTAATTCAACCACTTTCTATGGTTTTATGACATTGGACAAAGAGACACTATATATAAAGAGACACTTAAAGTATTTGATTCCTTCCAAGACAATACCATCTAAGGCCAATACATGCGCAGTATCACCTTTACAGATTATTCTTTTTGGAACCCTATTTTTTCGGGAAAGAAGGAGATCCTCAATCGAGACACACGAATGAATGTAGCTTCACATCATCATGCTCTTTAATTTATTTCAATGATTCTGATTCTTTCACACAAAAAATGTGATTCAGAACATACATGAATTTATTCAAACATCTTGGATCCTCAGAGGGGCCACAATCATTGAGCATTTCTAGATCAGGTTTTTCCTTTTCTTCAATCCATACTTCTAAAAAATGTATTTATTGAAAAACTACATTATTAATCTCTTAATCTAAGAATATGTTTCTCCCATGACCATATATTCATTATAATTTTATCAATAATTTTTTTATTATTCTAAAATGAAAGAATAAATTCATTTTCACCTTTTTTTTTATTTCAAAAATATATATTTTATAAGAAATTCTTTTATCCAATTTCTAAATGAGGTACTTTTTACAAATGATGTGAATTGAATGATTTTTAATGTATATGACATGGATGAATATTTTAACAATTTCAACTAATCTTATAATTGATGTTCCCTTAAAAATTTTCCATAATTATTTTTATTGAGAATATTATTTTGATAATTATAATATTTTTCTGTTAAATATGTAATTTAAACATAAAAAGATTATAATACTATAAAAACATTACACATATCTTATTTTTGTATTCACATATATGATATCATAAATTAATATTATATTTTCTTCACTAACGATATGATCTAATTTTTTTCATCAATATTTATTCTATACATTTTTAATTAATGGGGTTATGAAATGTAGATGAAATATATTTTTTATTCCATGAGATCTGTTATGTAGAACAGTTGAATTTTGTTATGATCTGGTGCAACAAATATATTTTTATTTAATTGTATGATGAGTTGGATAGTTAAATTATTAAAATAAATTGATGACGATTAATGTTATATGAGCTCAAAGGTTACATACGATAAAATTAAAATCCCAAAATAGGTTACACGTGTGGTAAGATCATTTCAGATGATTGTACACTAATCGTTAGCCCAATCCTAACATGTTATTAATTTCATTGTGGGTATCATTGACATAAGAATTATACTATTATTTTTATTAAAAACATTGTATGAAACTCTTGATGACATGTTTATATGCTTAGGATATGATCTCTAGGATCCTGAACATTGATTATTCTAGGAATCTGATCATATGAATTGTAAATGACTATTTACAAGATTATTATATATAAATATCATTATCATACCCTTATACTCATGTTATTATAAAATTTGATCATTAATTTTTACCTTCCATTTATACCATTCCTATGATTCTAATATAACCCTTTTTTATGTATCCTTTCCTTAGCATATAATTAATTGTTTTGAGTAGACAGGGAATTTTTTTTTCATAATGATAGATGAAATTTTTGGGAGACATAAAATATCAATCATGAAATGATATGTTTCTTATCTAGTCTCCAAAATAATCTAATAATTTGTGGATAATGTGAATTTATTATTATGATATGTATTTAGTATTTATCTAATATGATGTAACATTAAATAATTTATTGTTTTGGTTTCCAATGATAACATTCCTCAGTGGATTTGAAATATTAGTGTAACCAAGAAAACCACGCAATGACAATTACTATTAAAAATTATTATTTTCAAAATATAGAAATCTTTAATATAAATATTGTAATTTTTTTTGATAGGATTTTTTTTAGAATAATGATATATTAAATGTATCCAAGAATCATTGATCATGTATTTTTGTAAATTCCTTGTGGACCTAGATTTTTCAAACTTGGAATTAATGAGTGATAATAATTGTTGAAGAAAAAATTGATAAATTTAATACATTAATACTTAGATGATCACATAACTACGAAGAGGATAAATTATGTGGTGAATTCATCTTGAAAATAGAAAACCACTAAAATATTGTTATTCAATAGATATGAATAGTGTAATCTACATTTAGTGATTAGTTTCAATTATGTAAGGTTGATAAATATCTTTTGTAACACCCCAAGATTTCACGATACACTTCTCTTTCAACAATGCAATAGCTTGCATTGTACACAAGTTTGAGATTCTAACACGCACCACAACCAGTCAAAGTAGCCATTATGAATAGTAATACCAACTTTTTGAAATTATATAAATTTTATATTTCACAATGGACTGAATTTTTCTATTCGGAATCTTGGAATTATCCTATGTTGAATTTTTTGTAATTTTCTGAGAACTTCCAATTTTCTATGAATAGAAAACTACTTAAAAACAAATTTTTTAATAAAATAAATTTATAGTGATAAATTATAATATTGAGTGGTTTTAAAGTATTATTATAATATAATTTTACCATTTTATCCAATGGTGGTCATTATAATTAATTTCACTTTGAAATTGGATATAAACAATTGTCAATCTTTTGATATATATTGTTTCTTAAAAACACGCTATTTGTTGTGAAAACGGGAATTAATTATTAAATTAATTAATTCAAATTATATGTTTGGAATTTTGTAAAATAGATATAATTTTTTAATTCAGAATATCAATTATAGCTTTGGGTGAATTTTTGGTATTTTTCCGAAAAACATCAATTTTTGATGAATAGTGAAACCACTATGTGGTAGTTTAAAAAATAATTTTTCATTTAAATGAAATTTTACCACCTCTGTGATTTGAATTTCCAAAATCTGACATACATCATTTTCATTAGGAAGTAAAATCTGGTTCAATGGGATTAAAATAATTTTTGGTGAATAGTAACTTTTAAGTTCTATTAATCACAATTAAAGGTAATTAGTGAAATGAAAGGTAAAAATGATATTATAAAAATATGAAAATATCTTGAATATTGTCCTACCCTTATTTGAGGACTCATGGCCGACCAAGACAATCCATGGGTCAACTTGGGGACCCCATGGAGACACTTGGGTAAGAAAATAACATTAATAACTTTTTATTTAAATTAAAAATAAAATTGTCACAAACATGTGTTGTTTTACTAAAACAATTATTATATGGGGATATATAAGTTAACTGTTAAACTATAAATATTTACTTGAAATATAAAAAGATTTCATAAATCATGTTATTTTTTTTATAATTTTTAAACATCAAATAATTATTTTTGTTATAACACCGTGATGATGCAACGATTACCTCATTAATTAACGATTTAAATAAAATGAAAAGATAATGTAAAATATAAGACATACACTCGTCAAAAAACAATTGGATGAGTATATTTCGAACCCTTATCCGCTTATCATCGAAATATATAATTGTGGGACCTCTAAAATCCGAAAAAAATTCATAATAATGTAATATTTCATTACTTTCCAAGAGTGCCCCTCCTCTCCTCTTATAAAAGGCCCCCATCTCTACCACCTTATTCATACATTCCAAGCAATTTTGCTCAGCCATAATCTGCTAAAATACTCTATAAAATTATCTCTATTAATCCTAGAAGCCTCACTTTGGGAATAATTCTTCTCAAGGAAGCCTTTGGCTCAAATCAAAAAGAGTTACCCGATTTTAAGGTAATGTCTTCTCTTATGTTATTTTGTTTTATTTTGCTTCTCCAACCCCTAAAACTCTTTTTATTCCTTTATTTTGTAACAAAATAAGTATATTCAATATACTATGATGTTTTTTTGGGAAGGATTTTATTTAAACTTACACACACCTTTGTCTAATGGTTAATGAACATACTGTTTTTGTGGGTGGTGAAATACTGCGTCACGAAACGATGATTGTTCAATATTCTTTTAACACCTGTAATGGTGGCAATTAAGATCTCACTATATTTTTATATGATATATATTATGTTTATGTTTTCCTTATGCTTCTTTATTTCCCATTTATGGCATACCTTTATGATTTCCATTATGGGTAAACACGATAATTTCATTTTAGGAAGTGCGGACTACCGCCCCCTCAATGTGATTTGAATCGTTAATGCCATATGTGGGATATATAAAGGATGGAGTAAATGGTACTATACATTATATTATACTGGAATTATATTATACCTTTATATAATTATAATTTCATTCCATTAAATACAGAATAGAAATGAAAGTAGCGTTCATGCGTACATACAGCTTACCGTCTCCAGGAACAGTGCATTTCATTTCTTACCTCTAAATGTTATGTAATATTATAAATGCATGTACATAATGGATATATATGATATATATGATATCTAAATCATGAATATAATTCTGGATATAATGGATATTTTACCACATGAACAAGTTGTAATTATAAGAAGTTTATTTATAACTCAAGTACCAAAGATCGACAAAACGACCATTATTAACTTAAATAATTACATAATGTTCATAACATGGTAATAAGTGATATAAAAGGAATAATGAACTTGAAAAAGGTTCTTAATCAAGTAAAAAATAACTCCAGTTTATTATTCAGGAGGTTAAAGAATGATTGAGTCAAGTCGGACATGAGGTAAGGGAACTTCTTAACCCAATCTCTGTTCTTTGGGTTAATCTCCTAAATTCAAATTATGTCATGATATTATTATGTCCTATCATGTATTTTTACTTTCATTATGTTTACCTATAGTTAATACACATAATAGATCAATTTTATTTAAAAATAATGATATTTTTAAGGGACTTCGTCTCAATCTCTTTTCACTGAGGCATATTTTGTATCATACATAACTTTCTTTTATACGGTGTATAAACCCCTTTACTTTTAATTTTTTTCAAAAGGAATATTTTTATAAGAAGCATTTTTACTAAATGACAGAAGGAATGTTTTTTCTTACATATACGACGACAATGACCTCTCCTCCGCCGTGACTATTATTTGAGTTTCGACTTCCTCTATAAGCCATAACTTTTTTTTAAATGAAAAATAAATACCATGTTTTAATTTTCTTTTATTTTGGTATTGAAAACGATTTTGATAATGTTTTTATTACATCAATGTGTTGTATTGATATCTTGTGATTGAAATGTGGAAATTATATGTTTCCTTTATGTGTGTTTTATGTGATACGATTATGTTATGGTTTATGATATGTTTAAACCTGTTCATATGAGGAATGCACTGGACTTAATAAGTGACGGGCGGAGCCCGCTATAGATCCTCGATGCATCGGCGGGTCTCATGAGGCAAACTAGTGTCTTGGCACGTGGCCTTGGAAAAAATTTATTTATAGTATTGGCACGATGCCTTGTCTACGTGGTTATGATAGTCTAGCATTATGCATTCCATCAATTTGAAAGTGGTTATTGATATTTCATGTGATTATTCGACTAGTAGAATATCCATGTGAATAAGTAAATGGAATTATTTCATTTTATTTTTTCCATATTATGCTGAAATTAATGTTTAAAAGGCTTTTGTTTTAGTTATACATTGCCTTAAATGTTAATGTTTATTTATGAAAGATTCTTCTATATTGTTATCCTTACAGAGAATCTGAGCTCACCCCTACCAATGTTTTAATTTTTCCAGGATGTGAAGAAGTATATTATGAATGACCTATAAGGATAGTATGATGGGATATTAAGAAAAGATGTTATTGTAGATTTGTTTTAATTTATGATATAATGTAAGACTTATGAATATATCTAGTGTTTCTAAGGATACTAAACTAATCGGTCTTTCGAGACTTGATCTTTTGTGATAATGCCAATGTTACGCAATAATGCACCGACTCTAGGTAACGGGTTTCGAGGTGCTATAGTTGGTATCAGAAGCAGTTTAGTAATAAACTTGGAAGCTAGATTTAGATAAACTCTGATTAGAGCAGATAGCCCTAAGATAGACATTGAGGATTAGTATAGAATAACTTCCTAGAATTTTGGTATTATGGAGATTTTATGAGTTTTACGAGTAATACATCCCTGTCTGGATACGTTCATGTAGAGGCAGCTCTGGAACAGATATACCTAGGGGTAACACCAGAAAACATCGCTTTTATCTAGACTCAAACGGGAACTGGTGCACGACAATGGGCCTTGCTGTACTCTTGGTTACGACACTCCCAGGGGATATGTTTAGGATAATTCTCATTTTCATTACAAACCATTATTAAGGGTTTATGAGTATATACTTTCAAAGAAAAATTTTTATGATTAAGGATTATATCCATAAATTTTTCAATTTATGTTAAGTGTTTTAAAAGTATGGAATTATGTATTTTGATTCATAAACTGATCTAGTTTATTCCATTGTTTAGAAATGGCGCATAGTGGAAGGAATGGAAACCGTATCAATGCACACACTCCATGTAGGGATTTCCCTCCTTCTCAAGATGATTATAGTGGAGCTGGAGACACAACTGGTGTTGATCAACTTATCACCATATTGGGACAACTCACTTAGGTTATAAATAATAACCTTACTCGTATGGAGCAACCTGATCCGAAATGTGGAGGATCAATTATAGACTGCTTCATGAGGAAACAACCACCAAAATTCAATGGGAGTACTAATCCCTTAGTAGCTGAGCAATGGATAAATTCCTTAGTGAAAATATTCCATGCCTTGAGGAGTAGTGAAAGGGAAATGGTTATCAAGGTAGTTTACTGCCTCACTGGAGATGCTGATAAATGGTGGTCTTTGATTCAAAATGCAAAGGAAGATGATTAAGTATCTAATATGGAATGGAGGGATTTCAAAGATCTTTTCTTAGAAAAATACTTTCATCATGACCATCAAGAAGATTTGGAAGGGCAATTTCTGAGTCTGAGACAAAAGGCGGATGGGAATGTTGCAATGTATGAGGCCAACTTTACAAGGTGAGGAAGACATACTGCATATTATATACGTAACCCAATAAGTAAGATTTATCATTTCTTTGATGGGTTAAAACCATTTCTCCATCGATCATTAGTCTCACAAACCTTCTCGTGGTACGAAGATATTTTCTCTTGTGCTATCAAGACAGAAAAGGAATTCTCTAAATCTTATGAAAATAATGTAAAGAAAGTGAAAAAGAGAACGGTGGAAGAAGAGATAGATAAAGGGAAAATGGGAAAGAAAAATTTTCCATTATGCGATAATTGTGGGAAGAATCACCCCGGTACTTGCCTAAAAGGAATGGGAGTTTGTTATAAATGTGGAGAAAAAGGTCACCAGGCTCGTGATGGATAGGGAATGAAAGAGACTATCAATATTGAATGCTACAATTGTAGGGAAATGGGGCATTATTCAAATGAATGTCCTAAGTGTCAGGGAAACATACCTCAGAAAAGGACAAGGGATCAAGGACAATCTTATGCTGTTACTACAGTTGAAGTGGAATAATTAATGTATTGGTGCTTTTGGACTCATGGATTATATTATGGTTATAAGAATAATGTGGTATATATAAAGATTGTACTGCAGTATTTGTTGTTTTCATTAAGGTTTTAATATGATGAAGGTAATCATATTTTTTTATGTGACAATAAGATAAACATTACTTTGTTTGAGGAATCCGATGATACAATAGATTTTGGAATTTAGAGACATTTTACAAAATGTCTGGACAGAGGTATTTTAGAAAACTATAAAGGTTGGAATGGATTAAGTTGAACTTTGGGTAGTATTGATTAATGTTAAAACATTTATGAAGATTATTTTTGGAATATTATAATAAAATTGTTTTAGGAAAAGGACAAACTTCAGGTCGGGGGATAACCCGTCGCGTTGGAAAAAGCAGCAGGAATCGAAACCACAACCATAGTGCGACATGCCTTTATTACCTACCAATAATGAATAGGAAGTCCCTCCTTGTTACAAAATAGTATTCCTAATCTAAATGGTATGTGTTAATATTTGGAACCTATAAAATTATGATAAATAGATTATTTTTGAGTTCTATTATCTTTTGGAGTGAAATATGGGTTTGTGGTAAACATTTATGACAAGTAAGTATATTTCTTTACGTTCTTAGTAAATCTCCTAAATAAATTCCTCATATTTATGAAAGGTAACTTAAAAAAAATATTGTCGGTTACCTTTTCCTACTGGGGAATCAATGATCGTTTAACCAATCGCATTTTTGTGATTTTATTGTATTTAATCTTTTTCCTAATCCTGTTTTATACAAATCTCCATCAGACCTTGATGGTTTGTTTTTCCTTCATATCCATGTTTTCATAGAATCCTAGTATTGGCTATCTCGGGTGACCTTTGTACTTCTCTTTAATTATTTTAAAGTTATATTTTTATTTACCATATTTCTGATGTGGGTTTTCCACAAAGGTATTTTTTATTTTCAACCTTTAATTTTTGAAGAACGTTTTCAAATTGCGAGGACGCAATTTATTGAAGGAGGGGAGAATGTTACACCCCAATCTTTCACGATACGCTTCTCTTTCAATAATGTTATAGCTTGTATTGTACGCAAGTTTGAGATTCTAACACACACCACAACCAGTCAAAGTAGCCATTATGAATACTAATACATACTTTTTGAAATTATATAAATTTTATATTTCACAATGGACTTCATTTTTGTATTCAGAATATCTAAATTATCCTAAGTTGAATTTTTTTAATTTTCTGAGAACTTCCAATTCTCTATGAATAGAAAAATACTTAAATTTTTTTTTCTTAATCAAAATCATTTATAGTGATAAATTATAATATTCAGTGGTTTTAAAGTATAATTAGAATATAATTTTACCATTTTATCCAATGGTGGTCTTTATAATTAATTTCACTTTCAAATTGGACATAAACAATTGTCAATCTTTTGATATATATTGTTTCTTAAAAACACACTATTTGTTGTTTAAACGAGAATTATGTATTAAATTAATTAATGCAACTTATATGTTTCTAATTTTGTAAAATATACATTATTTTTGAATACAGAATATCAATTATATCTTAGGATTAATTTTTGGTATTTTTCTGAAAAACTTCAATTTTTGATGAATAGTGAAACCACTATGTGGTAGTTTAAAAACAAATTTTTTGTTTAAATGAAATTTTACCACCTCTGTGATTTGAATTTCCAAAATCAGATATACATCATTGTCATTAGGATTTAAAATTTGGTTCAATGGGATTAAAATAATTTTTGGTGAATAGTAACATTTAAGTTCAATTAATTGCGATTAAAGGTAATTAGTGAACTTTAAAGTAAAAATGATATTATAAAAATATGAAAATATCTTGACACTTATCCTAACCTTATTGGATGAATCATGACCGACGAAGAAAATCCATGGGTAAACTTGGGGACCCCATACAGCCACTTGGGTAAGAAAATGACATTAATAACTTTTTATTTAAAGTAAAAATAAAATTGTCACAAACATGTGTTGTTTTACTAAAACAATTATTACATGGGGATATATAAGTTAACTGTTTGACTATAAATATTCATTGGGAATATAAATAGATTTCCCACATCATGGTATTTATTTTATAATTTTTAAAAATTAAATAAATTAATATTTTTATAACACTGTGATGATGAAAGGATTACCTCATTAATTAATGATTTAAATAAAATGAAAAGATAATGTAAAATATAAGACTTAAACTAGTCAAAACCCTATTGTATAATTATATTTCGAACCTTTATCACCTTATCCTCTAAATATATAATTTTGGGACCTCTAAAATCCGAAAATCATTTCATAATAATGTAATATTTCATTACTTTCCAAGAGTGCCCCTCCCCTCCTCTTGTAAATGCCCCCACCTCTACCACCATATTCACACCATCCAAGCCATTTAGCTCAACAAACCTCTTCCAAAATACTCTCTAAAATTCCCTCTATTATTCCTAGAACCCTCACCTTGGGCAGAATTCTTCCCAAGGAAGCCTTTGGCTCAAATCAAAAAGAGTTACCCGATTTTAAGGTAATGTATTCTCTTATGTTTTTTTGTTTTATTTTTCTTCTCCAACACCTTAAAATCTTTTTATTACAATATTTTGTAACAAAATCAGTATATTAAATATACTATGATTTTGTTATGATAATTATTTGATTTACACTTATACACACCTTTGTCTAATGGTTAATGAACATACTGTTTCTGTGTGTGGTGAAATACTGCCGCATGAAATGATGATTATTCAATATTCTTTTAACACCTCTAATGGTGGGCATAAAGATTTCACTATATTTATATATGACACCTATTATGTTTATTTTTTCCTTGTGATTCTTTATTTCTCATTTATTGAATACCATTATGATTTCTATTATAGGTAAATGCGATAATTTCATTTTAGGAAGTGCGGACTACCGCCCCCTCAAAGTGATTTGATACATTAATGCCATATGTGGGATGTATAAAGGATTGAGTAAATGGTATTAAACATTATATTATACTTGAATTATATTATACCATTATATAGTTATAATTTCATTACATTAAATACGAAATATAAATGAAAGTAGCGGTCATGCATACGTACGGCTTACCGTCTCCATGAACGGTGCATTTCATTTCCTATCTCCGAATGCTATGTAATATTATAAATGCATGTATATAATGGATATATATTATATATATGATATCTAAATCATGAATATAATTCTGGATATAATGGATATTTTAACACATGAACATCTTGTAATTATAAGAAGTTTATTTTTAACTCAAGTACCAAAGATCGACAAAACGATCGTTATTAAGTTAAATAATTACATAATGTTCATAACAGGGTAATAAGTGATTTAAAAGTAATAATGAACTTGAAAAAGGTTATTAAGCAAGTAGAAATTAACTATAGTTTATTATTCAGGAAGTTAAAGAACAATCGAGCCAAGTCAGACACGAGGTCATGGAACTTCTTAACCCAATTTCTCTTCTTTGGGTTAATCTCATACTTTCAAATTATGTCATGATATTATTATGTCCTATCTTGTATTTGTACTTTAATTATGTGTACCTATAATGAATACACATAATAGATATATTTTATTTAAAAATAATGATCTTTGTAAGGGACTTCATCTCAATATCTTTTCATTGAGGCATATTTTGGGATATACACAACTTTCTTTTATACGGTGTATAAACCCCTTTGAATTTTACTTTTATTCAAAATTAATCTTTTTATACGAATCATTTTTACTAATCGACAAAAGGAATGTTTTTTATTATGTATGCGGTGACAACAACTTCTCCGCTACCGTGAATATTATTTGGGTTTCGGCTTCCTCTATAATCCATAACTTTTTTTAAAATGAAAAATAAATACCATGTTTTACTTTTCTTTTATTTTGGTATTGAAAATGATTTTGATAATGTTTTTATTATATCAATGTGTTGTATTGATATCTTGTTATTGAAATGTGGAAATGTTATGTTTCCTTTATGCATGTTTTATGTGATACGATTATGTTATGGTTTATGATATGTTTAAATTTGTTCATATGCGGAATGCATTGGACGTAATAAGTGACGGGTGGAGCCCGCTATAGCTCCACGATGCATCGGCAGGACTCAGGAGACAAACTAGTGTCTTGGCACGAGGCCTTGACTAAATATTATTTATAGTCTTGGAACGAGGCCTTGGCTACGTGGTTATGATAGTTTGGCATTATGCATTACATCATTATGAAAATGGTTATTGATATTGCATTTGATTATTCGACTAGTTGAATGTCCATGTGAATAAGTAAATGGCATTATTTCATTTTATTTTTTCCATATTATGCTGAAGTTCAAGTTTAAAAGGCTTTTTTTAGTTATACATTACCTTAAATGTTAATGTTTATTTATGAAAGATTCCGCTATATTGTTATCCTTACTGATCATTTGAGCTCACCCCTTCCAATGTTTTAATTTTTCCAGGTTGTGATGAAGTATATTATGAATGACCTGCAGGGATATTATGAGGGGATATGAAGACAAGGTGTTGTTGTAGTTTTGTTTTAATTTATGATATAATGTAAGACTTATGAATGTATCTAGTGTTTCCAAGGATACTAAACCAATCGGTCCTTCAAGACTTGATCTTTTGTGATCATGAAAATGTTACGAAATAATGCTCCGACTCTGGGTAACTGGGGTTGGAGCATTACATCATTCATTATTGTGAGTTCCCATTATTAATTTAATTAATGTTTTTAAATTTTTTAAACATTTCAGGGATAAAATTATAATCCAAAACTAATTAATTGTACTTTATTGAAAATAATGCATGAATGTGTTGCATGGGGTATCAAATGAGAAATCCATAAAATTACTTACAAAAATATTACATCATTTATTTGATTAATATTAAATGAATCTCATAAAAATTGATGCCACCAAACTGTAATATAATATTGTCTTTGGAATCCATATATATAAGAATATTATTACATAAAAGATCTTCAACATGAAAAAAATGTTATTCTAAAATTATAAAATTCATATAGATACACTATATAAAAATATTTCATTGAATGGGGAAAGGAAACATGAAAAATGTTTATATCATATGATGAGTACGGGTACTCATAGATGACATGAGTCAACAATCAAATGTAACAATAAAATAATTTTAAGGCCATCTAAATAATTGCTTAAAATTTTTATATCATTCCAAAGAATTCATAGATCATAGTCATGGAAAAAGGCCTCCATACATCATTATACAAGAGTCAAATAAGAATAAATGATCATGAGACAATAGATCACATCATAATTATAGTAACATGACATAGATAATGGAGTGATAAGTGTTTAATAATAATAATCATAAAATTCGTATTTTTGGGCTACCCACTATGATAATCTATTCATGACTGGCCATATGGTGAAATTTTTTATTGTACCATTTGATTATATACCTAGTGAATCATAATCATCATGAATGGATGTTTTCATAGATAACAATATCATTAAAATTTAATTAAACCCTTTTCTAGGAAAAAATATTTTTTTAAATCACATATTGAAAATAAAAAAATTTCAAAAATATTAAAAAATAATAATTTATCTTGAAATGAAACATGGAAATATTTAATGTAATCTTCAAGTAAAGGATAATTCATGAAGTATTGGAATATTTACCTTATGGTATATAATAAAATAGCTATTTTGTTCACACCTTTAGTAAAAATATACTCATTCCAAAAATAAAAAAAATGATTTATATTAAATTTTTAATAAAAAGTAAAACATATGTAATAATTTATTCAATCAGTCCATGGAGAATATTAAAATTTGTCTTATGAACTTTTTAATAAACATGGGGACATATAGGGAAATTATTGTTGTCCAAATTGATAAATGGAGTCACTTTTCCTTAAAAACATTCTTTCGAACATTTGAGTGAATTTAATGTGGAAAAAATAAATGAAAGTAATATGTTGAAATAGTTATAGAATAATAAAAAAAACCATATTTTCCTGATATATATCATATTATATCATTGTTTCAAATTTAAACATAAAAAACTGTAAAAAATGAGATTGTAACGTAAAACTCTTACATCATGTTTAGATCTCTTTATAGGATCACTATCCTCAGAAATAATAAATACTTACTTATTATAATTAATGAAATAAAATTATGAAAACATATCATTCCATACATGGATTATAGATAACATCTTATCATCTGTTCGTTAACAATATATCCTTATAGCCATCATCTAATGCATTTTATACTTTATTGTTTATATATATTTCAGTTCAGAGGTTATGGTCCATGAATCTTAATAATTATTACACAAAGTCAATAATATTAATAATTTAATTTATATCATATACTTACATAATATCACCATTAAATTACATTATATAATCATGCATGTCATAAACATTATAACATCACTCATGTAGTTGGTAATACATCCTAATCCACGGTGTGTGATAATGACTAAATGTGTAAGAAGTTTCCATGGAATAATTTAAATATATAATTTATATATTTTCATTACCTTCATAAGTGATATATATGTTCTTTATAATAATATTATAACCATAAGAATAATATGGATATAGAAAAAGAAATATATATCTCATAGATAGTGTATCTCGTATATATGCATGAATGATAGTTCATTTTTCATATGATGAAATTGAAATGATGTTTGATATTATTTTATCATTATTATATCCTAAATATATTATATATTATAAAAATAAAATTATTATATTATTCTATTGGAGGTAGTGATGGAAAATGAATCATATCTCTATGTGGGTGTTGTAGTTCGCACGTTCACACGTGAGATCATTTCCCATTTGATAGAAATGAGGAGGAAAATGGTTCGACTATAATCATAATAAAATATAAGAATATAATTTATAGTGGATCAATAATATTAATATTAAGATAAAATATTTATTGTAAGTAACAGTTTAAATAAACTTTAAAATAGTCGTGTTAGAGGATTAGTTATTCATTAAGAGATCATGTTTGTTTAACACATTGATCATTATTAATATTGTCTTAGGGTATGGTCAGGAGATCAAGAAGTAGCAGAGTGAATATAAGAATATCATTAGGTATTTATTTTCCAATCTAGAGGGATCAATGTTTTTATAGGTTTGTAGAAGATGATCCTTTTATAATTAATGAGATGGACACACAACGAATTACAAAAAATATTTAAATAATATTAATTAATTTTCATATTAAATTGGCAGAAAATTCTAAAGAATAAAATATCATGATATGATAATATCCAAATATCTTCAACCAAAAATATTTATAATTTTTTATGTTGTATTTTTACCCAATCTCATTGTTTAATTCCCTTCGCTATCTCGTTTAAACCCTAACCGTGGTGATTTTTTTTTCAATTTTTAATATTCATTATAAACAAAAATTAAAGTGGAATCAATACCAAATAAGAAAATTCTGATAATAAATTTGGATTCCACTTTATCAAATTATATTTATATAAGTAAAATTAATTGTTTTTAATATAATTGTAAAAAACAAAATGAAAACTGTTTTCTAAAAAATACATTTTTATGAATAAAACTAAATTTACATTCATTTCTAACCATAAAAATTAAATTGTGAAATTTTAAAATACATGTTTGAATATAGATTTATCATATATTAATACAATTTAATAAAAAAATATTTCTTAATTTATTGAGATAAAAACTCTATAAAACAAAGACATTTTTATGAAATATGATTGCTTTAAATAATTTGATTTATCCGATAGCTTGCATTATGTACAACATTTAGTGTTAACAAACCACAATATACTATTAAAGTATTATTATTCAGAATTAATGTTATTTAATAACCCTTATATTGCTTGTAATTAATATATATAACACAATTATCAAACATTTATATCTATATGTGTGTAAAATTAATTTATTTTTTATAAATTGATTATAACGTGAATAATTTTTTTGAAGAAAACTAATTATTTTTATGAAAAATAGTTTTAATCGAATTAAAATATTTTTATGTTAATAATTTATATATATCCTTAAGAATTTTTTTTATTGAAATATATATATTATTTAAATGAATATTTTTTTAAAACATCGAAAATTATTTTTATAGGAATTAGATAACAATAAATTTTGTTTTATTGTCAAGAATGTATTTTTTTAAAAAATGTTTTTATCTCATTTTGTGCACATTATTTGGTATGAATTTATTCCATTAATTTTTAATCTAATTAGATAAATTTAATTACATATTTATATTCATGATATTCAAAATTTTTAAGGAGGGTATTCAATTTTTTGGTCCTTGTGAATAGTATCACTAGAAATATTAATTACGTCAGTAAAGGGTGAATTAGGTTAATCATGATTAAAAATAACTAATAAAGTCATAATTATGGATCCAAATTATTTTTGTATTAACTTAATTTTGACCTTAAAACTATAGGTAATAAATTGAGAAGATTAATGGACACTTTTCTATTGAAATAAAATATATTATTTAAATCTTTGAAATATACAAAATGACACTATCTTTTTTTAACATAAAATATGTATCCACATGTGGAAAAATTAATGTTTTGAATGAATCAAAATTTTTTATTTTGATAATAATAAACAAATGTTCATAATATTTTTTTTAAATTTTTAGTAATTATATAATGACCATCATTTCTTATAAAATGTCGATGATGTATGTCCCTATGAAATAAAAATTATATTAAATGATTTTAAAAATATAGAGCTGATATAATTTGACTGAGTTAATGCGAATCAATTTTTTTTTCTATAATAAATATTTTGGAGGAGGGAAAAAATTATATTAAAATTTCCCCATTATTATGATGTTGTTAATGTTAAATTAAATAAATTGTTTCAAAATTAACAATAATGATATTTCATCAAAATTGTATTTTATTAAATTATATAAAGATCATAAAAATATTAAAAATAAGAAACGTTGAATATTATATTGTATAAAAGGTCATATATTTTCCATTTATGATCCAATTCTATCATGATAAATTAAAATCACACCACATTAATATTTAAAAATGTGTTAGCATAGTTAAATTTAAAATTAGAAAACTAACGAGTAATATAAATTATAAGGTTTAAAATTACACAAAAACATGTTTTAGTCATATTTTATTTCATTTGTTAAAACAATAACATGCCTCCTCATTTAATAAATATCAATTTGGCGGAATTTAATTATTATTATTTAATCTTTTGATAAATTACTATAGTGTCCCTCACCTCATCTATAAAAGGGAACCTCATTCATCACATCATAACACCTCATTGATACTTCATGATAAATTATAATCTCCCAATTTTTTTAATGAATGTCTCTGCACACATTATATAGAATTTTTTCTCCCAAAATACCTACCCTAGTCCCATTTATAGGATATCTAAAGGAGTCATTTCTATGAAGAGGTAATCACCTTATTTATTTGTTTATTTTATAATCTATATTATATTATCTAAATATATGTTATTTATTATAGATAGTAATTTTAGTAACCTAGATATATTAATTTTGATTATTATTATTGAATAAACCATTATACACCCTCTGTCCCATCAAACTATAATTGATTTATTTCTCTTGCATTTGTACGGCTTATCGTCTCTATATAGAGATGCAATTCATCTATATTTACCATATTATATGGGTGTGTTTTAGGATGTTTTTAAGGTTTATATATTATATTAATGACACAAATCTTATTCTATAATAATAATACCATTTCTACCTACTTTCCATCACATCATTTTATAATTTATAACGTCGATCATGTGTACATGTGGACTGCATCCTCCATGAAGCGATGCGATTATTTATTATATTATATATCACTTGGACTATAAATAAAATTACTTTTATTAATATATAAGATATATTTTATATAATAACTATCTATTTATTTTCAATTAATATTTACATTTCATTTATTTTATCCTTTGAAAAATGAAAACATCATTTAAGTGTAAATACAACCAGCAATGTTCATGAAGAGAGTAGTTCATTTTACTTTTTCTAAATTTTATGGATTACAATATGTGTGAATATTATTAATATATATTATTTTAATACCATGATAAATATTTTTTATATTACATAAAAAATATATAAATACAAGCTCCATGATAATAGAACTATTATACTCATGATAATTGAAACAATTAGAACTCAGAAATAAAAACTTTGACAATGAATTACTGAAAAAATGGGGTGTTGACTTTTTATAATGGAATCATATATGATATAATAGATATTAAAATTATTCTTCAATAGAAATATAATAATAATAAATTTACTATATAGGTGGTTAGAGTGCTTTCGATGTAAGGGAAATAGAAGGTAATGGTTTTATTTCACAGTCACATAAATATTCTGAAATATTTATTTTTATGTCTATGATGGGGGATATTTCCCATCCTTATCTATATGTAATAAAAATGTTTTCAATTTTCATCCAATTCTCATATTATTTTGTAAATTAATTTTTTATGTGTTTATTTTTTTACAAAATTTTTTGAAAGGGTAATTTATTTCTTTTTCTATATATGGAAATTTTTGACCTTTTTGAAAAAATAATCGAAGGAATGTTTCTTAACATAAAATATTTGACTGATTTTTCCTTCCATAATGAATAATTTTATCATTAAATAATCCTCTAAATTTCTATATGGTTCATTTTCAATAAATTCTTTTTCTTTTATAATTTCATATACATTTAATTAGAAATGATTTCAAAATGGAAATATTATTTTCTACTTAATTATTCTAAATAATATTTCAAAATAATTTTCCATATAAGAGGACATTATTTTATGTTATATGTAATTTTATAGAGATATTATCCATGGTAACTATAATTAATCTTTATTTTTATTATTTATGTATATTATGAAATGGTATAATGTGTATGAAAACCATTTCTGTTATATAGTTTATGTAATGATGAAATTTTTATAGGTGACACTTATAGTCATGAGTTCTAATATGATGAATTATTTATGATATTATGTCTCAAAAACAAGTTATTTTTATTATGTTAAGGGTTGAACTAAATATCCCTCAATTCAATTGCATAAATATTGATATCACATCCGATAAATAGGACTAGTATAGGGAGTGAACCACATTTAGTAAGGGAATCTGACTAGTATGAATGTTTTGGGATATATCCATGACAAATATGATAGTTTTGGTTGGTGAAACCATTCCACTATCATAGAATTGTAAATATTCCACAATAATTAAGGAAATTATTTTCTATGCTTATATGTGAGAAAAAATTTTATGCCATGTGCCTCAATAATTATCTTTTGGTAAACATTCATTAATAACATTATTATACATGTATTATGATCTTTGAACTTTTTTACGATTAATTAAGATTAATATTTTTTATCTAAAATTTATAGTTTTCCATAAAATAAGATCATGATCATATACAATTATTATCTATTGTGTTTATGTGAACATTTATATGTAACATCTTTACACTTAAGAGAAAATGAGCCCAACTAGTTATCTTTTTTACATTCTTTTTGTTATGATGAACTTTATTTACTATTATATGTCACTGATGGGTGAAAATTATGTGTAAATTATTGGAAGTTGCTGTATATACTTTATAAACTAGTTGTATATATTTTTAGGTATCTAATTTTACTAGACATAAATTATTTTAGGATGGATACAAATATTGTGTAATGAATAATTATCAATTAAGATGTAGCATATATTTATGAAAATTATGGCTCACTATAGTTGGTATCATATTTTGGTCTAGTTAACCTTTGGAAACTAATATTGGAAAAAATTTGTGAGATACCTATGGATAAGTATAAGTGTAGGATAAAATACTAATTTTTGAGAATTCTAATGAATGAAATAGGATTATCCTATTGTATCATTGATTATGGTGTCACAATTTTGACATCCTATATATAATTTTTTACTGTTATATGTTGTCTCACCATAAAGGTTGTCTTTAACACTATGATTTTTTTATTCAATTGTTGGAACCTAAATGTATTCTATTAATGTCAAATTTTAGGGAAAATGAAAATATTTTCATCAAGATAATACGAATGTTATGTAAGATGGAATGATTTTTTATTATAATGACCACTCAAAATTATCAATATATGAGTCATTCCCAGCATCCAAACAAGAAATGGATGAAACACAGTTATTTTGAGTCATGCATGGGGATGTGAACAACTTATTTAAGTGGTTCCTCTAATATAGTAGTTATTAATAATTGGATTAGTTAATATTATCATATATTTTACACTATTAAGTGTTATAAAAATGAGAAATTTGTTTTGTTTGGTTATCATTTGGAAGGTGAAGCGGATTATCAGTGGAAACTTATTAAGAATTTGATATAAGAAGAATAAATCGAATCTATGGAGTGGAATGAGTTTAAAGCCATTTTTTCATCATGTTTGTTCCTTATATACATCATATGAAATTAGAGAAATAATTCCTTACAATAATGAATTTGGATTATGAATCTATTTGTACTTATGAGGAAATTTTCACAAGACTTATGTGGTATGCTTTTTGTATTATCAATCAACATGAATGTAATGTTGATTAATTTATTATTGGCGTGAAGAAATGACTTTTATGGGAATTATGAATCAGGGACATTATTGGATATGAATATTTTTTTGATATTCTATCATTGAAGATATAGAGATTGTATTTACCCATAAATATCATGGTTCTACCAAGAATAGAAAAATAAAATTCAAAGGAAATTACACAAACCATAGATATAAAGATATTATATTTTGATTATTCCTTAAATATTGAATGAAACCTTTGTTAAATTTTACAAATGTAATTAATAAATGAATCAACTATGTAAATAAATTTTATCAAGAAATAAAATGATTAATTGGTTGGAATAAGGTAGGTAATGATGCAAAAAAAATATAAATATCAATAGAACACACCGTCCACACTTCAGTTTATTAATCTCAATGAGTATTGGCACTATAATATGTAGTTCGATAATCGAACGTTTAATGATGATAATAAATGTAATAAACTTCTTAAACTTAATGATTGTGAGAAATCTCAAGCAATCGCTATTTATTAAGTGGGTTATGATAATTACATGGTGAAAGGTACAATCACAATCCATTTTAAAACTAGTAATGTCTTATTTTCTTATCAATATAGCCACTATTTAATTTCTAGTTCAATTCTACGTTAACTTGGTCATAGATTATAATTTGATACAAAAATTCCACATAAATTTCCAATGATGGTAATTTAAATGTAATATTCTAAACGTTCTTATGATCACATGACATTATGATGGAAAAAATAACTTCCAATGTAAATTAAATCCATTATATGTATCATGGTTCATAATAAATAGTGGAATTTATCTCAAATTGTTGGAGGGAAAATCGAATGAAAATATATTTTTATTATGTGGGAGTTATTGATGTGTTAATTAATTGTTTTCATGATATTCCATGAAATCATGAAATATATTATTCAATATAATTGATATCAGGAACTAAAACTATTTACATAAATCCATATATGATGGCCCAAATTAAGATTAAATAATTAATGACGAAAATCCAGTAAAATATTAAAAATGGATTCATTCATCCATGTAAATTACCTTTGGGTGAATATATTATATATTTATATAGAAATATATATCAATGATGCTATTTATTGATTATTTAGATCATGACAAGATCACCATCATGAAAAACGTATCCTCTACCCTATATTGATGATTTTTTTCACCAACTGTTTGATTCTCAGTACACTTCCATGAATGAATTTTTTTATGGATAACACTAATTGAGTGCCAATATGGAGGATATAACCAGGACACTATTATATACAAGTTATATACATAATTAATTAACAGTGATTCCATTTGGTCTTACTAATTACAAAGCTATCATCATTAATTTAATTAATATCGACTATAGAGATTACCTTGGTCAACTTGGGGTAGTCATTATAGACATTATAATAGTTTATTCAAAGGGAATGTCAGAGAAGGAATATTAATTGATATTTTTTCTAAAGACCCAGTGGAATTTGATGCTTTATGAAAAATTTACCAAGTGTGGATATCATATTTGAAATGTTTTATTCCTATGTAATATAATCTAATGTTAGGATATATCACTAAACCATTATTAGATATAATTTATTAAACATTGATCCATATCAACCACTAAGATTGATATTTGTTTTTTTCATGGTTATGATACATATTATTAATGCAATATAGAGAATTATTAATGGAAATATAATCAATTATCCAATTTAAAATGGAATGGATCTGTGTTCCTTCTGATGGATGAATCTGGAAAATGGATTAAGGAAATTAAAGTGAAGGATATTCATCACATCTATGCTTATATTACATTAAAATAGAGTAATGTTTTTATTTTATAGTTTTTTACGAATTAATTTATTCATATGAATTAACTTTTTGAATGATTTTTTTATTAATAACTTCCCATGTAAATTGAAGTTCCAATAAAAAATTAACTAACTCATGATTTGGTGTTAGCTGTTGTAATTTTTCCATTATCGACATCGAATCATTATATCTATGAAGAAAAGTATGACATATAAACTTATCAAAAAAATTAATGTATAATTTTACTTATCAGAAGTAGAACATGTTCCAGAGCAGATTATTGGAGATGATTATTTATTATAATTACTCAATACAATAACACCTTGGGAAAGTGAACTAGGTGGCATGTGATCTCATATAAAAGGATATTTTTAGATTATGTAATATGAGGTTGGAAAAAGATCTAATATTTATGGACATTCGATGTGTGGACTTTCAAATTATGAAGGAATTTGATAGATGTTATCATTCACAAATGATTTTTCATCCCTCAATCCTTATTAATATTAAAGGGGTATATAAGGAAGATGTAGATCAAAAAACATTGGTGTGAAATGTATATAATTTCAACCTTGATTTGGAAGGAATAATATGGTCTATGAACAATGTATATTTCATCTATATACCATATTTAATGAGTGATATTATGGATGAAGAACATAGATCATCATTATATATTAATTTTCATGTAAAAATATGTATATTGATTTCAAGTAGTATTTATAGTGGGATTTAATGAAGGGAGAAATTTAAGATTATGTTTCCTAGAGTTTGATAAGTAGAAAATTTAAGGGTAAGTGTCATATGTATTAAAGGATTTTACAACCATTACCTATACTCAAATAGAAAAGAAAAAAATCATTACCTTGGATTTTGTCTTTGAAATCCCCAAAATATCTAAAGGTAATAATAATATATTGGTTTTAGTTTACCACCATATGAATTCACCACAATTCATTTCCATTAGATAATATTCGTCAATTTTTTAATATACTTAGGTATAAATTAATAATGTTTTAAGATTTCATGGTTTAAAACTATCAATTATATATTTTCATGATCTGAGGATTACATATATGTTTTGGATAATACTTTATAAGGCTCTGGATACATACCTATATTGTAGCACATCTTAACATTCTCACATAGATGATTAAAATGAGGGGAAAAATCAAACTCTAGAAGACATGGTGAGATCATTATCTATTTATATCAGTGGTTTTTGGTGTCAACAACTTCCATTGTTTGAATTTTCACATAACAATAACATTAACTATAGTATATTGATGGATATCTATGGATCCATCAATGTATGAAGGTGAATAACTCTAACATACTATAATGAAGTATGACAGTGAAATCTATTGGGGCCTGATCTAGAAAAGAAAATGGTATAAGAGTTTAGGTCCAATCAATAAAACATAATATTTTTCCCATGTTTATAAAACATTATACAAATAATCATTAGAAAGATCTAGAGTTTGATGTTGGTGACAAGGAATGTCACACCTTGGTTTTGGAATTATATTTTGTTCTAGTTCGGGTTTGGTCCTAGGGAAGTCTCATGAGAACCAGGTGTGACGAGGTTGGATTTTTGGTGTATTCAATCCTTTTATATTTTTTCTAAATTTCCCTCTCCTGTTTCCTTTGAGTTTTGGGATAAAATATGAGTTTTTTTCTTGGAGAGACTAGGATCATAGTTAGTGCATAGTTAGTAGTAACCATACGCCGATCCCAGAAAACTTTGTGGTATGAGATAAAACATACCGCATGGACTCCATATGGTCATGAACCTCTGCATAGGTATATGTTTGGATGGGTATCCTTTGGAAGGGGTGGTTCCATAGTCTATGTATGATTTAGAATACTATGTGTACTATCTGTGCTACCAATCGATCCCTTTAAAAATTCATTCCCTCATTTTATCGATCCCCATTTTTTGTGTATTTGTCCCCTTTTCCTGACCCCCTAAAACTACCCAACCCTATGCATGACTCCCTCGGTCTCGTCCTCTACTTGGGCTTCAATTTATGTGTGTTTTGGGAGCATATACTTCATGTACTATCTTTTAAGCCATCTTTTACCTTGTTTTCCTATATTTTTAGGGTTTCCCCTCTTCTGATTCAGGGGTTTCAGTTTTCTAGTAGGTATGGGGTTTGATTTAGGGTTTTAATCTTGGGTTTTCGGGTTATATCTTCTTCAATAAAATTTATTATTGCCTCCTCATTGTTTGAATTGGGTGAAGATTTTATTTCAGTAAAATTTTTGGAAGGTTCATCATGAGAGGTTTTTGGTTCCATTCACAAACATAATTGGATGAATTCGACATGGTTGTTTGAGTATATAAATTTTTTCTTTGGTTTGATTATGTTATAAGAATGGAGTTATTTAAGTGGTTGGTGTGTATATATATTTGAAATTAATTATGAAAATGGGACTAGTTATGCTTTGTCTATCTCTTATAATCTGATATTTCTAAAAATTTCTTTTAGAATTGTTTAGAATATGAAAAATATATTTTTAAAGGCACTCGAGTCATGTGTATGTTTAAATGGTGGTTTTAAATAGAAAATGGTTCATTTTTTGAATGTTATCCCTATTATTCTTTTTTAGTTTTAATTGTTACATGTTTTAATGATGAGAGTCATGTTTTAAAAATGGTTTTAGAGTACTAAGTTGGTTTTGGAAGGGGCAAAGCCCATGGATTTGGTTGGTTTTAATTTTGTGTTTATTTTGTGAAATGAATGGGAAATTTGAAAATTATGTATGTGATGGTAAATGATTTAAAATTGGGGTTTCCATTGGTTTATGTAAAATATCAAATGGGTTGTTTTATGAAGAACAGTGATCCCCTTGAAATGTTGGGCATTTGATTAGAGAGTGGTGGTATGTGTGACATCAAAGATTTAACTCGAGAACCAGGGAATCAGGGGTATATAGGTGGGAAGAGTAAAATGGGTATGCTATAGATTCAGATGTGTAATGTTCAAGATTCACATATCTAGATTGATGTTTAAAATAATAGAAAATCTATAATGATGGATGATTTCCACTAGAACATTGGATGTTTCTCGACTCTAGTAGTTCATGCATGAGGACACTAATGGTTCTGGTTACTATACCAACATTCACCATGTTACAAGGTTCTATGGTCCCACTCAAACTAGATTAACCTTATGGTATTTACCCATGGTTTTCTACTATATATGATGGGGTACCATCTGTCTATATATAGAGGACCACTTGAGTGTGTGTCATATTCATAAATTCTATATCTTATTTAAGCAAGTGATAGTGAAATTGGTTTCCACCAATGTGTTCCTTTTTATGTATATACCTAATCAATAATTTGCATAGAAGTTTTTTTAGACCATGAATTTAGATGATCATGTGAGATTATATTTTTATTTGTGTAGCATGGAGCATCATTCCTTGGTGGAATCTTATTAGGTTTTGTATCACACCCTACATACACCCCTTGGTTCTTTTAGATCATGATGAATGTTTTTCTAAGCAAAGGAATGAATTTTGATGATCATGGTATGGTTTGTTAGTTTTCTTCCCGTGAGGGATTATGGGTGGAATCTTGATGATTACTCATGTGTCATGATGGTATGGGTTGGAGTTGTTATTTTACATTGTTGTAGTTTTTTAAGGTCTATTTAATGTGTATACCACAATTCTTAATATTGTTAGAGGCCTTTTGATTATGTAATTTCAGTTTTGGAATTTTTTTTTCTATGTATGAAATTTGGTTATGTCGTTCCAGAATAATTATACTGATTTCCAGACACTAGTTTCTAGCCCTTAGGGACCTGGAACATCCCTCAGGACATACCACAAATTGTGATGGGTAGTATCTTAGTTGGAAAATTGTATTGGTTCATGAAAAAATGGTATCAAATTAGGACATGCTCATTTGATTCTTGTTCCATGGGGAAAAGTCATAGTCAAAAGAACCTAGGATATCTAGGACTTGAAATTCCAATTATGTGTAGGGTTCCACTACAGGAAAAAGGAATATTTGTGACGGGATCCCATCGCAAAAGACCTTTTGCGACGGGGCGCTATCCTAAATCACTCGTTGTCGAAAATGGCATCACAAATAGGTGTTTTTGCGGCGGTCCCGGTGCAAAAATACTATTTGCGACGGTATTTTTCCCCCTATCACAAATTGGTTTTGGTTTATATATAAAAAAGGTATTTTCGACAGGCCGTCACAGATATATTAGTTGCGACGGGTTTCTGACCCGTCGCAAATGGGACAGCAAAAAAAATTCTACGACGGGAAACCCCATCGCAAATACTCCCGTCACAAATAGTACAAAAATAATAAAAATAAAAAAATAATACAAATCGTATAATATTATATAAAAATAATAATAATGTTAATAATATAAAAAAATTCTATTATTATAATTTAAATAAAAAATATATAAAATATAATTATGAAATATTAATATAAAATAATAATAATATGAATATAAATAATATTATATTATATAATATTACTAATATTAATAATATAAAAATTTAATATAATAATAATATTATTAAATTATGTTTATAAAAATAATATTAATATTAATAATATAAAGAAATTATATTATTATAATATTAATAATATAAAATATATATAATATAATTATGAAATGTCAATATCAACAAATAATAATAATATGAATATAAATAATATAATATAATATTATAATAATACTAATATTAATAATATAAAATTTTAATATAATATTATTATTATTAAAATAAACATACATATTTATCAAAAAATAATATTAATAATATTTATATTAATAAAATTATAAAATTATAAACTTCTCAATATTAACAATAAATATAAATATTAAATGTAATATTACTAAAATAAACAGACATTAAAAATAATATTAATAAGTAAAAAAATATTAAAAAAATAAAAAAAATTAAATAATGCAATATTCATACCAATATTAAAGAGGAATTGTAAATAGTTAATATGAAAATAAACTACGAACTCAAATGTTTGTCACATGTAAAAAAATCATTGGGGGTGGATAATCTAGAGGACTTGGAAGAGGAGGTGGAGGAAACTCCATCCCTAAACTATGAGTCAGACAACGCATATACTTCATCTACTCCTAATGTTTCTCCTCATATCGATGCCTCTCCTCATCCTGCTACTGACGCCTCTGCTCCTGCCATCGACGTATCTCCTCATTGTGCTGCTGAAACATCTACTCCTGCCCCTGACGAAAATCCTCTATAAGCTGACTCTGAGCTCACAACTGCTCCTGATACTGTGAGGCCGAAGATGATGTATCTCCATGAGCTCCACTTGATCTAGACTCCGACATCGTAGGAGTACCATAATAAGCTGCATGAGTCAAATGAGAGTTGATAACGACTACTCGGCCCTTTTTGAAGCCATACTGTGTCTCCTGCATCCATGTCGTCTCATCAAAATAGTGGGCACTTGTCTGATCACCCGTCTCGTCTTGACTCTCAGCATGTGTATGAGAGGTTGCGGCCTCATATGACTCCTTAAGTTTCAATTAGAAATTCAAATAATGAAAAATTTATATGTATTTAATTTGAAAACTGAAAATAAAATAATACTGACCACAATCTGACGCTGGCGGTCACCTTTGATCTCTCCAGTAGCCGGATTACTGTACATCCTCCGATAAATGTCGTACGTCGTAATATCGGGCTTCTCGGCTTCCTATATGAATATAAAATAAACTGTTTATATTTAATGTTGTATAAAATATTAAAAAAATTACTTACCAGACACTCTCCATGCGTACTGAATGTACGCCTACCGGCTCAATGCGTCACATCTTGTCTCCCCCGATTCTATCGACCCAATGTAGATATCCTCTGAAACACACCACCCAACCAGTGTGTACATAATCCATCCCAAACGTGAGATGAAATGTACTCTGGTCGGTGGGCTCTACACGAGTCATCAAATTATGTCACTTCGGCTTTCCTCATAGCCGCCTTTCTCAAATTATGCAAAAACTGACGGAAACGGTCACACATAGACACCACCCATGCTTCGTGGATAGTGGCATGCATGCTCTCATCAATGGGATACCATAAACCCTAATATAATGTTATTAATGAATGAAATTTCAAAATAAGTAATATTTAATTACATACCAGCCAATGATCGAACATGGCGGCCTGCACATCAGTAGGAATCTGATCCCAGGTGAGCCAGGACTGAGAAAAATAATTGTGAAAGATAACGCTCCCCTATCTAATAACTATATGCATAAAACTGTGGAAAAATAAAAAAATAATCAAACAATTAGAATATAAATAAATTATAATAAAAGATATCTAAAATACACAGGTTACCATACCATCGCGTGTGCGCATCGAATCCAAGAGGTGGACGTCACTCAGGGATAGGATCTGGAATTGTTAGTCTGGCAAGACCACACCCCCTCTGAGTGCTCCATGTAGTGCCAATAGAATGAGGTTCAGATTACTCAATAACCTCATCATCCATAGGTAGCTCTACCTCCATCAACTGACGATACGTTTCTGAGTCCATATGAAACATGAAATGATTGTTATTAGAAAACAGTTGAAAATAACTATTTTGTATAGATATATATTTGTTATGATTCTAACCATCATTTTACTGTGTCATTGTTCATATTCATCATCATATTCATAGTTTTCAATGTCAATGTCTTCATCTTCCTCATCAACATCATCAATTTCCATATTACTTTCACTTTCATCATCTCTTGTCATTTCAAATTCAGTTGTAACATCATCGACAACATCGTCACCATCGACCCTTAACTGTGGGGTGCCATCCTCTATATTCATGTCTCTTTGTGAAAAAGATGAGTTTTGCAGAGTGTCCTGAAAAATTTCATTTTCATGCACTTCAGTGGAACCACATTCAGTTTTAGTAAACTGATTTTATCAAGATTTAACTTTTATTATACTCCACCAATCATCCAAATCTTTTGCAGTAGCACATTATTTTGAATAATAAATTTGATGTGCCTGATTAGCCAATAAAAATGATTTATTTATTGAAAGAAGATTTTTATGTTTAATATCAACAATTCCATGAGTCGGATGAAAACACAAGCCTCTCTCAGTATCCAGCCATCGACATTTAAACATTGTCACATAATTTTGTCCCAAATAACACAGTTCAATAATTTCTTCATGCATGCCGTAAAAGTCAACTTCAATATCTCTATGATGTGATCCTTTAAAAAAAACACCACTATTCGTTGTTTTCTTTGATTCCCCAAATGCATGTGTATGAATGTGATAACCATTAACCACATATGCATTATAAGATTTAACCATTTTTGATGGTGGGCTACTCAATATATGCAATCGACTATCAATAATATCAGCATGTACAGATAACTGAAAATTTGTAAAACATTTATCACTATTACAAGTAATAAATTGATTTTATATGTAAAACCAAAAAAGAATGTACGTTGCCAGTTTTTGAAACCAGTAGGCAAATTCTTTTTGCTGACGTTCTTTTAAGCCATCTGCTGTAATTTGTGGAAAATGTTTCTTGATATGATTATCATATAACCTAAAAATACAATATTATTAATTTACAATAACTAAATATATAGAATAAGGGATATAAGAACTCACTGTACAATTGGTGACATTTCTTCACAGTTGAGTTGAACTTATGTTTGAGCTCTATGATGTTCATCATCTGAAAGCCATCTATCATGAACTCCACCAAAGCCACGTTCGGGCTGATTGACAACTTATAATTGATTGTTCATATCATCATCAACATTCCCCTTCCTCCGGCCCTTGCAGTTTAATTTTTAGGGATATTCAGATTCAAAATATTGAGAGCAGAATAAATCAATTTCGTCTTGCAAATAAGCTTCAGCAATTGAGCCTTCAACTGATGCTTTGTTACATACTTTTTTATTCAATTTATGCATGCATCTCTCAAATGGGTACATCTATCGAAACTGAACCAGACCTCCACATTTTGATTCATGTGGAAAATGTAATATCAAATGTTCCATTGATTCAAAGAAAGCGGGCAGAAAGATTTTTTCATGTTTTCATATAATTACAACAACACCTTCTTCCATTTTTTCGTAGTGTATCATAGTCTGTTGTCGCCACACACATGTCTCGAAAAAATTATGATACATCTGTTATTGAATCCCAAATCATAGAATTCAAAAAACCTCTTAATCCATTAGGAATAAGTCTTTCCATTATAACATTGAAGTCATAACTTTTTAATCCGGTAATATGACCATTTTTAACACATCTGCCCAAGTTGGAAGCATAACGATCTGGAAGTCTCAAATCTGAAATCCATTGACAAAATAATAAGCGAATATCTTTGGTCAGTGTATATGCTAATTTTGGCTTCATTAATCTTTGTGATCTGACATTTTCAAACAATTCAAGTTCTGGTCGCCTGCAAATTTGGGCAAGATCTAATCGTGCCTTTACATTATCTTTGGTTTTACCCGGTGTATCCAAAACTGTATGAAATAAATTATCAAAACAGTTCTTCTCAATATGAATGACATCCAACATGTGTCAGACTAACAAATAAGACCAATATGGAAGATTCCAAAAAATGCTCCGTTTTTTCCAATTGTGTTCTTTCCCAAAGCCATAGATTTTCTGTTGGTTTATTGTCGGTCCAAAAGTGATAGAAAGTAATGAATATACAACTGATTGTAGCTCTATACCTGAGATCATTTTTTAAGGTTCATCTCTTTCAATTCTGCCTTTTCTGATATGGGATTTATTCCTCCAAAAAGGATGATCGCTTTGATGAAATCTACCATGAATGTCAAAATAACAAGGTTTTTTCCATTCACGAGCATAAATGCTTTTTTGTCTCCCATACAGTAAAGACATGATTTTGGACAGTGTGTACTCCAGCCAGATAACATGTCATATGCTGGGAAGTCACTAATTGTCCACATCAAAGCAGCTTTCATTACAAAATTCTGTTTCCCAGCAGCGTCATATGTACCAAAACCATGACTCCACAATAAATTTAACTCCTCAATCAATGGTTTCAAATAATCATCAATATTATTTTTCTGATGTCCTGGTATTAATAATGTCAAAAATATATAAGGCTCTTTCATCAACATCCATGGAGGTAAATTGTATGGAGTTATAAAGACATGAAAACAGGAATACTTACTACCAAAAGATCCAAATAGACAAAAACCGTCAGTAGAAAGACCCAATCACACGTTCCAGAATTCTAAATCAAAAGATGAATTCACTTGATCCAAATGTTTCCATGAATCACCATCAGATGTATGAATCAATATTTTACCATTTGAAATATTGGTTTTGTGCCATGAGATCATTGCCGTTGTGTTCTGAAACATAAATAAATGCTGCAACCTAGGTGTAAGAGGGAAATATCTCAACTATTTTACAGGAATCAATCTAGACTTCCCTGATTGATCTTCACTATAACTCGATTTTCCACATGTGGGACAACCATCCAACGACTCATTTTCACCAGAATATAAGATGGAATCGTTTGAACATGCATGGATCTTTTGATAACTAAGGACCAGATTACGAACCATTCTCTTGCTCTCATAATAATTAGCAGGCAGCACATTTCCTTCAGGTAACAGTGCTTTAACTAAAGAAAATATCTGATAAAAAAGTTATTTGACATTCCATTATCTTATTTAATAGCCATAAATTTTGCAACTGCTTCTAATTTGCTTATCTTGTAACCAGGATATAATTCATCCTCAGTAGACCTGAACAACTCATCAAATTCAGATGGTGCCAACTCGGGAGGTAAATCAACATCATCTTCAATTTCAGTTTGTTAAACAGATGACACTGCAACATCATGTACTAAATTCTGAATCCGTGATGGATCTGGAATAAAATTATTAGTATCTTCTCTGGAACTACATTCACTATGATGATACCAAGAAATATAATCTTCTTGAAAACCATAACGCAAGAGATGTTTCCCAATGATGTCAAATGTCTCAAACATTCTCAGAGCACATTTTTAACAAGGAAACATAATTTTCCCTTCTGAAACAAATTCTGGGTTTGATGATACAAATGATAAGAAAGATTCAACACCATCAATATATACATGATTTAAACTAGAAATGTTTGCATTTATGCGATGATTTATCCTAGCGTGATCATCTAATAATGATTGATGTTGATTTCCTTATTCCGTATTCATATATATGTTTCTACAAAATTTAAAATCATTACGGTTGTTAAAAAATTTGATTTAAGAAAAACAATATCCTAAAAAGGGAAGGTACATAATTATCGTTATTTCTTAGTAATTACCAATAATTATAGGTGACACAGTTAGTTTGTAAACATCCCCACTAATTATTATTAATTTATCAATACTTAGCAATACTTAGTAAAATGAATAATTCTTGAATAATGAAATAAAATTTTGTAATCACCGTTGTGGAGATTATATTAATAATTATTCTTATTTGTTTCTAGAAGATTGGCGGCATCTCTTTTTCCTGACGACTCATCTCATTGCAAGGAGATGAGTCGTCATGGAAAAGTGCCTCTTTGGTCCGACGACTCATCAATTTTTATCTTTCTCCTGACTAAAATCAGTATGAAAAACTTGCTCTGACGTACGTTAGAGCACATTTTTTATACTGATTTCTGTGGGAGAAAGTAGCAAAGATACGAGATGTTGAACAAAAGATAGCCACCAATCCGCTGGAAATTATGCTAATTTATAACCATATACTCGAATTTATTTTATTTTTGATTAATTATTACTAATTATTACTAATTATTACTAATTATTACAAATCTCGTAATTTACAACAGATTTTTCTCTATTCATAACATGTTCAAATCATAAAGGGTCGTCAATTTTCAGTTCATGCCCAATAAAAATAATGATAATTGTAATATTTTATAAATTTTTTATAATTTTAAAAATATTAATATATTTTTTATAAATATTAAACATATAATAATAAAAAAATTATATTATTAGTATTATTTAATTATTAATATTAGAGTAATATAATATTTTATACTATGTTACTATTTATGTTACTAATTATATTACTAATTGTGTTACTAATTAGTAATGCGAATATATGCATATAGGTCTGGTGGTTAATCAATCATTGAATAGAAAAACAAACATGATTGACCGCTCTTCTACCTCAATTTTCATTTCATTTGTGTGTTGAGGCTTGACAGGAAACTTCTGCCTCCACATGTAATATTTGCTTTTACTGTCAAAATTATAAACCTCCTCACCTCTATGCTGGCGAGGAGGTTGATAATTTTGACAGTAAAAGCAAATATTACATGTGGAGGTAGAAGTTTCAAGTCAAGCCTCAACATACAAATGAAAAGAAAATTGAGGTAGATGAGGGGTCAATCACGCTTGCTAATTTTCCTAATTCTTTTTAGTTGTTCCTAATTATTTTTAGTTCTTCCTAATTATTTTTAATTGTTTCCTAATTCTTTTTAATTGTTTCCTAATAATTTTTTAATTGTTTCCTAATAATTTTTTAATTGTTTCCTAATAATTTTTTAATTTATTCGTAATTATTTTTTAATTTTTCCCTAATTATTTTTTAATTATTTCATAATTATTTTTTAATTCTTTCCTAATTATTTTTTTATTGTTTCTGAATTGTTTTTTAATTGTTTTTTAATTATTTTTTAATTGTTTTGTAATTATTTTGTAATTTTTTCTTAATTATTTTGTAATTTTTTCTTAATTAATTTTTAATTGTTTCCTAATTATTTTTTAGTTGTTTCATAATTATTTTTGAATTGTTTCCTAATTATTTTATAATTGTTTCCTAATTATTTTTTAAATTTTTTATAATTATTTTTTAATTGGTTCCTAATTATTTTTTAATTGTTTCCTAAATATATTTTAATTGTTTCTTAATTATTTTTTAATTGTTTCCTAATTATTTCTTAATTGTTTCCTAATTATTTTTTAGTTGTTTCCTAATTATTTTTTAAATTTTTCTTAATTAGTTTTTAATTTTTTCCTAATTAATTTTTAATCGTTTCCTAATTATTTTTTAATTGTTTCCTAATTATTTTTTATTTGTTTCCTAATTATTTTTTAATTTTTTCAAAATTATTTTTTAATTGTTTCCTAATTATTGTTTAATTTGTTTCCTAATTATTTTTTAGTTGTTTACTAATTATTTATAATTGTTTCCTAATTATTTTTAATTGTTTCCTTATTATTTTTAATTTTTTCCTATTTAATTTTAATTTATTCCTAATTATTTTTAATTTTTTCCTAATTATTTTTAATTGTTTCCTAATTACTGATAATTTTTTCATAATTATTTTTAATTATTTCCTAATTTTTTTAATTGTTTCCTAATTATGTTTAATTGTTTCCTAATTATTTTTAATTGTTTCCTAATTATTTTCAATTGTTTCCTAATTATTTTAATTGTTTCCTAATTATTTTAATGGTTTCCTAATTATTTTTAATTGTTTCTTAATTATTTTAATTTTTTTCTAATTATTTTAATTGTTTCTTAATTATTTTAATTATTTTAATTATTTCTAACCAATTGAATATAATTATTTCCTAATTATTTGATAATTATTTTAATTAAATCTAATTAAATCTAATTCTTTATTAATTATTTGATAATTATATAATTATTTCTAATTAAATTTAACTATTTCTAATTATTTCTAATTAAATATATTTATTTATAATTATTAACAAAACATCCTCCGGGACTGTCGAACCAAGAGTGCAGCAAGACCCGTTGTCGTGTATCAGGTTACCCCGAGTCAAGCTCGAAACAGCTTGTCTAAGTTTTCACTCCTAGGTACATCTCTGCCAGAGCCGCCTCTACTTGTTTGTATCCAGACAAGGATTATTTGGTACAACCACTTAATCCAATTATAATATATAGCTACTAAACATTTTATTAAAAAAATAAAATTAACAATTAAAAATAAAAATAACAATTAAAAATAATTTAAAAAAAAATATAAATACCTTCGATATTTTGAAGAAATTTGCGCCTCCTAACTCCTTCTCTCCTCTTCTCGTAAGAAAAAATTATAACCAAAGAAATTTTCTTCTTAGAACTGGAAGTTAAATAGATAGAGGAAGAGAGATCTAAATGATTTGGAAAAAATGGGTGGGGGAATATATAGGTTAGATTATTTTCGACGGTCTTATTTGCGACCGGATACCATCGAAAATACCTAGTATTTGCGACGGTATCCCGTCGCAAATACCTTTTCCCGCATTAATTACGGGTGGCGGTTCAAAGGGTTTTTGCGACGGGCATGTCGCAAATAGCTGCCTACCGACATACTATTATCGACGGGCGGATATCCCTGTCACAAAAACTATTTACCACCGCTGGTATTGGCGACGTGATCCATCGCAAATACCTTTACACGCATTAATTACGGGCGGCGGTTAAAAGGGTTTTAGCGATGGGTCCGTCGCAAATAGTTGTCTGCTGATATTCCATTAGCGACGGGTGGATATTCCCGTCATAAAAACCTATTTACTTCCACCGGTATTGGCGACGAGACCTGTCACAAATAACACCTGCTGAATATTTTTTTTGTAACAGTAAAATTACCCATCGCAAATTATATTTACCACTGTCGGGTTGTTGCGACGGGTAGAAGGCGACCGTCGTAAATAGGCTTCCCGTGTTTTGTCGCGCAAACCGCACCATATCTATTGCGACGGGTCCTGTATTACCATCACAAATAACTAACTATTTACGACAGGAATGTATTCCCATCGCAAATATGCTTTTCATCGGTGCTTTTTTGACGGGAATAAATCCCGTTGCAAATACCACGTTGTAATAATCGGTTTTTTCCATAGTGTTCTTGGCCAACACATCTCAAGAATGAACTCAAGTCACTAGGGGATGTCAGGTTTTTGTAGATTTATTTGTTTTTGTTGTTTGTTAATGTGTGGGGAAATTAAAAGAGAGTTGGTATAATGTTTTGAGTGATTTCATAGGGCATGGAACTCCAAGTGGAATTGGGAACAATTCCTTATAAAACAATTCATGATGGTGGGGTGATTATAATATGTATGCCAACCATATATACAATCCATCCTCCAGCACTAATATCCTCTTACATGATCTTGTGTATCATTGAGTTTTGGAAAACCATTTCCAAAACCATTGATTTAAAATTTTGAAAAACTATATTTTTAAATGAAAATGGTGTTGATTGGATGGGTATAAATTTATCAAGATTGGATTTCTAAAACATAAATTTGTTGTTTTTTGAAATCAATTGCTTGTAATGTATAGATCATCTTATAATGGGATTGGGAAATAATTTTTTATATTGGATTTTCTAATCTATTTAAATATATTTAGAATGGGATGGAATATTTTTGTATTTATGTTTGAAATTTGTAAATAGGCATTTATTTGGTACGTAGTTGGATTTTAAAAATTTTGATTAACTTTTGGAAACATGTTTTAAATAAGGGTAAATGAGTTTCAAATGAGTAATTATTTATTAAATGGAGTTTTTGTGAAACCAGGAGTGTTTTAAAGTGAAAATAAATTTTTTGAGGTTAATGTGTGAGGGTTGAAATTTAGTTTCTAATTTAATGGATGATGATTTTAGTAAATAATTTTTTGAAACTCATAATTAATTTAGATTTTTGTTTCGTGTATGTTATGAAATGAATCTCTTGAAAATTTTCAAAATGGGAAGGTGCGTTGAATTATTTTTTGTAAAGTGAAATTTTTTTTCATTAAAATTTGGAATCAACAATAGTATTCACATACATTAAATATCTATGGTATGTGAATGGTTTCCCAGTTTTCCACAAGAAAAATTCATGTTAGTGCATCCAGGTGATACCATTGGTGAGTGCACAACTCACCGATTCTTTCTTTTCGTCAAAAGTGTTTTTGAAGAAATAGTTGTGTTGTGTCTTTTTTTATTTCGGTAATTATTTCAGGGGGTGTTTTGGGTTTGAAATCCCCATTTATATGAATGATTTCATGTTTTCTTCTTTTTTAGTTTGTTGGGAGTAGTGGTTGGTGGTTTATTTCGAAAACTGTTTTAGAAACCATTTTCATTGGATTCCCCAATGCATTAAGAATTTTCTCAAAATTTGTTTGGCTGATAGAGTAGTTTTATTTGGAGAGTATCTTTACATCATGGATAATGTACGCACCCATAAAGATTTAACACGTGATTGAAGTGCAACCGTGGGTGATTTATTGTTGGACGATCCTCTAATTGATCAATGTAAGGAATCTATCCTTGATATTTGGAGGATGATCCTTATTCCTCTCTGTCTTGGATAAGAGATTACCCTTTCAGTGTGATTTTATAGGTGAGAGGAGTTGAAGGTTTTTTGGGTTTAAATGAGTCTCTTTGTCTATTGATCCTACATAGAAATAGTAATGGTATCTCCAGTGAGGAAAGGTGAGATGTCCAGAGTTCTAGGTGTTGGTGAATGGTCTTTAAGGGCCTTTTTGTGTATTGTGGTTGTCTCTTATAAGAAGGTATTTATGTTGGGCCACCAGTGTATCAAGCTTGGTTATAAGAAGTTGTTATGGCCATTTGAAGGAATTGTGTTTCATTCAGGACTCAGTTTAAATTCCCTCTCCTTTTAATTTTTATATCAGTTGCGATGGTGATGTTTGGTGATTCCTTGTGGTTCTGTATTCTCTCTCTTCTATAAGGGTGGAGGTTGTGCAATTCTTTCTAATAACCTCAGATTTTAAATAACTTAGACTTCTTTTGGTAAATATCAATATTAATTCATTTAAGAAGATGATGTTTTTTGTTTTTCCTTCCACCTGATGGTTCTTATTCAATGTAATAAATGATTTATGTGTGTAAACCATCAAAGCCCTTGTCTTGGTGAATGTGTCTTATGAGAGTATGTTAATTTCAGAGTGTGTTGTGTTTGATGTTGTTGTCTAAGTGGTGGTATGGTTTCTTTTGGTGGTACAAAATGGTGTTTCATTCATGAGTTTTGACACTAGACTATGATGAAGGAGATTCTTTAACAATTAGAACTCCACCCATAGGTCACAGAGTTAAGAAGATGTGTATTCATGAACCTCATCAGTATAACAGATACTAGTCATGTCTATATCATCAATATTGAAAATAGTTTTTGTTTAAATCTTCTCATGTAACATTTCATATCAAGTGGTCATGTGTGGTGAAAATGGCCCTGAGAAAACAACATTCAAAACAACACACTCTGACATTAACATACTCTCACATAACACACCATGTAGTCTCTTCATGGCCATGCCATCTCATTAAAAATGTTTCACCACTTTTTCTATCATTATTATTTTAACCTCATTGGCCCCCTAACTCCACCCCATGGACTCCCCATCCCTAGACACACCTACCTCCATCTCCTCCTCTCCTTGGTCTTTGATTCCTGGGCATTTGGATGTGATCCTTCATGATCTCTCATGCAATTCATCTTCACATTGTTTTCTTCTTATTTTGGGGTTTTCCCTCTCCTCTTATTGGGTTTTTGGTTTTCTAGCGGGTATGAGGATCGATTCATGGTTTTAATCATAGGTTATTGGGTTTGATATTGTTTATTAGGGTTTCATTTTGCCTCATCGTGCTACGGATGTGGTGAGGATGTGATTTCACAATACTTTCTATAAGGATATTCCTAAGAAGTAGGTGGTTCCAGGACCAATCATTATTGGTCGAATTCAAGATGTTTTCTTAAGTTTATAAATATGTCATTTGGTTTTATTATGTGGTATTAATACTGTTCATGAAGTGTTTATTGTGTTTATTGGTTAAAAATAAATAATGAAAATGTTAATGTATATCTTTTTGTTTGTGTTATATTTTAATTTATCTAAAAATGGTTTTAGGGGTTGTTTGGAATGTATGAAAGGTAATTTTAATGGAACTCGAGGTGCATGTATGTTTTAATGGGTATTATCAATTTAAAATGGATTACCTTTTGGCATGTTATGATTTTTATTAATTTTTAACCAAAATTTTAATATTTTAATGATGAAAATATTTATATAATAATGGGTTTAGAGTACACATGGGGTTTTGAAGGGTCTTGGACCATTTACATGGTTGGTTTTAAATGTGTCTTATTCTTGTGTTATGAAAGGTAATTTTTTTAATTATGTAGGTAATGGTAATGGTACTAAATGATGGGTTTTTTGGGTGTGAAAAATGGTAATTGGGTTGTTTTATAAAGATGAATGGTGCCCTTGAAATGTTGTTCAATTATTGTGGGAGTGGTGGTTGTGTGGCTTGTGAACCTTAACTGGAGAACAGGGTAATCTCTGGTTTCTAGGTGGGATCACTAGAACTAATGCACTAGTGACATGGATGTGTCTTTTCCCAGTTTCACAGATTTGGATTAAGTTTACAATAATGATAAAACTATGATTATGGGTGAACACCACTAGAAAATTTGATGATTCTTCTCTCTAGTTGATCATGCATGAGGACGATAACAGTTGTGGATACTATACCACCATTCAATGAGGTATGAGGTTTTAGGATCCCACTCAAGATAGGTTAATACACGGTGATTTACACATGGTTTTCTACTAAATATGATGTGGTTCGCTCCTTCAGTATAAAAAGGACCACTTGTGTTCCTGTGATATTTATAAAATTTCATTCTCAATTATACCATTGTTTTTAAATGGGGTTCCATCAAAGCGTTACTTTTTAACTATATACCTAATAAATTATTTCGTTAGAAATGGGTTTTAAAAGCATGAATTCTGATGATCATGTTACATTATCGTTTATATGTTTTATAATGGAACCTCTTTCAAAGGTTGTATCATAATGGGCTTTGGATCACACCCAACATACACCCATCGGATGTATCTAGATCTTATTGTATGTTAATTCTAGGTAAATCCAAGATGATCACTAATCTTGGTATATGTTATTAGTGTTATGCCTTATAGGATTGGTGTTGGTGGCTTGAGGATGTGGTTTCTAATGTGGAAGGAAGTATTTGGTTGGAGTTGTAAGTTTTTATTATTGTAGTTTTTTTGGGGTTTTTGTTGACAGTGTAAAAAACAATTCTCTATATTGTTAAAGGCATGTTTGGTTATGTAATTAATTTTTTGCCATATTCAAAATTTTTTATTCTTTGTATGTATGAAACTTGGAACATTTATTCCCAATACATGTTATTGATATCCGTCAACTCGTTTCCCACCCATGGGGATCATGAACTCCCCTCGGTCCATGACACGGGTTGGGTCAGGTGTTGGGTCGGATGATGACCTAGCTTGGTTTGTGAAAATTTATTCCTATGAATATGTCCCTAGAAGAGGGTGAGGAGATTTGTAATGAAGGGAAAACCAAGGCCTATGAATATCAGTTATTTTAAAATTATTTTTCATATAAGGATGGTAGTGTATCAATTTTTACTTCCACTAAATCACTATAATGTTCATGATGTATTCCATGTATCACCCTTAAGGAAGTATATACCTGATCCTTAACATGTACTAATCATAGAGGTCATACAGCTAGATCAAGAAATTTCTAATAAAGAGTACCCATTTTATATTCTAGATCCAATAGAAAATGTTTTATGAAATAACACCACACAACAAGTAATTATTTTGTGGTGAAACTAGCAATTTCTGGATGCTATGTGGGAACCAGAATATGTGATGAGGTTGAGGAATCCAGATCAGTTTACATAAAATTGATTAATTTAGTGGGATAAATTAATTTCATGGTTGTAAAATTTGATAGCTTAATATTCATTGGATATATTTTTATTTAATTTAATCTATTTATTCAATTTCCTGAGTTAAATGGAATAATGATTTTTAAAAAACCATGATATAATATTAAAATATTATTATTTAAAATGAGATTTATGATCTTGTAATTAGGTTGGAGGGTATGAATGGGATTCAATAAATTATTCCAAAAATAATTATTATATATTTATAAAATTAAATTATTGATTATAAATAGATTATAAATTAATATAACAACCAATTAAAATAAAATTTATAAGGAAAACAATTTTCATGTATAAAATATTGTATTATCTTAATAAATTAAATCAATCCCTATTGGTTAATTATTTAAATTAAAAAATATATATTAATTAAATTATATTTTTTTTAAAATAGTAATAAATTATTTTAGAGTTATATGATTTGAATATATCATTCCTTCCCTTAAAATGTAATTTAAAAGAATAAATTTTTTAACATTTTCAGCACATAATTTAACAATTTTTTTCCCATTTATGGGAATTGTACTATAATAAATTATATAAATATTTATAATCAATGGGTTAAAATATCTAAAATAGACACCAATTATTTTCGGTCAATATTATTAGCAACCGTTGTAAACTTTTTCACATTAGTAAAGGGTAAATCATCCTAATCTAGAAAAATATAAGTTATAGGAAATAGTTATTCATCATGAATTTTATTGAATGGATTTAAATTTAATATTATTACCTTATTCATTAAATTTAGTTTCATAATGGACACTTTTCCATGAAGATGGATTATATATTATTTAAATTAAATAAAGTTACAAAATTTCACTCTTTTTAATAATAATTTGTGTGTCCATATTGGGGAAAAAGTATCTAAATAATCATTATAAGTGTTTATTTTGTGATTAATGAGATTATTTACTGGAAAGATTTTTATTATAAATTTTTAGTAATAATATAATGAACTTAATTTCTTATTCATCACTAATGTGGTATGGCTCCATTTTCTAAAATTATACAGTTAATGAAATCAAAAATATTTAAAGTGATATAATTTTAATGATATAAATTTACACAAATATTTTAATGATATATCAGTAATATTAAGGATGTGTTAATGAATTATATTCAGAATTCCCCTTTTTTCTATGGTGTTTATAGTTAAATTAAATGAACAGTATAAAAATTGACAATAATTATATTTGAAAAATAATAATTTATTAAATTATTTAAAAATCATAAATACATTTAAATAATGAATGTTGGATATGAAATGGTTTTAAATGTTATAAATTGGGAATTTATTTCAAATTTTTCCTATTTTTGTAAAAAAATAGCCCATTAATATAGAAAAAGGTGCAACTGTAGTTAAAAAAAATAAATAATGGTTAATCATAATGAAAAGGTTTAAATTGGAATCAAAACCTATCTAAATTAGATTATATTGTATTCCATTTTCATTTTAAGAGTTTTTATAGAGAAATAATTTATTATACTTTAATCTTTTGAAAAATTCCAAAAGTTCCACTCACCTCAATTACAAAATGAGACCTCATCACTCACTACATCAAATGAAATTGACTATTCTTGATCGGCCAACCTCTACAAATTTAAATTATAAACATCCTTAATATAATTATTGTTTTTCTAGTATTCCACAAATTTCAACCTTAGATCCCTTTATAGGACAACTAAAAGAGTGACTTCTAAGAAGGTGTAATATCTTTTATTGGATACATACTTTTTTTTCTCTTCCATGACTTTTATTATTCTATGATATTTAACATTAGATAATAAATGAATCATATTAAATATTATGAAATTTAATTGTTTCCATGACCCATCCTAGTGGAGCCCATGATGTGAAACCCCATGCCTTCCTATAATAGGTTAAGGACTGGAATCTTGTGTCAAGAAGAAATACCAATAACCCGGGATGACTTATCCTATGTATCTATAAACATGTAGACATCTCCAAGCCTAGATAATGATGACATGAATGAAAACTGAAAACTAGGATTTCATACTTCTACTTCCCACAACTATAGTAAGACATGATGTAAAGGAATGTAAAGATATCCAGATACAGGACCACAATAAAGAGTACGAAACACGACTCCAACCTGAAATAATATCTATGAATGTTGTTAGAATACTGTTTGAAGACACCTCAATAAATCTAGTCTCACTAAGCATCGTTCAGTCCTATTCTGTTGAAGACTATATCAAAAGGTCGATTATATAAATAAGACACAATATGTTTGATAAAATTCTATGTAGGGGTGAGTATAATAATACTCAGTAGGAAACCATCAAATGACAAAGAATACAACAATTGAAATATAGTTATATCTATATATGTATATGATTACAACATGTAGAACATGAATATTTAGATATAATCAACAAATACACATATTCTAAAGGCATTTCATAACCATAGTATACTATCCCCAGATTTCAGATCAAATATTCCCCAAAGCACTCATATGTGGGAATAAAATCATGAATCTAATAGCACTGATGAAATCCATATGAGTGGTAGCGCTTGTCAGGACTCAACATTATAAGTACATAGTGATGGTATAGAGATAATATGGTACAATATTTAGGACCACTCCCAATTTTAGTGAGAGATACCATAAAATCAATGTTGATTAACCTATTGAGAATATGATTTGATCCCACATAGTTTTCATAATGATGAGAGTAATACCACCACGTATGGTATGAATATGTATAGGGGAACTCACTTTGATAATCTCAGAGGGATTTTAATGAGACTATTGATGAATTATTTTTGATGGGATCATATACATAGGTGTTGGAGAAGATTCCATACCATATTTTATGGAATGGATACTGGGAATTCTCTCGATCAAAACATGTCTAGGATAATGAGGACATGGTCCATGTTCCATATATAAAAAGGTACACAATGTGTAATAGGTGTAACATGACATGTACCGTGTGCCTAATTTTTTTATGTAAATGGCCCATGTATTGTTCACATTTCCAAGTAGATGTATACTATGTGTAGGAATCCTGCTTAGTTTTCCAATGTGAAAGTATATATATTTAGCCTCTGTATATTTTCCCAGGTACCAGTACACATCTAAGACGAAATAATTGGTTCATTCCATGTAATTGTGGTTGATTACATGGTGTGTTGGCTACCTATGTAGCCCACCTAGAATCGGTTTTCCCTCTATGGTACACACAGATTCTTCGGAGAGGCGTCCCTGGTTGTGTGATTCTTATATCCCACTTGAAACCCTAGAATATACAAAGGGGTCCACACACTGTATGTAGATCCGGTTTACATATCATGTTACATGGAATTTTCCAGAATCATAGATCTGTGATCTGTTCATCTTATCTAATGCTCCGATCTTCAATATGGTCATGCATCACACAGAAAATCATGAATCATACCTATAATAACATATCCATCACTGATCAAAGGTATTTGGGACTATGATCAACTCAGAAAAATTTTTATTTATCATTCATTTTTGTGGACTAATGAAAATAAATATCATTTTTCTACATCTTCTTAGTTTTTCTCATCTCCATTGTTTCACCATCATCATCTCATGATGATTCCAGATCAATGATTTCAAATTTTTGTTCTTTGAAACATTGATACAATGATTGATTGATGAAGATGTAACGAACATCGGGCCAAACGAAGAAAACAATTGGGTGAACAAAGATCCATTGGAGTAACGCCCAAGAATAAATGTGCAGAATAAGCCATGATTTATGTTCATTTCTATATTGATACATTTTCACGATTTTAATAAAGAATAAATCATCAAATCAATGTAATTATACCTTAATAACCTCGCATTAATCCAACCCTTCATGGATGAATGGTCTATAGATCAATTCAATGATCGAATGATCTATTTTAATCAATGTTATCAATGATTGGGATGGAATAAAAAAAAGTTACCCAACTCAATTTGTATTAGTATCTAATTAAGAATGATGATTTGTTTCTTTTTTGGGATGAGATCCTTCGATCATGTCCTACACCGGTTTTCGATCTCTGATTTGGTCATCACCCCCCAATAGGTTCTACTCCAACAACTCGGATGGATCTTTCCAATTCCTAGGCTTATTCTGCTAACCACCGAAAATTTTCTATATGAATTTATTTTTGAATGTCTAGTTAGGTACCTTGGTTATTAAACATATAAAACAATTTCTGAAACAATTTTTTCAATTTTATGAATATGACGAGTTTTCCAAAAAAAACCCTATACCTACAATGGCTAAGTCAAATATAAGGTGGAACTCCCATTTTTTAACTCAATTATGCCCACATATTTCTAATCTTGGTACCCATTTTCACATTATTCCACTAATTCATGAAATTGTTTTGGGTTTTTTAATAAATTTTATATATATCAAAAATTTATTCAATGAAAATTGGGACACAAAATCACAGTTTTCTATAACAAAAAGACATAAAAATAATCCATATAATATCCAATAATAATATATGGGAAATTCATATAATTTGATTCACTACATCTTGGGTATTTATGTAACAACCCGTCCCTCGGGGCCCGTGCCATGACTACCCCAAGCCCGCCTTCCATAGGCCTGGGGCTGGTAACTATCACTAAAGGAGAAATTTTATAAAACTGGGAAGGCATTGCCTTTATAAAGTGTAAACACACACAACAGAGCACACCGCTTGATACGAAACGCTAAGCAGTGTATAATGAACATAGAGTTCTGAAAGTAAAGGGGTCAGGATACAATCCCAATAGGAAAGTACAAGTAAATCTAAAAAACAAGTACAACATAAGAAAGGTAAACTACCTGATGGGTCGTCCTCCGGGATTCCTACCTGAAGGGTAGGTACATATAGCCTCCTCAGTACTCCAAATCCATCAGTCTCCTCAGTGTACTGACTCGTTGTAAGGTCCACCTCCGAGTATCGTCCAGTCCTGCTAGTCTCAATCTCAGTCAGTGTTGTCTATCTTCTGCATCCTAATCAATGAGGTGCGGGCATAGCCTGTGCAGGATGAGTATAACGATACTCAATAGGGACCCAAAGACTCTCAAGGTCTCACAAAATCCAACAAGGATAAACCAGAAAGTATAAAATCAACAGATAACCTCACATAGGTATACGCATATACATATACCTAAGTTATCTACTAATCCATCTCAATCATGAGGTAAAAACAATGTTACTGACTCAGCTCGAACAAGATTTTTATTCACATTATCGAAACCATTGCTACTGGAGAACTCCTCCTATGTCGAGTACAGTGGGCCTGCCGTAACACCAGGGTGCTTGCCACTAACCATGGACTGATGAGGTACTTATATTGTCGTGTATTGTGGGTCTGCTGCGTCACCATGGCGATCCCCACCATGGGTCTTCCACGTCACCAAGTCACTCCCCCTCAAATCCTGCTGAGGTAATCCTCCTTTCGAGTACCGTGGTTTTGCCGCGACACCAATGCACTCCCCACTATGGGTCTCCCATGACACCAAGGCACTCCCCACTAGGATAGTTGAGTCACTCTGAGTCGAAACAGTCAGCGGTCATCAGGTTTTAGCCAGCTACTAGGTCTTCGCACTCTTCTCACTCTTCACAGGAAGGATCCGCTCCACGAGCTACTTGTAAAAACTCTATCATTCACAAAGTCCCACAAAAAAGTATCCCAATGTTACGTCATGTCATAGGGGTCTCAACGCAAAAGACGACGCATCAATCAGACGCCCGATCTGTGAGTTATTAGCCTTTTAGTCCTGTGGGCCCTGTTGGATTTGGGCACGATCCAAATTGAATGTATCCCAACTATACCCCAAACATCAATGAGGTATCCTAAAAGGAACCGTCATGCTCCAAGATTACCAGTGCCACCCACGGTTCATCAAACAGACGTCTGGTGCCAATGATATGGCAAAAATAAAGTAAATGGTCAGCAGTGGGCCCGGGTCTGGTCTGACCCAGTCTTGGTTGACCCAGTCAGACCTGTTGGGTCTGGCCCAATCCAAAGGGGCTGACATCCTTTTAGGTTTGGCCCGGCCCACTGGGCCCAACACAGCGGACCACGCGGGCGGTTCTGCACGGGCTCGGGGCCAGTTCGGCCCGGCACGCCACGAGGGTATGGCCCGGCGCGACTCTGCCCAGATGGCACGACCAGGCCGATTTGGCCAGGGTATTGCGTGGGGACCATGGGCCGACTTGAGAGGACAGCACGACTAGAGAGATGGTTCGTTCAGGTGGTGGATCGGGAGGCCGGTCGGCTGAGAGCCTAGAGGCGGCCGGCAGGCGGGCCAGCAGGCGGCCGGCCGGGGGCCGAGCAAGCCAGGAGGCAGACGGGGAGGCCGAAATCTCGTTCAACTAGTGGCTGAGATGCTGGACCGGCGCGGTTCAGCACGGCGTGGGCCAACGCGGGCTTGCGGGGTTCAACCAGGACGCACGGGAGGCCGACGACGGTGCAGGCTGGGTTGGATCGACCGAAGGGCTGTGGTTCGGCTCAGTCTGCAGCGAGGCCAGGGCGCGACGCGACTCGGGGTGGTTTGGCAAATGGAGCTGGTTTGACCGAGGCACTGAAATGCTGCGGGGGTGGTGCGGTTTGCGGAGGCCGTGGGAAGCACATCCTTCTCCAATTTCCTCCATCAACTTCATCACCAATTCGTTGTTACGTCGCCATGCCGAAGATCATCACAAACAAGAACGGCGGAGGGAGTTCAGCCATTTTAGTTCGCCCCCCCTCCGCGATTAGGGTGATATCGACCGGTTCATCAAGGTAGGAGAATGATGAAGAACAACTCTAAAAAATCCTCATTATTCATTTTGAAATAAAAGAAGAACACATGACCTAAAATAAAACAACCCCCCTGTTAGTTGATCGATGATGAAGTCGCTGAAAGAAGACGAATGATATCGTCATTCGTCACGCCCGCAGCAAACTTCCAATCCTGAGCTGCGTCAATTCGTTGATGATGATGCAGAGGGTAGGTTGGTAGAAGAGGTCCCACGTCAGTAAGATCTAATGAAGGAAGTCGAAGTCGCTCCTCACCAGAGTTCTTCGTATTCGAAGGCGTTCTTCATTGGGAGATTTCTCCCAATAATCCTCCTCTCAAACCTCCCACCAAAATGACCATTCCAACCAAAATAGTAATATATTTTGTTAATCTATTATTTAATTTGTTGGCAAAAAATTTAAAATTGTGAATTAATTAACTTGGGTCCCCCTTAATTAATGTGGAGGATTTGACACCATTAAATTAGAGGAGTGGGAACCAATAAAGGAGGGGGTGTGGATAGACTCTCCCTCATTAATAGGGGTGTTTAGAGGTTTTTTTCTATGACCATTAATAGGGGGTTTAGTCTTGTGTAGTGACCACGTCATATCCTCTCGTGGGAGGATAGGTTCGGGTAGGCCCCACCACTATAACCTCTCATTGGAGTCTAAGGTGTGGTGGTCGGACCTCCAACATCCATGAGGAGATTTTAACCAGAAAATGAAAATTAATACACACACTTTATTTTTATTTAATTCATTGTCTAAAAACCCAAAAACTTTCTTTAAATCTCAACCCACTATAATCGAGGTGATAGTCTTCATAGGTGAAAATTGGTGCTATGAGTTCAACAGTGCCATCAAATTTTAATTTTGAGCACCAGTTAAAAATTTCTAAAAAGCTTCTCGTACGTTTACTAAACATACCCCAAAAAACATAAGAAATTGATTCTAGGAAAACAGTGCCTCATAATCATGTGTCGTCAAATTTCGTGGACTCGTAAAGTTCCCATTATATAAAAAACATTAAATGAAATTTTCGAGTCATTACATTCCCACCAGCTCATGGATTTACGTCCCCATAAGCTACAACTCGAATTATGGGAACAAGTGGGGGTACTGAGCACACATATGAGCCTCCCGCTCCCATGTTCTCTCTTGGAGGTTCCCATGATTCCAGTGAATGCGCACCAGAGGTATTGACCGTCCATGTAGGACCTACTCTTGTTGATCCTCAATCTCCACTGTAACCTCCTAAAAAGTCTACCCATCATTGATGTCCAGCCCTCTATGGTCGATAATGTGAGAAGGGTTGTGCACGTATCTCCTCAGCCGAGATACGTGGAAGACGTCATGCACCCAGTGTAACTGAGGTGGAATAGCTAAGCGGTAAGCCACCTCGCCAACTCTGTTGAGTATCTAAAATGCTTCGGTGAATCTTGGAGATAACATTCTGCCTCATCCAAATCTCCATAGTCCTCATCGTGGTGTGGATCATAGAAAGATGCGGTCGCTAACCTCGGACTCTATAGGAATCTGTCTCCATTTAGCATACGACTTATTCTTTATCTGTGAAGTATTCATCCACTCTTGGATGATCTACACCTTCTCCGTGGTAGCCCGTACCATCTCTGGTCCCACCAGTGCTGACTCCCCTGGGTCTCTCCAGCATAAGGGAGATCTTCAAGGTCGCCCGTATAATGCCTCAAAATGTTCCATCCCTATGGTGGAGTTATATATGTTGTTTCATGAAAACTCCACCAATTTTAATTTGGTTTCAAAGATATGACTAAAGTCAAAGACACATTCACGCAGCAGGTCCTTGAGGTTCTGAATGGTCCGCTCAGTCTGGCCAAACGTCTGAGGATGGAAGGTGGTGCTGAGATGAAGCTGCGTCCCGAAAGCTTCTTGCAACCCCTTCCATAGCCGGGAAGTAAACACTGTGTCACAATCAGAGAAAATATATGAAGTTACTCCATGTAGCCACACAATCTCCTATACATAGAGGTGTCTCAATCTCTCTAGTGAACCCTTCTATCTTATTGGTATGAAGTGGGCTGACTTGGTGAGTCGATCAACAATCACCAAAATCAATCACGAACCCTGGATGTACATGGATGTCATGTCACAAATTCCATGGATATCCCATCCCACTTCAACTCTAGGACCTCTTATGGTTGAACCAAGCCTGCTGGTACCTAGCGCCACCTTCACTTACTGACAAGTGAGGCATCGAGAGATAAACTCTACTACTACCTTATTCATACATTGTCACTCGTGTTGTCTTCAAAGGTCCTGGTATATATTCACCACTCCTAGATGTACCACTAAAGGGGATGTGTGGAACTCCCTCAACACTTCCTCTTGAAGTGACACCGGTACCGTAGTACGTCCTCTGAATAGGATGATTTGCTGACCACCTTCAAAAAATCTATCAGATGTCGGCCCTATGGATATCTGAGCATGTCTTGTCTCACAGTCAGCATCCCCATGATGTGCCTCCCTCACATGCTAAATAAGTGGGGGAGTGACTGCGAGGGACTGAAGAAAAACTCAACCATCTCTACCCACATAGGATATCTGTAAAGAAGCTAGCTCCTCTGTTTCCTCACCAAGCCATTGTATACCAGATATCTTACTGAGTGCATCTGCTATGATGTTTCCCTTTTCAGGAGTATAGACTATCTCTAAGTCATAGTCCTAGAGGAACTCAAGACATTTCCGCAGTCTCATGTTCAGGTCCTTCTAGGAGAAGATATACGTGATACTCTTGTGATCAGACTACACTGCAAAAAGATCCCCATCAGAGAATGTCGCAGTATCTGAAGGCAAAAACCACTACTTCTATCTCTAGGTCATGGGTAGCATAATTTTTCTTGTTCTATATTAGATACTGAGAACCATATGCGATCACTTCTTGCTACTGCATCACGACACACCCGAGTCCAGTCACTGATGCGTCGTAGTAAACTACTTACCCTATGACTTCCTCTGGGAGCCTCAAGATGGAGGCACTAGTCAGCCTCAGCCTCAGATCTTGAAAGCTCTTTTGTCATATCTTCGACCACACGAAGGTTTCCCCTTCTTCGTGAAGGATGATAATGGTGCTGCAACGTCGGGGAAGTCTGGAACAAACCTACGATAGTAACCAGCCATTCCTAGGAGACTTCATACCTCCATCACACTCCTGGGTGGCTCCCAAGTAAGTACCTACTCAATCATTGCTGGATCCACTACAACTCCATTCTCCGAAATGAAATGTCCATAAAAGTGGTCCTCTCAGATCCAGAACTGGCACATTGAGAGCTTAACATAAATTTGGTGCTCTCGTAGTGTGTCTAGTACTACCTGAAAATAGTTGGCATGCTCCTCCTCATCAGTCGCGTAGATCAGAATGTCGTTGATGAAGACTGCAACAAAGAGATCGAGGTATGGCTGGAAAACCATGTTCATGAGTCCCATGAACACTACTAGAGCGCTTGTTACACCGAAAGGCATAACCAAGTACTCGTAGTGGCCGTACCGACATCTTAAATCTATCTCGTACACATCCTCTTCTCGAACTCTAAGCTGGTGATAGCCTGATCCGTGGTCTATCTTCGAGAACCACAGTGCTCCCCTCAACTGATTGAGGAGGTCTTCAATCCTTGGGAGTGCATACTTGTTCTTCACGGTCAGCTCTTTTTGGCGATGGTAGTCGACACCAAGCCTCAAACTCCCATCCACCTTCTTAGTGAACAGAATCATGGCTGCCCATGCAGAAACACTAGGCCGGATGAATTCCTTCTCCTGTAAGTCCCCTAGTTGTACTCGCAGCTTGTAATGCTCTGTGGGAGCCATCTGATAAGCTGGTGTAGATATTAGTGCCTTCATAGGGTACATGTCAATGTAGAAGTCCACCTCTCTATGAGGAGATAGTTCTGGAACATCATCAGGGAAAACATTCGCGTACTGGTCCACCACTACAGGGTAGCTCGGACTCTACACATCAACTGCTCCGAGTGTAAGGCATACCAAATGATGATTGATCGGCTACACCCTCTTCCAAGTAAGTCTGTCATGTGCTTCAAACGCTCCCTTATGGCCAGTTAAAGTAAACCTGGTACGATCCATGTTGACACACTGCAAATTTCACCAAAGACAATTGATCTGATCATGGACTATAGGTAACCAGTCCATACCCAAGATGACATCATAAGGCTTCGACACCGCTACTAGGAGATTCCAGCCAAAGCTCTCGCCTCCTAGAGTAAACTCACACTGCTGGAAGCAGTTCATAATCATCGAGTCTTCTTTTGAAGGAGTCTCCAGCCATAAGGATCGAGCTATCGACTGCGTCATAATCTCCGTGCTTCGAACGAGGGCAATGGCAATGAAAGAGTGACTGACACCTGTGTCTATAAGAGTAGCAGCTAAGGTGGAGTAGACACAGACCATACCTTGAATCATATACAGAGATCCATGATCGTAAGCCTCAATTACCTGGAGCTAAGCTCTCTCCTATCCACCTGCTCCTTATGATCGGGGTAGAACACCTAGTGATGGTGGCGGTAACACGTCGAAACATCGTCCACCCCCAACTGCACAACCATTTCCTCTGCCATGTCTTCCTGGTCCCTACGGACCGCCTCTATCGAATCTGTGTCACTACCTGGGTGGTACTTTGACATCTTGATTATCATCAAAACAACGAGTCGTACCATCACGATCCTTGTGACCCTACCCGCCACATGTGAAACACTGCATGTTCCTTGAATGACTAGCCCTGTCTCATGTTCCTCGCACAACCGATCCAGAGTCCTGTGGTTATCCACCGGATGGTCTATTCTTCTTAGACCTATATGATATCTATCTTATTTAAGCTTAAGAAGACTCCACTACATGTCAACTGGTGTTGGATCTCGCTGCTGGAGGCCACTCAGTAAGGAAACTCTCCACTAGGAGGGCTCTCTCTAACACCCCTTCCTTTGTTGGGAAGCTGAGTGAGATCACTGATGATCCGATCTCTAACATGATTCCATGCTCGAAAGTGCGGGACCTGAAAAATGGGTCATGCACCATATCTGTGGAGTAGCGTGAGAGGTTTATGAACCTCACTGAGTACCAAGCTAAAGTCATGATGCCCTGCTACAGATGAAGTTTCTCCTATTTTCGCATTACGTGAAGAGTCACTAAGAAAAACTATACATGGAACATGCTCTCGAAGTCTTCCCATAGCAGCGTCATCTCATCATGAACATGGAGCATCAAGCTCCACCATCTGCCTGCTGCTTCTTGTAGAAGTCTGGCAGAAAGAATCACCATGAAGTCGGCTGGTGCCACTACCAGTCAGAAGACTCTCACCACACCCTCCATCCAATCCTCAGCCATTTATGGGTCTGTCTCTCCCATAAACCTGGTCGGCCTCTGGTGCCGGAACTTGTGCAATACGCTTAAGCAGCGGGCATCGTCTGCTACTAGGGCTGGTGGCATCAATGGACCAATGGAATGTATTACTGTTGGTACCTCCATTGAAAAGGGCCCTACACTGAGGCCTCGTCGCACAATGGACTATCTGTGTGTACTACTCTAGGGGCTCTAGCAGGTCGTTCGCGGGGAGGAATACCAAAAGAAACAGATGCAACACAGTAAATTATTATACCTGGTGAGCTGACCTGGTTGAGATGACATGAAAAAAACTTTTCAAAAACACACACACAATCTGTTTTTTTGTGCATTGAGTCGGAAATCAGTAGTCATGGTCCTGGTGTGTGGATACGGCAGCCGCTACACCAACACTGGACTCCCTGAACTAAATACCACACTCAATACACATAACACTATTCCTTCACCAAAAAGATCTGAGTCTTATGTTCGATGGTAGAAAAGACTCCTCTGCTACAAATATCTCACGACCTATCCCTCGTGGCCCGTGTCGTGACTATGCCTAGCCCGCCATCTATAGGCCAGGGGTTGAAGACTAGAACCAAAGGAAAAATTCCCCAAAACTGGGAAGGAATGACATTTATATTGTGTAAACACACACTAGAGAACATTGCTGGATATGAAACGCTATGAAAAAGTATAAAGAAAAGGGAGTGTTGAATGTATATGGGCCGAAATACAAGCCCAACAAGAAAGTACATGTACAACTGAAAAACAAGTACAATAGAAGAATAGTAAAACAACTACTGGGTCATCTTCCGAGATTACAACATGAAGGGTAGGTATAGAGAGCCTCCACAGTACTCCACGACCGTCAGTATCCTTCATGTGCCGACTCGTTGTAAGGTCCACCTCCAGGTAACGTCCAGTCCTGCTAGTCTCAGCCTCAGTTAGTGCAGTCCGTCGTCTGCATCCAACAGTACGAGGTGCGGGCATATCCCGTGTAGGGGTGAGTATAACGATAATCCGTGGGGACCCAGAGAACCTCAAGGTCTAACAAAATCCAACAAGAACAAACCAAAAAGTATAAAATCAATAGATAACCTCACTTCGGAATATTCTCATACATATAACTATGTTATCATGTAATCCATCTCAATCATGATGAAAACACAGAGTTACTAACTCAGGTCAACCAAGATTTTTAATCACATTATCGAAACCACGACTTCTAGAGAACTCCTCCTCTGTCGAGTATAGTGGGCCTTCCATGACACCAACATGTACCCTACTAACTTTGGACTACTGAGGTACTCCGGCTGTCGAGTACCGTTGGTATGCTGCTTCACCAAGGTGCTCCCTACCATGGGTCTGTCGCGTCGCCAAGGTGCTTGCCCTCGTAACGTGCTGAGGTAATTCCCCTTAGAGTACCGTGGTTATACCGCGACACCAAGATGCTCCCTATTGTTGGACTTCCGCGACACCAAGGCGCTCCCCACTGGGCTAGTTGAGTCACTCAGAGTCGAAACGGGCAGCAGTCGTCAGGACTCATCCATCTACTAGGTCTTCGCACTCTGATCGCTCATCACTAGAAGGATCCACTCCACGAACTGCTGGTCAAAAATCCAACTATCATAATTTCCCATGAATAAGAGTCGTAAAGGTACACCATGTCATAGGGGTCTCAACACAATAGACGGAACATCAATCAGACGCCCGGTCTTTGAGTTATTAGCCTTTTAATCGCGGGGGATCGGTTAGAATCGTGCACGATCCAAAATGACCATATGTCAACTATATCCCAAAATTTGTTGGGGTATACTCAAAGGGACCTTCATGCTACAAGATTACTTGCGCCACTGGTGGTTTGTAAAACGGACGTCTGGTGCCAAAGATATGTCCAAAAGAATGTAAATGGTCGGTAGTGGGCTCGGGTCTAGTCCAACCCAGTCGGACCGACCCAGTCAGACATGTTGGGTCTAGCCCAGACCATTTAGAGGGCCAACATGTTAGGTACCGCCCAGCCCACTTGGCCCAGCCCAGAAGGCCTGTTGGATGGTTCGTCCCTGGTTCGGGGCCAGTTCAGCCCGGAAGGCCGTGAGGGTGCGGTCCGGTGCAGCTCGACATAGAGTGTGCGGCTGGGCTGGTTCGGCCAAGGCACCATTAGGGGGCCTCATTTTGGATTGGAAGGCCGGCACGGTTAGGGTGCCGGTTCGTTCAGGTGGAGGCTCGGGAGGCCGGGAGGCCGAGCTAGCACGGTTTGGCGCGGCTCAGGCCGGGAGGCCGAGCCGGTGCAGTTCAGCGCAGCTCAGGCCGGCGTGGTTTGGTGCGGCTCGACCTGAAAAGGGCCGGTGGAGTTCTGTCCGGGCGTACGGGGGGATATCGGCGGTGTGGGCTGGGGTGGCTCTGTCAGAGGGCCGCGGTTCGGCCACATGTGTAGCGCGGTCGGGGTGCGGCTCGGCTCAGGGTGGTTCGGCCGGTGGAGCCAGTTCGTCCTAGGCACCGTAACACCGCGAGGGAGGTGCAGTTTGCGGAGGCCACAAGAAGCGCAACCTTTGCATGTTTCCTTCGTCGCCTTCAATGCCGTTTCGTTGTAACGTCGCCATGCTGAAGATTGTCACAAACAAGAACGATAGAGTGAGTCGGGCCATGTTAGTTTGGCCCACACCCTCCTCGATTAGGCTGATAACAACCAGTTCACCAAGGTAGGAGAATGATGAATGACAAATAACCCATGAAAGGAAACATATCCTCGTTCTTCATTTTGAATGAAAAGAAGAACCCGACACATAAAAGAAAACAACCCCTACCTTTGTTCGTTGATCGACGATGAAGTCACGGAATGAATTCGGAGGAGATCATCATTCATCGCATTCTCCGCACACTTCCAATCCCGAGTTACATAGTCTTGTTGACGATGATACGAAGGGTAGTTCAGTTGAAGACGTCCCAAATTGGTAGGATCCATGTTAGGAAGTTGAATTCGCTCCTCGCCGACATTCTTCAGAGTCGAAGGCGTTCTTTGTTGGGAGCTTTCTCCCAATAATCTTCTTCACAAATCTGCCCCCAAAATGAACAATGCCAACCAAAATAATAACATATTTTGTTAATATATTATTTAATTTGTGGGCACGAAATTCAAAATGTTGAATTAATTATATTTGATCCCCCTTAATTACTGTGGAGGATTTGGAACTATTAAATTAGGGGAGTTGGCACCAATAAAGGAGGGGGGTGTGTGAAGACTCTACCTCATTAATGAATGGAGTGGAGTGGTTTTCCTCTCCCACCATTAATAGGATGTTTCGTCCTGTGTGGTCCCCAAATCTTATCCTCTCATGGGTGGTTAGGATCGGGTGGGCCCCAGAAACATAACCTCTCATGGGAGGTTATGGTGTTGTGGTCCCACCTCCAACTTCCTTGAGGAAGTTTTGACCAACAAATAAAAATTAAACCACACACTTTATTTTTATTTAATTCATTCTCTAAAAACCAAAAAACTATCTTTTATTCTTGACCCACTCCCATCGAGGTGATAGTTTTCTTAAGGAACAATTGGTGCTGCAAGTTCAACTGTTCCATCAGATTTTAATTTTGAGCACTGTTTCAAAAGATATAAAAACCTGCTCATATGTTTAATTAATGTACCTGAACAAAACTTATGAAATTGATTCTGGGAACAACGGTCTCAGATTCATGCGCCATCAAAATTTGCGGACTAGTAAAATTTCTTTGTATTTAAAACAAAAATTTCCATGGAATTTCCAGGTCTATACAATTTACTTCTTTAAAAATACAAAACATGGATTAATCAATAATATGTGGTCCCTGGGAATGAATCTGAGGGTCCCTCTCCCATGGGTTCCTCCGAGGATTCACATCAAAAAAACAAACAAACACCAAATATATCAATTAACCATGAAGGATCCTCTCCTTCAAATATTAATTCTATACCAGTTACTCAGCAAAGATCCCCCAATCCTTGATTTTTATCTCACCCCAGTCTGTAATGCGGGGTAGGTTATGCACATATCTACTTATCTGGGACCCATGGAAGGCGTCTCATACCCACTCTAACTATAGAGGTCGATTTTTTCACTTCTACACATTTAATTTTTTACATAATATTAGGAATGGGACAGGGAATCTCTGAGATAGCAATCCGCCCTAGAAAAATATCTCTAATCCATGTCACAGTGAAACCCTTAGGAACACATGATCCACTTCCATGTACTCCAATGGTCTATTTCATCAGTCAGCAAAAGACTTATGATGGCTCTGTAAATTCTTCATCCACTCCTAGATTACCAGTTACTTCTTGGTAGATTCACACACCAAAAATGGGACCATGACTACTGACTATCTTTGGTTAGTCCAGCCAAGTAGTGACCTATAGGGTCCACCAATAAAAAGACTCGAATGGTTCCAAAATAATTTTGGAATTGTAGTTTTTTTCTATGAAAACACCACCAATCATTGGTCTTTATTTTATATAAGGAAAATTTTCCACATGAATGCACATAACATTTCTTATAGAACCCGAATGGTCTTCTTTGAATTGAAATCATTTTGGTGGTGAAACACTATGCTCATGAATAACTGAGTACCCAAAACCTCTTATAATCCATTCCATAACAATGATTTGATGAAATAATATCATTGAAAAATGATCATTTGTGGAACCCCATGGAGTTTTACTATCTCTTGAAATTAGAGGTATCTCAATCTCTATAAGGAACTTTTCATACGAATAGTAATGAAGTGGTAATACATTGTCTGTCACTCTAACATCACCTAGATATAACCATTTCCCTAGGCAGTATGTTTTATGACTATCAAAAAGTCCATGGATATCCCATCCCACATCCAAAATGGCATCACAAGGGGTCTATCTAAACATGTTGGAATTTGGTGCACAAACATCACTTACTAACAAGTAAGACATATAGTGACAGACAATGTAACTTTTTTCCATATTTGGATAACAAAACTAACATTAAAATTTTTGGAATATTTTTCCACACCTGGAGGTACCACCAAGGGAGATGAATGAAACTCCCTGAGAACCTCCATCTGCCACATCTCTAGTTCCATCAAGTTTCCTCTGAAAAAACGACATGCCCCCAACCATAAAAATCTATTAGGAGTATGCCCTATGGATATCTATGTATGTAGGGTATCAAATTTTTAAACCCTTATCTTTGACTCCTTGACTCTATGAAAATGTAGGGGCTGATATCCATCTAATGGAGGTATGATACTCGATCTCTATTCATGAAGGATACATCAATTGGGTCCCACTACTCTGACGCCTCATTCAATAACAATGAAAAAGATCTCTTGCTGGGAGAATATTGTACCATGTAACCCTTCACAAGATAATAGAAAATAACTAAGTCATAATCCTGGTGTAACTATAGCCATAAACATTCTCTCAGTTTTATATCCTTCAACGATAATAAATGATAATGAATATTGTGATCAGATGAGATAATAAACCACATTCCCATCATATAGTTCATCCATATCTTAATTGATAAGACTATAATACAAAATCATGATTTTGGTTTTCCGTATTTCTACTTGTATGGGCTCAGAGAAAGTGAACCTTATACAATCCTCATATTCCACTACATCATAACACAACCAATCCTTGCTCCTGATGTATCGCAAAACACTACATAGTTAACACCATCATCTAAAAATATCAATATGAAATAGCTCTTCCAACTCCTCCCCTACTACTAGAAATTTTTATGGATCCTATCTATCCATATGAATGACCTCCCATTTCATGTCAATGATTTAATAGGTGTTGATTCTCTCGATAAATCCAATATGAATCTTCGATAATATCTTAAAAATACATGGAAGCTCTGAAAATCCATTACACTTTTGGGTAAATCCCAAGATAAAACTACCACTACAATGGCTAGGTCCATTCCCACTCCATATATTGAGATGGTGTGTCCCAGAATGTGGACTACCAAAATCCATAACTGACACTTCAAGAGATTTAACTAAAGATGGTGACATCAGAGTACATCAAGAAATATCATCAATTATCTCTCTCAATCCTCCTTGGAAGTTGAGTGCATAAGGATATCATCAGTAAAACATAACACAAACCAATCTAGGAAGATAGAAATATCCTATTCATGAGTCACATGAACACTATTAGGGAATTATTCATGCCCAATGGAATCACCATGTACTCGTAGTGAACATTGAGACTCATGAGGTTTGTCTTCAATATATCCTCATCAGCTACTCATAGTTGGTGATTTCTTGACCTGAGTTTGACCTTCAATAACTATTGTCACCCTATCAACGGATCAAATTTGTCATCAATACTCAATAGATGATAATTATTCTCAAATTTAACAAGTTCAAGTGCTATTGGTCCACACAAAACATCAACCTCCCTTCTACCTTCTAGGCAAGGATAACTGGGGCTGCTTAGGGTGAAACATGAGGTCATCAAAACCATTTCTCTGCAAGTCCTCAAACTTCTCCCTCAGCTTAAAAATGTCTATTGTAGATATCCAATATGATGGTGCAGCTAATAGTTCCATCCAAAGGTGCATATCCATGTAAAAGACTATTTCTTAATGGAATGGTAAACCATGAAAATACTCAGAGAATATTTCCTCATATTCTGCTACAACATACAGAAAGAATAAACTTATTACATCCTCTTCACTAATGGTCATGTTATGTAACTGATGATTAATTATTTTTATCCTAATATGAATGTGTCCATCCATACATCTTTTTTATCTCTTTCAGAAATAATGGAAAACATTTTTCCTTCACTGTAGACACACTGCATCCTTTCCCTAAAATACTCAATCTAGATAGGGACTACAGGTAACTCTTATATTCATTGATTGAATTCCTATATTATTGATGATACTATGATGGTATTCCAATAGAAAAAACTCCTCTATGAGTTAGGTGACACTACCAAGAAATGTTCATAATCACTAAGTCTTCTCTACTAAGAGTCTCCAAGCATAATGATTGAGCAAATGGATCAACCAAAGAACTGTATTTCTTGTTCATGTTATGGGAATAAAATAAATGAATAAAACATATGTCTATAAATAATATAACTTTGTTAGAAAATACCTAGAACATACCATGAATCAATCTCGAATCCTCTGGATTGTACGCTTCAACAGACTGCATCTTTCTCTACCCCTGTCCTCCTGCTCCCTGAGCCTAATGTGGAGCACCTAGTCATGGTGGTTTTAAAAACTCAAAGCATTTACCACCACATAAAACTCCCATAGTTACCCTGATGTATCCTATACCCTGAAAACCTGAATTATGATTACATATCCTCATACTCTATTACCTATCTATAGTATATCTATCAGTTATACGATCAGTTAGACAATATCATGAAATATGTCCCCTAATATCACATGAGTAGAACAACCTCTTTATAAGAGGACTAGACCCACCCTATGATCCCTAATCCATAGATCTTATTTCCCAGGACCTCCTCCTGAAATATCTCACACGTCCTAGACCCTGGGATTGAAATTAGCTCCCTTCTACCAAGGTACATCCTCATTATTTCCCTCTACCGGAAATCAATGTATGCATCTACTCAGCTAGGAAACACTCAACCACCAATTATCACTCTATAACCCCATAATAGGTATAAATTCATAGAGGAATTTCACATTCTAGGATGTCCCTACACCTACCTCACTCAAAAGTTTGAGCCCACATGAACACGTCACAAACCCTAACCATCGAGTAGCATTAGTGGTTGGTAAACCTCGATTAATACTAAAATACTATAATGCTTCCATATGGAGATATAAATGGTCATGGATACATACATCCCTCAATGTAGTTGGTGTGAACTCCTCTTTGAAACGATTCTAAAACATTGATTGTGAAAGAATCTCCTCATCATAAGACAAGGTCACCAATCCCCTCCCTCACCAAGGTGATCCATTTATATGGAACATTTATAGGACTAGAATCTAATATGCGGGTGTCTTGACCAAACAAAAAACCCAATTCAATGCCTCATTCTAGTCCTAAACTACCATTTTGTCTGGTTATCCTTAGAACATGAGGGGTATCTACCAATGAAACTCATGAAGGGTTCTCATCCTGTGTATCTTATTCACCAGTACAAAGGGTACCACATGTTGTTATATGAGTGTTGGAATATTTGGAGTACCACCTTGAGGCAACACCTTGGGAACTGGTCCCTGTATTTACCCCTCATCCCTAATGGTATGGTCATCTTTATCAAAATAAATAAAAAATGACACAATTCATGGAGGAATCCTAAAACTAAACATTATATATGATGATCCATGAGTATATATATAGTGCTGAATCAATATGGAAAATAAAAAAACCCCCCATCACTGTATGATTTATGCACTATTGTTTCCCCTACAACCAATTATCTCATGTTCTGTGTCAGAAAATAGGTAATCCGATGACTAGTGTGTGGATATGTCGGCTTCCATACCTACACTGGCTTCCCTAGAAATAAAAATGAACCCAAATCACATAACACAATTTCCCCAAACCAATGTCATAGACTTTGGTCCTAATGTTGAATTGAATTCTGTGATCCACTCTTTCATCACCTGTCCTAGTGGGGAACATGTTATGACTCCCCATGGCCTCCTATAATAGAATAGAGATTGGCGGCCAACATCGTGAAGGCATATCACTGACAGAGAAGGCCTCACCCTAATACCTATACACACCAATCAGCAAGTATATAGTATTCTAAATTGTAAAAATAATAGGAACACCATTCAAGAAAACAACTAAATCCTACAACCAGAGTATGAAAAGAATTTATGGAAATTTAATAATTCCAAATACAATCCCTAAACAATGAAGAGGGTCACATGAAATATGATAAGGTCACATTTCATATGATCCTTAACTCCAACATAAAGAAAAATAATATCGGAAATTTATCTGATCTAATTTTCTATGTATCCATTGTCACACCACAATCATGTGATTAAAATTCTAGATCAATTATTTAAAATTTTGGGACCATGAAATGCCAATGAAATGCTTGATTGATCATGATATGTTGAACCCTTGGATAAATGAAGAATGCTTGTGGGTGAACAAACTACCATGTTAGAAAAGAAGAATGAAAAATTAGGGGAACGAAACATCATTCATGTTTTTGTTGATATTTATTTATATTCATTATAATAAAAAAAATCGAATCAAAGAAATTATTAAAAAATCAACCACCAATAAACCAATCCTACAAATATGCACGATCCATGGATCACTCTATTGGTCAATTGATTTGTGTTTGTTGTAGGAATAAATAATGGGGGGAGGTTAAAAAATAAAATAGACTCCCTACCATTATTTGGATCAGTAAATGTTGAATAACAATGTTGTGTCGCATTCATTGTCAATATCCTTTTATACTTTCATGCATCAGTCGTCGATCTCTAATTCAGTCTGTATCCTCTAATGGGATCTCTTATAATGGATCTCATCAATTCCCAAGGTTATTTGGATAACCCATGAATTTTTTTTGTAAGTTCATATTTAAATATTAAAGTTATGTCAGTACATCATCATTCAAATAAAATTATTCATTTATTCATTTTATCCATTTTACACCTATGAGGACTTTTCCAAAAATTCCCTACATCGACCATGGTTAAGTATCACCTAGGGTGAACCACATGTTCTTAACTCAAAGGTTCCCTGATATTTCTATTCAAAGAAACATTATAGAAGTTATTCAATATTTTCTAGAAAAATATTCAAACATGTTATTAAATATATTTAATATATTTTAAACATTTATTTCGGGCACAATGGGCCTCAGAATGACATTTCCTCTCAGGGCCAATTAACATAAATAATCCAAAACATATCCTAATATAATTCATGGAAAATAAAATTCAATCCAATTAAGATTTTGAAAACACCATTATTCCACATCTTTTTCATCAAATGAGATGGGAAAGTATCACCCATGAGTATGTACGTATAACTGTCTCTACGTAGTAATACAATTCAATTTTCATTACCATATTTTATAAAGAGGTAGTATGATGGGTTTAATGTTTATATATTATATAAATTAAATAAATATAATTATATAATAATATTATTATTTGAACCTTAATCACTTTCTTTTCAATAAGATACAATAAGGTCACTGGAATGTACATGTGGATTATCACCCCCACGTAGCGATATGATTCGTTTTAAACTTATACTTTATATTGATCATATTGAGGATGAATTTTCATAATATAAATGATATATTTGATATAATTAATATTATTATACTAAAATATAAAATTTAACTTTTTTCCATCTTTAGAAAAATGAAAACCACTTTCATGCATACACATGACATACTATCTCCCTTAATAATGTAATTAATATTTATATAGCATTATATTATGGATGATTATAAAAATACATATAATCAATATATATTATATAAATAAAATTATTAATAATCTAGATATATTGGAAAAAAGATAATTGTACATGGAAAAGAACTACAAAACTGATATTCACATGATATAGAAAAAAGTTCACACACAAAAATAACAATTTAAATAAGGAGTTTCCAAAAATAGTGGTGTATAATGGTTATATATGGATCATATAGGATATTATATATATGTTATTAATTATATAATATAATAATTATGAAATTTAAATTTATATAAATGATTTTAGATTTCATTTGATGCATGAGAATCTCAAGGTATGGGAATCGTTTCAAAATGACATCAAAAATCAAGATTATATATATTTAATTCTCTATTGTGGAATATTTGTATTACATATACATGTTTTCTAATTTTTTTTTACTATTATACTGTGATTCAATAATTTAGATTTTTCCATGTTTTTACATCTTACAAAGTAGTTGGAATGTAATATTTATTTATTTTCCAAAACAAGGTACTTTTTGACATCTTTGAAATAATTATTAAAGAAATGTTATTCTAAAAAATAATTTGAAAATATATTTTCCCAATATCTTGAATTAATTTTTTGTTTAATCATCTAATAAATTTTTACATGTTTTTTCCAATAAAACATTTTTCATTATTATTTCACATCTTTTTTAAAATTAAATGGTTTAAAAAAGGAAATTTTATATTCCTAAAAAATTATTCAATTTGATCATTAAAAAAAGTTTCAATATATACTGAAATTCATCTATGATACATGAAATTTTCAAGAAATATAATCCAAGGGTACTATAATTATTCTTCCAATTGTTGGTTTATGTTTATAATGAAAAGATGAAATTTTTATTAAAGCCATTTCTTTTCCTTGTGTTATATTAGGGTGAAAATATTATGATACCCATTTCATTTCATGGGATCTGATATGATGAATGATTTAGGATTTTATTGAACAAAGATATATTATTTTTATTTTGTGATGGGTGGGAACTATATCTCACTGTAATGAATTGGGTAAATTGTTTTGTCTATTGATATGAAAGGGCAGGAATGAGGAGTGAATCCTGTTCAATATGGGAATCTATTCACCCTCATAGTGATGAGACTGAACCAAAACTACATATATGGTTTGTGGAGTCAATCCGTTACACTATTTTAGAATTTTAGATAATCCTGAACATCTAAGGAGTGAGTGATGAAAACTACACTTCTACTAACCTTGTCCCTAGTGAGGTTTTTCATTTTCGTCATAGGGATAAATATAAAATTCTATTCTTCATAATGCATTAAATTTTTTCGTTATATATTCTAAGAGATGATGCACATATTTTTCTCAACACAATAGCTTCTTTATTATAATGATTTAATCAAAGACTTAATATTAATATCATTGATTTGTAGGGTATGGTTTTCAAGCATTAAGAACATGTTCTTTAACACATATGCACATTCTATGTTTATGTGATTTTTTAAATCTCCTGTTTTTACCCTTATTGAGAAACTGAGATAACCATTTTATTGTGTTTATGTTCTCCATTTTATCATAGAAGATATTAATTATGATATATCTAACAAGGGAGATAGTTATGAAGAAATAAGTGCAATAAAATGTAGATATTTTATGAATATATTCATTTTCTTTTTATGAATCCAAAGATACCCAATCTACATGATTCTAGTATGGATCAAAATGTTATGTAACCAATTATATAATACCCTGAGAATTCATAGTATGTTATTTTATTTAATATAATTCAATAGCGTGCACTACACGCAACACAGAGTCTGACCGCACCACGAATTACCAAACTGGCCATTCAAAAAGCGGTTATTAATAGTTTTAACTGAATTTTGAATTTTATATAATACATATAATTTTATAATCCATATTATGTATTTATTAGTCATAATATGAGAACAAATTGATTTTTTCAAATAAAAGAAGTATTTTTCAAAAAATGAAATTTTAATACATTTTAATGGAAAACCCTTTTAAAACCTATATGTGACACTTTTATATATTCAATTTAATTAAATTAAATTCTTTTTTAGAATAGGGACATAAAAATTTATTTTGGATAAAATTTTTGTACTTTTCTTATAACTTTCATATTTTGATGAATACTGAAAAATACAAAATATTAATTGGAAACGACAATTTTAATAAAAATAATTTATAGTGTTAAATTATGAATTTGAATAGTTTTTATGTATAATTATATTATATTTCTATCATTTAATACAATGTTGGACATTATAAGTAATATCACATTTAAATTTAACACAAACACATGTCAATCTTTTGAATGTATTTACTTTTTAAAAACTCACTTTTCTGTTTTGAAAAATGGAATTACTTTTAAATTAAATAAATAAACTTATAAGTTTTGAATTTTCTTAAATATATTTCATTTTTGAGACATAATATCAAAATTATCTTAGGGTAAATTTTTTGTATTTTTATGAAAAAATTCAATTTTTTATAAATATTGAAAAACACTGCGATATTGCATAAAACCAACTTTTTAATTATATAATTATTTATTTTATTTAAATTTATTTTATGTAAACATATATATATATAATAACTATATAAGTTAAATTTAATTAATTGGATTCATTTTATAATATAATTAGATGTATAAATCTTTATTGATCTTTTTATCGTCTTTTACCCATCTTCTAGAAGCAATTTCCAATTTGCATATAAAATAATTTTACTGCTTCTGTGAATGGAATTTCAAAAATATGAGAGACATGGTTAATATAATTTAGTAATATATTATTCAATATGATGAAAATATATTTTTTTGAATAGTTTCTTTGGACTTTTTTAACCACGGTTAAAAGTAAATATGGCAATTAAAGGTAAAAATGATATTATAATTACCATAACACATTTCATAATTTTATTGGATAATTGTAATTCGACCAAAAACATCCTTTGGAATAAAATATGATCCTTTAGGTCCACATTAATAAGATTAGGACATTTACTATTATTCTATTTAAAGAAGAGTTAAAATTGTTGAATTCAATGTTTATTAACTAAACCCTTTTTAATATAAGGTTATACATAAGATAAATTATAATATAAATATTAATTATATAGATAAAAATATTTCATACTTAATGTTATTTTATCATAATTTTACATGATTAAATATTTATATTTATTTTTGACACAATGATGATGCAGTAATCATCTTCTTAATGAAATATTAAAAACATTTAAATTTAAAATATTAAAATAAATTGAATTTAATAGTTCTGATTCCATCCACGAATTTTATAGGTTAATATTACATTTTTGGGTTGATTAGATAAATTTTGTTAAAAGTGATAAGGTTGTTATGACTTTCACAAAAACCAACTACCAAAGAATGTAAAAATTGAAATAAATTAGTTTATAAAACAAATACTATATTATTGGTTTATATAATATTCCTAAAAATATAAGGTTCTTCCGATGTTCATTAATAATATTACATATGTCATTAATGTACCACTTGTGGTTCTCTTGTAAGTTTAGAGTATGTTTATTAACAAGATAGTTTATGAAAACATGAATACACGATAAAAGACAAACTATTTAACTAAGAGTTAAATGTAAAGATAAGGTTAAAATTATAACCTAACCTTTTATAAAACCTATTGGTTGATACTATTTTGACCAATACCCAACTTAGCAAAGAAAAAAATAATTTTGGTTCCATTATTTACCGAAAAATTATTTTATTATAAAATAATATTTCAAACTTTTCCTAATGTGACCCCAGCACTTTTATAAAAGGGTACTTCCCCATCTCTTAATTTCACACCTCCAAATCCATTTTTCTAAGCCAAACAAAGCCCAAATAACTTCCCAACTACCCTCAATTCAACCTAGAGGCCTTAATTTGATCATAAATCCAATGTAAATAGCCCTTTTGACCAACTCAAAAGGAAACACCCGAAGAATAGGTTATAATTTCACCACCCTCTTTAAAAAAAATTCATCTTCCACTTCCTCATTATTATTTTTTGTTTCCATACCAAAATTATATATTCAGAACCTTTTACTTATTGTAATATTATTATAAATATGTTAAAACCATATTCATTATTCTATACATCCTATAAATGACAAAGTCATCATACATGTGTACCTACGGCTTACCGTCTAGACGTCGTGGTGTAGTTTGTTATTCAATCACATCATCATTTGGATTGGTATAATAATGATTATAACTAATGTAAATAATACAAATAACATTTTAATTATTCATTATATATGATATACCATGTAGTTAAATATGGTTTCACCATCAATATAATGATATTGTTGCTCGTCCGTATGTAAGGATATCCATATCCATGAACGCAATGAGATTCATTCCCCATCGTAATAATTCAAGAATAATTTTTCATTTTAGGATTAAAAATAATTTTTAATTACTTAATATCATTCTTGATATCAATAAAATTAATCATATACATAACAAACATGACTTATGTAACAAAACATATAAAGGAAAACGAATCAGTTAAGAACCAAAACAATGATACTACTAGAATATCATTAACAAAGCAATATTAGAAGATCATATATGATATCATATTTATGTATTTTGTTATTTTATAATTTAATAACAACTATTTCACCATTATACAAGAGGGTAACCTACCCTACACTAAGGAAATGTACAAGGTAAGGGGTTTCTTATCTCACTTTTAATTCTGTGAGATTTCCATTGATCGCCACTTATTTTTTGCATGTGGTGTATCATGCACTGCTATTTGATATATATTTTCATTTTTCTCTTTATAATTATTGTATTATTTGATTAATTTGGTGGTTATTAAAATTTTTTCATATGAATGTATTGATTACAATGTGGTAAGGGGTTTTCATATCACTTTTATTCCCGTGAGATTCATGCTATATTTTCCACTATTACCTTTTGTGTGGTGTATATACTACCCATGAATGTGTGGTTTTCATAGTATACATTACTTTTTGGGTATTTACATCATAATTGGATGATCCTTCTTTCATGAGATGTATGTTTTGTAAGTTACCAAATGGGTAAGAGAATTTCAAATTTCAATTATCCACTCATTCGATTTTACGCAAACCTCATTGATTACTTTACTCTATGATTATCTGTGAAATAAATATTGAATTAACTATGTATTAATTTCCACTCCCTGTTGTGTGTATATACTTTTGATACAAATAATCACTCCACTGAAAAATTCTCATGTCATCGATATAAACATGATAAGAGTAATTATATCCCAATTTCTATTCATTGAGTTAAACAACCAAGTCATTTCAGTTGTTTTTACATGAATATTTTTGAATGTCCTCTAATTGATTTACAATGAATATAAAATAATATTTAGTGCATTTATATTTTCCACACATAATTATGATATTTATTTATCCTTAATCTAAGGATACAATATTTATAAAAGAAATCATCTCAGTTTACATTCCATAGAGACTTCTTTCTTATTATGATCCAATTCCCTTTTATTTGTTGAATATATTTTAAATTGACATAGTATATCATGAATCCATTTATTCTCATGATATTATAACGTTTTTATTATCTTAATAATTTGTATTCAAGTGTCTCTCATTTTGTTAGGAACTCAAACTAAAATAACATTTTAAATGTTTTAAAACTTTATTCTTCTAAATCATTCTCATGAATGTCCATGTTTTAAAAATGGTTATATGGTTTTATTTATTTGGAAATTCATGTTTTAAAATTTGTTTTCTTTTTAAAAATTTAAATGTGGTATGGAAAACATTGATTCAAAAGTCTATTTTAAATAGATTTTTGATAAGTAGTGAGACTTTTAAATGTTTTCAAGAAAAAGGTCGATATTTTTCTCAAATAGTTTTGATGATTATTTATATCTACGTTAGTATCATTCATTATTCTCAATTGAAGTTAATTTATTATAATACAATATTCTATATTGTATTGAATAAGTTATGTCTTTCTATGGATGTGATATTTCTTATTCCATTCAATGTTTTTGGTTAAAATATTGAAATTTTGTATGCTAGTTTTAATAATAATGTTTAGATTATTCTTCAACCTTTTCATATGAGGAATTCATTGGAATTACTAAGTGAGGGGTGGAGCCCGATAAATCTTATCGATGCATTGGTAGGTCTCAAGAGAAAAATTAGTGTCTTGGGACAAGGCATTGAAAAAATATTATTTGGAGTATAGGAACAAGGCCTTTACTATGTGGTTATGATGTCTGACATTATGCGTTTCATATTTATGAATTTGGCAATTGATATTACATGTGATTATTCAGAAAGTAGAATATCCATGTGAATAATTAAATGGGATTATATGATTTATCATTTCCATATATTGGTGAAGTTTAAGTTTAAAATTCTTGTGTTCTAGTCTTATACATTGCCTAAAATGTTATTTTTATTTATAACAGTTTTCGCTATATTTTATTCCTTACTCAGCATTTGAGCTCACCCCATTATTATATTTTATTTTTCCAAGGATGTGAAGAATTATATTACTAATAAAATATAGGAATAGGATAAGAGATATAAGAGTGTTCAAATGGGACATAATGTCGATTTTTTATTTCATGATGTAATGTAAATATTATGTATGTATCTTGTATTTCCAAGGATACTAATCTAACCAGTCTTTCGGAAAATTATTCCTTACATAAGGAAATGTTGTATAATAAAGCACAGATTATGTGTTACTGGGGTCGAGGCATTATAGTTGGTATCAGAGAATGTTTATTACAAACCTTGGAAGAAAGTATTAGAAAAAACTCCTATTTGGAAACTCTAACCTATGATAGACATTAAGGATTAGTATAGAAGAACATCCAAAAAATTTGGTAATGTAAATATTATTTGGTATTTCCATGCAATTAATCCCGGTCTGGATACGAGCAGGTATTGGCGGCTCTGGAACATATATTCCTAGGAGTGAAAACTTCGACAAATGTCTTTCAGCTTGACCCGAGGTATCATGGTACATAACAACAGATATTTCTACACTCTGGTTTACAACACACTCAAGGGATATTCTTTGGATAATTCACATTTTCATTACAAACAGATTTGAAGGATTTTAATATAAGATGAAAATAAATAACCTGGGTTAATCGTAAGGTGTTTTATATTGGAAATAAGGTTTTATGATATTCTCTAAATGATTTTATGACTCACTACATGTTTTCTTCTATTAGTCAATGGTTGGATTCCTAGGAAGTCATAGTAACATTGGAAATGAGGAAAATGGTTGGCTATATGGTGGAAATGAGAAATGAAGAGGAATGTTGATAGGTGTAAAAGATATCGTGTCCATGCCAAATCAGTTTTTAAAATATATGATCAAAAACATATATATTAACCAACTCCTGGACTCAAAAGCTAAGAGAAAGGCTTTTAATGATAACAGCTCCAGTAATGGAGACCATAGATAAAATAAATCTCAATTTCTATCAAGGAGGAAATGAGGAAGGATACATCTAAGAAGGTGTCTCAATGGAACAAAGAAATGCATTATGTGTGCTAAATAAGGACATAATATAAATAATTACTAGGGAAAAATGAAGAGTACTATGAAAGAAAACAAAAATGATCCCAAGAATCCATTTACAGTCTTTTTCCATAAATGTAGGGGATATGTGCATTACCTTAGTGAACGACCTATTCTATAGGATAACCTCTTGGTCAAGGAACAAACTATGATGAAATTAGTGGATGGATAAAGGTTTAAAAGTATTATTTATCTTTGTTTATGAGATTACATTGGAATAATATTCTCTTGTATGGGTAACACTGTATTTTGTTATATAAAAATGCTATTTTAGGAAGAATAAACATTTTTATTGTTGATAGAGTTATAAATAACCATTTGGGTTTGTTTGATCCTTTAATTTGAGGCAATTACATGTTATTAAATTTTTGGATGAAAATGTTAGGTATGAGATAATATATGTGGTGAAATTATGTTATAGTTATTTTGAGGAATTTTTCTCATTTTGGGATTATTATAAAATATATTATTTGAAAAAGGATAACACACAGACTGTGTGATAACCTGTCACATTGGATAGTGCTACTAGAATCTAACCCACAACTAGAGTGCGATTGGGATTTATCACCTACCACTGAAATACATGAATTCCCTAGTTAGTTTGACTAATTCTATTTAGTTAAATGATTTTATTGATCAATAATTTGTTTATTTGGGCTCTTATGTCTTATCAAATAAATATCTATAGTATTTGAAAATGCTTTGGTGATTCAGTGATAAATGTTATTTTGGAAGATGTTTGCTCTATTGGAAACACTATATACCTAATGAAAATAGAATACAATGGGATTTCATTTGAGGAGTAATGGTGGATTTTTATCTATGTTTTTATTGTGTATTTATAGTGATTTGGGTTAATTATGGAAATGATTAACCTATCATAGAGATAATGTGATTAGGTAAATTACATTTTGGTATGAGACATTAAGATTTGTTGATTTTATTTGGAGATAAAATTTATCCTAGAAGACTACGTAATCAAATTATTCTATTTTTTGGATTTTAATATTATTTTTGATTATATCGAAGTATTTTAAGGACAATTGTTTATTAAATGGTATTTATTGAACTTTTAGTATTGTTGGATTAATTTTTGAAATTATGATTAGTATTTATTTCTTTAATGGATTATCCTTTTGGGGATTATTTGATCTTTTACTAACCATTTTGGTTTTCATTAATCTCTAAAGACTAGGTAAATATATATTTTATCCTTTATGGATCATGTGATTCTCTAGAAGGTGATTCTAGCACATCAGGTTTTACCGAGTCATCTTGAATACTCATCGTTTAAAAAAATATGAGTTAGTGGTATAAATTTATTAAAGGATAAATATCTACTTAAAAAGGAAGTATATCTCTTTATGTTTTTATTCAATCACATAAAGAAACTCATAAACTTTATGAAATGGATCTTAAAGAAAAAAAATTGTTCGTTTACTTTTCTTACTGGTAAAATAATGACCGTTTATCCCATCAAAATTTTGTGGTTTTCCTATTGTTAACATTCTTCTAGTCATGTTTTCTATCACTATACATCAGAACATGACACAATTTTAGCTTCTATATCCATGTTTTCATACATGGAATCATAGTATGGTTTATCTCGGGTGAAGTTTTTACTTCTATTTCATTATTTTAATGTAATAGTTTTATTTACTCTTTGTAAAACCCCATGATTCCATAGTACGCTTCTCTTTGAATAATATAGTAGCGTGTGTTGTACACAACTTCGAGTTCTAACGCACACCACAACCAATCAAACTAGCTGTTATGAATAGTAATATCCACTTTTTGAAATTAAATAAATTTTATCTTTAAAAATGGACTTCCTTTCTGGATTAGGAATATCAAAATTATCCTAGGGTGAAATTTTGGTATTTTTCTGAAAACATTCAATTTTTGATGAATAGTGAAAAAAACTATGTTATAGTTTAAAACCAAATTTTTATTTAAATTTTTATTTATTTTATTTAAATTTAATTAAGGTCAAAATAGATACATAATACATATATATGTTCAATGTAATTCATTTATGATAGTTCAGAAAAATTTAAGATACATAAAAATTTTATTTAACTTTCCACCGTCTTTTACCCACCTCCTAGGAAAATTTGGAAATTAACATAAAACATAATTATACCACTTCTCTGAGTGGAATTTCGAAAATATAAGAGACACAGTTAATATTAAGGAGTAAAATGATGTTCAATGAGATGAAAATAATTTTTGGTGAATAGTAACATTTTACTTTTATTTCCCATAGTTAAATGAAAATAGGGTAATTAATGGTAAAAATGATATTAATATTACCCTAAAACATGTCCTAATTCTATTGGACAAGTTTATCTCGACCAAAAACATCTTTATGAATAATATATTATCATTTAGGTCCACTTGGATTAGATTTGGACATTAATTATTATTTAATTCAAAGAAGAGTTAAAAGAGTTAAAATGAATGTTTAATTACTAAATTTTTTTTATATAGTGTTATACATAAGATAAATTAGAATTTAAATATTCATTAGAAAGATAAAAATATTTCCTACATAATTGTATATTATTTATAGTTTTTAGACATTAAATAATAAAATTTAGTTAGGACACAATGGTGATTCAGTAATTACCTAATTAATGAAATATTAAAATAAGTGATTTTATAAATATCCAAATAAATATAATTTTATACTTTTAATGAATTCCACTAATTTTATAGGTTAATATTAAATTTTAGTATTGATTTAAATATTTTTTTGAATTAGTCATGCTATTATGAATTTCACAAAAATCAAATACCAAATAGTGTCAAAATTGACTTAAAATGGTATTTAAAACAAATATTATATTATAAATTGATATTCTATTCCTAAAAATACATGGTTCGGCCAAAGGACTTATATCATGATCAGTGTATTATTAATGGTACACTTGAGGGTATTTTGGATGTATATAGTGCGTTTATTAACTATATAATATAAAAATACAAAGTGACATAGTAAAGGTCAAACTAATTAACTAAGAGTTAAAAATAAAAGATAAGGTTAATATAATGACCCGAACCTATCTAAAATTTATTGGTTGAAACGATTTCGACCCATCCCCACCATAGAATTTTAATAATATACTTTGGAGCTATTATAAACCGACTATGAATTTATTATAAAATAATACTTTAAGTTTTTCCCAAAGAGCCCCGCCTCCCCCTTATAAAAGGACACCAATTCTAACCAATTCATAACACCTTCAAAGCCTATTGGTTCTGAAAAACTCTGCCCAATTTTTCTCTAAAATTCCTTCAATTTAACCTATAGGCCTTAGTTTATTCATAAATCCAACCTAAGGATCCCTTTTGATCAAATCAAAAGGAAGAACCCGAAGAAGAAGTAATGTTTTCACCACCCACTTTCATGTTCCTTTCTTCTTCAAATTCTTCTTTCATTGTAATTTCCGTTATAAAATAATAACTATAGTATATTATATATATTGTGATGTTATTATAAATAGGGTACAACCATATTCATTATTCTATCCATCCATTGAATGAAATGTCAACATACGTGCGTACGTACGGCCTACCGTCTCCACGCTGTGGTTTAATTGTTATTCAATACATTATTATTTGGATGGGTATAATAATGATGTGTAATTAATGTAAATAATAAATATAACATTATAATGATTCTGTATATATGATATAACATACAATTATATATTATTTTAATATCAAAGGAATGATATTGTCGCTCGTGTGTACGTACGGACTACTGTCCCCCCGAACGTGATGAGATTCTTTCCCCATCATATCCATTCAAGTCTAATTATCATTTGATGATTAAAAATAATATTTAAGGACTTGATATCATTCTGTATATGAATAAGATACACCCTATCCATAAGAAATATGACTTATGTAACAAAATAGATAAAAGAAAATGAGTAAGTTGACACACGAAATGACGATAATACTAAGATATTATTTACAAAGCACTGTTAAAAGATCATATATGATATCATATTAATGTATATTATTCTTGAATAATTTAATAACAATTATTTAACCATTATACAAAAGGTTAACGTACCCCCAACCAGGGAAATGTACATGGTAATGGGTTTTCATCTCACTCCTTATTCCTGTGAGATTCATGCCATATTTCCACTATTACCTTTTGTGTGGTGTATATACTGTCTATAATTGTATTCTTTGTATAATAAAATTTAATTTATGTGTATTTACATATTCATTGTATGATACCTCTTTAATGTGGTGTATGTTTCGTATGTTACTAAATTGGTAAGAGTTTATTTCACAATCTTTTCATTATCCGAGGTTGTTTATACCTAATTATCTACTAGGACCTCTTTATCAACAACAATGTTTCCTAAAAATTTATTTCAAACCATTATTACTATTTTATAGACTATTGGTTAAAGTCCTTTATACACTTTTTGAATTTTTATAAGATGTTTATAAATGAATCTTTCCGTTATTTTTGAAACAAGGTCCTTTTTAACATTTTCGACAATATTATGGTAAGATTGTCTTTTTTTTAACTTATACGGCGGGTGCGACTATTTTCCACCATTATAAATATCTTCGAAGCTTACCTTACAATATTATAATAATATATTGAATGTAAAGGTTTTAGTTTATAATTATGTGACTTTTAAATGATTTCAAAATGAATATTTTAAGAATTTGTGGACGGTACTCTTTATCAAGATCTGAATTTTAAATGTTTTAAAGATTTATCTTTCTAAATATTTTTAATTAATTTCCATGTTTTCAAATTGATTTTATGGATTTATTTATATATACATGTATTTTTTGAAATGATATTTATTTTCAAATGTTTCAAAGTTGTATGAGACACTTTGATTCAAGAACCTTTTTTAAATTACTTCCTTTATAAATGTTTGACTTTTTAATGATTAAAAAAAAGAGATATTTCTCTAAAATAGTTTTGATTTCATCTATGTCAACATCCTTTGAAGGATTTTAAGCTTATTTGAAGTTGATTTATTATGATACAAAACATTTATATAGTATTGGATGTTTTGTGATATTTATGACTTTGGTTGTGTTATTTTTATACCATTCATGGTTTATGGAGAAAGTATTGACATTTCGTATGCTAGTTTTCATACGAATGTTTATGTTATGTTTAAACCTTTTCATATGGGAATGCATTGGGTTTATTAAGGGATGGGTGGAGCCCGCTATAGCTTCTCAATGCATCGGTAGGTATCGTGAGACAAACTAGTGTCATGGCACGAGGCCTTGACAAAATCTTATTTGTATTTTTGGCATGAGGCCTTGGCTACATGGTTATGATAGTATGGAAATTATGCATTACATCATTATGAAAATGGTTATTGATATTGCATGTGATTATTCGACTAGTAGAATATCCATGTGAATAAGTAAATGGAATTATTTCATTTTATCTTTTCCATATTATTCTGAAGTTCAAGTTTTAAAGTCATTTGTTTTAGTTATACATTTCCTCAAATGTTTATGCTTATTTATGAAAGAATTCACTATATTGTTATCCATACTATCCATGTGAGCTCACCCCTTTCTATGATTTATTTTTCCCAGGATGTGAAGAAATATTTTATGAATGACCTGCAGGGATAGTATGAGGAGATATGAAGACAAAATGTTTTTGTAGTTTTTTTCACATGATGATGTAATGTAAGACTTATGAATATATATAGTGATTCCAATGATACTAAACTAAATGGTCTTTCGAGACATGATCTTTTGTGATCATGCCAATGTTATGTAATAATGCACCGACTCTGGATAACTAGGGTTGGGGCGTTACAGTTGGTATCATAGGAAGTTTAGTAAAAACCTTGGAAACTAGATTTAGATAAAATCTGATCAAAGCACATAGCCATAAGATAAACATTGAGGATTAGTATAGAATAAATTTCTAGAATATCGTTATTGTAGAGATTTTGTGAGTTTTCTGAGCAACACATCCCTGTCTGGATACGAGCAGGTAGAGGTGGATCTAGCACAGATGTACCTAGGGGTAAAACCTGAAAACAACGCTTTGAACTTGACTTGAACGAGAACTAGTACAAAACAATGGGCCTTTCTGCACACTTGGTAACGACACTCCCAGGGGATATGCATAGGATAATTCTCATTTTCTTTACAAACTATTATTAAGGGTTTATGAGTATATAATTATTCAAAGAATTTTTTTTATGATTATGGTTTATATCCATAAATAGTTCAATTTATGTTAAGTGTTTTACAAGTATGGAATTATGTATTTTGATTCATAAACTTATCTAGTTTATGCCATTTCTTAGAAATGGCACCTAGTGGAAGAAATGGAAACTGTATCAATGCACGCACTTCATGTAAGGATTTCCCACCTGATCAAAATAATTGTAATATAGCTGGTGATGCCACTGGTGCTGATCAGCTAATCACCATACTGGGACAACTCACTCAGGTTATGAATACTAACTTTACCCGTATGGAGCACCCTAATCCACATCTTGGAGGATCAATGTTAGATATATTCATGAGGAAACAACCACTAACATACAATGGGAGTACAAATCCATTAGTATCTGAGCAATGGATAAGTTCTCTAGAGAAAATATTTCAGGCTTTGGGGAGTAGTGAAAGGGAAAAAGTTGTCATGGAAATTTACCGCCTCACTAGAGATGCTGATCAATGGTGGTCATTGATTCAAAATACAAAGGAAGATAAATAAGTATCAAGTATGGAATAGAGAGAGTTTAAAGAGATTTTCTTAGAAAAATTCTTTTCTCATGACCATCGAGCGGATATGGAAAGACAATTTCTAAGTCTATGGAAAAAGGAGGATGAGAATCTTGAAAAGTATGAGTCTAACATTACAAGGTTAGAGAGTCATGCTAAAGATTATATATATAACCCAATAAGTATGATTGATCATTTATTTTATGGGTTAAAACCATTTATATGTCGAGATTTAGTATCACAATCCTTCTCATCGTACGAAGATATTGTCTCGTATGGTATCAAGAAAGAAAAGGAATTATCTATGTCTTATGACAACAAAGTAAATAAAGAGAAGAAGAGAACGGTGGAGCAAGAGATAGATAAATGGAAAAAGGGAAAGAAGGATTTTCCATTATGTGATAACTGTGGTAAGAAAAACCTCGATACTTTCTTAAAAGGAATACGATTTTGTTACAAATGTGGAGAAGAAGGTCACCAGACTCGTGATTGCAAGGGAAAGAAATAGGATGTCGATGATGAATGCTACAATTGTAGGGAAATGGGGCATTATTCAAATGAATTCCCTAAGCACCAAGGAAACATACCTCAGAAAAGGCCCAGGGAGCAAGGCGAAGCTTATGTTATTACTATAGATAAAGTTGAATAATTATTGTATTTGTGTTTTTGGACTCAAGAACTATATTATGGTCATAATAATAATGTGATATATATATGGATCGTACTACAGTACTTGTGGTTTTCATTAATTTTTTAATATGATGAAGATAATCCTATTTTTAGTATGTGACAATAAGAGAAACATTAATTTGTTTGGGGAATCTGATGTTACAATTGATTTTGGAATTTAGAGACCTTTTAGAGAGAGTCTGAACAGAGGTATTTTGGATAACTATAAAGGTTTTAATGTATTAAGTTGAACTTTGGATAGTATTTTTTATGGTTAAAATATTTCTGAAGATTATTTTTGGAATGATATAATGCTATAGTATTATAAAAAGGCCAACCTGCAGGTTAGGGGATAACCCGTCGCGTCGGACAAAGCTGCAGGAATGGAACCCACAACCATAGTGCGACATGCTATTATTACCTACCACTAGTCTAAAGGAAGTCCCTGGTTATTACAAAATATTTTTCCTAATCTCAATGGTATGTGTTAATATTTGGAACATTGTACGATTATGATAAATATAATATTTTAGAGTTCTATTATCTTTTTGAGTGAAATATGAGTTTGTGGTAGAAATTAGTTGAAGGTTAAAACTATAATTATAACGTATATATATATATACCCCTCTCTTATTCTATGAATATATTAATTCATAAAATTTTGGAAAGGTATATAATTTTTTTTATCCTAATAACTTATGTTTTTTTTTGAACTGATAATATTTTAAATCACCATAGATTGAAGGCTTTGAGTCCCTCAATTTTTCACTTGTTTATGATTTATGACCTCAATAACTCCCTAAAAATATTTATGTTTTTCCTCCAATTATGTGTCTCTAATTTCAACCATTGTTCTCCTAATCGAGATCATAATTTGGTGGTGACTTTTTCATTTCCCTTTCCCTCTTATTAAGGATAAATTTAATGAACCTTGTTTCCAATGTGGGCTTTCCACAAAGGTATTTTCTACTTTCAAACTTTTATTTTCAAAGAACAATTTCAAATCGAGAGGACAAAATTTATTGAAGGAGTGGAGAATGTAACACCCCATGCTTCCACGACACACTTCTCTTTGAATAATATAGTAGCATGTGTTGTACAGAACTTCGTGTTCTAACACACACCACAACCAATCAAACTAGCCGTTATGAATAGTAATACCCACTTTTTGAAATTTTATGAATTTTATCTTTCAAAATGAAATTCATTTTTGGATTCAGAATATCGAAATTATCCTAGGGTGAAATTTTTTTATTTTTCTAAAAACGTTCAATTTTTTATTAATAGTGAAAAAACACTGAGTTATAGTTTAAAACCGAATTTTTATTTAAATAATTATTTATTTTATTTAAATTTAATTAAGGTCAAAATAGACACATAATACCTATATAGGTTCAATTTAATTCATTGGATTTAGTTTAGAATAATTTAAGATACCTAAAAATTTTATTGAACATTTCATCTTCTTTTACCCACCTACTAGGAGAATCTAGAAATTTACATAAAACTTAATTTTACTGCTTATGTGAGTGGAATTTTGAAAATCTGAGAGACATGGTAAATATCAAGGAGTAAAATGTGGTTCAATGAGATGCAAATAATTTTTGGTGAATAGTAACTTTTTACTTTTATTTACCACGGTTAAAAAAAGGGTAATTAAGGGTAAAAATGATAATAATATTACCCTCAAACATGTCCTAATTTTATTGAACAAGTGTATCTCGACCAAAAACAACATTAGGAATAAAATATTATCATTCAGGTCCACTTGGATTAGATTAGGACAATAATTATTATTTAATTCAAAGAAGCGTTAAACGAGTTAAAATCAATGTTTAATTACTAAATTTTTTTTATATAGGGTTATAAATAAGATAAATTATACAGTAAATATTCATTATAAATATAAAAATATTTCCTACATAATGGGTTTTTATTTATAATTTTTAGAAATTAAATAATAAAATTTTTTATGACACAATGCTGAGGCAGTAATTACCTAATTATTGAAATATTAAAATAATCGATATTATAAATATCCAAATAAATGTAATTTGAGACTTTTTATGAATTAAACTACTTTAATAGATTAATATGACATGTTATTATTGATTTAATTATGTTTTTTCAATGTAATAATGATGTTATGATTTTCACAAAAATCCAATACAAAATAGTGTCAAAATTGACATAAAAGAGTTTTTAAAACAATATTATATTATAAATTGATATTCTAATCCTAAAAATCTAATGATCGGCCAAAGGACTTATATAATGATAGGTGTATCATTAATGGACCACTTGGGGGTCTCTTGGATGTATATAGTATGTTTATTAACAATATAATGTAAAAATACAAAGTGACATGGTAAATGTCAAACTAATTAACTAAGAGTTAAAACTAAAAGATAACATTAATATAATGACCTAAACCTGTCTAAAATCTATTGGTTGAAAGGATTTAGAACCATCTCCACTTTATAATTTTAAAAATCTACTTTGGAGCCATTATAAACCGAATATAAATTTATTATAAAATAAAACATTAAGTTTTTCCCAAAGAGCCCCTCCTCCCCTTATAAAAGGATACCACTTCTAACCAATTCATCACACCTTAAAATCCTTTTGATGCAGCCAAGACCTGATAAATTATTCTCTAAACTTCCCTCAATTCAATCTAGAGGCCTTAGTTTGATCAGAAATCCAACGTAATGAGCCCTTTTGATCATATCAAAAGGAAGAACCCGAAGAAGAGGTAATGTTTTCACCACCCTCTTTCAAGTTCTTTTCTTCTTCAACTTCTTCTTTATTTGTTATTTCCATTCTATAATTATAACTCCAATATCATATATATACTGTGATGTTATAATAAATATGGTATAACCATATTCAGTATTCTATTCATCCTTTGAATGACATGTCACCATACGTGCGTACGTACGGCCTACCGTCTCCACGTCGTGGTGTAATTGTTATTCAATACATTATTATTTGGATGGGTATAACAATGATGTTTAATTCATATAAATAATACATATAAAATTATAGTTATTATGTATATATGATATACCATCCAATTATATATTATTTTAATATCAAAGGAATGATATTGTTGCTCGTGCGTACGTAGGGACTACTGTCTCCACAAACGTGACGAGATTCATTCCACATCGTATCCATTCAAGCCGAATTATCATTTGATGATTAAAAAAATGTATAAGAACATGATATAATTATATATATGAATAGGAAACACCCTATTCATAACAAACACGACTTATGTTACAAAACATATAAAACACAACGAGTAAGTTAACACCCGAAAGGACAAAATTACTAAGATATTATTAACAAAGCAGTGTTAAAAGATCATGTTTGATATCATATTAATGTATATGATTCATGAATAATTTTAAAACAATTATTTCACCATTATAAAGGAGGTTAACCTACCCCCAACCAATAAAAAGTACAAGGTAATGGGTTTTCATCTCACTCCTTATTTCCGTGAGATTCGTGCCATATTGCCACTATTAACTTTTGTGTGGTGCATGTAATTCCCATAATTGTATTATTTGTGTAATAAAATTTAATTTATGTGTATTTAAATATTCATTTTATGATACCTATTTCATGGGGTGTATGTTTCATAAGTTACCAAACTTTTAAGGGTTTATTTCATAATCTCTTCATTATCCGAGGCTGTTTATACGTAATTATCTACTGGGACCTCTTTATTACACACATAGATGTTTCTTAAAAATGTATTAAAAAAATTCTTACTATTTTATAGACTATGGTTTAATATCATTTATACCCTTGTTGACTTTTTATAAGATATTTATAATGGAATCATTCAGTATTTTTTGAAACAAGGTCCTTTTTATCCTTTTCCACAAAATTATGGTAAGAATGTCTTTCTTAACTTATACTGCTGGTGCGACTATTTTCCGCCATTATAAAAATATTCAAAGCCTACCTTACATGATTAAATGAATATTTTTAAATTAAATGTTTTTTTATAATTATGTGTCTTTTAAATGATTCCAAAATGAATATTTAAAGAATTTGTGAAAGGTACTATTTATCAAGATCAGAATTTGAAATGTTTTAAAGATTTATCTTTCTAAATCGTTTTAATTATTTTACATGTTTGAACAATTATTTTAAGGATTTATTTTATAGACATGAATGTTTTGATATGATATTTCTTTTAAAAAGTTTCAAAGTGGTATGGGACACTTTGATTCAAAAATCTCTTTTAAATTACTTCCCTTATAAATGTGCGACTTTTCAATGATTTCAAAAAAAGAGATATTTCAATCAAATAGTTTTGATTTCATCTATGTCAACATCCTTTGATGGATTTTAAGCTTATTTGAAGTTGATTTATTATGATACAAAACTTTGTATAGTATTGAAGGTTTTGTGATATTTTTGACTGTGGATGTGTTATTTTTATACCATTCATGGTTTATAGAGAAAGTATTGACATTTCGTATGGTAGTTTTAATACGAATGTTTATGTTATGTTTAAACCTTTTCATATGTGAATGCATTGGACTTAGTAAGTAACGGGTGTAGCCCGCTATAGCTCCCTGATGTATCGGTAGATCTCATGAGACAAACTAGTGTCTTGGCACGAGGCCTTGACAAAATATTATTTGTAGTCTTGGCAGGAGGCCTTGGCTACGTGGTTATAATAGCCTGGAATTATGGATTCCATCATTATGAAAGTGGTTATTGATATTTCTTGTGATTATTAGACTTGTATAATATCCATATGAATAAGTAAATGGAATTATTTCATTTTATCTTTTCCATAATATTCCGAAGATCATGTTTTAAAGGGTTTTGTTTTAGTTATACATTGCCGCAAATGTTTATACTTATTTATGAAAGCTTCCACTATATTTTTATCCTTACTGAGCATCTGAGCTCACCCCTTTTTATGTTTTATATTTCCCAGGATATGAATAAGTATTTTATGAATGACCTACATGGATAGTATGAGGAGATATGAAGACAAGATGTGTTTTTAGTTTTTTTTCTTTATGATGTAATGTAAGGCTTATGAATATATCTAGTGATTACAAGGCTACTAAACTAATCTGTCTTTTGAGACTTGATCTTTTGTGATCATGCCGATGTTATGTAATTATGCACCGACTCTGGATAACTGGGTTTGGGGCATTACACACTTTTCCCAATGTGGGACTTTCATTGTAGTTCCCAATACCAATTTTTAAATTTAAAGGGTGAAATTTCCAAATGGAGGGAAGAATGTAACACCCCAAGATTTCATAGTAAGTTATTTTCTTTAATGTAATTCAATAGCTTGTGCTACATGCATCACCAAGTTTTAATGCACCACGACTTACCAAACTTTCCGTTCAAAAAGAGGTTATGAATAGTATTAAATGAATTTTGAATATTATATACTCCATTTAATTTTCGAATCCATATTATGTGTTTCATAGAAATAATATAAAAACAAATTCATTTTCTCCAGATAAAAGTAGTATTTTTCAAAAAAAGGCAATTTTTCCAACTTTTTATAGAAAACACTTTTTAAATCCAGTATTTGACACTTTTATAAATTCAATTTAATTAAATTATATTATTTTTTTGTATAGGGAAATAAAAATTAGTTTTGGATAAATTTTGGGTAATTTTCTGTTAACTTTAATATTTTGATGAACACTGAAAAATGCTAACTCTTAATTGAAAACAACATTTTTAATTAAAATAATAAATTGTGTTAAATTAGTAATTTTAATGGTTTGGAAGTATAATTAGATTATATTTTTATAAATTAACACCATTTTGGTAATTGTATGTAATTTTATATTTAAATTAGACATAAATAGATGTCAATTTTTTGAAAGTTTTTACTTTTTTAAAACCCCCATTTCGGTTTTTGACAACTGGATTTAATGTTAAATTAATTAATGAAACTTCTATGTTATGAATTTTTTAAAATTTATTTCATTTTATAATTCATAATATTAAAATTATCTTAGGGTAAATATTTGGTATTTTTTGAAAACATTCAATTTTTGATAGATGGTGAAAAACACTGCATTATTGTTTAAAACCGAATTTTTAATTAAATAATTATTTATTTTTTTAAAATTTATTTTATATTAAAAAATATATATAATACTTATATAAGGTCAATTTAATTCATTGGAGTAATTTAATAATAAAATTAGATGTACAAAATTTTATTGAACTTCTTACCGTCGTTTACCCATCTTCTAGAAGGATTTGTAAATTTGCATAAAACATAATTTTAGCGCTTTTGTGAATTGAATTATAAAAATCTGAGAGACATGGTTAATATAATTAATAAAAATTTGGTTCAATAATATGAATATAATATTTGGTGAACAATATTTTTTGGCTTTTATTTACCACGGTTAAAAGTAAATAGGGTAATTAAAGGTAAAAATGATATTATAATTATCTTAACACTTGTCCAAATTATATTGGATATGTGAAATTTGAAAAAACAAATCTTAGGTATAACATATGATTCTTTAGAACCACTTGGATTAGATTTGGACAATTATTATTATTTTTTGTAAAGAAGAGTTTAAAGTGTTAAATTCAACATTTATTAAATAAACCAATTTTAATATAGGGTTTTACATATGATAAATTCAACAATAAATATTAATTTTAAATATAATAATATTTAATACATAATAGTATTTAAATTTAAAATTTTAGAGATTAAATAGTTAAATTTATTTTGACACAATGATGATGGAGTAATTAACTTCTTAATGAAATATTAATATTGTTTATATTATAAATATTAAAATTAATAAAATTTAAAAGTTTTGATTCCATCCTAAAATTTTCAATGGTAAAATGTCATTTTAGGGTTGATTAGATAAATATTTTTGATGTGATAATGTTATTATGACTTTCAGAAAAACAAAATACAAAATAGAGTCAAAATTGATAGAATTTATTTTTTAAAACAAATACAATATTATTGGTTGATATAATATTTCTATAATTATATTGAAAGAAAAAGGGCTTAAATAAGATTATATATGTCATTAATCAAACACTTTGGGTTCTCCTGGATGTTTAGAGTATGTATATTAACCATACAGTGTAAGAATACAAGGAGACAAAGTAAAAGTCAAACTATTTAACTAAGAGTTAAATCTTAAATATATTGTTAAAATGGTAACCTAAAATTGTATAAAACCAATTGGATGAGAGGTTTTAAATCCATAACCACCTTATCTTATAAATAAATAATTTTGGATCCATTTTAATACGAAAATAATTTTATTAAAAAATAATATTTCTAGCTTTTCCTAAAGTGACCCTTATCTCTCTTGTTAAACGATACTTCCCCTTCTCTTAACTTCACATCTCCAATGCCAGTTGGCTCGGAATAAACCAGAATAAATATCTTCCCAACTTCCATAACTTCATCCTAGAGGCCTTACCTTGATCATATATCCATCACAAGGTTCACTTTTTATCAACTCAAAAGGAAACACCCGAAGAGGAGGTAATAATTCCACCACCGTCTTTCAAGTTCATTTCTTCTTCCACTTCATCTTTATTTTGTTTATTTCCATCACAAAATAATAAATACAGTACCTTAAAAAAACATTGATATTATTATAAATATGGTACAACCATATTCATTATTCTATCCAACCTATAAATGACTAAGTCACCATATGTGCCTTTGTATAGCTTAGAATCTCCATGTCGTGGTGTAGTTTGTTAGTCCAACACTTCATTTTTTGGATGAATATAATAATGAGTACAACTAATTTATATAATATATATAACATGTTAATGATTCTGTATATATGATATAACATCCAATTATAAACAATTTCACCATCAACTTAACGATATTGTTGCTCGTGCATACGTACAACTTACAGTCTCCATGAATGCGATGAGATTCATTCCCCATCAGAATAATTGAAGAATAATTATCATTTTATGATTAAAAATAATTCTTATTAATTTAATATAATTCTGAATATTAATTAAATACAACCTATACATAACAAACAAGACTTACGTAACAAAACATATAATGTAAAATGAATCAATTAACAACCAAAACAATGATACTACTGAAATATCATTAACAAAGAAATATTACATGATCATATATCATATCATATTTATTTATTTGGTTGATGTATAATTTAATAACAATTATTTCACCATTAAACTAGTGGTCAACATAACTTATACTAAGAAAATGTACAAGGTAATAGGTTTCTTATATCACTTTCAATTTCATGAGATTTCCATTGTTCGCCACTAATTTATTGAATGGGGTGTATCATGTACTACCATTTGATACATATTATCATTATTATATTTATATTAATGATATTATGTGATTAATTTGGTGGTTATTAACTTTTGGTCATACAAATCGATTTATTACAACGTGGTAATAGGTTTTCATCTAACTTTTATTCCCTTGTGATTCATTCTATATTTTCCACTATTACATTTTTTGGTGTAAATACAGCCAATGATTTTATTGTTTTCATAATATACATTACTTTATGGGTATTTAAATCATCATTGTATGTTACTTATTTCATGGGGTTTATGTTTCATATGTTACCAAATTGGTAAGGGGATTTCAAATTTCAAATTTCCACTCATTTTGATTTACAGAAACTTCATTGATTACTTTAATCCAAGATTATGTGTCAACTAGATATTTATTTACTAATGTAGTAACTTCCAATATCCTTTATGTAGATATAAATTTGATACACCTAATCACTCCAATGGAAAATTCTTATGTCATCGATATAAACTTGGTAAGTGTAATCTTAACTCAATTTCTATTCATTGAGTTAAAATTCCAAGTCATTCTTGTTGTTTTTTCAAGAATATGTGTGAATGTACTCTGAATGATTTATAATAAATATCTAATCATATTGAGTGTATTTATATTTTTCACACATATTTATATCATGGATTTATCCATAACCTAAGAATACATTCTTTATACAGGAATTAATCTCAACTTACATTCTATTGAGACTTCGTTGTTGTTATGCGCCAATTCTCTTTTATTTGGGGTATATACTATCTTTGACAAAGTATATCATGAATCCCTTTATTCTCATGATATTATAATGCTATTATTACCTCAATTATTTGTATTCAAGTGTCTCTCATTTGGTTAGGAACTCTAACTGAAATATAATTTTAAATGGTTTAATTATTTTTTTCTTCTAGATCTTTCTCATTAATGTCCATGTTTTAAAAATGGTTTTATGGTTTTATTTATATGGACTTTAATGTTTTAAAACACAAATTATTTTTGAATTTTTCAAAGTGATATGGGACACTTTTATTCAAAAATATATTTTAAATAGATTCTTGATAAATAGTTAGGATTTTAAATGTTTTCAAGAAAAAGGGGGACATTTCTCTCAAATATTTATGATCATTATTGTCATATATGTCAATATAATTCATTATTCACAATTGAGGTTAATTTATTATAATAAATTCTTCCATATTGTATTTAATGAGTTAATATTGATTATGGATGTGCTATTTTTATATCATTAATGGTTTGTGGTTAAAATATTTACATTTCATATGCTAGTTTTAATATGAATGTTTAGATTATGTTTCAACCTTTTCATATGATGAATGCATTGGACTTAGTATGTGACGGGTGGAGCCCACTATATCTCCTCGATGCATCTGTAAGTCCCATGAGGCAAATTTGTGTCTTGTCACAAGGCCTTGCAACAATATTATTTTTAGTATTCGCACAAGGCCTTGACAATGTGGTTATGAAGTCAGGCATTATGTATTCCATAATTATGAAATTGGATATTGATATTACATGTGAGTATTCGAAAAGTAGAATATACATGGGAATAATTAAATGGAATTATTTTATTTATCTTTTCCATATTATATTATAGTTAATGTTTAAAAAGACTGTGTTCTAGTCTTATACATTGCGATAAATATTTATTCTTATTTTTGAAAGTTTCCACTATTTTGTTATCCTTACTATGAACTTAAGCTCACCCCTTTCTTATGTTTTATTTATTCTATTATGAAATGATGTATACCTAGATTAACCTGCAGGAATAGGCTAAGGGATATAAGAGTGTTCAAAAAGGACACAATTTTGTTTTTTTATTTCATAATGTAATGTAATACTTATGTTTGTATCTAGTACTTCAAGGCTACTAAACTTATTGGTATTTCGGGACATGATTCCTTGTATCATGCCAGTGTTAGTTAACAATTCACTGATTCTGGGTAACTGGGGTCTGGGCGTTACAAATATTCATCAATTATGACATAATATATATATATATATTTATATGAAATGTGTTGGTCTCTATAAAAACATTTTACACATAAAACCAGTATTTTGATAAAGATAATTTCTTCATAAAATTATTTTAGATTCACTATTCTTAATTATAGATTTAATAAAGGAATATTTTATTTGGAAAAGGTGTCCTTTATTCATGGAATTTGATTATTAAGAATTATGTTATTATATTTTAATAAGTATTTAATATATTAAGGATAATTTATGTGTATATTTCATAGTGTGGTTAATATTATTCATACATGTCAATCACCAACATTGTTATGGTGTTTATAATACATCATACATTATTTAGAATCGGGGTTCCACAAAAACCATGATACAGAATACCATAATTTTTTTTTCAAATTTTTACAATTAAAATATAAGGGTTTTACATTATACACCATTAAAAATATTTTTTTTCTTAATAATATCATCACTCTACTAAAAAATTATGGATACATCTATTTATCACATCCTCAACCAAAATAATGATTCTTCCAATGAACATTACATTGATTAGTAGTCATATTTCATTGAACATTTTTCTATATGAAAAATTATTTATACCAGTTATCTATGATTTGAAGGATCATTCTATAGATATAATACCTCTTACTTCAGTAGATGTGGAGGATCTAGTATATACAACATTGAAACTGATTCATACAACACATCCTGAACCTGAGAGATGTGTGGTGGATGAACCAATAAATATAATACATTCCATACATTATAAAGATTCTTGTATGAGATAATTTATTATGGTTGAGCACCACCTTTATTCCAACTCACATAGATATATTCCATGCAGAAATACACATGAATACCTTGTAACCAAATTAAAATTTAGGATATCACCAATGATTTCCATCTTAAATATTTTTTCCAATTTGAGATGCATTGATCCAATACTAAATGGATATGAACTTCTCTATTTTTTCATTACCTCTATTAGCATCCAATAACATTCATTTTACAAATTCATTCAGGAATTTTAGATATCGACACTTATTTCTATTTGGGACTACAAAAAGAGTCATCTGAAAGATGTAGTGAAATTTATATTTTAAAATAATGAAATTGTAGGATGGTTTTGACCAAAAAAACCTTTGAAAAATAGATTACAATATTTATCATATACATTAATGTTAGAAAATATCTCTCAAAATTCACATCTATCATGGGATAATATATAGTACTTAAACACAACTCTTCAGTGAGAGATGTCTGGAGAATATTATTTATCTTAAAGGGAAACCATAGATCTTGATCAGATAAAGTATAATATAATATTCTCTAAATCTAGTAAAATATTATTATTTAATAAGGAAATATCATATATCCCAAATAAAAATTATTTCCATTTGATGTCTTATGGTGGCCTATAAAATATTTCATGGTGATTTTCCCCATTTATATATAGGTATTTATAATATTTTATCAAACCCATAGTCTTATAACTCTCATACTTAACTAGTCAACATATTAAGAACTGTGATATGTACTCTAGAAAAATTATATTCATGGTATCCTATAAGAAATTATCAATAACATCCCTTTATATCATTTTACTACCATGATGAATATGGAATAATGAGCTACTAGCTTCATCCAATGGTTCTTTCTTCAATTATGATATAATGGGGACACATACATTATCACTATATTATTTTATTACATCAAAATAAATGATGAACTAGAGATATTTGTCAACTTAGAATATGGATCTAATGATTTCTTATTATTCTATTTAATCTCTAAATTAAAGGATGTTTAAAATCTCATGTACGTAAGATAATATTTTTCCATTTACTTCAATATATAGGGGCCCATCCACTGTAAATCAATTAATATAAGTTTTTTTATCCTCATAATAGATAATAATTGAATGTCTTGTGAACTAAGAGCTTCAAACACATTGTTTTCTTTATCAATGTGGTAATTTATTTTGAAGCGATAATTATTAACAAAGTTAAATAAGATTTCGTGGTGAGTATTCGTCCTTTACGTAGGGAATATATACTTTATTGTTTTATTATTGGTATATATGTCACACGATTTTAAAAATAGATAATTCCATCATATCATCAATGAAATTATTAGAACTATCAACCCCTTGTTATTGGTTGGTAATTTCAATCTAAGAATCTGGGTTGATGAGAGGAACCATCTATCACCATGACATTCTACACAATAACACATCTAATTCTCTATTTAATGTGTCACAGTATATTATAAACCCTTATCCATTATAGGGTAATGTGATATAGTTGTATTGAACAACCTTATCATAAACTCTAGAAATGTTTATTCTCATTCATTATTCTAGCGGAATATGGCCCTCATTCATGTAATCTTAGTGTGTAGATTATATAAGTATGATAAATTCATTAAAAATAATTAATAATATCCATCCAATCAATGAAAGCTATGAACCTCAACCATAATGGAATGTCTCAGCCATTGTACAATGACTTCAATTGTAGTATGATATACTAAGATGCACACTCTTCTGATCTTGTGAGTGACAAAGGGTATTTTTGGTAATACGATTTCGCACCTACTGAACATATAATATATTTTATCATTTAATTGGGTAATGAACACAAATTTAATGAGATATATATTATTTTACATGGCCATGGAGTGTATCTGAATATAATCAATAAATACTTCCAAAATTTATTGAGTTAATATATAAGGGATAAATTCATTAAATCTATGATGATAGAGGTAGAATTAATATTTTGTGATGGATTCACTATATATTCATAGAGGATGATCCTTCAATAGAAGGTTTTCAATGCTTTCTCTTCACATTTTAGCCTTAATATATATTATCTAAATCAAAGTTAAATCATTGAAAATTATTAAGATACACGAAATTGATAACAGAAATCATCAATAATGTGAATATGATACTTATTCGTGATTTTAATGCATCATTATAAAATAATAGCCCCTAAAATGGTTCCACAAGCCAGTAGGTCACGTACACTAAAGCACGCCTCACTATACACTTTTGGCTAACTAATAGTATGAGGTTATATTGTTGGTATGGTGGGGAGACGATACACTCATATATTAAAAATAAGTAATAATTGAAAAACAATTAATGATCCAAGACTATCTGAATTTTAATTTGGAGCATATCACAATATTTTTATCTAATAACCCATGTTTAAGAATTAAAATAAATGACACAATCTGATCCAGAGACCATTATGTATTTTTGGGTACCACATGGATACCCGAATTGGGTATCAGATAAACTCAATAGTCCACCACCAATTTTGTGCAATTAAATCCAATATGTGAATAAAAAAACTATAGTTTGGAGGAATAGAAGATAAGATTGATACATAAATGTAAATATAAATAAGCTGGATCGAGTTCCTCAAGGAACTCTCAACTGACTATACCAACATCATCCCAAGACAGAATAGAGTTAATTATTTGTCACCAAATATATATATATTAATGTAATTAAATTTGTATATATCCAAATATATATTTGTACATACGGTTATCTAGGAACTGATGTTTGAGATAGGTGTCCATGAATAGTCACAAGATTCACATGAAATAACGAGGGACACTATGCCAGAATATCACAATTCATTAGGGAAAAATAGCTTGGGAATCACATGATGCATGTGACACCATTCCTGAGTATCACAATATATATGGGATTACATGAATGAGTACCATAATTTTAAAGAGACTATGTTCACGAGTATCATAATAAGTATGGGACACCGTGACTAGTCATCACAATAAGTTTGGGAGACCATGACTGAGTATCATAATAAATATGGGGCACCATTCCTGGGATCCCCATCCAGGACATCATACATTCCATTATCAATTTAAAATATAAAATTAGGCCAAAACATGTAGAAAAAAATAATTAAAAATCTATGGGAAGAATCAAAGTTATAAAAAAATCTGTTATCTCTAAATAATAATCATGTTTTTATTAGAAAAAAACATCACTATGAGGGAGGTTTTAATATAAAATAAGGAAAAGGTAAAAAAACTATGTCATTTTTATTTGAACATTGAAGTTATCTATTTTATTTATAACTACAGAAGTCCCATGATAACGACCCATTCCATAATATAATTCTTCATGATGCATCACATTAATCAATTCTAATTTTATTTAATTAATGATGATAATCAAAACATAACATCAAGAATAATGTATGTTATCAAGAAATAAATGTTTTATATAAAAAATTGTAATTAATTATGGCACATAAAACATGAAACATAATTGAAAAAAATATCATATGGGGTGGTTCTATTTTATCTCATTGTCCTCCAATTATATAATAGGATGTCTAAGGGAATTATGGTCATGGTATAAAAAAATCATAAAAAATTATTTCATAATTTAGGGGAAAATAATTGAATGTATAGAGTTAGGGAAAAAATTATATTTTATAAATAAGAAATATGATAGGGGAATAGAACTTTACCCAAAGAAAAATTCTTAGGATAGTCCACTAATTCATTATTGGTATTTTATATGAATTTGAATAAGATAAATTAGAAGTTTGGACAAAAAAAAATAACAAAAATTATCTCAAAAGTAAATAGAATACAAGAAAATAATATAAATAAAAAAGTTGGAATTTTATTGAATTACAAACCATCATAGATCCAGCATGAGAAATAGATAAGGTATTAGATACTGAATGAGGGAGGTAGCACAATTCTTACATTGGGGGAGAAGGAGAAAGTAGTATGAATAAGGGTGGTGTTGTGATTAAATGGGAGAAGTATAAGGAGAAAAACCCCTAATAGATTAAGTTAAAAATATGTACAATAACAACTTTTAGAAGGGATTATGGTTTGGCTACACACTTTTCAAAATTGTGTAAAAAAACCTTGATTTAATTATATTTATATTGATCTAACCATGGAGTCCAAGTACAAGTGATTCCAACCCATGAAAAAACCCAGGCATCCCCTTTGTAGTTTTAAATAAACACCACACATGGTCATTCCACCATAGGTTCACAATTATAATGACCATGTAACACCCAATAAGACTCTAATGGTTTAGGTTCACTATTAGTAGTAACCATGTTCCTCCCATTGTATTTCCAAAATAGTGCTTTGGAAGCATGGAACTACAAATAATAAACTGAACTCTTGAGACACATATTGTGCTTTAAACCCCACCTAAAAATCCATTTCATTCATTATTATTCTCTGTTTTAAATTTAAAATAACATATTATCATTTTCCCCATCTAATAAATTAAAATTTTTAATTCATAAGGAATTTTCAACAAGATCTGAAACACAAGATCATATAATCTCTCCACCTTAGATATCTTGTCCTTGAGAAGTTAGTTTGAATAATAAAAACCACACCCACCCAACATAGTTTTTGATGTTTTATTCAAGTAGTTAAATTGAATTTATAAATTCCCATCGCACCTCAAATAATTAATTTGATAATATGATGCCTACACAATAGAAACTGAGAGAAATCTCTAAACAACATTAGAACACTAAGATAGTGATTACATAACCCTGCATAACCCAGGACACAATATCATAATTGTCCATTTTAAATCAAATATCCTATGACTCTTCCTATGATAGGTTCTAGATTTCCATAGAGGAATATTGAGTCTTGATTCTCCCACCATCAAAATTTTATTATTTAATCATGTCCTTAGCATCATAGAGACACTCCTAGGAATTTAATCCAATTATACATGAGGACACTACCCATAGTCTATAATTTGATAGAAAAGTTTCAACTGTTGTCAACCATGGGAATCTTGTCACATTGGCTCAACCTTAAAACCCCAAATAAGAACATTAAAATAGTTCTATCTTATCCTGGTTGAATGCTTTATATGGTTCCTCACGATTCAAAAATAGTTATTTTAGGGAAATAATACTGTGTTACCTCTAGATGAAAATGTTTTTAAATTCTCACCTTTATCAGTATATAGTTTTATGATAACTTTTGAGAAACATATCCAAATTGGTACCAGGATCTTTCCAAGAAAACATTCAAAATCTTACACCCAATATCTGATGCCATATTCTAGTTGAATTATCTTGTAATTAGAAATGTCACCTGAAAAGCACCTAGAGATTCCCAATACAGCATCCATGGATCATCATAGGAAACTCTAGGTTTGACTCCCATCCATGGAATTCACTAAGTCCGTATTGAAATATATACCTAGTATTTACTAATATTACCAATAATAAATGATTATAATTATATAAAGACATTTGAGTTCTATAATTATTATCCAAAAACTGATATTAATATATTTGTACTCTTATCCCATGATGATCATCACCTCGTGATGAACATATTTCTCCCCACCATTGGGGAATTATTATATTTTAAAAAATGGAATGATTTATAATTACATCAACCCATGCCTTGATTGCATAACTGAAACGAATATTAACTCACTCATCCCAAGTACTGATTTTAATGTAATCCCCCAAACAATAACAAATCACAAGAATGGTTTCCATGATGATATCCAAAATTCAAAATAGACAAGGACCACCACCCTTACACACAGAGTACTGTACAACGGACCTTCTTGATTACATTTAACATATCCTTGAGTTAATCTATCAAATATTCATTGTGTAAACCATATGGATGTCCACATAAGTAGCTCCAAATAGTGTATGATCTCTCAGCATGCTTAGAATGATTTCAAGTTATTTGTAATGATTAACTCTAACTAGGAATACATCGATATTCCACTAATTTCTGTGAATATATCTCCTCTTCCAAGCCCACATCAACTATTCTATACATTTGAAAACCAATACTAGACTCAATGTATTCCAAAATTGCATGTCATCATTGAATCATGGGTCACCTATATCTTTTCACACTGTATATTTTAAATTATACCTTACTTGATTTCACTTCATTTAAACCACCAAAATCTCTAGGTAATATTTCTAGTATTCATAACATATAAAAACTATCTATCCTTGGACCATACCTAATTGTTCAATGATATTCCATATTAACCCTATACCATGTGCATCTGACAGGAACTAAAATATCAATAAAAAATTAGTGTTCATCCCATACCATCCAATTCAAAAAACCCAACTAAAATATCATAGAGACACCCATTAAAAATGTCAAACTGACCAACCAACTCAGAAAATCCGCCCAAAAACATACAATTCTTCCTACGAACTCTTCTTAAAAATAAGTCACCCACAAGTGATACCTTTTATCTTATGATCACCCAACATACATTGGGTTTTCCAAGAACAATGTATCAATTGTGCATCCATAGGTCAATTGTGAATGGAACTTAAAAATCTATTTCCATTGAAGAATGTTTTGATATACAAGCAACATAGATGATTATTAAAAAAATAATGGAATCCATTTGACTATTTTGAAAAAACCTTGATACCATTCATGAATTTTTATTGAATGAATAAGAAACAAAGATCATTGACCTCATGGAATACATAAATCTCCGACCCACATCTTTTGATGGATTTACCTAATAAAAAATAGCTGACCTAAATAGATATATTTTAATAACAATGTATCAAAGGTCTATCTATTATCTCTTTGGGTCTATCCTCAAAACATGAACAACAGGTCTGACTATCTAATATAGAGGTTTCATTCACAAGAACCATTTTCAATTGTGTTTATTTTTTTATATAATTTCTAACATACCTAAAAAAACTATTTTAGATATGGTTAAATTGAAACGGTTAAATATGCAATGACGTACAAGCGTCAAAACCAATCGACATAAGCATATTGACGTCAGTTGGAAAACATCCGTCTACTTGGACCTAATCATAACTGATAATTCAAATTGGTAGATTCTCACTAAAAGGTAACAAATATTATGGTAAAGGATAAAGTGGTGACAATCAATAGTATCTATATAATTTAATGCCCAATTTAGGTTCACAAACTAACCAACCACCTATCAACCTGATGTATTGTTTAATTAACTAAGAGTACCTCATGACTGAAATGGTAAAATAGATAAAACATACTATACATAGAAATATAGATCGAGAGTCTACATATTATCATCTCGAAGGAAACTACCATAATGGATAACCAATTATCTTAATCATAGGGCATTAACACATTAAAATAGATTCATAAAAAAATGTTCACTTGGCTTTACTGGCTATCTATTAGCTTCAATGCAATAAACAAAATGAGGAATCTATGATCTATGGGAAATGTAAATATTCCAATTGTAGGAATCCCTCATATAAAAACTAATGATAAACAATAAAAAAGGGTTTATCAATTAAACACATTTACAAGGTTTAATATTAAGACCCTTAAAAGTTGTTTTATTATATCGACATTTGAATTAGATCAAATAAATGGGATATCAAGTACTAATTTTTATGGAATATAATATTAATTACTTTATTCTGATATATCCATTAATTCATATAGGAAAATTATTTGAAATTTCTAATTTATCTATTTATTTACCTATAATTATTCACAATTGGGCTCGGTTGAGGAAAATATCATTGCTTATATATAGAGGAAAAGACAACTAATATGGTAATTAAAATTTTAGTTAACTAAAGAATGATAACAATAAGGTTAAAAAGAAGATAATAAATACTTTATTAATTAATACATACTTTTCTCGATTAATATTCCACTATATGTTTATTTTTAATATCATATAAGCATTTATATAAAAATTAAACAACCATCCCATTTATCATAACATATAACCATGGAGTGAATTACCATATAACGAGAATAAGGGGGCCAACATGGGTCTTACAAAGAAAATATGGGTTCAATAGTTCACAACCAATTACAGGGATTTCTTTCAAGGATTAACACACCCATAATGAGTTTGTCTCTTATGAAATATTCCCCAAATAACTGATTTGGTTATAATTTTGAGTTTATGGATTTATTTTTATATTTTTTCTCGCCCTTGTTTTATAGGTTTTACCCTTCCTAAAGGTATGCATTTCTATAATAAGTAAAATTTATCATACTTATATAAGTATCATGCTTTAGATAGAAGAATAACTATTTGCATGTTAAAAAGGTACATATGTGATAGATCAATCATTTGATTAATTGTTTCCAATTTATAGAGTTCCCAATACAACATACAAATTTAAAAATTGTAACCCATTTAATCAAAATCATAACGATTCAACCCATGCAACCCATGATCTTTTGATCAAACATGACATGATTGGTTTATTAAGGTTCCACCATCATGGTATATAGGAAAAAACCATATTTTATGATTAAAAAACATTAATAACCATATGTATATATATATCATTATCATATCATGTAATGTTTTCACAACAATCCAACCAGTTAACATTGTAATAATAAATGAAAATAAGAAAAATGTCAAACAAAATTGCACAAAATAATAAATTGTAAACAACCATAGAGTCATTATAATACAAAAACATGTTGATAATTCAAAGAATAATATTATTCATGAATGAATGAAAGATAAACACCTAAATATGTATACAAATCATCATTCACTAGAAACTAATCAATTTGATCAACATGGAAGGAGATATGTAAGAAATGTTAATTTTTATGTTCCTATGTGGATGAATGTCACTAGAAATACCTAACATACTAGGCTAGGGGTAAAATTCCAAAAATAAATAACCAATATAAGTAAAATAGTCACCCACTATGAAATAATCATTAACTATAATAACAGTTCATCATGAACAATAGTCCCATCCCTTTTTGTTCGGTCGTTTCCCAATGCGTGGGTGGACAACTATTTGAATAAGATATTTACCAACTACTAAAGCAATACTAGTCCCATGTCTACCAACACATAATAGTAAGACAAAAGGAAATAATCTTATATTACTTTGTAACATCCCTTCCCATGATCCACAGAAATAGTTTATAATGAAACCACCTAAAAAATTACATAATATTTAGTTTTAGTCATGAATTTACATGCTTTTACTTTGAGGATCTTTTCAGGTTTTGGATTATATAGAATTGGGTCATAAATAATACAATACAAATCCATTTTACACAAATTGAACACTTCTGATTAACAATCATTTCTTCCATAATATGAAATTTTATATTAATAATTATTTATTTTCATAAAAAATTACCACGAAATTCAACATGACTTCATCATTTACCTTAAACATCAATAAACCTTATGAAAACATTTGAAAACAATGGATGATAAAAAAATTAGGTAATAGATATACAATGAAAGGAAAATGTTACTTCTATAAAAATATGAGAATCTAGGAAATATTTACGTTTATAAAAATTTTATTTGAGTGAAACAAATAATAAATTATTTCTTAAAAAACACAAAAACATTTCTCACAATTAAATACATTAAATACAATAGAAATAAATAAAAACTTCTTTTTAGTGACTTAGAGTTTTATATCAATAACACTCTTTCAAACCCATTTAAATTGGAATAACCATATGGCTGAATTTCAATATATACAATAACAAATAAATTTGATATCTATATTGGGGGTCCCCATTCATACAAGAAATATCAGGATCATTGATTATCTATAATGGGTATCAAAACTTTGTATAAAATGTATCATTATCACCTGTTTTTTTGTGATTATAATGGTGTTCTATCTTTTGTATATGATATATCTGGCTCACACATGAAATATAATGGAGGTAAAAGAATTGTATATATCATATCGGGATCACCAGTTTCATATATATATATATATATATATATCTCAAGTACCATATCATGAATATACAATTTCATCATAAATCGATTTGAAAAACACTTTTAAACCCATAATGAAAATATGTTAAAAAAATACTATTTTCATTTAAAACACCATTTTAAATTCTAAAATAACCTTCTATTTGAAAAACAATTTCTTATATAAAAATCAATAAAAAAATTTAATTTTAATTTAAGAAAACATGTATGATTTTAATGAAATATAGAAATCAATTAACAATTACAACAATATTAATGTAATTTTCCGTGTTTACGTTAAGAATATAAGAACACCATTGTTTTTTGTCCAAATATTCTATTTTAAATACATAAAATACATTTCTTTATGAAACAAGGTGAGGTAATGAAAAAATATGCTAAATGTACATTATAAATATTTTACACACATATAATATAATTAATAAAATAAATTTCAAAACATGGACCAACAAGAGAGACCGGTATGAGGGAATAACAATAAAAGTGTGTTTTTAATGGAACTTTCTCTTATCAATTGGGAAAAAATTAAATCTATAGCGTCATGAAAGATAACGATTAAATGAAATGTTAAATAACATGATAATCGATAAATTAATGATATAATTTGTCATAGCGGCTGTATATGAACCATATAAAATAATATGTGTTCATTACATCACAAAATCCTCAATGAATGGAAATTGAGATGATGTCCCCTTCCATATGTACGATTTGACTCATATTCCTTTTTGTTCATGAAAAATGTACATTTTAATTAAATTTTTTAATGAGGAATATTTTGAATTTTGTTATTACTTTTTTGACATATTAACTTGTTATTTATAATGACTTAATCAATTATGTTTAGGTTATCTGTTTGGAGAATATTATGGTTATGAGTTAAAAATGTCCTTGGTAGGACTAATACATTTAAAGTGGGAAGATATAAAAATCTACAAAATAATAATCATGAAATATTTATCGTATTTATATATAAGTTATACTTTTTAAACTAATCATGGAATGTTGTTGTGAAAAATGAACTAACATGATGATCATTGAGATGGTAGGTAGTACATATGAATTTATAGAGATTCCATATTTCAATGGCCTTTATCAAAATAAGGAAATAAATTTTTTTCATAGTTCATGATATTTATATCCTAAATACCATAATAATTAAATATATATACATATATATATTATTCTTGTGACATTGTGACGCAAAATGAAATCACTTTGCTTTGATGAGGTGGTAGTTCACACTTCTACGAAATACAATATCACTTTTTAAGTGAGTGAAAAGGTAATAAAGGAAATGATATATTATACTTAAATAATAAAATATATTCAACTAATAATATAATATTTTATTTTCATAAAATATTAATTACTCTTATTTTCATCTATGTACGGTGATAGCGAAAACGTGTCCCATCGCATCGTTAAGCGACAGTCCACCGAATACCCAAATGACCTTGTCATATCCTATACATGTTGGAATACATAAAGGGTACATTTGATATAAAAAATCAGAATATAAAATTATGTTATAAATATATATAAAAATCAGAATATTCAAAATTATACTGTACTGTTAAAATGTATTAATGGAAAAATGAATGACATCATTTTGTGAGATGATAGTCTAATGTGCACACCTTTGATGATTTTTCAACCCATTAATTGAATGTGTGTGTGGTTCTAGGTAGAAACATTAACATAACAACATATAAATATATGTATGACACTTATAATATATTACCATCATGATATAATAATAATTATATGGTGTAGATAAAGAAATAATTCAAAAACACCCATTGATGAACATTACCTCTTATTCGGGTATCACATTTTCATTTTCAACAATGGATTTAAATTATTGGATTAATTTGTAAAATAAGAATTATATGATTTTATGTGAAAATTGGAGATGTTATTTCTTTATGTTTTCCCAAATTATATTTTGGTGGGAAGAGAGGAGGAGAGGTGGTGGCCTTATATAAGTGAGGTGACTCGCATACTTTATGTTTTTTGAATGAATTAATACCTCAAATGTTTTTTTTCAAATCACCAGGCCACAATAACAAAAAAATAGAATATAATGTAAAATGTGGAAATATTTTAATCAAATCATCATTTTAAATGTTTTGATGTCACTTTTCCCATGAAGATTAATGTTAAACCACTGAGTAATCCCATTTTTACATTAAGCACTATAACTAAGTTTAATTTAATGCACAAATCACATTTGTAAAAAAATTAATTTGGTTATAATAGATTTTATAAATTATTATTATTATAAAAATGGAACCATATTTTCCAATTTTCATTTACAAAATTGGAACAAATAATTTAAAAATAATCCCACATATACTATGATACAATAAGAATTTATGGATAAAACATTCAAAAGAATGAAATGATAGTATATAAAAATTCAATATGGATAACATTAAATTGAAATAAATTAAATTAATTGATTTGAAACATATCTAATGTTAACTTATAATTTATTAAAATATATTTTAAAATTATAAATTAATTAAATTAAAAGACAATTTTCATTTTAAATTAAGGATTTTTCATTATTCTTCAAAAAATAAATCATCTCATAATAATCCAAAAAATTCGCCAAGATATAATTTTTTTTCCTATTTTTTAATATTCAATATTAATTTTCTAGATGTGTTAATATTTTAATTTTAAATTATGTGTTCTACATGAATAATACGTACTTCATATAAAAAATAATTTTTTCCAGAAATTTTTTTTTCATTTAAATAGTTCTAATTTTATTTCTAATTAATAGATACATAATAAATTTCAATTATATATATATTTTAATTTGTTATTAAATTATATTATTACACCCCAATTTTAAATCTATATTAAAACTATTATATTAAATAATGATATTATTATTATATTATTTTCCTTTAAAACTCAGTCTTGCTTATAAAAAATGATTCCAGCGAAACTCATTATTTCATCAACACATGTTAATCTCAGTGTTTCATGTAATTATAGATAATGATTATATTTAAATAAATATATCATAATTTTTTACTTTTTATATTATATTATATCAATGGTGTTTCATGTTGTATACACTATCATATATAATTTTCTTCTTTTAAAATATCTTGGTGTTACACCCACACCCAATTTAATAAATTGTCTCCTCAACATTTTACATTTATAATTGTAATAAATATTTTTAAATCTGGAAATACTTTTTTTTGGTATAACCACATCAAAAAAGGGTTAATAAAACATCCTCTTAATAATAAATAAAGGTATGTACAATGGTCATATGGAATAACACATAAAAATATATCCAAAAAGGATAAAATTTTGTTCCAAGATCCATTCTTAATGATGTGGAATCATTATATTTTATATGTAAATTCACTTAAATTGATATGTTTCTATTCAATAAAAACAACTTCAACCAATATATTTTCCTCTTCAATATAATATAAAACCATTACTCCCATAAATTAATATATAATAATAATTTTTTAAATTTTCAATCACAAATATTTACTTTTAATGGATCATAAGATCCACAAATGTGTGAAGTATTTCTCTATATCTCTAATTATTTTCCAAAACCAAAATTTTCATTATATGTTTTAATAAAAAAAATCTCTAAACATCAAAGGTAACAACATTGGATCATCATTAGGTTTTATTTTTTATCAAATATATCAACAAAAAATAATATCATTGATAATAATATTAATCCTAAAGGTTGTCAATAACATTATACATATTTTTATAACTTGTAATGGAATTATTCTACAAATTACACTTCCATCAAAAAAATATACTAAATATATATTTGAAATCTAAATAAATGTATCATTATGTGCACCCATCACTTTAATCATCAAAAGATGCATGCCTAATTAGTTTTATGTCATTACCAAGCTTAAAAACTACAAAAAATATTGAGTTGCATAGCATCACCTGCTTTAAAAACATCAACATGAAAAGTAGAGAATGATTTGTCCATCCATTTTTTTATTCTGATTATAATGAATTCAACCCTGAGTATATAACAACAGACAACCATTATAATAATTTCCCAAATCAATTCAACAAAAACATCTCACTGTCTATTGGTTGTGTGTCATCTAATTCATGGAATATTGAAGACATTTTTTATAGCTCTCACAACCATTTGACCAAAATCAACTCATGAGTATAAATTTCTTGATCCTAAACTATATTCCCAGAAATATATTTTACCACACACGGAACAATTTTATGGATTACCACTATAAATAATTATTGGTTTCTTATCCATTTCTGATCAAATTTATTGTTTCTTATTCTTGAAAACATATGGAACAAAAGAGTATGAAAATAATATCTCAATATTCTCAATATAATGAAAAAATGTATTATAAGTTTGAAAATATTGTAAATCTGATCCACTTCATAATCATGGTTTTAATTATCATTAAAATCAACGAACGAAATGTCTAGCACTATTTATGTAACATAAATAGACAATCTTTAGATGATTTCTTCATATATTTCCATGAAAGATTCATATTGATTCCTAAATTACATTAATTATTTCTCCGTATTATGAAAAACAACCATAGGTAAATATTTATCTTGTAAAACATTCTAAAATGTATCTCATTTAATAGTATCATTGTTATTATTGTCTCTACTATTGTTATCCAATGACCACCATCAATCAAAATCACCTTAAAAATAATATATGGTAAGATTTATCTTTTGGTATTGTCGACGTCCAATGGTTTCAAATATCTTCTCCCAAGAATTGATCCATCCTTCGGATACCATGGGATCAAAAGATTCACTGAATGATGGGGGATGTTTTCACATGAAATTCACCACTATAGACATACTCCTTCATGTTCAATCAAGTTTCTCTCTGACATAGATTCCGCAACCATTTATAGCTTCTTTTAACTAATCCAAAACTATAAAAAATTATTCATTTCAATTCCAACAATCCCAGGATGTAGATTATGTAGTATATTTCCTCTTAATTCTTTCACACATCAGAATTCATATTACCACTATGAAAACCCATTCTGAATAGATATTGTGTGGACAAAGATAATTTTTTTTAAAACACTCTTAATTTCAACATAAATTTAATATAAAATATTCAAAATGAAATTATATTAATACTATTAAAACCTATAAAGATGAATAAACACTCATTTGATACTAAATACTAGGGACCTACCTTGAAAGTAATATAATAATGAGTATTAGCCTGTAATTTACTTCCAATCTCTTTGAGGATCTTTTTAAGTTTATATTATTAAAGAAGTGGGCCAAAAGTCATATGATAAATGTTCATATAATATGAAGTGGATACTTTTGATCAGTATAAAACTTTCACATAATTTCTAAATTATAATATAAAAAATTATTTAATTTCAAGTAATATCCCCAGTAAATTAAACTTTAAATATTTCTTTCCCTCACCCATGTTTAACCCATTTGAATAACATTTTAAAAAAAATTAGAAAGTGGAAAAAATATCGGTAAAAGATATTAAATTAACGTAAATATTTATTTTAAAAATATACATGAAAAAATAAGAAATATTTACCATAAAATAATTTCTCTTCGAGAATAAAAAATAATTATGTTTTATAGGAAAACACACACATATGATTTTAACATCAAAATCCTTTAAACACAATAACATGTAATTAAAAATATTTTTTGGTTTATTAGAGAATCATATTCAAATAACTTTTTAAAAGTCCTTTTAATTGGAATAACTATATATCCAAATAACAATATAATCATTATTAAATAAATTTGTGATCTATAATGGGGATCACCCATTATATAAGTTATATCGGTCTCAGATATGAGATATACTGGGGCCTAACCCTTTATTTATGCTATATTTGGATCACCCATTTTTTATGATCTATAATGGGGCCCAACCCTTCATATTTTCTATATCGTTCTCACCCGTGAACTATAATGGTGATAAAAATATCATATAATCTATATTAAGATCACCTATTTCATATAATGAACCTCTATCATATCATGAATAAACACATTCAACAAAATTTACTTTTTAAAACACTTTTAATCCCAAATGAAAAAATAAATTCAGAAAAAATAACATTTTCTTTTAATACCACATTTTCAAAATAAAAAAAACATTTTTATTAAAATCTATATTGAATTCAAAAATACCAAAAAAAAAATGAAAGTCAGTTTACATTTATTAATGAATGTAATATTTTAAAGGAGTAAATCAACAAAATAACTATTACCAAGGTGAAAAATTCATTTTTGTTGTGTTTGTCAAGAATAAAGCTTCCCTACTACTGTTATTTAAAATGTTTGGTATAAAATAGGTAAAAATATTACATTATCAAATCCATTTAAAAACAGTAAATAGAAAATAAATTACTTTATAAATATTCTATGTCCATATAAAATCATTAATTAAAAATTTTGAAAAACATGTACATGGAAGAGAAATTTATTTTAAGGAAAAAAATTAAATGAATATCGTTTAAATGAAATGTTTTGTATCACGTACAAAACAATTAAATTGTATGACCCATAAATTATAAACCTTATAAAATAATAAATATCATGATAATTGAAAAATTCAATAAATAACATGTAAATGGGGACATATATACCTCTTATAAAACAATATAGGTGAATAATATTAATAAATTAATCAATGAAAGGAAATTTAGATAAAGTCCCTTACATAGAGTGAGATTCGTCCTGTGTATCTTTATCTTCTATAATAATCAATATTTTTTCATTATTAAATTTCTTGAGAAATTTTTTCAATTTTATTATTAATTTTTTTCCTTATTAAAATGTCATATACAATTACTTAATCAATTATATTTAAATTAGATGGTTAGAGCACATCCAATTTATGTGACGAAACATTACTAGTTGAATGACTATATTAAAAGACATTATAATTAAAAAATATACTAAATAATAATGATTAAATAAATATAATATTTATACATCCATTTTATATTTGAAACAAATCACAGACGATGGTTATGAAAAATTATCTACCATTATGATCTTGGAGATGGTTGGTCGTATATAGTCATTAGTAATGTATCACTTTATCAATAATCCTTTTGGAATGAATATATGTTACATTTTTCATTATATAATGACAATGATATCATAAATACAATAATATTTAATTATATATTCCTATATATATATATCATTCTTTTGATGTGGTGATGATAGAAGGAATCGGATCGCTTCGAGGAGGCGGTAGTCCACACATCCACGAATGAGCATAACTCATTTTCAGTGAGAGAAAATATATAAATGAAAAAAATTTATAATATGTATATAATGAAAAATATTTCATGAATGTATGATATGGAATTTATATCACATATATTTATTATTATTTCCCTTATTAATATCCTTGTAATGAGTTTGTGAAAATGAGTCATATCTCTTCACAAGGCAGTAGTCCGTCAATAACATGTATACTGTTATCATATCCTTTACTTAATAGAATATATAAATGTTATACATGATATATTGAATCCCTATATATCATTATTAAATAAATATCATAAAAAGTATTATATCCTTCATTATACCAAACCATAAGAGTATGTGACAGAAAATGAATGACATTATGTCACATGGTGATTGTCCACTGTGCCCATTAATGATGATTTTATGTCCCATTTCATTGAAGTGTGTGTGTTTGTATTTTGAACAATTTATATAAAAAATATGATTATATGTAATATACTTTTTTTATATCATCATGTTATAATAATAATTAATGTGGGTGGAGAAATAAATAATACAAGAACACTCATTGGTGAATATTACCTCTTCATCATGTATCTCCTTTGGTTTTGCATCATGGAATTACGTGGATGATTTTCGTCCCAAAAAAAAGCTAATATAAAGATATGATTGATATGGAGAAATTATTTGGGTAGGTATTTTCTGAAAAAATTTGGTTTTAAGGTTTGAAGAGAAGAGGAGAGGTGGTTTTCTTTTATAAGATAGGTGAGTGGAAGACTTGTAACTTTTTTGAATGATTGAATTCCATCCATAAATTTTCATGTCACTTATACCCAATTATGAACTAAACTATATAATAAAAGTCATAAATTTGTAATATTTCCATAAAATGTGGGCTGGATAGGTTCTTATGCCATTTGGACTCTTATGTCTAATGTGTACCAACTTAGAAATCTCATTTTTTCCTTAATCACAATAATTAATTATAATTATTTTCATTAATCACATTCGTAGAAAATTATATTCTCCTCACTATTTATTTTCAATTATTATAATAAAAAATATAGAATCAATTTTTACAAATTCAAATCCAATATGTGGATCAAATTAATTTATTACTAATATTATATACATGGTGAGACAACATGCTTTTAATGAGAAAATATTCAAATGTTTGATATGTTTTTATATTAAAAATCAATAAAAAAATGAACAAAATAACCTAAATAGGATTAATTTATAGAATATTTTTCTAATGTTTATTTTAAACTAATTGAAAAAAATAAGATAATTTTATAAATTATTTAAATGAAAATGCATTCTTAAATTAATATTCAGCTTTTTTCACAATTAATCAAAAAGAGAAACTTCTCAAAAAAACCCCAAAATCTCATCCTTATATAATTTTGATATTACCATTTAATATATCATTTATATTTTTTCATATAAATTTTCAAAATTTGTTAAATATTTTTATCTATTTATCCAAAGAACGATTAAATGACCTTTTAAAGAAAAATTGTTTTTATAAAATATTTTTTTTATTTTATGTTAAATGTTTCTGATTTTTTTAAATGAATAGATAGATAATAAATGCATCTAAAATATGTATTTTTATATTTTTATTAATATTATTTTAACACAAAAAATTTATGGATAGGTTATAACTATTATATTAAAATATACTCTTAATATTATGTTGTTGGGCAATAAAATTAGGTCCAGTGTGTAATGCATGATTTCAAAGACACTCATTATTGCATTCAACACAAGATAACCTCAATGTTTCATTTAATGAAATCTATCAAATAGATTTAGATAAATATATCAAAAATTCATAGCGTGTTATATTATCATTTAATATTTGTATAGCGTGTTAAATATGACATAAAAAATTATTTTATTATCTTAAAATATAAATGTGTTAAATAGTTTACCAAGTCAACATGTCACATAGACTCAACCACATATTTGTGTATCCTATATTCTTTTTTATAGAAGAGATGGTATAATTATGCTATGGTGGGAAGACTATACCCTCATTATTAGAGATTTCCAATAGTATATACAATAAATAAACAATAAAAAAGAAGAATAACATAACAGTGGATGATAATAATACTAATAACTTAATAAATGATCTTGACTGGGAATTTTATTGTATAAAATTAAGGAAATAATACATTTATTAAATACATACAATAAATAGGTGTAATAATAGAAAATACAATGAACTAAATCCATAATCATATCACTATGAGCATCTTCATATTTGTCTTAGTCTTGTTCTACTAAGATCCCATGTCCATGAATTATAGCTCATGAAACAACTTATTACTGCAACCATGTGGTCTATCATGGTGTTATACGGTGAAGCTAACAAGGATAGAGATGGACCCAATAGTCCACCACAAATAGTGTACAATAAAATCTAGTCTGTGAATATAAAATACATGAGTGTGTAGGTATATAAATTAAGACTATTTAGTAAATGTAAATGTAAACAAGTTGTCACGTGTTCTTGAAGGATCACTGAATAGATAATACATTCTTTAACCCAAGCAAGAATATAACACATTATTTTTCAATATATATAATAATATAAATATGTATTAATATAAATAAACTATATAAATAGTATCATATATAACCATATATGTATATTCAATGTGATATCTCAGACCTGAGGTGTAATTTTGGTGTCCAAGCATAGTCATAAGAGTTTTGTGAAATTATAAGGTATTCCATTATTTTGTATCATAATTTATAATGGATTTAATTCTTTATTGTCACTTTATTTAAGGTATTATTACAATGCATTTGAAAATAACCAAGGTACACCAAGTACAATTATCTAAACAAGTAAGGGACATCTTGCCTTTGTATCACAATATGTAAGGGTCACTATACTTGAGTGTCAAATTTTATAAGGGGATAAATTTCCATGTATCATAATATGTAAAATATTCACGAAATAGTGATAAAATAATAAGTGTAAAGGTCATTCCAAATATCATATTTTAGGTAGTGTGGATTATCAAGCCCCATAATGAATGTTGAGTGAATCTCCTTGTCCGTCATCCCCATACAGGGGAGTTTGAAAATCTATTTACATATCCAATAGTGAGTTCAATTTATAACAATACATTAAAAGGTTTTATCACTTTCTTTATGAGACCTTAAAAAGGAATTCTACAAAGAAGAAACTATAATCACCTAAGGTCCAATGTACCTTCATTATTAAAATCCATATAATTTTATAATCCTAGATATGAGATCATACATTCCGTTATCAATTTAGATAAAACTACAATACAAAAAACAAATAAAAACAACAACAAGACCATGGGAAGATCAAATACCATAATAAAAATTTAATTATCCCAAATTAATAATGATTTTTTCATTAGTTGAAATAGTGCACCATAATGGTGGTCTTATTATAAAATGGGGGTCTTGAGACACAATTGATATCCATATTGATTTAACTATTCAATTATCCACTTCAATCATAACAAAATTTGGTCCATATGAAACACCCATTAAATAATTTAATTCATCAAGACACATCAGGTTAATAGGTTCCATTTTAGTTCAATTAATGAGGTATGTTAACTCATAACGTCTTGCATAAGGTATGTTATCAAGAACAAAGTCATCTATCTAATCCGTTCATATTCATTAGGTAATTTATAGACATAATAATTAATTTTAATATCACACCCTTGGGGTGGTCTGATTTGATTTCGTAGACCACCAACCATCTAAAGGTGTGTCTAAGGGAATCAATCTCATGGTCTAAACAATTCAAATTAATCAATATCATAATTTAGGATAATTTCAAGGAATTTTTCTCATGTCAAAAAACAACATATTTTATAAATAATAGATATCTCATGGGAATGTAACTATATGATCTGAAGCACCTTTATGATGGTCTTATAAAAATACATGATTCAATTTGATCCGGAGTGATAGTAATTAGAAGATTATAAAAGCACCTCAAAAATGGAAAAATTTGATCATGAACAGATAACATCCCAGATGGAATGATAAATGATTATATGATGGCAGGGGATTAAATCACATATCAAGACGTGTGAAATGTGCTAAATGGAGAAGGAATTAGACACAAAATGAGGGAGGTAGCTCAAATCCTTCCATAGAGAAGGAGAAGCATGTATCAGTAAGGGAGGTGAAGTGTATGAATGGGAGAAGAAAAAGGAGGAATAACCCTTAGTCGAGGCTGTGGAATGAGGTGAAATGGAACTTTTTATAGAGTACATTGTTTAAGGGATTATTTTTTCCAAACAATGTACCAAAAAGTGTGTATATGATAGTTATGTGACACTAACCATGCAGGCTAGGTGAATGATTTTTCAAACCATACCCAACCTATGAACTTACCTCTCTAGTTTTTTGTGGACACACCATAGAGTCATGCGACCATGGGTGCACCGTTTAACACCATGTGAACCCCTCTAAAACCCAAATGGTTGAGGAGTATGGTTATCAATAACCATTATTTAACCATGTTCCTTACATTGGATTTCCAAAAACCAAAATTTTGAAGAATGATTCTATAAAAAAATAAAACGAACACTTGAGACACCACTCAGGACAAAAAACTCATCCAAAAAATGATTCATTAAAACATTATAATTCTCGGAATTACATTCCAAATCATAAATTAATATTTTTTCCTGAACATCAAATGAAAATTTCAATTTCAATTTCAATTTTCAACCTTGTCCTGAACATGGGATATTTCATGTGATATTATCAAGATCCAAGTATTCAGTGTAGAGTCACATTAGTAAACCATTTTTCATAACAAGAATAACGTAAATACCACTTGTTTACCCAATTGGATGAATGAAACCATTATCAATATTATATGGGAGTTTCAACATCAATTTCTATACCCCATTTTGGAACATATTATGAAGTTCCTTTTACGTAAGTATAACTCTAGTTTTGAGATCTATTTAAAATTCAACTTCGAATTATTTTGTAAGACTATACACCTCTTCCCAAAAGAATATAAAAAACTATATTATAATGGTAATATCATTGATATTGAGATTCTCCCCAACAATTATAGATAAAAACCTCTTGAAAAGATGAATAAATACCTCTAAAAGGAAGTATTTTCCATCAGATTCTCAAATTCATCATGACGTCAATTAATTATCACTTGTTCATATGAAATACAACAAATTACTTCACTATACTACAATTTGATATGTTCTATATATAGATAAATTGATTAAATGTATAAAATCATGTCAAATTTAACTCATGTAATATAAAAAAGACTTTATAGAAACACATTCTCATAAAATTTAGTCAACAAAGAATCCATGACTAGATGTGGCATCTTAATTACATTCTGAGTTTTCACTATCAATTCAATACTTAATCATTGATGTGGTAATGTAACATCCTCAATAACTTCTTCAGATATAATAGATTGGTTTAATTGAAATGAAAATAATTCATTTAATGTTCATGGTTGCATTATATGCGAAAGTTTTTCCATTTTATTCTATATATGTTCATTACAGACCCAAGAAATGTTAGTGTGAGAAATAATAATCATATTTAGTAATCATATAATCAGGAATAATCATTCATATGATGAACAAAACAAGACACCTTTTAAACCTATGACACATTAGGTTTACCGTATGTCATCCATAGTCTTAATCTATTCAAATACTTTACAAATAGTTCAAAATTAAAATGTTAATTTACAAATAAATATACCATTATGGTCTCTAGAAAAGTGTAAAATCATAGGTCCATCCACTAGGCACTAGAGAAGATTGAGTTAATAACTAATATACCATTTTATATGTTATCTGACCTAGTTATATCAATACAAAATCCACTTCAACTTTCTAGTTTCCCTATAGAGATTTATTTTTTGGGAAAAACATTCTTTTTTCCACAATAACATATGATATTATCCTATACTTATTATTTTCTTAAGGGTTGTCAATATTGTTTTATCATCATTATATCATAAAAAACGTATCTTTACTCTGATTCTAACCGAAGAGACCCGAACATTAAATAAATAACTATTTCATCATTTTAGTTGAATATTAAAAATGTACCATAACAATACCTGCTAAATCACTGTAATGGTTTTGTGACTTTCTATTCCAGATACATAACCATCTCATTTTAGGAATGATCTTTATTATCTCCCACAATATCTTTATCACATTATAAAATTCTTAAACATACCCTAATTAAAGACATTCAACACAACCTAGTAAAAATCATAATATATGGTGATCTCAAATGTTTTGTAATGATTAATATGGTTGATATTAGTCAATGATCACATGTAACCATAATATGAGTACACATGTATTTGAATATGATCATAACTTTTGAAAATCATTCCTTGAAATTTATTGATCGCAATCATGGTATAATGATTTTTTAGTTCATACTACACGAGTCATAGGAGATTAAAATATCACAATCCATTTGATAAAATTAGAAGTATAAGAACACATCATAGAGGGAAACAAAAATTTTGTGGTATGATCATAATTGTAGAATTCATATGTCAAGGAAACTAACCAAAAAATTCATCACATGTTAGGATTGGGATAACAACCTATGAACATACATCATGATTTGGAAACCCACCACTGTCACTGTGGGAAGAAATTCATTTTTTGATAGGCCCATCACCCATCAAAAAATTCCCCAAAAAATATCTATTTGCGATGATATACATTTCCTATCAAAAATAGTTTTCAAAAAAAAAATTAGTAGTGATGGGAATGTTTTCCCGTCAGAAATACCTTTGGCATGCATTGAGAGAAAAACCCTGAGAAGATAATTTTTTATGTGAATTATCCCCCATTTCATATGACCACTTATCAATATTTTCATTTGAAACAGTTGTTAAATCCCGTGGAAAATATAAATTATGTAGGAAAGTGTTTGTAATGTGATTCAGTATAAATACATTACTTCATTATAGTTTCTTCTCAATGGAATTAGCTCCAATTAAAAGTAAGTTGTCGGTTGATGGAATTTGAGAGGGGCCCCATTGTAAATATTAAATTTTTACCACTACCTTAATTATTAATAGTGAGTCTATTTGCAATTGGTCATGTCCCAAATAGTCTCATTAAAAATTAAATAACATATGTATACCCCCTAAATTTACTTATTCTATTCTTATATGAACACATTCCTCCTCCTAAACTACCATATACTCTTTCTTCATGTTTTCAATGTTTTAAATGTTAATAGGGAGCAAATTTCGATCTTTGCATCCGTTGAAATATTCAATTTTATGGAATTTTTTTAATGTTTGAAATTTATACACTATACATTATATATTATATTAGTAACAATTATTATGAATTAGAATTAATTTTATTTAACTAGAATTCAATAGAATTATATGTTTTTCTTTTTAATTAAATTTTTTTTTCAATTAATTGTATTTTTTTAATTCATGTACTTACATTTAATTATGAATAAATAATTATAATAAAAATAATGTAGTAGTAATGTATTTTAATTTGAAGTAATTAGTAATTCATAGTTATGATTATTAAAACTTTAAAAAAAATTGGATATTAGTAACAATTTGTGGAAAATTGTAATAATTTGTGGAAATTAGTAATAATTTGTGGTAGTTATTAAATATAAGTTGTAATTAGATTCAATTAGGGGTAATTAGTAATAATTAGTGGAAAATGGTAATAGTTATCCATAAAAAATAATAATTAGTAATAATTAGTAATAATTATAGGTGGTTAGAGTTAATTAGGTTTAATTTGTAGTAATTTGCGGTAATTAGTGGTAATTAGTAATAAATTGATATAAAATAATAAAAAATAGTAATAAACATGTAAAAATTAGTAATAAACTTGTAAAAATTAGTATTTTAATATTAAACGTTTTTATTAACTATTGAATATTAGTAATAAATTAGTAAAAATTAGTGATAAATTATTATAATGAAAAAAATAGTAAAATTAAATAATATAAAATAAATTGATATTAATAGAATAAATTATAATAAATTGTTTTAAATTAATATAAATTTAATAAATATAAAAAAATAGAATATATAAAGTTTTTATAAATTAATAAAAACATTTTACATTAGTATAATTTCTTACATATTAATATGACATAAAATAAATTATAGTAAATGACTTGAATATTTAAAATGGAATTGGTCATCAATTATCATTTGATGATCAATGAAAAATTTGGACATGGATGGAATTAATTGGATTCATCACTCGATAAATATAAATCATAGAATTTATCATCTTCAACTGATGAGAAATGATAAACACGTGTCATCCATGTCCAAATTTTTCATTGGGTCAGTAGAAAAAGGGTAGACTTGATGTGACACATCTATGATGGCCATATGAAGAGGAGGAGATGTGTCTATTGAAAGAGCATGAGCACATGTTAACGATAGAATAAATTTTATAGTTATTTTAAATTAGAATTATTTATTTTTAGTTAACATTAACGTTTTTAATTAAAAGGAAATAGTTTTAATTTCCATTAATTTTTAAATGATCACTAAGTTAGAGTAATCAATATTAATTACTTACAATTGATAAATAAATAATATTAATTGAAAAACAATGTAACAATGTATATTTCATAGGAATTAGTAATAATAATTTATATTATTTTTAGTAAATAAAATTCATTAGTAAAAATGCATGTTAAAAAACTATAATCAGTAAAAAATTGCAGCAATTAGTGAAAATTAATGGAAATTCATTATAATTTTTAAATTATAGAATTATTAGTATAAATTCGTTTCAATTATTAAAATTTAGTATGAATTTTTGGAAATGAATAAAAATTAGTAAAAATTAGTTGTAATGATTAAAAATTAGTTAAAATTAGAAATAAAGTAGCATAATTATAGAATATATGAAGTAAGTTTTAAAAATTAACTGTAATTCGCTATAATTAGTAAAAATTTATCTAAAGTACAATTAATTTAAAAAATTAAATCTAAATCAATATAATTATTAAAATTTAGTGGTAACTATAAATAATTAGTTAAAATTAGTGGTAATCAGTAAATATGATTAAAAAAAATCTCTATAATTATTAAAATAAAATGATAATTATTGAAAATAAATATTAATTAGTGAAATCTATTACTAATTAGTACGAATTTTCAGTAATTTGTAAAATTTAGTGATAATTAAATATAATTATTAATAATTGGTGGTAATTAGTTAAAATTATTAAAAATCTGTTGACATTGATGGTAAATTTGTGAAAAATAATTTTAAATTGCTATAATTTGTGAAAATTAGCAGTAATTTGGAAAAATTATTTTTATATCAATATAATTATTAAAAATTAGTTCACATTGATTAAAATTACAAATAAATAGTTTAATATAGTAAATATAAGTAGAAATGAACATTAAATTACTATTATAAGTAAACAATTAATGATAAATAGTTAAAAATAGACATAATTAGTAAAAAATTTGAAATAATAACTATACTTATTTAAAATTGCTGATAATGTTGAAAATATAGTAAAAATATTACTAAAAAATATTTTATTTAGAATAACATAACTGTAATTCAATATATATTTTTTCATAGTAATAATTCGAAAAAAATAAAAACTCAAGATAATGAGTAATGATTTCAAAAATTTATCATTAAATCACTATAAATATATTCAATTATTAGTAAATTGTTAAAATTAGTTGTAATTAGAAAAATTAAGTACTAAAGAGATAAAACTGACAGTATTTAAAATTAAATTATAGTTTTTAAAATTTTAACTATTTTTTATATATTCCTTTAATTATATAAAATTAATAATAACCATTTTATTTATTTTATTTTATAGTGAAATATTAAAAAAGGAAGCTGAAAATAGGACTTAATACATTATTATGATTGAAAAAATCATTACTTGAATTCAAAATGTTTTGTTATAAATCATTTAGATTTTGATGGTGTTGATTTTTTTTTATCATATTCATCAACAAAACCAGATGTTGTTCCAGAATGGAAAATATTGTTTTAATATAAAAAAATAGATTTGAGGAGTTTTGACCCATTTGACAATGTTTGGGGTCATCAATTGTGTTTTTGTTTGGGAAAAGTTTATGCTCATTGGTATCAACATAGTGGACATAATTTTGAGAAGAAACTAATAATTTTTTTATAGATCCATCATGGATTCAAAATTCAATACACGATGTTGCTGGTCCTTCTAAAAAAATGATTCTCAAGATGATATTGATTTAACTTCTAACTCATAGCCATCCCAATTTTAGGATATTTCGAATTATTCTAAGGATTCTTTATATCATGGTTACATGAAACGAATATTTCTAGAGGCTATAAATATTATATTTACTAAATGAGTTTGTGCAATGTTAAATAGTTATTATGAAAAGATATTGTCTTTTGATAAATCCCTCTTTCCAAAAGGATATGTGTTACATAAAAATATATATGAGAGAAAAAGGGTGGTTCATAATATTGGACATGGTTATGAGATGATCCATGTAAATTGATATGATTTCAAACTGTATTATGGCGGAAATGAGTCATTAGTTTGTTTTCCAACATGCAGAAAATCAAAGTATAAATAGAATCACCATGGAATGACTTTATTTGTTTCAATAACATATTTGAGGTATTTCCCACTTACACCCAAATTTCCGAGTTTATTTATTTCTTATAACATAGGTTAATTGATGTTTTAGAAAAAGAAATATTTCAACCAGTAAAATATTATATCATCATTTGGATGGTGTTTCACAGTAATATTTTGACTAGGTACATCCTACTTTTTCTTTAGATTCTCAAAACATGTGATTATGTCATTCAACTTATGGTTTCTATAAAAATGTTTTTTACAGTAGTTAATATTCATATCATTCATTCTTTATTACTCCATAAAATTTACCTCCTTGGATTTTGAAGAATGATCCATATATCTTTTGTCAGTTATTTATTCAATGGAATCTGAAGAACTATATCATTGTTTATTTTATGAAATTGATTGATGAGTTAAATATATTTTAGTGTAATGGTGTTTGTACATATGATGTTGTTGCAAAACAAAATTTTCTAATGAAGGATAAATTAATGTGGACAATTAGTGATTTCCCAAAATATGGAATGTTATCATCCTAGAGTAAACATAGTCCAAAATGATGTTTTTATAGTATCAGAGACAAAAAAATTAGTTATTATCATCATTGGAATAAAACCTTTTTTATTCGACTATCATGTAATATTTCATCCCACCACTCATCCTCTTCAAAGGAAAAAATATCATTTCTGAAAATGTATAATTGAATGAGATGGAACTTTAACAATGATCTATGATATTTAGTTAAAAATTATTTTCACTTCATTAACTCTAATGATCACTGGACTACAAAATAAGCAAAAAAAAAATAGATATTATCATGAAGGAACACAGTTTTATAACACTGATCATCTTATAGGATCTGTCATATTAGAGAAATTTGATGGCCAGTCACATGATGGATGTCATGCTTATTGTGAATAATTATTTTGATAATATATTTTATGTATTTTAGGAAAAACATTTTAATACCAATGGTAACAAAAATTCATGATTATATCATTCCCAATTTTTTAGGTGACTGGACCATTAATAGTTTGAAAATGAAAGATAAAATAAATTAACGAATCTAAAAGTGGCGTAAAAATTATAAAAATATTTTTTTGTTATTTCCTTAGTGGAATAATGATTTGAGGATTCTGCATGGTTATGTCTCTAATTTGGTTAGAGTTATAATAAATGGTAATATTTTAAGAAAAAAAGTAATTATTTAAATGTTATAATGGAAATAATTAAATCTATTGGATTTAGTGTTTCACTAAATTTAATTATTTCAGATTCCCTAAAAAATGATAAAATTTACTTAGAAATATATATTGAGACAATATTCAACTATGAAACAATTAAAATATAAGAATATTTATTTTAATTATATATACAGTGGGGAAAAAATTCCCAGCGTGTTAATTTGATTCAATTGAACATTTGATATTACATTTTTTGCATTTAAAAAATATGGAAGTTTGGTTCAGTTATGATGGATGTTTTCAAATGAGAGAGACATTTAGAAATTGGTAAATATTTTTTAAAATAAATGATCAGTTGAAGGATTAATTACAGAATCATTTTTATAGGAGGAAATTCCTTTTTTCTCGCATTATTATCAATCTTAATATCCTTCGAAACACAACAGCATGGGATATATTGAGAGAAATATTGATGATGACATATACAATAAATTATAAGTTTTTAATATCCCACACAATTTTATTTTTTGGACTTTATGAATGAATAATTTTAGCTGATGAGCATCAGATGGCTCTAATATATGTTCTGATCAATTGTGAATATATGACACCATTTGTACTATGAGTTCTCATATTACTTTTTCTATAAATTTTTTTTAAAAAAATTAATATTATATTCTTTATATATTATATGTTAAACATATGATGAAATAGATTCCCCAAATTATAGAAGCATCACATGATGAATGCCCCCCAAATAATTTTTCTACTAGTTTAAAAAACATGTAAAGTAAGTTATTTTTGGTTTATCTAATAAAATTATTTTATTACTTTTTATGTTGATAATTTTTTCCAAATTTTGAAGTATCTCAACATACAGATAAAACTGAAAGTCGATTATGTCTATTGTGAAGCCCACAATAAAAACTTGTTAAATCTTATAATTCAAATGTGGTGAATGGTTTCCAATTTTATACATGGGTATATATGGAATCAAAAGAAAATAAATAGTGTTTTTTCTTGAGTGGGTCCCATCATAGGGAATGTGAAGAAAAATTTTATGCCATGTGGGTAGAAATAATTTAACTTTGTAATTTGGGACATAATTATGTTTTGATGTTTAAATGTAATTTGTTAGAAACTTATAGAGGCTTTCATGTTCATATGTTCCATGGAATCATTGATATTAAATATAAAAGCCTTCTAATTGAAAATGATCCATTTTTACTGGTTCATCAGTGACATAAAATTTATTAATCAAATTATTAGTCTTCTCTAATATAGCTATCTGATTGGAGGAGCATAATAAAAATGAAATATCATGAATAAAAGATTGTATAAAGTGAATGTGGTTCTACTGAAGTTTTGAGAATTTGAAAATTTTCCAGAGAAAACTGAAAGTCCCCAATTTTCCTTATGTTAATGATTATCGATGATGAAACCAAACAATAATGTGTCTATGGTGATAATGATGTTATTGATGTATGAAATGAATTTGAATTGGAAAAAGATTATGGAGCTGTAACTATTAAGGAAATTGATGAAATTGATGAGGGATATAAAGATGTTGACACCATCATATCTGAATATGAGGATGGAGATTAAGATAGACAGAATTAAATTCACGTTATAATCATAATATATATATATATATAATAATTTTTTCAATTATTTGTAGAAAACAATCATTTCATATTTCAAATGGATGATGAATGTTTATCTGATTTGTTTAATGAGTTAGATGGAAATACACTACCTAGTAAAGAGCCTAATATTATATCATATAAACCTTAAACATATAGTAGATCATTGATGATTCTGAGGGGTTGTGGTCTTATCAAATTAATAATTATTGAACCTACTTCTAAGTGAATTCCCTGACTTGAGTTTGATCCACTTATGTGTCAATATATTCAATTGTGTATTTTAGTTAGTATTCCTTAATTTTCTGTAATTTTTTTATATAGTGATTTTTGGATTATTTTTAGTATATTTTCATTTCTTTTTGAATATAGATTTTGGATAGTGGAGTGATACATTGCATAATTATTTTTCTACTACTTGGGTGGCATGAGATGAGATTTCTATTGATGTTCATCACCACATGATTGATTATTGGATGGTACATAAATAAACTAATAAAATTATGAAATTTATTTAATAATTAATTTTATATTATTAATAATTTATAGGTTTTATAGTATCTCATCGATGATAGAATGAAGACCTACTTATGGGAGGCATTAGAGGTGTGTATGTGTGACCATTACACTCATTTTTTCATATTCTCAGGAGGATAATGATGTGGAAAATGGGATTCATATAATTTTATCAGTCTTATTGTTCCCACAAACCATATTACATATCATGTTAGGATTGGAATAGATTATGTTCAAATTATATGGGATGTTTTTTCAAAGGAGAACATGATTAGGTCTGAAAAATCTGGGAGGTAGGAGGTTATGTATCGAGCTAGTTTTCATATATTTAGTACACATCAGTGTCATATGGTGACTACTTTTTTAATAATTTATATAAATATAAAAACTAACACTATATTTTATACACTTATAAGAAGTAAAAAATCCCAATATTTTTGATTATGGTATTTATATGTTTTTTTAAAAAAATCATATCACATGATATATTATTGGTGGTTGCAAGAAGTATATTTTGGTTAGTATAATTTTTATGAGGTTTACATTTTAGAATAAAAATATTTTAACTACAAAAAATATAAATTTAAATTGAAAGATTCATATGAGGTCGTGAATTCATAGACACAAAATTATAGTCATTCTATGAAAAATGATCAAACCACCCATATATAAGGATTTGAAAATGCGTCATGGATGTATTTGACTAAGTATGCCTTCCAAAAAAATTGAGTTATTACTATCCGCTATCGATTTCCATCTAAAAGTTATAATTGTATAACTCTAATGTCATCGTCCAACTCATGGGATGTTCATGGAGAGTCTTACTCATATATTGAAAATTATGAGGAGTAGCTCTGAGCTCAGGGATAGATTATATAGACCATGCATAGGGAGTGTAAAAAGATATTTCGACTGAAACAATGGAAACATTAGGAGTAGATGCATTTATGAAAGGCATACATGTGATTTCTTACTCATGTTTTTTTGGTGATGTTCCCTCCACCATCACCTACATATGGTCCTAACCCATAGTGATTTATGTATTTTTTTAGACATTTGAATGCATATATTTTTTGTAATATTCTTATTAATTCATATATTTACAATTCTATAGTGTGAGTTTTTTATATTTTTGGATTTCATTTTTTTATTTTTTTATTTTTCAATATTTTTTTTATTTTTATTTTTTTAACTTATTGGTGTCGAGAAAATTTACATATTGACAATAAGTATCTGAAATTGTTGGATATTCCCATCGTAAATGAATGTTTTTAAATATAAAATAATTATTTTTGAGGCTATTTTTTAACATGTCATTTATGATGAGGTCCCTACTCATGTAATTCATTTTTTAGTTTTACATACCTTATTTTGGGGGAAGACTAACATCTCATGCATCAATTAACGTAACAGAAATATTAATTAATAATAGTTTCATTAGTGGGAAATAATTAACCAATATATCTAACATTAATAATCCATTCATATGTACTCCACAAGATCATAAAAAAATTATTGTTTTTTATAGCCGAACCCATTGAAAAAATGAGTTTACTCATTATTTAAAATTCATAATAGTTAACCATATACAGAAAGATTTAATATATTATCATTGGATCATATCCCTAGTAAATTGTAAGTGACATCAAAATAGGATTTTAGAGATAAAAAACAAAAATTATTATTAGATAATGTCTTTAAGAAGATACAATTTTTATATATAAATGACATATCTAAAATAAAAAAATAACAGAATATTAGGTTAATTAATTCAGTGAAAAATATCATGTGAACATGTAAAGGTAGCATCAAATAATATTGTAGTCATTAAAACGGGAATGTATATTTTTTTTGTATCCTTTAGAATAATTTTTATATTCAAACATTTTTTAAATAGATATTTGTTCAAAAAACTAAAAACGATTCCATTAAAAAAAAATTATTGATATAAAAACATGGGTATAAAATGAAGTTAATGAAAAATAATTTAATATTAAAATAATTAATTAAAAAAATTCAAAAATATATTTCGTCCTCGACGAATAATATTTATTTCTAACGAAAGAAATGAATTAAATTTTTCTCAATAAAATTCATTCGAGGTTTTGAGAAATTAGAGGGAGGAAAATAAAATTACAACATAAAATTTTATTAAATAAATAAAGGTGATGAAAGAAATATTAAATATATATATATTATATAATTTCATCATTTCTTGTTTGGGAAAAAACAATCCCAATAAAAAGGATGTATTTTATCTTAAAACCAATACCTTATGTCAGATATGTTTTTAAGAAATCTAACCTCATATATCAAAATTTAAAATTTTTATTATTAAATTACAGAACCTTATTTATTCATATAATACAATTGATGGTTTACTAATTACTTTATACAACCTATTCATTAATAACCATTCATAATGATCCTCATCATTTCCTGTGTTGGCCACTTTGTTTTTTATGGTTGTTTTAGTTTTTCAATAATGGTTATTGAAGCACGATCATGGTTCCATCACCTTATGAAAGCTAAAAATTCCTTTTATATAATATTATTATATAATATAACCATTATTTTCCATTCCACAATCAGTCATGTCAAAATATTTATAGCCACACTCATGTAGATGGTAAAAATGACATAAACAAGAACATGTTATTAGGACTGAATAAGTAAGAACACGAAAATGGTTAACCTTTACATGAAATTTAAATATGATTATTCATGTAATAAATTATATATATATTAAATATATAAAAGATTATAACATTTAATAAAATAGAGGTATTGAAAATGATATATATATATCACCTATAGAGATAGTAGTCTGCGTGTATCGGTGAACAATACTTCCATTTTAAAACGAGAAAAATGGATAATAAATGAGATAACATCTTTCTTTAGATAATTCTTATTATATTTTAAATTTCATATATATTAATTTAATACGTCATTATAACCATTCGTAAAAACTAGTGATAATAAATGAATGATGTCTCTATATGGAGGAGGTTGTCTCTAAACATGCACATGCTGTACTTTCAATCCCCAATTGATTGAAAGGTTAAAAAAGTTTATTTTAAATAATAAGAATAAAATATATTTATATTGATTATTCTGTAATATATTATGTTATGATGGATAAAAACTATTTAGATGATGTACGAGAGTAAATAAAAATTAATAGAGTCAGGTAATTTGATTACCCGTTCATTGAGAGACCTCCATTGGATATTCTATAAAGAATGCGTAAGATTGTATTAGGTTAAGAAAATGATATAAAAAATGATTTTATGGAATATAGAATCTGTTTCCGGAGGAGTATACATGATCTATAGGGTTTATGTATTTTAAAAAAAATGTTAATAAGAGGTTTCATTTTATAAGTTAGTGGAGGGATATACATGGAATTACATAGAAGATTTAAATAATATAAATTAATTTTATATAAATGTGGTAGAAAATGTCTCTGAAATAATTTTATGAAAATATATGGTCTAAATATATCTACATAATAATGTTTATACTAGTTTATGTGCAATTTTTTCCAATATATAATATTTTAACACCCTTGGTCAAGTAAATTTAATCCAAACCACCGTAATTTTTTACTATATTTAATATTCATTATGACAAAAAATAAAAGTTACCTCATTATCATATTTATAAATGATTATAGAAATTATGAAATCCATTTTAGAAAATTAATATTACATATTTTTAATATATTAACTTTATAATAAATTTTCATAAATAATGAAATTGTTAATAAGGAAATCAATTTATAATCATAAAATATACTTTACTTTCACTAGATTCCTAATAAAATCAATAATATGAATATATGAATATTTTTTTCAATATATAATATAATTTATTTCATTAGATTCATTAATCAAAAAAATATTAATTTATTTTCTATTTTATAAGAACATTTTAAAAAAAAGAAATATCAATATAAAAATAACTCATTTAACCATTAAATGATTCTATCATCATTCATAATCATATTTTACTAATATATAAATATATTTAATCATATAATAGAAATTTTAATCCTGAAATAATTTAATTAAGAATTTAAATATATTTTCTTATGCATGAATAAATATCATAAAAATATATCTTTATATTTTTCATAATGTGGTTAATATTATTCAAAACCATCGATCAAATGGTTGTATTATAAAGGTTATAATATATGTTGGACCATTTTGGATTTTTTTGTGTGTGAAAAATTCTTGAAAATACATCCAATTTATTTCAATAGAATACATATAAAATACCATGGTGTTTCGTCAAGAACTAAACATTGTGAAGATAACCACTTCATTACAAGTGTCGTAGAAATTAAAATCTATACTGTCTATTTATTAATTTCATTCATTTAAAAAAATATCCCCATTCTTTATATTTATTGATCGTTAATTGATCAAATAACTAATAGGAAAATTGGGAATGATTTTTTTATATTGGATTTTTTTGTGAGGTATATTACCAATGAATCACTCCAGTCCACTCACGTTCAATGAATTACTCAGATACCCAGATAAACTACAGATTTAATCCAAAAAAATATTAATATAATTTATGTAATAAAAATATAACCGTGTTATACTCATATGTAATTTTACATCATTGTGTTTTTCATATAAAAATCATTACGAGTCAATCCAAATTCCCACTCATTGAGATTTTCATTCATGAGAAGAATCACCCCACATAATCTATGTTTTGTTGTACTCCCTGAGATGCAATCCCTACATCTCATTCCAAAGTATCCCACTAGTTATGGATAAAATATCATTGTGCATTTGAAATAAAAAATTGATTTAATCAAATACAAGTTATTTTAATACATTATACATGCCTCTACATTATTCAACGATTCACTTAACTCAATTTCATATTACCTATGCCCTACCATGACTGAATACTACATATTGACACATTTTTTATATTGAAATCTTATATAATTTCATTAGCCTACAGATAAGGGAATAATCTAATTCAACCTTATATGATAAATATAACAATATAATTTACATTCAGAAAATAATAAATTTTCAATACTAGACTTGATCGTTATCGTCACAATTTTATGCCAAAATTTATCCTATTATAGAAACAATTGAGAATCTCCCAAACAAATTCACTCATAATTTTCAATTTCTTACATAAGAAATTATACTTCAAAAAAGGCCTTACATCATTGAATATGTCATCATACTTTAGCATGGACAATGGAGTTTTTTAATCACAATAAATTCACTAATCCATTTCATAATTTACCTATTTCATTACTAACACATGGATTGACTTTATTCTTAATATAAATCATTGTCTTGCATCCTAGTTCCATAAAAAACCTCCACCAATAATTTGGAAATCATTACATGCATAATTCCCTAACATTGAATATATTACTTTCTTGAGACATGTGTAATATCATGTATCAATCAATGGTGGCCTTCCCACTATATGATTTTCTTATCAGGAATATGTGGGAATTGTCCTTCCTGAATTTATTAATCACCTAAACACATATGTTCATGTTCCATGTTCACTTATTCTTAATAAGTATATCTCTTGTTATGATATTGGTTCTAAACATATCATTTTTCAATGATCTATAAAATTGAGTGATATAATATCTTGTATCATCATAAAATTGGAATCCAACATTGAAAAGCTCTAAAATAAATGAATCATAATGATATAAAAGTGATACTTGTGTCATTATGTTGTACATAAAACATTTCACCCTATGAGATGTTTTAAATCATTTTATGACATCTCACTTAACTATGGTTTATATTATCTTCCTTTTATTCATACTCTATAATTATTTTAATTGCATATGTCCCTATTTAATTTTATTCTAATTTATGTTTTTGAATATATGATTAATTTGTTTTATCACCTCATCATTTCAGTTTTCTTTTATTTTTATCCATAATTATTTATAAGAATTAATCATCAGTCTATCCACCATATGTTTTAATTATGGGAGATTTTCATTCTCGCCTAATAGTATACTATTTTAGTTGAACTATGAGTTTCAGTACAATTTTTTTCTTTTTCTAGAAACTCCATGGAGTTTATATATACCACTTACATTTTTTATATATCACTCAATGATTACTATCCAACTAGTTTAGATTAAATTACCCTCATTTTACCTTATATATTAACTCAAACATGTTTTAGTTTGCTGCACTACGTTATGATATAGTTGGAGAGTTTGGTTGTATGAGATGTTTTTCATAGGAAGAGATATGTTACAGAAATATAACCTGATGCACATTGATCTATATATAAATCTCTTGAAAGTCCTTGATTTATATTCCACAACATTCTTTGATGATGGGGTTTTGATGAAGAACAATTGTGAAATCATTTAAATACTGTTTCTCAATATTAATTAACTTTTTATATTTGGTTTACATAACATATTTTAATTGTATAGTTTTTTAGTATTTTATTTAGTTTTTTATATTTAATTAAAAATATATTAAAATTTGTTTTATTTAATATTAGTTTTAGAATTTGGTATTTTCATTCGTCAGAATAACATAATTTTTAACACCTCATACTATTATTAAAATTATTGTTTTTATTTGTATTATATTCATAATTGTCATCATTATTAATAATAACTAAATATAATTTAAATAAAAATTATAATAATAGTTATTATATAATTATATTTTTGAAATTCGATTAATTATTTTAAAATTAAATAGTATTGTAGATTTTTAATTATATGTATATATTTATTTTTATATAATAATAATAATCATTATTCTTATCTGCATCATTATTAATAATAATTAATGTCGTTATAAATATTGTTATTATTATTATGATATTTTTTGATGTTTTAAATTTTGAAATCATTTTAATTCTTCTTGTTGGGTATAGAATGGTCGGGTTGTGTACAATATATATTTAAAGATCCCATGCTTTCTTCAGTTATTCTATCTTTCAATAGTGAATTGTATTGTATGGGGAATAAATGTTCCCCCCATCCTATGGTTTTTTTCAACAATATATCTATCACCCTTCAACCACGTCATCCTCCCTTCATGTAGACTGAATCATTCCTCCGCCCTTCATCACACCATAGTAAACTGCCACACCACATCAATACATCAACTTCCTAGGCTATGCACCACCCTTGTGACCTAGCACACTTCATAATATTCTCATAGCACGATACTAGGGAGCTATGGTACTACGTATAATGAATTGAAGATGCAATATGGGAGTGTAATCTTTGATGTTCATGAATAGTGTTTGTGGATATGGTGGTTGTGGAATGAATTGGGCGTGGATGGTGTACACAACTATTCATGATGAGTATTGAAAATATAATTGTTCATTTTTTCATCATGTTAATGAGGTTAGTAGTTCTTGTATGTGAGTGGGCTTCCAAAATTAGATATATGTGGAGAACATTGATATTCTAGTGATCAGAAGACTGATTTTTTTAATGTGGAAATTTTTAAATTTAGATTGGATATATTTTTTCATAATCACAAACACATTTAACATTGTTTATTACTTTATGTTGTGTGTCTACAAGATAGTTGGAAGAATTCCTCATATCAGTGTTTGAGAAACATTACATTATTTTTATACCATCTTTTTCGAACTATTTTTTCAAGTAATTTTATCATAACTATATGTATAATAATTTGATTATATATATATGATTATTTTTAACATGGATATTTCACATATTGTTTTATTCCGATTCAATTAATACCAAATATATTTCCAGAGTTGTTGAACTTTTCAGAATTTATTTTTAATTATTTACTTATGTGCATGAGGGAATTATATATCTCAAATTTGTGAAATCAAATTAAATAAATATATTAATAGATAAATCAATATGGTTTTCCTTTTCTATTCAAATGATATTCTAAAAAATTAGCCTCATGTGTGCTAATCTAGAACAGATAAATAACATGATGTTGGGTGAAACATATCCGTGTATCTCAACATTTTATTTGATGAAAAGATATCACCCTAGTTCTGCATCAAATCATTGAATGAAATGTCTAATAATTTAAGAGAAATATTATTGTGTTATCTAACATAAGATAACTAGACATCCCGTCTTTTATATAACACCTTGACATTTTAATATACTATTCTCTTTAAATATGTTATTTATTTTTATATATTTACCAACATGTAACATCAAACTAGAAATAAATCAATTATATACTTAAATCATTCAAACCTAGCCATTAAATTACTAGGAATGAACTTATGTGACCTCTTATGAATTATTTATAGAATGAAAATGAAATATAATATTAATATAAAATTAATTCGATTAGTATAGATAAAATTTCGAATATTACAATTTTATTCATAAAATTTTTTTATTCTAAATATTTATTTTTTATATAATATGCATTAAAATGTAAATAATAATATTATTAATGATGATAAGGTATATTTTATACGAATGAAATTTTAATAAACATTTATTTATTAAATAATAGGAAATATCAATGAGAATTTTTTTTATTTTTAAAATTAAATTTTATAATAAAGTGTTTTTTGATTGTATCTAAAAATTTTATATAAAATATAAATTTCTTAAATTTATAATATTACTTTTAAAAGTTGTTGAATTTTTATGGATTCATCATAGAATATTTTGATAATATTATTTTTTGTGATGTTTGTAAAAATATTGGGTTTAAGGTAAATAGATTAAATGATCATTTTTATATAATCATGACATTCATAAAATTATAATTATATATTTTGGAATTGGAAATAAATGAATTATTTTTCAAAGACAAAATTTTTATTTTATTTGTGAATTGATAATAAAAAAATGATGGTTTTAATTTACAAACTACATATTTTAAAGTGAAAGTAATTATTATGAATGTGTTTTATTTAATAAACTATAATTTTTTTAAAAAAACTAAATTCGATCACCTTATTGATCATATGGTCACACTATATTAGCATTTACGATCAATTTATATGGTATCTTCCTAGAAAATTCCAAAGTTATCCATAAGAGTAATCATTTTTACTTAAATTTTTAATTTTTAATTTTCTTTCTTAGCTATAAATTTAAAATTCCTATATAAAAATAAAAATTTTTTTTACAATTTTTATTATTATTACATTTTAAATCATCATTAATAGTATTTTCCCTTTTATATAATGAGGAACCAATACATGAACCAGTTGTCATATGGACAACCACCGCCACAGAGAAACCAGATTCTTTTTACATCACCATTGTAAAAGTTTCTTATAAAAGTGAAATTAAATAAATTATAACGATATTTATATCATGATTAAGAATATATATAAAAAATAATATTACTCATTTTTTCTATTTTATGTGAAACAAAATCATCAACCATGCATAAGGGCAGACAACCACTTCCATGGAATCAATAATTTACATATTTTTTTCTTCACCACCATTCATGGAATGACCTGGGGATGCTATTAGTATATAAATATTATGATTATGATATCATTAATTTTTTGGTATTAAATTTTCTAGAATATGTTAATGATATGATTAATAAACGACTCTTGTTAATTCAGTTTTTTAAAATGAGAAAAATAGTTTGACAATCAGCATATATTTATATTATATAACTTCATATAAATTATATTCTCTATCTAATTCTGTCAAATTTAGGTATATAACACAAATAAAAACTAGAAAATATCATTATTATTATATTATAATTATATTAAAAATAAACCATCTTATAATCATCCACTAATTATGTTAGGTTCAGGTTTGAGTGAGTTTAACGACCTACTTGAACAATGAATTCATTTATATCATGGATGACTATGAGATATTATTTAATTATATGATAAGATATAAATATGTTAATAATGTTTGTTTTTTTGTTTAAGGTAATTTTATATGATAATTTAACTTACTAATTATGAAAACATTGTTGGTTCATGATGAATCACCAAAACACAATCATCACAGATTCCATCTTCTGGATTTGTAACCAATCTTCCATGGAAGGAAATTATCTATTTAAGGAACATGATGTAACATTAATTAATGTTTTTTATATTATATAATAATGATTTAGCCTTGTAAATGATTTGATACCAACGCTAATATTACGAATTTATTTCAACGTGAAAAATATTTCTTACACTCATTTTAAAAAATAGGTAAAAAATAAATAATTTATACGTATATAATGATTATAATTGAGTATTATAAATGTTTATAATAACTAGGAAGGTTATTTTGATGATTTATTTATTGAAAATAATTATATTATATAGTATTTTCTTTAAGTGTATAATAAAATAGGATTGTCGTAAGGGCTCACCTCTCAAATTTTTCTATTCGAAACATGTAGGTATTTAACACCTAATTTCACAGATGAACTATATATACATCTCATTTGAAATATAATATATTGAATTAAATTTTAATCAATCTATTTTATCTTAAATTATAATCTCACATGTTGAAGGGGATTTTATTCATTATTTTCTAAGGCAACGTCTGTTTTCATGGTCTCAATTCTAGTTCATTAAGAAATAATTTATTTTAGCAACATGTTTTTAAATGGTTTATTCAAAACCCATGAATGTATTTATTTCATATCCATTTTATTTAATTGTTTTTACATTCCAAATTATTTTCCATTATCCATGTGGTTACTAATTCAATTGTTTCATTATTCATAAGGTTTTGGGAAACTAAATTTTCATTCATTATGTTGTGATATTTCCCTTGAAATTATTTCACAAAAATTTCATATATTCAACCATTCGATTGTATTAAGTTTTATTCTTTAAACGTTAAAATTTTTACTATATAATACCCATTAGAATTGGTTCTTTATTCATGTTTGATGTTCCTCATAAGGGATATAGATTACTCAAATCTCATTTCATTGAGTTATAATATTTCTTCTTGAACATTTCATTCCCATGATTTTGTTCTCCCATCATAATATTTTATTATTTGTTATTTTATAATTAAATTTTTTGAAATTATTTTTTAATAAAATTTACATTTTATTACTCTTCTATTAATTTATTTTTTGAACTAATTTATTTTTAAAATAATTAAATTGATGTTTCCCTTCACATTGATATGTTTTGTATTCATCTCCAAATTTCTTGATGATAATTCATATGTATTTCTACATATCTATTATTGATTTTTATATTTAGAAATAATTTTTTTTCAAAGAGGTTTCAATATAAATTCTGTAAAATACTGTTGTACATGACATACAATGAAAAAATTTATGTAAATGTTAAAAATGTTTTCTAAAAACACTTTTATGATTTCTATTCTTTTTCCCATTATAATTTCAAAAGGATTTTCAAAAAAACATTATTTCTATTAATCTTTATTCTTTGATATGTATATATACATATATATTTGTGTAATGTAATCCAGATAGAATAAAATCCAATTCATGATTCCTTCTTGGGTGGCATAGTTCAATATGTATTTGGAAATGTTATTTATCAACTATGTCAATATCTTTTTTTTATCATTTTTTACATTGGAGTAATTTTCCTTTACTACAATACACCTTATGTTTTTATATTAATTATTATAATTATATTCATTTTACTAACACGTGGATATTTATTTATGTTTGTTACACTATTTTTCCAATACGGATTATTATTATAAATTGATTTTGTATTGTTTGACTATCCAAATTGTTTCTCAAAATTGGTTTGGATCATATTATCCCTTATTTCAATTGGTGAATTGTATTGAAATTATAAATTATTATTAAATTATAATGTAGTTTGTTCATGAATTCGAAGGTCTCATAAAACACAACATATTATGTTATTCTTTATACCTCTAGTTATAAATGATTAATGTCATGAAATAGAGAATTGAATACATGTTATTGAAATAAGACCATGAATACATGTTTTTGTGTGTTTGAGATCACCCCTTCTTGTTGTTGAATTTCCCCGTGTTATGAAGAATAAAAATAGATATTATATTCCTAATGAAATTACATGTTTAAACAATTTCATGGGAGATTTCAGTGATATAATATGAATTATGTAGATTGTTATGTAATGATAAAATTATACAATATTTGAGAAATAATATAAGATTTATTAGTTTATTTGTGGTCTAAATAATCCATATATATAATCCTGAATGTTATTTGAAATATAGATAATAATTTTTTATTAATGTCTTGTAATTATGGGATCTTTATGTAAATGATTTTTTAGTTGTTATTCATTCTAATAAGTGATTTATGATTTGATTGAAACAGATTCAAGAGTGCATGTTTGGGGGATCATAGTTGGTATAAATACTATGTTTAGAAACCATTGGAGACTGTACTGTTTTTTAGGATGTGTTAGGAGATTATACTTAATGTAATTTAAAATTATTAAATAACCAATTGGGATAATACCAAATTTAACGTAAATATGGGAATTCTCTTTTAATTTGTGGAATAGGATAAGTGATCCATAGTAAAACCCCAATAGATAAGTCCAAGAGAAAATTATATGATTAATATAACATCTAAATGTTTTAATAATTTATATATTGTGTGGGTATCCTATAAATTACATATGTATCAACAAACTACATCGTGATTTAGGATCTGGAAGATACGTAGCCCTAGGTAAAAACCCTACAAATTGAGGATGGTGTATTTCCTTACTCCCCACCAGGTGGAGAAAAAATATTCCTAACTGCACATAAGGTTTTATATTCTTATTGGATATTATTTAGTGAATCAATATTATATTTATGAATTATTATGAGAAATGTTTTTATATTTATTCTAGATAACTTAATAAGATTGTGTTCATGGTTAACATAGTTCACAATATATAGATTCATAAGCTAAAATACATATTAATAGATATGTTAATTCTTGGATAATGGATAAGATTTATTTTTAGAAAATAAATTTCAAGGATATTTGGGTTTAGAATATTTTAAGAATTTTCATGGTAATTTGGGATCTATATCATGGGGATTATGTAAATTAGTATTAGAAGACCTAACTCTAAGTTACATGGTTTGAAGAAAAAAGGGAAAATGATAAATTAATAGTGATACATGTTAAATAAAATATAATACAATTAAATTTGAAATAACTTTATAATAGTATTATTATGCTATAATTTGATTCATCTTGGGATTAATTAATCTTGTGTTCATTTATTGTAATTCCACAATAATGACCATCATTCATGTTAAGCATTTTTTATATAAATTTTGAATCCCCAAGTAACTAAGATAATGATGGATTTAATAGAAATCATGTAAGAATTCCCAACGTAAAACCGAACTAGATAATGATTACCGTTAGAAAAATTTTGATTATTCCAAAACAACCCTCATAAAATATGGAAAACTAAGTATACATATTTGATCTGCAAAACACTCAAAATAAAAAATGTTAAAATATCATTAATTCTAAAATGACAAGGATGACAGAGGAAATAATTTATAATCTTATATGTGCTAAATATATATGATGGGACGTATAGTAAATGTACATATAATGATACGTAAATTCAATATGCGTGGAGATGATTGTCATCATACACAGAAGTGTATCGTAAGCGGAGAAGCTACTCAAATAAATAGCATTAATTAAATGAGTGTTGGGAATTATGTGATTCAATGCCTGAATCCAAGTAAAACCAAGGGAAATAGTAGCCAAAAACAATTATAAATATGGAAAATCATAAGGAACTACTATAAATAAAGTTGAAAGTGTGTTTTTACTCAAGATTTTTAGTGTCTTTTTTAACATAAATTTCCCCAACTATTGGATATTATGTTATAAATTAGAACCCTGGTGAATTGATTAACATATAAATCATTTTGAAATTTTTGAGAAGTTATTCCATTTTTATCTTGATCTTATTCTCTTAATTTAAATCTATGTGATATTTGGTTTGAATTATTTATCTTCCTAAACTTGTTATAACCATTTTTTATAGACAAACACAATTTCATAAGATAAATAAACCCATTATCATCATGAAAATTAATATTAATCTTGAGATCCATATAGAAATTATTATGATGTTATGAATTAAATTGTGGGGAAAAAATTTATTTATGTGGGATAATGTGACACCCAAAAAAATTTAATATATTATTATCTTTAAAAATTCAAACTATTTTCAAGATTCCACCACAAAAATACTAAACCAAAATGAAACCATGACATGTTCGGGCCGTTAAAACATAGATGTTAGTTAGTATGAATGAATAAGAGAATCATATTTATAATATATTTAGATAATTAAAAGAAATAATTCTTTTATTGTGAGTGAAATTAAATTAGTTTAGCTAAAAGGACAAATACATTAATTTTAGAATCGAACAATATTATTCCATATATTTCTTTTCTATCAGACAAGAAATTATATTTAAATTTTTTAATTAATGTTGATATAAAATATTTATTAGGAATAATTTTTTAATAATAAATTAATTAGTAAATAATTGAATGAATTAATAAGAATAGTGATTATTCTAAAAAAACTTTTTTCATAAAAAATATTTATTCATTATTTCTATCCTTTTAAATTCAAGGAAAAATTTATATAATATATAATTTTAATTTGATAATATGATGTTTTTTAATTTATTATTGTAATATTTTATTTTATTAACTTTAGGGATTTTTCTAAAAAAATATCTTTTGGGGAATATGGAAAAATATCGACCCCACAAATATCATGGCATTTATGATATTATTATTATATAATTATTAATAGGATATCCATGAAACAATTATCTATGAAAAAAACTATATTTTATAAGTTAATTAACAGGTTTATTTTTTTTCCAAAAATAAAATCTCATATTTAATATTTAAGAAAATGAGTAAGATTTTATAAAAAAAAAAATTTGAACACATTTAATGTTTTTATTTTAAAATAGAATTTTAATTTTTTTTTAAAATGGATCTAATAAAATAGAGAAACCATTATAATATGTGTGTCAAAATTATCTACTTTAGATAAATTTTTTAGGCATAATTATTAAGTTACAATTAGTTAAATCTTGTTTGTACAGTAAAGAAAAAATGGAAAAAGTAATAATTTAATGTGTAATTTGACTAAAACATGATAAAAATATGTACAAAAATTACTGTAATGTTTAATTTTAGAAACAATAACTTACCAATTAAAATGTTTATCAATTTTGGAGATACTTTTCATGTTTAACATGTTCCTCATTTCTATTATGGTGAAATATTTACAGAAAGCTCATTCTCACCACTAATAAAATGGGCCTCTAAAAAAATATCAAGGAACACATAATTTTTTTTTTACCATGAAACCATGATCTTCATGATTTTCCTTTGAAACTATTTTACTCTATTAATCTTCTAGTAATAAAACATTAACTTATTCTATAAATTTATAAGACCCCTTCCATGGAAATCTCAATGTTCTGAATGAGAGTAATCATTTTTAGTTAACATAGTTCTTCTACATTTTTAATTTAAATTATATATTTCATTTAACTATTTAATGAAAAAATAGTTTCTATATACATAATTTTATTAAACTATGTTAATAATAATTAATTATATATTCTATTTTATCCAATTAAAAATGAATATGTAACACATACATTTTGAGAACTACTCCCTCCATGTGGCAATTTGTATTAGTTTAATTCTCTATCAAACAAAAAATGGTGAAAAAATAAATTTAATAAACAATTAAGATATTTATATCATAATTATGATTCTAAATTAATAATAAATGTAACTACTTTCTCTTATTATATTGAAAATGATATAGTCAGTCATGTATATGTTTGGAAAACTGCAAAAATAGAACAATTGATTTTCCTTTTCCTTTTTATCATCATATTATATTCATATCCATATGAAATATAGTAAAAGTAAAATATAATATTTATATAATCATTAATTTTTTGTATGAAAAATTTGAGAACATATTATTTATATTATCTATAAATGATAATCTTTAATTTGATCATTTTAAATAAGATAAGTAAAAGGAAAATGTTCTCTTATTTCTATATAATTACATTATATAAACCAGAGTTACATTATAATGCTTTATGATTATGATATATCTCATTAATAAACATTAAATATTATCGTTATGATTCTATTATATCTGTATTATATTTAAACCATATTTTAATCATCGATAAATCGTAGTGGGTTCTTGTTTGTTTATGGTTAACCACCTACTTGGACAGTACAATTATTTTATATCATGGCTGATTATGATAAATATTTTCATGTAATAGTATTATATAAATATGTAAATAAATTTTTTCAATATTTGGTAAGGTTATATATACATTTAACTCATTAGATAAGAAAACACATTTTTCTTGATAAGAATCTCCGAAACGTGATCATTATTTATTTTATGTTCAGGGTTTTTAACCAAAAAATCCATTGAATGAAGTTATAGATTTATAAAATATCTAATAAAATCTATTAAAATTTCAAATATGATAAATGAAATATGAAATCATTGAAAATTATGTATACCAACTCAATTTTTATAGAATTAGTTTTGAGAGATAACTATTACTTACACCTTGTGCTGAATATAGGCAACAACTAACAAATATTTACATATGTAGAATGATTATAAATGATAAATATAAATGTTAATAGTTATGAAAATTTTTATTGGGTATGTATTTAACAAAATTAATTTTATTATTTTATATTTTTGGTGCAAGGGAATAATGAATTTGTATTGAGATATTGTTTTCATCCCAAATTCCTCCTTTTGAGATAGGTTTTGGGCTAGGCACATAATTTCATATATGTGGATTATATAATATTTTTTTGTGGTATATTTTCATGAATAATATTTAATCATGTCATTTTATGTTCAATCATAACACATATTCTTCAATGAGGGTTTTATTTGAATGTTTCTAAAGTTGTTAGGGTTTAGATGCTCTCAATTCTAATTCTTTGAGACATAATACATTTTCCCCTTTTTTTTATTTTTATTTTTTATTTACTATCCGCATGTTTTCATTTAACACGTTATTTTTATAATTGGAGATTTACTAGTAAAATCATTTTCCCTTTTTCAGGTGTCTTTTGATTTCATTTTTTTCCCAATAATAAGTTATTTGTATCTCAATTTTCATTCATAAATTTTTTATTGTTACTTTTAAAATATTCCATATATGTTTTTAATATTATAAATATTTCTTTTATTTTGTTTTCATATATCATTGGATAAATTTTTACCACCTAAAACCCATTTACAATTCTTTCATTCTTTAAAGATTTCGTTTTCCATCACACATATTTATAACTCAAATCATATTTCATTGAATTTTAATGTTTCATCATTAATGTATCTACTGTAAGATAGGGTTATTAAATAAAATTATTTAATTATATGGTACTTTATAACACACATTGAGAGGGTGATTTTTTAATTGAAATGGATTTTTCTTTATAATTTTTATAATATGTGTTTTGAAAAATTATTATTTGAAAATAATGAAACTGTTTTTTGTCATTTCACATTCATATGGTTTGTATTTTTTTCCTAAATTTATATATATGTAATAAAAATCACTTAAAAGTCCTAAATTTGATGAAATTTTTAAAAATTAATTGTTTTTAATGAGTATCCTTTTATATTTTGAAAATAATTTTTGAACTAACTTGTAACATCATATTTTACGTAAATATAATTATTTTTCCTAAAAGATATTTTTTGTTCTAATAGATATTTAATTATTCATTATGAAATGGGTTTTACATAATAGGGTTTTGGCATCACTATTTATATACTGATATATATTTATCATCTAGGGGAATGAAATCCTGGTAAAAAATAATAAAATTCCTAAACCCTTTATGGGATATATCATTCGAGCATTAATTTGCTAGGGTTTTTTTCATTTATGTCAATATCATTCTATGATTCCGTTATTACAAAAGGTGTTACATTATTTTTTATCCCTACAAGTGATTATATGGATGATTCAAGATCATTATATCCTGTATTTGACATTTGGAAATGTACTCTAATAAAATATATTGTTTTTCAATGGATATGATTATTAGATAGTAGACTATGTATTGTTGGACCATAAAAATTCTTTCACATTTTTAGGTTATGATCATATTAACTCATTAATGAATTGGGGAAAATTATTTACATTCTTAATTATTATTGAATATTAATACATTTATTTATGTTATTAAAAATCCATATATTTTATTATATTAATTTCCAGGATTTTTTCATCGAATGATTTATGAGGGAATAATATTAATGGCCTTGTTTACTTTTTTCTCTAATTCATTAGACAAAATTAGGTGTCTATTTTGGACATGAATTATACTCCCCTTGATGATTTTAATAGTCTCATGATAGAAAATAGGTCAGGGTTTGGTGTATTCATTTTCACATAACAATATAGTATTTTGGAATAAGTAATCAAAATAATGTATTAGATGTGCAAAAATATGCATTCAGTTAGTATGAGGTAAAAACTATGGATATTGATGTGTTTATAAATTAAAGAATCTCCCATGTTAAGAATGGTGTTGTCAAGATCATATCTATTCAAAAAACCCCTCATTACACACACAACATACATAGTATGATTTATAGTTCTTCACCACAAAGGAACTCTCCAAGTAATTATTAATTTTAAATGGATATCATTAAAATAAAAAAATTAATCTATATGAGAATCCACAAAAACAATTAATATATATATATATATTATTCTAAAAATAAAGTTATTGCTAAACATGTTGAACCAATTAATTCAAGATTTAAATATAGTCTATAATATATTTTATAAATAAATTAAAGAACAGGCAAGAAATTCCAACAATTTTTCGATTGTAATCCTTATTACTCACTAAAAAATACATTTTCCCAATCAATATGTGATCTAACAAATTAAATAACATATCAAAATATATTTTCAAAAAATTAACATGTAAATAATGTTTTTTCCAATTTAAAATGATTATAACTCAAATTTGGATTTCATAATACAAAACCAAGAAAAACAACAAGCCATATATTCAAATTATACACATAACTTCTACATAGTTCCCAAAAAAAATTATTAAGAAGAATATAAATGTTGTTCAATATGATTTGAATCAATTTTCTGGTACTGATTTTGAGACTGAAATTATTAATTCATATACCTATTATTCAATAGTTAAATCCACTCTATATAAATATTATTCCTCCATTCTAATCACATTTTAATAACAAGAAATCCTAGAACTACTCTATTTCAATTATAATGGTCCCTTGGAAAATATATTTTCATGTCTATATTCTAAGAGTTCAAAAACATTTTATTCCAATTAAAGAATAGATTTTCTATGTATATCAGATTCTTAATTTTGAAGATGGTTCAATATTTGAGGATTAATATGGAATTGATTGTGACCCTTAATTTTTTAAAAATAATTATAATTTAATCAAGAAATCATGAATTTCCATACACCATCAGTTATCATGTAATATAACATTAAAGAAACCTAGTTTTATAATCCTTGTGAGTTAGAAACATTTTCCATTTTAAAAATCTGAATTATTTGAAGAATCAAAAAAAATTAATTAGAAATGGTGGTGGAGGAAACAATCATTTGTTGTGATATAGTGGAACAATTGGATTACATAGAGGATCTTGAGTTATTATTGACATAGATTACTATGTCCAAATAGGATGAATGAAATTTTGAGCAATAATTATAAGATTCAAAACATGACAAATAAAAGCCAACAAATCAACCCATTCTTGTTCTAGATTCCCCTTCAATTTATGTTAACGACAGTTCACATGAAATACCCAAAATGAAAGAAAATTCCTATCCATAAGAAGTATTAAATGAAATTATAAAGGGTGAAATATATTTTAAACAAGTATATTTTATATATCAAGTAGTTATTGAGGAAAAATAAATTAAGTTACACTATTAACCCAAAAACATTATCGTATAATGAAATAGATATACCTCATCATTAAGTGAGTCTTCTATAAAAAACTTTCTCTAGGAAATATTAAAGGAGTTGATTTTATTGATCTTCATGATGATTTCATTTAACATAATTTTATTCATTTGATGAGTTGTAAATCATATTTTGTTTATTAATTAATTATTCAGATGAGTTATTTTTATTTTATTCCACCCATATATTTTAATAACATAATTTTAGTGATATTTTTCTCTTGTAGGATCAATATCTCCACGATGGATGGATGGATTACTCTCATCAATGATGAAAAATATAAATTGTTTACATTACCATTCACCCTTGATGGAGTGTAATCAACATATAGATAATGACAATGTTAACTTGTCACTCTATAAAAGACAGACCCTTATTAGTTAGTTTTTATTTTATCACAATTATATTTTTTCATTTATTTTCATATATTAAAATTTCATAAATTTACGTCAATATTTTCTCTAAATAAAATAAATCTCATTAAAATTCATTTTTCATAGTATTTATCTTCCATATGAATATCATAGTTTTTATTTCATTTATTGGACGTAAGGTGAGCATTTGTTTTAAAAGTGTATATTTTTCGTTAAATTTTATTTAATGTTGAATTGGAAACATGTATCCACTCCAAATATTTCAAAAAATTCTCAGTGAAATATTTCATTTATAAACATATTTTCATTATTCTTTCAAAGGACCATTTAAAATAAATATTATATGATAAAATAAAACAAATATCTAGAATTATTGAATCAACATGAAAACTATTATATTTATATAGTAACACATTTGAGGAAAGAAAATTTTTCCCTAGTTATTCTTTACAAAGGATGGTTGGTCAAAATTATTTAATTCATTATATTATGATTTTATTTAATGTTATCCAATTCAATTTTTTATAATGATCTCCTAAAACAAATTTATTTTTTAGTTTCATATTTTCACTCAAGATAATTATGATTCTTAACTATATTCTTACATACCCATGAGTAATTGAGCCCCATTTACCTAACAATATGTCTCTCTTTTTTGTGGAGAGAATCCCAGCCATGTTACGTCTTCAGAAACATTCATTGTTTTTTATGAAAATTGATTATAATTTTGAATTATTCTATAAAATTATTTCGAATTTAGTTATCTTATCCAATCCCGTTGACCCACTAATCCACCCTTACATTCTCTCCATTTTTAAACCCATTGAATCCATGAAGAATTCTTTTTATTAATATCTCGTTTCCATTTTCTTTCATTACAAATATTATGAAATTTTACATGACGATGTTCAATTTAAGTGAAAGGGAAAGAGAGTTATTAATTGAGATGGTTATTTGATGGCAACCAAGTATTTTGATGTGAATAGATAAACATTTTTTCCTCATGTTATATGATTTCCCTTTAAAAATATTGGTATTAATTGAATATAAGTTTTGATATGGAAGTATAAATTCATTTTGGTTCTAACAATGCATACACTAATGGTCATTACATAGAAACTCTCCCATTTAGTGATTTATAGAAAAGTGATGATGCATTACTTGTCAAGACCCATCCCTTGGGGCCCATTCCGTGACTACCCCAAGCCTACCTTCCATAGGCCAGGGGCTGATGACTAGCACCGAAAGGCGTATTCCCAAAAACTGGGAAGACATTACCTTTATAACCTGTAAACACACACAAATAAGCAAAAAACAATATACAAACACAAGAAAATAGTATATTAAACATGGAATGTACAGTAAGAAAAACACGGGCCATAATACTAGCCCAACTTCAATGTACAATAAAAATAGAAAGTACAAGTAAACTGAAACAGCTCCTACGGATACCTCCCAAGGATCCTACCTAAATGGCAGGTATAGATCTCTAACGGTCATCCCTATGGTATTATTTATCTATGTTCCACCTCCGTGCAACCTCCAGTCCTAGTAATCTCATCCTCAGTCAACATTGTCCATCATCTGCACCAAACACAACAAGGTGCAGGCATAGCCCGTGCAGGGGTGAGTATAATGATACTTAGTAGAGACCCCAACACCCTGTAAGATCTCACCAAAATCAAAAAGGATAAACCACAAAGCTTGAAAACAACTAAAAACCCTACTTAGGTATATTTACATACATATACATTAGTTATCAAGAATACCCACCTCGTTAATGAGGAAACACTAGGCCCAACTCTTATCCAATGTACAACTATTCCACAATTGATAGAAATAAAATGAAGGTAACACCACAAGGGTAAATACCACAAAGGTAACACCACATAGAAGACTACCATGTTGGTATCACCATAAAGGTAAGTATCAAAAAGGTATGTCACACAGAATAATTACACAAATTTATCACCACAAAGGTAAAGATTCAGCTCACACCAGTTATAACAAATGTATGGTAGTATAGATGATTAGATGTAACAACTAAATAATCTTACTCTGTTAAGAGGCAGACCCACGTAGGATCCAAAATCATCCGACCCATGTGGGATCCTAGTACAACAGATCCACACACGATCCTAGAGTAGTCCCACATAAATTTACTAGAGCAGTCGATGTAAGACTCTTGATCATAGATCCACGTTGGATCCCAAATAACAGACCCACATAGGATCTCTTTATAATGTTACAAACATCAATAGGGTTCCCATACTATGATCTCTTGATTTTGAGAGGGTCCTCTCCTCAAGGATTAGGGTGATACTTCAACTTCCATGAAGTACCACTATAATGAACCAGCCTTAAAACATTACTTAATCTTGAATTAAATGAATAATTAACATTGAGGATATTTTCAGGCTTAGATTTTTAGAGAATTGTTCCATAACTATTACATCTCAAAAGTTAAAAAGTAGAGACTTCTTCTCACATTCCATTTTTGTCATAAAATCAAAAATTTTGATAAAAAATTCATGTCCAGTTACATGTTTTAGACAGCATGACTTTCCTTGATCCCATCCTTGACCCTATTCCACTTTATGTCGTGTGAAAAACATTTCAAAAAACTTAGGATGAGCATAAAAAGCTCAGTAAATAATACACAAAGAAGGAAACAATTTGTTTTTCAAAAAAAAAATCAAACAATGAATACTTTAACACAAGTAATACTTTTCACCTTTATGAAGTAGTAAATACTATTCACTAAATAAAAGATTACTACTTAACCATTTGTAACCAAAATATTACCAATATAAAGAACACATAACATATAAAGATAACTTGGAACATAAACATACTTAAATGGAATAACCATACGATCGACTTCAACACATGTCACTAAATGGAATAGTCATATGGCCGACTTCCATACCCAATGCATTAGTGGTTATAATGTAACCACCCATCCTGGTATTCATGGAACCACCCGTCATTTGGTTTATCACGTAACCACCCGTCAAAAGTCTAAGAACCATTATAAAATCATAATACATAAAGGAAATATAAAAGGAAAGAAAACATTTCTTCATTTCAATCAAATTATATCACTTAAATATATTGAGATTGCAATTCCATTATCAAATCCATTTTCAATACCAAAATACATAATAGAGTATATGATACTTATTTTCTTTTAAAAACATTACGGCTTGTTGTGGAAGCCAGAGATCAAATAATACTTGCGGTGGCGGAAAGGTCATTGTCACCACGTACGTTAAAAGAAAAATTACTTTTTTTCATTTAGTAAAATGCTTCATAGAAAAATATTCCCTTTGAATGAAATTAAAAGTCAAAGGTGTTTATACAGAGTATAAAAGAAAGCCTTGTATTTAAACAAAATATTCCTCAATGAAAGGAGAATGAGACGAAGTCCCTTACCTCGTGTCCGACTTGACTCGATCATTCTTTAATCTCCTGAATAATAAACTAAAGTTAAATTTTAATTGCTTAAAAACCTTTTTCAAGTTTATTATTCCTTTTATATCACTTATTTTCATGTTATATACATTACGTAATCATTTACGTTAATAATGCTCGTTTTGTCAATATTTGGTACTTATGTCCAAAATGGGTTTCTTATAATTACATGTTGTTCATTTGGTCAAAGGTTCATTATATCCAGAATGATATTTATGATTTTGATATCATATAAAACATATATATCCACAGTATACATGTATTTATAATAGTACATAACATTTAGAGGTAAGAAATTAAATGCACCGTTCATGGAGACAGTATGCCATACGTACGCATGAACGCTACTTCCATTTCTATTTCATATTTAAAGGAATTAACAAATAATGATACATTGTAGTATTATAATTCCAGTATTTTATCATATATAATATCATTAAACCAATCCATTATACATTCAACATATGGTGTGAATGAGTCATATCACTTTGAGGGGGCGGTGGTCCGCACTTTCTCAAATGAAATTATCGTGTTTCACATAATGGAAACCATAATGATTTTCTATATATATAAAAATTCAGATGAATAAAGAAAATATAAACATATTATGTATCATATATAAATAAAGTGACATTTTAATGGCAACCATGATAGGTTTTAGATGAATATTGAACAATCATCGTTTGATGAGACAATAATTCACCATCCACAGAAACAGTATGATATTTAACCATTAGATTGGTGTGTTTGTGAGTGTAGGTATAATACTTATCATAAAAACATCCTAGTATATTGAGAATAAGGATGTTATTATGGGATCAAATAATAAAAAGATAGTGGTGAGTACATAAGGAAAATAAAAGGAAGAAACTCGAGAGAAGACATTACCTCTAAACTGGGTAACTCTTTTTGATTTAAGCCAAAGGCTTCCTTGGGAATACTTAGGCCCAAAGTGAGGCTTCTATGAGTAATAGAGGGATGTGGAGAGATAATATAAATAGAGGTTGGACGATCCCAGGGCTTGAGCGGTGTGGGTATGGGGGTAGAGGTGGGGGCCTTTTATAAGAGGGATGAGGGTCACTTTTGTAAAGTCTTGAAATGTTACTTTATTATAAAATGGTTTTCAGATTGTAAAGTTCCCACAATGATATATTTAGTAGATAAGGTTATAAGGGTTCGAAATCCACCCATAAAAAAGGTTTTCAATAAGGGTGAGTCTTATATTTTACCTTACCCTTTTTATTTTATTTAAATCGTTCATTAATGAGGTAATCATTGCATCATCATAGTGTCATAAATACATTTATTTATTTAATGTCTAAAAATTATAAAACAAATACCATGATTTATGAAATATTTTTAGATTTATAATGAATATTTATAGTTTAAGGGATAATTTACGTAAAAAAATTAAAATGGTTTTACTTAGGATATACAAACCTTTGTTATATTTCTCTTCTTTTTAAAAAACAATGTCATAAATGTCACTATTACATTGATGTGACTCCATGGGCCCTCAAGTTCGGTAAAAAGCTTCCCATGGTCAGTCATGACTCAAACAAGAAGATTTGGACACATGTTGGGGTCATTATATATTATTGTTATATTATTTTGTTACCCTTAACTACCCGATTATAATTAATCACGATAATTAAAGATAATGACCCTCATTACTATTCATAATGTACTAAAACAAAAAGGCATTAATTACAAAATTTGGACCTTTTGATTAAAAATATGTAATCCATTTTACCAAATTCCTAACCCAAAAATTTCAGTAATTTATTTAAAAACAATTCACGTTGTCAAAACAAATAGCATGTTTTTAAGAAACAATATCTATCAAAAGATTGATAATTGGTTATGTCCAATTTCAATGTGAAATTAATTATAATGACTTCCATTAGATTAAATGGTGAAAATATATTATAATTACACTTTAAAACCAATTAAAAAGATAATCTATACATATAATTAAATTAGATGAAAAAGCAGTCTTGAAGTAAAATGCATTATTTTTTCACTATTCATTAAAAAATAAACATTGTCAGACAAATACCAAAAATTTATCCAAAGTAAATTTAAATGTACCAATTCTAATGAATAATTTTTATTTTAAAAATAGAACTTATAAAATTTTTAAAAGAGAGATTTAAAATTTTTTCACCATCAAAAGGTGGTAAACAATCTTTTATAAATACTAGAGTATTCTATGCTTAAGATTGGACTTATTATCATTTTAATCCTCTAAAAAAATATCTAATTCATAAATGGACATAGATATGAAAATTTAATTTTCTTTACTTACTTGGGATATTACATCCTCACCCCCATTAAGAAATTATGACCCCGCAATTTATTTACTTATTGAATAAGTGGGGTTATTTATCCCTCATTGAATTTTCAGATTCCCATGTTTCCCCTTAAACTATATGATTTTTCCATAGAACCTTTACTTGATGAATAACCTTATTCCTCAACACCTTCTCCCTGTGGTCAAGAATCTGGACCAGTTATTCCTCATAAGATAGATTCTCTTCCATCTGAACTACCTCTGGACTCAAAAAATGAGATGGATCTGGCATATATTTTCTCAACATTGAAACATGAAAAACATTGAGTACCAGGGAAACACTTGGAGGTAGTGGAAATCTATATGCAACTGATCCAACCTTCTCCAGGATTTCACAATGTCCAATGAACCTCGGACTCAGCTTTCCTTTCTTGCCGAAACGGATCACACTTTTCCATGGAGAAATTTTGAGAAAAACAGGATCACCTACCTCAAAATAAAGATCCTTCCTCAGGTTATCCACATAACATTTCTGCCAACTCTAAGCTGTTCTTATATGCTTCTGAATCAACTGAACATTTTCTACAGTATCTTCTACCAATTTCGGTCCCATATGCTTCCATTTCCCCACTTCATCCCCAAAAATTGGAGTTCGACACCCTTTACTATATAATGGCTCAAATGGAGTCATCTATATACTGGAATGAAAACTGTTATTATAAAAAAATTCCACCAAAAAAGATGTTGGTCCCAACTTCCCCGATAATCCATTGTGCAAGCACATAAAATATCCTCCAAGGTATGAAATTTTCGTTCTGACTACCCATCTGATTGAGGATGAAAATTTGTACTAAAATTTAATTCAGTACCCAAAGTCTTCTGAAGGCCATTCCAAAATGTATAATTAAACATGGTATCACAATCAGAAACAATGGACAGGGGAAATCCATGTAAATTTAATATCTCTTTAACATACAACCGATAAATTTGATCTACAAAGAATATATCTCGAATCAGAAGGTAATGAGAAGATTTAGTCAATCGATCAACAATAACCCAGATTGCATTATTCCCTTGAGATATCATTGTTAATCCGAAAATGAAGTCCATGGATATATTTTCCCATTTTCACTCTGGCACCGGTAATGGCTAAAGCGTCCCTTTTGGTAACTGCCGCTCTGCTTTAACTTGCTGACAAGTCAAAGACTATACAGTAAAATCAGCAATATCTCTTTTCATTCCATCCCACCAGTAATACTCCCGTAGATCTCTGTACATCTTAGTACTGCCCGGATGAACTGAAAACGGGGAACTATGAGCCTCACATAACAACTCATAATTAAACTGTGAAACACAAGGAATACACAATCTCTTCCCAAATCTCAAAACACAATCATTATCAATGTTCACTTCATGAAACTTACCCTTCTGAACCAGCTCTACCTTTATTCTGAAACTTACTATCTTTCTTCTACGCTTGCTTAATTCTGTCTGATAGAGATGATCTCACTGATACCTAAAACAAAACAGAAGAACTTCCTGCACCAACAACTTCTATTCCAAAGTTCATCAAATTAAAAACCAAAGGATGCCGATCTAAACGTAGCATGGTTAATGAAGCATTACATTTTTGACTCAAAGCATCAGCCACTTTATTTTCTTTTCTGCGATGGTAATGAATTGTAAACTCATAATCCTGGATTAATTCCAGCCATCTCTTTTGTCTCATGTGCAATTGTTTCTCAGTGAATATATACTTTAAAATTTTGTGATCTGTATATATTTCACAATTTAAACCATACAAATGATGCCTCCATATTTTTGAAGCAAAAACAACATCAGCTAATTCCAAATCATGTGTACGATAATTTAACTAATAAGTTTTCAACTAAAGTGAAGCATAATCAATTACCTGATCGTTCTATATAATGACACAACCAAGTCCTTTCAACGAAGCATCACTATAGATAACAAACTCACCATTTCTGGAAGACAGTGCCAAAACTGGAGCATTCACCAATCTTTTTTTCAATTCCTAAAATCAATCATCACATTATTTTATCCAGATAAACATAACACCTTTTTGAGTTAAATTAGTTATTGGACTAGATAACTGTGAAAAAATTTCAACAATCCTCCGGTGATAACCTGCCATACCATGAAAACTACAGATCTCAGTTATATTTGTGGGTCTTGGACAATATTCAACAACTTTTGTTTTATAAGGATCAAAAGTTATACCATTGTTTTAAATAATGTGTCCAAGGAATGAAATTTTTTTTAAACCAAACTCACAGTTGCTGAATTTTCCATAGAGTTTATTTTCATTTAAGGTTTTCAAGAAAACCCTTAAATAACCTTCATGTTCCTCTTTACTTTTGGAATAAACCAAAATATCTTCAATGAACAAAACCACAAACTTATCCAAAAAGTCATGGAAAATTCTGTTTATTTGATCCATGAATATAGAAGGTCCATTGGTTAACCCAAGAGGCATAACTAGAAATTCATAATGGCCATATCTAGTACGAAATGAGGTCTTTGGAACATCTTCTTCTTTTACTTTCAACTGATGGTACCCTGACCTCAAGTCAATATTCGAAAAATACTTATCTTCATAGATTTGATCAAACAAATCATCAATATGAGGCAAAGGATACTTGTTCTTAACATTGATGTTATTCAATGCGCTATAATCAATGGAAAGTCTCATTGAACCATATTTCTTTTTAACAAACAAGACAGGGGCACCCTATGGTGATGTGCTAGGTCGAATAAATCCATTATCTAATAACTTCTGAAATTTCTTCGTTAACTCTAAATGTTCCACAAGAGCCATTCGATAAGGGGTTTTTAAAGTTGGCTAAGAATAAGGAAATAAGTCAACAATAAATTCAACTTATTGATCATGTATAATATCAGACAACTAATTAGGAAAACATAAATATACTCATTTACCACTGGCACATTATTAATATGAACAGTTCCTTTTTTTCAACAATATGTGCATGGTAACATTCATTTCCATCATTTAAAAGTTTCTTAGCTTCCAGATATGTTATCAAAAGTAAGGGTTCATTCTTGAACGCAAACTGAAAATATTTCCGAAAAAAACATCTTTAGCTCTGCAGTCAACATTACCATGATAAATAGAAATTCAATCCATTCCCAAAATAACATCAAACTCTAGTAGTGGAAAAACAATAAGGTTTTCTGGTATATTCTTTCCACACATAATGATAAAAGGTTTTTTTATTTTCTTTTTGTCTCAATGTTTCCCCCTGGTGTTTTTACCATAATTTTGGGATTCATATCTTGAGATGGAATTCCCAGTTTAGTATAAAACTTATCAGAAATGAATGAATGTGTTGTCCCTAAATCAAAAAACACATTGGCATAATCTGAACAAAAAAACGTTGTACCTGATACTACTTCATCCGATGGCCCAACATCTAGTGAAGTAGTTGCAAAGGATTTCACCACCCCTTTCTGAATGTAGTCCGACTGCTTTTCCTCAGTTGAGTTCTTTTTTAGACACTCATTTGTATAATGACCCATTTCATTACACTTAAAAAATATTACCACTGGCTTTTCATTGCCTTCTTGACCATCTTCCTTACAGTTACGAGCAATATAACCAGACTTACCACACTGAAATTGCTTTCTAGTAATGGATAAACATTCTCCAAGATGCATTTTACCAAACGTCTCACAAGATGGATATTTTTCTTTCTTACCTCTGGGATTATTTGATGAATTCTTTCCCTTTTCTTGCCAACTGGACCTCTTATTCTGTTTTTTTCCAAGGAACACCTGATCATCAGAAAACTCCATTTTCACCTTCTCAGCACATAGAACTAGCTTTTCATTACCTTTTAACCCATTAGAAGCTAATGCACATTGATATTTTGGATTTAATCATTAGTAAAAATGATTGATTTTACAATCAAGGTCTTGGATAAAATATAGAGCATACCATTCCAATCGAGTGAACATCTCTTCATAAGTAGCCACTGAGTCTCCATCATGCCTCAATTACAAGAATTATTTTTCCATCCTAAGTCGAACAGCCCTAGGAAAATATTTCTCAAGGAACATACCTTTGAATTCATCCCATTCCAGAGCATTAATCTAATCAGCATCACTGAAATTTTTAACCATCAACACCATTGATCTGCTTCACCCTCCAAATAGTAAACAACAAGACTAACCTTTTGATTTTCTGAACACATCATGACATCAAAAATATTCTCTAGTGCTTTAATCCACCATTCAACTAGCACAGGGTCTGATGACCCTCTGAATGATGGGGGATGTTGCCTCCTGAAATTTTCCACCACTAACATGTTCTTATGCAGTTGATCTAGCATATCTCACGTATTGATACCACCACCATTTATTTCTTGAGTCAACTGTGCCATTACTGCAACAAACTGTTCGGTTCCAATTCCGGCCATCTCAGGATTCTGATTTGGAGGGTCATTTCCATCTGTATGCCTTCCTAGCACTTCTTCCCTATTTCTTTTGTGGAAAAAAATTCTTAACAAACATGTCTTTGATGATGCAAAATGGTAATCTTTAAATGATATAACATTTTAATTTGACCCTAATGTGTAAAAAACTATTTTTGGATAATCATTTAATAGAATTCTAACACCTAAATTTATCTAAAACAACCTCTGATACCAACTATAAGGACCCATCCTTAAAACATTACTTAATCTTAAATTAAATGAATAATTCACAATGAGGATCTTTTCAAGTTCAGAGTTTTAGAGAATTCGGCCATAACTATTACATCTCAAAAGTTAAAAAGTAGAAACTTCTTCAAAGAATCCATTTTTTTCATAAAATAAAAACTCATGATAAAAAATTCATGTTCAGTTCTATGTTTTAGGCAACATGACTTTCCTTGACCCCATCCTTGACCCTATTCCACTTTATGTCGTATGAAAAATATTTCAGAAACTTAGGATGAGCATAAAAATCTCAGTAAGGAGTACACAAAGAAAAAACTATTAGTTTTTCAAAACAACATGTAATCCATGAATACATTAACATATGTAATACTTTTCACCTTTATGAAGTAGTAAATACTCTTCACTAAATAAAAGATCACTACATACCCATTTGTAACCAAAAGATTACCCATATAAAGAACACATAACATATAAATGTAACTTCAAACATAAACATACTTAAATGGAATAACCATATGGTCAACTTCCACAAATGTCACTAAATGGAATAGTGATACGGATGACTTCCATACCCAATGCATTGGAGGTTATAACGTAACCATCTGTCCTAGTATTCACGTCACCACCCATCATTTGTTTTATCATGTAACCACCCATAAAAGTTTCATGTACAATTATAAAATCATAATAAATTAAACAAATATAAAGGAAAGAAATAAATTACACATTTTAATCACAATATATCACATAAATATATTGACATAAAAAATACATTATCAAAACCATTTTCAATACCAAAATACATAATAGAGTATATGGTATTTATTTTCTTTTAAAAACACTACAGCTTGTTGAGGAAGCCATAGATCAAATAATACTCACAACGGCGGAAAGGTTGTTTTCACCGCGTACGTTAAAAAAAATATTATTTTTTATCATTTATTAAAATGATTCATAGAAAAATATTCCTTTTGAATGAAATTAAAATTCAAAGGTTTTTATATAGTGTATAAAATAAAGTCTTGTATTAAAACAAAATATGCCTCAATGAAAGGAGATTGAGACGAAGTCCCATAACTCATGTCCGACATGACTCGACCGTTCTTTAATTTCCTGAATAATAAACTAAAGTTAATTTATACTTTCTTAAGAAACTTTTTAAAGTTTACTATTCCTTTTATATCACTTATTGCAATGTTATAAACATTATTTAATCATTTATGTTAATAATGTTTGTTTTGTCGATATTTGGTACTTAAGTAAAAAATAGACTTCTTATAATTACATGTTGTTCATGCAGTCAAAGGTTCATTATATCCAAAATGATATTCATGATTTGGATATCAAATATATCAAATATATCTAGTATATACATGAATTTATAACAGTACATACCATTTAGAGGTATGAAAGGAAACACACCATTCTTGGAGATGGTAAGCTGTACGTACGGATGAACGCTACTTCCACTTCTATTTCATATTTAATGGAATTAAAAAATAATGATACATAGTAGTATTATAATTACAGTGTTTTATAATATATAATATCCTCAAACATATCCTTTATATGTACCACATATGGTTGGAACGAGCCATATCACTTTGAGGGGGCGGTAGTCTGCACTTCCTCAAATGAAATTATTGTGTTTACACATAATGGAAACCATAAAGGTTTGATATATATAAAAAATACACAACCATAAGGAAGACATAAACATAATATATATAATATATAAATACAGTGACATCTTAATGGCCTCCATGATAGGTTTTAAAAGAACATTTAACAATCATAATTTTGTGAGACAGTAATTCGCCATCCACAGAAACAATATGTTCTTTAACCATTAGACGAGTGTGTGTGTGAGTGTAGGTAGAATACTTATCATAAAAAAATCCTAGTATATTTAGGATACTGGTGTTTTTATGGGATAAAATAATAAGAATATAGTGGTTAGTGAAGAAGGAAAATAATAGGAAGAAACTCGAGAGAAGACATTACCTCTAAATTGGGTAACTCTTTTTGATTTGATCCAAAGTCTTCCTTGGGAAGAATTCTACCCAAAGGGAGGCCTCTGGGAGTAAGAGAGGGATGTGGAGAGATAATATGAGTAGAGGTTGTATAATCCAAGGGCTTGAGATGTGTGGTTAACGGGGTATAGGTGGGGGCATTTTATAAGAGGGAGGATGGTCACTTTTGGATTGTCTTGAAATGTTACTTTATTATAAAATGGTTTTCAAATTTTAAAGGTCCCAAAATGAAATATTTCTAGAAAATGTGATAAGGGTTATAAATAAAACCATCCAATATGTTTTTTACAAGTGTAAGTAATATATTTTTCCTTATCTTTTTCATTGTATTTAAATCGTTTATTAAGGAGGTAATCACTACATCATCATGGTGTCATAAATACATTTATTTATTTAATGTCTAAAAATTATAAAAAACTACCATGATGTAGGAAATAATTTTATAATTCCAATTAATATTCATATTCTAAGAGATTATTTTTTTGAACAAAATTAAAATTCTTTTACTTAGGATATACAAACCTTCGTTATATATCTCTTCTTCTAAAAAAATAATGTCATAAATATCACTATTAGATCCATGTGACTCTATGGGCCTCCAAGTTGGGTAAAAAGCTTCCCATGGTAGGCCATGACTCCAAAAAGAAGATTTTTACACATGTTGGGGTCATTTTATATTATTATGATATTATTATATAACCCTTAACTACCCGGCTACTAATTAATCACAATAATTAAAGATAATTACCATAGTTACTATTAATAATGTCCAAAAATAAAAAGGTCTTAATTAAATAATTTGGACATTCTGATTCCAAATATGGAATCCATTTTACCAAATTCCAAACACATAAATTGTAGTAATTTATTTAAAAATAATTCATGTTGTCAAAACAAATTGAGTGTTTTTTTGAAACAATATCTATCAAAAGATTGATAATTGTTTATGTCCAATTTCATAGTGAAATTATTTATAATGACCACCATTGGATTAAATTGTAAAAATATATTCTAAATAAACTTTAAAAATAAATAAAAAGATAATCTAACCGTATAATTAAATTAGATGAAAAAGCCATTTTGAAGTAAAATGCAGTATTTTTCACTAATCATTAAAAAAATGAACATTGTCAGAAAAATACCAAATATTTATCCAAATAAATTTAAATCTATCAATTCTAAATAATAAGTTTATTTTGAGAAATAGATCTTATAAAATTGTCAAATGATATATTTGAAAATGGTTCACCATCAAAAGGTGGAAAAATAATCTTTTAAAAATATTAGAGTATTCAATGGTTAAGATTGGATTTATTCTCATTTTGAGCCTCTAAAACATTATCTAATTCATAAATAAACATAGATATGAAAATCAATTATTCTTTACTTACATAGTATGTTAAAACCACGATGAAGTATCCCAATGTACTTCCACGTGATAGGAGTCTCAACGCAATAGACGGTGCGTCAATCGGAAGCCATATCTGTAAGTTATTGGACTTTTAGTCCCAAGGGCCTGGTTGGATTCGTGATCGATCCAATATGTCCATAACCCATAATTATCTAAACGTCAATTGGGGTATACCTAAAGGACTGTCTCGATCCATGTTTTTCGGCGCCACAGACGGTTCGTCAAACAAACACACTCATAGATCATGTTATGGTCGAATGAGAGAAAAGGATCGAAGCTAGTCTGGGTCTGGTCTGACCCTACCTGGGCCAACCTGAACCGATTTGGGTTGACCTAGACCAACCGGGGTTTGTCCTTGGGACAGTCCCACCCCGCTAGGTTTGACCCAGCATGCTGGGTCTGGCCCATCCCACAGAGTCTTGTTCGGCCAGCCAGTGCAGCCCGCTGGTTAGCCTACGATGGGCGGCCCGCTAGGCGGCACATGGTGTGAACCACGATGGGTGGCCTGTGATATGTGGCACACGGATGGCCAAACGTCCAGCCCTCTTCCACAGCGTGGTCGTGCGCAGCCCCACCACTGGCGGCCAACTGCGAGTCAGCCACCCTCCTTCGCCACCACGGCCTCGTTCCACGACTCCTTCATGCCGGCGGTGCATACTCACGCCTCCGCCTCCCCTTTGCACGGTCATCTAGGTGCCGACCACCACCTCTTCTCTATCGTGGCCAACGGTCCATGGCCCTTCCACCGGCGTGGTGGTTGAGTCGTCGCAGTCTTCACGACCGGGCGGTGTGCCTTCCCCCGCTCCTGTGTCCTACCGATGCCAGTCACCGGTACCTGTCTCCATCCTCCTCCATCAAGAAGAATTCATAAAACCCACAATGGTTGAGGAGTGTTCGATCCATTTACGTTTGAACCACTCCCTCCATGTTAGATAAGTATCAATAAACTCATGGGGAGAGATTCAACATAAATGAAATTAATGAAGATCAAACAAATCAAACCCCTACCTTGTCTTTCATTAGAGGAGTCGAGAGGTAGAAGAGAAAGTCATTGATGAACGTCGGTGTTTGTTGCTTCTTCCAAGCGCTTCCAATCTAGGCTCAGGTTCAGTTACTCATTCATAATTGGAGAGGGTGCCCATCACTTGAGAATGATTTTCTCCAAAGTTCTCCCCTTTTCTATTGATTTCCCCTAGGAAATGAGTATTCCACAAATTAAAATTGGTTTATCCAATTAAATCGCGTTGGCACAATTAAAGTTGGCACAAATATATGTCATAATTAATTAATTAGAGATTTGAATGTTTCCCCCCATTAAAAAGAGTTCAGGTGGTCCCCACCAAGATGAATGCAAATTGGACGGTTTTTCTATCTCAGGTGGTCCCCACAACCATAATTTCAAAAGATATTTTTTAAAAGAAAAATAAAATTTAAATTATTTTACTTTTCTTCTTCCAAGAAAAAGTAAAAAACAATATTCCACCATCGACCTACTATGGTTGAGATGAGGGTCTCTTTAAGTGAATATCAACACTATGAGTTCAACAGTGTCCTCAGATTTCAATTCCAAGCACCGGTTCAAAAGTTATAAAAAACTGCTCACTTGTTTATTGAACGCACATAAAAAAAGTTCAGAAATTCATTCCGAGAACTCCGGGGCCATGGAATCATGTGCCATCAATTTTTGCAGTCTCGTAAAATTCAAAAATATTTTAAAAAATAATTACATGGAATTTATAGGTCATTACATTCTCCCCAACTCAGGGATTGGAATCCTTAAAAGACACATTACAAAAACTAGGAAAAAAAGTGGTGGTATTGGGAACAAATCTCAGCCTCCCACTACCATTTTCTCTCTTGAAGGTTACCATGCTTCCAACGTATACACACCAATGATATTGATCTCCCACGAATGAATCTCTCCTGTCGATCCACATTCTCCATTGGAACCTCTGTAAACGTCTTCCCATCGTCGATGTCCAACTCGCCCCAGTCAATGATGTGTGAGGGGTTGTGCACATATCTTCTTGGCTGGGATACGTGGAAGACGTCGTGCACTAGGTTCAGCTGAGGTTGAAGAGAAAAGCGGCAATCCACCTCACCAACTCCGGTGAGGACATGAAATGGTCCGATGAACCTCAGAGATAACTGGCCACCCCGACCAAATATCTGCAAACATCATCAAGGTGAGACCCATAGAAAGACATGGTCAGCATCCTTAAACTCTAGAGTTATCTGTCTCGTGTTAGAAAAATAATTATTCCTACAATGTGAGGGCTTCATCTGCTCCTAGATGATCTGCACCTTCTTCGTGGTAGCCTATACTATCTCTGGTCTTGTATGTGCTGACTCCCCTAGGTCAGTGCCGCACAATGGTGATCTTCTAGGTTGACCGTACATAGCCTCGAAAGGTTCCATCCGAATGGTAGTGAGATAGCTGTTGTTTTATGAAAACTCCACCAAGGGCATGTGATCCTCCCAACTACGACTGATGTCGAGGATGCAAGCACGCATCATGTCCTCGAGGTTCTGAATGGTCCGTTCAGTCTGGCCATCCGTCTAAGGATGGAAGGTGGTTCTTAAATAGAGTTGCATTCCAAAATCCTCTTGTAACCCCTTCCATAGATGGGAAGTGAAACATGCATCATGATCTGATACAATCATCAAGGTCACTCAATGTAGAAGCACATTCTCTTGCTCTGAGGCATGTCATGGTCTCTATTGAACCCTGCTCGCTGATCGGTAAGAAGTTGGCTGAATTGGTGAGTCGTTTAATGTTCACCCAAATAGAATCACGACTCATAGATGTCTGTGGATGTCCTGTTTAAAATTCTATGGATAGACTATCCCACTTCCACTCTGGGGCCTCTAATGCCTGAACAAAGCCTGCTTGTACCAGATGCTCCGCCTTCACTTGCTGACATGTGAGGCACCGGGAGACAAGCTCTCCTACTTCATTCTTCATTCGTGACCACCGGTGCTATAATCGGAGATCCCAGTACATCTTCGCCACTCCTAGATGTACCGGTAGAGGGGATGTGTGGAACTCTCGCAACACATTCTCCTGAAGCGACACAAGTACCATGGTATTCCCTCTAAAGAGAATAACGTGCTCCACGCCATTAGAAAATCCATCACGTGCCTACCCTGAGGATATATGAACACGTCGAGCCTCACAGTCTATGTCCTCATGCTACGCCTCCCTGACTCGCAGAATAAGTGTGGGAGTGACTGTAAGAGATTGAAGAAAAGCTGTACTATCTCATTCCACAAAGGATATCCATAAAGTAGACAGATGATCTGTCACCTCACCTAGAAGTTGTATACCAAATCTTCTACTGAGTGTATCTTCTAAAATTTTCCCCTTCCTAGGAGTATGGAATATCTCGAAGTCATAGTACTGGAATATCTAAATCAAAAGTCATTGTCTCAGGTTCAGTTCCTTCTGAGAGAAGATATACCTGAGACTCTTGCAGTACAAGTAGACTGTAAAATGTTCACCAATAATGTAATGTTTCCACATCATTAAGGAAATTACAATAGCTTATAACTTCTGATCATGGGTAGCATAGTTCATCTCATGTTGTTTTAGCTGTCATGAACCATATGTGATAACAACTCGCTCCAGCATCAGGACACATCTGAGCCATGTCTCTGATGCGTCACAGTAGACTATGTACCCAATGAACTCCTCCAGAATCCTCAAGATGGGCGCACTAGTCAGCCTCTACCTCAACTCTTGATGTCTCAAATGGAATATCTCTGACCAAATGAAGTGTTTCCCCTTCTTCCTCAATGCTAATAAAGGTGCTGCAACTCTGGAGAAACCTGACACAAATCTCTGGTAGTATCTGACCAATCCTTGGAATCTTCGTACCTCCGTCACACTACTGGGTGTCTCCCAAGCAAGTAAATCCTCAATATTTGCTGGATTGACCTCAACATCCACCACTGAGATAATGTATCCCAGAAAGTGAAGCTCTCAGATACAGAACTGGCCCTTTGAGAGCTTACTATACAGATGGTGCTCTCGGAGTGTGTTTACAAGTATCTATAACTGGTAGGCATGCTCCTCCTCTGTACCCGAGTAGATCATAATATCACCAATGAAGACTACTACAAATCTATCATGGTATGGCTGGAAGATCTTGTTCATGATTCCCATGAAACTTGTAGGAGGGTTGGTTACTCAGAACAGCATGACCAAGAACTCGTAGTGGCCATACCGATATCTAAAAGTCATCTTCCACACATCCTCATCTCGTACTCTGAGCAAGTGATAGCATGATTTGAGGTATATCTTTGAGAACCACCATGATCCCTTAAGCGGATAAAAGAGGTCATCAATCCTCAGGAGTGGGTACTTGTTCTTCACAGTCACCTGGTTCAGGCATCAATAGTCTTCACAACGTCTCAAGCACCCATCTACCTTCTTGGAAAACAAAACCAGGGCTGTCCAAGGAGAAACACTGGGCTGGATGAATCCCTTCCCCTGCAAGTCCTCATGTTGTACACGCAGCGCTCGAAGCTCCGCGGGAGCCATCCGATACACAAGTGTAGATATCGGTGCCATCCCGGGGTACAAGTAAATGTAAAATTCCACCTCTCTGGCTGCAGGTAGACCCAGAACATCATCAGGGAAGACATCCGCGTACTATTCCACCACTACATGATAACTCAGACTCCCCACATCAATCACTCCTTGGGCAAGGCTAGCCAACTAATTAGTAAACAACTACACTCTCATCCGGGTAATCCCATCGTGTGCTACAAAGGGTCCCTTCTCGATGATGAAGGTAAAATTAGTCCCATCCTCATGGATACACCTCACTTTTCTCCTAATACAGTCAATCTGAGCATGGACTGTAGATAACCAGTCCATACCCAATATGTTGTCGTAAGGCCTCGACGCCGCTATTAGGAAATCACAGCGGAAGCTCTCGCTTCCTAGAGTAATATACCACTGCCAGCACCATGTTTTAATCATCGAATCCTCTATTATAGGAGTCTTTAGATGTAAGGATCAAGACAATGGCTTCTATGGAATCTTCGAGCCCTGAATGAGTGTAGTGGAAATAAAATAATTACTCGAACCTATGTCTATAAGTACTACAACTAAGGTGCAGTAAACATAGATCGTACCCCTGATCATCTTCGGAGCACCGTGATCGTATTCCTCAACTACCAGGAGCTGAGAACTCCCATGTCAACCTGCTCCCTGTGTTCGGGGTAGAACACCATGTGGAAATGGCGATAACTTCTCGAATCGTCGCCCACCACCAGCTGCACGTCCAACTCCTCTGCCACACCCGCCTACTCCTTGCAGACCTCCTCGGTCGAACCTTTGTCTCTACCTGGGAAGTCCTTCGACCATCTATTGATCATATTAATGGATAGTCGGGTAGTCTCGAGCCATGTGACCCAGCACACATCATGCATAACACTGCCAGCTCCCCGCTTGACTAGCTCTGTCTCCTTTGCCCAGCACTACCAACCCTGAATCATGCTATCGTCCAACTATAGGTCTAGTCCTCTTGGACCTATATGACATATGTTTTCATCCAATTATATAGGACTCTACCACGTGATGCCCAGTGGTGGGTCTCGTTGTCGGTGACTTCTCACCAAGAAAACTCTCTACTAAGAGGGCTCTCTCTAACACCCCCCGCCTGCGTCGAGATGGTGAGAAAAATCATCAAAGCCCTCATCTCCCACCCGATTCCTAGCTCGAGTGTCTGGGCCCTGAAGAATGGGTCTCGTACCATATCAGTGGAGTAGCGTGAGAGGTTGGTGAAACTATCTTACTTCTAACCCACAGTCATGCTGCCCTACTGCAGAAGAAAAATCTCATGTATGCACAATTCCCGAAGAGTCGCTGGGACAAACTCTACCCAAAATAGGATCTCAGACTCTACCCAGAGAAGTGTCACCTCATCATGGTCCTAGAGCATCAAGATCCATCGTCTTCCTTCTACTTCATAAAGAATATTGCTGTCAAGGATCACCATGAGATCAGCTGGTTTCCTTACTAGTCGGAAGACTCTCACTATGGCCTCTAGTCAATCCTCAGCTGCCTGTGGGTCTGTCTCACCCCTGAACATGGGTGGCCTCTATCATTGGAACCTGTGAAACCCACTCAAGCGTCATGCAGCCTATGTTGTTGGGGTTGGTGGAATCGGTGGCCCAACGGGTAATGGTACCGTTGGTGCCTTCGCTGGTTCCCCTACTGATAAAGGTCCTAACAATGAGGCATCATCGCTCGGTGGGATATCATCGTGTACTATACACAGAACCCAAGTTGGCTTTCTATGTTGAGGCATTATGAAATGAAATAGGTGCTCCATGGTCAGTAATTTGTTCCTGGTGAGATGACTCAAAAAGATTAGAAAAATACTTTTCAAAACACACATGCAATCCCTGATTTCGTGCACTGAGTCAGAAATCATAAGTCAGGGTCCTGGTGTACGGATATGTCGACCGCCTCACCAACACTGGATTCCCTAAACTGATATCCACAATCAAAACACATACCACTATTTTTGTTAAATGACCGGGGTCCAATTTTCTATAGTAGAACTGATTCCTCTGATACCAATTTGTCACGACCCGTCCCCCGGGGCCCATGTCACGACTACCCCATGCCCGCCTTCCATAGGCAATGGGAAGGCGACTAGCCCCGAAAGGTGTATTCCCTAAAACATTGAATGCATTTCCTTTAGAACCTATAATCACACACAACCAAGAACACAACAAGATACAAAAACAAGTAACTTGTATAGTAAACAAGGTGTGTACTATATGAAAACAGTTTCCAGAATACAAGCCCAACTATAATGTACAAGAAAACATAAATTTACAAGTAAACTGAAACAACTCTTATGAACACCTTCCAATGATCCTACCTGAATGGTAGGTACAGCTCACAAATGGTCGTCTGTGCGGTACGCCTCGTCTAAAGTCCCCCTCTGAGTTTCCTGCAGTCCTGGTACTCTTGTCCTTAGTCAGTGTTTTCAATCGTCTACGCCGAACACAAAAATGTGTGGGCATATCCCATGCAGGGGTGACTATAATGATACTCAGTAGGTACCCCGAGACCCTTGAAGGGTTCACAAAATCCACAAAGGATGAACCACAAATAATGAAAAAAACTGAAAACCCAACTTAGGTATATGCCCATACATACACCTATGTTATGAAGTATACCCATCTTGTTCATGAGGAAACAAAAGGCCCAACACTTACCCAAAGTACAACTATTCAATGAAGGAATGAAATACCATGAACGTAACACCACAATGGTAAGTACCATAATGGTAACACCACATAGAAGAATACCATGAAGGTGTCACCACGAATGTAAGTACCACAAAGGTACGCCACAAATAAAAATACCACAAAGGTATCACCACAAAGGTAAAGAATCAGATTACACCAGGTATAACTTAGGTATGGTACTAAAGATAATTAGATGTAACTACTGAATCATCTTACTCTGTTAAGAGGGAGACCCATGTAGGATCCTAAATCATCAGACCCATGTAGGATCCTAGAACAGCAGACCCACGTAGGATCCTAGTGTATTCCAACTTGTATTTGATAGAGACATCCATGTGGGACTCTCAAACATAGGCCAACTTAGGATCCTAATGCATAGACCCGGATAGGATCTCTTTATCATGTTACAGCCAGCCATAGAGTTCCCACACAATGTTTGATTGATTACAGGATGGTCCCCTCCTCAAGCCACAATTCTATATGCCAACTGACATGAAGTACCATGATGAAGTATCCTAAAGGACCGCCACATGATTGGGGTCTCAATGAAATAGACGTTGTGTCAATCAGATGCCCGTAGATCATGCTCTGACCGAAAGAGAGAAAAGGGTCGAAGCTGGTCTGGGTTCGGTCCGACATGGCCCGACCCGATTCGGGTCGACCTAGCCTGACCTGGGATTGGCCCTGGGACCGACCTGGCCAGCTGGGTCCGACCCAGCCCAGCCCGCGGGGTCCTACCCGGCCTACTGGCCCGCCCAGTCCTGCGGTGCTGCCCGCGGTCGGAGGCCCTTAAAGGGTGGCCCACGGCTGGCCGGATGGCCTGCACTCCTCCATGGCATGGTCGAGTGCTGCGCCTCCACCAGCGGCCGACAACGCCAGCCAGCCTCCTTCATCACCATGTCCTCATGTTTTGGCTCTTAAACTTTAGTGGCGCGGACGTGTGCTGCCGTCTCCCCTCTGCGTGGTCGGATGTGTGTCAGCCGCAACCTCTAATTTTCCGCAACTGATGGGTCGCGACCCTCCACCAGCGGCGCGGGTGCGCCGCCGCTCCCGAGTCATACCTGCACCAGTTGCATGTACCAGTCTCTGTCATACTCCATGACAAAGAACGCATAAAAAACCACAAAGGTTGCGGAGTGGTCGGTCCATGTCCGTTTGGCCCCACCCTCTGCGTTAGAGCGGTAGGAAGCAGCTCACCGGGAGAGATTCAATTTTAAAGAAATTAATGAACATCAATAAAATCACACCCCTACCTTGTCATTCGTTGGAGGAGTATATAGATAGAAGATAATGTAGTTCAATAACTTCAGTGTTTGTGGATTCAGTAAAGCACTTCTGATCCAGGCTCTGGGTCAGTTCCATGTTCTTCGTGGGAGAGGGTGTTCTTCATTAGAGGAAGAGTTTCTCAAATGTTCTCCCCTCATCCCTTGATATCCCAAATAAATGAGGAGCCATCAAATTAAAATAGGTTTATAAAATAAATTTACGTTTGCACAATTAAAGTTGGATAAAATAAATGGAATAATTAATTAATTGGAGAGTTTCGAGGTTTTCCCCCATTAAGAGGGGTTCGGGTGGTACCCACCAACATGAATTCAATTTGGGAGGTTTTTTAGCTCTGTTGGTTCCCACCTCCATAATTTCCAAAGAGAGGTTTCAAAAGAAAAATAAAATGTTAATTATTTTATTTTTCTTCTTCCACGAAAAAGTGAAAAACTATATTACACACTCAAACTACTGTGGTCGAGGTGAAGGTATCTTAAAACAAACATCAGCTATGTGAGTTCAACGGTGTCCTCAAGTTTCAATTCTTATCACCGGTTCAAATGTTATAAAAACTCACTCACACATTTACTGAATGTACTTAAAAAATGGTTAGAAAGTCATTCTGAGGACTCTAGGCCTTAGAATCATACGCCGTCAATTTTCATGTACACGTTAAATTTCCATATAATTAAAAAAATTACATGGAATTTTCGGGTCTTTACATTACTCTTTCTTGTATAGAGGATTTATTTTTCCTAAATTCATTGAGATTATATTGAGTACCCGATACATTTGTACATTAATTTGGTATTTTTTAATAAATATATTTTTTTTGGTTTTGCGGCTGATTGAAATGTTAATATTTCAATTATTTGGGTGAGATATTTCCCTTTCTTAATTTTATGAAAAATGATATTATCATTTATGTGGGAATGAGTAATTTTTTTCTGGGAGGGAGTGTGATTTTTATGGAATCATTTAGATTTAAAATTATTTTGAATTTATCAATATATTCAACAAAAAAAATTTCCTAATAAACATATATTTTATAAATCAAAATCTCATTGCCATTCAAAAAAATTCATCATATTGTTGACCCCTTAAGATTAATGCATATTTTAATATTTACATGCGAAGATAAAAAATTTCAGTATATGAGACAAGGAAATTATTAAAAAAATTTTGAGCATTGAGATTGAGGGAATTTTATGATACTAGATTAATTAATTTGGATATATATTATAAAAATAATGTTAGTGGATGGGAAATAATTATAGATGATATGGATTTTATGTTATGCGTGATAATTTTTCAAAAACATAATTAAATTTTTTTTAACCATGTATTTATGTTGTTCAATTTGACAATGGTGGATCCATTGGATGTTTTGATTTCATCCTCTAAGATTAAAATTTAAAATGGGGAGTATTTGATGCACTTTTATTTTCCAAACATTTTTAAAAATATTTTTGTTCCTTTTAAAATAATTATTTTATCTATTTTATGTCATTTTATCCAATTATATAGTTTCATAGTAGTTTAGATAATTTTTAAATATTGTTATATTATAGATTAAATTTAGTTATATATGGTTATTTATTATATTCATAAAATTTGTATTTTTCAATTCCATATTATTTATCATTTTTTATTAATAATAATATTTGTATAATTAATCACAAAAATTCAAATCTGTTCTGTATTTTGATTGGAAAGTGTTTTATTTATAATAGTTTTACACTATCATTATCTTCTTATAAAATGAATGGTGATTCATTTATTTCGATGATATTATTGATTAGATGAAAACTATTCCCAGAAGTAGGATAAATTTTCTATTTTTTTATTGATCAATGGGAATGATGTCTTCTTAGAGGATAATTCTATTGAACAAAATCAATTCAGTTATTATGTCCAAAGGAAAAAAATAAATAAAATTATAGATTCAAATTCTAAATATTCATTTCCTCCACATTATTTTATAGAGATGATAAAATATGATCATGTCAAGATAAATTCTTGCACAGATTTACGCTTCATTTCCATTTCATGGCTACACTTATTTACCAGTGATTTAGTACATGTCCCTTCTCAATTAATTCCCTACCCATGTCCATCAATGATGATGTTTTAATTTTAAAATCCCATTTTCCTAATTTATGGTCATTTAATGTCTCTCACACAACCTTTTTGTGCTAATTGGATTTTCAAGGACTCATAAATACTGTCTACATACAATGCCTAATATCAACAACACCGTTTGTTTTTTAGGGACCCTTTTTTGAAATTTCCAGACAATATATATAGAAGTTATAGAAAATGTGTGAGAGAATCTATGGAATGTTTTAAATATTGAATATATTGGTTCATGTATCTTGTAAATTGTGTTTTATGGTGTACTAATTTAGTTTCCTAAACTTTTCAAGGGGTATGAGTTTTCCCTCCAACTCATATCTCATGATGTTTACAACTATCATAATAGTTCTTAATTAATATTCTTAATATTTTAATATAGATTAACATTACCTATTTTTATTTTTCTATATTACATTATGTATAATTATATTTTTATAATTTAATTAAAATTCTAAAATTATATTATATCAGAGTGTTTTTTAATACACGTAAATATTAATTTTAATCTAACTAATAATATTATTATTATTATAACAATAAATATTATTATAACATATTATAATTATTATAACTTTTAAATTATTATTATATTTATAAATTTGAAATTATAATCTATTTTAATTTGGTATACATGGAGCAGAGAGGCCCGGTCACCTACAATATATTTTCAACGATTCTTTTATTTATTCCTCCCATGGGGTCTCTTTCCCTCCACCATTCATCCATTCTATCCTCCATATGTTAATACCTACCAACTACGCCTCCGTTAAATGTTATGGAACACCTTCCCAACTATATCACTTCAAGCATCATGACCCATCACCCTTCATCCCAAACTCTCAAAAAATCCATCTAGCCGAGGCCACATCCTATAACACATCAAATCACTCCCTATCCGCTCTATGCAAAGGAGTGAAATATTTTAAACTCAATATATTTGTTTATGAATAAAATGGTTTTCTTCATCATTGGTTGTAGATGGTTTTTATAGTAGTTTCTATGGAATGTTGGAAATATTTTGTTGTTTTAGGTATCATATTCACTATGGAGGTAATTCTAGTGATTGGTGTTACTTTTCATGCATTAGAAATTTCCAAAATGGGGTTGTTCACAGTATATCAATGGAGTGATGTGTTTTTTGGTGTGAGTTTATATTAACAGTTTATAAAAATTATTTTTTCGACATGAACATGGTTATCTATGTTTCATATTTTAGGATTCATTAGTACATTATGTCTCTGTAACATCATTATTCCAATGTATTAAAAAGGTTAAACGATTTTCAATAAATATTTTAAAACCATATTTGATTGAAAATAAATTTATATTTATTTAATGTTGTTTTTATTTTATGTTTTTTTTTGTAACAAAACTATTCTAACATGGGGTCTACACAAATGATTTTATTATATTAACAAGAATCCTAACAAATTATCAATGGTGTTATAGAATTATACAATTTATTTGTTCAGAAATAAATTATCATCATGAGAGAATCAAAAGTCACACAAGAGAGAATTTGGAAGAAATAAATTTATTAAATGATTTTTTTATTTTTTGAGTTTTATATTGAAACATTCATGAGTGATAAAAAATGTAATATCATGTGAGAGAACATGACATAGTTTAATATCACAATTTTTTTAACCGTTCATTGCCTTTCACTGAGTAATTTTATGAAAAAATGTTTCACTGATATTTTTATCAAATATGTTATTGAAGTATTGAATAATTTGTGATAAATATTTGATAAATGTGGAACATAAAATAGCGAGACTCATTTATATTATTATTAAATTTATAATTTAGGATTATTAGATAAATTATTATTCAATGGTGAGAAAAATATAATTGCAATCACATGTACTTCAACGGGAGTCATGATTCCCACAAATCGATCCCTAACTACTTTTTTTACAATAGAATACTTATAGTTTATTTAGATAACAATTTCAATTTAAATTTTATATTTTTTTACATTAAATAAATATAATATTGAATAATATTCTAATTAGATGTTCATTGTATTTACAAAAAAATTCATTATTGTTGAACCTTACTCCCCACTTTTATAGTATTTATTAGGTTTTTTATATTTTCAATTGGGAAATGTTGTGATAATTCATAAAAGGTGTGATATGCCAAAAATAACATTCCATGCCACATGTCCAGTTCCTTACATGCCTCGAAAATCAGGACTAAAGGTGAATTAAACACATATATTTTTATTCTTAGGATTTTGGATGTATCATTTAATGCCATGGTATTTTTTCACATTGGATGTAGAATGTCATGATTTTGCACAAAGCTTGCACACCCAACCCACCAAATATCTTATAAGTAGGATACATAATTATTGTTTGAGGGTAGTAGTTCTAGGCAGTAAAAAATTGGAACCCCAAAAAATAACTTAATCCCACGAAGCCTAATTATCCATATTCTGTTTTTGGTTAATACGATACATGAATCCTATGAAACAATAATGGAAATTTTGAGGCAATTATATCATATAAAGATGTTAAAACTAAAAATTCACGAAGGACCACAACCCTTGTGTTCCTTTATAAAGTTTTCAGTGTACTCCAACTCATGATATACATTCTACAGATCCACATTCCTATCTCTTACCAAATTTCAATACTTGGGATGTATATGCCATGCTTATAATGGAGTCTCATAGTACATCTCTCCCCAGTAAAATAATCTAGGAGGACAATAATAGTGATCCATGGGCCAAAGAAGCCAAACCAACACCAACCTGGATTTTATATGCCTAGACCAGCCATATATGATAACCCCTTTGACAATATCAATTTCATGGGTTCCACTTCCTTAATTTCATAAACTAGTTTCATCTTCTCACATCCACATACCTCATCATACCTTCTCCCAACCCCATAAATTGGTTCCAAATTTCCAATCCCAATACCTGGGTGCCACTTTTTCCTAGGTCATAATATTTTTATCTATTCACTCTACCCCTTTTTGTAATTCATATATGTATTAATTTTTTAATTACGCCGATGTTTCCCGTCCATGTACTCCATATATGTATGACTTTTTTAAGTATACCAATGTTACCCCAAAAAAATATTGTATTCCATTGATAGTTGATATATATTAGTTTTCTTCCATGGAAGAGATTATATTATGGGTACTTGTAATGACATATTAACATTATAAAATCGTGTATTTTATAATGAAACTGATGAATCCTATCTCTCTCAAGATGTTCATCCCAATTTTCATATTCCACCCCCATAGTTCCTCTAATCCATATCATCTTCCAAGAAATCATACAATGATCCATAAATATGTAACTCTGTCTATATGTGTGAGAGTGATTCCATATTAGAGAAATTAAAAATAAAATCAATACATGATCCACTAACATGGTTTCACTAGAATTTTATGTTCATGCATAGGTGACTAATAAATCATTTCACAGATAAATTCAACTAGTTTTCCTAGATTCTTGTATTTAAAATTAATATGACATAGTTTATTCCACATAATGTGAAATTTATCTAAATAGGTCATATTTATATGACCATAAACTATAAAAGACCATTTTCATAAACACATAACATTAATAGGATGATCATTGGTACATGACGCAGAAAAAAAAATAAAATTCATTTAGTAACGAATAGAAAACCATAAAAGGAATCATTATGGTCATTGTCACATGGCATTAAAATATCTAAAATTTCTTATTACGAAGAAATAAATTATCTTGAATTTGATTCCTTTCAATTGGGTACATAAGATGAAACTTTTGTGTGCACGATCCAAACTATACAACACAAATCACATCCATGGGTAGTGATAAATTCTAGATTGTATATCTATGTGGATTTAAAAATTAATTCCACTGAAAACATATAATGACATAGAGAACTAGTAATTCCAACATATGTTGGTGAAAATTAATGGTAATGATCGAGAACACCTATGACCAAGATAATTAGTATAATTAATTGGGATGGATTATATGAAATTTACTTAAATCCATAAGAGATTATTTTAATATGTAATAAGACCCCTTAATGTACGATCCAACATCTCATCAACTCAACTAAAAGACTAAAAAATTTATTACTAGTTAGTTTTTGGATTCACATGACTTTATAATGTAGGTATTCCCATAATTGAATGACACATGCATGGATCATGCATGTGAACTAAAATAGTGAATGTGTTATGAAATCTTTTACTAGTGGGTGAGATTGATTGGCCATATGATTTTTTGAAAAGATTCACTAAATAGTGTATTGTTTTTAGGTACTCATTAAATACCCATATGACCTCCTATGATTTAATAATGGTAGAATCATATATATTTAATCTCCCCAGATAATCTAGAGGTATCTATAGTGAACCCCGTCTTACATTGTACCATTATTAATGGCACCAAATATATACTTTATATATCATGATTTCCATGAAAATGGAGCCCCAATGTACAATGTTATAGACCTAGTTCCTCAAATATATGGGAGTAATTGGAATATTTTTGGAATATCATCTTAAAATATCTATAATATCATTTGAGGTAACTGATGAAAGCCTCAAGTAGATAAACCTAGCTAATGAAACCTAACCAAAAATTCTCGTAAAGAAGCCGGTGCTCTCTTTTTCAACATACAAACTCTTTTGGAGTATTTCATATTACTACATCATATGATAACTTGTTTACCATAGAGTGTTGGATAAGGACATAAATATATCACCAAAAAGAAATGTTGTATCTTCACAGAATGTCTCTTATTAACATCCATTATAAAAAATTTCTTAAAACCCCATGCCATTAGAAATATTCAATAGAATTCATCATAATTAATCATGTCTCATTTTTCTAAATTAGTACACCCAATAGGAATGACCACTATGGAATAATCTATAAAAGATTTGGTTAATTCTCATTTCATTATACCCACTCATGAAATTCATTGAAATCTTTATATGGAAACCAAATAATATTGTCACATCCACTATTTCATCAACACTCATTGATTTCATTAGTGTATTCCAACAATGACTAAGGGGAAGGCTAATTTTCAGCTTCACATTAACACTACGTGAGTTCTTTAGTATTTTCTGAACGTAACTTAGGATTAGGCTTATATCCTTATTCCCATAAACACTTATAAGGTTCATTGAAACATACCATTGGAAAAATATTTTAAATATATAATACATATTCAAATCTATGCAGGTCACCAAAATTATTTGATTATTTCTAAGGACCCCCAAAAAACTGATCCTACTAATGAAAGTTACTATGAATATTGCAGGACCCTAATTATGATCATTCTTCAATCAACACTCCCAAGGCTAGGATAATCTAGACTGAGGGATTATATTATTTTCTATGTCTGAAATAATATCCATTGGGAATATCTTAAAATTCTAAATGTTTCCAAAGGATCATCCATATATTAAATAATTTTAAAAGTCTATTATAGTCATAGTGGTCCTCCACATATTCATGTGAAACCAAAAACTGAAGGATTGACCTAAAGAATTTATTGTGAAGGTCCTACCGAAATTTAATTATATAGAATCTCTTTGTGTCCTCCCTAAATAACTGACCATGGATGTCCTCATAATTATAGAAAGAAGACAATAGTGGAGTTATTTTATAAGGATATTTCAATAAATTTTAACCCAAATCATAAATATATATTTGAAAGGTGGCCCACCCCTTGAAAACTCAACCATAATTGGAAAAAATAATCCCCTCTGGATGGAAAATGAATGATAACTTTTGCAGTCCTACATAGATCATGAATTGTACATGTATATTATATGATTTATAAAATATTCAATGTGTAGGTATACCACAAGTTTCAAATAAAAAAACACATATCCATAAATATAATCTATTTGAAAAATTATCCATTAACATTATTGGTCATCCCCAAGATATATTTTCCTAGCGTCATATCTAATATATGTAAATAAACTAGAATTTAGGTATATCCTATTAAATTAAATATAATATATACTATAATACAGGTCATTTATATCATTCTCATTGCGATTCCCTTTAACATAATTGCTTCTCTTCTCAAAAAAAATCCCACGTGCAAAAAAAAGTTTCTCATAGATTTTTCCCTATCACGATCCAATATTTTATCTGAGGCTATATATAATGGGATTCTAATCAATAATAAATGATATCTCATTTTAGTTAAAAATAATTCTAGAAGATATATCATTATATTCCCCCAAAACATGTGCCCATTTATGAATCTATAGGACTTTTAAAACATTCCACTCCACTAGAAAATGAAGTTGGTAAACAAAATTTGTTTATGGTTAATTTCAAGGATCCCATTTAATAATATGAATATAATTTCATGGTCATGTGGAAATAGTTTAATGAATACCTAATATTGGAAAATTTATCGCTTGTCACAACTCCATGGTATGAAATTATAGATGTAATTCAAGATAAATTATTTTAAAATTTTCATCGAAACATTTGAGAGAATCTCTATTATATCAAAATTAGATATCAATGTTATTGAGAATATATTAAACATATGATGTTAATAAGTGAAATGGGCATGATATTAATTTTTTCACCTTTTTTGGAAGTCCAAAATGTAATGGTTAGGAAACAATATGATTCTAATCCACATTCATATGTTAGTTGTTTGTATAATATTCACTATAGAGTAACATACTATCGTCCCAAGGTGTTTATAAAAGGGTTGGGTGAATAGAATTGTATTCTATATAACATAAATGCATCAATTTAGTGTTTTTTTGGAAATATTTATTCTAATATCATCACATTGGGAAAAGAAAACATATATATGTCACAAAAAGTTAGTCCATCTATCTAATTATGTGTCAGCTTCCCATTATCCTAGAAGCGGTGAATTTTGTGGGAATGGTCCACTAATAGGATCCTATATTATTACACTAATAATGTTACATAGGACATCCATTTATTGAATTAAATGTATTAATCCATAGAGAAACCCTCAATGTAGAAAAAATATTCCTTTGACAATGTTACGCATCCATCTCATATAATGATAAAATCCAAAAAAAAAATTAAAATTTCATGATGTTATATTCCGCATCCATATTATGAGAGAAATTCTAACCAACTAATATATGTAATTGTTACCACTTACCCTAGGTATGTCTATGGTGGTGGTAATATAAGGTCAATAATATCCCACATGGTTGGAGGAATTATTTCATGCCCTATGTCATTAAGTCATTTCAATACTGGGGGCTACTTCACAGAATACACCCAAAAATTTTCTTATATTTCATAATTCATATAATTCAATAGTAAGTAATTATATAGAAAATATTGGTGTCCTCCTCATGAAAATTTTCTATAAAATGATTCTAATGATCCATATAGGATAATGAGACAAATCTAAAAATGTCCATAAGTTAAAATAACCCACAATGAGGGAAATTAATAATGAGAATTATACCTATCCATGTAAGGATATTCAGAAGATAAAAAATCCTCATACCACTAGGATGTGGGTGAATGATACTCCTCACTATATGATTCACACTAATGAATGTGGTTTACATTATCCTTATGAATAAAATGAAGTGTGAAAACCGTACATAAGTACGTGATGTGGTTAAAATAGTTCAAAATGATTCATTAAACAAAATGTGTTATGGTTGTGGGGAAAACCTAAATTAGCAGTTAAACCAAGACTTGGATGATTTTCCAAATATCCCTCCACCACCCACTAAATGAGTATAGACTAGTGATAAAGTTAAATATGAGGTTACATCTCCTCACTACATAAGGATGTTGAGTCTCTATCCTTTCTAAGGAATCTTTTTTAATTTTATGTTAAGTTTGAAATATATAGGTATATCAATGAAACAAATACTCAACGGAAATACAATTGTTGTGTAAAACCTTAATTCTGAATCTGGTACATGTCCTCCAATGGACTAACATACAAATATTTGGATTATTCATCAAACAAGATTGTAGTCTGGTCTCTAATCTATACTCATGTATTTAATATTAATATACTAAACCCTAATTTCAATGGATAATCCAGTGTTCCCTTTTATATGGAAACAACATTCACCTTCTCAGGTGGGATTCCCCCGAACAACAAAATATGGTTATCAGTGAAATATATGGGAGATCAACCTATGTTTTTCTCCACCACCAACAACAACTGGATCATTTTACTTGGATATAATCCCCATAAGGCTTCTTTAACATATTTTTCCCATTTTATTCGATTGAAGAAATGTAGGGGACATTAACACCATTGTAGCCATATAAGAACCAATGTACTAAATGTGTGATCATGACTAATATCCCATAAAACATTAGTAATATCATGTTTCCATTATTAAATAACACAATATATTAATAGTTTCACCACAATAAATTTTTATCTTTATGTCACCCAATAATGGGAATTTCATAGAACCAATAGTTTGTAATGATAAGATGCTCTGTACAAACCATATAGTGGCCAATATTCATATGGTATAACATATTACTAGTTTTTTATTTTTTTATTAGTAAAATCATAGGAAATAATTAATTTAAAATTTTATAACTAAACAATGGTTAGAAATGATACATAACCTCTTGAATTGGAATCAATGTGAAATTAGAGAGTATCACGTTTCTTTTAAATGATTAATTACCATACATATTGACTAAATATTATTATTTATAAAAACATACATCATGATATATTCAATGAAAATTCCTAAGAAAATATATAGAAACCAATCATCCCCTTGAAATACCATAGTGATTTTTTAGAGTTTAATGTTGTACCATTATGACTGGAGGAACCCATTAACCCTTCAAATTCATTATCCTAGATGAATTTGTTTGAATAAGAAAAAACTAGTAGAAGGGAGTTTGTGACTTTCATGGTCATTTTTTTTTAATTTTTATCTCCACTGCTGTTAGAAACTCAATATCATGGGGTTCCCCATCCAAAAAAATAATAAAAAAATATTCTAATAGGATTGAATGTTGGATAAAAATATCTCAATCATTAATGTTAGAAAAAAGAATGAGGAATTATAAAAATTATTCGTTCTATGATTATCTATCACCAATTAGAGTATACATTTTTTAAAATCCATATGATGTAGAATCCCAATGAATTTTATCAGATTGATTTTTTAGATTAATGCTTTTTACAATAGATGTTGGGTTAATATCAATTGAGATTGATTTTTATCCAAGGATATATTGTAGAATATTGTTAACTAATGGAAGGTAATGATAAGATAACCCCCCAACTGAGGTTACCAAAGTCTTTAAAACACCTATAGAAGGAAAATTTGAGTGAAAAAATGTTTGAAATTTGTACTAGTAGAAATATTATGACTAGATGGCTAGGAAATCATCCATTAAACCATATGCGACATGCAAGGACTAGCTACACTAACTAGATTTGTCCCAGGTTTCCTATATTATACAATATATGGAAGTGTAATCATTAGATACATAAAAAAGAAACCAAAAATTGTATTGATGAAACATTTAATATGAATATTATCCTTTGACAGTATCTAAGATAGTGTAGGTTCTCTAAATTTCCATCATCTATCATTGGGACAATGACACCCACAAAATTTAATAGTTCCTTCATTCAATGATAAATAATAATATAGATCTATAAATTTTATACATCTAAATGAAATATTCAATAATGAGGATTACTCATAGGTAACTATGCTCATAATAAATAATTGAGGATAATTTTGTAAAGGATAATGAATAATATTTCAGGAAAAATATTATTGTCTATGTATCGTTGTTGTTGAATCCATATAAATTAAAAAAATTAAAAGACAATAACACTAATGAGATAAAATAATAATTTTCGAAATATTGATTCTTATATGGGTCATTTGGATCCAAATATATGGAATATACTCATAGTATATGTGGAATTTTAAAATCAACCTAATATTTGCAAGGTCAAATTTCCCCTACATAAATATTGTGAAGTTGTCCTTGTTTTCAGTAATGAAAAATTTTCAGTGACACAGTTCGCTCCAAAAATATTAATTCAATCTATAGAGAAACCTAATTGAATGAGGAATATGATATAAATTTAAAAAAATATGACATTTTATTGATTTTTTTAATCCCAAACATGATATATATAAAAAATTCCCTCTGTTATTCAACAAAACATTTGGAAGCTATTATTATGGCTCTTTTTACCTAATAGTGTTCATGCATCAGTTTTCTATAGATAAGAAATAACACTCAGGAACTGGACAACTGAATGACACTAGAATATTAAATTTATGGGAAAATACCATGAATATTTATTACATTGGAATATAATGTCCCTATACATATCAAATATGCTTGATGATATAGAAATGTTTCTATCCAAAGTCTATATTGCCCACACTTTGACGTACATTCTGTATTTCATAAAGTATTTCCAAATAGTTTTATCATATTTTTTGGGTTAGAAAACATTTGGGTCATATCATGGATATGAAAAAATTGATTTATATTTTTCATGGTGCACCACTTGTATTAACAGGCCATATTGAAAGGTGAGGTGAAATTGAATTGATCCTATGCAGTGAGGGGAAATATATACACTAGAGGGATTCCATTTTTGATGAGTGCAATTCAGAATGATGTGTTGGGGACTCTCCATGATAACATACGACATGAGGCCTCATCACATAATGTTAAAATGTAGGGCATGTCCAATAATTTCTTAGTCTTTAAAACTGTCTTAGTGGATCAATATGATGTCTTTCTTGACTTGGTTCAATCTAAGTCACCATGGCCATGGAATACACCACTTGACCGATTTGAAATTTTTTTGAAGTTCCAGATTCAAGTGGCTTTATTAAGGGAGGTGTTATTGGTCTATATTCTATCATTATGGGATGTGTTTTATTGAATTCATTGAAAATAAATAACCTTATTTAACTTCTTCTAACCCTCTCCTGTATAGGGTTTTCAAACAAGATTAATGTAACGTGATTATCCATGAAATTTTGGATTAGATTATTGAACTATTTTAATTGTGTTGTGGGTGAACTACCTCAGTCATATTTTGGAGGTGAAGTTGATCATATTATCTAGTTGGATTATATACTTTTCTAAACTCATTCTAGAACATTATGTATTAAATTTATAAACATACTTTTTTTCTATAGAATTAAATCCAATTATGACTTATTGATAAAGGAAGTTATATGTTTCTATGATTATGGAATCCATGGGTTTACTTTTCATGTTTCTTAGAAATATAGTTTTTTGTTTATCAACTTGAAACATTGCGTATTGAATATTCTTTAATGAAATCAAATTTTAAATAATTTTTATGTATGGTTTTATATTATCACATATAAGTGGTTTTGTTAATTGATTTAAAAGATAAACAGAAATGAATAGTCTAATTGGTGTTCGACCATAGCATTCACATAGAGTTTCAGGATTTCATATTACATTGGAGGATACCTTATTGAATTTAGATAAGGGGTTGGTACCATTGAGTTAGATTATATTCATGGAGGTGTGTTTATTTCCCAAGTAGTTCACAAATCTATTCTTGATTTATGATTTCTCCTAGTTAGATTCAAGAATGTGTGTCGGTGTGACGAGGGTATTCTATGTGAAAGAAATTATTAATTTGATTATACTAAATACTAATAGTATTTATAAAATTTAAAACTACAATGGATTTACATTTATGTGTATTATTTTTATTTCAAACTATGAGATAAATTCTTCTTATTCTAGTGGATTGAGTTCAGTGTTTTCTCATGGATTTTAAATGAGTTTTTGTACTGACCCCTATATATAGACCATGTTGTATATATATTAATTATTTTTTCCTAAAAAAACATAAAGGAAAACATGCATGTTTATATATTATAGAATTATGATGCTATAGTCATGGTAGGGTGGTTGTAACATGGAGCTGTTTAGGTGGATTTGTTTTCATTATTCCACATTAGTGTTTCTACATCAATAAGAATTTTAGTTTGGAATGGGTTTAGTTGTTTAATTTTGATTCAAATATGATATTTTTTGTTTATGATTATTCTATTCGCGATTTATTGTGTACCATTCACGCATCATATAGTGTCATTTTGGTTTTTTTTCATTCTATTATGCCATGATTATAAAATTTTACTCCTCAAATCGAACTGAATGATTACTGAATTATTATTTTTTAAAATTCAAGGAATGATCCATAGATATGAAATAAATTTTTATATTCCCTTTATCCACAATGATAATATTTTTTTTAATGAATTTAAAAATATGTTGATTCATGTGATGTTTAGGTGAAACTAGATTTCTTATAGCCTTTTTTTGGTAGGTTTGTAAGGCATAAAACAAGTAAAATATCACTATAACAAGAATAAATCCTCCAATTAGTCAACAAATTACATGTAAAATAAAGGGTTAGGACATTCTAAATCATCAAAAACAAAAACCCTTATAACCAATTTTTATGAGCTGATATACATAAAATGGGAAATTCTATTATATTAGAATATCTAAAAAAATAATACATGATTCACTATAACCAATTGATCGACCCATAATGTTGAGGTGATAATACACATGTCAGTGTTTAAGAACACCCTTTTTCCTAGTCCAGATTTTTAACTTGATGTTAAGTTTAATGAGGATATAAATATATTTTATTCTATAAATTTTAATTTTCATATGTATTTTCACTATGTTTCCATTACCAACATATTGAATGGAGAAAATGATATCATTTGTAAAATTCTGATCATGACCATTGTCTTAGAATGAATCGATTTTCTACTAACCTTATGTGACATCGATTGGAGCCCAATGGTTTGAAAGAAATTCTATGGTGTTACTCAATCATTGGGGAATAATTTTTAATTAATTAAAATAAAATCATTATAAAATAATAATAAAAATAATAATAATAAATAAAATGCATGAAATGTTAAAAATACTACCTGAGAATAACACTGATAAAAAAAATAACAGAGTAGTAGTCGAACTTGAAATAAGACACCCAACCAAAAGAGATTCACATTCTGATGAAAAAAATTGATGTGGAATCATACAACCCTCTTTATATAAATGTATTCAATCTCCAACAACCGTATCAACAATATATAATCATGATTCCATATTATGGAAATAATCATCATTTTTATTACATATTACTAGGAAATAAATTTCTTCATACGCATCACCGTTCATTTGTTTGGGTGAATATACCATTAATTATGAAATCCCCTAGAGACATCCCATATCACACAATTATGAGAAGATCATTTTTAATCATTGTTAAAATTCAAAATAAAGCAAAAATGAGTAAAAATAAATCATTTTTACAGTTTAAAGAATCTAACATTAAGAATCCTAATTGGTCTGCTCATTTATTCCATTTGGCATACCCATTGCACATCATAAAGTCACACACATTCATTCATCTAAAAATAGGTAGACCTAAATCATTAGAAAAATATTATCACACCAATAAGTCATAAATTATATAGGAATCCAAGGTACCCCAATTGAAATGACCACCTATCTAATCCTAATACGATTTTATCCCATGAAATATAAAAAAATTAATTTACATGTGAATTGTACGGTCAGATACACAATAATTTCTGTAAATCAATTAATATTTTTAAAAAATTATCCAAAAGTCATTAATGTGCCACCAAAAAAAAAATTAAACCTATGTAACAAAAATGAATTTTTCATAAATCCTTTCAAATCCTACATTTAGAAATTGATAAATTTAATGGTGTTTTCAACACATTATTAATGTTAAATCAATAGTTCTGTGAATTATTTACACATAGAGTATTCTTTAACGATATTACATAATGGGTTTTTTGTAAAGAATAATAAAATATTTAAAAATATAAACCATCATGTTAAAGGACATGTGTTAAGAATAGAAGAATTTACCTATCTATTATGATTGATTTCACCTCATGAAATAGATAGATCGATCTCTCCCAAAACACCAAGAAAATAGGCCCCAATACAATTAAAAAAACATAAATGAGAACATTGGATTTGATTGGCTTGAACCACAAAAGAGAAGAGTTCGGTTTGTGGGTATATGAGGAGATATTCATCCAAAAATCACTTAAAATGATATCCTAATAATATCACACATTAATCCTCAATTCTGCTGATTAGAATGAAAATCTAATAGAGAATTTGAAAAATATCTGGTTAGACCAGGACCATGACTTGGTGGTGACTATAATGGTTGAGGTTCTTTTGATCGCGCCATGTTTAGGAATACACCATGCCTTGCACCATGGCATGATAAGGCCTCCCACTACAATGTTATACATAATTAAACAATTATTCCATTGAAAACTAAACCCAATGACCAATGTATCATTTTGGAATTTTTTTTCTCTCGTTTTCTAAGGTTCACTCCCTATGAAACGCGCCCTCCACTAAGATGTGTTTCATCCCATGGTACACCATGAAATGAAAAAACACAACCATATTGTATAGTAATATTACCAAATATCTCCTGACCCATATAAAACCTTAAAGGATTTTTATTACATCAATTGACATGAATATTACCTCAAATTAGGGGTGTTATAAAATCAATATTGATAAACAAATATAGTATCCCTAGTGTTACAAATATAAAGGGTGTACCATTTTTTAATATTTATATCATTGGATCAAGTCATTGTATGGTTATCAATTACTCATTTGGTGGGATAGTTCCCATGTTCCCAAAATTGAGTGAATGCTTTCTAAATAATTCTGATCTAATTTGGAATCACTGGGATCAGGTATTTCCATTTTCTCACCTACACGCATTTGGTTACATCGTAAGATAAAAAAATGTAGAAAATAATATTTTTTAAATATATTTAGTTGGATCAATGACTGGCTCATTTAATCATTACTTGTTGAGTAAATTTCCATGATTCCCAATTTGGGTCCTTTTGTATTTATGAGCTTATTATTTTGGAAATATTGATGATAAATATATCACATGCACATTATATTTGGATAAAATCTATATCTGATAAATTGTAAGATTTTACCTTTTATTCTCAAAGGTGAATCAATATAGATCATGTGATCAATCATGTAATACCATTTTTATTCAAGTAATGATTCAAGCATGGTTCATTTGGATTCATGATATCTTAATGAATGATATTTCTTCTCTTTGTCTAAGGGACTATGTAACTTGTTAACCAATCATTATTTAATATATAAAATTTTTAAAACACCATTTTGAGGTCATGTGACCTAAAAAGTTTTTTTTGGATGGAAAATAAATCTTATACATTCCTAAATATCCTTATTTTTTATCATAGGATATTATACCCTCTTTATAGGATATTCAAAATTTCATCCTCTATAGTTTGTTGTATAGTCACAAACTATTTAATACCACGTGTATACATTAAGGGGATGAGTGTAGTTCACACTTCACCCTATATGTTATCTACATAGATATTTTTCAATTGAATATGTGGAATATATATTTCTAAGTAGTATATCAATTGCTTCCATATTTATTTGATATTTTTGACGATATAATTTTAACCCTACATTAAAATGAAGATGTCAAGGAATGTATTTTTCCAACCTATAATGCTTTATTGGTAAATACATTTATAATGGATACCATTTAAACATATAATTAACCTAACTATAATAGAATTATGCCAATATAATATTATAAATTCAAGGTTTTCTATGTGTCTTTTAAGATTACAATCCTTCCACTATATTAGTTTTTTCAACATTGGGTTGCACCATGATTAAAAATGGTTGAGATGATACTTGGGATGTCACATTATATAAATTATGATGATGATGGGATTTTAGAAGTTGGGAGGTGGAGGAAATTAATCCATAGACCCCATAAATGGGTTGGTCTTTGATTGTACTTGTTCATGTTTAACATCAAAGTAATACATATGTGTAGGTATATCATCTAGTAAGTCATTAGATACCATTTCATTACTTTTCCATATAAATTATTTCTTAAATGTTGGATGATATGTTCCTAGTAGTGGAAAATACTAATAATAGTTTATTCTTGATGTTAAATGAGTCAATTTTTTTAAAAAAGTTGATCCCACCATTTAGGGATAATAAATTTCCTTCATTTGAATAATTTTATCAAAATGAGTCATGCATGATTCATTCATGCGACCATAGTCACTTGGTATATTTCTATACATAAATTTTTTATTAATGTTTAAATGAATTAATATTTTTTATATTAAATAAAATTCTACTTCTAAGATGGATTAACTATTTATCATTGGTTATTGGGTAGTTAATAAATCCACATATATTTCTTCATTGACATTATAATTTTATAAAAAATTAGTATAATGAAAAATGATAAAATTTATTGAGACGAAGCATGTGCCAGGGAACAATTATTCAACTTAGTGGATGTATATATATTATATTTACGGTTTTTAAGGTTTAATGGATGAATGAGGATATCAAAATATTCTCTATAATATTTAATTAAATTTGTTGACACAACCATGATGATTGAGGTATCCCATACATGTACTCCTCAGTCTATTGCTAAAAACACATACGTTAGACATATGCATTGATACCAAGTGAGAAGAAAATAGATAACATTACATATATTTGATTAATTTATGAATTATATATAAAAATTACAAAATATTCATAAGAATGGATTGCTTGTTTTCTTTGAGGATTACCTATATAAGAATCATCTTTTGTTATAATATGTATCCTTTCACATTAATCAAACCACAATAGACTCCCCTTTCAACTCATTATTGGTTATAATTATACATTTAACATGGTTAATCGATAAATATTAAAGGAATGAGGTCAGAAACATTGCAAAGGGAAAATATAACTATTTAATAAAATATCAGATTAAATGATATTTTGAAAACATGATAATTATATAAATATATAATTAAGAGAACATTTAATATTATTAGTTTTCCCAATGTCATGGTAGTAAGATATGTAATCACAAGTGATGAAGTATTTTACATATTCCAAAATAATGTTAAAATTTATATAATCAAGGGATTATAATTTACATCTCATAAAATAATAAAAAGACATGTCATAAAATGTTACATAAATTAAAAAACAGATCAAATTATAGGCATAAAGAAATAACACATTACGATCAAACCCAATAATATAGACCATTATATTATGAACAAATACCTTTATATTGGGAAAAAATCCATGTGTGTCCAATAATTATTTTATAATTAATTGAAATTATGTTAACCCATTATCTTAGAAAATCATTCAATAATATAAACCCTTCAGATTTATTAAAAATATATTTACATTTTCATTGTGTAAATAAAGTTATTTCTATAATTTATATTGAGATCAATTAAAACAATTAAAACTAAATATGTTGTGATCAAATCTATTTATGACAAACCATTATTTTTTTGACATGTTCCTATTTTTATACACCTTATATTCTGAAAAAAAAATCAACAAATGTTTACCCTTTATGTTGAGATAAAAAAATCATATACACACTTTATGTAGTGATAAAATCCATGTCTATAAATAATTTCCATTGTTAAAATATTTATATATGTAATACCATTATGTTGTGAACAAATTTATGTATTTGAATTCCTCGATTTGTAAAAAAATATATGAATTTCTACCTTTATATTGTGAAAATATCCTACATTATACGCCCTTTAAATTTCTAACAAATACAGTTATTTGTATCGTTTAATTTTAGATGAAATATATGTTTATTAGCCGCTATTGTTCTGAGAAAATGAAGATATTTCTATGATATATTTTATAATGTTATATAGAAATATAACTAATGAATTTGAGGGGTTTAACATATTAAACCACATATGTTCATTATCTTGTAGAAGTTGTCTCTTAATTAAAATCAAATGTAATTTTGGAACATGTTTATTTATTAATAATCATTTAATCATACATTAATTAGCATTGCATATTGAAATATGTTTTAGGGAATCATCGTTAAAACATCATCATTATTGTCTAACATAATTAATATGGTATATTGTATCATACTAAAAATCTATAGCATATCATAAGGTAAATGATAGCATGTGGTTATAGATGAAAAAAAATTCATTTATGATTACTTCATAAATCCATTATAATAAGATATGATGAATTATCATATTTCAAAATGAATGAAAACTCCATAAAAATATTTTATTTAAAATGAAATATATTGACATTGATTAATTTTTTAGAAAATTATCATTAAAACCATTACTCATTAAAAACTATAATTATGGGGGAAATATTCCAAAAATTCCATTCATAAACCATACAACCCCCATAATGTTTTTCCAAATAAATTGCAGCCTTTAATGTTATACTTGAAAATATGAATTAAATATTATAATTATTAATTTAATTTTGAAAATCATAAGGATAGTTCCATTTATTTTTAGAATCATTAAGAATTAAAATAATTTGGAAAACCATTTTTAAAAATGTAATGGATGCTTCAAAAAAATTTATTCTCAAAAATGTAAAATGAAACCATAAATTTTTTTACAAAACATTTTTTCTACTAATATAAAAGAGGATATTATTAATTATATTCATGATTTATTACATAAAAGATAATTTTTTTTAAAAAAATATCCTTTTAAAAATATACTCTAATCATGGATACATGGATAATACATTACGCTGTTTTCATACTAAATTTGGAGTGTAAGGTAAAACATATAGTCTTGAATGGAAAAACATTTCCAATATTATTAATTATATTTTTTTTAAACCCACTACATAGAGGGAGTGCTAAATATTTTATTTAAAATGATCTAAAATCAATAATTAAAATCAAAAAAATAAAAATTATTGGGAATTGAACATAATAAAGGATAAAATTAGTAGGATTGGTGAATATTGATATGCATGAGAAAGGACACATTTTGATAGAATGATAATTATACATAACATTGAAAAAAATTTATGATGAAATAATTTTATAACTGAAATTTGATAAAAATGATCGACGAATGTCACTATAAAATTAGTTTAAAATATTTTAATGCTATTTTTTAATCCCATAATCAAGAGAGAAATATTTATTACTAAATAATAGATGTAGAGTGAAGAAAACCCCTTATGAATTATGAAAATATTCAATAAAAACTCTTAAAATAAAGATATTTATATTGAACATAAATACCATCAATAAATAAAATTCATGATATTATATATCCAATAATATGAGACAAAAAAAATTAATTGAATCTAGTGGCATAATAAATACAGGTCTTAAATAAATTAAAATTGGGACAAAACGCCCCTACCTTTTATTCCATATTATGTAAGTATGCTCTCAATTCCTACATAAAAATAAGAATCTCGTTAATCTCTTATTTGATAAGAATATAAAAATATATTAACGTTTATAGTTGTTAATTATAATTGTTTACTATAATTTTACAATTTATTTATTTTTTATACTCATCACCAATTTAATTTAATTTTGTTAGTTTTTATAAGTATTGTAATATTGATGTCAATCCCAAATAATTGATACAATGGTGAACATTATTATTGAATTAAATTTAATAGATTCTATGTTTTATAAAGAATTATAATGTTTCATTACCATTCATTTAGTGTATTTTATTTATATTGTATATTCTATCTATTGTATAACAATTTGAATGTTTTTGAACACACAAATGGTTGCATATTAATAAAACTCTCAACATTAGAATTTCCCTTTAAAATAGTTAACATGATAATTATTGTCTCAATAAAGTCTAATAATACTAACAGTTGTGTTTTCACATTCATATATCATAAAAATTGACCGAATTTTTCACGTTAGTGGTTAAAGTAAAAAAACAAGAGCATGATAAATACATTGGTATGTATTGTTAAGAAATTGATTCAATATTTTTTCAAAAAATATTACTATTAATGATGTATAATTATAATGTTTATTTTTTAAATAGGTTTTCAGTAAAATTTTATATTATTTTTTTAACTAAGAGAAGGCTATATGAAAAATGATATGCAATGCTTCAATGAGGTGGTTGTCTACAGATACACATACTTGACATTATTTTTCCATAGAATGCAAAAGGTATGAAATGGATTTTATTTTTATATTCTCATTTAATATATATTATTATATTTACTCATTAAATATCCCATTTAATCTTATATAAATGGATGTTTTCATAAAATCAATCATGTTTGTTATGGAGGTGGTAGTTCACACATAACACTAATAATACATTCAACTTTTGGAATGGTATGGAGGATGTTTGAAAACTATCAAAATATAAAAATAAAAACATTTACTATTCCTATTATAATGTTGTAAATTTAATATCATTGAAGTATTAATTTCAAATGAGTTAAAAGATTAAAAAAAGAAACAAAAATTAAAAATAATTAATGGAAAATTTTAAATTACTCATTCGAATTACTCCTTTCAAAAATGGAAAAAACCATAGAGATTGGAATATTAAAAAGTAAAGAAAATATAAGGGGTTCATATGAGTGTTGGAATGGTATTTATGTTGATTTATAATTTATATAATATTCTTGTGGTGCGAGGACAAGTTGGGTGGAGATGTATCCTCAAATATTAGAGGGGAGTAGTATTTTAATAATATTATAAAATTACACACCACTCTTCAAAGGAAAAGTGTAATCAACTATTGAAAATAATGAATATTAATAATGGTAATGGTCTATAATTTCCCAACCATTAATTTTTCACACATTTTATACATGTTTTTATATATTTTAATCTTATATATTTCATTTTTAGCAATTTTTGTTTGTACTATGTTAACAAACATTAACCTGAGTAGTTTTTTTTATACATAAAAATAAAATCAGAATTTTTTTTTTCATATATTAAATATTTTTTCCAAATAGAATTTCTATGTGTTTAAAAATTAGTTTTAATATTATCACACATTATACATAAAAATGTTTTTTTAGAAAATGCGTTTTTTATTCTTAAGATATATGAATAAGTATTAATATATATATGTTATTGAATTTGATGATATAAATATGTATAGTATTAAACAAATATATTTTATGTGTCCTTATAAATAATCAAATTTTGAGTGCAACCTTGCGGATTATTACATATAAGTAACTGACCAAATAATTTTTTTTATTAAATTACAATATTAGTTTGGTATGAAAAAAGCTAAACCTGAGTTTTAAATGATATAAATTTCATTATAAAATTTTTATAATTAATTTATATATAAATTAGTTTATATAAAAATGTTTAATAAACAATAATATCATTTTTATTTGAATATGTTATAAAATTTATAGTTTTTTCAAAATTGGCAATTTTTACAATTTGCCTAAAAATTATTTATGTTCAGGGGTGTAACAAAAAATTAAATCGAAATCTACCATTTTTTTGTAGAAATAAAAATATATATTCATTTAATAAAAATAAAATTTTAAAATTAAAAAATTAGTATTAAAATGAAAATGTAAAATATAAATGAAAACATTTTTTATTGAAATAAAATTTTTCCAGTGTTCTTTATATTATATAAAATAAATTTTAATTTCGAGATAGTTAATCAATTATTTCTTTTATTATAATATTTTAACTATGGTGAGTATTATTTTCTGGATGATATATAAAACAAAAAAATTATGAAAGAAAAATATTTTTTAATGTCAAATAATATGAGATATTTTTCTTATAAATTTAATAATTTTCACTTGCGTAATTGCCATTAATTTACTGATATTTCTTTATTCATATACTCTTCATAATTATATTAATCAAATATATCAAGCCTCGTTTTTATTCAGTTTTTTCTTGTCGGTAAATCTATCAAGAAAACAATATTTATCTAATAGAGTGACATATTGTAAAATCATGGGGAATTATATTCATCCTAATTAAATAAATTACATCCTCAAAAATTGAATAGTTTTTTGTTAATGAAATATGCCATGAATTCGGTGAAACTGAAGATAAAATTTCTATTGTGATATCAAGAACAAAATATATTATATAAATGACTCCTCATTTCCCATAAAAAATTAATTAATATTTTCTATAATATCATTAATTTATACAAAATCATTATTCCTTAGTTGGTTATATGATTTTCTAAGTACATTCCATTCATATAATTATTTTTATGATCTTATTCCCAACCAGATTCAAAAACAATATTGATATGCTAATAAATATAAATATATGTGTAAATGACCAAATGATTTTCAAAACTCAATATGAAGATGTATTCACAAATGATGGAATTATTTTAGAATGTGATAATTTTGTATCAACTATGTCACACATTATTCATCATATAACACTTTTCGTTCCACCTAAGATATCCATTATCATGTTACTATTAAATAACTCAGCCTAAATATATTCATATATATCATAATATATAATATATTGTGTGTGAATCGCAAAATCATACCCCCCATGACTATCAAACAAGGTGTCTCATTATTAGTATTTGTCAGGCACCATATTAAGATTTAGTTAATAACTAAATAAACTTTTATGTGTTGTTAGAAATAGATATATATATATTCCATAGGTAATATTCATTAATGTATATACATATTGATGTTCTTTATTGGAAACAAAAAATTTGTTATTCACCAAATACTCATGATGTTATCTAATACTTTCACTAATACTAATGTATTTTATTAGATTTATCTTATAATAAAACCTAGAAAATTACAAAACTTATCCCTGAAAATAACAAAACCATTAACTTGTATACACATTGGAACCACCGACTCGTACTCCCCTGTCCAATAGAAGAAACACATATATTAAATTTAGTTTTTGATACCATGTTTGATAACCCAAGATAACCACACAATAATTCTAATAATTTATATATTATATCTCTCAATAATCAAACAATCCAAACAATATATGATTAAATTTCCTTATAGATATTATACAAGAGATTCTTATTTAATAATAACTGTGAACATTTCTGTACAGTCCAAACACACTTGACTCCTATCTAGACTCCATATAGTCTACAATAAACATTATATAAAATTTTAAAATATACTTATGAATGTGGTGAGATATAATGGTTAATACGGTAAACAATTCCTTAGATGCTTGAAATGTGACAATCAAAACCATGTGAGAGATCATGTTAAAAGGGAAAATATATTATTAAAAACCATGGGGTAAGAGTATTTATCAAATAATTCATGATATATGGATATGTATTATCAAATGATAAAATATGTAATTTTTTATAAATTTATATGATAATTAAAATAATCAATGTAGTATAATCAAATGTATATGATAGAAAAATGTGATATGTTGAAGAAATATGACATTATAAGAAATCATGGAACAAAAAATAATTCATTTTAATAATTTTTTTTTGAGAAAACCCAATCAATATTGCAAATTATGTTTATAAAAAATAAATGTATGTCCTTCAATTTTTTTGGGAAAAAATCCAGGTACGTCCACAATTTAAATTGTGAACAAATATATATATGGAAAACCCATATATTTTGAACAAATTCAAGTATGTATACCCTTTATATTGTAAAATGGATCAAATTATGTTCACCCATTATATTTTGAATAAATTCATGTATTTATACCCTATGTATTCTTAAAATATCCAATCATTCAAACCCCTTATGTTGTGAAAAAATCCACGTTTCATGCAATTTAAATTTTGAAAAATTCCAACTATGTCCACCTATTCAAACGTGAAAATTCAATAGATTTTCAACCTATTCTGTTATGAATAATTAAAATAATTTAAACTGTCTATACTATGAATAATTCAATTTTTTCCACCCATTACCTTTTTAAAAAATCCATGTATGTACAAAAATGATATAGTGAAAAACAAACCATGAATTTCAATCCTTTATGTTTTAAAAAAGGAATGTATACCCATACATTATGATGTTAAAAAAACCAAGGATGAAATTTTTTTATATGTTGATAAAATAAAATAATATCTATCTAGTATGTTATCAACATTTCCATGTAATCCCACCTATTTTTTACTGAAAAAACCCATGTATTTCTTGGCATCGTTATATAATTTTATTCAAAACATGAAAAATTGTATTGAAGTTATTTAACTGATTTAACATGCCTCATTGACTTTTTGAACCTGAATCAACTCCAAAAAATAATAAATAATAAATAATCTTTTACATGTTCATAAAACATTGATCATTTCATTATATCCTTAATAATCATTGGAGTTATAAAGGTTTTCAAAAACATCATTAAAAAAACATCACTATTATCCCTTTATAAAAATAAGGTGGATGGTATCAAAATTACACATTCCTAGTTTATCATAATTAATTTCACTATATGATTACATAGATTAAAACAAAATTTCATGATTTTCTGATAAATCACCTTGAAGAAGAAAAAAATAATTGTTCATTTTTGAAATGTAAGGAAGTCCTAAAACAATTCCTTTAACAAATATTTATTTAGATTTAATAAAACATTAAATACAATTCATTTAAACCAAAAACCCTTTCCCTCATAAAATTTATATAGGAAATATTCATTAAAACCTCCTTTGATAAGACTTAATGAAATAGTGGAATTCAATATTAAAATATAAATTCCTTAAAAACCCCTTTTAAAATCAGAAAATCATTATTAATATAATAAAATTAATTTTAAAAATTTTAATAAGATTCATTTTCTTTTTTAAATACTAAACTACAAAAATCATTGGAAAACTATTTTAAAACATGGAATGTATTATTTTTTAGGTTGGATGATCTTAATAATGAAATAATTCATAAAAGAGATTTAATTTTTTTTATATAGGTAAAAGATGATGTTATGTGTCACATTCAAAATTAATTTTACAAAAGTAGGAGTGAAAATTTAAAAATATATGTAATAATAAATTTTTTATAAAAAAAGATAACCTTAAAAAAGACGTAATGGGGTTCTCAAATAAAATATAGAGCTTAATATAAAATATATAATTACAAATGGATGAACCTATTCACTATTTTTAAGAATATATTTATTAAAATCAAAATCATAAGGAGAGTGATAAATCATTATCTGGAGAATAAATTAATGGTAGTTTTAACATCACGAGAAATAATATATATTTATAATTCATTAAATGAAAGGATAACATTGGAAGAAATGGTTGAAAATGATATGGAAGACAAACTGTTCATTTGGAGACTATAAGGATTTTAATCAAAATCCTAAAAGATTAATAAGAATTAATTTTATCAGTGAAATTATCCAAAAATTATTTCTAAATGGATAATAATATCTTAAATGAAAATTATAAATAATTATTATAAACCATAATCAATTATGAAATAATTTTTTCTATATAAAAGAAGATGTATCCAGAATACCAACTATGGAAGATGAAAAATTTGAATAAAACCCCCTTATAAGTGAGAGAATGAAATTTAAATTCAAATACCATTAATATAATAAATTTTAGGATATTATATATCTAATGGATGGTGAAAATAAAAAAATTGGGAAATATAGTGCATAAAAATCATGTCTCAAATAATGGAAATTGATATGTTACCCACTTACCCCTTATTCCCTAGTTGTCAATCATACACTCAGTTACTGTATGAAAAAAATAACCCTCATAATAATTTTTTTTTAAAATTATTCAAATATATTTAATTTTATAATATTACATTACAATGAATATTTATACATTAAATATAGAGTAATTGTTTTCAGTCATCATCACATGCTAAGAAATTAAATTTAGTTTTCATGATTTATAATGTTGACATCAATCCATATTTGTTGATAAAAAATTAAATATATATATATTATTAAATATATTAGAATATAAGGATTAAAATGATTTATAATGATAAAACATTTTTCATTTAATGTTTCAGTGGAGTTTTTTGAATATAAAATCAATGGAATTCATTTTTTTGGTAAATTTTAACAATGAATTGGTCGTATATTAATAAAAATATAAATATTAATTTTATTCCTAATTGAAATAAACCAAAAAAATATCATTAATTTATAATAATAATATTAGTAATTTTCCATATTCATCTATGATATTATTTAAAATAATTTCTTATATAGATTGTTAAACCGTTTCAAAAAAGAACAAGTCACAGTGGATTAGTGAGTATGATTAAGAAGGTGATTCCTTTGGAATAATATCATTATTATAGTAGTATTATAATATTAATATTTTTTTTAATTTTTGACAATCATGTTTAATTAAATTTTGATAAGGAAAAAATTTATAGAAGAAAAATTAAGTATGGTTATTGATAGTGGTAGTAACCACCGTGTAAAAACTAGTGATGTTCATATTTTCCAATGAATATAAATAAGATATGAATTAATATAAATTTTCAATGTCATAAATATATTTAAAATAAAACATTTAATTATTAAATAACCCATGGAAAAATCCATATAAGATTATGATGAAAAATAGTGCTCACCACTTATAGAGTTTGTACACTTGTCTTAAAAGTTACTTTTTCAATTTTTAAATAGTTTGGGGGATGGTAGAAAATATTTCTTCCCTAAATATAATAAAATTTTGGAAAAATTATTATTATGATGAATTAATTTTATTATATGTCATTATAATACGAGAATGTTGAAGATGAATTAAATGATATTAAAATAGAATGACTAATAGAGGATTTTGTTATACAATGGGAGAACACACTTGTTGTCCCAAACTGACACACCATGGCCAGCCTAGCAAATATAAAACTTGGTGAAAAAACCTGATTCCGACTTTCAATAGTCCAGTTTATAGAAATGAGAACTAAGACGATGTAACATGAAAAATTATTATGTATCCTATGATATGTTTATGCACACACACTACCATATCTATTCATAAGTAAAGATTAATAAATAAATATTGAAGGATCTAGAGTATAACTTTGTAAGAAATAACATCTATAAAATACATTATATTATGAAAATATAACAACTAATTTATATTATAAAAAATACACACCTCGTCATATACAAGGTACCAACAAGAAAAAAACTATAAAAAATAAAACTGAAGATGTCCCAACTTCCGATTTCATGTCCAACTACCAAACAGTTCAAATGGACCCAAGGTTCCACTGTGATCCCCAATGTCAATGAAAATTTTACACTCATTTTCAAAAGAAATGAACTATGTATGAAGTGACCCTAGATGGGTGAGTATATACATATTCAGAAGGATTCCACCAAAACATCCAGGAATCAATTGAAATATAAAATAGAAGTCATATATATCAATAGTAAGAGGGAAATGAAACCAAATATATTTATATATATATGTTCTCAATTATAAACCTGGATGAGGGAGAAAGAGGTTCTCCATCTCATAGTATATCCATTAGAGATGACTATGACTACAACTCTAAAGGTCCATCTATAATTCCCAATACCACACATATACTTACATGTACCCATATAGAGGTCCCACACCCTCCCATAGTTATTCATAGATTAGTGGATGAAATTTCCATTGGAGGACCCATTATAGAGTGTAATAAATGTCTCAACTTCTTACGTAGAATAAGTATGTTGGGTTTTTCAAGAGTTTCCACACTGTATATTGAGGACCTACACCCTAATGTAGATAGAGGACATTTTCCATAGTGGGATAGGGGTGGGGGTGCCACTCGGTAGATAGAGGACCTCCACCCTGGTGTGAGAGGGTACACCACTCAATCAGGATAGAGTATGGGGGAGTAAAAAACTGCTGAGACATGGATTTTTTTCAAATAGAACATCTCTTTAATGATCCTTCTCGATCATTGATATCATTCGAACGTTTCTGAAATAATTTTCTCACTCTCAATAAATAAACTTTTATATCAAAATCCTCTATTTAGGCTATCATCACATTATACAGTTAATTTTACTCATGACAGGCTACTCATAGGTCCAGATTTGTATTTTTAGGATGGAGAAACAAATGGAAGATGTACTTGAGGGATTTACATGACATGAATGTGGGGACACACAATGTGTGATCGTAGATCATCACCTAATCGTGTTCTACCTTAGACAAGGACATAGAATCCATGTTATACAGTAGATTTTGTACAAGTGGTAAAAGGTGTTTCTTATTGAACTAGTGCCTAACCTTGTCCTCAATCCCATGCCCATGTATATATGGCTATTTTTTATACTTTAGTATGTTCTAACAGACATTGGATCATGCCTGTGTGCTTTGGTTGTATGAGACTACTGGACCATGCACATGAACTATGAGCTGTTTCCGTGTGCATGGCCATGTATACGGTTGTGTATTCCCAAAGTACATTTGAGTTATCAACACTATTTCACAGAATGTGCAAGGGTAGTACATAATGTATTATATTTATCCTTTCCGAAAACCATATCTTCTATAGAGAGGCAATAAATTTATTGTGTTACTATGTGATATATATTTATAATTCATGATTTTCAAAAAATAATAGTTTATTCTTGTTGATCCCAAATCAAACATTTTCAATATAGTTAATATTTATTTGACTAATCATAATCATTGACAATAGTCAAAACAAAATCAATTTTTGAATCCTGGGCATCAATAGATTGAATTCAAATGTCTATTTACCCGTACAAGAATCTATCATTAATCACATAGCGCTCCATATATCCAATACCTGAATAATTCACCCACATTTCACATTTACTTTCAATCTATCCCCAAATAGTTGATATGTACATCATTTACCCAACCACAATGAAGAGGGGATTTGATGAAAATCAAAACCAGCAATTTAATTTCTTACCACAATCCCGTTATCTAATAATAATGAATGAGATGGCATATTCAGGAATGACCTATGAATGAAGTGAATTCATAATTACCTGATAGTAACTCAACCAACCATGACATATTGAGAACAATGATGAAGTCTTAGGGATAATGATAATAAATCTGGATTAATAAAAAAATATATTACTAGGCACATTTGATGAAATAAATTCACTATAAAAATAATGAGGTTACCAAATACATAATTAATTGTTAATTAGAATTTGGGAAGGCAAAAATTATGAGAACTACTTCAATTATGGATCGATTGTTAGAGGAAAAAGTGATTTATAGTGATGGATATATCTGATGTGTTATTCTTTCCACTCATGATTCACTTTAAACTGATCATCATCATTCTAAAATGTATTGAATAAGGATTAGTTCCATCTTCTTCTCTAATATCTCCTATTTAAGAGGATAACCATATATATTCTCCATTACATAGTATATATGAAGCATTATTTGGATTAGGACAATTAAAATAATATAAATAAATAAATTATAAATTTTTCTAAAAGCTCCAACAATGAATTTCATCCATGAAACATCTAATTTTGATGACCTTTTTGTCAAATATTGGTTAAACCCCAGGTTTTGGAATAATCTCTGGTCTCAAATATCAAATATAGGGTCCCAAAAATCGAAAAACTATTTAAATCAAAATGATGGGTGATGGTGCATTAAATTATGTTAATATATTTAACATATTATTTCTGGGGTCCTAGGACACCCAATCAATGCACCTACACCAAGTAAAAATCATGATATATATATATATATTGAAAGGACTAATCCAACCAAACTAGTGTTATTACATTATCCCTTACATTATGAATTTCCATAAAAAAGGAACATGTTTTCAAAATTGCATGGGTTCTCAGTGCACATCTTACTCTCATGATCCTAGGAGATATCTGACACGCTCAGACAATATAAAATTTCAGAAACAAAATTAATGGAGGATCCATGAAGGATCCTCTCCTACCAATCTTCAATCACCCCAAGGTACTTTGTGATGGTGGATTCAACCATGATGTACATCTCAACTATTTTAATAAGATGCATCAGATCATGCATTTCTCTTATCAACTATGAAATACGAAAGACATCATGAAATTGACCCAACTATTCAGGATATTATTAATGGTATGGAACCTCAAAACCCCATTATTGGATCATGAATGACCTAATAAACCTCAGGGACAAGCTTCTCCCCTAGAAAATATCTATAATCCTCATCATTAGGAGATACAAAAGAGAACATGGTTACACTACTAGAAATGGAAATTCCTAGCATATCATTATACAAAATATATTTTTCTAGTATGGAATTTACTCATGTGCTCATGGACTACATGAACAGTATCAATAATCAGATATTCCATATCTATCCCAACATGATATGTCTGGCCAATCTGAGACTGGTATAAGGGTGATGTGAAGGGTATACCATTAATGGAATTGAGAGGTTCCATGATGAAAGTATAGTTATTGATATTATTATATGAAAACATACTTATGATTAATTTATCCTCCCATATCCAATTGAACACCAGCACAAAGCTCATAGGATTTCCTCCAACACCTAGACTGTCCACTAGGTCTTCCTATTCATATGGGGTGAAACACCATAATCCTCTTATACAATGTGTTGAATTGATCCTACATGACTCCCCATAACCATGAACTGATACAATAATAATATTCAGAGATAATAATTGAGGGTACCCCATGATGAATGATGATCTATCGCATGGAAAACTATCGCATAATCTCAATAGAACACTTCTCCCTGATGGAAGGGATGTCTTTCGACATAATTAGTCAGTAAATAATCACCACGATATAATTTTGGATCTACACTATATGTGGAATACCCATCAAATAGTCTATAGATAATCCATTCCATTTCCACTTGGGATCTCAAGAGATTCAGTAATTCCTATCATTACTAGATGTTCATCCATTACCTTCTGATATTTGAGACATAGAGAAGAAAACATTATAAAATTCCCACCATTTCTTTCCCCTGAAAACCACCAAAAAATGTAATTGTACATTTTTTTCATATATGGACCTACAAATAAGGGAAAAGTGTAAAACTCTCTCATTATCCCCTAATGAAAGGTGAAAGGAACCACCATCCATCAATAAAAATGAATTACATCCTCCCCACCATTAGAATATCCAGATCATACACCTCATGATGATTTCTAGTCATGTAGAACCTCATATTATATGTCACCAAAATGATCCACTACACCACACTAAAAAATTATATGAGTGACTATAATTTACTAAGGATTAATGTTGCCACTCTTTTTATAAAGGGGCATCTGTATTAAATCTAACTACTTATACATATCTGGCACTAAATAAGAATGTGACTTCATTATCATGGAATATTTTACCACATTTCCTTCACTATGAGTATAGACCATATCTAATTAATTTCTCAACAGGTAATCTAACCAATAAATTCTTCTCATGATACGATATCATTCATTAAATATTCACACGAGGCTCTACTTTTCTATATATACAACAAAATAATTTCTCCGATGATAGTTTATCAACATCATTAGAGAAAATAAAACCACTACCAAGTCTAGGGGATGAGTCACATAGTTCGTATTTGGGGAAGAAACATCATTTAAACATTCGTTACCACTTACTAAAATACCTTCAACACCCTATCCTAGCTATAGAGGGATCATAAATGTCTACAAAATCAATTCCATCGTTCAGTAGTCTTAACATACAATCACTATTAACCCTCCGCATATGAATCCTGAATTCACCTTGACAATGCTTGATTATGGTAAATTTCATCCCTTTCAACACCATGTTAGTCAAAGTGGATAACACACAAGATAATAATTCTAAAACCCTCATGTAAGACACCTCCAAACAAAGAAAAAAAATTCTCCTACGACTCTCTCATGGGTGTATCCCAATAAATAACCACTTCCATTATCTCTAGGTCCAAAATTATACAATTCATAGAGATCACATTCCCAAAAATGTGAACCTCACAAAACTATCATTTTCATTTTAACATATTACCATAAATAAATTTTTCTTAGAGTATGTCTATGCCCTAAATGATCTTCCTCTGAAAAAGAGAAATTCAGAATGTCATCAATGAATACAACCACCAATAGGTCCATGTATGGGTATATGATCTATTAAATAAGATCCATAAACACCACTAGGTAATTTATCACACAAAAATTTAACATCATGATCTGATAGTGTCTATAGAAACATCATAATTTAATCTTTTAAATATCACTTTAGTAAAAAAAACAATGCATTATTTCCTGACCTATGATTGATCATTGATAACTAACTCATTCCTCTACAATAATTGAAGTGGTCATCATACCTCTTTAAGGGGAATTTTTTATTGACTTCTACCTAATACAAGAGATTATAATCATGAAACCTAAACTTTCTCCCTGCCTCTTCCTTTATAAATTATTATGGAGTTGTCTGGGGGGATACATTGGACCTGGTAAAACACTTCTCTCAATGGTCTCTCAACTACTCCCTTCACTCAAAAATCTCTATAGGGGGCATGTGATATTATATATAAGATATCACTATAATTCATAGGTACATGTGGATTCAAAAATATATATCATGCATCGATGTTAGTCCCATAACATCATTGGTTAGAAATTTCATATAATCATCATTTACTAAAGGAATATATATTCCCAAAGAGTCCACTAAACCAAGTTCTAAACTCTACACCTAATGACTGTAGGTTACTACTTCCTTCTCACAAGACCCACTCTCATTTCCATGATATCTCTCACCCAAAATGGTGAATCAAATCCCATATTTCCAAAGACATATAAATTTTTTGTGATGGAATTAAATATGTGACCAAAAAATGGAAAAATAGTTTATACCCTAAATTATGTTATTGGGTTTCTTTGTTATTAAAAATAGGTCTCATGATAAAATACATCCACAATGGGACAAACAAACTAATTATAGATTTTCAATTTCAAAGAATTGATCCCAGTATGAAACTTTATTAATAATTTTTGGGATAATATATCATTAGGGAGATCTTATCTATCACATAAGTGATACGAAGATGAAGTAAATACTATGACTAATTCATATTAGTAATTGAAGAAGAGTATAAATGGAATAGATCATAAATTTAATCATTTCTTGATTTGGATGGTTGAATTCCTCCATAGCCTCTAGTAGACTACCTCATTGACCACTCAATCAATGAGACTATTATAGGCCAACTGTGGGTAGTGGATGCAGTAGATCATACTGCTTCCATCCATCAACATATCCTCCCTATTTATCTCTTTATTCTCTAATTCTTGCACGACCCAAATGAGCCTCCGTGACCAGAGTTGGGAGATCCTTGAACACGAAGTTTCATATGTAATGGTAGTCAATCCACTCCTTGCCTATTATCCACCCGATGATGGGTCATGAAATCACATGTTATGTTACTTTTTTCATCCCACAAAAGCATCAACCCTCTAATATATTACGAAGTCTTCTACAAGAACCCTATATTGTAGATCCACATGCCTTAGTCCAACCCTATGATGGAAACTATAGTCAAGTCAAAAAAGACTAATTCCTACTATATTTTGTACATATCGACGCCCCGCTATTAACACCATCAACCCCAACCACCTTACATACCTCTTCCATGATAAAATTTGTTACCAGATACCACTATAGAACTCTAAAATAATTATATAAACACAAGGAGTGTATACTAGAATGGATATCATTGTAGAGGACCTTCTCAAACATGCGCTCCCAAAATAATCCATCACACACCATATATATAGAGTTACATGTCGGAATAATGAAACTCAAATCATAATCATTAACCATGAAATCACCCTACTGCACCATAGAAAGATCCTAATCTTATATGTATAATAAATATGATTAGTAAAATTCATCAAAAACATCTATAAGATGGTTGAAAATGATGGGATCATATCATCCTTGGGTTGAATGATTGGACTACATCCATTCCCTATTTCTCCATGTGAAACAATGGAGACCATCATAACCATATGATCAGTTAGATTCTAATCAAGCTAAATAATTTGATAATCGAATCCATCCAAAACTTCATTTCTAGTGGAAATATCCTACTATGGACCATCAGTTTCCTTTGATACAGAAACCTGTGTAGTTTTCTAAGACAGAGTGCATTTTCATCATGTAATGATGGAACTGTGTACTAATCAATATATTGAATAACTAGTTTATTCCACCGTTAAGGAAACAACTCATGATGTGTCCCCTTATCATTACATTTTCATTGAAATAAACATCATCATGTTCTTGTATTGGTAACCTAAATGGTTTTCATTATGGATGCTTCCTGAAAGTGATAAAGGAGTATCATGGATATCTGAGAATATATGTGGATCCTACACAAAAAGTATGATAAATAAACTCAATAGGATATGAAGAATATAACATTTATTTCCTATATTTAATCTATAAGTAGGCCATGATTAGTAGTAGGTAGTCAAAGTCCATGTGAGTTTCTATATCATAATCCATAAAAACATTGGATTCCCTCGAATTAAATCCACACTCAAGACATTCGGACGCCATTTCTTTAACTTCCCAATATATCATTATCATGGCTAAGAATATTCACGGGCCCGAGGATAAACCTCCATTGAAATAACTCTATCACAACTCGACCCATTGGGGCCCACCTGGCCTGTTGCAAGCTGGGTGTGAGAACCCCAATCCCACCTACAATATGATATGTCTTTGAGAAGGGTGATAAAAATCCACAAACTAATATGGGGGGGGGGGCTTATCCTAATTTTTATTTACACACCCAAAAACGTCTCTTTGAAAAATAGTATGGGAATAAATAAATTTTACTATATATATAGTATAATCATGTATGGAATTACCAATTGGGAATACGTTAGATTATCATATAAAAAAAATTGTAAATGTGAAAAATAAACACCATACAAAAAATGTGTTTCCAACATGAAAAAAATGTATTAGTGAAAAAATAATACATTACGATTTCTAGACCCCATGTCCGGCCATTGAATGCGGCCAATGAACCCATGGTACAACTATAAACTATCGAGGTAACCACTGATTTTCATGTCACATGTATAAGGAAAGAAACATGCATGAAATAACCACGTAGGGGTGGGAAATAAATACCTAGTAGGATGTCGAAAAAAAGGGAGTCATATATTGATACAAAAATAGTAATCTTTACACATAGAATGTTGTAAATAATAACCAACATATATGTTAACATAGATAAACCCAGAATAAGGAGAAATTGGATCTCCATCTTATATCCCAGACAAGGATGATGAGTCTTCTAGTAGCATCAATGGCCCTTATCAGAAGAACAAAATATCACCTATTTGTAAAAGGAACCATGTGTAGAACTCAATACATTCCACTTTTTAAAAAATTTAAGGGGGGACAATATCTATAAGAGGGCACAAATCGTAGTGTGATTGGGGTTCCACTTAGAAGTTAGAGGCCCTAGACCCTCTTTTGTTATGGAGTGTAACTCTATATATAGTAGACTGACTCCCTAGTTCGAAGGAGGGGAAACAATTATTATAATGAGTACCCAAACCCTGTATAGTAAGTGGGGTCACTTGGTAGATAGAGGACCCATTCCATCATGAAGTGGGTGGTTTCCACTCTCAAGATTGAGGACCCAAAATGAAGTGAAATAGGGGACCCACTAAACCTAGGTATAGTGCGGGATACCTAAAACATAGTGAAATAGGGGGTTTTCATCCCTAATATCTATAATATGATCCAATGAAGCACTTAATTAGGATAAGAATCATCTAAAGAATCATAACTCCCAAAATAAATCCTAAAATATATCAAAACACACAATGATGGAAACCATAACTTGTGTTGAAAAAAATTACTCATTATTCACTACTCACGTGCCAACATTAGAATTTAATGAAAGATATATTAATATTATAATTTTTCGTATATGTACACAACATATATTTGGGATCACACTGCATGTGACCTCATCACATCACCTGGTTTTGTTCTTACCAAGACATGTCATGGGAAGCTATGTCACAATAAATGATGTGTATAGTTGGATCACAATGTTTTTTGTCCAACTGAGGCCTGACCATTTTCTCCAACACATGCTCGTGTACATCAATCCTTGACCATGTACATTATGTCATACATGTGTTTTTTGGCCACGTATGAGTAGCCAGATTTGACTTTTTATTCTTCTTTTAAATTCCATGTGCTTATATATGAATGTTCTTGTTTACTCTTAGAGAAAATATCAATATGGAAGAATTTGGTGACAAGAGTTTTATGGGTCACACACAATGTTTTATATTTATCCTCACATGAAACCCTAGAAAAAAATCCATGGGATTATTTGATGTGTCTCCCTTTGAGATACAGGTCCATTAGTTAGATTTTTTCATTGAATAATGGTTTGTTTTGATTATTATTTATTTGAGAATTTCAGCCACCATTTTTTCCCATTTTACTATTCCTATCATCTATAAAAGGAAACCTCATCAACCATTCATTCCTATCCTCTATTGGATAGAACCCATAAGATCTATTTCCCTAAAGGGAATCAATTACCTATCCATCATTTTGTAGATACGAAACACCACTTTAAATCACCCAGATTCAACATATAACCTTTATACATATTGTGAAATTCAATCCATAAATCTTTTATGATACACCTATTAAACTAGGGGTTTGATTATTTTCATACCCACCATAGAAATGTTGAAATGTGACCCCATGATCCAATCATGATAAATATTATAAATGGTGGGGGAAATTCACTATAACAAGTTGAATGTATCATTGAACAATAAAACCTTTGATAATGATCACCATATAAGAAAAAACTATGAACTCATAGGCATAATGATAATAAAGGTGGTTCAATAACACAATTTATGATCTATATCCTTTTAATAATATAAATTTCTATAAAATTTATTTTGATAATAAATCCACTCATATTCATTAATAAAAATGGTTAAAATAGAAAATTAGGATCCCTATATAGATTATGGATCACTCGTTGTAGGGGGGGACACATTATCTAGTGATCTAGAAATACATCGTGTTATATGTTTATATCATGTTTCACCATAATCTGATAATAATATATCTATAATCTCACCAATGAATAATGTTTCCCACCTCTCTAATCGCCCATGGTCATGTGGCTAACACTAGGTATTTTCCTATAATAAATTATATACTAGGGGGATTTGGTATTGGAAAGATAAAATGAAATAAATAAACATTACATTTAATTTTCTAAATGCCCCATCATTAGCTTACTTCCATGATATTTTCAACACCAAGGAAAATTGAATCACGATATGAGTAACCCCGTATTCTAGAATCAAATATTGTCTCATAATTTCATCAGTGGAAAAAAAAACTTGAAATCCATTTAAGTGAAAATGATGCATGCACATGATTTCAAATTTAATAATATTTTAAATATATTGATTTTGAGGTCCATAAACACCCATGCACCATTCCAGCTTTGAGGAAGAATCTAGATATCTGAATATAAATATTTAATGGACTAATAAAAACAAAAAATATTTGTAATTTTTTTTAAAATGGGTTATGAATTTGAAGGGTGTTTTTTAGATGAAAAAAACACTAAGAGGATTTTATGTGATTTAAGAAGTAATATGGCCAATATTCTGTTATATTAATATCACATGGCGTGTGAGGATATTTTAGGTGGTGATGAATATTTTGATATGATTGGGGAATTACATTTTTTTATAACATAAAAGAGTAATTCACTACTCAAATGTGAAGTGGACCCAATAATGGACAATAAAAGATTTTAAAATGGTTTATGGTCATGGAATATAACATTATTGAATTTAAAAAAAAATTAACTTGTTTTGTAGTCTTTTACTTCACAATTTTACGGTTTCTATTTTTCTACTCTAGTTGTTAAATTTAACATAAGTAATTAATTTAATTATTATCAATAAAATGCTCATTAGTCAATTATTTTATATGTAATTATTCAAAATATGTATAAAATATTTCATGTAATATTTCTACAGTTGATAAAATTATTTATAAATTTTCCTCACATATCACCTAAATGATATTTTTAGAATTCTATTTTAATGAATAAAATTGTGATTAAGATAAAATGTTGTATTTTTTCATGTATTAGGTCTTTAATATGATTATTATTCCCCATATATTAGATATGTTGAATTAAAAATAAGATAATACCATATTCCTCATATAGGATACTTTGTTAAATTAAACACACACACAATCATTTTTATTAGAGTAAAAAATTAGAAAAGATCCATAATGTTAAACATGAGTTTTATAAAAAGAGAAATTGAGAATGTCATCAATGAATAAAACCACAAATTGGCCCATGTATGGGTATATGATCTATTACATAAGATCCATAAACACCACTAGGTAATTCGTCACTCAAAAATTTAGCATCATGATCTCATAGTGTCTATAGAAACATCATAATTTAATTATTAAAATATCACCATAATAAAACAACAATGCATTATTTCCAGACCTATGATTGATCATTGATAACTAACTAATTCCTCTAAACTAATTGAAGTGGTCATCATACCTCTTTAAGGGGATTTTTTTCTTGACTTTTACCTAATACAAGAGATTATAATCAGGAAATCTAAACTTTCACCCTGCCTCTTCATTCATAAATTATTATGGAGTTGTCTGAGGGGATACATTGGACCTGGTAAAACACTTCTCTGAATGGTCTCTCAACTACTCCCTTCGCTCATAAATATCTATAGGGGGCATGTGATATGATATATAAGACAGAATTGTAATTAATAGGTACATGTGGATTCAAAAATATATCTCCTGCATCGATGTTAGTCCCATAAAATCATTGGTTAGTAATTTCATATAATCATCATTTAATAAAGGAAGATAGATTCCCAAAGAGTCCACTAAACCAAGTGCTAAACTCTACACCTAATGACTGTAGGTTACTAATTCCTTCTCACAAGTCCCACACTCATTTCCATGATATATCTCTCACCCAAAATGGTTAAACAAATCCCATATTTCCAAAGGCATATAAATATTTTCTGATGGAATTCAATATGTGACCAAATCATGGAAAAATATTTTATACCCTAAATTATGTCATAGGGTTTTTTTGTTTTTAAAAATATGTCTCATGATAAAATACCTCCATAACGGAACAAAACACACTAATTATATATTTTTGATATAAAATAATTGATCCCAGTATAAACCTTTATTAATAATTTATGGGATAATATATCATTAGGGAGATCTTATCTATCACATAAGTGATACGAAGATGAAGTAAATACTATAACCAATTTATATAAGTAATTGAAGAAGAGTATAAATGGAATAGATCATAAATTTAATCATTTCTTTATTTGGATGGTTGAATTTCTCCAAAGCCTCTAGTAGACTACCTCATTGGCCACTGAATCAATGAGACTATTATTGGCCAATTGTGGGTAGTGGATGTATTAGATCATACTGTTTCCATCCAACAACATATCTTCCCTATTTAGCTTCTTATTCTATAATTCTTGCACCTCCCACATGAGCCTCCCCAACCACAGTTGGAAGATCCTTGAACACGAAGTTGCATAGGTAATGGTTGTCAATCAACCCCTTGCCTATTATCCTCCCTATGATGGGTTATGAAATCACATGTTATGTTACTTTTATCATCCCACGAAAAGTGTCAACCCTATCATTGATTACAAAGTCTTCTACAAGAACCATGTATTGTAGATCCACATGCCTTATTCCAACCCTGTGATGGACACTAAAGTCAAGTCACAAAAGACTAATTCCTACAATGTTTTGTACATATCGCTGCCCCACTATTACCACCATCATCCCCAACCACCTGACATCCCTCTTCCAGGGTAAAATTTGTTACCAGATACAACTATAGAACTCTAAAATAATTATATTAACACAAGGAGTGTATACTAGAATGGATATAATTGTAGAGGACCTTCTCAAACATACACTCCCAAAATAATCCATCACACACCATATCAATAGAGTAACATGTGGGAATAATGAAACTCAAAGCATAATCATTAACAATCATATCACCCTACTGAACCACAGGAAGATCCTAATATTATATGGATAATACATCTGAGTTGTAAAATTCATCAAAAAACATATATAATATGGTTGAACATGATGAGATCATATCATCCAAGGATTGAATGATTGGACTAGACCCATTCCATATTTTCCCATGTGAAACAATGGAGACAATCATAACCATATGATCAGTTAGATTCTAAACAAGCTAAATACTTTGATCATAGACTCCATCCAAAACTTCATTTCCAGTGGAAATAACCCACTATGGACCATCAGTTTCCTTTTATACAACAACCTTTGTAGTTTTCTAAGATAGAGTGCATTATCATCATGTAATGAAGGAACTGTTTACAAATCAATATGTTGAATAACTAGTTTATTCCAACATTAAGGAAACAACTCATGATGTGTCCCCTTATCATTACATTGTCATTGAAATAATCATCATCATGTTCTTGTATTGGTAACCTAAATGGTTGTCATTATGGATGCTTTCTGAAAGTGATAAAGGAGTACCATGGATATGTGAGAATATATGTGGATCCTACATAAAATGTAAGATAAATAAACTCAACATGATTTGAAGAATATACCATTTATTTCCTATATTTAATGTATAAGTTGGCCATGATTAGTAGTTGGTAATCAAAGTCCATGTGAATGGCTATATCGGCTGCCACAAAAACATTGTATTCCCTAGAATTAAATCCACACTCAAGACATTCGTATACCATTTCTTTAATTTCCCAATATATCATTATCATGGTTAAGAATATTCATAGGCCCGAGGATAAACCTCCATTGAATGAACTCTATCACAACTCAACCCATTGGGGCCCACCTGGCCTGTTGTAAGCTGGGTGTGACAACCCCATGGCCACCTACAATATGATACCACTTGAGAAGGGTGATAAGAAGCCACACAATAATATGGGGGGGCCTTATCCTAATTTTTATTTAAAAACCCAAAAAACCTCTCTTTTAAAAAGATTAGGGGAATAAATAAATTTTACTACATTATAGTATAATCATGTATGGAATTACCAACTGGGAATACATTAGATTATCAAATTAAAAAACAAATTGTAAATGTGCAAAATAAACACCATACAAAAAATGAGTTTCCAACATTAAAAAAATTTGATTAGTGAAAAAAGAATACATTACTATTGCTGGTCTCCATGTCCAACCATTAAATGAGGCCAATGAACCCATGGTACAACTATAAACTATCAAGGTAACCATTGATTTTCATGTCATATATATAAGGAACGACACATGCAGGAAATAACAATGTAGGGGTGGGAAATAAATAACTAGTTGGATATCACAAAAAAGGGAGTCATATAGTGATACAAAAATAGTCATCTTTACACATAGAATGTTTTAAATAATATCAAACATATATGTTCTCATAGATAAACCCGGAATATGGAGAAAGTGGATCTCCATCTTATATCCCATACAAGGATGATGATTATTCTAGTAGCATAAATGGAGCTTATCAGAAGAACAAAATATCACCTATTTATAAAAGGAACCATGTGTAGGACTCAATACATTCCACTTTGTAAAAAATTTGAGGGGGGAAAATATCTATTAGAGGACACAAATCCTAGTGCGATTGGGGTTCCACTTAGAAGGTAGAGGCCCTATACACTCTTTTGTTAGGGTGTGTAACTCTATATATAGTATACCGACTCCCTAGTTTGAATAAGGGGAAACAATTATTAGAATGAGTACCCAAACCCTGTAAAGTAAGTGGTGTCACTTGGTTGATATAGGACCCATTCCATCATGAAATGGGTGGTTTCCACTCTCAGGATCGAGGACACAAAATGAAGTGAAATAGGGGGCCCACTAAACCTAGGTATAGTGTGGGATACCTATAACATAGTGCAATAGGTGGTTTTCATCCCTAAAATCTATAATATGATCCTACGAAGAACTTAATTAGGATAAGAATCATCTAAAGAATCTTAACTCTCCAAATACATCATAAAATATATCAACATACACAATGATGGAAACAATAACTTGTGTTGAAAAAAATTACTCATTATTCACTACTCACGTGCCAACAATAGAATTTAATGAATGATATATTAATATTATAATTTTTTCGTATATGTACACAACATATATGTGGGATCACACAGCATGTGACCTCATTACATCATCTGGTTTTGTTCTTACCAAGACATGTCATGGGAATCAATGTCACAATAAATGATGTGTATAGTTGGATCACAATATTTTTTTTCCAGCTGAGGCATGACCATGTCCTCCAACCCATGCTCGTGTACATCTATCCTTGACCATGTACATTATGTCATACATGTGTTTTCTGGCCATGTAGGAGTAGAAAGATTTGAATTTTTATTCTTATGTTGAATTCCATGTGCTTATATATGAATGTTCTTGTTTACTCTCAGGGAAAATATCAATATGGAATAATTAGGTCACCTGAGTTTTATGGGTCACACACAATGTTTGATATTTATCCTCACATGAAACCCTAGAAAAAACTCTAGGGGATTATATTGTGTGTCTTCCATTGAGATAAAAGGCCATTAGTTATATTTTTTCACTAAAAATGGTTTCTTTTGATAAATATTTATTTGCAAATTTCAGTCAACATTTTTTCCCATTTTACAATTCCTATCATCTATAAAAGGAAACCTCATCAACCATTCATTCCTATCCTCTAATAGATAGAACCAATAAAATATATTTCCCTAATGTGAATCAATTACCGATCCATCATTTTTTAGATATGAAACCCCACTTTAAATCACCCAGATTCATCATCTAACCTTTATACATATTGAGAAATTCAATCCACAAATCATTTATGCTACACCTATGAAACTAGGGGTTTGATTATTGTCATACCCACCATAGAAATTTTGAATTGTGACCCCATGATCCAATCTTAATAAATATTATGAATGGTGGGGGAATGTCACTAGAACAAGTTGAATGTGTCATTGAACAATACAACCTTGGATACTGATCACCATATAAGAAAAATGTATGAACTCATAGGCATAATGATAATAAAGGTGGTTCAATAACACAATTTATGATCTATATCCTTTTAATAATACAAATTTCTATAAAATGTATTTTGATAACAAATCCACTCATATTCATTAATAAAAATGGTTAAAATAGAAAATTAGGATCCCTATGTAGATTATGGATCACTCGTTGTAGGGGGGACACATTAGCTAGTGATCTAGAAATACATCGCGTTATATGTTTATATCATGTTTAACCATAATATGATAATAATATATCTATAATCTCACCAATGAAGAATGCTTCCCACCGCTCTAATCGCCATGGCCATCTGGCTAATGCTAGGTATTTTCCTATAATAAATTATTTACAAGGGGGGATTTAGTATTGGTAAGATAAAATGAAATAAATCAACATTACATTTAATTTTTAAAATGCCCCATCATTATCTTCCTTCCATGATATTTTCAACACCAACGAAAATTGAATCACGACATGAGTAACCCCACATTCTAGAATCAAATATTGTCTCATAATTTCATCAGTGGTAAAAATTGTGAAATCCATTTAAATGAAAATGATGCATGCACATGAATTCAAATATAATAATATTTTCAATATATTAATTTTGGGGTCCATAGACACCCATGAACCATGCCAGCTCTGAGGAAAATCCAGATATATGAATATAAATATTGAATGGAATAATAAAAACAATTAATATTTGTAACATTTTTAAAATGGGTTATGACTTTGAAGGGTGATTTTTTTGAGATAAAAAAAACACTAAGATGTTTTTATGTGATTTAAGGAGTAATTTGGACCAAGTTTTTTTATATGAATATCACAGGGCATGTGCGTATATTTGAGGTGGTGATGAATATTTTCATAAGATTAGGTAATTACATTTTTTTATAACATAAAAGAGAAATCCACTACTCAAATGTGAAGTGGACCCAATAATGGAAAATAGAATATTTTAAGATGGTTTATGGTCATGGAATATAACATTATTGAATTTTAAAAAAAATTAACCTGTTTTGTAGTATTTTACTATCACAATTTTACGGTTTCTATTTTTCTACTCTAGTTTCTAAATTTAACATATTTAATTGATTTAATTATTATCGTTAAAATGCTCATTAATCAATTATTTTATATATAATTATTCAAAATATGTATAAAATATTTCTTGTAATATTTCTACAGTTGATAAAATTATTTATAAATTTTCCTCACATATCACCTAAATGTTATTTTTAAAATACTATTTTTTATGAATAAAATTGTGATTAAGATAAAATGTTATATTTTTTCATGTATTAGGTCATTAATAGGATTATTATTCCCCGTATATTAGATAGGTGGAATTAAAAATAAGATAATACCATATTCATCCTATAGGATACTTTGTTAAATTAAACATACACACAATCATTTTTGCTAGAGTAACAAATTAGATAAGTTCTATAATGTTAAACATGAGTTTTATAAATTTAATTTTTTTTAATGATTCATTTTAATATATAAATTTATATTTTTATAAATAAATTTTTCATAAACTTTCAAATAATTCATATATTAAGATAACTTTCATAAGAAATATAGTATTTTAAAAATCAAAATTTTTCACTATTTACCCCAAAATTCAACTTTATTAAGAAAATAAAAATAAATACAACCTATGCTAATTGTGAACTATAGAATTAAAAAATAATATTTATTTTTTAAAATCAAAAATAAAAATTAAAATAATTTTATTGTCAAAATATAAAAAATAATGAAACTTTTTTTAATGAGAGATGTCAGTTTTATTTATTATTAATATGAATCCACTTATTGATAAAATTTTATAAAGGTCAATAGAATTGTAAATTATCCATAATATTTTTAATCTAGTTAATTCAATCATTCATGTTAAAATAAAAAAACACTGAGAAATATTTTTTTAAGAAAGAATATTCATTTTTATCATGAAATCATGAAAAGTAGTTATCCTCTAAATGTAATAGATCTTAGATATATAAAAAACATTTAAAAAAGATTTATGATTTTCATAATATACTGAATAATAATCATTTAATTTTTAGTGAAATATTTTAGTTTATTGTTCCATTTGAAGAAATTTAACGAATATATTTTATTTATCTAATCCAAAGATATATATAAACATCATCAAGTGTTACATTGCAAAAAAAAGAATAATAATTCTCCAATGTGGGTTATACGATGTGGTGTACATCCTCCTCCATATCCTGATGGAATGAGTGGTATAGGTTTTCTATCATTAGGGGAATAAACTAATAATGATTGGATATTGTTATATGGGCCACCTCCTTCTCAATGGCCTATAATTGGTAGGATATTCGTAGAGATTCAACTCTAGAATACAATAAAATTACTTCATTAGAGTCAATATAGATCCACTAACATGGGAATCCACTATTTTGGAATTTACTAACATTGGATAGAGTAAATAGGTTGGTTATAAGGTAGGATTATTCCAATATAATAAGTAAATATATATTCTAAAACACTATAAGATCATGGTTTCATTTCCTTGTGGTATTTTTCAACGATTGATGTTTTGAGTTTCCATTTAAATTTTCTGGATATACTAATCTATTGGGGAATTATTATCATAGATGTTATTTTTGATTATCAAATGGAATGAAAATTACCTCTACAAAGTATCACCATAAACAACATGTTTGACTGATCACATTAACTGTTGTCAGATTCGTATTAGCTTCCCCATATTGATTTTGATGGTTTTCTTGAACTGATTTCATTTATTTCTATGTATACATTCTATCAAGTGGTATATGGTCTCTAAGAAATTACCCTAGAAAGCGTGGAATGTGATTTTGTTATTGGGGAAATAGTTCGGTCGAATCCTCCCCATTTATGGGGGATTGTTTCCTAATCTATACTCCATTTTATATTTACCATTTATTTTTTAATCCATCCCAAATATAAAAATGGGACTAAATACTACTTTGAAAAGGATCATGTTATTCTCTGACCCACACTTGTATAATATAGTTAGAATAGACACATTATTTACGTTTAAGGTTTTTAATGAACCAATGCAACTGAATTTTGACCATCAATAGTTAAAAACCGCATATAAATGTTGAATCACATATATTTTGGAGGATATTTTGGGTTTAGAGTTTTACAGAGTTAAGAAATTTTCTAAAATAAAAACTCAAATTATTTCTCATCAAATTTAATTTTTCTCCACTATATAAAATATTGTTTAGTATATAAATTGTCGTCAACATCTCCACTAAAATTCTACATAAAATCTCATATTCTAAAAATATCATGGTTAATATATTTCATTATAAGCTATTAAAATTGAGTGTTAAGAAGTTTTTATTTAAAAATCTATATAAGGGTAAAAATAATTTATAACAATATCTTGTAATAAGTGAGAAAAAGATAATCATAAATAATATGGTAGGAATATATATAAAAAATATTTCCCAAATCAAAAGAAACTATGAGCACATCATATTCCTGGTTGAAATATCAACAAAAAACACATGAATGACTATTATTGATTCACATAGGATAAAATAAATATTACTAAATATCTAAATCTTTTCCCCAATCCAAAATACATTATCTTAGACATCATGATCTTACTGTCAAGGAGAAGTTCCTATAAACTAATTTTCCTAGGTAGGAATATGCCAATTTAAAAATGAAAGTGTGTCTCATATGACCTATTGATGTATCAATGGAATATTGTTGTACCTAATAATAACTAATTAATTCCAATTCATTTATTATATCATGGACTTAATTAACTATAAAATATTTAAAAAATCTTCGATAGTAACCAACAAATGTCACTATCGAAATAACATGTATATTTTCTATTAATATCACCCCATTGAATAAATTAAAAAGATTAATTTTTAATAATTACTCAAACTAACATCATATATAGTATTGGGTTACTAATAGGTTCATAAATTCCTCAATCATTTGATGTAAAAAAATTATTATAAATATCTTCAATAATTTAATATAATTTTTGGTATTCACATTGAAAAAAAAATAATAAAAATAATTTTCTATTATAATAGAGTGTGATTTTAGGTACAAAATAATTGATGATTTCCCACTTGTATAATCCCCAAAATAGTATAGTATTAGAAGAGTTATAATGTAATTCATAGATCATAAATACACCTAAAAAAATAATCAAGCATTGAAATATACATCATATCTCAATGAATTAAAATTAAATTGAATCACACAAAAAGTGTTAGTAACATAACAATAAAAAGTACATAATGGCGATAAAATGAAATTAATAAATATTTAAATGGAATATAATTAATATAAATGAGGATAAAATTCTATAGAATTCTTCATATAATAGAAAATAATTTTCATAATTTAAAAAATGTGTAATAGAATTAAAAATAGAGGCAACTAACTCTGACCACTAGAGAAACATTAGAATCAAACACCATTAAAAGAAGAAATTAAAAATAAGACATTAAATAAAATTAATAATGAGTTGATTGTGATAAAATATATTCAGGTGGAATTATATAAATAATAAAAATTAAATCATAGGGAAAAATAATGAATATTTACCACGGGGAAGAAAAATTGTGGAATGTAACCCCTTTGATGTAACAAAGTCGCTAAGGTAAGAATAGTGAGGTTATAAAGAAGAACTATAGAACAAAAAATGGAGAAGGAAATACAATATATATTATTTATTTAGTAGAATAAATAGAACATCTAATAATAATTTTTAGTATGAATGTTTTTATCACGAATGAATAAAAATGAATTAGAAAAAGACAAATATATGTTTCAAAATTTTTGAGTCAAAATAAAATTAATGAAATACCATGTAATATAACATTATAAGTCATAAAATATAATAGAATCATGTTTCACAATATTATAGAAACTGTAGATACACCATTACAATGAAAACATGGTCTATAATTTGAAATATGTATTATGAAATTAAATTTTAAGCATGATCCCATTTTCAATAAGATAATCATTGATGTAAGAATAATTTGATACTGATTTTGTTAACTATATTTGTAATAATATAAAAGGGATAGAGTAACTATATTAAAATTTATTCAGTCTATATAATCATTTATAAGTTGAATAATAGAGTTCAATACGATGTATGTAACTCAATGATATAAATGATTGTTCTCATAAACCATACCTTAACTGTCAACGTTCACTAAAATTCATGAATATCTTATATAAAAATAAAAATAATATTTTAAAAATAGTTTAAACAATTATTCATATATATACTAATTGAAAAACATAATTTAAAATTGTTATCTATTTGTATATTTGTCAGTGAATATCTATTATCAGAATTTAGGATGAGTTCTAAAAGTTTTGTTGAAATTTATTTGTAACAATAGTGTTGTTCATTATCCTTATCACAAACTCCTTCATTTCTAGAATGTTTATAGTACATTAATAGATAAATTATTCTAATTTATTAATATCTTATACCATTCCAATAATGGTTTTTTTATGTTGTATGAAAATCAATTAGTGTCAGTGCCATGACCCCCTCCCACCAATGTCGACCATCATGTCCCAGAAATGGAGAAAGAGAGATAATGACATCTAAGTCCCACCTCCAGTATGCTCCGAGGTGGGGACAAGCACCAATGTTATTGAAATATCACAAAATTTGAGGCAATACCCTTTTATTATAACCATTGGTAGATTAGATATATCAACCACATAAAAAATCCAAGACATAAATAATGGAAATCTAAAATCCATCTCACATTCATGTTTAAAAAAATAACTGCAAAAAAATAATTTAATCCAATATAAATAACAAAAACAAGTCTATATAGTGACATGAGAATTGTCCCAATTTTAGAGTAATTAATTCTTAGAAATGTCCATGTAGTCCTTCAGGAAATTCGAATGTGTCCTTATATAAATTTGGTGAGAAGAGAAAAATAATTCGTAGGAAAAATAATATTTCTATCACACAATTTTAATAATCATACTAATGTCCCATGGAAAAAATAGTAAAAACCAACAATGCCTTGTATGGAGTAATAGACACCACAACCTCACCAAGTCACTCTCATCAAATAACCCATAGAAAGTAATGTGATATAATAATCACCTCGATTTTTGGGTAACCTATACTACTTCCCACCAGTTTACTGGTCATACCCAAATGGAAAAATCCCTAGTGCATCCACACTCTTCCACAAGCCACATGTCACCACCCACCCACACACACTCAGGCCATAAATATAGTCCTTCAACCTGGGCATATGATGATCACAACACCCATAATGTACACCCCAAGGCCACAACCATACCATATCCCATCTGGAGACATTGTGGCCCAACCATAACTCATCCTGGTGTTAGCTAGTAAGCACACCATATCTCATCCTATTGACACCTTGTAAATCAAACCTCACCCACATACACCTAACCCTCAAAAATGCACAACAAAATTCCAAAATAATCCTAGATTACAAATACCTAGATGAAATATGGGGGAAGATCCAATAAACATATCTCCTTCCTATCACCAAGATATTTGTAAAAGTGACCATCCCTCATGAAAATGGGCATGTTTGGGACACAGTACCAAAATAGGGTGGGGTTCATATAGAAAACACAATGAAAATATGGACATATATTTTTAGTATGAACAACAAAAGCACATAATATGGGTTCTCAGTAAAAAAACCATCCCCCTTATGATATTAAAAACTTTTTATTCTACCTCTAAATGAATTTAACAACACCCGCAATAGTCAATTCGGATTTTTATAAATGAAATATTCTACACAACTATCCACAACTCAAAAAACACCCTTAGTCAACTCATTTAACCAACTATCATTATTTATTAATGAATCCATTTTATTATTCCATCCATATTAGGGAATATACTAAAAATAATGTGCATAGAACACACTTCATAGACCACCTAGAGGGAAAAGAACAACTTTAATGAAATTAACATCGTATTTTGACTCTATTTAACACTCATACCAACCAATGACCTAATTATTCCTCAAATTCATTCTACCCAATCCATCCTCACAATAATAAAACCCCAAAATAATTCCAAAACAAAAAAAACCTCATAACAACCTACCTAAATTCTTTATGATATATCAACACCACACCCATCACACCTAGTGACATAAATATACCAGAACCTGAACATGAAGCCTCACTAGTCAAACACTACCCATACATTCCAAAATAAATCTATATCTCAACCTAAGATTCCATTACACAACTTATACCTCCCAAACTCATAGTTCTTCTCTCAAACCTAACACTACAAAACCACACAAGTAACAACATAGAACAGAAAACCCAAGATACACACAACCACAACAAACAATTTATGGTGTCTCCATATTTATCAAACGTTATTTATTTAATTTTACTTTCATAATTCAGGGGTCATCACAGAGAATGTTTGATATAGATGAATCCATTTATTTAATCGAGAATACAGTGTTCATCAATTGTATATAAACATATCTATTAAAATCATGAAAAAAAAATCAATCTCAAGTCATCCCATGTGAAAAAAACACCACCAATAACCATGATTTTCTGTAGGTAAACATCCCATACAAATCCCAATAACAATTAAAAAATAAAACTAAAGCACCCATCACTTTTCTGTATCCCCTGTTTATTTATTTAAATATGATTCTATAGTATTTATTAAATTTTTATTCAACTTCCTTCACATGGAAACATGCATACACCCACACCGCATGATACACAAATAAGAGGGACGAATAGATCCCTACCATGAGAAACTGATGATCATCACCTCCACCTAACGCTAAATAGGGTATGCACAATGATCCAGAGAAATAAAATCCAAGTGTTCAACATTGATTCATGGATCCTAGGCGTTTAATGGTTCTGGGATGCATAGTTATCATGATAAAAAAGAATGAAATAATGAATGAAAGTTTTCTGAATTAGAAGGACTAGATCAACGTCTTAATGGATATGAAACTATTTTTCAAATCTCTATTAATATTTGATCTTGACCAAAAATGGTGACTAACATTAACCAACCGAGTGTTAGATAACTAAATTTATATTTTCATTATTTGAAATATCTTCCAAAAAACATAAATATGATTTTAATCATATATTAAGTAGATGTTATAATTAATGTGGAGAATCTGGAAAAATTGTAAAAAGATGGAAATTGACAAACTATTGGATGTGACTCACCATTGGGTGAATAAAAAATGGGTGAGTCCCTGGTAGATGACTCACTGATATTTGTGTCATTGGTGTCAGCTACTGTGACAAGAAACAGATGGAGATTCACCATTCCAGGAGTCACCATTCCGGGAGTCACCATTCGGCGAGTCACCACTCTAGGAGTTACCATTTGGAAACTCATCATATTTTGATTCTTTATTTGGTGAGATACTATCACAACTCACTATTGTGACCCACCATTAGTGACCCACCATCAGTGAGTCACCATTTCGATTCAACGAAGCAAGTCACTATTCTGAGTCACCAGTCCGGACTCACCATTGCGACATATTGGTAGATGAACCACTATTGGACCATTTACTAGGGTGAGTCACTGGTCTGGACTCACTATTGGAGAACTCTCCATCACGTGAGATAAAATTAGAAAAACTATAATATTTGGAAACTCACAAATTGTGATACAATGACATCCTAGAACAAATCAAACACTAGATTTTCATAGTGGAATAGACCCAGGAGGTCCTATCCATTACATATGATACCAATAAATCTATTATATACATTGAGATTTAAAAACCAACCATGAAGAAATAGGGGAATGAACAATCACCCCATAAGATACATCTCCATAATATTACTATATGTGAAGCACCGCAATGAAATGGGCATCCCTTGGTCCAATTATAAGCCACCATCTGCTATTAGAAAGATGGTGTTAAAACACAAAATAAAGGAATAACTCATTCAATATGTACTACCCTAACCAGCCATGAGTCACTCAACAGGATAAAAACGACCATACCATCTCGAACCCTTGATTTGGGTAATTCCTTCTTCCAGGTAAATATATTATCACGTCTAGATGAAAATTACTCCCCCCCACTATCTTAATAGAATTATAATTAATTCATTCTGATTAGGAATCTCCTCCTGCCATTTTACATGTTAGTACATTATCACACATTATAGAAAAGAGAAAAAAATAATCCCAAAATAAAGAAAGATCGATCATTACATTAACAAGGGAAACACAACATGAAAAAATGAGAAAAATTCTAGGTAATGGGAACACATATGAATCTCCCTTTCCTAAGTACTCTCCTCTAGGACACCATGACTCTACAACACACAATCCAAGGGAATGGTATATCCTCACATCATCTTTTTTCAATGATCTTATATCTTCACTGGTCATTTTACACTGGTTTAATCTTATACGACATCCAACTCTCACAAATAAATGACATGGGAGTCATTGTGTTGATACCAATGAATATGGAGATGTGAAAGATGTTGTAGACCTTCTCCAATGGAAATAAAATTTCCAACTGTCATTCAACATTGTGAAATCATCCAAACCACTCAAAGGGTACGATGTACCTGGGAGAAAGCTTGATCCCTCTACCAAACCTCATGTTCCCTAGTCATGGGGAAGCATTCAAGAACATGTTGTCCCCAACCAAAAATTCCATGGGTCTCCTTATATGATTATAATATGATGTATTACCTTCCTGTATAGATTTTATCCTCTCACAGACAAGATGAACATTCTATTTTGTTACATTAACTACCTTGGGAAAAGGAGAATCATTCTCCCAAACCTCTATCAATAACAAAGGTGAACGACATGGCCTTCCATACAAACCCTCAAATGGAAAAACCCAAAGGAATAATGATAACTATTATTGTAATTGAAATGTACCAATGGAATGTGTTGAACCCAAGATCCATTGAAGTCCATGAAGGAGGACAAAAACATTTCCTCCAACTTATGGATGATCCGCTTAGTCTCCCATACGTCTGATGCTGTAAATCCATGTTGAGGCATAACTGTGTTCAAAAAGAATTCTACAATCCCCTCAAGACTCTTTATGTTAAACATGTTTTCTAATCTGATAAAATTGATCTCATTATTCTACATTTCCATGCCACCTCATCCACATAACTCTCTTCCAAGTAATACACTTTTCATGAATACACGATCATTAAGAATTGAGATTATTTCATCAAATGATCCACTACAACCTAGATTGCATCACAACCTCCTTGATCCATGGGAAATATTTTGTTAAAATACATTGAGATGTCATACCAATTCTACTCAGGGAAATATGAGGATTCCAAGAAACCACATTGAACACAGTGCTCATCCTCTACCTACTTTTACACTAAACACTTTTCAAAAAACACTTCCACTGGTAGTTTCATCCTAGGCCACCAAATTTTCTCTCTCAAGTTTCCGTACATCTTGGATGCTCTTGGTTGTTCTGCTAAGGGTGAGATTTGAAACTCTGTGAGGTCTTCAATGTGCATCTCCATTAGAAAAAATGGTCTCCCATGGAATAATAGCTGATTTCTACTATCCTCCAACCATCTATTCAGAGAATCACTATATTCAACGTGATTGCACATCATTTCTACCTTAGAGTCTCCCCACTGAGACACACCCACCACCTTCATCATATATGAACGTACTATCATATGAAACAGATAGACCCTACCACAATCCATTCATATATCTAAGTGTAAGGTGTCCTACTCCTCCATAATCTTCCAATCCTATGTATATTCCCAAACTAACTCTTTCTATGACATTCTTCTCAAACCATCAGCCAGAACATTCACAATTCCTGATGTGTAAGAGATCACAATATAATAGTCAAGGTGAAACTACATCCACCACCCCTATCAAAAGTACATATATCACTAGAAAAATATATACTTCAATATCATGTGATTTATGAAAACCAAAATGTTCTCCCAAATGATTTAATTTCGCCACATATTCAGTGATAACATGACCACCTCTAGTTCCAGATCAGGGGTTTCATTGTTACATTCATCGGGAAGTATCTTCGTAGAACCTTAAGCGATCACTCTACACTATTGCATCAACAAACATCCCATGCCCCCAATGAGAAGAATCAAAAAACACCTCTAAAATCACCCATTCCTATGGAAACTAGAGAACTGACCAACATCCCCTTCAAATAGGTGAACGCTTCCTGACCCTACGCACAATAAAAAAATTCCTAGTCCTTTCTAGTCTAAGATACCCACAGGGGTTGAAATCAAGATATATTTGGTACAATCATCTGGTAATATCCTAACAGACTTATAATACTATGAAACTATAAAATATTATTTGGTGCTTCCCATGAAACAACATCATCGACCATTGATGGGTTCACTATGGGACACCACATGTCCATGGATTTGTACCTATAGTGTCTAGAAAATACACATGAAAAAATTCTCATAGAATTTATTGCTTTGAAGAAACTCTAATAAAATCATTACATGCTCATAATTCTCCTCTTCTAAATTTGAGTAGATCAGGATTTCATCAATTAATATGAACACGATGTGCCCATACATACACCTGAAATAAGTCTTCAGGATATCACCTTACATCACCCTCAGATAGTCATAACCAAACCAAATATCGATCATATAGAACCAACTTTTCCCCCTCAGCTGGTTAGAAAGATATTATATCAAAAGGAGATGGTAGCGGTCTATGAGAATTACCTTATTCAACCTCATGTATTGTATGCACAACCTCATACAACCATCTTCCTTTAAAAAAATAATGGATCACCCCACAGTGACACACTGGTCGAGATAAAGCCCTTATCTATTTGGTCATCAATCAGAATCATGAGCTCCCATAACTCAGAAGGAGAAATTTGGTAAGGAGGAATCAATATTTTACTACAACTATGTTTTAAATATATCCTAAACTCAACATCATGTCAAAGGGGGTATAATCCAAAACTCATCAGAGAAGACATCCATTAACTTCCCCACATCACTAGGAACTTCCTCTTAATCAACATCCAATGATTCCACTAATAGCTGGGTAAAAAATTAGAGGATCCACATGATGACACCTACATGGTAGCTCTTCTTACTAATTAAAACCACACACCAGTAATCTACATCTAAAAACACGACTCTCCTCCATAACCAATCAATTAAATCACTCATATATTACCACCATTCAATACAATGTATGACATCATATTTTTTCACTGTAACATGAAAAGGTCTGCACGTGGCTTATGTAGCCCCATCATCAAACTACATTCACAACATACATTGAACCAGTTGGTCTGACCTAAAACTAGAATAATCAACACTAGAGGAATGGGAAGCCTCTCTACATTCAGTCCCAAATCATGGTCTAGAGCGGGTGAAACAAAAGACTATGAAGCTCCTGTGTTAGGTAATGAATAAGAATGATTATCGACCAAAATCATCACACCTCTAATGATCCATGGACATGCTGGGATGACTAACTTTATGGTGTGAAACTGACTATTCCCATATCCAATTCCCTTCTACTAAAGACCTCCTCCCCAGTCAACTTTCAGGTAATGGTCCCTAAGAAAAACACTAAGGTCAACATCTACCTGCCCCATCTCCCCTCAATGAAGAAAGAGCCTACCACCGATAATAATGAATCTTCCTAGTTGGTAACTATTTGTAAGAGGTGATTAAACTATCCACCTTCACCATTATGAATCTAGCGAGTACATTATTCCTAAGACAAACTTCTGGTATCCTTTCCCATAGTAGCACTGTTCTATATCCCCTCTCGCTGTAGGCCTCCTTGCGAGTCCATCCACTCAACTACCTCCACCTTTTTGTGGACCTCCTTGTTTGTTGGGAAGGTAAGTGGAGTAACTGCTCAATGGAGAGAAGGATGAAGTTACTCATCTTGGTGTCTCTCACGATACTCCTCATCCATAAATAGATCTAAAGGGAAATGATGGATATCCTTGAACGTGATCCCCAACACCCTTACCGACATACTCCCATTCTAGAGGGAGAGTAAGTCCTATCTTTTTTCAACAGCTGTGGTCAATGAAAGGAATTATTATTAGATCTCCTTCTCAATATAATACCATAGAAAATTTTCATTCTACCTCTCCCCTAGGTAAAACATCCCCCTCTTACATAGAGATCCCTGTGTTTGGATCACCACTAAAGGAACTCAATAATACAACGGATGCCGGATCAAACTGAATGTGATCTCAAGATCTTTGATTCATCTCTCTATCTCCATATGAAAAATGCTACTCTTTTATATTTATATAGCCTAATGATGGATAGAATGTAATTTCTTCTACTGATGATCATTATCCTCTTCTTGATCAACCCACCAACGATAGACTACGTCAACCTGATGAACAACCACTACCTACACTACAGTGGAACGATGACTGAGTGACATAGATAAAAAGTATAATGATGAAATCAAAAGCCTGAGTAATAAGTAATTTTATTTAATATTCATTTAAATTTACTTAACTCATTTCATTATCAATTTAAAATTCCCCAAAAGGTGCAATTTTATACAGTCATAGCAGTCATTATGATGCATGTTGTAGAGACCCAAAGCCTGACATACATTGACTTTACATTACTTTTGTGGAATACATAGTACATAACAAAAAAAACACACACACAAGGATCGTAATAGTTTAGTGTCTTTGGAAACTCGGAATATAATCTTCTAATCGTGGTGAATGATCTTCAAAATCTCCCATAAAGATCTTCCTTTTTTTTACCTAAAACCTTTCTTTATATCCTGGGGAAAAGAAAACATAAAAGGGTGAGCTCAAATGCTCAGTAAGGGTAAACAAAAGAAATATCAATCACATCATATACATAAGAACATAGCTTTTGGAAATCTTAACCTGCAAAAGAGCTCATAATATCATAGCATGGGATAAATCATATAAGTGAAATGTAATCCCAATTATCATAACTTAAAACATGAAACTTTGTGGCATACACACATAATCATAGAGAATCATTTTTTGTTAGTCAAGACTCATTGCCAAGACTATCTTAGTGGACAATGTCCCTTTCTGAATCGAGTAACCCTCGTTTTAGTCCTGTTTCACTGAACCTGTATAACCTACCGTTCCAGCCCTGTCTATCTCATGAGATATAAAATCTTTACCCAATGCATTGGATGGAGATATAGGTCCCACCCATCTTATAATGAATCCTTTATTATGTGTGCCACATAATCATAAACCATACATCACAGCGTAACCCATGTAATAAAAATGGGATTCTTAAACAACATGACATCATAAAACAATTCATATAAGATAAAGGAATTCATAAACATAATTCCATAATAACATAGTCAAATGAATGTAAAAATATGGATATAAACAGAACCCTTTATTAGCTTAGATGGAAAATAATTTTGATAAAACACTTGAAATGAATTCTTGAGGAAAATATCCTTTCTTCTTCAAAATCAATTTCTTTTCACAAAACATCATGCAATTTTAAAAGAAAGAGGTTTTATTGAAAATAGTCATGAAATATTTTGGAGGAAGCTTCATTAAAATAAGGCTTTATAAAACCGTAATAATCCGTTCGGGCCGTTTAAGTTAAAAAACATTCTTCGTACTTTTGTCGGAAAAGTCAAAAAGTACCTCGTACGAAAAATGACAAAAGATTCCTTTCATTTCTTTTACTAAAAACTCACCTAAGGGTAAAAATGGATTTAAAAAAAATTGTAGGTGGATGAAAATAATATTACATATTGATGAAACATGGATGTGGATGATAAAATACACCCCAGTAAATACTTACGAATAAAGAATCTCGGATAAAAATGAGATTGTGATATTTCCCTTACCTTAGGTCCGATTTTCTTTGTACGTGTCTGAAGATCCTGTATAATGGTTTAAATAATGTCATTGACTTATTACAGAATCATATTCATTGTTATTATATCATATATGGTTCACTTATGACATTATATTACCCGTTCTTTTGTAAATTCCATGTTAAAGAAGCGTTTTGGGTAAAATCGTTTCATTTATCGTAGGTGTTTTGAATTGTTGTTCTTGACATTATTATTAATTATATCATGATCTACTTACTTCCAGAATATAAAATATGATTTATATATCATATATATTCAGTATATATATATATATATATATAATAGACAGATAAATGAAATGAAAAACACCGTTCATGGAGACGGTAGTCCGTACGTACGCATGAACGCTGTTTTCCTTTCCTTATTGTCTTGAATGGAAGTAAGTAGATGACATACATACATATATATATATATATAAATCCAGTAGCTTTATAATGTCATATATTTCATTATTATTTCTTATATATACTTTATAATCATTCTTAAATGGTTAACATGGAGAATGAATCTCATCGCGTCGTGGAGACGGTAGTCCGTACGTACGCACGAGCGATGATATCATTTCCATAAATATTGAATTTAATTGGAGTGGATTATAAAATATATCATAATAAATATGATGTTGTAATAACTATGTATAGTTATTCTTTACACCATTATACCCATCCATTTAAGGTGGTGGTGGAAAATAGATTACACCACGACGTGGAGACGGTATTCTGTACGTACGCACGCGCGGTGATTTCTTTTTCCGTAGGATGGATAGATGGTGATATAGGGTTGTTTCATACTTATAATTACATATCAGTATATGAGTTACACTGATGTTATTACTTCATAATGAAACAACCTAAGAAGAAGAAGTGTAAGAAGAAATAAAGATGAAAGAATTGGTAACGGTAATTACCTCTTCTTTGAAGCGCCTTTTGGAGACCTCCTCTTAGGGAACTAAAATTGGTCTTTGAGGAAGACCATAACCTCTATGATGTTTCTAGGGAAGTGGAGAAGAGATTTTGGCAGCGGTTGGCCGAGCTTGAGTGCTCAAATTGGTGTGAGGAGGAGGGGGAGGAGGTGCCCTTTTATAAGGGAGGAGAGGGGTACCTTAGGAATATCTCAAAATAATTTTTTATATTAAAGTCAAAATCGGTTTATAATGGTTCCAAATGGTCTTATTTCTAAGCTAAAGTGGGGATGGGTCGAAATCCTATCATCCAATAGGATTTAGACAAGTTTAGGGTATTATTTTAACCATATCAATTAGATTTAACTCTAAGTTAAATAATTTCACTTTTACCGTGTCTTTTTGTTTTCTTTCACTATATGGTTAATACACTTACTATAACATGACAAACTAACCCAAAATTGTTTATTATTAATATATATCCTTATCTAAGTCATTTGGCCGAACCTTAGATTTTTAGGAATAAAATAACAATTAATAATATTTTATTTTATTTAAAAACTATTTTGTGTCAATTTTTACACTATTTGATATATGATTTTTGTGAAAGTCATAACAGAACTATATGTTCGAACCATGTTTATTAAAGAAACCCTAATATATCATAGTAACCTATAAAATTAGTGGAATTCATGAAAAGTCTCAAATTACATTTATTTTGGTGTTTATAACATCAATTATGTCAATATTTCATTAATAAGATAATTACTACATCATCTGTGTGACATGAATAAATTAAATTATTTGATGTCTAAAAATTACAAATAAAATACAATTATGTAGGAAATCTTTTTATCTTTCTAATGAATATTTACAATCGAATTTATCTTATGTAAAACCCTATATTAAAAATGTTTTAGTAAATATACTTTGATTTTAACTATTTTAACTATTCATTAAATAAAATAATATTAAATGTCATAATCTAATCCAAGTGGACCTAAATGGTCATATTATATTTATAAGGTTGTTTTTGGTCGAATTACACTTATCCAATAGAATTAGGACATGTGTTAGGGTAATAGTAATATCATATTTACCATTAGTTACCCTATTTACTATTAACCACGGTAAAAAAAGTAAAAAGTTACTATTCACCAAAAAATTATTTTTATCTCATTGAACAACATTTTACTTACTGATATCAACCGTGTCTGTCGTATTTTCGAAATTCCATTCACAGAAGCGGTAAAATTATGTTTTATGCAAAATTCAGTTTTTAACCTACCACTTAGTGGTTTCACTATTCATCAAAAATTGAAAGTTTTCAGAAAAATACCAAAATTTCACCCTAGGCTAATTTCGATATTCTGAGTCTGAAAATGAAGTCCATTTTAAAAAATAAAATTTATAAAATATCAAAAAGTTTTTATTACTATTCATAATGGCTAGATTTAATAGCATATTGTTGTTTAGTGAAACTCGGTATTGCGTACAACGCAAGCTATCGAGGAAGGTCGTGATTGCGTGTAATGCAAGGAAAGTCAAGGGTGTGTGTTGTGAAAGCTCCTTTTGGTGTAGCGTACAACACAAGACATTAGTGAAATAAAAAGAATATTTTTCATAAAATCTCGAGCTGTTACATTCTACCCCCCTTAAAATGAATTTTGCCCTCGAAATTTGTCGGGGTTATAAATGGTTTACTATTCGAAAGTTTCTTTAATAGAAACCCACATTGTAAAAAGGAATACCAAAACTTGGCTTTAAAAACTAAAGTATGAAATGTAATTATTACCCAAATAAACTAATCACTGGGTTTCCACATAGGTGAAAATATGGATATGGAAGAGAAATCTAACCATCATGTTCTGATGGAGAGTGGTAGAGAACATGGCTACGGAAAATCCAGTAATCACAAATCCATAAATTTGTGACGATCTAAGGTACCATCTGATTCATCAGGTATAAGATCACTAGGACAACATTTTTGGTTTTCATGATCATTTCCCTAAAGTTGAAAATTTGAATTAGAATAAATACTTTCTTTATTTTGGTACAATCTCACTGTTGTTCATGCCTTGAACAATTTCCACTTCATCTCTTAAATAAATGAAGTTGAATTTGTAATTCGTGAAGTGTTAGTATGACAGGTCATTCCATCTGTCTCAAACAAAAGGTTAGCAAAAATTATATAAATAAGTCGATCTATAGTGAGATTAATCACATATGGTTTCTAAAATGCACTTATACTTCATATATCATACTTCTTAATATAATAAAACTATTTTCTACTAAACAGGGAATTTCTGTAGTTCAGTGGTAGGCGATAAAGGCCAGTCGCACTTCGGTTGTGGGTTCGATTCCCACAGCCTTGTCCGAAGCGATGGGCTGTCGCATGTCCTGCAGGTTGTCCTTTTTCTAAAACTATATTACTATAACATCCCATCAATAATATCGAACAAAAATTCTATCCTTAAACAAAAATAACTTATGTCCAACATAATCCAGTCCAATCTTTAGGCTTATCCATAATACTGCAGTCCACTCTCATAACATAGTGAAAACAATTACCAGAGATTTAACACCATCGTCGATCCACATATATCATAAGATATGTTTTGTTGGTCACATTCCAAACATTCAAAGTCCTTAATCATGTGTTCTCTTTAATACCCATTGAACCTTAGTGAAAACATGAATGCAGTTCAAAGTTAACACTTTCCACATACCAAAATCATCAAAATTCTATATACTCAAACCATGATATCACTTAGTCCTTATTTCAATCATGAGCTCATGAATACTGTTAAACATTTCATTTTCTCGCATATCATCTTATTTCCAAAAATATCTCAATCACTTTGAATACCACATTAGACCAATACATAAATATTCCAATACTCCATGATACAACATTATTTTGGAATCCCATTACATAAACACATAATCATTCCACCACATCATTGTCATATTCAACATTGCCAATAGTGATCGCATGTGACTTCGCTTTGTCCTTTGCCTTAAGTGGTTGCTCATGTTGATCATCACTAACCCTTGGATTAGGACATTTATTGGCATAATGTCCCATCTCCTTGCACTTGAAACATTGAAGTGTTGGTGGTGCGTTCTCTGCAGTGTTTGCTTTGTTCACATCATTAGAAACCCTTTTTCCATTACTTCGACACTCAGCTACTCGATGACCTTCTTTTCCACACTTAAAACATTTTCTAGTCCCTTTAAGACAATCTCCACCATGCTTATTTCCACACTTTGTGCATAAGGAAACATTCATCTTCTTTTCACCATTATTCTAGGATTTCTCCTTGAACTCCATCTTTTGTTTCTTTTCAAAACCATTAGATGGATATGTAACACCAACATCCATTTCTACCTTCATAGCACAATGCAAAATTTCTTCATAGCTACTGAAGTCTCTTATAACTAATTCCCTTCGAAGACTTGGTTTTAAGACACTGGAAAATCGATCAACTTTACTTTCAGGTTGGATGATAATACCAGAAGCGTACCTTGCAAGTCTTGTAAAATTTGCTTCATATGTACCAACAGATTCATCATCCCATTGCTTCAGTTCAAGAAACTCTTTCTCCATCTTTGTTCGAAGAATACGAGGGAAGTACTTACTGAAAAAAAAATCTTGAACTCGTCCCATTCCATGGACTCAATTTCATCTCTTGGCCTCGTATTCTTGATAAGATTCCACCCTTGATCAGCTTCACCTTCCAAACGATATACTGCTAAGATGACTTTATCATGTTCAGAACATTGAAGAACTGAAAATATCTTTTCAGTAGTACTGATCCATTGTTCAGCCACAAGTGGATGAGAAGACCCACTGAAAGAAGGTGGACGTTGCCTCATGAAGGACTCAATAGAATATTGTTCCCTTCTCTGCTCATTTGGAAGTCCAGAATGATTCATAGCTTGTGTATGTATAGCAATAAGATTTTGCACTCCATCTCCCATAACATTTGTTTGTTCAGGAGGACAATCATTGCATTGTCCATTACATTGATCAACACGGTTCCTTCGGGTTCCAACCATTGTCTAAAACCCAAAAAGAATAGTGTGAGAGGAAAAACTCATGCTAGGGAAAACAACATAATAAAGGGGGAGTACCTTCAATATTTAACATCTTAGGTTTAATTCTATGATCGTTAGCATAGTTCTAGCACTATAACCTATACGTATACTTAACCTTAGAGACATCCCTAGACATACCTTAGAAATATCTCTAGGGATCTCACTAACGTTTTCGCATCCTAGTTTTTAATGGTTGACTAAAACTTTCCTCTGATACCAACTGTAGAGACCCGAAGCCTGACATACATTGACTTTACATTACTTTTGCGGAATACTTAGTACATAACAAAAAAACACACACACAAGGTTCGTAATAGTTTAGTGTCTTTGGAAACTGGGAATACAATCTTCTAATCGTGGTGAAAGATCTTCAAAATATCCCATAAAGATCTTACTTTTTTTACCTAAAACCTTTCTTTATATCCTGGGGAAAATAAAACATAAAAGGGTGAGTTCAAATGCTCAGTAAGGGTAAACAAAAGAAATATCAATCAAATCATATACATAAGAACATAGCTTTTGGAAATCATAACCTGCAAAAGAGCTCATAATATAATAGCATGGGATAAATCATAGAAGTGAAATGTAATCCCAATAATCATAACTTAAAACATGAAACTTTGTGGCATAAACACATAATTATAAAGAATCGTTTCTTGTTAGTCAAGACTCATTTCCAAGACTATCTTAGTGGACAAAGTCCCTTTCGGAATTGAGTAACCCTCGTTTCAGTCCAGTTTCACTGAACCGGTATAACCTACCGTTCCAGCCCTGTCTATCTCATGAGATATAAAATATTTACCCAATGCATTGGAGGGAGATATAGGTCCCACCCATCTTATAATGAATCCTTTATTATGTGTGCCACATAATCATAAACCATACATCACAGCGTAACCCATGTAATAAAAAAGGGATTCTTAAACAACATGACATCATAAAACAATTCATATAAGATAAAGGAATTCATAAACATAATTACATCACAACATAGTCAAATTAATGTAAAAATATGGATATAAACATAACCCTTTATTAGCTTAGATGGAAAATAATTTTGATAAAACACTTGAAATGAATTCTTGAGGAAAATATCCTTTCATCTTCAAAATCAATTTCTTTTCACAAAACATCATGTAATTTTAAAAGAAAGAGATTTTATTGAAAATAGTCATGAAATATTTTGGAGGAAGCTTCATTCAAATAAGGCTTTATAAAACCATAAAAATCCGTTCGGGCCGTTTATGTTAAAAAAACATTCTTCGTACTTTTGTCAGAAAAGTCAAAAAGTACCTCGTACGAAAAACGACAAAAGATTCCTTTCATTTCTTTTACTAAAAACTCACCGAAGGGTAAAAATGGATTTAAATTTTTTTTTAGGTGGATGGAAATAATATTACATATTGATGAAACATGGATGTGGATGATAAAATACACCCCAGAAAATACTTACGAAGAAACAATCTCGGATAAAAATGAGATTGTGATATTTCCCTTACCTTAGGTCCGATTTGCTTTGTACGTGTCCGAAGCTCCTGTATAATGGTTTAAATAATGTCATTGACTTATTATAGAATCATATTCATTGTTATGATATCATATATGGTTCACATATGACATTATATTACCCGTTCTTTTGTAAATTCCATGTTAAAGAAGCGTTTTGGGTAAAATCGTTTCATTTATCGTAGGTGTTTTGAATTGTTGTTCTTGACATTATTATTACTTATATCATGATTTACTTACTTCCAGAATATAAAATATGATTTATATAACATATATATTCAGTATATATATATATAATAGATAGATAAATGAAATTAAAAACACCGTTCATGGAGACGGTAGTCTGTACGTACGCATGAACGTTGTTTTCCTTTCCTTATTGACTTGAATGGAAGTAAGTAGATGAAATACATATATATATATATACATAAATACAGTAGCTTTATAATGTCATATATTTCATTATTATTTCTTATATATACTTTATAATCATTCTTAAATGGTTAACATGGAGAATGAATCTCATCGCGTCGTGGAGACGGTAGTCCGTGCGTACGCACGAGCGATGATATCATTTCCATAAATATTGAATTGAATTGGAGTGGATTATACAATATATCAGAATCAATATGATGTTGTAATAACTATGTATAGTTATTCTTTACACCATTATACCCATCCATTTAAGGTGGTGGTGGAAAATAGATTACACCACGGCATGGAGACGGTATTCCGTACGTACGCACGCGCGGTGATTTCTTTTTCCGTAGGATGGATAGATGGTGATATAGGGTTGTTTCATACTTATAATAACATATCATTATATGAGTGATACTGATGTTATTACTTCATAATGAAACAACCTAAGAAGAAGAAGTGGAAGAAGAAATAAAGATGAAAGAATTGGTAACGGTAATTACCTCTTCTTTGAAGCGCCTTTTGGAGACCTCCTCTTAGGGAATTAAAATTGGTCTTTGAGGAAGACCAGAACCTTAGGACGTTGGTAGGAAAGTGGAGAAGAGATTTTGGCAGGGGATGGCCGAGCTTGAGTGCTAAAATTGGTGTGAGGAGGAGGGGGAGGAGGTGCCCTTTTATAAGGGAGGAGAGGGGTACCTAAGGAATATCTCAAAATATTTTTTTATATTAAAGTCAAAATCGGTTTATAATGGTTCCAAAGGGTCTTATTTCGAAGCTAAAGTTGGGATGGGTATAAATCCTATCATCCAATAGGATTTAGACAAGTTTAGGGTATTATTTTAACCTTATCAATTAGATTTAACTCTAAGTTAAATAATTTCACTTTTACCGTGTCTTTTTGTTTTCTTTCACTATATGGTTAATACACTTACTATAACATGCCAAACGAACCCCAAATTGTTTATTATTAATATATATATCCTTATATAAGTCATTTGGCCTATCCTTAGATTTTTAGGAATAAAATAACAATTAATAATATAATATTTTATTTAAAAACTATTTTGTGTCAATTTTGACACTATTTGATATATGATTTTTGTGAAAGTCATAACAGAATTATATGTTCGAACCAAGTTGATTAAATCAACACTAATATATCATAGTAACCTATAAAATTAGTGGAATTCATAAAAAGTCTCAAATTACATTTAATTTGGTGTTTATAACATCAATTATGTCAATATTTCATTAATAAGATAATTATTGCATCATCTTTGTGACATAAATAAATTAAATTATTTGATGTCTAAAAATTACAAATAAAATACAATTATGTAGGAAACCTTTTTATCTTTCTAATGAATATTTACAATCTAATTTATCTTATGTACAACCCTATATTAAAAAAGTTTTAGTAAATATACTTGGATTTTAACTATTTTAACTATTCATTAAATAAAATAATATTAAATGTCATAATCTAATCCAAGTGGACCTAAATGGTCATATTATATTTATAAGGTTGTTTCTGGTCGAATTACACTTATCCAATAGAATTAGGAAATGTTTTAGGGTAATAGTAATATCATATGTACCATTAGTTACCCTATTTACTATTAACCGCGGTAAAAAAAGTAAAAAGTTACTATTCACCAAAAAATTATTTTTATCTCATTGAACCACATTTTACTTACTGATATCAACCGTGTCTATCGGATTTTCGAAATTCCATTCACAGAAGCGGTAAAATTAAGTTTTATGCAAAATTCAGTTTTTAACCTACCACTTAGTGGTTTCACTATTCATAAAAAATTGAAAGTTTTCAGAAAAATACCAAAATTTCACCCTAGGATAATTTCGATATTCTGAGTCCAAAAATGAAGTACATTTTGAAAAAAAAAATTTATAAAATTTCAAAAAGTGGTTATTACTATTCATAACGGCTAGTTTTAATAGAATATTGTTGTTTAGTGAAACTCGGTATTGCGTGCAACGCAAGCTATCGAGGAAGGTCCCGATTGCGTGTAATGCAAGGAAAGTCAAGGGTGCGTGTTGTGCAAGCTCCTTTTGGTGTAGCGTACAACACAAGACATTAGTGAAATTAAAAGAATATTTTTCATAAAATCTCGGGCTGTTACACATGTAGCTGTCTAAGGGTCTCCACCCTACAACTGGTGAAGCCTCATTTGGACATTCAGTAGTATCAAATTCCTTACATCAGATTAAGGGGCTGGTACAATCTCATATTCTAGCCATTATTTCATATCCTATGTCATGCATCAAGATCAGCTGACATTATTTCCCTACCAACCCACTCAATCATCATCATTCGTAACTCCAAACTACATCCTATATCTCATCCATATGGTCAAATATAATTCAATCATGACCCCCTCCCAGCAATGATGACACTAATAATAAGGAAATGAATAAATAGAGGTAATGAACATTACGTCCCACATCTATTAGGCCCGAGGGTAGAAACCCTCACCAAGGGTTTACAAATCTCACAAAAGGGATGCCTTACTCTTTTATAGTATCCATGATTGGGAGATAAGATGTGTCAACTAGAAGAAAATCTAAATCATATATAAAATAAATCTAAAATACATCTCACATGATTTTTTTGAAATTTAACTACTATAAAACAACAGTCTCCAATGTAAATCCCAAAAGCAAGGCAAAGAATCGACACAAAAACTATCTCAATGTACATGCTAGTAATCCCCAGAACGGTCCATGTAGTACATCGGGATAACAGAAAGAAGTTTTATATACATAGGGTGACAATCAACTATACTCAATTGGGAGTAACCAAACTCTCTTGTGCACTAGTGGAAGAAGAATACAAATTCCTCTCTGAGAAAACCCTAGAAACTAGCACCCCATAGCAAGGAATACAAGCCATCCCAACCTCACCATGACTTGCTCACTAAAAAATGGAAGTCATGTAATGTATTATAATAAGTTCATCGATATTTGGGTACCCTTCACCACTTTCAACATGTTAACTTTTCAAACTCAAGTAGAAAACATCTTGGTGCTTACACACTCTTCGAGAAGCCACAGGTCGCAACCTACCCACACACACATGGACCTCAGATATAGTCCTATAACTGTGGCACACAAAGCTAACCACATCCTACCTGCACACACCAAGGCTATTACTATAAAACATCCTTCACATAGACACACATTCCATTACCATACCTAATCTCGAAGACCCATGGGAAGCACACCAAATCATATCTCGTAGAAACCTTGGAATGAATTCCTCACACACTGACACATGTGATTCACAACAACACTACAACCTTACTAATGAATCCTGGGATATTAATGCCTAGAAGAGGAAGTGTGGAAAATTCTATAACCATCCATCCATCTTACCATTATGATGTTGGGAAAATTCACCCTCCCTTTTGATAAAGGGGGTGTTTAGCACATAATTCTCCTTTAGGGTGGGGTTTCTATAGAAAAATGGAAAATATAGGTATATATATTTTGTTTCAAGCAATCAAGACCACCCAATGGGTTATCAATCAAATAACCAACCACCCCATGATACTTTATACTTTTCATCTACCTATAAATACATTTATAGACACCAGAAACAGTCACATCAGAAGATGATAAATGAAATACAACTCACAATAATCCACAACTCCGAAAATACTCCTAGTCAACTAATTTAACCATTTCTTATTATCTATAAAAAATGAATTTTTTCATTACATCGCTACATTGGAAACTAATAACCACAGTGGTTAACAAGCCATACATCATCAACCACTTAGTGGAAAAATAACCCCAATAAGCCAACTCTCTTAATATTCCCCATCTGTTTAACCACCATAACAACCACTACCATCATCATTCATAAATTTCATTATGCACAATTATTCCCCTCAATAGTAAACCCCCCAACATATATAAAAACCCTAAAATAAACCTCATCATAACAAATCTGGAAACTGTGATGTATAAAAAGACCAATCTCTTAAGTCCTTGAAACATAAATACAACAAAACTCGAACTTGTATCCCCACTATTCAAACACTTCCCATCCATTCCATAGTCAATCAATCTCTCAACATGAGATTCCATTACCCCACCCATACAACCCACCTCACATCCATTATCTCATCCCCAGTACCACAGAACCACACAAGGAAAAAGAAAAGACAAAACCACACACAACACATAACCATACCAAACAAGATAGTTTGTATTCAAATTTATCAAAAAATAACTATTTAATTATAGTTTCATAATTCTGGGGTTATCACATGGAATTTTCGGTAATGATACATCCATTTATTTAACTTGATATATGTGGTCAATAAATTTCATATATACATTTTCATTCAACACAAGATCAATAATAATCAATCACATTTCATACCATGTTAAAAAAAAGGCCACCAACATCCCAGATTTTCAATGGGAATAAAACACATACAAATCAATGTAATTATAAAAAATAGAATAGAATCATGTTTCACATTTTCCAAGGCCATTTTATTGATTAAAAATATTAAATTCTTGTTATTAAATTTGGATTCATCATCCTTCATATAGAAACATTCATACCCCCAACCTGTATGATACACAAATAATTGGGATGAAGGGATACCTAACTCGAGAAAAAGACATTCCACACCTCATCCTTGCACCAAACATTGGGTGAATAAGGATCAAGAGGAAAATGTGAAAATGGTGAAACATAGTCATGAGGATCCAAGGGAAATAAATGTTTTAGGAATCTTCAGTATTAAGGGAATAAAGAATGAAATAACAATGGAAACATTTCTGGCATTGAAGGACTAGATCCAAGCAATAAGGGATATAAATCTATTCTGAACTCCCTAAAAAATTTGATATTGAACATGAATTTTTAATTATATAATTCTTCCAGAGAATTAGAGAATTAATGATATATATTAAATCCATTGAACCAGAATTTAAAAAAAATAAGGGTTTTAACTCATTATAGATCAAAGGAAGAATTAAATGGAGAAAATCTAGAAAAACTATGAAAATTAAGAAATTTAAAAATTGTATGATGTGACTCGCCACAAGGTGAGTCACCAGTCGGGGAGTCACCAGTGGGTGAGTAACCAGTGGATGAATCTACACTGGTTGAGTCACCAGTTTGAGCTATGCGTGAAAATATACTGATGTAGAGTCACAATTAGGCGAGTCACCATTCAGTGAGTTACTATTCAAGGAGTCATCATTATTCTAGTCATCGTTCGGCGAGTCAACGTTCGGTGTGCTACCGTCACAACTCACCATCGCAACCCATTGTCAGTGACTCAACATCAGTGAGTCACTGTTGAACGTGACTAGTGTGAGTCATCATTTTGACCTATCGGTCTTACATCACTGTTATAATCTACTTGTGGATGACCATCGATGGGATGATTCACCAGTGTGTGTCTTCGGTCATGACTAAATAGTGGATGACTAACAGTCAAATGAGCTACCATTGGAAAATCTAGTATTTTGTAAAGCTCTATAAATGAGCTACCATGACCGCCTAAAACACCTCAAATACTACATTTTCATATATAAATGAAATGGGGGTGTCCTAATCACTATTGTCAGCTTATTTCAGCAATTTTACTGGTCAACTATGTTTTCTAATAATATATACAACCTAAATATTATAGAGTCCTAAAAAATTAATGATATAATCTAAAAATATTATTAAAATATATTTTCTAATTTTAATCAATGATATTGTTTTATATCACTATTCGTGTAGGTGTTCCGAACATCCCTAAATTTTTTAAATTATTATCTATATGGAAGTGTATAGAAAAAGAACTTTGTATGTTAAATAATATACAATAATAATGGTATTATTTATTTTTCCTAATCAGATTTTAAGTTGTAATCATAACGAATTAAAATGAATATGAAAAGTGATAAAAACATTGTATCCTTGAGATGGATGTCCACCTAATGTAGGCTCAACATTCATTTGTCTTTCTATGTTGTTGGGAGGGAATAAATACATGTTTTTTAATTAATATAATTAGACACTTGTATACTAGTGATATTATGGTTATTATATAATAGTTTTAATGGAATGTTTGGTAGAGAATAAATATAATGAACTAGATAAGGCACATGTAATTTTCACTTTGGGACCTTAGACATTAACTTTAAATACTGCTTTGAATTAAAGGTCATAGGAAAACTTATAGGGGCATGGGGATTTAGGAAAAGCAAGGCATATCTTGGATATGATAATTGGGCAGGGTTTTATGATTTTAAAAGTTAATGTGGTAAATTTAAAGGGTTTTTGTGATTTCTATTCATAAATGATGAAAATGAATCTTTTGTGAGAAACTATAACTTTTCAATAATGGAATTAATGTATTCAAGTGTCATGTTTTCAATAATTTAAAATGGGATTTTAAATTAAGACACTATATATATACCATTTAATAGGAAAATATGTTTTCACCCTTTACCATTCTTATTCATCTTTAGTATTAATTACCTTATGAATGTGTTATAATTTTCTTAGTATTACATTAACCATAATATTGAAATACCTATTTGGAATAGATTAATTCATTTTACAAAATTAAAATTAAAATATATTAATAGATTATTTTTTTACATATAACTTTTTATATTTACAATGATTAGTAAATTTATTCATAGTAATCATTAATTTTATTGAAAACATTATATATTTCCCATATTATATAATATGTAATTTTTATCTTATATTATAATTAACTTTTTTGGAAATAATTTCTATAAGTGAGGAAATATAATTTTTAAATTATAAGTGATTAAATCATTTTTTTCTGTTGAAATATTACTTTTATTTCAAAAATATTGAAAATGGGTTTTATAAATAAAAAATATTAATTTTAATGTTTTTTTATTTACAAAATTATATCATTTATATAAAATGTTTTGACATTATTTTTAGTCATTCTTTGTTTTGATATTTCTATAAAAGTGAATGTTTACCTAATTAAGTATTATTATATTATTGAACATAAAATAAAAGTATTAATAAAAAATAAAACCTAAGGAAATATTTTCATGTTTTTTATCAACATGATATTTATTTGTTTCAAATTAAACATCAAAATTTTGAGGATTAAACTTTTAAGAAAAAAAATATAATAAAAATTGTTTTCATTGAAAAAAGACATTTTAAATATTTTAATGTTTCTAATTATTATTTACTATCAATTAATAATTAAATTTTAGTTCACGTATTATCCATATTAATAATATATTTTCTATAAATTATTTTCAGTATTTTAAAAAATAAATAAAAATTCGAATTTTTGGAAGGTTGCATTTTTATGAATAAATCATTTTTACTAATTAAATAACTTCATTAATTTAATTTTAATTAATTCATGTGTATTAATAATGAACATTTTTCCAATAATATTCCATAATTTGGAAACATATATTTTTAGCCTCTATTTCTGTGACTGCATTTTAATGATCTTATATTCCTACATGGTTTGTTTTTGTTATGTGTTATATTTGAAGAAAACTACTGGATGGATTATGGTTTTAAAAGAAAAAGAAATTTCTAATCTCAGGGTGTCACATCCCCCTATAATGAAATTTCATCCACTGAATATATAATTCCTTATCATTGATGGTATTAGTTGAGTGTATCCACAAAATAGAAAATATCCGTGGTTTAATTTATAATGTGATATCCAGTATATTAATTTATATTATACAAAAATTATGATTGTGTCTAATGAAAAATAAGATAAAATTAATTAAAAAAAGATGATTGTAGTGAAAATTGATAGATGATAATATTATGATAAAGGAAATATAATGAATTATCCGAGTAAGAAATTGGTATGATATATTTACAAAAATGATCTAAAATTTCAAAAAACAACATAAAACAACGGAAACAATTAGATCTATAATTGGTAACTTCACACAAACATAGAGAATTGTTTAATAAAAAGCATACCACCGTATTTTCTTATTATAACTCAACATGAATATTTGGGTAAAATAAACATGTCATAATAAATTGGAAAATCTAATATGAATAAATAACTATCCTCTACAATAATAGTCATTATGTAGGATTTCTATTATTCCCATGAACTATGTAGTTATTAATGACAATTTACCTCATGGGATATGCTTTAATCCATTTTTAAAATTTCTCCAATATCAATGGAATCAATTTATAACTTGGTTTATTCAGGATACTTTGATTACTAAAACCAAAACGAGTTAAACATTACTGATGAAAACCCAAATATAATTTTTGTGTGATAGTTATTTGACAAATTCATTGTAAATATAAAATAATATTCAAAATTAATACATTGGATTTATTTTTATCCCAAACAACTGTTGTTTCAATCATGGTTTCGGTATTGTGGGTTCTATTATACTACATAACCTAACTCTGTAACATTATAAATCCATAATAATGTCCTATAATGATACTTGTATTATCTAATGCATATATATTGTAAGCATCTATCCTAGATTACAATAATATATTCTTAAATCATTCCCCAAAATGAATATTTATTTTACAATCAACCATAATTTTTAGGATGATAACCCCTAGGTGAATATGTCCCACATTAGCAAAAGAATTCAAGTATTAAATATAGATAAAATTACTTGGATAATCAGACTATATATACTATACCAAAATAGAAAGATGTTATCCTACGTATTTAATTATACCATTGTAATATCCCATGGGTTTTTCCCAATGTTACCGTATCATAATCCATAAAATATATAATATTAACTAAAATAACATAAAGTGTTATCTATATTTATTAGATCATTTAAAACCATAATATATCAAATGTCACGACCCGTCCTCGGGGCCCATGCCGTGACTACCCCAAGCTTACCTTACATAGGCCATGGGCTAGGGACTAGCACCAAAGGCATAAATCCAGATAACTGGGAAGGAATTGCCTTTGTAATACATAAACACATCCAACCAGAGTACAAGATAAAGTAAAACACTAATTAGAAAAGAATGTACTGAAATTTAAATGGGACAGAATACAAACCCAACTGAAAAGTACAGCTACAACTGAATAAAAGTACAACAGAAAATACAAATAGCTAGAAGATAGAATCAGCTCCTGGGTCATCTACCTCAGATCCTACCTGAAGGGTAGGTACAAATAGCCTCCTCAACACTCTCTCCAGTCAACCTCATCCATGTACCATCTTGTCGTGAAGCCCACCACCGGATACTGACTCGCCAGGAGGTCCACTTCCGGGTACCGTCCAGTCCTCAAACACTCGGCCTCCATCAGTGTTGTCCGTCATCTACATCCAACACAACTAGGTGCGGGCATAGCCCTTGCAGGGGTCAGTATAATGATACTCAGTAGGGACCCCGAGACCCTCATGGTCTTACTAAATCGAACAAGGATATCCACAAAGAAGGATCTAAACAAATAACCTTTACTTAGGTATAATCCCATACTTAAACCTAAGTTATCATGTAACCCATCTCAATCATGAGGTATCACATAGATATGAAATCAACAGATAACCACTACTTAGGTATATTCCCATACATATACTAAAGTAATCAAGTAGCCCATCTCAATCATGAGTAATCACAAAGATCATTGACTCAGATCAAACCAGGATTTTAATTAATGATACTGAAACCACAACTACTGGAGAAATCCTCCTCTGTCGAGTACAGTAGCCCTATCACGACTCCGAGGCGCTACTCACTAACCTTAGACTGCTTAGGTACTCCTCCTGTCGAGTACCTTGGGTCCGCACCCAAGCACAGTTGTGCTCCCCGCCAGGGGTCTGCCGCCCAAACACTATAGTGGTTCCCCTAATAGCCTACAGAGGTACTCCTTCTGCCAAGTACCGCAGGTCTGCTGCCAAGTACCAGGCGCTCCGTTCGTCGTGGTTCTGCCGCCAAATACCATGCGCTCCATCCACTAGGCAAGTATACTCACTCCAAGTTGAATCGGTCAAGCAATCTTCAGGTCCACATCTACTAGGTCTCCGCACTCCGTATGCTCATCTCCGGGAGGATCCTCTCCACAAGAGACTATTCAATACTCCAAGTATAACAATGTCCCACGAAAAAGTATAAAAAATAACCGCCTCGTCACAGGGGTCTCAATGCAACAGACGGTGCATCAATCGAATTCCTGATCTGTGAGTTATTAGCCTTTTCGTCCAGGGGGCTCGGTTGGTTTCTTGTACGAACCAACATGACCATTTCCCTACTATACCCCGAACTCTCATAGGTTATTCTCAAAGGGAATGTTTCTCAATGATATTACCAACGTTGTTGACGGTTTGTCAAACGGACGTTCGGTCTAAGAGTTGATAGCTTTTCCGTTCGAGGGGCCCGGTTGGATTTCAGGTACAATCCAACCTGGCCATACTCCAATTACGTCCAAACCTCAGATGAAGTATACCAAAATATCTGTCTCACCAAAAGAAAACCAAAAAAGTCTACAACACGTCAATCATACGTTCGGAACTCAAGTTATAACCATTTCCGCTCTGAGGGCCCAGTTGGTTTCGTGTTTGAACCAACCCGGCCATACACAAACTTTGCCGAAATATTGAGTGTAATAAACCGAAATGACCGTCTCGATCCATGGTTCCCTACGCAACTTATGGTGCATCAATCGGATGTTCGTAGCCCATGATATGGGGCGTTTGAATGAACAAGGTCGGAAAATAGGGGGTTTGGGCCCGGTCTGACCCAGCCGAATACCCCCTGGGTCGGCCCGAACCGGGTCGACCTGACTCGGGTCCGAGTCCGGCCCGACCCTCAGCTGGGCACGGCCTATGGCCTGGCTCGGAGGCCGGCCACGGATCGGCTCGCGGCCGAGCCGGCCGCCACATGGGGGTTCCGCCCCCTTGTCTCCGAAATGGCGGTCCCAAACGGGTCCGCCCTATGCGCTAGCCGAGGGTTTCAAACCCCCAGTTTTTATGGAAAACATCCGGCCATTATGGCCGGTCGGTTGAGCCGATGTGGGATCCACGGGGGTCCCACCACCCTGAGCGCTGGCGACTGGTTCTCCAGCCGCACCTACTGGACCCCCGTGGCCCGCTCCTACCCTGTCCTCCCTCGGGTTCTCTGGTGCGGTGCGACAGCGTCACGCACTCCGCCGTGGCCCGCTCTGTCCGCAGTTCCTTCAGCATTATCAGAGCGGCGTGATGGCGCCGCTCCCTACCACCGTAGCCTACTTCGGCTGTGGTCCTCTTTGTTCCCGCGCGGTGTAATGACACCGCTCCGCCTTCGCCTCAAACATCAACGTTGATCAACAAGAATTCGAGGAGGAGAATCAATCGTGTTTGTGCGGTCTGATCTCCTCCCATTATTTCGAAAACAAGCGACCAAAGTATATGAGATGCTCAACGTTAAAACAAGCACAATTTTAATTCATTAAAATTCAACTTAATCCCTACCTCATATTTTAGGATCGTTCGTTGACGGAGTTGCAGAAGACAAGTGTCGCGGTAGATGGTGACGCAGAGATCCGTGTCATTCCATCAACATTGGAGGAAGAATCCTTGATGTAGATTATGCTTCCCGCGAGCGGTGTCTTCTCCCTTGTCACGGAGGAAGAAGATGGTTTGAGGATTTGTGGAGCGTTCTTCGCCGAGAGAGGATGTTCTTCGTAGAAGAATGAAGCTTTCTCCAATTCACCAAAAGTTCCCTCCTCCAAAATATTTTCCAAGAAAATATTAAAAATAAGCTTATCCAAAATTAATGAAATGAAAACCAATTCAAAATAATTCAAAAGAATTATTGACACCCACGTTAATTAATGAAGTAATTAATTGGTTGTGGTTGGCACAATTTATGAGAGGAGGTGGACACATAAATGCTTGGGAGGTTGAGAGGTTCCACCTTAATGGGGGAAGAAGTTTATAGAGGATTAAGGGAATATGAAGAGGTTAGGCTCGTGTGGGCCCCACCTCACAAATATCCTCTCATGGGAGGTTATGTGGGTGTGGGCCCCACCTCTTGCTCCCATTGGGAGGAAATAACCAACTTCTATAAATAAAATTGTGTTCCACAAATTTTATTTATTTTATTCTAAATCCCCAAATATTAACTCTCAACCCACAAAAAATGAAACTATGGTAAAGGTCCCCTTATTGTAATACCAACGCTGTGAGTTCATCGCTGCCCTCAGATTTCGATTCCGAGCACCGGTTCAAAAGTTAGAAAAACTCGCTCGTACGTTTACTGAACGTACCCAATAAAATATTCGGAAAATTATTATCAGTCACCCTCGACCCACTGCGGACGTGGTTAGCCTCTGCCTAGGTGAAACACGCCCCAAGGAACCCAACGGTACTCTCTGATTTCCAATCCGAGTTACCATTTAAAAGTTATGAATTTTACAATAAAATAATTATCAGTTAATTATTTTATTTATGGCCAACAACTAACTTTCTCTGCTGGCCCTCCCGACCAAAGTTCGTATCTGCATAAAGAAAGCATTCCCTCACGAGTTCAGTAGTAGTATCGGATTATTTATTCGAGTTACCATTTGTGAGTTATAATTTTTTAAAAAATAAAATAGTTTATTTAATTATTTTATTTATTATTAAGCCAGAATTGGGTTTTCTCATAGGAGGCCCGTGCCGACTAAACTTAAGTCACGCCTAGGGTAAACCTGCCATCCTGAGCGCAACGGTGACCTCGTATTTATGATCCAGGATACTGTTTAATATTTGTTCCACATTTCATGAAAACTGCTTAAGCGCACATGAATTGAAGCTTAACAAAACATCAGAAATTGATTCCGGGCACACTGGGCCTCGGAACCAAGTGCTGTCAGAAACTGCAGACTCATAAAATTACAAAGTATATAAGAAAAATTTTTCCGTGAAATTTTTGGGTCTTTACATTACTACCACCTTAGGGCTTTACGTCCCCGTAAAGGTACATCACACACTAAGGAAACAAAATAGGGTACTGAGCACGTATCCCATCCTCCCGCTCCCATATCCTCCACTAAAGGTTCCTGTTCTACCAATGAACACGCAATAGAGGAATCGACTGTCCATGTAGGACCTATTCCTGTCGATCCTCGTCAAGGTGAGACCCGTAAAAAAACGTGATCACCATCCTCGAACTCTAGTGGTCTCTGTCTCCTATAATCATAGGTCTTCTTTCTACTCTATGTAGTCTTCATCCACTCTTGGATGATATGCACCATCTTCGGTAGCCTCAAAATGGGCGCACTAGACAACCTCTTCCTTATCTCCTTAAAAGCTCTACTTGCATCTCTCTGACCACACGAAGGGTTTCCCCTTTTTTGTCAATGATAAAAGCATTGCAACAACTCTGGAGAAGTCTAGAACAAATCTATGTATGGATGAATCATGAGTGATCGAATGCTCCCACTTATGCATGATTCCATCCTATAATGCATGGGGTTTCCTTTCCACTGACAAAGGAAAACCCTTCCCAACATTGTAGGTAAACCACAACCTTTTTTCCTAATACAGTCAATTTGTGTATGAACTATGGTTGCCCAGTCCATACCCAAACTAACGTTGTAAGGCCTCGACGATGCCACCAAGAGGTTCCAACTGAAACTCTCGCCTCAAGGGTCAGATCACACTGTTGGCATAAGCGTGATTATCGAGTCTCCTCCCAAATTTATCTCTAGAAATGGGGGTCAAGTCGAAGGTTTAACCGGAAACTCTAGGTCTGGGACAAGATTCATGGATGGAAGGAATGATTTGTATCAATGTCAGTTGTTACAGAAGCTAATAGTAGACACAGACCGTACCTCAAATCATTCCTAGAGCACATGGGTCACACTACTTGACTGCATGTAGCTACTCTCTTACCCTTTCCTCCTGCTCCCTGAGCCTGGCGGGGACTACAAAGGCGGGTGGTTTGTAACATGTCAAAATGTACACCACCTCATGCTGCTCTCCTAGCTCTGCTTCCACGTCTACTGTCCTTAACACTTCCTCTTCTTAAAAAATTTTACATGCCCAAGTCTCTGAGACTAGTGTCAGTTCCATGCTTTCCCACTGCTAACATTCACTGGCTGTATCCACTCAGCCTCAGAACATTTAACCAAAAAGGTTCTCTCTAGCACCCTAACATATGTAAGAATGCGTAGAGGAAAACTGTTGGCTCAAATGAACTTAAAACACATTTTTCTATGAGGTATGATCTCTAAAGCCAGATCCTATCGTAGTCATCTAGTACCAAGAATGATCGGTACGCCTCGATGAATACTCAGCTACCGACATGTCGTCCTGCCGAAGCAGTATAAGTTCTAGAAAAACCTCATCAACCTCCTCAAGCCAGTCCTCAGCCGCCTGTAAGTCATGCTCGCCTCGGAACCTGAGGGGTATCTAATGCTGAAACACATGTAATGAACTATGCCTGCATGTGTCATCTACCGGTACCACTGGTTTTAACTGCATACCAATGGGTAGAAGCATCTCTTGGGTCATCCACCTCAGATCCCACCTGAAGGGTAGGTACAGATAGCCTCATCAATTCTCTCTCCCATATACCTCCTCTGAGTACCGTCTCGTCTTGAATTCCACCACCGGATACTGAATCGTCGTGAGGTCCACCTCTGGGTACCGTTCAGTCCTCGAACACTCGGCCTCCTTCAGCATTGTCCATCATTTGCATACAACACAACGAGGTGCAGGCATAGCCCATGTAGGTGTGAGTATAACGATACTCAGTAGGGACCCCGAGACCCTAAATTTATAACTAAATCCAACAAGGATATCGACAAATAAGGATATCAAAAAATAACCTTTACTTAGGTATAATCCCATACTTATACCTATGTTATCATGTAACCCATCTCAATCATGAGGTATCACACAAATATGAAATCAATGGATAACCACTAATTAGGTATATGCCCATACATATACCTAAGTTGCCAAGTATCCCATCTCAATCATGAGGAAACACAAAGATCATTGACTCAGATCAAACTAGGATATTCATTAATGATACTAAAACCATAACTGCTGGAGAAATCCTCTTCTATTGAGTACAGTAGCCCTGTCATGACTCTGAGGCGCTACTCAATAACCTTAGAATGATGAGTTACTCCTCCTTTCGAGTACTGCGGGTCCGCACCAAAACACAGTAGTGCTCCCCGCCAGGGGTCTGCCACCCAAACACAGTAGCTGTTCCCCTAATAGCCTATAGAGGTAATCCTCCTGCCGAGTACAGCGGGTCTGCTTCCAACTACCAGGTGCTCCGTCCATCGTGGGTATGCCGCCAAATACCGGGCCCTCCGTCCACTGGGATAGTCGACTAACTCCAAGTCCAATCGGTCAAGCAGTCGTCGGGTCCATAACTACTAGGTCTCGGCACTCCGTACGCTCGTCTTTGGGAGGATCTTCTCCACGAGCTACTAGTCAATACTCCAAGTATCACAAAGTCCCACAATTAAGTATCACAAAGAACTGCCTCGTCACATGGGTCTCAACGCAACAGTGGGCACGTCAATCAGACACCCGGTCTGTGAGTTATTAGCCTTTTCGTCCCGGGGGCCCGGTTTGTTTCGTGTATGAACCAACCCGACCGTTTCTGTACTATACCCTGAACAATCATAGGGTATTCTCAAATGGACCATTTCTCAATGAGATTACCAACTCCATTGACGGTTCGTCAAACGGACGTCCGGTCTAAGAGTTATTAGCTTTTTCGTTCCAGGGGCCCGGTTGTATTTTGGGTATAATCCAACCCGGCCATACTCCAACAGTGTCCAAACCTCAGATAAAGTATACCAAAAGATCTGTCTCACCAAAATAAAACCAACAAAGTCGACGGCACATCAATCGGACGTCCGGAGCTCAAGCTATAACCATTTCTGCTCTGAGCACCCGGTTGGTTTCGTGTTCGAACCAACCCGGCCTTACACAAACATCGCTAAAAGCATGAGAATAATATACCTAATGACCGTATCGATCCAAGGATCTCTACGCAACTGACAGTGTGTCTATAGGAGGTCAGTAGCCCATGATATGGGCGTTTGAATGAATGTGGTCCGAAAATAGGGGGTTTGGGCCCGATCCGACCTGGCCCAATACCCCCTGGGTCGGCCCGAACCGGGTCGACCCGACCTTGGTCCGGCCAGGCTGGCACGGCCCAGCCCGGATAGCGTGGTCCGGCCCATGGCTGGGTGCGGACCGGCACTTGGCCGGGTGCGGCGTGCGGCCTGGCTCGGAGGCCGGCCGAGGTTCGGCTCGCTACCGTGTGGGGCGAAAAATGGGGGCGCCGCCCCCTTGTCTTCGAAACGGTGGACCCAAAGGGGTCCGCCCTATGCGATGGACAGGGGTTCAAACCACCGGTTTTTCTGAAAAACGGCCGTCCATTATGGCCGGCCGTTTGAGCCGCCGCGGAACCGACGGTGGTCCCCCTCTCCCGGAGCGCCGGCGGTATGTTGTCTGGCCGCCCCTACTGGACCGCCGCGGCCTTAGTCTGCAGCCCTTCTTCTACTGGCACGGCACGCTGGCGGCGCGGCCCTCTGCTGTGTCCAGCTTCGGTCGTGGCCTCCCTCGAGTTCTCCGGCGCAGCACGACGGTGCCGTGCACCACTGTCGCGGCCTGCTCAGGCTGTGGTTCCTTCGGCTTCACTGGCGTGGCGCGTCGGTGCCGCGCACCACCGTCACGGCCTACTCCGGCCGCGGTCCTCTTCTTTCCCGCATGGTGCAACAGCACCATGCCACCTTCGCCTCAAACATCAACGTTGATCAACAAGAATGCATGGAGGAGAATCATCCGTGTTTGTGTGGTCCAATCTCCTCCCGTTATTTCGATAACAAGCGGCCAAATTATATGAGATGGTCAACGATAAAAAGGCACAATTTTAATTCATTAAAATTGAACATAACCCCTACCTTGTATTTGAGGTTCGTTCATTGGTGGAGTCACGGAAGACAAGTGTCGCGGTAGATGGCGTCGCGAAGAACCGTGTCATCCCGTCAAAGTTGGAGGAAGAATCCTTGACTTAGATTACACTTCCCACGATCGGTGTCTTCTCCCTTTGTCGTGGTGGACGAAGAGGGTAGGAGGATTTGTGGAGCGTTCTTCGCCGAGAGAGGATGTTCTTCGTAGAAGAATGATGCTTTCTCCAATTCACCAAATGTTCCCTCCTACAAAATATTTGCCAAGAAAATATTAAAAATAAGCTTCTCCAACTTTAAAGAAATGACAACAAATTCAAAATAATTCAAAAGAATTATTGACACGCAATTTAATTAATGAAGTAATTAATTGGTTGTGGTTGGAAAAATTTATGAGAGGTGGTGGACTCATAAATGCTTGGGTAGTGGAGAGGTTGCACCTTCATGAGGGAAGAAGATTAAGTAGAATTAAGGGAAGATGAATAGGTTAGGCTCATGTGGGCCCAACCTCACAAATATCCTCTCATGGGAGGTTGTGTGGGTGTGGGCCCCACATATAACTCCCCTCAGGAGGAAATAACAAACTTCTATAAATAAAAGTGTGTTCCACAATTTTTTTTTTATATTCTAAATCCCCAAATATTAACTCTCAACCCGCATAAAACGCAACTGCGGTAAAGGTCCCCTTAAGCGAATACCTGCGTTGTGAGTTCATCGTTCCCTCAGATTTCAATTTTGTGCACTGGTTCAAATATTAGAAAAACTCGCTCAAACATTTACTAAACGTACCCGAAAAAAAAGTTCAGAAAATTATTATCAGCCACCCTCGACCCACTACGGTCGAGGTTAGGCTTTGCCTAGGTGAAACAAGCCCCAGCGAACCCAACGGTACTCTCTGCTTTCCAATCCGAGTTAACATTTAAAAGTTCTTAGTTTTACAATAAAATAATTATCAGTTAATTATTTTATTTATGGCCAAATAATAACATTCTCTGGTGGCCCTCGCCCACCCAAGTTAGTATCTGCATAAAGAAAGCATACCCTCCCGAGTTCAGCAGTGGTCTCAGATTTTTAATCCGAGTTACCATTTGTGATTTATAAGGTTTTTAAAAATAAAATAATTTATTTAATTATTTTATTTATGATTAAGCCAAAATTGGGTTTTCTCAGAGGAGGCATGCACCGACTAAAATCAAGTCACGCCTTGGGTAAACCCTACATCCTGAGTCCAACAGTGTACTCAGATTTCTGATCCGAGTTACCATTTAAGAGTTATTCCACATTTCAGGAAAATTGCTTACACGCGTTAATTTAAGCTTAAGAAAACTTCATAAATTGATTCCGGGCACACCGGGCCTCGGAATCAAGTGCCGTCAGAAACTAAGGACCCATAAAATTCAAAAGTATTTATGAAACATTTTTCCTTGAATTCTTATGGTATTACATCAACCCTTAATGAAATTTAAATTTCATAAATTGTCTTAAAATGATGAAATCCCATCCAATAAATTTGTATAACCCCCCCCCCCCCCACCCAATTTTATATGCACTATAACATCCCATAAACACAACCATAAAATCAATTATTAACATAATTATTATTAAGATATATTTTTTAAATGAATTAATGTTACCCAATTTTTTCCATCAATAAGCTCTGTATTAGAAATAAATAATGAGTAAAATATATTATATGGACCATTTAGTTTTAGTTTATTAGATCAGTATATAAAATTATAACTAAAAATTTTCTTGTCTTTCTCATCAAATGAATATACAAAAACAACCTAATAAAATATGAAATCCAAAATATGTCCTCAACATCTTACAAAAAATGCACCACACATGCTAGTATTCTAGATATGTATTCCTTAATACAATTTTTTACTATAAAAATGTAAAAAAAGGGCGGGATCGAAAATTATCAGAAAGGGATAACATAAAAGGAAATAAATAGATAATATATTATTTGGTTATTACATGAATTTAAAAAGATTTGAATTCCATAATTCATAATGGTTATTGTTTTTTGATAATCTGTGTCCTTAAAAATATTAGGATGGAATAATAATTTTGGTAGCTATAGTTCATAAACAAATTTTGTATGTTGTTATCATAGAATTGTTGATGATATTGACAACATTGAAAGAATGTCGAAAGGATTACTCAGGGACTGATATCTATTTTAATAATTATACATAAATATTCAACTACATGTAATATTATAGGAATATTTTTTAATGTGCTGAAGTATTTAAAATTATAGGATGAACAGTTTACTCATATTGATGATGTGTGAATACCAATAATACATTTCAAAATGAATTGGAAGATCATGGATGAATAGTAAATATAACAACCCTAAAATTTTTACACATATCATTTCATGATTTTATGCATAACTAAACATCAAATTAAATTCGACGGATTTTAATGTCTAATGACATGTATATTAGGTACATAATTAAAATTGAAAAACCTTTTACCTAAAGAGGTTCTAAATGAGTATATATTCATGTGGAAAATTTAATAAAATAATCATTAACTCAAAAAATACAGATTTTAAAATTATAACTAATTTTATAACATTTTGAAAAATTGAATAATGGAGAATAAAATTATCTTATTATAATAAGACCATATAATATTAATTTTTGGATACATTTATTGAAATTTACTTTAAATAATTATATTAATTATATGAATATAAATTAAATATTTATAACTTAAAAACACAAAAAAAAAATTTATAATTTTTAAAACATTCTTTTACTTATACTATGATACAATAATGTCATGCATTCAATTACTATATTTCTAAATTTTATTTTTGGGTTTATAGGTGAGGTTACTATTCATTTTACTAGTAAACTATCCATAACGGTCGTATTACTATTCATAAGGTCATATTACTATTTAATCTATACAGGTTCTTTACCATCATGAAATGCCACATATTTCATCCAATATTAATTTATAATGTTTTTATTCTATTGTTAACATGTTTTTTATTGATTATACTATATGAAATAATTATAAGAAATTAATTTTCCATTGATAATAATTTTTGGGGGTTATATTCATCAACCCTTATGAAATTTCACTTGAGAAATTTCATTTTACAAAATTTATTGGAAAAGTAAGGGTAAAATACCTTCATAACTTCCTATAGCTTCCATGTTTCCTCTTCATACAAATGTTTTCGTTACACTACATTGACCAAGTGACTAGTCTTTTATTTTCGAACTTTTATCTCAATGGTTTATGTTCTTCACTAGTTTTTCTTCATATGGGAGATCATTTTTCAAATGTAACAACTATAAATTAAGTACACATGAGGGATATGTTATTTATTTCCTCATGAGGGATAAATGTAAGACATTGTGTATTTGAGACATGTTGGGTGGAAGTGCTTGACGATAGACAATAGTTCTTACACGATCATGGATATCGAATTGGCCAATGTACCTGAGAGCTAGATTTATATTCATCAAAAATAAAATAATTCTCTACCATATATATATGAATAGGAATACCATGTCTCTGGCCATAAACATAAGGTCTAATAGATTATTCTTTGTAGACCTCTTTTGTCAACTATGGTCTTTTTTGATCTGATTTTGAATGGATTTCACCTTTCCCACCATTTTGTTAATAATATCAGATCATATAATATTACATTCACTAAAATCATCTCATAATGTTGGATCTCTATATATGTTCTCATAAACGACTTCATATGGATCCATTTTGATGATGGAGCGGAAGCTATTGGGGTTGGAGAATTCGACGAGTGGTAGAAGTTGATGGCATCATCCATTGAATTTAATAAAACGTGCTCTGAGCATTTCATATGGGGTATCAATAATTCATTCAGATTGGAAATCAATTTGAGGATGACTAGCCACATTTATTTTCATCTCAGTGTTTAGAGCATGTTGGAGGCATTTCCAGAACCTAGAGGTGAATCTCAGATCTCGATCATATGCATTTGATAGTGCTCCTCCACATAGACTTACCACTTTATTGATGTAAATCCTTGAAAGTTGATCATGTGAAAAGTCCCCTAAAATTGAAATAAATTGTGATGTCGTTTTAAAATGTCCAACAACAATCGCCTATAGCATTTTCTATCCTAGATGCCTTTGTATGTCTAATGACAATGTCCATGGTAATGTGTTCCCACGTCCATGTTTTTATGGGTAGTTATTGCATCATCTCCATAGTCTTTTGTTTTTCAGCCTAAAATTTCTATAATACCTGGCACTTTGTTATGTATTCAGTATTATACTTCCTCATATTGTCCCTCAAATAGTTCTCTCAGATATGTTGAAAACATCATTTTCCTCCATGGATAAATAGATATGGTTGGGAAATGTTAATCATTTAGAATAACTTTACTAATATCTGGATTAGATAGAACACATAATCATGACCCAAATCTTAAGAATCCATCCTCATCAATCCTTATATGGTTGGATAACCAATTTATGATATCTTTTACCCTTTTCTAAATTAATACATCATTCCTTTGTGCATCATTTATTTTATCCACAAGGGATGGTTAAGCAGTTATTTGAAAAATGATTTATTATATTCCTTTAGTAATGATTCTGATTTATATCCTTTTAAAATCTATGAACATTGGAACCTTCTCAGTTATCATCTTTAATAAAGAAGTGAGATCCTTTTTACTCACTGCATCATCAACCATATTTTCCTTACCCGGATGTTAGTGGATTGAACAGTCATAATCCATGAAGATATTTAAACATCTTTGCTTGAGAATATTAATATCCTTATGTGTGAATATATATTTGAGGCTATTGTGGTCAGATTACATCTCACAATTCTCCCCATAGATACAATTCTTTCATATTTTAAATGAAAATATCACATCTCCTATCTTTAGATCATGTGTATGATCATTTTTCATAGTTATTTTCAATTTCCTCAACACACATTCTATCTCCTTTTCATTATTCATTAGTACACTTCCTATTACTTTCTTATATGCATCGCGCTACAGCAAAAATAGTTCCCCATGTGATTGTAATGTGAGTGTTGGTGATATGATATGCCTTTTTACAACTCTTTATAGTAGTTTTCACATTAAATTATCTAGAAAAAAAATTCACTTACATGTAATATTTGTAAGTGGGTTTCAAAATAGAGAGAATTTCTTAAATAATTTTTTATAATAACCATCTAGACCACAGAATCTATAGGTCTCCATTAAAAATGTTTTCCTAGTTCACACTTCGATGAAAATTTTCTTAGAAGGGTCCTCATATATCCCTCTTCTGGTGATTAGATTCCCCAATATTGATACATCATTTATCTTGAACTCACATACACTGTACATTTCATATGGTTTCTCACTTTTAGAAGTTTTAAACATAGAATTCAAATGTACCTCATCTTCCTCATTTATTTTGAAGTATATGTGAATATCATCAATATAGACTACCAGAAAATGGTTGAGGTAACATATAATGACTCTATTTATTATATAAATCAATTTTTTTGAGGCATTAGTGAGTCTGAAGGGCTTCCATATAAACTGATAGTGTCCATACCTTGTTTTAAAGGAACTCTTTGGAAAATCTTTCCTCTTCACTGTTAATTAGTGATATCCCAAAAGATGGTCCACAAAAGTGAAATAACTAGCATCATGTATCTGATAAAACAAGTCATCATAATGAGGTAGGGGATATTTATTTTGTTATCATGATTTTATTGAGCTCATAATAATCAATTCATAATAATATTAATCAATCCATATTCATAACAAATAGGACTGGTTAAATGTATGGTGAATCATGTGGGAATATAAAACCATTGTTTATATTCTCTTATAGCTTATTCATTTGCTCTTCCAAAAAATAGTGGATATTATATTTGGTGTATTCAATATAGAATGATATCCATGAATAAGGTCAATTGAGATCTAAAACTCTCGATCTAGAAAAAGAACAGTTAAATCTTTATGAAGAACATTATTGTAATCTCTAACGATGGGAATGTATTAAAGTATGATAATAAATGATTTCTCAATCATTTTAGCTAGATATTCTTTCTCATAAGGTAGAAATATCCACACATGAGATGATCATTATGAAGGATATTATTCTACCTCCTTACACTTGTACAAGATTGGAGGAAGCTTTAGGATGTGATGGGTTATATCACTTTCATGACAGTAGATGTTGGATTTATATAGAGACATATAATCCATGCCAAATATATAATCAAACTATACCAAATATACTCTTATAAGAATTAATAGGATGTTCAATCTCGAAACATTCAGTGTGAATTTACTATTCCCATAGATAACTCATCCTCAATATTTTGAGGTGATATTTGAATTATTCTAGTAAATTTAATAATATAAGAAATTGTGTAGAACCATAATAAAATATAACATTTAATACTATTGTATGAATAATCAGTGAACCAATCACCACATAACTATTGGGCTCCACTTCGTTAGTAGTGATATCATATTCCATTCAGTGAAGCACTACAATTTTTTGTTGTTGATTTTCTACAACAAACCATGGCATATGGAAATGGTTCATATAATTCCCACTTTCCTTAAAGTTCAAAAACCACACTATAGGCTGAGTTTTGTTATTTATCTTCCAATATTCTTCAAACTTAGTTGAATTATTAAAATCCCATCAGATATTATTAGCCACATGCCCCCTTATTCAACATTATAATGCATTTTTGGTTCCCTCTAAAAAGTCCCCATGATGCTTCTTCCAAAAATATTGACATGTGGGATGTTGGGTTTTCCTTCCATTATGGGATTTATCTATTGGTACACCTATATTATTCTCAATATTCTTATTCATGTGATCTTTCCAATGAGTCCACTAAGAGTCTGTGTTCTCTATTTCTACTATATTAGAAAAATAGAAAATATACTCACTGATAGCAATATTTCAACGCACCAATACTTTGTGTATACTCATATTTAGTCTTCTTTAGAATAAATCCCCTTTCAAGATGACGTTCATGAAAAAGATACAAGCATTTCTTGAATGACTTTAAATTTTTAATTAATACACCTAGATAGATTAATCTTCCTTATGTTTAAGAATGGGAAACTCTAATTCAATATTCAAACAGAGGGTTTATGTATAATATTTATTGATAATCATTTTCATGAATTCATCCCAGTACATAGAAAAAATTTCCCTCTTGGACTTATTTATTTTGATTAGTGTCCACAAAAAATCATCTTCCCTGTCAAAACAGTAGACCAGGAACACAACATTATCTTATTCCAAACACCGTATCATAGAGAATATCTTTTTAATGGAGTTAATCGACTATTCTATGAGGAGGGTATCAAAAGATCCACTAAACATATGAGGAATTTATACATAAAGTATTGGACCGTAACATTCCCTCTCCTATGAGAAGCAAGGAGTTCTACATGATTTGTGTTATTATTCATAACTACATCAAGTAGATAATGTACTGTAATTATATTTTGAGCATTAATTCCCATCATATTTGGAATATCATAAGATAAATAATCATATTTCTTGTCACATTTATTGTTGTAACAAGTTCCTCTATTCCAATCCATCATAAAAATAATGTATGATTAGGGGGATTGAATACATAACTAAAATGTATAATAAAATGGAACATTAAACAAAAAAGGATAAACTAGTTTTGAAAACATATATCCTAACTTTTTATTCTATATATTTCAATCTAGGTTATCCATGTTATATTTAATAAAATATATTATAATAGGAAAAAAATTTCCATTAATTATGGCTCATAATATGTTTATGAATTTATTAAAGAATATCCTTCAGGAGTGTCAAACCAGTTGTGCAGAAAGTATTTTTGTTATGTTCCAAGTTACCCTGAGTAAGACCTGAAACACCTTTTCATGGTTGTTACTCCTAGTTACATCATTCCCAAAACCATATTTACATGTAGTATCCAGATGTGAATTTATTTTCTTGATTATCATTTTACTCTATACTAACCAAAATATATGGATGTTTTGTTATATATAGTCTTACCCCAAAGGATTTCTCTTTTGATATCTAGTCCATAAAAAAAAATAACTGAAAATTACCTTTAATATCAATTTTAATGTTCTTATCTTTTACACATATCATTACATGATTTTATGCCATATTAAACGTAAAATTACAATCCAAGGATAAAAAAATTCTAGTGTCTTAGATATTACGTAAATAATTAGACCCCACAATTCCAAAATAAAACCATCTTTTATTTTATCCTAATTGAGAGATCATAGCCTCCCCTGAGCCCTTATATCTTCATGGCATAAACTAGGGAATACATGAACCTATGGATTGTCTAAAAATAATAGTAAGGTTATATTTATTAAAATAAATCATAGCACATGTGTTAAAAGGAATAACATAATGATATAAAATGGCATTGAAAATGATTAAAAATATATAATAATTACTTATAAAACATGGGATCATATATTCCTGAAATCATAATAATGCGGTGTAAAAATAAAACATGAATTTATAATGATTCAAGGATAATTACAGAAGAAGGATCATGAGTCATGGCTAACCACCAAGACCATTCCACAAAACATCTGATCAGACTAAAATTTTACCAATGAATTAGAGTATTATCTTTGAAAACCCATCATAAAATTTTCATGAATATGTTTTCCACCTAAATAATCATACATAATAAATCAATCATTATCATATGTGTTTCCCATAGAAATAATTGGTTAACAAAATTATGTCAAAAAGACATTTCAAAATGAAATATCAGAATAGTTTCCATTAATGAATAGATATAAATTATAAATGGAATTTAATAAGGGAATATATATATATATATAATGATAATTTATGTCCAAAAATGTAGCTTTTGAGTTTAAGAAACAATATAAATAAAACATTTTATTACGGTTTAAGGGACAATATTCAAGATTATTTTAAATGAAAAAGGCATAATTATTGGTATAAAAAATGAATTAAATGAAGATATTTTTTCATGATAAAATGAGTGATTTTAGAACAAAAAAATATAGGTTAAAAAAATTATGTACTAAACAAGATGATTGGTATGAAAATAGGATGTTCACATTAATCGGGAAAGCATATTAGGAAGAAGTGAAAATGGATCCTTTTTAAAACATCTATTTCCCTATAAAAGATGTATGATACAACCTGGATACAATATTTTTGAACATATTAACAGAATTTATAAAAATAAATAAAAATAAATAAAAATAAATAGTAATTAAAATGGGTTAATGTGAGAGAAAGAGTAACCCGGAGAAAAAATAGAGGTTTGGAATGGATCCCTTACTATATGTCTGAAAAAGTTCTCTATTTAATCTTAATATCCAAAATAATAAAATTAGATTCATTAATTATTAATTACAAGAACATTTATATATGTAATTAATTTATTATAATCGTTTTATGTTATTTTCTATCATTTATATGACTTATGTGTTCAATTTCATCATTCAGGAGTGTCAGTTTTCATATATTTCTTCATTTGTTAACATGTATATGAGAACAAAAGATCACGTATAATGGGTATAATTACTCATAATTTAAAATACATGTTATTAAAAAAAATAGGATGAATTTTTCTTACATAATATTTCTTCCAAATATGAATATGAATCATTAGAACAAAATAATGATAATTATTTCGATTAATTTTAGAAGTTTTTTGATCACAACAAACTAGTTTTGTTATATTAATTAATATCATGTATATAAAATGGTTAAAGAAAATTAAAAAAGATATAATAAACATATTATAATCCTTTTCAAAAATAAAAATGGTTTCATTACCATCCTTTATGATGGTAATAGAAATTGAAAACACATTTTCCTTGAAAGTAATATATTAACACATCACGAAAAATGAATTCATTTTATTGAAAAAAATAGTGAGGAAATAATTTTGGATGGATTAATACATAATTATAATAAAATATTTATTCGTGTAAGATAGTGGAGTAGTCATTCTATTTGGACGATGGGAGGTGAGGAGAGAATATGAAAATAAATAACATGAAAATAAAATAAAAATAGTAGAATAAAGAATTTAAATCTTGAATTTCTCCCCTTTCAGATACAATTTCATAAATATCATAAATTTAATTCTTAATTATAATCTTCATTTACTATATAAATTTAAATCTTAAAATTATAAATAATTTTATAACACCATTAGGATATTAAATAAGGTCTTATAATGTTATAATAAAATCATAAGACACAAAAATATTAATTTATGAATAAATTTTCAGAAAATAATCTTTCTATTAAATCATTATAATAATTATAAAAAGTGTAATTAAATATTTTTATCTTACAAAAAACCAACACTTAATTAATAATTTATAAAACATTTATTTACTCATACTATGACATAATTATAACATACAATAATTTATAAGGTTCTTAAAAATTATTTATACCTTCATAGGTGATGATACTATTCATTCTCCAAAATTAGTATTCATAAGATTTATATTACTATTCCTATGATCATGTTACAATTTCAGTGGTATAGTTTCCTTAACATCTAGAAATTCCACTTATTTTATTAATTAATCAATTATATTTTTTGTATTGGGTTATTAATGTAATTTTATTTATGATTACACTATATGAAATAATTATTAGACGGAAATTTATATTGATTAAAATTATAGTTTGTTATATTAAATGTGCAGGCATGCTAATAATTTTACTCCAAAATAAAGACTATCCTTAAGAGGAGAAAGAAATTCACTGATTGATAGTACTTGACAAAGAATAAAATAATCATTGATTTGATTATATAATATGTGGGATTATATTGGATAATATGTTGGCAAGGAATATATTATGGAAACAAAAAGGACAACGTGTTGATAGGACTGAAGAATCCCCAGTGTAAACTATAGATGATGTTAGTGGATAATCAATGTTGGGGAGTTTAACAAATATATAATTGAGATGAATTATTGGATTTTTTTAAATATTATCAATTTTTGTTAATAATTAGTAACTATACATGAGTTTATATAGTTATAATTAATTGAGTGGATAGATTACTCTAACTAGTAAAAGTTGTTCAATTTAAAGGAGTTATAAGAATTCCAAAATATTAGACCACATATTGATTTTCCACCACATAGAGGTCTATAAATCTGATGAATCAACATGTTTTATCAGCACTGAAGTCCCCACAATGATATATGATGTTTAAAAAACATGGATACAATATTTTTTTGAACAACCATAGAGTATAATAATTATATGGTACAAAACACCACATTTATAAGATAATGATACTCTGTTTCCTATAATTTATACTGAATGTTAGATATGATACTTCACTGATGATTCATCCTATTGATAAATTTATTACTATGACTAATGATAATAATAAAAATATATGGATGGATTAAAAACTATTAAATAAATATATTAAATCTCTATCACATAAAGTATATACTAATAACCTATGTATCTAAAATACCAAATAATGTTTATGTTAAATTGAGAATTATCATTGGGGATAATATAAATGTCAAGGAACACAAAATAAATGTTATGAGGTGTATATTTAAAGATATAAAAATTGATAATGACAACAATATTGATTATTATTTCACTATGGTGAATTAAATTATTCGAAAAAAAATGGTTTTTGTTAGATGAAAGAGGATTAAATCTATGTGAAGAAGAATATGTGATATTTACAATATATATTTGATTCAATATATTCATTTTTTATATATAGGTATTAAATTTCCTTCGATTAAAATGTAAATACCCTCAGAGACTATAAAGTGTTGATGGACAAATATTTTAAAATGAAATGAAATTAAGTAATGTTCATTGAAGCCATGGGATAAGGGAAACTGAAAGGAGACAAAGATGATGAATGATGTAATTCAAATAATTTGGTTGATGATTGAATTCTCTACCAAATCATAGCTCATTTAATAATGATATTTCCGATGTTCTAATTTAATGTAAATAGTATGAAATTTATCAGATGTTATAATAGTGATTTTTTTCATATAGATTTTTTTTGATGAAGTGGGTTCTTGAATATGAAATAGATGAAGAAGGTTATAAGGATAAGAAATTAAAAGTAATAACAAATAAAATAATCACGTTAGAAAATAAAGAATATTTAATGGGGACGGATGAGAAATAATAGTTTTCTTATAGTTATTAAGTTGATAAAAATATTTATGTGGTTGGGGAATGGAATATTTTTATTCATCAAATACTAGAAATGATTAATATAATATGATAGAATTTTAGTGTGATGCTAAATTCATGTATAAATATTATCTTGGGTATATTATATAGCTAAAGAGAGAAATTAATACGATAGAGATAGTGAATATAAATACATATAATAAAAATTATTAACATGATAAAAACAAAAATAATGAACATAAAAAATTATAGATAGAATGGATGCATCATGTGTTGATTAGATAAAGGTGCATAAATTAACAATACTTGGGGAAGGTAATTTTTTTATTAACTAGAATAAATTCTATTTATAAATTGTAGGACGTATTTTAGTCACTATCCATATATGTAACATTTCATAATGAATAATATAACTCCAAATAATACATCAATTAACATATAAAGTTTTAAAGAGAGTTATATAATGATAATGATATGGAAGGTCATAGGGGGCATGGTTAATGTATATATAACCCAATTCCAAAAAAGTATATCGACACTAATATTTAATATTTTAAAAAAATATATGATTATGGATCTACCAAATGGAGGAGGAAATACATTAAATCAATGAAAATAATAAATATTATAAGAAATCTATAACACCCTATGATAAAGGAAAACCAATTTTAAGGAAAATATACCAAAAATAAAATTTATTATTTTGTTTCTAAATGGATGATCATAGTATAGAAGATATTATTAATTATTCTGAAGGTATGGACCCATGGATTACTATTACTGGTTTAATATGTCAAATATACAACATAATAATTTGTTTCGAGAACCATCGTTCTCCCTTGAGCTTGTCAAAGATGTAGCCAATCCTTGGGAGTGGGTACTTGTTCTTCACGATCACTTGGTTCAGGTGACGGTAGTTGAAACAAATCTTCAAGCTCCCATCCCCCTTCCTGGAAAACAGAATCATGGCTGTCCAGGGAGAAACACTAGTCCATATGGATCCCTTTCCCTACACATCCCATAGTTGTACCTGATGCTCACGAAGCTCAGCAGGTGCCATCTGATATGATGGAGTAGATATCGGTGTCGTCTCGGGGTAATGGTCAATATAGAAATCCACCTCTCTTCAAGGAGGTAATCCCGGGACGTCGTCAGGGAAAACAACCTCGAAGTGGTCCACCACTACAGGATAAGTCGTACTCTCCACGTCAACTTCTATGAGGGTACGTCAAGCCAAGTAGTGAGTGATTGGTTGCACCCTCCTCCGAGTATGTCTGTCCTGTACTATAGAGGCTCCTTTCTTGCCGGTGAAGGTAAACCTGGTCCCATTCATTCGGAAACACTACACTTTTCTCCTAATATAGTCAACTAGAGTATGGACTGTAGATAACCAGTCCATACCCAAGAATACTTTTTAAGGCCTCGGTGCCGCTACGAGGAGATCTGAGCCAAAGCTATCTCCTCCTAGAGTATGCTCACACATCCGGAACCAGTGCGTAATCGTCGAGTCTGCTCCCGTAGGAGACTCTTTCCATTAGGATCGATCCAACGTCTCCATCTAAATATCCAATATCCGAACGAGGTCAGTGGTAATAAAAGTGTGGCTTGAACCTATGTCTATAAGAACTGCAGCTAAGGTGGAGTAGACACAGATAGTACCAAGAATCATCTCCGGAGCACAATGGTTGTTTGCCTCAGCTGCATAAAGCTATGCTCTCCCCTGTCTACCCACTCCCTACAGTCGGGGTGGACCTCCTGGTGGATCCAGTGGCAACACATAGAAACATCCTCCACCACCAACTACATGACCATGTACTCTACCATGTCTGGCTGTGCCCTGCGGACCTCCTCGATCGAACCTATGCCTCTTCCTGGGAAGTCCCTCAACTATCTACTGATCATCTGAACAGTAGGTTAGACAGTCACGAGCCATGTGACCATGCCCACTGCATGAGTAACACTGCCTGCTCCTTGCTGGTAAGTCACTACCCAGGGTGCCCTGCACAATAGATCCTGAGTCCTACGGTCTCCCACCCATTGGTCTAGTCCTCTGGGACCACTGCATCCTCTGTCTACTGCCAGCTGTATAAGACTCTGCTGTAAGTCGACTAGTGGAGGGTCTCACTGCTGGTGGCTGCTCAGCATGAAAACTCTTCACTATGAGGTATCTCTTTAAACCCCCTCCTGCATCAGGATGATGAGGGAGATCATCGAGGCTCTGATCTCTCGCATGAGCCCCTTCTCGAAGGTCTGGGCCCTAAAGAATGGTTCTCGTACCATATCTGTGGTGTAGCATGAGAGGTCGGTGAACCTCACTGAGTACTATGCTACTGTCATTCTTCCCTGCTGCAGATGATGTTTCTCCTGTATTTGTACCGCTCATAGAGTCACTGGAACAAACTCCGGCCAGAACAGGCTCTCAAAGTGTGTCCAGATATGTGTCGCCTCGACATGCACCTTGTGCATCAGGCTCCACCATCTTCCTGTTGATGCCTGAAGGAGACTGGAAACAAGGATTACCATGAGGTCTGCTGGTGTCCCTACTTGCCTAAAGACTCTCACCACAACCTCCAACCAATCCTCAACCACCTTTGGGTACATCTCTCCATGAAACCTGGGTGGCCTCAGGCACTAGAACTCATAATACATGCTCAAATGTCATGCATCGTCTACTGATGGTGCTCGTGGCATCAGTGGTCCAACGGAAAGTGGTACTGATGGTGCCTCATCTTGTAAAGGCCCCTCCACCGAGGCCTCATCGCATAGTGGGCTGTCAGAGCATACAACTCTTGGGGCTCTGCAGGGAGACATCCTAAAAGAAACAGTTGCGACACGGTAAAAAGACTATACCTAGTGAGCTGACAGGGGTGATCTGACTTAAAGAAAACTTTTGAAAACACCCAAACAATCAGTGTTTTCGTGCAATGAGTCAGAAATTAGTAGTCAGGGTCCTGCTGTATGGATACGTCGGCCGCCCGCACAAACAATGGACTCCCTGAACTGAAAACCATACTTAGTAAACATAACACGATTTCTTCACAGAAGAAAATAATCAGAGTCCTATGTTCTGCGGTAGAACCAACTCCTATGATAACAATTTGTCACAATCCATCATCGGGACCCGTGTCGTGTCTACCCCAATCCCGCCTTCCAAAGGCCAGGGGATGGCGACTAGAACCAAAGGCGTAAATCCCTATGCTGGGAAGGCATTGTCTTTACAAAAAGTTAAGACACAAAATAAGAGTACACAACTGGATGTAAATCACTAAGAAAAACTATATACAAAAGAAGTGCTGGAATGTAATGTGGTCGATAATACAAGACCATCAGTAAAGTACAGGTACAATTGAAATCAAGTACAACTGAAAATGAAACAAACATGTGAAAGGTAAAGAGAAGCTCCTGTGTCATCATCCGAGTTTCCTACTAGAAGGGTAGGTACAGATGGCCACCTCAGCACTACATGTCTGTCAAACTCTACTGTGTACCGAATCATCGTACGGTCAACCTCTGGGTACCGTACAATATTAGAGCTCTCGGCCTCTGTCATCACTGTCCATCATCTGTAACCAACAGAATGAGGTGTGGCAATAGCCCGTGTAGGGGTGAGTATAACGATACTCAATAGGGACCCCGAGACCCTCAAGGTCTAAAAATATCCAACATGGATAAACACAAAGTAGTGAAACAACAAATAACCCTTAATTAGGTATATTCCCATACTTAAAGCTAAGTTATCTAGTAACCCATCTCAATCATGATGTAAACACAAAAGTCACTAACTCATTACAAACCAGGATTTCATTCATGCAGTAGTAGCAAGTAACATCCACTGTCAAACTATCGGAATCTCGGTTGATGGTGTACTCCTCCTCTATAGAGTACATTGGTCCTTCCACATCACATAGAGGTGCTTCTAACAGTCCTGGACTGCTGTGGTACTCTTTTTGTTAAGTATCGTGGGTCTGCTGCGTCACACAGAGGTGCTCCCCACTGTGGATCTGCCGCGATCACACAAAGGCACTCCCCCTTGTAGCATGCTTAGTTACTCCTCCTGTCGAGTACCATGGGTCTGCTGCGTCACATAGAGGCACTACCCACATTGGGACTTCCGTGTCACAAAGAGGCGCTTCCCACTGGGATAGTCGAAACACTCCAAGTTGATCAGTCATCAGTCGTCAGGTCTCATCCAACTACTCGGCCTCCGCACTAGCACGCTCATCTCTGAGATGATCCACTCCACGAGATACTATTCGATACTATAACTATCACAAAGTACTACACTGATGTATCTAAAAGGTCTGCCTTGTCCTAGAGATCTCAATGCAACAGACGACACGTCAATCGGATTTCTGGTCTCTGAGTTATTGGAATTTAGGTTCCTGGGGCCCGGTTGGATTTTAGGTTCGAACCAACCCTACTGTACCCAAACTATGTCCAAACCACACATGGGGTATGTTAATGGAGTTATCTCACTCCATGATTTCCGTCACCGTAGGCGGTTCGTTGATCAGACACCTGTAGCCCATGATATGGACGAAGAGGTCTAAACTAGCCATAGCGAGTCCGCGTCCGGTCCATCCCAGTCGGACCAACCCCGACCCGACCCGGTCCGAACCGAAGTCCAACCCAGTCCACGGATCCGACCCGGTCTGAGGGGTCGGTCCGGCCCGAGTGGTCAGCCCGACCCGAGTGGGAGGCCCGACATGATGGCGGCCCGACCCGAGGGGGCGGCCCGGCCCGAGGGGGAGGCCTAGCTCGTGGGGGCCCCGACGGGGTGCCGCTCCTCCCGGCTGACCGAGCGACCAGCTGCTCCACTCCACCGGCGCGTGGCGCCACTGCACTGTGCTCCTCCGCCACGGCTAGTCATGGCCGCGACTCTCCTTCCACGTGGCACACTGGTGTCACGCCCTCCAGGCGACCCAACGGCCTTCCGCCATCGGTTCCTTCATGGCCGGCCCGTCGCCGGCCGCCGTTTCTTTTTCTGCAGTCCGTTCCTCAGGCGGTAGTGTTGCGGTGCCACCATAATCAATAAAAGAGAAAAACTAAGGGGGAGGGTCAGGCCGTGATCGTGCGGTCTGATCCCTCATCGTTATGGCATTATCAATCGGCAATTCACATTTCATACATTCAACGACGTATAATGGGAACAATTAAAAAACTAAAAGCCCCTTACCTTGTATGATGATGATCGTTAATGAAGTAGAGTGAACAATGTTCCATTGACATCGGAAAGTGGGAAGAAGTCGAGGATGGCATCGTCAGCGTTCTTCAAGGACGGTGCTCCCTCCATTGTCCCGGTTGAAGAAGGAAGAAGGTGCAAGATGTATGTCGTTCTTCGTTGGAGATAATTGGCTCCTCCAAGTTCTTTCCTCTCATTAATTCTCCCAACAAGAAGTATGAAGCATGCTAAACAAATAATATATGGAAACGTCATCAATTATTTTTTGGCACAACAATTCAATTTTTTTTGATTAATTAAATGAGACAAGCCTTATAATTAATGAGGGTGGTGTAGGCTCATATAATTAATGGGGGTTCCAATGGGTTTCAACCCCATGGTGGTCCCCACCATGGAATATCCTCCCAATAGAGGTTATGTGACGGTGGGCCCCACCACTAACCATTTCTTGGAGGTTTTAACCACCAAAAAATAAAAATAAAGATAACACTTTTTTTATTCAATTTTAATTTAAAACCCCAAAAACTAACTTCCATTCTTGCTAGAATGAAACTGCGGTGAAGGTCTCAATAAGAAATCACTGACACTGTGAGTTCACTAGTGCCCATGGATTTCCTTTATGTGCACCGGTTCAAATGTTATAAAATACCACACGTATGTTTACTAAACGTACCCGAACCAAACTTCAGAAATTTATTCTAGGCACACCGGGACTCGGAATCAAGCGCGGTAAATTTTCACGGACTCGTAAAAATCCCATGAATTTAAGAAAAAAAATTCACGGAATTTTCGAGTCTTTGCAATGTAGGTGAAAGTAAGCTGATGAAAAAAGAATTGGTAGAAGAGATGGCAGAAAATGTTTATTTGATTTAGAAGCACATGTGAACAGCTCAGAGTAGGAAGAAAAGCTTTTCAGATAATCGAAGGATGGATCATTATTTTGAGGTAGGTGATCATGTATTTCTCAAAGTTTCTCTATGGAAAAGGGTGATGTGTTTTGGTGAGAAGGGAAAGTTGAGTACAAGGTTCATTGGACATTATTAAATCCTGGAGAAAATTGGATCAGTCTGCTAAAAAGTGGCTTTACATCCATAGTTGTCCCCGGTACAAATTTGTTTTTCATGTTTCAATGTTGAGAATGTATATCCCATATCCATCTTAGGTTTTACGTTCAGAGGTAGTTCAATTGGAAGAGAATATCTTTTAGGAGGAACAACCAGTCCAGATTATTGACTGCAGCGGGTAAGTGTTGTAAAATAAAGTAATTCTCCAGGTAATGTTTTTGTGGAAAATCTATATGGTGGAATGGGTAACATGAGAATCTAAAAATTATAAGATGGAAAAATAACCCCATTTATATGATAAGTGATTAAAAATTGTGAGGACCCCATTTTCCAAATGGGGGGAATGATATAACTTCCCAGGTAAATAATGAAATAATACATTTGTATTTAAATTAATTTTTTCTGAATTAAATATTATTTTTACTTTTAATGGGTTTCGGTGTTCGATGGCATGCTCAATACGCAACAATGGGTTTATTTTAAAACTTACGTTGCACAATAATAATATAATATTATTATTCTAAATGGTAGTTAACTCCTTCTCATTGTATTGGTGGGAATGAACAGAACTAACTACAATATGATTATACTTTCCTGTTAAATATTTTTACATTTATCCCATTAAAGTTATTGTCTTACAATGTGAATGAATATAATTTTAATCGTAATTTACTTTAAAAGGTTGATTTACCACCTTTTTATGGAGAAACCTCTTTAAATATAGTTTTGTTCACTTTTATATATTCTATTTTTCCAATTAATATTATTTTTTATAATTGGGATATCAAAATTTACTTTGGGTAAAATTTTGATATTTTTTTGATAAAATTCAATCTTTGATGAATAGAGGAAAATACAGTATTTTAATTCAAAACTACTTTTTAATATTATTTTTTTATATGGTTAGAGTGTCTTTTTAATTGGTTTTAAAGTTTAATTATATTATATTTCCACAATATAATACAGTTTTGGTCATTGGAAGTAAATTTACTTTGAAATTGAACATAAATAAGTGTCAATATTTTGATAGTTATTATCTCTTAAAAACAATTTTGTTGTTTTGACAGCGGGAAGTAATTTTAAATTAATTTCCGCATCATTTTTATTTTGAATTTGGAAAATTGGATTCAATATTTGGAATCAAGAATTCGAAATTTTGTAAATAGGTAACTTTTATTTTTATAACTTATGAATATTTAAATCAGTAAATATTTTGTTTACCATTGCTATAGGGTAAATCTAGTAAATAACGGTAAAACAATAATATGATAATAATATTAAATTACCCTAAAATTTTAATAATTCTATTTTTTGATTCATGTCCGACCATGGGCAACCATAGGTCGATTTTGGGACCCCATCGAGCCACATCGGAGTGATAATGACACTTTATATTAATTAATTTAATGTAATGTCAAAAATGACATAAACAAATAACTTTTACTAAGTTTATTTATACATAGGGTTATATAATTTATAATTTCGACGAAAAATATTCATTGGAAATATAAAATTATTTCCTACATTATGGTATTTTTTTTAATTTTTAGACATCAAATAAATAAGATTATTTATAACACAATAATGATGTAGTATTTACCTTATAAATAAATGATTTAAATAAATAAGATTATAAAGATTAAAATAATATCCAAAACTTATCCTATTATTATTAAATGATTTTATGTCGACGATTAGTCATCTTATCAACCTCTTTATGTAGTTATTTACCTTTATAAATTGTAAATCCTTATATAATAAAATAATATTTTCACACAATCATAAAGATCCTCTCCTCCCCCTTATAAAAATATCTCACCTCTAACCCATTACTCGCACCTCTCAAGCCCCTTGGCTTGTCCAACCACTTCTCAAATAATATCCCAATATCCCGATCTTCCTCTTAAAAGCATTAAATTTTTCATAAGGCACTTAAAAATACCTTTTGGTTCACAACCAAAGGGAGTTACCCAATTTAAAGGAAATGTATTCTATTAAGTTGTTTTGATTTATTTTACTTCTCCATCACCCTAATATCTATTTATACCATTCGTTTATAACAAAAATAGTATCCTAAATATACTATATTTTCTTATTAGAAGTATTCGAACTACAATTACACACACCTCTATCTAATGGGTAATGAACATACCTTTTTATAGATGACAAAATAATGCCTCACGAAACGATGATTGTTCAATTATCTCCTACCGAATCTCATACTGGACATTAAAATGGAACTATATTTATAAATGATACATATTATGTTTATGTTTTCATTATGTTTCAGTATTTTATTATTTATTTCATATCTTTATGGGCTCCATTATTGGTAAATGCGATAATTTCATTTTAGGAAGTGCAGACTACCACCCCCTCAAAGTGATATGACTCGTTAATGCCATATGTGGGACATATAAAGGATTGATATAATGATATTATATATGATATTATACTGGAAATATAATATAACAATTTATCATTATTTTTTTACTCCATTAAAATAAAAAATAGAAATTAAATTAGCATTCATGGGTACATACGACATACCGTATCAATGAACGGTACATTTCATTTATTACCTCCAAATGTCTTGTACTGTTATAAATACATATATATACTAGATATATAAGATATATAAGATATATAAATCATTAATTTAATTCTAGAGATAATTTAATTTTTACCACATGGACAACTTGTAAATATAAGAAGTTCTTTTTGATTAATATACCAAATATCGAAAAACCAGTCGTTATTAACATAAATGATTACATAATTTTTATAACATGGTAATATTTGACATAAAAGGAATAATAAACTTGAAAATGGTTCTTTATCAAGTATAGATTATCTTTTGATTTTAATTCAGCATATTAAAGAATGAAAGTGTCAAGTGGGACACAAGTTAAGGGATACGTCTCAGTCTCCTTTCATTGAGGCATATATTGTTTTATATATGAATTTAATTTATACGGTGTGTAAAAAAATTTGACTTCACATTTCATTCAAAAGGAATATTTTTCAATGACGCGTTTTACTAAATGACAAAAAGGAATGATTCTTTTTAACGTAAGTGGTGACAACAACCTTTTCTAACACGGATAGTATTATTTGATCTATGGATTCCTTAACAAGTCGTAATGATTTTTAAAAGGAAAATTAATTACATATTCTCTTTTATATATTTTTGTATTTAAAATGTTTTTTATAATGTATTTGTTATGTCAATATATTTAAATTATAAATTGTGATTTAAATCTCGAAATTTAATATTTCCTTTATATTTGTCTAATGTGTTATGAATATGTTATGGTTCATGGGAATTGTTACATAAACAGTTGGTTCTATGATAAACCTCGGTTGGGTGAGCCTTAGATATCTCTACAATTCAGTGGATAACGTGACAGAGAGAATTGTGAATGCTTCTTCTAAGAGATTTAGGGAATACACTTTAATGGGTATTTCAAATGTAACTCCCTATGTAGCTGTGAAAGCTACAATGAAATTATGTTAGGTGTTCCCCCAAGTTACCTTTAAGATTTATGATTTCTATGTGTTATTCATAAATATTATGATTTCATGAGGTATGAGCTTATGCTTGGTATGCACTTATGGATAAATGTTATTTTTATTTATCTTATAACCCTTATTGACCTTTTTATTCTCATCCCCAGTTTTTGAAATTTTTTTCACAAGACTTAAAGATGAATAGGGTAAAGGATGGTATTAAGGGAAATTCATGCTGTCAAAAACATAGAACTAGACATGACTATTTTTTCAAGAGTTTTTATTTTATGAAAAAATTGGAACTGAGTAGAATTGTCTACAATGTAATTATTGAGAGGTAATGTAATAATTATGGACTAATTCTCTAAAACTCTAAACCTGAAAAGATCCTCAATGTGAATTACTCATTTAATTCAAGATTATGTATTGTTTTAAGGTAGGGTACTTATACTTTCTCCCTCAAACATGGATGTACCTATGTTTTATAAATTTTAATTACTAAATAAAATTCAATTTATTATTGTAACAATAATAATCATAGTCCCAGGTTTATGGGAGTTTCATGGGTCTACATTTAAAATCTAAAACTATATGATTATGTATTTTATCATCCATTATATTGACATGTAAAATATTATGATTTATTTGGTACCACTTATTGAATATTGATTATACAGTATAGAACATATGTTAATTACATTGAAAAAATATGTAGTGTCTGACCTATTTATGTAGAAAAACACTTTCACTTAAATGAATAATTGAACAGAGGAGAGAAAAATAGAGAAGTAACATGGAATAATTTTAAAAGAAAACATACAAATTGTACCAATTATTTAATGTATGTATGTATGAAAGATGTTTATTGAAATTAGTCAACCTAATGATAATTTATATTGAAAAAGATCAAATATAAAATAATGATATACTAATATTAAACCAGTTAACCATGAAATGAATTAATGGTGAATATACCAATGTACCAGGGATGTTATTTTGTATAATTAAATGAATATTCAAATTTTCAATAGTTTATGTGTTCTTATTTTCCTATTCATATTGGAATGACTATTTTCAGGAATCATTTATTCCCTTCATGATTAGGATTGTATAAAATCATTTTAATGATCAAATGATGATGCACATTCTCTAGCACCCCCATTTTATTTATTGTTTAATGTGAAGCTCTAAAGAAATAATTAATTTCTATGTGTTATAAACTATAGTATGTAATTAATGTGATAACCCATCATTATTTTTCAAACATGTAGAAACTGTAGAAGATTTTGTCGTTCAACCATTAGATGACTACATTTTGTTCCAAAACCCCAAAAATGTGCTCATATAGTTTCACGTAATCATGATCAAGAATTAGTTTGATTTGGAATTATTATTTTAGATATAGATTAATAAACTATTTTAATTCATCCATTTATTTTGGAAATTTATAAAAAATATTGGTTACAATTGATTTACAGGTTCAATTTTCATTTTACTAATGCATTATTGTAAAATCTAGTATCATTATTAAAAAATTTTATATGGTATGATATTTTCATGAATTTCCATCTCATTTAGATATTTTATTCACTTTATGTGAATGGATATCATTTTCATGGAACTCATTAATTTCTATTTTAGTTATATCACCCTCCCACTCTATTCCGATGACCCAGGTAAATAATTTAACCTCCAAACCATTATCTTAGATGAAATGAATATGTTTTCCACCACATTTATTTTCATGTGAATAAAAAGATTTGAACATAATTCAAGAGGGAAATATTTGATGAATGAATATATAATGGGTTTGTGGGTTTGGACGAGAAGGCCTTATGGAACCAAGGATTCTGAATTTCTGGTGTGAAAGGTGGCACTTGTCGATTGAGTTCACATCCCAATAGGGGAATTAAAAGAAAAAAGTGTGGTTCATGTACAATGGAATATGTATCCTTGAGGCTTATTTATATCTATGATGTAATCACTCTGATGTGTTTTAAGTGGAACATATCAATATATTATTTTTCCCCATTATAAATGAACATAATTGAATGAATGAAAATATTTTTACCCAATGTTCTTCATTGTAGAATGCTAATATTCTATAATTTTTTGAAGAATGTTCATGCTATGTCCACAGTTGAAAACCTTGGCATTATACATATTTCAATGGTTTGAATCGTGAATATTATCTTGTGGCCATCGTTTGAAAATAGAAAAATACATTTCAATTGATTTACATATATTCACGGTGTTAAACCATGGATATAGATCGCCTTCCATGGTGTAAATCATGGTTATAGACCTGTAGACATCATTTTAACCAAGGAAGTAAAGCTATAGCCATAAGAATAAATTGTTTCTATAGATTTCATGGAAATTGCCTATATCCCATGTTGACAACTACTGATAAAGTTTTACTACCATGGTATAAACCATGGAAATTGAGAAATATCCCACGTTTAAACCTTGTATATAGTTTTATAGGCACAACTACAAAAAATGTCTATAGACATGGCCCTATATCCAAGCCAATAAGACCCACAGTTCCACCACCCTGGCAATTAACTATAGCTAGAGTTGTAGGACCTATATTTACAGTTATATACCATGGATATAGACATAATTTATAATAGTGAATAATGTATTACAATCTATATATTGTGTAATAATAATTGAAATAAGAGGAAAAAAATAACACGACAAAATAAACTTGAAAAAAGTAGTTATTTCATGAAATGATAAAAATAATAAAATATTATTAATGAATGGGTAATAATATATAATGAAATGGCCATATATGATATCATTAATAAGAATATTAGTCATTAATAAGTTAATAAAATGTTAAAACCCATTATATAAGAGGTTAATTCTCATTAAATCAACTGGAAGCATGAGATAATCGATTTCATATCAATTCCATTTGATTAAAAAATATTATAATTTTACACACATAATAACATTTATATAGTGTATAAACATCCCATTGATGTGTAATATAATAAATAATTCATTCATAATGTTATATTACGTTTCAATTAGAATCATTGGAAATTAACGTTTCAATGTAGTAAAAAAATTCTTAACTCAATTACATTCGATTTATTTTTATTCCTTCTTGGTAGTCATCGATAGTCTATGATTATGTGTATAATTAATTTTGAATATATATTTTTTATTTACAATTTTTATGTGGATTTATGGTTGTTAAACAGAATCAATTCATTTAATAATTTTCAATTCAAATTTATGATCATTTTAAGGGCAATTTGATAATCTCATTCTAATCTAGATTTTAAATTCCAGGATTATCATTAATGTATATTATATGATAATTATTTAATAAACTCTTAAATTTTAGTCTCCACTCCTTATTATAGATATTTTTCAAGTGGTAGTAACATTTTAACATTATTTTTCACATGGAATTATTGATAAAATGTTTTAATAAAATTCAACATCATTTCACTCTATAGTTGGAAATACGTTTTCATATGAAGTAATTTTTTTAAAAACATACCATTTCATTATTTAAACTTTTCTATATTATTTATGAAAATAATTTTTTACCGATGTCTTATTTTTAAAATTATATTACAACGGAATCCTCTTTCAACTTTTTGAATAATTCACTTTATAAAAGTTTTTTTAAATGAAAATTTGTGATGTTTCAACCTGGTATGACTCATATAGAATTGAACAAATTTATATATTTAAAGATACATTTTATTTTTTTATTAATATATTTTTAATGAAAATGTTTTAAAAAAAATTCATTGAAAATTGGTTTTCAAAATATTCTCTCAAAATTAAATGAATATTTTCCAAAATAATTCATTTAAAGGTCTTTTCATTGTATTTCCATTCATCAACAACAAACCCAATTTTAAATATACTACACTATAGATATTTTTCATGATTCCACCCTTATTATTACACTATATGTTTTATAATCATTCTGACTAATGAATGATTTGACATTCACTCCTGGGTTTCATGTTTTTAAATAAACGACCTTCCTATGAAATTTTTTTACTTTATTATGAAAAATGAAAAATGAATTTAGTCTAAATGTCCATGTTATTTGTCATGGTTATCTTCATTTATAAAACAAAATACTAATTCATTTTATAGTTTAATAAATTGAATATTATTTGATATATCTAGAAATATAGACAAATTCAAATCCATTACTCTATTATGGACATTATGATGTCGTACATTATTTATGAGTTAAATTGATTCTTCAATATATGAGGAAGATTTGAAAATTTATTACTTGGGATGTGGTATAATTAAAGTAATCCATTAGATGGATTGGTAGTCACATGGGACTAATATATTGGATTAAACACAACTAAATGAGTTCTCACCATGCATATTTCAAACTATCTTGAGGGTATATCATGATGGTAAGGGTATGAATATCATGTGAAATACAATGTCTAATAAATATGGGTTTATATCAATTTAGTTATTATTATTATCCTAGATATATTTATAATTATGATATTTCTATATTAATTTCATTATTTGATATTGATTTATTGTATTTCTTTATAGTTATTTATCTTTATATATTTATTTTTCCTTATTTAATTATTTATTCCATGTTTGATATGTTATTTAATATAAAAAATTGATTATTAATTATCTGTTAATATAAATAGAAAATGTGCTCAGTTGTTGACCTTCCAATACTGATTATTTCTTTTTTAATAATTTAAATTCCTAGTTTGATCAATTATTTACACTTCAATATTTATTATTCCTTATAGGGTAATTTAAATGAAATTTTATCTCTATTATTTTCCATTACATGTTAATTATAGTTATACATTAATGATATATTCCTTTTTACATAATCATTACATCTCATTTGAGTTCAACCTTATTTTGTTTCCCTTACACATGATTCCTTGATGGTTTTTATGACTAATACATATGTTTATTCTAGATATAATAATGTTATTATAAAAAATTATGTTTTAATTAGGTTATTCAAATGTAATATATTATTCTTGTATGTATCTTATTTTCGATGACTACTAAATAGGAGAGTCCTTTGAGATGATATTCCCTACATCTTATAAAAATGTAATGGTAGCAGGCACATGCTCTGGGCTTCTTGGGTCCGGGTAACTAATTGAAAAAACATACGTAGTTATAAAGATGTTTTTTTCCAGATACAATACATTATTTAATAATGGGAATTAATTTAGGAAAGTAAATTCTATAATAATGAGATCTCATTTTTTCAACAAATTTAATGGTGTAAGAAGATCCAGTTTACACATTTTGAGTATGCCTGATGAAATATATTCTTCATAAAAGGATTCTGAATATCATGGAAATATTTTACAAGTTATGACTTCTTGGTAATTGTAGTAGTATTAAAGGACAACCATAATGAGTTGACATTTATTCTATTAAATAAAATCATAGATTAATATTTGAAATTTATTTTACTGGATTTGTATGTACTATGTACAAAGTGGATTTCTATTTATAGAAAATTGATAAAGGTAACACACTTGAATTTATGTTCATATGACAATAATTTACCCGGTTAAAAAATTTCTAAAACGTATTATAGAATCGATTTTGTGTAGAATAACTAACATTAAATTTATTAATATTTTTTGATAAACATTATAAATATTTTTCACTGATATAATTTATTCATTTTATGGAAATGATGGGTTAATATGATATTTCATCTATTAGAACATGAAATCTATCTGGTTTAATTTGAAAATTCTCATATCATTAGGATTCCTAAAATGTAAACTATCACATAACCACAAAATCTCTATGGTCCATCCATCCAACGGATATACAATTTCATTCATTGATAATTCATTATCATCCTAAACATTGAAATTATAAACTATACCCATTTCTAATTTCAATTATTTCCAACCAAAATTAATAATTACCTAAATATATGTCCCAATACTCATAATTCAAAACCAACGACCACAAATAAAAGGTAAAAAAACATTTATAAAAATTCTAATTTCTAGGTAAATATCCATATCACACTTCCAACCATAGAACTACTCATCCATATGTACATCATTATGAATCATGTTTCCATACTCTACATTAGGTAAAATAAGCACAATGATTCCCATTAAATATAATTCAAACCAAATTAATGGAACCATAATTAATGAAAAACTTCTATATAAAAACAAATAGAAAATAAAAAAATGATTCCTTTCATTAATAATTTTATTAATGATAAAATATGATGAACCTAAATATCATGACCAATTATTTATATATTAAAAAAACAATATGTATCTGTAATACTAATTTTATGAGAATTGATTCCATAAATTAAGTATAATTTTCTATCTTGTATCTCAATGTCATGTTACACACTGAACATAAAAAAACATGAATATAATATTATTCAATAAAATGAAATCGAAAAAAATAATATTCATGTTACCCAATTATAATTGATTATATTTTGTACAAAATTATTAATAATTAAAATAAATAATTTTATTCAAAAAATATTATAAATATATTAGTATTAATGAAATTAATAGAAATATATGACATATATTTTTTCGCCTTCCAATATTGAAGCTTCATAAAATTAGAAACTATACTTGATGTGTTAATGGTGAAAACGTCCAAAAATTAATAAGACCACTTCTCGAAGTATCTAAAATAGACCATTATAAATAGATAATTAAATATTAAACCAAACATGAAGAATTCACAAAACGAAGATATATAGGGAGAGAGGGTTCAAGAGAAAATATATAGTGAGGGAAATATTTCACCTTAGAATGGGAGATATAAATTCCCACAAATCAGGATCATCAATCCCCTAATATAGATTTTAAAAGGAACATATAAATACCATGGTTCAGCTTTGATTCAATTGAAAAAAAAAATGGTTTACTAAAGGAATACAAACACCCATTTATTTATAAATATACATAGGCCAATCCTATGATATGGGATATTTAAAATAGTTATTTTGATAAAAATCATAACATGATTTGAAATCCAAAATCTTGGAAATGGGTACATCCCACTAGACTATTATGAGAATTTTAATATCCACAACTTCCAATAACACTAGTCTTCTAATTTTTTTCCCACCATGAAGTTTTAGAACATGATTCCCTTCTCAAAAAACAATATTCAAAAAAACATATTTCTCATCATTTCGATCATCAAATAATGTGTATAGATCAACAAAAAAATTTCAATCTCTAGGAAAAACCTCTTTAAAATGTCCCGTGATTCATAAAATTAATATCTTTCTTAACCAGTGATTTTAAAATTATATGTTCATTCCAAAATGACCACCCCCACTAGGAAAAAAATTGGTATATATAATGGTTATCACATGAAAACTATAATGGATGCTTTCATAGTCCCAACATGATATGATTATATTCCCGTGAAAAAAATATTACAAAATGAATTTTAGAAAACAAATCATGTAATAATTAGTATGTAAGAGGGTAATATTGATGGATTAGTCATGAAATCCTATGGCATGACACTCTATAAATTGGGATCCAATCCTATCATCAATTTATAGTGGCATTTAACAGAAATACCCTCCAAAACCACACCAACAAAAAATTGATCAAATAATTTATTGGGAGACACCATGGCCAAGGAATTGAAGATAAAGTGGTTTTCACTTTGGATTAAAACACATAAAAATAGACAAGTCCCTATAGCCACATTCATAAATTAAACGATTTCACAGCATCAATCACATATAATTTTAGTCTCCTGATGAAAAAATTTCAAATTTAATTAAGTAAAAAATTAATATTATTAATTATACATTATAGAAATAAATAATCTCAATAAATTTATCCTAAAAATATACATCACATCAAAATATTAACAAGGTTTCAAAATATCTATGGGTATTGAGAATTGGTTTTTGATTCAACATTCTACAGAAGTTATTATAAACCATTATTCATCTATAAAACCTGAACCCCTTAAAAATATCACCCAAACGTCATATTTTATTTAAGATCCCAATAAAATATTCGTGAATTCAATAATATCATGTAATTTTTTAGATTTACATCTCCCTCCATTATGATAGGGGTGTTATCAAAAAGATATCAATAAATTGTGAAACATGGAAACTATTATGGATTAGATCCATTCATGGGGAAACAAAATGTTTTATCTTACATCACTATTGTCCTATAACACCAAAATTGGATTTATAAAATTGGTTGAAATATAAATCCATCAAAAAATTCATATCATCCCAATGTAAGGATAAATCCTCAAAAACACATAATCTCATACCATATACTCTGGATGTTTCCTCCTTCGATCAAAATAATGTTTTTAATTGTCTTATAATTACATTATATACTTTTTAATCGTTGGTACAATCCCAATCATCCAATATATAACTTCAATTCCCTGAATACCAGACTATTTATCCTTTGTCTAGTACAATGGAGATCTATATAACAACACATATAATAACTCCCTTAGGTCCATTACAGTTATAGTGTGATAACTATTAGCATATGAAAAATCAAATAATGTCGTGTAATTCACCCATGATCTTTTAGAATATAATATATAGGTATGAAATAAATCATCTTGTTTCTAAATAGACCACATTGCATATTTTTCAGAGGATGGAAGGAAGTGTTTTATCATAATCTAGAGCCAAAAGAACAACGATGACCTCCCAAGATTTTAATGGTAATTTGGTATCCTAATAAATGATGATGGTCCTAGACAACCCATGTGGTTTTACAAAAACATCAACATATCTCCTCATCCTATATTATACAACACAAAACTCCCTTATGGACATTAAAGTTGATGATTTCATCGACCGATTGAAAATAACCCAAATCTCATGACAACTATCATGATTTTGAGGGAAACTTCTGGTAAAATCACCTAAAATGTCCTCACATTTTATCTTATTGATATTCTAGGGATCAAAAACATGGTAAAAATAGGATTCTATATATTAATATAATAACATATAAAATTAAATGATCTAAAAGCCACCATTTACTAATTTATCACCATACACTATAACTTACTCCTCACACCATGTTGCTTCTTATATATATCTATATGTGCGTCCATGTGGAGATAATGTGTATAATATTTAATATAATGATGTGGTTACTCCATGTTATGTAATTATATTACCACACTCCACTAAATTAATAGGACACCCATGTTGAAAGGAAAAGATATATATAAATCATAAATAATAACTCAGTTCCCTTGGTTACAAAATAGATGGCCACTAGTCAACTTATCCTTTTAGTGATAAGATGATTCTTAACACAAGTCAATCAATATTGAGGCCTTCACCTTCTAGAAAAATATTATATATGGGGTAAAAATATAAGATATATCATTCATGAAATTATGATAATAGTATGTAAGACCAAGGGAACAATGGGCGTACATATCTTTTTTCATGGTTGATAATATGAAAACTTCCCAATTCTCTAATTGATTTACTGGTACTCCCAATAGAGACACCAAATTCTAGAGAATATGTAATTGAAACTAAAAACATAAGCTATAGTAACATTACCAATATTTAATGTTATAATGGTAATTTAAATAAGCACAATATGCTCACCCAGATTATCCTCCTAATCTAGGTATAGGAAAATGTTGTCAATAAATACTAACATGAACAAATCTATGACATCATCAAATGTAGAGTTGAATATTCTTTTTATAATGGCTGGAAATTAATAACAGTGAACCAAAATAAATTCAAGGTTGAAGTGAATATATTTACACATACAATTATTCTTTAGAAAATCCCCTAATTTCACCATCCTCTGACGATTTCTAGACTATAGACATGGAATTAAAAAGTAGTTAATTTTCATTAATTGATCAAATAATTCATTTTTCCAGTGGAGGGAAATATAGTTATGGAATAATTCCTAATTTTGGTAACATTATCATATCCAGAAGATCATCCCACAATAATCATTAATATTCAATAAAACTATAGACCCATATGATGACACGTATGGTTGAATGAAACCCTTATACATCAAATAATGAGTTTTTATCCTAATATACCTCAACATAAAAGGTTTCATTTAATATACACCCATTTAAATAAGATATCCATTATTATATAGAAATATCCCAAACCCTATACCACATCATGGGGGTTTCATAATGTATTTATTTGTGAAAAAATGTGAATCACATAAAATTATATACGAAACAAAACTATATATTATTTAACTATGACCACTCGTAACCCTAAATGGTGATTTAAAAGTTTCTTCAAATTCATATTATTAATTTATTGATTCTAGTTTTTAGATGACATCACATTTTATCCTTTCCCTTAGTAGAACAAAACTCTACCCTAGATGAATTCAATGAATTCATACACATGATACAACAAATCCATTTTTGGGATGGAATCTAATTATAGCATTTATTACAGGAAGAAATTGACCATGTGATATTATTTTCCCATCATCATCTCAATTATTATTAATGGTCTAAAAAATTCATCCAAACAAAATAAAGAATAGTTATTACTAATGGAACTCGGTAAATATAGTCCATTATCCCCAATCCACACACCATGGTTGTTTTTATAATGGTATGTTATTATCAAATATAATTTTTTTAAAAATAATGTATTTATGATTAAAAGAAGGTATATTGAGAAATATCTATCCATTTGGGAGATATTCCACTATAATTATTCAAATCACTATTTATTTGAGGATATAATGCATGAAAGGTATATCATATGTCGATAATAACCCCACGATATAGAAAAGATTTATTATTTTTAGTACTGATAAAAATCTTGAGGAAAATTATATTGATGAAAAAAATTGAAACTGACAAAATAAATCATCATATCAATTGAGAATGTTCTAGAAATGACATTTGTGGTAATGGTGACATCAATTAAAAAATACTGGAATATATTCCTTAAAATACGAGTTAAAATGTTGGCTCGTAATTTGAATATTTAATATCAATAGGGATTCACTTCTCTAGGATAATCCTCAAATTCCTCGATATCCAAGATTCCACAATAATATCTCTTCATGTTTTAAAGATCTGATTACTCCCCAAGAGATGATCAAAACTACCAAATCATATTTTCAATCACTTATCACTTAATTTTTAACTCTGGATACATAGGAAATATAAATTGGGAAACAACATACAAAATTTATAGATTTAGTACCCACCGTAAATTAAATTCTCCTGCATCCTCATCAGAAAAAATATAATTGCCAATATAGAAGTGGTCCATGAATTAGATCCCAATTACCAAAAAATTACTACTCTATTGATTTAGGGTAACAATATCCTGAATCTATATAATAGTCATCCAAAATTAATGTGACAATGTATATAACTACATCTAGAATATATTCAATAATACAACCACCTTTTTTGCTCTATATGAAATAGAAACCACAATTGGTATTCTTCTCCTCTCATTGGACTAACCGGAAATATGGACCAACACCACCTCCAAGCATTGAAAAAATTACATGAAATATATATCAAGTTTATTATATATATATATATATATCCAAATTTATGTTTTCTCGATCATTATTTATCAATTACACATCTTTGAATATAAATAACACCCTCCTCAATAACACGACCACATCAACAACAATAATCAACCTAATGTCAATAAGTTTGTCCTTCTAAAACTCACTATATTAATCCACAAACAAATGATGACAAGGAAAAATATCTATAAAATAATAAGTATCTAATTACTCATCAAAAAAATAACTCATTAGAATTTATTTAATTAGATTCTTCTAAAATTATCATAACATTATCATTTTCAAAAAATTAATAATTAAATAAAATTTATTTGACTCCCCATATTATCATCCATGAAATCTATATTAAAACCCTTATAGAGGTTTGAAATTGTACTTATTATTTTTCATATGTCATGGAGATATAATAAATTGTGCTATAACTCGCCTACCATGATATTTCACACAGTACATTCAGCTAATGTTGTTAACCAATAAAAATCCATCATATACTCACCACTATCATACTACACAATCTTCCCTAAAAACCATTTTGAACACTAATACTATTTTTCTATGATAATACCCTCGTAAATCCCACCCATAATCTAGTAATAAATATATAAATAATCTTCTAGGACTATAACAAATATTCAGTGGGATGGAACCTCAAATTGAGGTTATAATCACACACATATAGGATGTGTGATGTTATGTACCATGTGAAATAATAAATAGAAACTGAAATGTACCTAATTAATATAAAATATAAAAAATCTCCACATAATTATTATAAATGTCACTATAATACATGTCTCAAATATGTAATTACTTATGTTTACCCAATGGATATTACTCGGATAGTGTCTCTAGACCAGGAGATAATAATTCCCAAATTGCTCCTTGTATCCCTCATAGGAGCATGAAAAAAATCATTTTACAAAAAATATAGGGGATAATAAATATATAAACATTGTATGGTCATCCCCAAGTATTCTCAGTAAAATTTAATAGAATCATACTAATATGATAGTAGATAAATATGTAAACCAATATGCACTTAAATAGATTAATTATATCACATTATTAATAAAGATGACTTATCAAATAAAAAATTATTTTTTATTATCTTAATATTAAATAATATATTTCATGAAGGAAACCCATAAAAAATTTCCCCATTATTTTTTAATTGTCACTCCAAAATGGAAATTTTCTTTTGATTCCACACATTCAATTTTATAAAACCAAATTAATATACACACAAAATCATACAATATCATCTTCACAGAAAAATTTCACATCAACATCATAGACACATAACTCATCATCATCATAATACAATATCATGAAAATGATGTAATTCCTTGACATTCCCTCATCTAACCATGCCTGATCCCTATGAAATACCACATCCTCTATCATGTCCCCACCCAAATAACAACTTATCAACACATTATTTGCTCTCAGTGTTTTTAAAATAAAAACATATAAAACACATCCTCTTGGAATCACATAAAATATTATCCCCTATATTGGATATAGTACAAGAGTTATTATCCATACATTCGTTCCTCAGTATCCTATATATTGATAAAAACTCCCAACTGCAAAACAATTCTTCATTGGTAAGTTTATAAACTTAGGCAGGGAGAGTAATGAATCATAATAAATAATAAACATATATTATCATCAATAATAATCCTAACTAGATCCCTTACTAATAAAAACACCATTTTCAAAAACAAAAAACCTCATCCAAACCCCTATTAACTACTTAACAGTACTGATTATATTTCTTTTACTGGAATAAATTATTCACATATAAAAACAACATTAATAATCAAACTTACCTAATAATAATTTTTTATATTTCAGGGTTTATGAAGTTCTAATGGATGAATTATAATTGAGAAGGGATGGGGGTGGAATCAGTTGTTCACTTTTTATATTTTTCAATATATTTCAAAACATACCCCTTAAAACTTGTTAATGTTTTTTATCAATCAAATTCTAGTAAATATGCATGGATGAAAATGCATGAACGAAAGTAAATAAAAAATGGTATACAATATTGGTCTCAGTGTGGGAACCTACATCCTTTTGATATCCACTCCGGTGGGTCTATAGAAATCCACTATTATGATGAAGTGAATAAAAGTTCTTCCAACTCCCGTAAGACACCTTCTTTCTACTGATAAGAATGATAATACAGACTCTGATCAATTTTCAATTAATTCTTATAAGTAAATTGATTCAAATATAATGATAAAGATATTGTTGGAAATATGCCTCAATTGAAAAGTCTGAATCCTTAGTCCTATTTGCTTAGATCTGATTTTCTCAATCCGATGTGTCTATATATGATTCTATCAATACAATGATTCTAGACCGGATTCACTCCATACGATGAGTCTAGATATTATTCAATCAATAATTTAGAATCAATATGATAAACCCATCATCAACCATTAAAAATTATACTCTACAAAAAATATAAATATGATCTTCTTTATTCTGATTAACTCAATCTGATTGACTAAATACAATCTTCTCAATACGATATTCTCAATACGATTTTTCTCAATCTTATAAAAAAATGAAAATGTCTTATCCTGATTTGGATATCTATGTTCAGAAATTAATTTCAAATGATTTCTTCATCACTCCAGCTTTTTTTCATTTGTGAAAAGCCCCTACTAAAAAATGTTCTGAGCAAGTATTTAAAGGTATCATAGGAAAAAAACTGGATACTTTAAAACATTCCCCACTTCCTCAAATTTTAAAACATGGAAAATATCTCACTTATATACTTTACCATTTCATTCATCATTACTCCTTAGGATGAAATGAGATTTATTCAAAATTTTATTTCATGTTTGTCCTATTAAGATATTCATAAATCCTATATTATTTTATTATTGATTATTCTTTGTAATCAACGTGTAATTATAATGTTTTTTTCTAAATTAATTATGATCAATTTTCAACTAATCTCATTATAATTTTTTTCCTATTAATCTCTTTACAATTTATTTTTCCTATTCATCCAATTATGGTTTTTGTTTCTTTCTCATCTCAATATGATTCATGTTTCCTCTTAAAATCATTATGATTATTGCTTCTTCTTTAGCTCATTATGATTTTTTTTCATTCTTTATCTCTTTACAATTCATGATTCCACTTTAGCTCATCATGATTCAGGTTTCTTATTTAAATTGTTATGATTTTGAATTATTTTTTTATATCATTACAATTCATCATTAGATTTATCCCAATGATATCCTCATAATTATAGAATTATCATTATAAGGGAATTATCATTATGATGAAAATACCATTACAATGGACTTTCCATTATGATGTAAATACCATTATTATGAAATGTATTCAATGATGAATCCTCTTAGAAATATTTAACAACATTAAACTTCTTCATCTTCACACATTCTGAATTTTATATATGATTTAGACATCTTCATGACTTATGAAATTGACACAATCTATATGATTCTTCTCCATTTATTCAATGGATTTTATCATGAGAGTTATTAAATTTTGTGATAACTTTATAACCAGAAAATAATCATATACTATGATATAGAAAGTATGAATACCTTCTACCTACTCCCATTAGGTTCATCACCAATACTCTTCAGTAGTAATAAAACCACTTTACTACTAAATATATTTATTTTTCTAATTGCGACAATGAAAACTTCTAGAAAAAAATTTCTTCCACTAGTTGTTTCTGATTTGGTGATCTGAATATGATGTATAAGGATCAAGTTCTTTTAGAAACATTGGTCATTATTACAAAATCACATTACGATGGACTAGGTCTGATTCTTGTATAATAAAAACATTCATATAAATATGTTTAGTTTTAATAAAATAGAAAATTTGGTTAAAAAAATATAAAAATAGTGGTAAGTATCCCAATTTGGATTTTTTTAATTCCCTTTTGAACAACTATTACAACTCTTAAAATTATTCCACAAATAATATTTTTTTAACCAATCATTTTTTATTTTATTTTTTTTCAAATCAAAGCCTTTATCGAAAGGGTGTTTCCTGACACCCCGGTACTACATAAAGTAGACTATTTAAAAGAATTTCATCTCTCAATTGTATTAATGTTTGAATTCCATGTAATTATAATCTCCCCCTCATTCTTATCATTTTCCCTCACTTTTATCTTTTACTCACACTTTTTATAAATACCCCTACAACACATTCATTTAAGAAAAATATAATTAAATCTTCATTTAATGTAAAAAATGGTTTTTTTCTCACCCCATTTTTTAACATAATCCAATACATAGTGGGGGTACTTCCTTTTGAGGTTTAGGAATTAATGGGAGGAGGCTGACCATAATGGTACAACCATAATTCCAAAAACCTTTATTTCGGCATTGATTTTGTGAATATATAAAAAATTTAATAAATTTTTTAAATGTTTTCAAACAAAACATCTCTATTAGAAACATTATATTTTCTTAAAGTGAAACATTATTTCATTTTGAATTGATATTTGATGTTGGAAGTAATTTTCATAACGTTAAATTTCACTCTGATTATCACAAATTTTCTTTATTGTCTTTATAAAATTTTGCATTAAAATTATCTAGATAAAAAATCATCGAAAAAAATTGGGTAAAATATTTAGTATCTACAACATATTCAGATTTAGTAGTGCTCAATGTTAATGAACATTATTTCTTACAATGAGAACTCACACAACATTAACTGAAGAAAAATTTTCCTTTAGAGTTTGATTTTATATTAGTATAATATCAAGATTAATTGGAATCAGTATAACCTTGAAACTTCATCTCACTGTTTCATTTGTATAATAACCAAAGTGAATCTGTTCTATTGAAATATCTCAGAATCCTCATTTCTTCTAATGTATGTTATTCTTTCTGATTACCTGGATACCTAAAATACAAAGTCACAACATTAGCAATACATGCCCTTTGGATTGTAAGGTAAGGAAGACTTATATTAGCTTCCCAAATTACATCTGATTTAAACATATTATAGATTCATCTTTACTCATATTTTTTCTCACTGAAATAGTAGTTGAAACTTGTTTGGACACTTCCATCCAAAACATCTTTCAAAATTCCCATCCATACTTTTCTTCATATAAGAATATGTATTTTTACTTTTGTTGAACTTATATGAAAATAAATAATTTTTATTCTCCTAACATATAACTTTCAAAATTCTTCTTCATTTCTTTAAAAATGTTTTAAAATCATCTTATCTATCCACAATGAATACTATATCATCCACATAAACAATTACATTTAGAGATTCAGAGTCAACATCTATCACATATAAACTGTTATCATATTTTTAATTATAAATGTTCAAAACACTCAAACAGTTATCAGGTATAAAATAACAAGAATGTGGATTTTGTATCATCACATAAAAATATTTCTTCAATTTACAAAAAACAAATTCATCCTCATCAAGTTGAAACCCATAAGTTTGATCACTGTAAACATCCTCCTTAATATTACCATTTAAGAGAGTTGACTTTACATTGATATGTAATCATTTTAATTCCAATGTAAAACCACTAAATGAAACATTCTATTTGTTTATAATCATATAACTAGTGAAAAGGTTTCTTCACAATCCATACCTTTTACCTGTTCTTAGAATATACAAACATTCTTGCCATTTTTTCTTGAAACTTCCCCATGTTAATTTAACTAGTTTTTTTAAAACGACTTGGTTTATATAATATCTTAATATTTGAGACATGAATAATGTTCTCATTTTTCATTTGTCTCATTATGATTCAACTATTAATTCATTTCATCCACCTATTATTGTTTTAGTAGCATCTAAAACTCATTCTGGTTTTATATTTGATATAATGGATGTCTAACTTTATAGTATCAACATTCTTCTTTTCTAGACAAGAACCTTCTAATTCCCAATAATGTTTTCTGATTCAAAATGTTTTAGTAAAGTAGGAAATTTAAAATATTATTTACAAACAAGAATATACAAATCACATGTTTTTCAAAAATCTTGATATGTTTTCTAATTAATTTTACTATTAATGGTATTCTCCATTTTATCCTCCTACGAATTCTCAACAACTTTTGTTAATGAAATTTGACATTCAATTATGTTAACAGCATAAGAGTCCACAAACTTTTTTCAACGTTTTTTCCATATTTTTTATCCTTTATCATTTAGTGAATAACTCATAAATGTTCCTTCCATAGTTTACTCATCAAAAATTCCCAAATCAGGATATTTTATTTTTAGAAAACATTGAATTCCAAAAACATTGAAGTATTACAATGAAGGTTTTTTATTCCAAGATTCACTGAAAGTCATGATAGTTTTATATATCAATATGAATATAATTTTAACAGGTATAGTTTTAATAACATCTTCTCTCAAATAGAATTTTTAAATTTGGTTTTCTGTTAACATAATTCATCCCATTTCTTAATAAACATGTCTTCTTTCTTCTTGTTATTCCATTTTTAGAGTATATGGAGAACTATACTTGTTTTTTATAACTTTACTTCTCAAATAAGTTTCTTATGACTTTTTTTGAATTTTCTACCATTATATGTTTTCTAATTATTTATGGATTCCCCCATTTCATTCCCAGATCATTTATCAAGAAATTAACATTACAATGTCCTCTTAATTGTTCTTAAAATCATGATGTCTAACATCTTATTAAAATAATCAACAAATTTGATAAAGTATAAATTTACTTTTATTGTTTTTTTTCTCATCACCCATAATAAATTATAATGAATAAGTTAAATAAGTCTTGTGTATTGAATCTCAATTATATTACTCCTTTTTTAGTCATACTTCCTTTATGGAAATTAATAGAAATATATTCATCTCTTTTATTAAATTATAGAAAATTATGGATGGTGTAAACATTATATTTTTTTCACAATTTTCTATTCAAGGTTCTCATGTCTTAAGTTCCCCAATTTCCTTCCAACTTTAGCACTTAAGTAATATGAGTTATTTAATTCTCTTATTTGGGAGAGATTCCCATTTGTTATTTTTCCTTTTTAATGACTGTACTATCATACACACTAATGATCCTAGAAATTTATTTTCTAATAATAACTTATTTTTGATCATAAAATATTTTAATTAAACTTGGTATGTTTTGTATTAACCCATCAACAAATAAAAGATCATTATATTTAAACATATCATATTCATTATCAGTCATTCTAATTCCTCTAATTCATAAGAAATTATCATTACTAGAGGTAAATGTTCCTCTATTTTAAATAAAACATGTTTTAAAATTTTTATATCACCCATCATATGTGGGGATAAACCACTCTCAATTATGTATGGGGTTTTTATTATAATCTCGTTAAATATAGTATCAGTAACCAAAGATATTTCCTTTACATTAAACTTTTCATCTTTATTATATTTTAAATCATAATATTATTTTTTTGTAAGGAGTTTCAATAATCATAAGGCCTAACAACTTGCATGATTATATCACCCAGAATATTATTCGATAAATTAAAATTTATTATTTTTTGGAATGATTCAATCTTCTTTAAATTCAATTTTTAATAATTTTGTGAACTCGGAATGTTACTCATTCTACATACACTATTTGTTCTACATTACTGAAATATTCATTCTGGGAGAGATATGTTATGTCAAATGTTATATTCCATGTTCCAATAGATCCCACAACACCTAAAACATCCATCAAATAATTATTTTCTATTAAATAATGATTATTCATTGTTGAATCCTAATTGTGGTCCATATATTTATTCAGCTATAAAATACTTAGGATGAATACTATCTATTATTTTTTATGAATGTTTCATTAATTCTCATGAAGGTACTTTTAGAATTGTCATGTTCTGATTGAAAATTGTTAATGTCTTATTCCATAACATTCACCTTCGTACTACGAGATTAAATTATCATTCATTGTTCATCACATATAAGATTGTAACAAAAAATCTAATGAATAAATTCATCCTCATTTATGATGAGATTTTTCAACTGTTCAAATCATCTTCACAATCATTATTCAATACACTAATTTGTTTCATGAGATTTTTTTCCTTTATAAATGAAACTATTTTTTTCCTTGATAATACTTTTTATATGATTCATCACAACCTTTTTAACTCTATAAAAAATATTATAATCTCTTAACTTTTTCAATAAACGATATGTATTTTTCAAATCATTATTCATCAGATGAATTGTTGTCAGTTGATTTTGATTCAACATTATTACTCAACTCACGTATTTTCTTTCCAAAAATATTATTCTTGAATCAATTGGAATACATTTTCCTTATTACTTTTGGTTTCACTTCTTCCATCAAGTTTTTTCATCAGAATCATTTCGATATTATCCAACTATCTTTGTGGGGAAATTTATAGAAAAGTTAAAATTTCCACCATATTCAAGGAAAATTAGAGGATGTTTACCACCATAATTTTATCTTCCACTTTGATAGTTCATGGATATAAGGGACATGATATTTTCAATCAACTAATAATCGATTTAATCATCAAATTCTCAAGGATGGACATATTCAATATCCTGAATTTTCAACTTTCACATATCTTGAGATGATATTTAATCATTCATATTGTTTTTAAAAATTTGATATTTCCTCATTTCATAATAAACAAGAAAGTTATGAAATTCATCAAGTGATATGTAATCCTCAACCTCCAAAGAAGAAATTTTAGAATCAAACCTATCTATAATGTTTCTCATATATTTCGTAATAATTATAGAATCATCCAATACATCTATGTATCCTCGAATTTAAAAAAAATCATTTAATTTGGTGACGTACACATAAGTTATTTTTTTATCCCTGATTCTGATCCCATCAAATATACTATTCGTGATTTTTAGTTTTCATTACATCACTTATTTGTTCCCTTTGAAAACACATTCTAGATTGTCCCACATACATTTTGAGGTGTTGAGAACCATCTCCTTCTGTGAAAAAAATTCAGATAAGGCCATGAAAGTAGAATTTCAGGCATATCCGTCAACTTCTATATTTCTCTTATTAGCAATAGTTATTGGGGCATCATTCCTAATTGGTTGAAGCCCAATAGTAGCATCATCAACCACTTCCAACCCAAGAGATATGATACAATGAATCATAATTTTATTTAAATCCATTATTATTTTTTCCATAATATATAAGAATTTATCTACTGTTACAAACATTTATGTTATCAATGATTTTTTTAATAAGGGAACCTTCACTTTGATACCAACTGATTTTCCAAAAGATAAAATAAAAATTATGGGGGTTGAATTAGTTTTTCTCATTTTATATGTTTTAATACAATTCAAAACATAATACTTGAAACCTATTAATATTTATTTCCAAATAAAATTTTATTAAATACTCAGGCACGAAAATGTTTGATGGAATTTAAAGAACAATAGATTTACAGGGTTCATAATCCATGAGAGAACACATATTTTTTCTATAGCCACACCCATGGGTCAATGGAATTCCGCTATTATGAAGAAGTTAATACAACATGCTCCAATTATGATTATAAAACCTATATATATTTATATGAATGATTTTACTAACACCCATTAGTTTAAAATCATCCATTATAAAAAATTTATGCCCTATGAATTAATAAATACTTTGTTGAAATTGCTCCCAATTTCTTAACCAAACCACTCTGTCTAATTTGGCTAGATATGATTTTTTTCATTTCGATATGGATGAATCTGATTCCCTCAATAAAATGATCTTGGATTGGATTATCTCAATTTGATGCAGTGACTAGGATAATCCCATTCTCAATATTTAAAACTCAAACACTACTCAAATTTTCAATAAGATATTCTTTTGTATGATAGACTCAATATGATTGACCGAATATGATATTTTTTATACATTATTTCTCAATCCGATAAACAAACAGTCAACTGTTTTATCCTCCTCATGTGATCTATTGATGGAAATGACTTTCAAATGATATATTATACATTTCTCCTTTTCCACTTTCAAGATAAATCTACACTAAATGATTGATCTCAACTGTTGATTATAGGAAACTCGTAAAATGAAAGAGGGAATCCTGAAATCATTCCAAGCTTCCACAAATATCAAAAATACATTAATATATCATATATAAAATTCATCATTGACTTATTCAATACTCCTTATAATTCTGTTAGATTTAAGAGAAATTAATTTTTATATTTTACCACATCAAATGTTTAAAAAAATTCTTGATTTTTCATTTCATGTCTTCTTCATAATTATCTCTTTAAATTTATATTTCCTTCTCAACCCATTACAATATATTTCCTCATCATCCTATTAGGTTTTATATTTATTTCTCAACTCATTATGATATCCATTTCATCTTCAGGTAATTGTGATTTATGTTTCCTCCACACCTCATTATAATTTATATTTATTTCACAAGTCATTGTGATCCTTGTTTCCTCTTCAGCTCATTAAGATTCCTATTTTCAATTCATCTCATTCTGATTTCGATTTCCTTCATCATCTCACTGCTATTATTGTTTCATCTTCATCTCAATATGATTTTTGTTTCCTCTTTAGATCATTACAATTTATCTTCCCTTCTTCATCTCTTTATGATTCTACTTTAGCTTCAGGTTGATGGAATACTCATATTCAATGAATTGTCATTAATATGAAATTACTAATATGATGAATTTTCCAATATGATGTAAATACCATAATGTTGAAATGTATTCAATGATGAATCCACTCAAATTTTTTATCTTATTCAATATCGATCATCTTCATGCATTCTAACTTCTGAATAAGATAATGAATTTATCTTGACTTTTGGAATCGATGAAATCATTATGATCCTTAACTATTTATTTGAAGGAAATTATCATGATAGTTTTCATGATTTGTGAGAAATTTTTTACCAAAAAAACATCACCTCATTTGGGTTAGAAATTATTAATAAGAATTATAACTTATGATATCACATTCTTAAAAAAAATCACTTGAGTATCAATATGACTTATTCACTCAACATGTTCATTCATTACCTGATTACGACAAAGGCAATATTTGAGAAAGCATGATTTTCTAACTCTAATAATTTTGGACCTATTGATCTGAACACAATACATATTGATTTGATTCTTTCATCATTATTCGACATTCATAAAAATTATTATTACAATCGACTGGGTATGATTCATAAATAAAAATATATATATATATATATATATGAAAATGCCAGTTGTTAGGAAATACAAAACCCTGTTAAAACAAACAACCAGAAAGTTTATTCAGTTTACCATTTACCATACATCTTATATTTTTTATGAAATTAAATTGATTCATAATTTCAAACCAATTAGTTATCATCAACCTCAGTTAGACCACCTATTACGGAGTAATATTGTGTATCTTCAGTTCATTCACACCAGTACAAATAAAATAAAAAAATAATAGACATTTCTACATACATTATTACCAATGAAACTCTATAAAACTAAGGTCATCAAAATAAATCCCCCAACACATAATAATACAAAAAACAACCTATATATTAAATTATATAAAAATAGAAACTTTTTATAGAAGAATACAGACCATGAATCTATACCACACAATAGCCAATCCTCCTCTATCATTTCAATAACCATGCCACCCTAAACCGACCATGGATAAATGATGAAAATATATCTGACTAATTTATATTTTATCTAACTAATAGAAACATAATAAATTAAGGAAAAATTGAATAATTAAAATCAATTCAAAATAATCAATTGTAATTAATTATTTTCTTAAGGATAAATTTTATTTGACATAAAATTTCATTCCAAGACTATAGATATCCATAAAACTATTTTGTTTCCTCATTTAAAAGACTATAATTTTACAATTTTTCATTCATGAAACTGAATGAGATCACAAAATACATAACTTAAATCATTGTAAAAATTAATTAGTGACAATAAGTATCTATAAGACACTTTTTAATGATATACAATTTGATAAATCATGTCTGATTTACCCAAATTCATTTGATATAGTTTTATTTGATTCTTTATTTTTAGTAGATTAATTAGTACCATCCTTCAAAGGATATAAAAATAATAGAAATACGACAATTTACAGATATAATAGATTAATATTTATTCCCCTTCATTGAATGAATTTTTAAGGGTCCCCCTAGTAGATTAATTGAGAAAACATCAACCATTGTTAAATATGATGGAAACCTCGTCAATATTTGACAAATAAAAACCATCATAAAACATTACCTCAAACCTAAAACATACATGAATAATACTAAATGATATGATATTTTGTGGATAGGATATAGAAACTAATAAAAAGAATAGGGGAAGATGGGATATTTGAATCATGTAATAAAATTCCTATATTTATAGAGTTTTAATCCCACTTTATAGATTGATGGGGTGACCAATGGAAGTCTTATCGTATTCTATGGTATAAATAATAAATAAAACTAAATCATATGAAATTTTGTATCACTATTTATTTGTAAACCCAATGTTCATTCACCAGAATATAGAGAAATGAAAAATATAAATGGAATCCTTAGAAAAAATGAAATCCTCAATCCTAGTCAATTGAAATGGTCATATCCACCGAAAAAATATGGTGGTTTCAATAATATTAAATAGAAAAACATATAATATTATGATGTGCTTCTCCCAATTCATCTTGGAAAAGTATTCTATTATAATACAATAATAATTGTAATAACTTATATATCTATATATCAATCTTTTAACAACAGATATATATTTCCATGTTGTTCCCCAGGAAAATTATAATCCTCCTAAAAATTTCAAAGATGTCATAGAAAAGATACAATTCATAACCATAGAATTAATTATATTATTTTGATCCCCTAATGACTAACCTCTCTAGAAAAGAACATTGTAAAGTCCAGTTTAATCACTAGACAACCTCCATAGCTCACTTCAATCCCCTAGTATGGTTATTTGATCTATGTGTTTGAAAAAATAAAAAGTAAAAAAATAAAAAGTAAAAAACCTAACAATATATCTACTCTAGAATATGGTGATATTTAAAGGTATCCCATGAATCTTGTTGATTACTTTCCATAAACATGGAAATTACACATCCTCCCATTTTAAATATACTATTTTTATTAAATCTAACGATCTCATTGGGATCTACTATGTTCTAGAGGGATAATAAATTTAGGGTATTCAGTAAAATATATATTTAACACGATGAGTTCTTCGTGGATGAAAATAATTAACTTCCCCCAACTATATCCTTAAAACAACATGCACACCATCCTCTAGTATGGGGATTTTATGCCAATAATGCTAATGTTTTACCTCTCATAACTGACCCAAATTTAAACATATTACTGATGACCCAAAATCCTAAGAAATAACATAGTAATGTTCCTCGAAAATATTGGAAATTTAAAATTAATAATATTCAATTTCATGCATCTGTTCTCATCCTGAGATATTATCTCCCTAATACAAGAATATACACCCTTTGGGTGGTTATGGAAGTGTTTATGTATAGAGATTTCATCCATTAACTCATCATCCATGTCCACAAGAGACTCCTCATTTATTGGCACCTCTTTGAGGAACACATTTTCTATAATGGGGAGGTTCATGATACTATTGTTTTCGTGAATATATAAGTTTATCTTCCACTACATATCCTTTAGTTTTATGTGTGGTCACATATAAATAATTGGAATGACACTGTCTTTGAAAAGCATAGAAAATGTTGTCTCATTGATAACTTTAGCATTAGAGTCACTACTGAGTATCTGATCGACAACAAAATGATAATGCTTATTTATGTATCCTTCCTTATAGCCGACACACTTGTCATTGAAAGACAAAAAATAATGACACTACTTCTGGATAACCACTACTAGAGCCAACAATTTTATATCACTCAATAAAAATGATATATAATACCAAAACACATTCAATAACTCTAATTTAGTTTTTATTCAATGTAAAATAATGCATGCTAATATATAAATATTATTTTAATTCATTTACATTTGAAATTCATTGAATCACCCATGGATTTTATAAAGACTGTACTTGAAGTGGTTTATAAACCCTAACAAATACTTTGGTTGGGACACATAATCATTATTAAAAAATAAATAAGACAATATATAAACAACCATTAGTGTGGTTGTGTAATAATACACATGGAAGAGGTACTCAAACTCAATTACTTGATGTGTTTTGTTTTCATGGGTTTAGAAGATAAAATTTTACAATATATTTATTATAATGCCTAGAAGTATGGATATTAGAACCAATATTTGATCCATAATTTTATAGATGAATTCTTAATGTTTAGTCACCACCACTAGAATATCCTAAACTACTAAAGGGATGGTATAACATATAATGTAGGTTGAAAATGATCTTATAACTCTTAAAGAACACTCATATTAAATTTATCCTTATTCAATACCACATGGGGTGGAATATAACCCTAGGATACTGGTGGATTGTATTTTCATGTCTATATTAAATGAGAAAATACTCTCTATCAATCCAATTATGGAATCTAAGAATATAGTCTCTCATTTTATCTCATTTCAATATAATGGAAAATGATAGGAGGCACAATCATTTACACACACACACATTGCAGCCATGCCACTATATCATATCTAGAAAACATTATAGAAACATCCTATATTCCAAAAGATAATCCATTGAAAGAAATATATATACAGGGTGACAAAGCACTGAATCTAATTTCTCAACTCACAATTACATGAACAAGCTACCATACCCATATTTCTATTAATTCGAAAACTAATACTCACCAAACCCCAAATTGAAAATATTGTCCCTAAGGCACACCCACTCTGATATAACAATAACATGACTGATTTACTATGACCTCACTTATCGTAGTTGTAATATGTGTATTATATCATATCCTAACCATGAATATATTATAGGGTAGTGAATGGAATTCAGTTTGAATATCACCTAACATGGGAGGATTTATCTTATTTCTATAATATAGAATCACAAATATCAATATAAAATATAAAAAATTGGTCTAAAATAAATATTTATTACAATAAATATTATATTAATATTAAACTAGATAATAAACTAAAGCGTGTAATATAATTTTATAAAATATTAAATAAATAGTAAAATTTTTGCAAGATTCATAGTGTAGATTTAAAAAATGTAATATTAATGGATGTTAAGGAACCCTAAATGAAAATATCTTATTAATGTCATATCATAGGCCTATATCCTCTAAAAATATCTAATATCATTATCTATATATTGTTTTAACTAAGTTATCCCCAAAACAATTTACTGTCTATATAAAAAATTAAATGTGTAGAAAAAATTCCCTTATAGGGGTGTGTATTATTGGGAATGTATTACATTAGTAATAATTTAAAATATATGATTATTTTGATGTTCACAAATACCCTTTTTTTCTTCTAATTATGTTTAGTTGTGTTATTTTTAATTGAATTTGTATTCGGTTTTAAGGAATTAATTTTACTAGAATGAATCTGGATACACAATAGTAAATTTTTCATTATGCTGAGATGTGAAAAACATGCATATGGTATCAACCCTACATTCTGCTAAAACAATATTAATTTGAATCAACATCATTTTGTTCATAGGATCGTCAAATTTATGGATCAACAACCGGATGATAGAGCCTAGATGTACTTTTCATATCCTAGGTGTGGAAAGGTTGAATGTGTGTCTAATCAATGCTAAATTATGGATTTCATGTTGAAATGTATAAATGTTTGTATTATCTTCCCTATGATACGTAGAAGAACCATATTCCTAGAAATTGAACCCCATGCTTGGAAAATTATCCACACTCTGTGAAAAGGAACCCTATGCTACACAATGGAACTCAATGATATGCATGTCAACACGACCATGTGTTCTTAAGGGTGACGTTTTCAAGCCGTGTCTTGAATCTGAGATTATTTCAATGGTCATGTAATAATTAAAGACTTATTCATGGATGATTTAAATTATTTCAATGAACCATGTTCTTTGGAAAAAATCACTCCTAATTCTATGGGAAGTTACGAATCCCCTGGTAATTTTGGGAATTTGAATTTCCATAATCAATGAAGCTATTATTTTTGATCTAGAATACAAATTGCTGCTGAAACAAATGATGGATTCTAAAAAAATCTACACATTGGAGATATACATGTTCAATATTTAACTACTATGCGATTATAATTTCTATTTAAGTTTCTACAATATGGAATATATTTTTTTCATCAAGAATAAATTCAGACTATTAAATTCCAAAATATATTATTTTATGAAGAATAAGATTCATCATTTTTCAATTTTTTGTTGTCGAAGTTGTGATGATCAACATGATCCATTCAAATCAATCTCCTTATTTTTATAGTTTCAACATCCCTTACTCAGTTGTGGTGTGGTATCAACTTCCCGATATATGCTATGGATAACCATTTCATTATAAAAGAATTAGAAGACTTTGTTATTAGTTTTTTTATATTTTTGTAGACATCCTACACTCTGTTTTTTATTCTTTTTTTGTGTGATGAGAGTACCATTATAGTGATATTTTATTCTCTTGCAGATAGTGTGATTGGTAGAGTGGACTAGTGGATCTATGTTCTTATACCACTATAATAATATTTTTTCTTTATTTCTATTTATGGGATTTATATTTTCATATAGAATAAAAACACTGCACATCCATATAAATCATAGTGGGATTCAGAATCTAAAATTATGGATTATTTTAAAAAGAAACAATTCAACCCCCTTGGGATAATTTATATATTTTGTCTTAACAAATGTAATCTGAGGAGATAATTTGGATAAATATATATAAATATGATAAGTTTAAGGTCTATACAAATATGGGTATTGCTGATTAGAGAGAAGGAATGTCAATGGTATGTGATCCATATTTTATTGGTGAAAATTTTGAATGCTGGAAATCTCGAATGATTATCGTTATAATGAATATTGGATTTAGAGTCTTCTAAAAATTAATACTCCATATTGGATTCCTGAAAAATCATAAACATGGGATGCAAAAATATATTCAGAATATGGTATAAATTCAAATGAAATTAATGTTATTATTTGTGGTCTTGGTCCAGATGAATTAAACTATTTTTGAAAATGTCCAACTACTATGGAAATTTTTAAAACTATATTAATTTTATATGAAGGAATATATCATGTAAATTATATGATATATTATACAACTAATCTAAAATTAGAGAAATTTATAATGTGTGATGATGAGATAATAACATAGATGAATGGAAGGATTATTGAGACTTTCAAAAATATGACAACCATAGGTGAACCTATCAAATAATTTTATCATGATTTGAAAGTACTCAGAGTACTACCTTTAAAATGGAACGACATATTTGCTACTATTAGAAAATAATATCCTATAAAATATTTGACAATAAAATAAATAATAGGGAAAATGATGATGATTAAAGTAGTAATGAAGGATGAAGTTGAGGTTAATAAGATAATAGTAATGAAATAAAATACTACTCTCAATGTAACATTATAGAAACATATAAGAATATCAAAAAAAGATTTCAAAATAGAGAAGAATTCAAATTCATCTAATTCCCAAATGGAAATGACTAAACATTCTAGAATGTATAGCATGTTTTATAAGAGGAAAAATATTATTAAGAAAATACATAAATAAGGATGAGTAAGACTAAAGATAATTCTGATTATATGAATGTAAGAAATTGGGTCATATCAGACATAATTATCCTCAGTTAAAAGATGAATTAAAAAAGGAAAGAAAAAATATATCATTAGAATGATGATTATGAGAACCATCTGAAAATAGTTTAAAAAATACATGGATTTTATCAGAAGACTCCATAATCACTTTTACGTCAGATTTAGTGAAGGATCAATAAATTATAAAATCTATTATGATCTATATGGATGAAGATGAAATGATACAAGCATATCACTTTTCTAATTCTCATACTAGTAGTTTCTCATATGATATACAAGAATCTTTTCATACTAGAAGAAAAATAAAATTCCTTATTAATGAAACAAATGTCATTGAAAAACAATCATAATGATGTTTTAGGTGAAAGAGATACACTATTAAAACAACATCAAGAGTTGATTGAAAACTTCGACGCATATACCATGTATAAAGAGAGACATTGTTAAATGAAATTAATGGAAATAATGATATTAAAAGGGAATAATCTATAATAGGAAGTATGGTTGAGAAATAAAAATTATATAAAAACTATTTTGTTCCCTATTTAGAAATATAATTTTTTATCATTGAAGGACACAAGGACATGTAACTAATAATTTCTACTTGAAAAGTCTCAAATTAGTGGTATTAAAATATCATTTATTTCTAAAACATTATCAAAATCATGTGATATATGTTGTGGAAACATAAAGAATATATGAATTCCCAAATTATTTCTAGCTAACACTATTAGACCCCAAAATATATGGGGACGAAAAAAAAAACTTGATAAAATGATTTTGCTGGAATCATTCCTCGGGAAAGAAAACTATATGTTGTATATAGATTATGGTAACACCTTGAATATGAGGGTTGATCTATAAATAATTATTATGCTTACTCGAATGGATGGTGGATTAGTCACTTTTGGTGATAATGCCAAAGGAAAAATAATTGGGGTTGGAACTGTTAGAGATCCAAAATCTATCTCAATCAACAATGCACTATATGTGCATGGGATAAAAAAAATTATTAATTAAATATAAACTTTTTGATTATGGTTTTTATGTGTATGTTTCTAAAAAAATTTATGTAACATCTCGGACTAGCTTATCATCTAACCGGTAGCCAGAACGGTGGGTCACATGATCTAAGGAGCCTCTCCCTGTATGCCAGAGGCTGCCGAATGTAGTGAGGGTCTCCGGATGAGATATTGAGGAGACTATACACTCATATTATAGTTTCAAATTGGTATTATCAAATAAAGAACAATTAAAACAATGTAAAATAGTATATAAACTAATGATAATAAATCAAAAGATAGATAATATAATTTTACTAAAATGTTTCCAATGCGAGTTTATAAAATGCATGCATGTCATGGTGATGCATATCTAAAAGTAGTAAACCAAACAACATGATTTACATCTCAGTACAGAAATAATGAAAGGAATCAAATCCTTAAGGGAGATCTTTACAAGCATCTTGATCTCTTGATCATTACATTAATCCTTACTCCCACGTACATGGAAACAACATAGTCAAGAGACCTTAGTCCTGGGAAAAATTAGAGTCTAATTGGGTACCTATGGTACTCGTATGGGTTGTGAGATGATAATATCGGTATCCTGGCACCCACCAGTGTCTATCCCAAACAAGGGAGTGAATAAACATTCAATAGTGTGTAGATATATCAATCTAATAATATATTAGAATAAACAACAAACAACTCGTCCAGGTTCCTAAGGGACACCTGTAAGAGATACATGCTTCAACCCAAAACTAGTATGTCTAATCATATCTATTATTTAGGTATATATATATATTAATATTATTTATATATATATATAAACAAATATATATTCATATAATACTCTTATATGAACCAAGATCTCACCAATTCCTAATGGACATACACCTTGGATACTATTTCTGGTTGGGCTAAGACGTAATGCAGAAACATTCATTTCCAGGGGAATCAATCATTGTCATTCCCCAAGTCTAAACTCTATGATAACTCACAGTCTCATGGAAATGAACATGTACGAACACTCAGTCATCCTACCCCAAGCTCTCACGGTCCATTGGAAAACGATGTTGGATGGATCGGGATGTAAAACACAGACATCCATCACCAAGAGTAGCTCACATGATCTTATCCCATGGATTAACTGCATGATCTCTCACAGTATATGGAGGATCAATACGAAAATTAACATATTCATTCAGCACAAGGGCTCTAATGGTCCCTTGGCTTCCTTACTTATACAAGGCATAACTATTCACAACATATAATTCATGAATCATTTAACCTCTAAAGAATTTAATTTTCCCATTACAATTATATATAAGAAAGATTATTCACATTTATAATAAATGAAAACCATCTTAATTATTTCAATTAATACATTAACATGGGTTTCATAATAAACTCAAAATCATGACTCATGGGTCTCTCATTCGTCAAAATTTCCATACTCAAATACATTTTTAACTAAACAATAAACTAGGTACAAAAATCCCATTAACTAATTTATCAATTAATTAATCAATAAAAAAACCATATCCCATTTTTAATTTTACAAAATTAATTATTTCATTAAAAATCTATAATCTCCATAATCAATTCCATAATTAATTATCTAGATCGTAATATCAAAGGTACATATTTCAATCACAATTAATTCTATCAACTTTTATAATTCAATATCTCAAAATTTATCCCCAAATTATTTATCTATATTAACATCTCAAACCACATATTAAATTCACAATTATTTATCTCAACCTGAGAAATTTAATATATATCATAAATAATCCCCTATTAATTATCTCAATTTGAATTTTCAAATAACTACATTAATTTGAAATTTATTATCTAAATTATGCCAATTTAATATCTCATAATTAATCCATCAATTAATTATCTCAATTATAATTCTCAAAGAACATAATTAATTCACAATTAATTATACCTAATTGGCCAATTTAATATTTCATAATTAATCCCCCTATTAATTATCTCAATTTAAATTCTATAATCACATATGTTATTTACAATTAATTATATCAAATTATCAAATTTTATTTCTCATAATTAATCCCCTGATTAATTTTCTCAATTAAAAATGTCATAAACATAAAAATTATTCAAAATTAATTATCTGAAATTTCCAAATTTAATATTTCATAATTAATCTCCAAATTTTTAATCATCAAAAAGAAAATAATTAATTCATAATTAATTATCTATACTTTACCAATTTAATATTACATAATTAATCCCTCTATAATTGTAATCTTAAAGAAGCTAATTAATTCATAAATAATTATCTAATCTTAATCAATTTATTATCTCATAATTAATGCCCCTATTAATTATCATATCCAAAAACATATTTAGTTCATATGTAATCATCACATCATAACCAATTTAAAATCTTATAATTAGTCCCCTGACGAATTATCTCAATTTCATCCTCATAGTATGTAATTAGTTCACAATTATTTATCTCATCACACCAATAATAAATTTATTCAAGAATTTATGTTAACATTTTCAAAATCACAAAATCAACCAAAAAAAATTTTATACATTATGAAATGTTGAGAACCATACCTCAATGAGTGGCCAAGCCATGGATTTTAACTCAAAGATGTTGTTCACTCACTGACACACACTTCAACATAAATTCTTGATCGCTTGAAAAGGGAACACAACAACCTAAAAACAATACCCACAACCTAAATTAGTGTGGAAGGGACCAATGCACACCCAATTAAATGACCAAAACTAAAATAAACCATAAACAAATAATTAATGTGGTGATAATCCAATTACTGAGTATATAATCTAACCCAAAAATGATGGTAGTGAACCAAATCGAGTCGAACTGCTTCATCTTTGGTGGTGGTTTTTAGAATACAGACCAAAAAGCCCTCAGACATCATACTCTTCATCTGGAACTTGAAGAAAATAAAAAACTAAATTAATCAAGATTTTAGGTTATCGACCTAATAGAGACTAGGGGATGGGGAGCTGAAACATTAGATGTGAACAACAATATACATTGAGAAGAACTCACCTTGCTGAGATGGAAGAAATTTTTGAAGGATCTAGAAAGAGATAGTCATGTGAATAGGAGTCGGGAGAAGGGGTGGAACAAAACCCATGGGTGTTTCACCATGGGAGCATCACAGGCGACAAAGAGCTCAAAAAGTTGATGTGAACAATGAATTTCATGGATATGGAATCAACTCACTATGTTGAACAACTTTCGTGAAGGAACTAGGTGAATCATTCGAATAGAGAGGAGGTTAGAGATGAGTGTGGATCAACTCAACCTTGGGAGAAAATGGGGGTCACACTTCACATCAGAGAAGATTAGGTCGTGTCTAACTCATCTCATATCCCTCAAATAATAAAATAAATCCCAAATTTATTATAAGTATTAATATAATAATAATAATAATCACAACTCTATAATTATTATCTTTAATTAATTAAGACACCTCTTAGATAAATTCCAACTCCCTATTTAAACATATAATTTATTACCCCTCTATGATAGACCCCAACTCACTATTTAAACACATCATTTATTAGACATATTTAACAAACCCCAAATCCCCATTTAAACACATATTTAATTAAAATCCATTCAACCAAAATTATGTTAACAAATTCTAAAATTCATCATCATTTAATTAAATTCTAAAAACCTCAAATTTATTTATATGAAACCCCAATTTCACATAAATTAATTAAAATCCACTAAAACTTTAATTTCATTAAATAAACCCCACATTTCATAATATTTAATCAAATCCCATTTTAACATGGAATTTAATTAAACAAATTATTCCATAATTCAAAACTGGGTAAACCAAATGGTTTAACTCACATGGTCTGATAGACAATGTGCAGATTCTGTGTCCACAATAGGACACTTGTTTTATCATGCATGACTGAACCACATGGTTTGACTAAGCATGCACAGCCCATATGAACATCATTGACTGGTCAGTTTCTCCTGAAACTGATCAATCAATCAAGAAACTCAACGATACTTTATCGAAGCCAGATATAAACACGGTTAAAATATCACATCTCATGATACATCTTCCCGTTGATTGGTTTTAAAACTGACTAATCGTTACAACTAAAAATTTCCAAAACATTTTGTTTTTTAACCAAGTTCAGATAACACAAAACATTAAAATCTTCCCAACTTAAAAAATTATCATCCTTGAAAATCCTTTAGGAACTAATACAACATCATCCCTCCCACCATGTTCATGATGTCTCAGTTGTGTTGTGCTTCCAAATGTAGAACAAACATTTAACCATTTCACAAGACCAATGTCTTTTGCCTTTTAAATCCTGATCCAAATCTCAAAATCCATCCTAAACATCTATGTGGTGTTTTAATGATCCCATGAAACTAGAGGCATGATCATATATTTTTATTTTTAATCATCCACTCGTTGGTTCTTTTCACTAATAATATTATCATATAACGGTCAGTATCAACCACTTATCTTCCACCACTAGAATTTCAATGTTCCATAGTAAGCATTATAGTGATTCTTCTCATGTGATTTCCACAACTGGGTGAACCTGATTGTATACGAGGAAATTAAAAATTTTTATCAAAGAAAATGGTCCAATATCAATTGAACAACTCAAAGTAGTAATGATTTCTTTCCTCGAAAGACATGGCTGTCCGAAAATCCACACTCTCTCTTCAACCAATGATGTGCCTTTAAAATAACTCCATCACCAACCAGATGTACACCGAAGTCCTTAATCTACCTCCAGTGAAATTCCCGAGTCCAGCAGTCACAAGGTTACTCTAAAAAATTCATTCCCCATCATATATAAGGGCATAACCGAATAAACCACGGATCCTACGTATAACCCAAATAACAACTATTCATCAATCATATGACTTTTATTAAAATATCACTGCATAATATCGACACTATCATAGTGCCTCCAAGACGAGTTCAAGTCAGGGGAAATTCTTGACTCATTAAATAGAGCACAATATGTGTAACCCCAGGTCACCAAAAGATGATTAGTCAAACTATTACCCGTTGACTCCTTTCAAAAAGCGAGACTTCACCTACAGATGTGTCATCAACCAGACCCATATTCATATATCACCCAAGGAATCCTTATTATTTCAAATCTTATCTCTAAAACTATTCCAAACTAATAGAGTATTGAATAGTTTGTGGACACCACCAACCTTAATGAAGTCATGCTTCCAAACAAGCATCAACACATACACGTGAACTGATGTCACACTATCCACCATAAGTGTTTCTGGGTAATTGAAGAAAAGACCAGTCACTCACTAGCACACTAGTTAGGATACACCTTAATGAGATTGTGACATTTCACGAACAGTGATCACCATTTTATAATCTTGTAAAAAATCCAAACTGATAAACTCACAAACATTTCAAAACACCCAAGACCCATTATGTCCTCCCATTTAGTGGGATGAACATACCATAACACCACAAACACTATACATCAAAGCTAGACTATAAATATCTTTAATTTATGCTCATGCCTGAGTCATGTATAACATATTGAAGAAATAATTCCTTGATATATGTCCCCACATCAAGAGACAAGATAAATTTACCACCCATTTAAATAAGGGTTTCATTCATTAAAACCCAAAATTCCTACTAGGGAAAACATCACTCCAAAAATACCAAAGTCAAAAAATCACACCAAAAAATGGAATCTCATGTTCTAAGGGTACTACCTACCATAAGAAAGTTCATTCTGAAGCATACACATCAACCCTATCTCTGTGTCATGAAAGACTAAAATCACTAGGTTCCAATTCACCATTTAATTTTTTCCATTTCTTTAGATCATTTCAACCTCTAAACATTTGAATGAATTTTAACGATCTCACAAGTACTATTTCACAACTAAGAAATTCGTTTTGAATCAATTATTTAAAGACCCAGATTTTCTATGTGAATGTTTTTTATTTATATATAATTATTATGAATCTATGAAAATTGACGGCGTATGAATCCAAGGCCAGGTGTACTCAGAATAAATTTATGACATTTTTTAAGGTATGCTCAGTAAACACGTGGGGGAAATTTTCTATCTTTTGAACCGGTTCTTAGATTAATAATATGAGGGAACCAATGGATATGCAGCTCCATGATTAGTTTAAGGGAGACATTACTTTGACAGTAGTATGTCTCGAGAAAAAGTAATATTTTTGGACTTTTTAAAAAAAAAAATTGTAATTTTATTTATTTATTTCATTTCCAGCAATAGAAAAGTAGTTGTGTGGGACCAGCAACATGTCAATCCATTAAATGGCTTGACCCTGCAACTCCTAAGTAATAGAGTTGTTGGAATTTTTGAAGGTTTCTATTAACTGAACCCCAATAAATTACATGATATTTATTTACCCTCCCCCTCTAAAATTTATATGGGTCATGGGGGGAGGTATTGGAATGACTTCAACAAGTGACCAATATCATGTAAGTGTTGTGATGCACAACACTTGGTGGAAGGATCCGGTTCTAGTGAGTGGTGAAGAGCGGCACTAAACCCTGAACTAAAGAACAATGATTGAGCGGCCCAGTTGGCATCTTCTTATAGGGCTGACGAATAACAACACTTCCTCAATCGTGGGTGTTCTCCATTTTTCCTGAGGTAGGGTTTACTTTTGGTTATAGATTCAAGAGTTGTTGAATCATATTCCACCCACTTGCAATCAAGCTAACGTGGAGGGCGTGGGATAAATAAATAAGGCTCGAGCCTTCCTCCATTTGTTATAATTATGGTGTGTTCTTCACGATAATTAACTTAAATTTGAAAGAGACCTAGAACGGTGGGTGATGGCAGTGGCAAACAATAGATGATAACAAAGTAGATAGTGGCGCACCATCGTGTACCGCTGGTAGAGAAGGCCACAGACATAGACACGACGATTGAGGACGGTGGCCGACAACATCCAAGTGCAAAGGAAGTGGAGGCGCACTATCGCGCGAAGCCGAAGATGTGGGGGAAGCATATTGCAGTGACAGACAATGAAGGTCGGCACCAGCTAGCTGTGGGTGGAGGTGGAGCGATGTGTCTTCGTGCGCCGTCGGAGGAGGCTGAGGTTGAAAGATGCATATGTGGAGAAACATGTGCCTTCAGCGGGTTCTGCGGTGAACTTGCAGTGATTCGTGAACCAAATGGATGCTTGACCATTAATTAAGGCCGAGGGTCTCACCCCTTGCACCAGCTAGGGAGGACCCCATTGTGGGTCGGGCCGGTGGGACGTTCCCCACTGCAGGCTAAGCCGCAGGTGCCCGGTGGGCGGCGCCCCTCTGTGGGTCGGGCCGCATGTGCCCAGTGGGCTGCGCCCCATCGCTGGCTTGGATGGTTGGTGCATGCCCACTCGGTCGTAACCTTGTAGTTCGGGCCATGGTATTGCCTAGCTTGGCTAGACCTGGACCTGGTCAGGCTTGGTTGCTCTGACCGGGTCGGACTAGTCCAGAACCCAACAAGGCCCAGTTTCTCTTAAAGGGTCATAACTTGAGAATCATGTGTCTGTTTGAAGAACCATATACAGTGATTGGAACATTGGAGAGAGACGGTGTCCTTGGTATACCCACCTTGATATTTGGATAAATTTTGAATATTACCAGGTTGGATCGAATCCAAATAAAATTGGGCCCTCGGAAATAAAACGCTTATAAGTCACTGACCGGGCATCCGATTGATGTGCCGTCTATAGCGTTGGAACTCTAATGACATTGCTGACCATTGAAAATTATATTTTTGGAGATTTTTGGTATCTAAGGTATGAACTATGGCTCTAGGAGTAGTTCTACCAAAATCCTGCAAACAATGAGAAAAAATCCAGTGACTCACAGTAAGGTGGAGGTTGGAGATACATCATATGTAGGATAGTACCGAGTGATCTTGTGTGGGTCATAACCATTATTTTGTGGGCCAGATCCTATGTGGGTCGGTGCTCAGTGATCCTATGTGGGACAACACGTACTAATCTTGTGTGTGCCAGATCCTGTGTGGGTTAGCGCATAGTGGTCCTGTGTGGGTCAAGGCAGACCGATCCTGTGTGAGTCAGATCTTGTGTGTGTCCTTGTGGGGGTTATTACCTATCGAATCTGGGTGGTTCGTATTATGTGTGGATCATTGCAGGGGTTAGTACCTAATGATCCAATGTGGGTCAGACTCTGTATGATCAGCAGATGAGGTTCTTTACAGAATCTGATAATCAAGGTTCACGACCGATCATCTGTACATATATACTTCACTAATATCTATGTGAACTTAGTCTTTCATCTTTGTGGTATTACATGTGTGGTAATTTTACCATCATTGTGATATCTTCATTGTGATACCTATGAGGATATTTTAACATTGTGGTGATATCTTCATCATGATACATGTTTGGTACTTTTAAATTTGCGGTGATTCCTTCATGGAGTTACCTGTGTGGTAATTTTTCCTTCATGGTGTTATCTTCATTGTGTTACATATGTGGTGCCTATACCTTCATGGTGTTACCTTTGTGAAATTATTCCCTCACGTATGAGAAGATTATATCATAGAATCTTAGGTATATGTATGGGAATATACCTTAGTAGTGTTTATTGTTGCTTCGTGCTTTGTGATTGAAGTCTTTCATTGTGGTTATTCTTTTGTGAACACTGGGAGACCTTCAGGGGGCTTGGGGTCCCTACTGAGTATTGATATACTCACCAATACATAGGATTTTCCCACACCTTATTGTGTCTTGTGCAGATGATGGACAATATTGATTGAGGCCTAGGGATATAGGACAGGACTGTGCTAAGAAGAGGACCATTTGGTGTGGTGTGACGCAGGAATACTGACCGTGAGATGTACCGACCCTTTACATAAGATCCTCGGTGGACACTCCATTAGATGTTTTTCTATTTCTGTTGTAGTTGTACTTTCCATTTGGTCTTGTATTCTGATCCCTATACATTAAACAAAAGTTTTACTACATCAGTTTACTTCTTGGATGCATCATGTTGTGCTCTTGGATTTTCTGGATTGTATATGTTTAAATGCAATGAATTACCATTAAGGTATATGCCTTTCCGATGCTAGTCTCCAGCCCCTGGTCTATGGAAGGATAGATTTGGGTAGTCAAGACATGGGCCCTAGGGGACGGGTCGTGACAATGTGGTATCAGAGGATTCGATTCTGCTGAAGAACTAGGACTATGATATATTCTATGTGACAATAGTGTTCAGTATTTTGAGTGTGGTTTTCAATTTTGGGAATCCAGTGTGGGTGCGGAGGCTGACGTATCCATACACTAGGACCCTAAATTCTGATTTCCGGATTAGTGCACGAAAACACTAATTTTGTGTCTTTAGAAATGTTTTTCATATGATTTCTTTGATTCAACTCACCAGGTATAACTTATTGACCTTGGAGAACCTGTTTTTTTAGGATGCCACCACATATATAGCTAGCTAGAATTCTTGAGGGATTACAGGAGGCCGGACCACCAAGTGATGAGGCCTTTGTGTAGGGTTCTCTTATGGTGTTATCACCTTTGAGTGGTGTACCAACAACACCACTACTCGTTGGGAAGTTGTTGCCACCTTCCCCACTAGAAGATGGTGCAAGATGACTGAGTGCATTGCATGTTTTTCTACGGTAGTGATCTCCAAGGATACTATGCGAGATGGTCCCAGAGGTAGCAGAGGACAGGCTGGAGGTAGTGGCCAGAGTTTTTCACTTCTTTGGAAAACCAGCTGATCTGATTGTGATCCTAGTTTTCGGTCTCCTCTAGGGAGTAGATGTGAGATGGTGGAGTATGAGACTCCATTTACATGATGAGGAAACCCTCACATGGGAGGAATTCAAGGGAATTTTCAGGACATATTTCTTCCAAGTGACTATATGATCAGTGCGTATACAGGAGCTACTGACCTTACAACAGGTTAGCATGACCGTGGCCCATTACTCGACAAGGTTCACTACCTCTCCTGCTACTCCACAGAAATTTTACGAAACCATTTCTTCGGGGCTAGAACCTTTGAGAAGGGTCTTCAACGAGTGATTAGATCATCGGTGATATCGCTCAGCATTCTGATGCAGGCTGGTGTGCTAGAGTGAGCACTTTTGGTGGAATGGTTCCTAGCGGAGTAGGCACCAACTGTGTGAGACACCACCGGATGTCAGGTAGCTGAGTCATCCTTAGTAGGTAGTAGACGGTTGATATAGGGGCCCAAGAAGTCAATACCATCTAGTGGATGACCTCAAGATACTAGGTCGGTGGAGAAGGGTCCACCGGAGAGAAGAGGATAGTAGAGGATCAGGTAGTGCTACTCTTGCAGAGGGAAGGGTCACATGGCTCACGACTACCTGACCGTCCTACCGATAATCAGAAGACGGTCGAGAGACCACTGAAGCAGAGGTTGTGGTTTGAGTGTGGAGGTCTGTATGGCCAGAGATGTGGAAGATGAGCAGGTTGTGCAAAAGGCAGTGGGTGATGATTCAAGATTCTGATGCGACCACCTATTTATGGTCCACCACGACCATAGGGAGGAAGAGGACGTGGACAAGCATAGCTCGAGCCAGCTGAGGCCTATAACCACGACACCCCAGAGATAATTATAGGTAGGATATGTGTCCATTACACACTAGTTGTATTACTTCTAGACACAAGTTCCAGTCAATCATTTATTTTCATAACCCTCGTTCGGAGCTTCAAGATTCCAGCGGAGTCGTTAGCTCAATCCTTATGGCCAGAGAACGCTACGAGAGAAGATTCGATGATTACACACTGGTTCTGACAGTGTGAGCTTAATATAGGTGGTGAGAGCTTTAGATTTGATCTTCTAGTAGTGGTGTCTAAGACATACAATGTCATCATTGGTATGGATTGGTTATCCACAGTTCATGCATAGATTAACTGTTTTTGGTGGAAAGTGTGGTGTGTCTGCAGGGATGTGACCCGGTTTTCCTTTCCCGGTGAGAAGGGAAATATTGTAAGACAGGATGGATGTGACGAGAGGAGGGTGCATCCTATCACACATCATTTGGACAACCTTACCCTCAAAGGAGCTGGGGTTGAGAGTCTGAGTTATCCTGTAGTGGTGGAAAAGTATTCTGATGTATTCCCCGATGATGTTTCTAGGCTACCTCCTCACATGGAGCTATACATTCACATCAACATGTATCCTAGGATAGAAACGATATCTACACCCGCTTATCTGATGTCTCCCATAGAGTATTGTGAGTTACTGGTACAGTTGGAAGACTCATAGAGGAAGGGGTTCATAAGGCCCATTGTGTCTCCATGGGCAGCCACAATTATGTTCGCCAAGAAGGATGATGAGAGTTTGAGAATCTATGTGGACTATAGGTGCCTGAACCAGGTGACCATGATGAAAAAGTATCCACTTCTAATGATTGATGTTTTTTTTGATCTATTGGAGGTAGCTCGATGATTTTCAAAGATAGACCTCAGATCGGGCTATCATCAACTCAGGGTACGAGATGATGATGTGCAGAAGGCGACATTTAGATGTCGGTATGGCCACTATGAGATATTGGTTATGCCTTTTGGCATGAACAATGAACCTACAGTGTTCAAGGGTCTCATTAACATGATCTTCCATTCATTCCTTGATCAATTTTTGGAAGCCTTCATCGAATACATCTTGGTGTACTCAGTGATGGACGAGGAGCATTCCAATCATCTGTAGATAGTTCTAGAAACACTCCAAGTGCACTAGATTTATGGTATTCTAACGAAGTGTTATTTTTGGACACGAGGTGTTATCTTTGTAGGTAACGTTATCTCAGAGGCTGGAGTTGCAGTAGGTCTGGAAAATATCGAGGTTGTTCTAGCTTGGGAGCCAACCAGGAGTGTGATTAAGGTGCGAAGTTTCATGGGGATAGCTGGGTACTACCGGAGATTCAAACCTGACTTTTCCATAGTTGCGGCTCCCTTGTCAGTTTTGATGAAGATGGGACAGCCCTTCGGGTGGATGGAGAGATTCTAGAAGAGTTTTCAAGATATGAGGTAGGGACAGACAAATTCCCCCATCTTGAGGATACTAGAAGAGGGTTTTGGGTATGTACTCTACTACGATATATCATGGGCTGAACATGGATGTGTACTTATGAATGAGTGAGCAGTGATCATGTATGGATCTCAGCAGCTGAGATAATATGAGAATAACTACGCTACCCATGACCTCGAGTTAGTAACAGTGGTCTTCACCTTGATGATGTGGTGAAATTACTTGATGGGAGAACATTATATAGTCTACTCTAATCACAAGATTCTAGTGTATATCTTCTCTCGGAATTAGCTGAACCTGAGACAATGGCAATGGCTGGAGTTTCTCCACGACTATGACTTTGAGAACATCTATAATATAGGGAAGGGGAATGTGGTAACAACTGCACTCAGTAAGAGGTCCGGTCTGTAGTTTTTGAGTGAGGCAACAAAGTAGCAAGACACGTTTTAGATATATTCTGTGGATAGAGATTTATTAGCTTACCACTATTCTATGATTGTCACTCCCCCACATCATTAGAGAGTTCGGGAGGCACAGCTTGGTGACGTCAACTGAGTGGCACGACCTGCTCAGATATCCACAAGACATGCACCTGATGGATTTTCTGAAGGTGGGGATCATGTCATCTTATTTAGAAGACACACTATTATACCAGTGGCACTATGGGTGGAGGTGATGAGGGAGTTGAATATATCCCCTCTTTAAGTACATCCTAGTGTGGTAAAGATATACTAGGATGCCTCATTTTTTAGCAAGTGAAGGCCGAGCAGTAGATTCTAGCAGGATTAGCACAGCCACTAGAGGTACCAGATTGAAAGTGGGATGGTATACCCATGGGCCTTGTGATAGGGCTTCCACATACTTCCAGGGGACATGATTCCATCTAGATGATTGTTGACCGACTCACCAAGTCGGCCCACCTCCTACCCTTCTAAGAGTAGGGATTAGTAGATGTCTTGTGACACCTCTACATACAAGAGATTTTACGACTTCATGGGGTTCCATTGAAAATTATCTCTGAAGTTGACACATGTTTTACATCTCAGTTGTGGAATGGATTGCATGGGGATTTTGGGACTCAACTATATTTGAGCATCGCCTTTCATCCTCATACGGATGATCATAAATAGTAGAAAATATAGACGCTGGAGGACATGCATCGTTCTTTTAGCCTCTATTTTGGATACAGTTGGGGGGATCACATTCCCTTAGTGATGTTCACGTAACACAATATCTATAACTCCCCATTGGTATGGCACCATTCAGGGCCTTATATGGTCGACCTAGCAGATCACCACTATGCTGGAAAGACCTAGGGGAGTCAGTAATTATGGGACCAGAGTTAGTATGTGATACTACTGAGAAGATGTAGATCATCTAGGAGCTGATGAATACTTCACAGATTTTTCATAAGTATTTTTTTTACAGGAGAAAGATGTTTGATGAGATTTTGTTGGGGCACTAAACGATCTCTGGGGTTCATCAGTGCTTTTGAGGTTCTCAGCAGAGTTGGCGAGGGTGTATCACCTGACTCATCTCCCATAGATGCACCAGGTGCCTGATGTTTTCCACATGTTGTAGAAGAGGAGGTATGTCCATGATCCAGTTCAATTCATCGACTAAGGAAAGATAGACATTGATGATGGGGCGACTTTTACGGAGGTTCCAGTGGAGATTGTTGATCGACAAGAGCGGGTACTTCATAAACGATCAACACCTCTATTGCATGTTTGCAGGAAGCATGTAAACCTCCAGGAGTGAAAATGGGAGCGGGAGGATTAGATTCGTGCTTATTAACCCCATTTTTTTCTTTAGTATATGTTGTGGATTTCAGGGAAGAAAATCCCTACGCCGAGGAGAATGTAAAGACCTTAATTTCCATGTAATTTTTTTAATTATATTTAATTATTACGAGTCTGGGAAAATTGAAGGCCAGTGAATCCAAGGCCCGAAGTGACTGGAATAAATTTAGGAACTTTTTTAGGGTACGTTTAGTAAATGCACGGGTGGAATTTTCAACCTTCTGAATCGGCGCTCGGATTAAAAATATGAGGGCATCGAGGAATCCACAGAGCTGGGATTCTCTTAAGGGAGGATTTACATAGAACATAGTATGTCTAGATAAAAAGATAGATTCTGGGACTTTTAAAATGAATAATAAAATAACTTTGTTATTTTATTTAATTAATTATTTCCTCCAATGAACAAGTGGTTCTATGGGAACAGAGACGTGTTAGTCCATTATCTGGTTGGACCCTTCAAATCCTTAGTACAATCATCGTTGAAATTTAGGATGGTTCTTATTAAATGAACCCCCATAAATTCTATGATCATTACTTATCGTCCCCTATCCTCATTATATGGATCTTGGAGGGAGTTATTGGCATGAAATCTCAAGCGACGAAGCTCTGGTAATGTACCGTAATGCCCAACACCTATAGGATGGAGCCAGTTCCGGCGAGTGAGGATGGGCGACACTGAACTCCGAACCAAAAAAAGATGATTGAGAGACATCATTGGCAGCTTATTTTGGGGTCGACGAATACCGAATCTTCCCCAATCACGGGAATTCTCCATTGTTCATGAGGTATGGTTTAATTTTGTTTATAGTTTCAAGAGTTTTTCAATTTTATTCCACCCTCTTTCTATCAAGATAATGCGAAGGGCGCAAGCCATAAAAACAAGGACTGAATCCTCTAACTTTTTTATAATTTTGGTTCATTCATCGCGAGAATTACATTTGGGTTGAATGAGATCTGGGACAGTGGGTGACAGCGGCAGCCGGCAGTAGCTGGCCATAGAGGAGATAGCAGAGCGCCATCACATGTTGCTGGTAGAGAACGTTGTGAATATAGCCGTGGAGAGTGAAGACGGCAACTAGAAACGACCAACCGTGAAATAAATGGGGGTGCGTCATTGCACGCTTCCTAAGAAAATGGGGGACCATATCATCACAGGAGACAACGGGGAACCACACTGAACGGCTGTGGGAAAAGGTGGAGTGGCACGCAATCGCGCCCCACCAGTGGAGGTCGTGACACAAATTTGTGGCGGTGGAGAAACCCGCACCTCCTGTGGGTTCTACGGCGACCGGGCATCAACCACATGGTGTAGCCACATCACGAACTGAACGAACACTCATTCATTCAAGAATTTTGAGGGTTTCACCCTCCACACCATCTAGGGTAGAGCCCACCGTGGGCAGGACCGGTGGGACGTTCCCCATAGCTGGCGGGGCCGCAAGAGCCTGGGCGGCCGCACCCCACAGCAAGCCGAGCCGCACATGCCGAGCATGCCACACCCCACCACAGGCTGGGTAGTACGAGCCTTGTGGGTCGCGCCACCGTGAGCCACACTGCGCGAGCTATGTGGGCCCCACCTCCACGGGCCGTGCAGTGCGAGCCCAGTGGGTCATGCTCTTCCGGGCCAGACCCCTTCCCAGGGGGATGATCTCATTGTGGCCCATCCTAGCAGGGTCATTCCTGGACTGGGTCGAGTTGACCCAAACTAGGTTGGGTCAGCCCCGACCAGGTCTGGCTGGGTCAGACCATACCCAATACCAACAAGGCCCAGTTCCACTTAAAGGGCCATAACATGAGAACTGGGTGTCTTTTTGACGAATCGTCTATTGTGCTATAACCCATGGAGACACGGTCCTATTGGTATACTACACTTGATATTTTAATAAAGGTGATGTATGGCCGGGTTTGATCGAATCTGAATCGAACCAGACCATCAGAACTAAAAGTCTTATAAGTTACGGACCAGACATTTGATAGACACATCATCTATCGCATTGGTACCCTCATGAGATGGAGGTACATTGGAATTATTCTTTTTGGAGCATAGTGTATGTTGAGGTATGACTGATTGATGTAGTTGTGGTTCTCCCAGAATCATGCATACTATGAGCTGGAATCCAGTGGCTCGTAGTGAGGCGGAGGTTGGAGATATATTATATGGAGGTTAGAACTAAGTGATCCTATGTGGGTCAGCATTGATCTTCTGTGGGTCAGATCCAATGTGGGTAAGTTCTTAGGGATCTTGTGTGGGTTAGCGTATACTGATCCTGTGTGGGTGAGATCCTGTGGGGGTCAGTGCTCATTGATCCTCTATGTGTTAGTGCATACCAATCATGTGTCTTCCAAATCTTGTGTGGGATATTTTGGTGGGTTTTTACCTATCGATCATGTCTAGGTCGAGTATGTATGTTCCGCATCCGTTCCTCTTGACAAAATATGAGGATCTAGCTTCGTGACTGATCATGTGTACTTCTATACATCACTAATACCTATGTGAGTGGATACTTTTTTTTCATGGTGTTACCTATGTTGCAGTATTACCATCGTGGTGATATCTTCATCGTGATACCTATGTGTTTATTTTAAATTCATGGTTATATCTTCATAGTGATACATGTGTTGTGATTTTACCTTTGTGGTGATTACTTTGTGGCATTACCTGTGTGGTACTTTTACATTTATGGCTTTAGCCTCATGGTGTTACTTGTGTGGTAACTTTACCTTCATGATGTTACCTTCGTGATTTTACATTTGTAATATTCTTCCCTCAAGCATTAGATGATTATATCATGACTTCTTCAGTATATGTATTGACATATACCTATATAGAGTAGATGGATATTTCGTGCTTTGTGATTGGGGTCTTGCTTTGTGGTTTTTCCTTTGTGGAACTCTGGGAAACCTCCAGGGGTCTCGGGGTCCCTACGGAGTTTTGTTATACACACCCCTGTATGGGATTTCCCCCACCTTGTTGTGTCTTGTGCAGACGACGAATAGTGTTGATCGAGGTCAAGGGAGCCTGTATTGGACAGTGCACAAAGCCGGACCATTGGGAATCATTTGACAAAGGACTACTAATTGTGAGTTGTACCAACCCTTCAGGTAGGATCCTCAGTGTACGATCCCATAGGTGTTTTCACTTATTTTTTGTACTTATACATTCTAGTTGGGCTTGTATTAAAATAGCTTTATTTTTAGAACACTTTTTACAATAACACTTTACTTTGTGGCTGCGTCTAGTTGTGCTCTTGGATTTGTGTGTTTGTACAGGTTTAAAGGCAATGTCTTCACATTAAGGAACATGGCTTTCTAGTGTTAGCCACTATCCTCTGACCTATGGAAGGTGGGCTTGCGGTAGTTACGGCATGGGCCCTAGTGGGCAGGTCATGAAAAATTACCCATAAAAAAAATAGTCCATCTTAAAAAAATCACTCTTTATAAATTTAACATTTAATGTAATCTCATCGTAAATAGGCAATTTAAAATCTAAATTCCTTTTAACAAAATTGGAGACCTCTTAGGGGCCCATTTATTTAATCCAATTTCATAAAAAAACAACCACAAAAGTTATATGAGTGTCCATCTACCAATCCATTATGCACCCATACACATTATAGTTAGAATTTGTCTCCAATATAATCAATTAAATTTCCATTTAATGTAATAACATTAGTGGCCCATTTTTCCGATGTTTCGAAAAACATGGTTACCATTTCTCTAGTCGTAAGGCACCCATGAAACATATATCTGAAATTTTCTCCAGTTGTATATGTATCCAATCAATTTTTACTCATGCAACCATTTACACATTAAATTTTTTTTAGCATATCATCGAAGGCAATAAAATAGAAACATGTTATTACACATTGGTATAGAAAAACAACAAGACATTCTAAAAATACCGGAATCAGGGCATAACAACACTAATAAATGTTAAATATATCACTGAATCACGCTATATATAGTGGCATGTTAAATAAAATCAACACATGGAATTCCACCCAAGGCACACAGTAAAAATTTTTAGGCATCCTAATAATGAAACAATCTGATATGTTTTATTCCTGGAAAGTGAATATCTAATTTTATAAGATGATTCATGTAATGAAACATCCATAACATATCAGGCGAAGGAAAATTTCCAGATTTCTTAAAATCAATATGTAGTATAAAGTGAACCAGTCACCCATGATAAAACTATATCAACGGTAAAATCCAACTGTTTGAAATCAATTCAAATCCTTGTCCACTTGGTCATTTCCCATATGTTGGGTGATGAGTCACATTAAACACAATTAACTGAGAGCGGAAACTTTGTTAATATCTTTTCTACCTTCCCAAAATAGAATGACAATAGAAAATAAAAGAAAACTGGCCTGTGATTCCACTTTGTAACATTTTATCATGGCTTACCATCGAACTAGTAGCCAGCCCAGTGGGCCACTTGGCCTCAGCCGCATCTCCCTATAAGCGAGAGGCTGACGAATAACTGTGAGGTTCTCAGGATGATATAGTGAGGAGACTATATCATGATCTCTGAGTTTTAAAGTGGGTTTATCAAATAAAGAACAATAGAAAGAAAAATATATATTATATAATGAGTTGAAAATGATGTGGAATATAGATAACATTTTTTTACAGAAAAAGTGTCTCATGGCAGTTTATAAAATACATTCATGTCAAGGTGATATATATCTAAAAGTAATAAACCAAAAACATGCTTTTCATATTAGTATAGAGATAAAGAAATGACTCAAATACCCAATTGTGATCTCCATGAGAATCCTGAGCACCCACTTGATACTTTTCTCATAACTCCCATGTACATGGAAACAACACAATAAACAGCCCATTGTCATACAGACAATTATAGTCTACTTAGGTACCAATGGTACCCAAGCAATGTGTGAGAAGAAAATTATGTCGACCAGCACCCACATATATCTATCCTAAACATGGAAACTATTAATGTTTCAATAGTGTGTAGGTATATAGAAGTAAAAAAAATTGAATAAATGATCAACTAACCATTAATAATCCTCAGGGACAGCTGATGGAGATACCTGCTTCATCCCATGAGTGGTATGTTTGATCATATACATTATATATATAGTATAAATTTATATATAAGTGGATATATATATATACTTATAATTCTCATATATGTACCAAGTGAGTTCCCACGGAAAATGGAAATATACCCTGGATACAATTTCTGTCTTGACAAATGCATAATACGTTGACATTCATTACCATAGGAAGAGCTCACGATCTAGCCCATGGTTTAAACTCCAACGGTTCTCACAACCTCATGGAAATTAACATTTATAATCACATGGATTTCCTACCCCATCCCCTCATTGTATGTTGGAAAATGATATTGGATGGGTCGGGAAGTAACACATAGAAATCCATTAATAAGATTAGTGAACACAGTCTATCCCCTGGATGAACTCCACGAGCTCTCATGGTGTCTGAAGGATCATAAAAAAAACTAACATTTTATTTCACCATAAGGGATCTCACGGTTCCTTGTCTCCACACCATATACAAGGCATAAAAATTCACAACATATAATGCATGAAACATTTAAACTCTAATTAATTTCATTAGCTCATTTCAATTACATATAATCAAGCATATTCACATTTATACTTAAGGAATACTATCTTAGTTATTTTAGTTAAAACCAAAACATGAGATTCTCATTCTACCCAAAATCACGAGGAATGGACTCTAATTCATCTAATTGGCCATACTAAAATCCATTAGTTAACTCAACAATTAACTAGGTACAAAAAACCCATTAATTAATTCATGAATTAATTAATCTAAAATAAAATTCATATCTCATAAATAATTTTTCCAAATTGATTATCTCATTATAAATCTCAACACTCAAAAATAAATTCCAAAATAAAATATCTAGTTCATAATATCAAAGGGACAAGATTGATTCAGAATTAAATATCTAAGCATAGATAATTCGACATCTCTAATTTTATCCACTATTTAATTATCTATATTAAAATATCAAAGGATATAAATAATACACAATTAATTATATCCACTTATCCAATTTAATATATTTCATAATTAATCCCCCTATTAATTTTCTCAATTTGAATTTTCAAAACACAATATTATTTCACAATTAATTATCTCATCTTAGCAATGATAATATATCATAATTAATTCCCAGATTAATTATCCTAATTAAAATTCTCAACAACAATAATTAATTTACATTTTATTATCTACACTGTTTTAATTTAATATCTTGTAATTAATCCCCTGATTAATTATCTAAATTTCAATTCTCAATGAACATAAATAATTCATAGTTAATTATATCAAAAAATCAAATTTTATATCTCATAATTAATCCACCAATTAATTATCTCAATTAAAAATTTCATAAACAAAAAATTAATTCACAATTAATTATCTCAACATAGCCAATTTCATATCTTATAATTAATTTCACTATTATTTATCATCTCAAATCATATAATTAATTAATTGTTTATTATATCAACATAAACAATTTAATATCACCTAATAAATCCCTCGATAAGAATTATGTCACAACACATAATTAGTTCGGAAATAATTATCTAATGTTAAACGATTTAATATCTCATAATTAATCCTCTTATTAATTATTATCTCAAAGAACATAAGTAGTTCATATATAATTATCACATTCTTTCCAATTTAATATATTTTAATTAATCCCCTAACTAATTATCAAAATTTCAACCTCAAATCATATAATTACCTCACAATAAATTTTCACATCCCACCAATATGAAATTTAACAAAAAATTGAAGGCACCTTTATTAAAAAAAAGTAACTCCAAAAAATTTCATTTTATTAATTAGGAAAAGACAGGAACCCAACATCGAAGAATTGGCAAGACCTACATTCTATCTCAAAGCTATTACTCACCCTCAAAAACTCACTTCAATATAAATGATCACTCATTTAAAAAATAATCACAACACCCTTCAAACAATAAAAGAACTAAAAATTAGTGTGGTGGGGACTAACGCACAAAAAAATAATTAGCCACAACTCAAATAAACCTTGAGAACCTAATTGAAGGGGAGAGAACCAATAATGTGGTATATATACATACCCAAAAATGACAAAGCTAAACCAAATCAAGCTGAACCGCCTCACCTTTGGAGGGTGTCAATGGAAAACATACCAATAGTTCCTAAGATATCTTTCTCACCAACTAGACCCATAATAAAAGACAAAAATGAATTAAACTCAAATACAGTGTTTCGTATTAATGATGACTGAGAATCAGGGAGTCAAAGAAGTTGATGTGAACAGTGAAACACATGGATAAAGACACCCCTCGTTGAGATGGACATATTTCATGAAGGAACCAGAATGAGATAGTCCTGCGAAGAGGATATGGGAGAAGGGGTGGTGCTCCACCCATGGATGCTGCACCGTGGGTGCATATTAGGTGATGAAGGACTAAAATAGCTAGTGTGAACAACCAAATGCATGGATAATGGGAAAAAATGTCGAGGAAAACCACTTTTTTAAAGGAACTAGAAGAATATGGTGTGTTTTTTGGAGCCGAGAGATGGGGGTGAGGAACCTCAACCATGGGAGAAAAGGGGGGACACACTTAACACATTATAAGATTGGGTTGTGCCTCCTTCATATTATCTCTCTCAAACAATAAATTGAATCCCAATCTTTTTTATAATGATTATGATCATAATAATAATAATAATAACATCCCTATTTTTATAATTTTCATTTAATGAAACTCTTCTTAGATAAACCCCAACTCCATAATTAAAATATCATTTATTTCACATATCTTATATAACCCCACTCCCTATTTAAAGACATCATTTATTAAAGTATTTAATAAAACCAAAATACCCACATGAACACTTCATTTAATAAAAATCCATTTAACAAATATTAAATTTAATAAATTAACCTATTCATCTTCATTTATTTAAATTCTATTAACCCCAAATTTAATTAAATGAAACACCTATTTCACATAAATTAATTAAATTCCTCCTAACTTAAAATTTAATTAAGTAAATCCCTCATTTGAAAAAAATTAATTATATACCTTTTAACCTTGAACATAATTAAATAATTTAACCTACAACACAAAATTTATAAAACTGCATGGATTGAATGGAATGGCCTAACTGACCATGAAAAGATCGTGTGTCTACTACTGGACAACTATTTTATCATGCACGACTGCCTGAATGGTTATACTCTCTATGAACAGACCGTGTGAACATCATTGTATGCTACAGTGATCCCGAAACACATCCAACCATCCAAAAAATCCTCAAGCCTTTACCCAAGCTCGATAAATATACTTTTAAAATATCCCAACTCTTGAAATATCATCCTGATGCATTGTTTTTAAACAGACATTTCATTACCAAAAAAATGTTCAAAAAAATTCGTGTTCATACCCGATTAAAAAAACACGGGACTTTAAATATTGGTATGTTTTTAAAGATAAGTTACATAAATTTAGAGAACCTATAACTAAAATGGTTTATACATGGATTTAAATTCCTTAATTAAATAGAATGGGAATTACTAAACATCTATGAAAAATGAATTGTGGATTTGGAATAGAAGACCTAGAAAATATAATCTTATTTCTTTATATAAATTTTCCAAGTAATTGTTTGTTTCTGATTTTCATAGTCATAATTTTGACGATGACAGATTTTGTGATTCATGAAAAATTATAAATCCACATAAATCATCTTTCAAATATATTAAAAAATTGATATATATAAACCATTAAAAATTATCGATATAGATTTTTTTGAACCATCAATGGTCGAATGTTTGGATAGAAAATTATATTTTTACGTGTTATTAGAATATTATTGTAGATTTAATTTGGGTTATTTCCAAAAACTCAGAAGTAATGATCTCACTATTTTTGAATGTTTTTGTAAAATTTTTAAAAATTAAAATTGTTTTAAAATAATATAATTAAGAAATGATCCTGGTGTTGAATTTTGGGATTGTGAATTAAATTATTTTCTCACAAATTTGGGAATTAAACACACATTCCCTTCCCCAAAAACACCAAAAAATAAATGGAATTGTTTAATGAAAAATAGAAATATTCATTAAATATAATAGACTATAGCCAATGTATACAATATTCCTACCTTTATTTGGACATAATATGTAAGTATAAAAAACTATATCATGAATAGAGTTTTAAAAATTCATATTTCCATAAATAAAACTTACGACCATTAAAATTATAGAACACCTAAGGTAAATTACATTTTCTTTTTCAGATGAATGGTTTATATGTTGAATACTAAGGACAAATTTTGTAATTTTCATACCAAAGCTGATAAATGAATATTTTTGGATAGCCTTTTACCTCTATGTCTTGTAGAGTGTTTAATAAAATGTCATGTATTGTTGAAGAATCGGTTCAAGTGATGTATGATGAAACTGACCAATTTATTGAAGAGATATAACAAACTCATGATGTTACTGAGTATTTTGATAACATGAGACTTGAAACCATTAAAAATATTTTTTAAAATGATATTAATAAAATTTTAACCGGTTTAAAAGAATGTGATACTGGAAAACCTAAATGTTTCAGTCCTAGACAGTATATAACTCTAATGAACCATCCTATTGAAACACTTATAGGAGACCTAGACACAATAATTATACTTATAAGAAATATATGGAACCTATCTAAATTAATTGGATATATATCTCAGTAAGAACAGAATACTATTGTGGATGATGTAGAAATTGATAGTTTGAAATTAGCCATGTAAGAATACCTAAACAATTCACATGTAAATGAGGTTTGGGAACTAGTAGAGAAACCAACCTATTATACAATTATAGGAACCATGTGGTTATTTATAAATAAATAGTATGTTCAAGGGATCATAACCTTAAAAAATTCCAAAGTAGTAGCTAAAATATATAATCAGAATGAAGGTATATATTATGATTATTCATTTTCAAATGCAGCTAGATAAGAATCTATTGAAATATTTTTAGATTCAAAAAGTCCAATTAATTTTAAAGTATATCAAATGGATGTTAAGTATACCTTTTTAAATGTTTAGTTAATAGACTAATATTATTTTGAACAACACCCTAATTTATAACATTCTCCAAAACAAATTTGTGTATTTAATATTATCAAATTTCTTTATGGCCTTAAATAAGAACCTAGAGCTTTGTATGAGTGATTATGTTCGTTTATTTTGATAAATCGATATATTATCGAATTGGAAGGACCAAAAAAATTTCATGTAATATTTTATTAGTTAAATTTTTTGTTTTTGATGTTATTTCTGGTTCAAATAATAAAATGTTTTTTCATGATTTTTCAAATTTAATGAAAAAAGAATTTGATATGACAATGATGGGAGAACATAATTTATTTTTAGGATTTTAGATTTACCAAAAAGATATTTAAAATGTTTTAATTCAATGAAATTATAATATTGATTGATATAAAATTTTAGGAATTGAAAACAATGAGACATATAGAATCATATGCGTATGTATGTAAAACTTGATTTGGACGAAGCCAGAATACCTATTGACATAATATTATTTAAACGTATAATTGGTAGTTTGTGAAATATTTCTTCTTGAAGGATAGACATTATGTTCCTTTTATTACTTTATTCTATATTTCAATAAAATCTAAAATAGTTCTATCATACTACAATTAAAATAATTATTAATTAATTAAAAAGAACTATTTTAATACTCTTATTTAACCCAAAATTTCTAATTTTAATTTGGATTTATATTCAGATGATGACTTTAGAGGTTTTAGCATAGATAGAAAAATTACCTCATGAACCTATCACTTTTAATAAAAATATTTAGTTTCATGGTCTAGTAAGAAACATCATTCTATTTCCCTATCAACCATTATGCGAGAATATGTGTCTGCAGGCTGTTCGTGTGAACCAGTATCATGGATGAAAAAAACCTTACTAGACTTTGGAATAATCTTTAATAATATACCTATTATATGTGATAATACAATTGAAATAAATATTTCAAAAAAATCTTATAATTCATTCTTGGGCTAATCACATGGATATGCGACATCATTTTCTAATATTACTCTTCCTTAAAAAGGATATTTATTTCGATTTTTCTAATACCAAATATCCAATTGTTGATTTGTTTACTATACCACTTCCTAGTGACTGTTTTGATTTTATTAATGGGGAGTAATTAATATATAATTTTATGTAAATTTTTATTAATTTCGTTTAATTCTATCTATATTTATTTTAGTATGCTTTATTTTATATGTTATATTCGAATACCTTTTCATATAGAATTTTTTTCTATTTTATATATTTTTTTGTTTTTAAAAATTTAATACATAATGTGTAAATCCTCAATAGGTATGAGGATATTGTATTCCATCTCCCACTCTATGTCACATTTCTTGCATGTCTTATTAACTTACTTACTATCTATCTATCCCTTTTGATTAACATGTGCCAAACCCCCAACCCTTCAACACCTTTAGTCTCTAATACTTTAGAGTTAGAAACCTCACAAAGATCCATTGATGCTGAGTTGGAAAACGTTGTATATTATTCAAAGAAAGATCCTAAAGTCTTGTAAGGAATGGTAATTGCTTTATTCAACATAGATTGTACAAATCTGTATTTTAAGGATGAAATGTGATTCCAAGTATTGGTTTGCACTTTTGGATAAGATAACTTGATGATGGTATGCGAAATATAAGTAATGTAATTTGGTAGAAATGCTTCATTTTGTATTGGATTAGAATATGAAAGAATTATTTCTATGATTTATGATTCGGAGTTTTCTTTGACATCAGTGGAAATGGATAATATGATACATTTCCCACACAATAGGTATTTGAAACATGATTTTTGGAATATTGGAAATGGAAGAAATTAATCTAAGGATATTATGTTTTCTTTATTTGGAACAAGAAATTACAAGATGGTATTAATGAAAAAAAAATCTACTAACTACCAAGTGATGTTGATGTCTATTTATTTTGTGATTTTACTAGGAATTTTATGCTTCTGAAATCCCATTACACAGATATTTATGTCATGTTTTTTATATTGAATAATTTTATGTTTAATATCAATCAGAATATAATAATTTGTCTAAAACATTCCTTCCATGAGGATTAGAATATGGGATATTATCCATATAGAAGAAATATTTCATTTTTTATGTAATGTAAATATTTTCAACAATTTGTTTAGTATATCTTTTCAACACAACAACACTTTGAATGCTATTACTAGGAAGAATCATTGTTTTTTTGGATAAATTAATTGAATAAACTGCACCATATTTTTGTGGAAAAATAATAGTGGTTCTTGTAAGTTTCTCTGGGGGAGAAAAGGGTTATTCCTTTTGTTGGATCTATTTGAAAGAGGCTAAAAGAAGAATGAACTTCTATCCCAGAATAATCACTTGTTCAGAAAAGAATAATAATTTAAGTCAATGATCCAGTGACTATAGTTGAATAAACTGTTGGATGTGACCATAATAATTTAGTTGATGAGAATGTTGATAAAGAGGCTCAAATTCACAAACATATATGGGAAGTTTTCCATACTCATGGAACTCATGTTTTTCCTGATTCTAATGCTGTTATATGATCTTTTTTAAGAGTCAAACCAGCTGATAATGGAGAGAGATGGTTGGACGTGGTTGATGTTTATCGTAGGGAATCTATTCCTTACCCTGGAACACCATCTTTTGAATCTTCATGATTCCCCTGCAGATTCATAGTCATGAATGTAACTTTTTGGGAGGTTCAGAACATGTTTTGTAGAGAACAGATTGAAGATGAGAAGAAAATTTTGGAGAATATAAGGATTGTTCGATGCCAATATCATAGTTTGATACTCTGAAGCTTCATTTAAGAAAATTATAATAAAATATCATTTCAGTGGGAGATATTAATGATATTATAGCCAAAATTTGATTTTAATTTTGTTTGTTAATGTATGAGTATATCATGTAGAGATTTTTTTATGATTTTATATTGATGATAGGGTTATAATTTCAGTCTCTCAAGGAAAGTATTTAAGCATCATCATTCTCCCAAAAGACACGTCCATAACTTCTCAAAAATCATAAAGTTATTTCCTCTATACTGGTTATGTTCATTAATAGAGTACATGCTCTTTAGTGTGATATTACTTCTTTAAGTGCTCTATTGTAAAATAAATGACATATGATATGTTAACTGACAGCATGTAGATCTTGGATGGGAACAATGATAAATCAATTTAAATACAAGTTGAATTCATTCATTCAGTTAGAGGATGATGTGAATAAATTTTTAATGTTCCATCAGGATGAGAATTTAAGGGTTTTAAATGATTTAAAAAACATACATAAACAATGTTCAGAAGAATTAAACGACCATTTCTAGAGCCTTCATTTGATGATTATTGATATAAGATGATTAGTTCAATATCTCCCTAATAAAAATGATCACTCTGTACCTTCTATTTCCGACCAAGGTCATATATGATCAAATACCTTTCATTGATTGAGGATTTCACTTTTATTGCGAAAACATTTGAAATATTTTTAATTTTACATTACATTCTTATTATGTTATATAGGATCTTTTATTTTAGTTCAATATTTAAACATCTAATCTGGGATTTTTTATGCCAGTATTTATAACAATTCATAACTGTTTAGTGCTATATTAAATGTGATTTATATTTTTTATTCCTTAAATGTATGTTTTTGATATCACAAATGTGGGAGAAATTAATAAGTAGAAGAAAGGGATAAGGGAAAATATCAATGAATACCGTTTGTGGAGAAAATTTACAAACGGAAACATTTCAGTTGATAAAATATTTATTTTAAATATATCTATATTTCTTTCCCAAAATAATATTGGGAAATAGAAATATCAAAATATTTTTTATATCTATTATTTCGGATTAAATATCCCACATTTTCATTAAACTTTTTAGGGATTATGTTATGGGTTCAATGATCATAAAAAACGAAGATATTATTGGGCATACATTGTCTAAAAAATTGTCTATAATTTATGATGATATTTTTTATTCAGAAATATAGTTGTTTTCTTCAAATGATGTTTTATTTTTTTAGTTATATAATAATTTATATTCTGTTTTTTGGAATTTTTCATTATAGTAATGAATTTGGAATCACAGTTATCAACCACGCATTATGCTGAGAAGTTAAATTCTTGAATATGATATAAACCCTACGTTATGCTAAATTACCTATGATTTCGAAAAACATATTTACATTCAGAGAATAATTGTACATATGGATCAGAAACCCTATATTTGATTCTGGATTTACATTTCAAATCCTAAATGTAGAAAATTTTAATGCATTCTTAATCAATGCTACGTTTGAGATTTTATTATGACAATGATAAATATATGGATTATCATCCCTATTCAATGAAATGGAACCCTATTCTATGAAAAAGAAATCTATTCTACACAAAACAACCCAATGATACAGAAAGGAACTCTTTGATACGTAAAGGAGCCCAACAGTATACATATCTACCCTAAATTGTGTTCTCAATAAAGAAGTTATTCATTATAGATATTCAATAATAGATTAATGATACCACCACATAATAATTAAAGGCCAGTTCAATGATCATTTTTAATTTTTTAATGAACCGGGTTCATTAGACAAAAATCAATCATATTTATAAGGGATTTTAAAACTCCCTATTTCATTTTTAGAATTTTAATTTCCATTATCAATCATCCAATTCATTTGGCACTGGAATAGCAAATTCAGCTGAAATGAATGATCGATACTAAAAAAAACTATACATCATAGATATACATGTTCAATCATTTAAAACTATATAATTTCTAAATCTATATATGTTTCTACAATATTGAAGATATATTTTCAAAAAGAATAATTTCAAACTATTTAATTCATGAAGATATTATTTTCTGATAAAGAAGATCCCCAATTTTTCAGTCTCATGTTGTTGTGATTGTGAAGATCAATTTGAACCATCCAAATCAAACTCTTTTGATTTCATGGATTGTAAAATTCTCTTACTCAGTTGTGAAGTAGTATTATCTTCTCAATATATGTTGTGGACAATTAGTTCTATATTAAATAATCATAATAGTTTGTTTGTACTCTTTTTGCAGGGTGGCATCTTCCTGCACTCAATTGTGGATTCCTGGCCTTTTGATAAGAGGACCATTCTAGTGTAAATTTACTAATCCCTCATATAGAGTGATGGGTAGAGTTGACTAGGGGTTATTCATCCCCAACAACTATAAAAATATGTTTTATTTATTTCTGTTTATCTGCTTCATATTTCATATGGAAGGAAAACACTATAGATCCACATAAATCATAGTGGGTGTAAAATGAAAGAATTATTGATGATTCTTGAATTCATACAATTCAACCCATATTTTTTTACATTGTATATTCTAACCTATCGTGTATATGGAATCCCAAATAATATATTATAAAATTTAAATTGATAAATATTATATAATTGAAATCTATAATTCAACAAAGGTAAGGGGGTAATAGAAATGAAGATAATAGTTTCATTTATAGAAATTGAGAAAAAAACTATTTGTCATATTGTATATACTATATGTAGTAAATATTTCATAAACATGAATTCCATTAATTACCAAAGAGCCATTACCCAAGTGGTATGGACTCCTGCTTGGCATCTAATGGACCCGGGATCAAATTTGGGTAGGGACAAATTTATGGGGGTACTGCAGCAGTATTGTAGAAATGCACTGTAGTGTTACTGTATCAGCGGTGGGACTATAGCAGTGGAGGAACTGTTGTGGTGGAGGCAATGTAGCAGAAACTTTAGCGGTGGTGTTACTGTAGCATGTACTGTAGAAGCGTGGGTACTGTAGTAGTACTATTCACTAAGGGGTCCTTTGGGCTAAAAAATGGGATTTTAAGCATTGTATTCCGACATCATAGCCTTGGGCCTTCTAGATATGTAATGTTTCTCCCTCTACGAAGTATTAATGAGGTATTATATTTAATAATTAATTAAGGATTCATCCCCAACCCTTTAAAAAAATGTATTCCATTAATCAAAACCACCCATCATTGAAACACCATGCACCTCTCAAAAACTGTAATGGGGTAACTTCACCTTTACATAGTCTAATTAATGTTTAGGAATGTATTGAACCCTATTAGATGATTTATCCCTCATAACGTATATATTATATCATAAGGGAGTGTCAATGACCATAAATAGAAGAGTCATACCCCATAATTAGTGGATTTTAAAAATTATATATGTTTCTTCGGAGACGTGTTATCAACCAAAAATAGTGTACTAGGGGTACTAGTATACATTTATTATCATAACAAATTCACAATATCATCCCTCTATAGATTTAAAGTCTAGAAAATACGAAAATCCTATGTTTAAAACTCTAATGTTGAAGAGTTGTTTACAACAGTGTTCAATATAGAAAATTTACAATGCTAAAATACTAAACTATCCAAAATTTATCATCAGTATATAATGAAATGAAATTTATATTACAAAAAAGTATAGGAAATATATTTTGTGGTGAAAAAAATTTGGCCTCATTCTCAATAAATTCCCATTTTATTCCATTCACATGTAATGTAATTGCTTCTATACACTACATGATTTGTGGTGTACATGTAATATGGGACAAAATTGTGTACTCTAATCATACCATCATTATCTGATGAATTTATTATCATATATACATATTATATGTAACTCATAATACATCACTTTTTGGCCCATGAAATTTACTCATCACAACTTTATAAATGATTGATTATTTTAGTATCTAATTCTTGAAATCTATCCCAAGCCCATACATCGTGTGGTGTTAAAGAACAACGAGGTCCTAAATTCCTCATACACATGATCAAGAAATTATTTATCAATATTGTATTTAAATATATTTTATACTCAATGTTGAATTAAATTCACTCTTAAAACCAAAATATTAGTTACTAGGGTGATACAAATAGTGTACGTTAGAATTACATTTAATGTGATCATGCCTTCAACCAATAGTAATGAAATAAATTCATGAACCATGACATATTCATCCATTTGATATCTAATCATGCTAGAAACATCATATTTAACCAACTATTACTATACCATACCTCCAGGGTACCGTGGCTTTAATCCCTTTCTTGAAAAATTCAATGTAATAGATCGATTAATCTACTATACATGTCTAAAATTGATCCATTTCTAGATCATGTGTCAACATGTCTTGTTATGATACATTTATCCAAACCGATACTTCCATAATCCCCAATTGTGACTAAAATATATCTCTCAGTTATCTTAATGACATATTTTCATTTATTTGGAATGAGATCTAACAATCTGTTTTCCATGGAAACTCATAGTTTTGATTTTAGAAAGAAAATTAGGAATAATAACTCAAAAAAGTTGGAAATGAAATTAAATGAATTTTTTTATGTTTAGTGTAGTTTTCGAGCCACATATCATTTAAAATGAATGTCACTATGATTAAGAACGATTGGATATAACATAGAAGATTATAAAAGTAGTTTAAATTTAGTTATTTGGATTTTTATTCATACAAATAAATCAATTTTATAAATTTAATTATTAAATTAAAATGAAAAAAATATTAAAAATATTAAAAAATATTAAATTATAATCCCCACAACGCTTTTTAATTACTGTTTGATTAATTATAGAACATCATTAACTATGTTGGTAATATTTAGATAAAGATATCATTTATCTATTTTATATTATTCAATTAATGAGACTATATTTATAGATCAAACTCTAACCTGGTTTTTTTGGATGTTTAACCATAAATTTTTGAATTAATTTTGAAAATATTTTAAATTTTAGTTCTATAAAATTATAAAATTATAATATTTTATTATTAATTAATTTATAAATTGTCTCACCATTGAGATACCTATCCAAGTTTCATATATTGAAATCTTGATGACACCGCCCATAGGATAAAACCCTTTTTCAAACCCTATAATAGGGATGATATTCTCAGATGAGGCACTGATAATGTGGACATAATAATTTTCCATTTTATTATATGTAATGGAAGAAAATAAAATAAAATATATGTTACGTTTTATTTTGAATATATAATTAAAAATTTATTTAAAAAGATCAGGGTTATGTCCATATATTATTTTTAATAAATTATTATGGTTTTCACCTTGAAAATAATTTTCAAGATATAATAGATATGGGAGTAATTTGAAATTTATTTATTTTTTAATTTTTAACTCTTACATTTACTATGACTGAAGGATGTTATATATATCCAAAATATATGTTATGTCTTTTGAGGAAAAAATCAATATTAAGATCATTTGTAGTAAATTAAGATCCAAAATAGTCAAGTATCCAATAGTTTAATTATGATGTGTATATTGGATATATTTTTTGATTCTTTGGAAACATGTTATATCATGGACAAAATGTTAATATTTATCTAGTTTTAAAATTGAATCTTAATATAATATTATTGTTTTATTGGGTGAGATAATGTTTACAATTGGGAATTATATGGTAGAAGATGGTTGGAGTTGTTTTTTTTCTTCAACATGATATAATATTGGAATTTATTGAAGAATATTTTTTTTATTTATATTGTTATTTAGTGAAAATAGTTTTTTTGTGAGTGTTAAGACATAAAAAATTATTTTTTAGTTTTATTTTTGAGAATGAATATATTTATATATGGATTATCAATAATTTTTAACTCATTATGATATATAAGTATGAGATAGTTATATACGTAGCATTTTACTTTTATTTTCTTCAGTAGTTTTGATTAACATGTCATAAATAATGTAATATTATATTACTGCCACCATAATTTTTTATTCATCATATTGAGACGGTTGTTCATACTAGGGAATATATTATATAGTACGTTCGTACACTCAATAAATATTAACATAGTGGTTTTTAGGTTTTTATGTGATTATAGATTGATTCACTGAGTTTAAAGTAAGAAAATTGTGTTTTGGTAAATTTTCACATTCAAATGTTGTATAAAAATTTATTGGGGGTGGGATTCATAATTGGAATTTAATAGTATTTTCTAATGGTGTAAGTATCAATTATTTTATTATGTTTTATTGAATTAATATATTTTTACCTGTATATGGTATCAGTTGACTGTGGATTCAGTTTCAAGGATGGCTTTGTTTCTTATAATATTATATGTTACTCATTTTCAATAGGGATATGAATCTAATTTTATTAATTTATACCCCTTATACTAGTCACTATCACCAACATTTATAGAGAAAATACAAAATTTTTCATTTCATTTTACTATGAATTTATGAAAATATAATATCAGATTATGTCATCAAAATTAAAACACAAAAAATATTCAGTATATCACCCAAATGTTCATTATAATATATATTTTTTATCCAATACTATATAAAATGATGTATTAGAAACTATATCCTTATAATTATAAATTTATTTTATTATATGTCTCCATGTAAACAATACAGAATATGGAATCATTTAATACAATCAAACATATAACACATTTCATTGCAAGATATTTTTTAGTCTCCACGCATCATAAGTGACATCCCTTGTAAATAAAGAATATGATTTTTTAAAATTTTTAATATTTTTGAATTAAATATTAATTTTACTTTAATGGGGATGCTATGTTCAACGGCATACCCAACGCACAATAATAGGTTTCTCTGAAATCTTTGGTTTCACAGAATGTTAAGTCACACTGAAAATATATAATTATACAATTATAAATGCTAGTTAATTCCTAGTGGTTGAATTGGCGTGAATAAATAAAACTAACTACAATATGATTATACATTATTGTTAAATGTTTCTCCATTTATCCAATAAAATGTTAGAGTCTTAAAAGGTGAATGAATCCAATTTTAAGCATAAATAGTCTATTATTCTTTTAAAGATCGATTTACCACCTATTGATAGAGAACACATTTTAAATCTCATTTTTGCCACATTTATATGTTCTATTTGAAAAAATAATATTCTTCTTAAAATATGTAAATCATAATTCTCTTTGGATGAAATTTTTGTATTTTTGGGATATTGTTCATTTTTGTAATGGATTGTGAGAAATACGGCATTTTAATTCAAAAAATTCCTTTTAATATAATTTATATATTATGTTGTAATATCTTCTTTATTAGGTTTAATGTGTAATTAGATTAAATTTTTACTATTTAATCCTATTTTGGTCATTGTAGTTAATTTCACTTTGAAATTGTACATAAACAATTGTCAAACTTTTTATATTTATTATTTCTTAAAAACACGTTTTTTGGTTTTGAGAATGGGAATTAATTTTAAATTATTTTATGAAAATTATGTGTTTGGAATTTGTTAAAATGGATTCCATATTTGAATCTGGTGGTACAAAATGTCTAAATGGGTAAATTTTATTTTTAGACATTACTAATAGTAAATCAATATATATTTTATTTACCATGGTTAATGGGTAAATCTGGTAAGTAAGGGTAATAAATTAATAAATTAATAATATTAAATTTCTCTAAAACATGTCATAATCCTATTTGATAATATATTTTCGACCCTGGGAATACTAGGGTCGATTTTTTGACCCCATTAAGAAACATTTTTTTTGTGAAAATGACACTTCATAAAAATAATATTACAGTTATGGAAAATATAACATAAACATATAACCCTTTGTAAAAAAACGTTATAATTGGTTATATAAGTGATATTTTCATATATAAATAGTAATTAGTAAGAAAAAAGTATTTACTACATCATGGTATTTTATTTATAATTTTTAGACATCATAGAAATAAATTTATTTATGAGAAAATGATGATGTAATGATTACATCATTAATGACTGTTTTAAATAAATTAGATTCTAAATATTAAAATAAATTTATTTTGAATCATTTTATGCCATAAAATAATTTAATTGATTATTATAACTTATAAAATTTTATTTAATAAATTTTTTAGAAATAATTATGTTTTTATATTTGTTTATGAAAATATTGATATGAATAGTTTATTAATTGACATATATGAGTTTTTAAATCAATCAATATTTTATTAAATTATAAAATTGTCCTAAAACCATGATTCATTCAATTTACATATATTATGTCACTAATGTAATTAATGATCTATTTCTAGGTTTTTTCATTTTATAATAAATATATTAACCATATTTTATGAATATACAAGAAGGCAGGGTAAAAGTAAAATTAGTTAACTAATGGTTAATTCTAAAAGATAAGGTTAATTTTATTCCCGATACTTGTATAAAATCCATTGGATGAGATTATTTGGAACTAAAATAACCTTATCTTCAGACTAAATGAGCTGGGGACCTTTTTAAATCGACATTCAGTTTATAATAAAATAATATTTTCAAACATTCCAAAAGAGCCCCTCCTCACCCTTATAAAAATCCATCAACACTAACCCTTACTCAGACCTCTCAAGACCCCTTGTATCTTATAAAATCATTCCAAATAAGCTTCCAAAATCTTTATATTCCACCTAAAAGCCCTAACATTTATATGAATGCACTTCAAGAAAGCCTTTTGGTTCAAACCAAAGGGAGTTACCCAATTTAAAGGTAACGTCGTCTCTCAAGTTCTATTCTTTTATTTTCATTCTCGGACCACTGAAACTCTCTTTATTACATTATTTTATAACAAAATATGTATCCTAAATATACTAGGATGTATTTATAAGGTGTATTTGAACTACACTTCCACACACTTCCATCTAATGGATATGATCAAACTGTTTCTGTTGACAGCGAACAACTACCTCACGAAATGATGATTGGTAAATTATCTCATACCAGATCTTATGGTGTCCATTAAGAAGGAACTGTATTTTAATGTGGTATATATTATATTTATATTGTCTCTATTCTTCTGTATTTTCATTTATTTCATACCTTTATGGTTTCCATAATGGGTAAATATGATAATTTCATTTGAGGTTGTGCAGGCCACCACCACCTCGAAGTGATATGGTTTGTTCATGCCATACATAGAACGTATAATGTTTGGAGATACTGAAAATATATATGAGATTATAATATATTTATTATATACATATCTATAATTAAGATTTAATTTTATAAAATTTTAAAGAGTAATTAAATTATCATTTTTTCGTACGTACGACTTACCGTCTCCATTAACGGTGCATTTCATTTCTTATCACCAAATGTTTTGTACTATAATAAATAAATAAATAAACTAGGTATATATGTTATATATGAAATATAAATCATGAATATAATTATTTTTATAATGGAAACTTGAACACATCGACAACTTGTAATTATAAGATGTTCATTTTTGACTCAAGTACCAAATATCAAAAAGATGACCATTATTAACCTAAATGATTATGTTATGTTTATAACATGGTAATATGTAATATAAATTTAATAATAAACTTGAATAATGTTCTTAATCATGTATAAATTTACTTTGGTTTATAATTAAGGATACTTAAGAGCGAATGAGTCATTTCAGACACGAGGTAAGGGTCTTCGTCTCAATCACGTTTCATTGAGACATATTTTAATTTATACACATCTTTCTTTTATACGGTGTATAAACCTCTATGAATTTTTATTTTATTAAAAGGGAATATTTTTATATATAGAGTTTTACTAAATGATGAAGGGAATGTTTTTTTATCATACGTGGTGACAGCAACCATTCCACTACTACGAGCATTGTTTGATATTTGGATTCGATATCAAGCCGTAATGTTTTTTAAAGGAAAATAAATACCATAAAATCAATTATGCATATTGGTATTAAAAATGGTTTTGATAGTTTATTGGTTATGTCAATATATTTATATGACATTTTTTGAATGAAATGTGGAAATTTTATCTTTCCTTTATGTTTGTTTTATGCGTTATGAATATGTTATGGTTCTTGGGAGTTTTTTACATAAACAAGTGGTTATGTGATAATCCTAGGGCGCGTGAGCCCGAAATAGCTCTCTAATTCATTGGGTAACATGATGTAGGTAAACATTAATGATTCTCCTAAGATATTTAGGGAATACATTGTGATGGGTATTCCAAATGTAACTCCCTACATAGCTGTGAAAGCTACACCATAAGTATGTTATAGATTCCATAAGTTACCATTATGTTTTATGATTTCCATTTGTTATTAATAAATCTTATGATCTTGTGTGCTATGTTAATGATGAAAAATATGATTTCATTGACTTGTATGTATTTGTGGACTTATATTTTCTTTCCTTGTTTTATAACCCTACTGGTATTTTTATGCTCATCTAATGTTTTTCATTGGGTATAAGGAAGGGTAAGAGAAAGGAATAATTTAAGAAGATTTATATCAAGAAAATAATTCTTTATTTATTTTATGATTTTATATTTTTTAAAAAAAATTGATACTGAGTAGAAGATCTTGCTTTGTAATATTTTAGATGTAATGTAATATTTATGGCCTAATTATATAATACTATAAAGATGAAATGATCATCATTGTGAATTATTATCTTAATTTAAGATTATGTAATGTTTACGGATGGGGCCTTATAGTTGGTATAATAGGTTGGTTTTGACAATATTAAAAGTTAGTGTATTGTTAAATTAATATCCACAAATTAATTTATGGTAATATTGAAATGATATATAATTTGAAGAATACCATGTTTCTTCGTCTAAGTTATGTTTTTTAGAATATTTAATCAAATAGGAAATTGGTATGCCATGTTGGGAAGGAATACATATGGAAATGACCATCCAAATCAACATCATAAGATATTATTAAATCAGAATTGAAAAGTTTGTTACAGTGATATCTCAATTGAATCAGGTGATAAATAATCGTTATGTTTACAGATTATATTTTGTTATGTTATGAAGATAAATTGGAGCATGAATTTCAGGTAATGATAGTCTTCAAAACCTTAAAATAAAATCAATTGAGTGGGAAATTCAGAAAGTGTGAGTTGCAATTTCCAAAAAATTCAATCATGGGTCACATTATTTCCAAAAATTGCATAACTATTGATCCTATTTAAAAAATATGTTGAAGAATGGCCAAAAACCATAAATATTACTATGATCCATAGTTTTCTTGGTTTGGATAGTTATTACCAGAGGTTTGTATATAATATTTCACAATTATCTAGCCCAATGACTAAAATAATTCGAAAAGGTGTTAAGTTCAACTCGACAAAAGAATGTGATGATTTTTTTCAAGAATTTAAGAGAAGATTAGTGAATAATATATTTTTGGAACTTCCTTACATAAATGTTGAGTTTTTTATCTACAGTTATGCTTGGTTGAAAGGAATTTTTTATTTCCAAATGATGAATGATCAAGTAATTTCATATGTTTCATATCAGTTGAAACATAATGAGTTAAATTACTTTACACATGATTTGAAATTAATTGTTTTTGTTTGTGATTTAAAAATTTAGAGGCATCATCTATATGGATTAAAATGAGATATATATAATGACAAAAAATGTTTGAATTATATATTCACTCATATAGAATGGAACATGAGATAGAGGAGATGGCTTGAATTAATCAAGGATTATGATTTCACAATTCATTTCCATCGAGGGAAGGAAAATAAAGTGGTCGATGATTAGAGTTGAAAAATTAATGCTACATTACCCATGTTATGTTTTGAAAAATATCTTTTGGTTAACGATTTGTTTAATATTATCATAGAAGTTGTTGGTGCAGGAAATTCCTCTATTTTTTTAGGTGTCAGTGAAATCATCTATATCAGACAGAATTAAGCAATCACAAAAGGAATACAGTGAGTTTCCAAAAAAGTTAGAGTTGGTTTATAAAAGTATGTTGCAATATTTTAACATTGATAATGATTATAATTTGTGATTTAGTAAGAGATAATGTGTGCCTTCAGAATTTTAGTTGATGAATGAGTTGATATGTGAAGCTTGTTGTTTTATATTATCTTTTCATCCTGGTAGTACTAAGATGTAAAGAGTTCTTCAGGAGTATTACTAGTGGGATGGAATGAAAATAGATAGTACTGAATTTACTGTGATTTTTTTTGACTTTTAAATAGGTTAATGTAGAGTTTCAGTTACCGAAATGGATGTTTCATCATTTACCGATGCTAGAGTGGAAATGGGAAAATGTGTCCATTGATTTTATTGGGGTATTAACAAATAATTCTCGTGATAACAATGAAATATGGGTTATTATTGATTTATTCACTAAATATACTATTTCCATCCTATTCAAAATATATTGTATTGAGATAAACATTCTCAATTCAATGTTTAAGAGAGAGCCAAATTTCATGGATTTCCCCTCCACATTGTATATGATCATGATCCTAGGTCTGTGTCTATCTTATAGAAAGGCTTTCAGAAGTCGCTGGGTTCTGAATTAAATTTTCTTATAGCTTTCCATCCTCAATTAGATGTGCAGTCAGAATGAACAATTTATTAATTGGAAGATATATTCTGTGCATTCTCATTGGATTATATGGGATTTTGGGACCAACATATTTCTTTGGTTTAATTTTCTTATAATAAAAATTTTCATTCCATTATATATATGAAACCATTTGAGGCATTATATAGAAGGCGGTATCGAAATATATCTTTTTGGGAAGAAATAGGTGAAAGGATGTTTATAATACCAAAATTGGTAGAAGATATGGCAGAAAAAGTTCAATTGATTCTGATGCACATGAGAACAGCTCATAGTAGTCAGAAAAGTTATGCGGGCAGCTAGAGGAAGGATATTTCTTTTTTGGTAGGTGATTATGATTTCTAAAATTTTCTCTATGGAAATGTGTAATGCATTTTTGAATGAATGAAAAGTTGAGTTTGAGGTTCATTGAACCCTATAAAATCATGGAGAAAGCTAGATCGGTTTCCTAAAGAGTCAATTTTCATCCATTATTATCCTAGGAACACGATTGTTTTCGCGTTTAAATGATTAGAATGTATATGAAGGATCCATCTCATGTTTTGAGTCTAGAGGTTGTTCGGTTGAAGAGAACCTTCATTATTAGAAAAAAAAGTCCAGATTCTGGACTGTACATATCAAGTGTTGTGTAATAAGTTCACTTATCCATTAAAGGCATTGTGAAAAACCATATGGTTGAAAAGGAAACATGGGAATCAGAAAATTATATGAAGGATAAATACCCCTAATTATTTGATAAGTGAATATAGTTGTGGGAACGCAATTACGACAAGGGGGGAAGGATGTAACATCTCAGGTAAATAAAGAATAATATATTTAGATATTTATTAATAATTTTGAATTAAATTTTAATTTTACTTTAATGGGGATTCTATGTTCGATAGCATACCTGACACACAACAATGAGTTTCTCCAAAAACTAATGTTGCACACAATGCTTAGTTAGACTCAAAAAATATATATAATAATATAATTTTAAATGGTAGAAAACACCCAACCATTGTATTGACAGGAATGAATAGAACTAATTGAATTATGAATATAATTTTTTTCATGTTTTTACATTCATCTAATAAATGTTAGAGGCTTAAAATGTGAATGAATTTAATGTTAAGCATAAATACTCTAGTATTCATTAAAAGGTCTATTTACCGTCGTTTGATGTAGATCTCATTTGAAATATAGTTTTTGTCACTTTTATAAGATCTATATGAAAAAATATTATTCTTATTTATAATCGGGACATCAAGATTTGCTTTGGATTAAATTTTGACATTTTTCCTATAATGTTAATTTTTTTTATTAATAGTGAAAAATACTGCATTTTAATTGAAAACTGCCTTTTAATCTAATATATTTATATGGATAGATTATATTTTTAATTTCATTAATGTTTAAGTAGATTATATTTTTACCAGTTAATTCAATTTTGGATATTGAAAGTAATTTCACATGGAAATTTAACATAATCAAGTGTTAATATCTTGATAGAAATTATTTAATAAAAACACAATTTTTGGTGTTGACAATGGGAATTAATTTTAAATTAATATATGCAACTTCTAGGTTTTGAGTTCAGAAAAATGGATTCCATATTTGGAATCCGGAGGTCCAAATTGTGTAAATAGGTATCTTTTATTTTAAAAAAATATGTACAGTATGTTCAGTAAATATTTTATTTACCATTGTTAAAGGGTAAATTTGGTAAATAAGGGTTAAAATATATTATAATAATATTAAATGACATAACATGTGTCCTAAACATATTAGATAATATATGTCTTACCATGTTCATCCTTTGGTAGATTTTGTGACCCCATGGAGCCACTTGTAATTGAAAATGGAAATATAAAAATTAATTTAATGTTGAGGAGAATATACCATAAACTGTTATCTCTTAGTAAGACAATTTTTATGATGTGTTTATAAGTGAAAAATTATACTATTAATATTAATTTGAAATCTAATAGGGTTTCGTACATCTTGTTATAATATTTATTATTTTTAGACATCATATAAAGAAATTTATTTATGACACAATGATGAATTGTGCATTTCATTTATTATCTTCAAATGTTATATACTATTGTAAATACATATATACACTGGATATTTATGATATATATGATATATAAATCATGAATATCATTCTGTAGATAATGTAAATTTGACGACATAGAAAACATGTAATTATAAGAAGTTAATTTTTGGCTCAAGTACCAAATATCGAGAAAACAACCATTATTAACATAAATGATTATGTAATGTATATAAAGTGGTAACAAGTAATTCAAAAGGAATAATTAACATGAAAAATGTTCTTAATAAAGATTAAATTAACATTATTTAATTATTTAGGAGACTAATGAATGAACGAGTCATGTCGTATATGAGGTAAGGGTCTTCGTTTCAATATCATTTCATTGAGGCATATTTTTATTTATGCAGGACATTCTTTATAAGGTGTATAAACCCCATTGAAAGTTACTTTCATTTAAAGGTATTTTTTTTCTAAGTATCATTTTACTAATTGTATAAGGTAATGTTTCTTTTCAACATACACAATGACAATTACATTTCCTCAACCGTGAGTATTATTTGATATTTTGTCTCCATAACAAGGCGTAATGTTTTTAAAAGGGAAATAAATACCATAGACTATTTCATGTATTTTAGTATTGAAAATGGTTTGGAACATGGATTTTTTTATGCCAATATATTTACATGATATATTTTGATTTAAATGTGGAAATGTTATTTTTCATTTATGTTTCTTTAGGTGTTATGAATAAGATATAGTTCCTGGTAATTGTTTACATAGATGGGTGGTTCTGTGATAAATCTAGGGTGTGTGAGTCTGGGAAAGCTCGGAAATTAATTGGGTAACATGACTTAGGTAAATTTTAATATTTATTCTAAGAGATTTATAGAGTATAATGTGATGGGTATTAAAAATGTAAATCTCTATGTAGCTATGAAATAAACAACACAAGTATTCTATAGATGCCACAAGTTACATTTATGATTTTTGATTTAAATTTGTTATTCATTAATCAGATGATCTTGTGTTGTATGATAAAGATTGAAAATTATTATTATGTAGACTTGTATTTATTGATGGTATAATGTTTTCTTTACCTGTTTCATATCCCTTATTGAGATTTTTATGTTAATCCAATGTTTTTGAAATGTATTTCTTAGGATATAAGGAAGGTTAAGAGAAAGAAAAAATTCAAGAAGATTTATATCGAGAAAATAATTCTTGTATTCTTTTAAGAGTATTATTTTATGAAACTAATGGATACTGAGTAAAAGTTTATAAATTGTAATAATTTTTATGTAATTTAGCAGTTAAGGAATAATTCATTAAAACTATATACTTTAAAATATTCTCAATTTGAATTATTTACATATTTCAAGATTATATTGTGTTAAATTATAGGGCCTTATATAATTTGTTACCACATGTATTAATTTTCAGTATACATTTTTTAAATCATCATAATTCACATTTCTTCATTAATATAAATTATTTAGTTTTATTTTCCAGTCATGAAATGATATCCAACTATCATTGATTCAGTCAAATCCAAAATATAAAATTGAAAAAAATGTAGTTTCTATAAATTTTAGAATGCGATAAGGTTTTTTATTTTTGGAAAATATTTTACTTAGTTATAAATACTTTTCATAAATATTTTTTAATCAAATTTGATGATAGTTAATAACACCATCATTAAATTTTAAAAATAAACAGTGATTTTTATTATACATAATTTTTTTAAAAAGAATTCAAAATTTTCATCCCTCTCAATGAGTCCACAATTACTCAGGACTGATACATGCTCTCCTTCGATAGATATCCAAATCCATATATATTTACACTAAAAATACCATCCCCACACAATTATTAGTGCCCATACCCTTTCATCTACCTCACCAAATACTATTCATATTAATTGGAAAAATATTTATCTTCCTTATCAGCTTATTTTTCCAATGGAACAATCTCACCTCACTAAGCCGATTATCTATCTCGCTTTTTGTTTTAAATTTTCTTACCCTCTCTATATGTAGTGTTTATGACCCTCCATTTTTTAGGTATAATTGTTAATTATCCCAAATGGTTTTATTTATATAATGTTTTATTATATAAATTTTAATGTTGAACATAAAGAAACTTTTTCAATATATAATTCCATTACTAATTATTTTTTATGTTTTTTATTTTTTATTGTTTGTAGAAGTATTATGTGATTATTTAATGTATTTTAAATTTGTTAGAAATAAAAATTCACCATATAAATTAATTTTGTTTAGAAAATGGATTGAATAAATTTTTTTATAAATTATAATTTTTAAAGTACATATATAATATTAATTTTTTATTAATTGAATTTTTAGATAAATTATTATTAATAATATCCAATTTTATTCAAAATATTTAATTTTAACTATTATTCATGAATCCATTTATTTATATTTCATAAACTTACTACATGTGAATATGTTTTTATTTGTTTAAAATTATATTTGGAATAACAAATCTTTTTTAAAATTATAATTTAATGAAATAATTATTTTTAAAAAAATTTTATAACATTTTATTTTAATTATGTTTTATATATAATTTTTTTGTAATTATATATTATTTATAGAGAAATTAATTTTTATTGTTACCTAGAATCAAATTTTTTAATCATTGGTTATGAAAAAAATAAGTCTTCAACTATATTAATTATCAGAATATTAGTATTAAATTTCATTATGGTTTATATATATATTTATATTTATAATAAAATTATTTTTTCATTCTAAAGTGATATCATAAATTTATTATACTACACATAATAAATTCGAATATTATTATTTTAGACAGTATATGTCGTCATGGTGATCAATTATGTATAAGTAATATTTGTTTCAATTTATCATTGAAGATATATTTATATTCTAAGGATTTGGATGAATTTAAATATTTGGTAATTTAATACTAATTAGTGTATAGTTTAATACAATTAATATTAATTGATAATTAATTTAGTTAGTTCATTAAAAGGAAATATATATATATATACATAAATATATAAATATATATTATTTAATATTGAAAAAGTTTTCCCTTTAATATGGATATTTTATTATACATATTGAATATAATTTTAAAAAATAACTGGTAGATATTATCTTATAGACGAACAATATATTAAACAATAAAATTACAATTCAGATGAATATATGATAAATGATGGATTTGGATTTTCATGATACCATGAACAAGATAGAAATCAATCAGTAAATGAATTTTTGAAATCTAATTATATATATGTTTCTCGAAACCTTTATGAAGAAGGAAATGACTTATATAAATTGGATAAATATAGAAAATATGAATTATATTTTTTGCATAAAATTTATTCGAGTATTTATTTTCCATTCATGGTTCTCAATATCTAGTACCAATATGGAATATATAATAATCTAAAGTAATTTATATGATTGTTTATTTGACATTTATATTTTAAATATATGTTCACATAATCCATCTTTGACATAAGTTTATTTGTTAATATTATTCATCCATTATAAAAAAAATTATGATTTTGGGAATGGTTAAATTAATAATGGGGTGATTATTTTGACAGATAAAAATACTTATGGTTTCATAAATGATTTTTGAAATAAATTACAGAACGTGGGAATAAAAATAAATGAAATTATTTTATGATTTTAAAAAATAAATCTTTATCAAGGATAATATGTCAAATTCCATTAATATTTTGATTCCACATATAATTCCTATAATCCAAAGACATTAAAGACATTATGTTTTTTTATTTTAAAATTTACAATAATGAGATCTTGATATATATGAATAATTAAATGTCTTAGAATGAATTTGATTTAATTTATCTTAAGCTTTCTACAACGTAAAAAAAATAGGATTTCTGATTGATTAATGTTGGTTTTATCAACATTCATCAATTAAGAATTGATTAATGAACATTAATAGCTATTTTGAAAAATAAAAATGTACCTCCCTTGATATGTTTGAGAAAAATAATCTTTTATTATTTTGAAGTTAATTATCACCTTTCAATAGATTCAATTTTTATATACATTTTAGTAGTTATTGGAGAATTAGGTGACTTATGAAATTATGTGGTAGTTACACTAAATCCTCGAATTAATAAATCCATAAAAATCAATCTTCTATCAAATTTAGAAATATATATATTCCTATATGAGGGATATCTTCCAAATAGATTAATTTTTAATATGTTGATGGTATACTGTTAATGTGAAATTTCTAAAATTAAAAAGTATAAGATAAGAATAATTTTTGAAATTTGTTTCATTATACATTCTATGTTATATCATAATGATTTATGAGTAACATGAAAAAAGTCAATGGATTTATAATTCTTGATGATACAAATTTTTAAAACCCATTTGTGAATATTAGAGAATAAATAAATAAATCTATTAAATTAATGAAATATTAATATATGATTGAATAGAGGAATAGTGATTGAGGAACATAATAAGTAGAATTATAAGAATAATAATTTTATAATAAGATCAATTTTTCTAATTATTTTAATAATATTTTAAATTGATACAACATGAATATTATTTTATACATAATGAAAGAATTTTTTAGAATTTGTTTTAGTATAGAATGATGAGTGGGGATTGTCAGTATCTTAACCATCGATTAGGCATTGACACAATATATTTAACGTATATTCTACTCCAAAAGTCTATGTTCAATTTAAAACCGGTCCTTAAAAAAATTGTAATAAAAAAGAATGATGAGTTAGAAAAAAGGGGGTAAATACAAAATGAAGAGTGCATGACACCACAAATGTCTGCTTCAAACACTGATGCACAATAATCAGTGTCCGTAAAATAAAACATCATAGCCTTTGCCAGAATTTACTTCTTGGATGATCTAAAGTATATTATTTGTGAAAAAATTAATGATACATATACATCAATATATTTTTTAAAAATTAATAATAATATACTTAATTATTTCATTGTAATTTTATGTAATATGAAATTTTCTAACTAATATTCAACTGATATTGATAGAGATTATATTTTAAATAACCACACTGTGAATTTATTTAAAAATCATGACCATGTTATTCTGATTGAGTAGTTGATTCCTTAAAAATATTTCGAACATGTACATGAAAATATATTGTTAGTTATAATTGAAGATTATATAATAATGGGAAAATAAAATTTTAAATAAGTCACAATTTTACATGATTTAAAAAAATTTATAATGAATCTTCTCTCTAGAGAGGTTAGTTCTACTATCATTTTTGAATCTGTGATTTAGATTCTAATTATTTTTTATGTAATTTAAAAAATTATGGAAACTAAATTAATAATAGTTCAATGAAACTAAGAGGTATGTTATTGAAATTTTTATTCAATTTAAGGAATTAAATTGTTATGTGTCATCATTTTGTTTATTACTAGATTTATTTCATTTTTATTTTGTTATAGAGATATTTCAATGTCAGATTTAAAATATAATTGTATTCCATAGGGATATACTATTGATGGGTAACTAATTAAAGATTTCATGAAATATTATTCATTATATTTTAGCATAATTAACACATAAATCAATCAATATTGTTATTCTAATAAATGTCTACTAATTTTCATTCATATAAGCTATCATTTATAATTCAAATTATTAATTGAAAAAATTAACTGAAAAATAATTTTATACCCTTCCAAATAGAGTTACTACATGTATATATATTTTTTGTAATTTATTTTCACTATATATGTACATGTAGTAAATTATTGAGAGAGAAAATAGAAATATGTCAGTGGATCAAAACATGACATTATATTTAAATAAGAAATAAAATTATTTTTTAAAAAATTTCAATGTCTAAAAACATTATATTAAAATTATTATTTTTAATGTTCTATAATTTAGTTTTTTATATCAAATTGTTTAGTTTAAGGTGGTATTGTTCATATATATTTTAATTATAGGATATGTGATGAGCTCATTAATGTTTTTACCATTATGTCTATTAGGTGGCTCTATGGGATTTGAAACGTGAAACATAAATGGATTCTGGATTTGTAATAATTTTTGACTATAAGGGCATAAACAATTGTGATATATTTAAACTCAATGGTATAAGGTTCCATAATTATTTGATCAATCCCTTTAAATTTCCTTTAGTTATAGTGGTGTTATCGAAGATAGAGTGATGTTTTAGCCATTTTTAGAGCATTATATTTGTGGTGCAGGGTATGGAACACCTAGTAAAATGGATATTCATTTCATTTATTAGTGAAGTATGGTTTCAAATTCCTTCTATAAGAGATGAACATCATGGAAACTCCCATTAAATTTTGTGGTGCTATAATTTTTCATGTTGGGATGCAACATGATTAAGAAAAAGAACAATATGTTAGTTTTTTTATAATATCATCATGGGGAATAATCTTATTAAAATGAGGATATGGTAAAATCTTGGTAGGTTATTTTGAGATGGTCAAGATGATCATATTACTTAGTGATACATTATGAGAGAAAAACATTACAAAGGTCACCACACTATTGTTCAGGGAATGGTTAGCAGAAAATGAACATCTTATACTATCCATTACATTGTGAAAGGACATGGAGAATGTCATAGGTTCAACCAAACCATAAAAATATCTTTATTTTCTATCCAAAACAGTTTTAAAATGCTCGAGAAAGGGAAAATGATCATTAGATATGTGAATCTCTTTTGACCAAGGGGGACGATGACATAGTGGGATATAATCATTAAATATTGATTCTTGTTATTTTTACTTATATAAATAGATGGATAAAATTATCATGCAAATACTTCACAATTTTTCTTTTTTATTTAATTTTATTTTTTTATAGTTAATAATGCACGCAAAACCATGGTTAAACTAAACACAATTTAGTCACATTTTGAAATTTTAATTAAATAATAAAACATTTCGTGAAATTAAGTAGTATATATATATATATTATATATAATATAAAATATTTTTAAAATATTTTAATAAATTTTATAGGAATTTGAAAAGAAGAAATCATAATTTTACAAAAAAAATAATAGTATTCATAATGGCAGTTCTGTCACTTTATAATGGTGCACAAATAAGAAAATTAAATTTTTATTGATTTATCAATATTATATAAAAATATAAACATTATTTTTGAAATAGAAACATCAAAATTTGTCTAGTTTGAATGTTTTTTAGTTTTATGAATTATTTCATTTTTTGATGAATAGGGAAAAATGCATTTAAATTCAAAACTGATTTTTCGTCTAATGTATTTATAATAATAAGTTATATTTTTAATTTATAAAAAATAAAAATATATCAATTATTTATATATTAATCTAATATAGGTAATTGAAATAATATTCACATTGAAATTGGAAATAAAAACATGGACGATTTTGATGATTTTTACTTTAGAAACCTGTATTTTCATCTGGCATATAAGACTAATTTTGAAATAATTTCTTCTTATTAAATTAATTAAATTTTTAAAAAGGGATTAAATATTTTTAATCAGAATGATTTATAATTTTTAAATATGTTAATTTTGGTTTTTTTCAAAACTTATTAGTGAATGTAATTAAAATTACTATTAGAGAATGAGAGAAAAATTATCTTAACAAGAGAAAATATATTAATCTTAATGCCCAAAATGACATATACAGTTCTCCAAAATCAATTTTCCATAAAACTTTAGTCACTAGAGTCCATTTTATCTAATGAAGTTATTTGTTTGAGCCATGTGTTATAAGAAAAATTGAGGGTCTTGATCCATTTAAAAAAATTTAATGAAATTCCACCACTATACAATATAAAAAATGCACTCCACAGGAAAATATATTTAGAGCACTAAATTCCTGTATCTCCACCAAAATCTATTCAAATATGATCAAAAAATTCATGACATCATCAGAGATTAATTAAATTGCAATCAAATATTTCCAAATAATCCCTTTGGTGGAAACCAAATGGAGTTGCCCAAAGAAGAGGTAACATCCTTCTTCAAGAACTTTTGTTATATTTACATTATCCACCCCCTAATATAATATTATTAATTTATTAAAAATTACCATATTTAAACTAAATGATCTTATATGTTATTTTTTAAATTTTTTACCTGAAATTTGACACACATCCATCTAATGGGTAACAAACAAACCATTTATGTGTACAACGAACTATCACTCCATGAAATGATGATTATTAATTTTTCGCTTATTGTCTCCCATTGTCAAAATTATAAAGTCAAATTATTTATAGATTATATATATGATATTTTTTATTTTTTATTATTTTTTCATTATTTAACTCCTAACATCATGATTTTCAGTTTGTGTAAATACAATAACATGTGTCTGTGGAAGTGTGGACTACCACCTTCTCCAATCAATGTTATTCATTCACTCAATAAGTGAATTGAATAAAGGATAATTTTAATTGAAATATGAGACATTTATGAAATTGGTATTATAATAAAATATATATATATATATATCATTTGAAATTAATTATTTAAAATATGACAAAAATTGAAGTATAGATCATGCACACGTATAACCTACCGTCTCCATGAATGGTGCATTTCTTTTCATATGTCCAATTTTTTTATTCATATAAATAATAATATAATGGATATATATATTATTTTTTCTTAATTTATTATGTTATGGATATTATGAAATAATGATCATCATAAGAATAAGAATGAAAAACAAGTCAAAATATACTTTAAAGACATGGAAATTAACACCCGAAACCGTAAAAATCGGGAGGGTTTTCACAGACAAGTGATATGATATTATTATAATTTAATATATGATATTATTATTATTATTATTATTATATTATATGTTTGTAATATATTTTAAACCACTAGAAAAATGTTTAATTACCAAATAACAAAAAATATGGACAATGTAGTGGTCTTTTAAAAAATTTACATTCCCTTGAGTCTTCTTTGTCACCATAAAAAAAATTAACATTATTGTGGTTTGTATAATTTGTATTTGTCATATAATATCATTATTCACTCATACATCATGGAATTTTTTATTCGAATTTGAATTATCTTACCCAAGGGCCTTAACATAAAAATATCTATGTGGTAAAAGATAACTTTGGAGTTGTTCTTTTTTTATTGTTAGCATTCTCATGAGAAAATAAATTTTTTATATTCAACATTCATTGGATATTTATATAAATAAAAATAATATTGGGTGATTTATATTATTATCACCAAAAAATTATACAATATTTAAATAATGTTCTCACCTTTCTAGTTATTTTCATAACTATAGATATATTTATAAATTTCTATCTTCTATTAAATATATATAAATTAGTATTAGGTACATTTTTTGAAATAAATGGACTATTCAATATATGTGTAATTGCATAGACATGAAAAAATGTGTCGGGGACAATTTTATATAACAAATTCGTGTTTAGGACCGGTTAATGAAAACCCTATAATACATTGGTTATGTTATTAATATTTTCATGACTTATTATATACTCCCATTTTTTATTCTATATTAAATGTGCATAATTTGTGTGAGATATTAATGTTTTAATACTAAGTATAATTTTTAGCATTTTTAGAAGTAGTCAAATTGAGTCAGTTTACTATTTTATTTATAACTCTCACCACACTGATTACAATTTGGTGGTTCTTTTTTTTAGGATTCCTAATTCAATATTCATCATTTCATTTGTATGGATCATGGGCCAAATATTCCATTTGAAGGATCACTTTTACCACAAAAGATGACCGAAAAAATTTGTGAAGAAACTGGACTAGCCAAGATTATTGAGTTACTGGTCTCACTCCCGAAGCCCATGTTTTATGAAACTCCACAATCTATTCTTGATTATCCAAAAGAATCATGGATGAAATATTCAGGGTCCAACTCTAAGAAAAAGGGCCCATATGAAGCTTTGAAGTCCAGCCCACCATTCTGGCCGGGAATTAAAATAAGTATAGTATTATTAACATATCTCATGATCTATTCATCAAATCAAGATGAAATTTTTTTCAAAGATAAAGAGGGGATATAGGCGACCGACTTTGTTGAAAAAAGAAATCGGATTTGAAGGCATATTACTATTCCAAAATCCATTCACATTTTCGCCATCAAAAAAGCATGGATTCAAATAAACAGTTTAATGTTGTTTAATAAACTGGCCATAACATTGGATAATTAATTCAAGATGACTCCAAATTTTGAGATAGGTCGGCCAAAATTATTATATTAAACTTGGAAGAAGTGTAGAGCTAGATATTCGGCTGTCTGAATGTCCAAATAGTTGATCCAAGTGGAGGGACATATTGGGAATACAAACAGTCCACTTCCTTGGGAAATAAAGACATCCCCCTCTTCTCCATGCAAGGGGTTGGAATTTTATAAGAGAAGAGATCATATTTGCATGAAAAAAGACATGAAAAATGATTGGGAGGATCTTCCATACTTATTTTTTCACTTGAGAGGCCTTTCCTCCTCTCTTTGTTTTCATTTACTTTTATGTTCTTCATTGTTGTAATTTTGTTAGTCCTTTCCTTTGTAATTATATTTTAATGCATGTTTCCTCTTAAATATATATTATTCTCATCCAACTTCTGTAGTATAATATTAATGTTCTTAAAATAGTTTCAATACAGTTTAATCCCCTTCCCTTCTTTTTCTTTTTAATTCAATGTAATGTATGTTTTTAATTCTCTTCATCGTTTGTGTGTGTGTGTTCGGCGCACAAATATTTTCTTATCCCTTTATTTATATTATCTTCTTAATTTTTCATCATAATAATTATAACCAGATTAGTAATAATTTTAATGGATGATTAAATATTTAATTGGGGTGAGTTGTAATTTAGGTATGTCACGTTATTGAGAGATTTTTCTCGACGAATGTACTTTAAATTAACATTGTGTATGTTGGACTTAACATGTCATGGATTAATGACTTGTTTTGTTAAACATATGGATTCCATGGATTATTAGAACCATAATTACAATACCACAATAATGTACTGATTGAGATTATAATCCTAGTTATGTTAAGGCTTGGATTAATGTCTTAACACTTATGAATTCCAATCAACATCAACTTGTGACATGGGTGTTAATTCAATGCAATATAAATCAAAGCTCTATGCTATCACAATATTAACTACCTAATGATGATCTCATCCCAATATTTATCAAATTATTAAATAAATATTAATCAATCAAACATTTTAATTAAGATCTCCAAACATACCCCTAATCAAAATACAATTAACTAAAAACAAATGACTATTACAAAGTATCATCGCCGAGGATTCGACCCGAGTACAGCTATACACATTAGGAGAGCACCAGAACCTTGACCAGTCGATAGGAGAAAATTAGTCATGGATTTAAAATGGTTCCATTTCTGGGGATGGTGATTCCATTAGTCATTAGTTTTTGGTAATTGTAAAAAAACAAAAAAACAAAATTGAAAAAATTGAAAAAAACAAAAATAAAAACCCGTCTTCTCATAAAAATCATAAATGAAAAACAAAAAAACAAAAACCCATCTTCCTCTTTCTTTCAAAATCTCTCTGAATGCCCTGTATCATCCCAAACAATTCGTCAGATTTTTTTCACCCTAAAATTGAGCGAACACTTCGCCAACTTAGGAGGAACATAAGAGATAATCAAATAATTGAAGAACCAGTCCTTGTCCAACCAGTTGAATTAGAAATGGCCAATCCTAGGGAACAAACACATAAAGAACATGCTGCCCCAGATATGATTTACCATTCTATTGGTATTCAATATACAAACATAAGGGCTGACTTCGAACTAAAATCAGGTTTGATTCATCTTCTCCCTCATTTCCACAGGCTAGCCGGTGAGGATCCACATCTCCACCATAAAGAGTTTCAAGTAGTGTGCTCTACCATGAAGCCTCAATGGTTTCTTGAGGAACAAATCAAACTTCGAGCATTCCCTTTCACCCTAGCTGACACTTCTAAGTCATGGATTTACTACCTACCTCCTGGTTCCATAACCCCATGTAATGACATGAAGCGACTCTTCTTATAGAAATTATTTCCAGTTCTTCGTACTACTTCTATCCGAAAATAAATAAGTGGTATCTGACAGTTCCCAAGTGAATCACTCCAGGAATACTGGGAGAGGTTCAAAAATATTGTTTCAACCTGTCCACACCATCAAATCCCTGACCAACTCTTGATCCACAACTTCTATGAGGGGTTATTGTCTATGGAGAAAACCCTCATTGATGCCGTAAGTGGTGGTGGTGTTGTTGATAAAACTCATGTAGCTGCAAGATATATCATCAGTAATGTGGCTGAAAACACACAACAATTACATACTTGAGCCCATGCTCAATTCAAACAGGCCCAAGATAATCAATCAATTGAGCCGAACAAGATGACCGAGTGGATGAGTGAACATATAGGTCTTGTGCGACAACTATATGTGGAAACCAAATCCCCAACCTCATCTTCTTCACAATAAATGTATCCTCGACCTCTCAAAAACTATGGAATCTGTAACTCTTCATCGCATCCAACAAACACATGTCCACAACATCAAAAGGATCAATCTGATTCAACTTGACCATGGAGCTCAATGCAGCATTTGATCAGAGGAACACCAACTCTCAACAATCAGGTCATTTTGTTAGAAACTTCAACCAACCTCACTCTGATCCCTTCTCTTCTTCCTATAACCAAGGCCTTAGGTATGGTAATCCCATATCTCATCACCCTCAACTAACTCCTCAAAACCCAATCTAGTTTCAATATGGTCAAGGCGTTGGTAACTTCCAACAACCTTATCCTATTATTCCTCAACCTCAGAGGAAAAATCCTCCTCATGGATTCCATTATCCTAGTGATCCTTCCCAATTCCAAAACCAATACAACCGCCTTCCCAAGAACCAAAATCTTGGTAATCCCAATACGAGAAAAGCCTCTTCTTCCAAGAAACCATGGGAATGTGTAGTGGAAGATCTTTCCTCTTTCACCGGTTCAAGCCTCAAGAACATTGAACCCCAAATTGGTCAACTTGAATCCCACCTTAGTCAGCAGCAACTATCAAATTCTTCCCAACTCTCAGCTCAACCATTTCCCAACCCCATGGGTAATGTAGATGAAATTGCACTTAGATCAGTAAATCAAATTTATATTCCTCATGATAATTCCTCCAACCCTCCTTTTAATGTTGACCTATAAAATGAAAATAAAAAGAAACTTGAAAAGGAACCTAAATCCATTCCCTCAACTCCTTCTATTCACTTAGGAATCCAATTCCTTTTCCTCAAGATGTTTCTAATCAAAGGAATTCCTTTGAACCTGATCCTGAAATTCTCGACATGTTTAGATGTGTTGAAGTCAACATTACCCTCTTAGATGCCATAAAAAATTCCTAAGTATGCCATGCTTCTCAAGGATTAGTGTACCCACAGGAGGCAACTTAGGACTTTTGAAAATGTTTCCACCCTGTAGTCTATTCCCATAAAGTGAAAATATCCAGGGACCTTTACTATCCCATGCCAAATTGGAAGTTCAAAATTTGATGATGCACTCATAGACCTAAGAGCCTCAATTAATGTAATTCTCAAATTCATCTTATACAACCTTGGTCTAGGTCCCTTACATCTAACGGGTTCTATCATTCAATTAGCCAATCGAAGCACAGCAAGTCCTGAGGGAATAATTGAGGATGTCCTTGTCCGAGTCAATGATCTTATCTTCCCTGCTGATTTCTAGGTCCTTGACATGGAAGGTGATACTAACTCTTCTCTATCTCCCCTGATTCTTGGATGACCATTCCTAATGAGAGAGAGAACCAAGATTGATGTCCATTCAGGCATCTTATCCATGGAATTTGGTGACCAACTGGTCAAGTTCAACATTTTCCATGCCATGTGATACCCATCTGAGGATCACTCTACATTCTCAATCCATTATTCAAAGGATACTTCTGAGAGTCAATTGAACCCCATTCCATCATGTTAATCATGTTCAAATTACAATGGATCTTGTGATATTTCAACCATGATTAACCAAGTCATAAATGGTGAAGTTGATGTGGACCTCTCATTCATAGACTCCATAAACCAAGAGGAACTTATAAAATCTCTTGAATCCCACATCAACTCTGATCTCTACTGCTCCACCTTGGAAAGTATTAAAGAAAATGAATCTGAAGCAACTAAAGTCCCTTCCGCCATTCCTGAGTTGTCTAACCCACAAATGAAAGATGAGACTGATCTGAAACCTCTTCCTGAACACCTGAAATATGCATTCTTTTTCCATGATCACTCTTATCCTGCCATTATCTCTTATTCACCTTCCGAAACTGAGAAGTCCAAACTTGTTCAGGTGTTGAAGGATAACAAAAAGGCCCTAGGTAGGACCCTAGATGACATACCAGGAATCAACCCTTCTCTTTGCATGCATCACATCCATCTTGAGGAATCATCCAATCCAGTTATAAAACCACAAAGAAGACTCAATCCACTCATACATGAGGTAGATAGGGAAGAGATCACCAAGCTTCTTCAAGCTGTTATTATCTACCCAATTTCTGATATTGAATGGGTTTTTCCAATTCAAGATGTACTTAAGAAGGGTGGGATAACTATTGTCACAAATTAACATGGAGAGGTAGTCACAACTCGAGTTAATAACAAATGGCATGTGTGCATTGAATATATGAAATTTAATGTTTAAACAAGAAAATTTGACTACCCTCTTCCATTCTATGATAAAATGCTAGAAAGATTAGCCGGAAAATCACACAATTGCTTTCTTGATGTATAAACCAACTACTTCCAAATCCCAATCACACCTCAGGACTAAGAAAAAAACACTTCCACATCCCCCTTTAAAACATATTCATATAGGGGAATGCCTTTTGTCCTTTGAAATGCTCCGGAAACATTCCAGAGGTGTATGATGAGTATCTTTTCTGAATTCATTTAACACTGCATGGAAGTTTTCATGGATGTCTTTACCATTTGTGGTGATTCATTTTAATCATGCATGATGTCACTCTCTCTAGTCCTTCAAAAGTGTGTCAAGTGTAACCTTGTGTTAAATTTTTAAAAATGTCACTTCATGGTTTAAAATGGTATTTTTATAGGGCACATAGTTTCAAAAGATGATATTGAAGTTTATCCTGCCAAAATTGAAGTGATCCAATCACTTCCTGAACCCACTTCTGTTTGAGACATCCGTCCATTCCTTAGACCTACTGGTTTCTATTGGTGATTCATCCATAACATCAGTAGGATTTCCCCCCACTCACTCAGTTACTCCAAAATTATGTCACTTTCCATTTCGATGAGTTTTGCAAGAGAGCCTTCATTGAACTCAAAACCTCTCTTACATATATCCCGATAATCCATCCCCCAGATTGGTCCTTACCCTTTGAGTTGATGTGTGATGCTTATGATAGAGCTGTTGGGGATTTTCTTGGTCAAATAAGAGAAAGACTTCCTCATGTCATCTATTATTCCTCAAAAACATTAGATGAAACTCAATTTCACTACAATGTCACTGAAAAATATCTTTAAGTAGATTTTTTTTCCTTAAATAAATTCAGGCCCTATATCTTAGGTGCCAAAATCATCATCTTCATTGAACATTCTGCTATAATGTTCTTACCCAAGAACAGTGATTCCAAACTGAGGCTAATAAGATGGATCCTAATGCTCCAAGAGTTTGACCTTGAAATAAAGGATAGACCAGGAAAAGAAAACCATGTGGCTGATCACTTGAGTAGAATTTCTAATTCTTCTAATTCTGAAATCATCGATCCTAAATTCCCCGCTAAGAACCTTTCATCACTCACTCAAAAAATACCATGGTATTCCCCAATTGTAAATTACATGGTTTCTGGGGTTTTTCCTGAAAATTTCTCAGATGAAGAAAAAATGAAGTTGAAAAGTGATCCAAAATACTATTTTTGGGAAGAAAAATAAACTTTGGAAAACTGGGGCTGACATGGTAATAAGGAGATGTGTTGATGAAAATGAACATTCTTCCATATTAGAATTATGCCACTCAATGCCTAGTGGTGGCCACTTTGGACCACAAAGGACCTCCCGAAAGGTTCTAGACTTTGGATTCTTCTAGCCTTCACTCTTCAAGGATTCACATGAGTTCTGTCAATCATGTCCCACTTACGAAAAGTTTGGCGCAATTTCAAAAATAAATGAAATTCCCTAAAATCCATTAATTTTATGTGAGATCTTTGATGTTGGGGGTATCGATTTCATGGGACCATTTACCCCTTCCAATGGATTATCTTATATCATTCTTGCGGTTGATTATGTTTCTAGGTGGGTTGAGGCCAACCCCACTTGAAAAGATGATTTAAATATTGTTAGTGAGTTCCTAAAGACACACATCTTCCACCGATTTGGCACACCTCATGCCTTGATAAGTGACATAGGAACCCAATTTTGTAATAAAACCATTGAATCTATTTTGAAAAAGAATGGGGTTGTACATAAAACTTCAACTAAATATCACCCCCAAACAAATGGAATGGATGAACTTTCAAATATAGAAATGAAAAGAGTGCTTGAGAGAATTGTAAAACCCACCAGAAAAGAATGTCCTGAAAGACAATGGTGAAGCACTTTGGGCTTATTGAACTGCCTATAAAACACACATTGGAATGTCTCCTTTTAGAATAGTTTTTGGTAAAGCATGTTATAGCATCCCGTCCTTTTATTAATTTACTGTCACATCATATTAAAGATAAAAAACATAATACCATTACACATAGAGGATCCAAAGGTTTAGTGGCTTGGGAAAACTAGGACCATGCATAACAAATACAACATCAGGCATAAACATTAATTTAATTTCATCTTCTATAGCTTCTTATTGTCACTTGTCCTCTCCTTAGTACATATACCCACCTGAGGATATACATCAAAAGAGGTGATCCAAAAGCCCAATAAGAGGATATATAAGAACAATATATCATGGGGTGAGCATAATCATAACATAGGAAAAAGATTATGAACATGAGAGGATCATAAATAATAGACCTGAAATGTGGCAATGCATACAAATTAAACATCATGTATTAGTGGATAACTACAACACATACTTGTGAACCAAGATATAATATTTTTCACAAATAATTTCACATTTACTCATTAGATTCATCACTTTACCCAATGCATTGGAGCACAGTATAATTTTGGGCACACCTGTCACATTTAAACATTCATATTGCGCTACATAATTCCTGGTGCACCCGTCACATCATAACATTATCATTTATCATGATTTCCAAAATGAACATATAACTTAAATTAAAATAATTAACCCATGAAAAGGAATGGTTTTTATCTCATAATAACATATTCATATGCTTTGGGTTCCCAAAATAAAGAGGGAATAACATACATGTTACAAGAACCGTTCACTTTGATTGAGAAGTAAAAAAGGGGTGTTCTTAAAAGAAGAGTTCTTTTCGAAAACATTTTGTTGGACATAAAAACCAGTGAAAAACATGTATATCCCAAAAATGTAAATGAAATGATGAAAAAATTATCTTTGGGGAGTAACCATTTCAAAAATGGAGTGAAAGAGGTAGAACCCGAAGGATGAAAGTTGGGTTCGAGAATTTTTCCTTACCTTGTACCTGAATGCTTCCTTCTATTAAATGTCCTGTATAATGACATTATTTTCTCTAATTAGAAATCTAGAACCATGTGTACATTAATAGGGTTCATTCTGGTTTCATTATGTCATATTCTGTTCCTTTGGATGACTTATAGAGTTTAAAAACATTGTTTGGGGATGTTCGTTTTTATGGTTTTTCTTCGATGGTACACTTGTATTCTTAAATTAATGTTTGGGTAGAACATGGTTAGACATACAAAACTGATATTAAATGTTATTAATGGGAGTAAAGGAGTTTTAATGATCTTATAATGAATCACATTATATACATGTGGATGAATCATTAGATAAGAATCAAACGAAGATTGTGTGTGTTAATTTTAGCGGTTTTTCGATCATAACGGACTTGTTTTAAAACATCACTTAGTAATATGGCCATAGGTTATTTACAGAACAAAAAATAGAACATAATACATATAACATATTCTAGTTCAACAATAAAAATGGTTTCATGACCAGATCTGAAGGTATAAATGAAAGAAGATAACATGTCGTTTTTGAAGGTGATAAATTAACACCTCATGAACAACGTTCTCTTTAATAAAATAAAATGAAGAGGGAAAGGGTGTGGGGTGATATAATATCCCATTATAATCATAAAATTAAAATATATGTATAATACTGGATTTACAAGCAATTTGTATGAATATAAGTGGGGAGAGATCAAGAAAGGAGCGTGAACTTGAAAGAGAATTAAAGGAGCAGAGGGAACGAAATTACCTCTTAAATATTCCTCTTGAGATCCTATTTAAGGAAGCTAGGATTGGTATTTTGATGAGACTAGAAGCATTTGGACGTGGGGGAGGGGCTAGAGAAGGTGGTTGGGAAGATTTTAGAGAAGACATGGAGCTTGAGAGGTGTGAGGAAAAGAGGGAGTGAAGGGTGGCTTTTATAGTGGATGGGAGAGTGGTTTCCTTAATATAAAATTCATTAGTTTATTATTTCCCCACAAGACAAGAAATAGTGAGTCTTGAAAGACCAAGAATAGTAATTTTATAATTTAATCCCGAAACAAGCTAGCTTACATTATCAGAACATCATCGATGACTCAATTAATACATTATTTAGCATTTATTGTGAATTATCAGATTCTACTATTCATAAAAAATTCAATTATCTCAGAAAAATCCAAAAAATTTACCCCAACCATTTTTAGACATGTATAATCCAAAAACGAATTCCATTTTTCAAAAATAATTTTCTAAATATTATTAATTTAATATTTATTTAAAATCATAATTTACTTAAAAAACTGGTTTTAAGATTAAAATTGATTTTATAGTTCTTTCAAAAATTATGTAGGGTCTTATAAAATTATCTAAAAACTATAAGACATTGATTCAATAATTTATGGAAATAAACATTATTTTAAATTAATTAATTAATTATAATTATTTATTTATGACCTACAAAACACCAAAACTTTTACTAAGGTTAAATTGTCACTTTTTAAGATGTCTAAATTTTATTTAATTATTCATAGGTAATGTTACTCTTATTTGGGATCATTTACTATTCATAAAGGACATGTTACTATTCATAAGGGTATGTTACTATTCATAAGGGTAGGTCACTATTCACCAAAAAATATTTTTGTTTCATTAGACTCCAAATATCGTCTTGAACACAACCGTGTATGTTGGATTTTCAAAATTCCAAACATATGGGTGACAAAATTATGTTTGAAAGTCACTTATCACTTAGTAGTTCATTATTTTGTGTTTTCATGTTATTTTATGACATAAATATAAGATGGTTAATTTCCATTGAAAAACTTTGGGTTGTTACATTCTTCCCCCCTTATGAAATTTCGCCCCCAAAATTTCACTTTACACTAAAAGGTGAGGGTACTTCTCCTTAATTTCCTCTTCGGGTTCCCATTTACTTCCTCAAACTTTTGGTTCCTCCACAACACTTTTAAAAGATAGGTTGTCTTGTTGCGTAGAACCTTATCTCTCTGATCCAGAATCTTTACTGGCTGCTGCTCATAGGAGAGATCATCTTCCAGCTACACCACCACTGAGTTTAGTACATGTGGGGGTCTGGTATGTAGTTCCTCAATAGTGATACATGAAACACATCATGAACTTGAGCCATATTTGGTGGAAGTGCAAGATGATAGGCCACAGCTCCTATGCGGTCAAAGGTCTCAAACGGGCCAATATACCATGTTCTTAGCTTCCCTTTCTTCCCAAATCGCATGACTCTCTTCTATGGAGATATTTGAAGTAATAATTTGTCTCCATCATCGAACTCCAAGTCCCCTCGACGATTGTCACCATAGCTCTTTTGCCGCCTTTGAGCAGCATTGATGTGTTTCTGGATGACGTGAACCTTCTCTATCATCTCTTGAACAAGATCAGGCCCATGTAGCTTTATTTCTCCAACTTCATCCCAAGAGGTTGGAGTTTTACATCACTTTCCATAAAGAGCTTCATACGGAGCCATCTGAATACTCGAGTGGAAGATATTGTTGTATGAGAACTCAACCAATGGGAGATGCTGATCCCAACCACCTTTGAATTCAAGAGAGTAGGATCTTAGCATATCATCAAGCGTCTGAATTGTCCTTTCAGACTGGCCATCAGTTTCGGGGTGATAGACCGTACAGAAATTTAATTCAGTACTCAAAGCATGTTGAAGGCTCCTCCAGAATTTAGATGTGAACCTTGGATCACGGTCAGAGACAATTTAATGTGGAACACTGTGTAGTCTCCCCACATCCTTTACATATATCTTTGCATGTTTTTCAAGCGAGAAGTCTTCCCTAATAGCGATAAAATGGGCAGTCTTGGTGAGTCGGTCAACCACAACCCAGATTGCATTATTCCCCTTTGATGTCTTCGGCAAACCCGTGAAAAAGTCCATAGTAACATTTTCCCATTTCAACATGGGTATAGGCAATGGTTTCATCATACCTTTGGACTTTTTTTCTTAGCTTTAACTTGCTGACATACCAAGTACCTTGATATATATTCCGCAATGTCCTTCTTCATTCTATCCCACCAGAAGTGTTCTCAGAGATCACGACACATCTTTGTACTCCCAGGATGGATAGAGAAAGTTGAGTTATGTGCATTATCCAATAGATAATTCTTTATCTTGAGTGATGAGGGTACACAAAGCCACGTTCCAAACTGAATCACACCATCATCGTCGATATGGAACTCTTGCAGCTTCCCTTCATTTACTTTATTCACCCTCTTTTGTTTCTCCACATAATCCCTTTGTGCTTCCTTAATCTTCTCTTGGATGGATGGTTGCAAAATCATTAGGGAAAGGTAGGATGTATCCCCTACCCTTATGATTTCCAAATCCATCCATTGAATATCTAAGAAGATATGGTCTTTCTCAATCCACAGCATGGATAGAGTAGTAGGTTCTTTTCTACTTAGAGCATCAGCTACCTTTTTTGCCTTTATAGGATGATAGTGAATAGAGAAATCGTAATCCAGGATTAGCTCTAACCATCTACTTTGAGGCATGTTGATATCCCTTTTGTGTGAATATATACTTTAGGATCTTGTGTTCGGTGTATATGTCACACTTCTCACCATAAAGGTAGTGTCTCCAGATTTTCAAGGCAAAAATCACGGCTACCAGCTGTAGATCATGCGTCGGGTAGTTCTGCTCATGGATCTTGAACTGTCGTGAGGTGTAGGCTATCACATTATCATTTTGCATGAGTACACAACCCAAGACATTCTTTAAAGAATCACTGTATATCACAAAACTTTCTCCACTTTTTGGCAGTGTGATTACAGGTGCAGTGATCAGCCTTCTCTTTAGCTCCTTGATACTTCCCTCACATTCTTCTGTCCAGACATACTTTACCCCTTTCCTTGTTAACTTAGTTAGTGGGCTTGACAATCGTGAGAAGTTTCTCTCAAAACACTGGTAGTACCCAGCTAACCGAAGAAAACTATGGATTTCTGTGACACTAGAGGGCCTGGGCCATTCCTCAATCGCCTTTGTTTTTGAAGGATCCACAGAAATTCTCTAAATTGTGATCACATGTCCCAAGAACGTGACTTGATTCATCCAAAAGTAACACTTGCTGAACTTGGCATACAACTTCTCCTTTCTCAATGTCACCATCACAAGTCTTAGATGTTCTTCATGTTCCTCCTTACTCTTGGAGTAGATGAGAACATCATCGATAAACACTACCACAAATTTGTTGAGGTAATGTCTAAAGACTCTATTAATCAAATCCTTGAAGATTGTAGGGGTATTAGTAAGTCTGAAGGGAATCACCAAAAACTCATAGTGCCCATACATTTTTTGGAAGGAAGTCTTCTGAATATCATCCTTCTTCACCTTTACCTGATGATATCCAGAGAAAAGATCCACCTTTGAGAAGTATTGAGCTCCTCCTAACTGATTGAACAGGTCATCAATCCCTGGGAGAGGATACTTTTTCTTTATGGAGTTCTTGTTGAGTTCCCAATAATTGATACACATCAGCATTGTTCCATCCTTCTTCTTTACAAAGAGCACTGGTGCACCGCAAGGTGATGCACTAGGGTTTATAAACCCTTTGTCCAGATGCTCTTGCAGCTGCTTCTTTAACTCCTCCAGTTCGATAGGATCCATCCTATAAAGGCATTTTGAGATAGGAGTAGCTCTGGGAATGAGTTAAATTGACAACTCTACCTCATGATCCGGGGGAATTCAAGGTAACTATTTGGGAAATACATCGTCGTATTCCCTCACGATGGGAATTTACTCAAGGTTGGAACTTTCCTTCGACTCAACCATTTGGGCGATGTATGCTTCTCCATAGGGGATCAACACCCACACCATTGAAGGATTTTTCAAAGGAGATTCATTATCTTCCTAGAATTTGTAGAGGATCATGGGATGGTTCCGAATATGAAAATATATTTCCTTTTCCCGACAGTTGATATGTGCTCTATATAACGAGAGCCATTCCATTCCAATTATAGCATCGAATTCCTCCAATTGAAGTATTACGAGATTTTCTAGAAGAATCTTCCCACATATGCCAATGGGAGAAGATTCAAACCATTGGGTTGCAATTATTGCACCACTTGGTGTTTTTAGAGATATATCTACTTCAAGGTTTCGGGACTTCAATTATATAGTTCTAACAAACTTTGAAGATATAAAGTAATGCATAGAACCAGAATCAAGTAAGAATTTTTCCATTTTTGAGTGAATAAGAAGTGTACCTTGTATGCATTCATTATTATACTCCCCTCCACAGTAGTGATAGAATAAGTATTACCTTGTTCCTTTGGCTTTGGTGGCTACTGATGCTGATTACCATAGAGAACTCAAGGTTTAGTGCCCTGGTTTGCATAGTGCCCTAGCTCCCTACAGTTGTAGCATTGAACCATGGGTGGTTCTCTCCTTTCATCAGTTACATTCTCCTTACTTTTAATGTATTTTCGACACTCTTGAGCTTGGTGTCCTTCTTTCCCACACTTAAAGCTTTTCCCCATCCCTTTAAGGCAGTTCCCATGGTGCATCTTCCCACATTTTTGGCATGTGGGTCATTGATTTTTCTTCCCACCTTTATCACTAGATCCACCAGCTTGAAACTCCATCTTTCGTTTCTTATCCCCATATCCCTGGGACCATTCTCCAAACTCCATATCCACTTTGAGAGCACACCGAAAAAATTCTTCATAACTCCCAATGTCTAAAATTGTGAGAGCCTTTTGAAGTTGTGGTTTTAATCCACTATAGAATCTATCAATTTTGTTGTCATTGATGATAACAAAACCTGAAGCGTACCTTGATAGACTTGGGAAATTCACATCATATGTTGTGACAGATTCTCCTTCTTCTTGCTTGAGCTCTATAAATTCCCTCTCCATCTTTGTGCAAGGAGTTCATGGGAAGTACTTATTAAGAAAAATTATCATAAAGTCTTCCCATTCCATCTCTTTATTTTCTTCCCTTGGCTTGGTGTTCTTAATCAAATCCCACCGTTGATCAGCTTCTTAATCCAGACGATAGAAGGCTAGAGTCACCTTCTCCCTCTCAGAATAGTGAAGTACAGAAAAGATCTTCTCCATTGAGTTGACCCACTGTTCTGCAACTAGTGGATCAGAAGATCCACAAAACATCGGTGGTCGTTGCCGCATAAAACATTCGATAGCTAGTTGCTCCCTCTTTGGTGAAGGAGGATGTTACCAATTATTAAGGTTATTATTCATAACCTAAGATAATTGGGTAAGCATAACCATGAAGTTTTGAACCCAACCTCCCAAATCATTAGGGATGTCGTTTGGGCAATCATTGCATTGGCCCTCGCATGAATTGTTGGCCTGATTTCTCCTAGTTCCCACCATTTTATAAAATAGAAAAGGTTAGAACAAAACATAATTAAAAAAGTAATTAATAAATTATTAATTTAAACAATTATACCAAAAAAATAACATATGGGATCCCTAGGTATATGTTCTTGTGTGCATATTTTTACTTAATCTCATACTATAAGTTTTCTCTAGGTTTCACTAATCCTAATTCCCAAATTAACTAAACTGTTCCTCTGATACCAACTATAGCATCCCGACCTTTTCTTACATTACTATTACATCATTTTAAAGATATACAACATCATATCATTACACACAGAGGATCCAAAGGTTTAGTGTCTTGGGAAAACTTGGACCATGCATAACAAATACAACATCAAGCATAAACATTCATTTAATTTTTTCTTCTATAGCTTCTTATTAGCACTTGTCCTCTCCAGAGTAAATGTAGCCACCTGAGGATATACATCAAAAGGGGTGAGATAAAAGCCCAGTAAGAGGTTAGATAAGAACAATATATCATGGGGTGAGCATTATCATAACATAGGCAAAATATCATGAACATGAGAGGGGCATAAATAATAGACTTGAAATGTGGAAAATCATACAAATGAAACATCATGTCTTAGTGGATAACTACCACACATACTTGTGAACCAAGCTAGCATTTTATTAACACATCATTTCACATTTACTCATGAGATTTATCATGTTACCCAATTCAATGGATCACTGTATAATTCTAGGCGCACCCGTCACATTTAAACATTCATATTGTGCTATATAATTCCAGGCGCACCCGTCACATCATAACATTATCATTTATCATGATTGCCACAGTGAACATATAACATAATTTAAAATAATGAACCCATGAAAAGGAATGGTTTTCATATCATAATAAAATATTCATAAGCTTTGGGTTCCCAAAAGAAATAGGGAATAACATACATGTTACAAGAACCGTTCACTTTGAGTGAGAAGTAAAAGGGGTGTTCTTAAACGAAGAGTTCTTTTGGAAAACATTTTGATGGACATACAAACCAGTGAAAAACTTTTATATCCCATAAAATTAAAGGAAATGATGAACAAATTATATTTGGGGAGTTACCATTTCAAAAATGGAGTGAAAGAGGTAGAACCCGAAGGATGAAAGTGGGGTTCGAGAATTTCCCCTTACCTTGTAACTGAATGATTCCTTCTCTTCAATGTCCGGTATAATGACATTATATTCATTAACTAGAAATCCAGAACCATGTGTATGTTACTAGGGTTCATTATGGTTTCTTTATGTCAAATAATGTTCCTTTGGATGACTTATAAATTTTAAAAACATTGTTCGAGGATGTTCGTTTTTTAATGTTTTTCTTGGGTGGTTAACTTGTATTCATAAATTGAAGTTTGGGTAGAACATTAGTAGAAATCTAGAACTGATATTACATGTTAATAATGAGTTTAAAGGAGTTTTAATGATCTTATAATGAATCACATTATATCCATGTGGATGAATCATTAGATAAGAATCAAACGAAGATTATGTGGGTTAATTTGAGTTGTTTTTCGATAACGACGGACTTGTTTTAACTTTTCACTTAGTAATATGTCCATAGGTTATTTCCAGAACTTAAAAAAGAACATTATACATATAACATATTCTGGTTCAAACATAAAAATGGTTTCATGACCATATATGAAGGTAGAAATGGAAGAAGAGAGCCTGTCATTTTTGAAGGTGATAAATTAACACCTCATGAACAATGTTCTCTTTAATAAAATAAAATGAAGAGGGAAAGGGTATGGGGTGATATAATATCCCATTAGAATCATAAAATTACAATATATGTATAATACTGGCGTAAAAAAACAATTTGGATGAATATAGGCGGGGAGAGATCAAGAAAAGAACTTGAACTTGAAAGGGAATTAAAGGAGAAGAGGGAAGGAAATTACCTTTTAAATATTCCTCTTGAGATCCTCTTTAAGGAAGCTTGGATTGGTCTTTTGATGATACTAGCGGCTTTTAGACGTGGGGGAGGGGCTAGGGAAGGTGTTTTGGCAAAGTTTTGAGAATTATTGGAGCTTGAGGGGTGTGAGGAAAAGAGGGAGTGAAGGGTGGCTTTTATAGTGGTGGGGAGAGGGTTTTCATTAATATAAAATTCATTAGTTTATTATTTCCCCACAAGACAAGGAATAGTGAGTCTTGAATGACCAAGAATAGTAATTTTATAATGTAATCCCGATCCAAGTGGGCTTACATCAGCATAAAATCATCTATGACTCAATTAATACATTATTTAGCATTTATTGTGAATTATTGGATTCTACTATTCATCAAAAATTTATGTATCTCAGAAAAATCCCAAAAATTTACCCCAAACATTTTTCGACGTGTATAATCCAAAGATGATGTCACTTTTTCAAAAATAAATTTCTAAATATTATTTATCTAATATTTAATTAAAATCATAATTTACTTAGAAAACAGTTTTTAAGATTAAAACTGATTTTATAGTTCTTTCAAAATTTACGTAGGGTCTTATAAAATTATCTAAAAACTATAAGACATTGATTCAATAATTTAGGTAAATAAATATTATTTTAAATTAATTAATTAATTATAATTAACTATTTATGACCTACAAAACACCAAAACATTTCCTAAGGTCAAATTGTCACTTTCTAAGATGTCTAAATTTTATTTAATTATTCATAGGTAATGTTACTATTATGTTAGATGATTTACTATTCATAAAGGTCCTATTACTATTCATAAGGGTATGTTACTATTAATAAGGTTAGTTAACTATTCACTAAAAATTATTTTTGTTTCATTAGACTCCAAAAATCATCTTGAACACAACCGTGTATGTCGGATTTTCAAAATTCCAAACTTAGTAGTGAAAAAATTATGTTTAAAAGTAACTTATCACTTAGTAGTAAATTATTTTGTGTTTTCATGTTATTTTATGACATAAATATAAGAAGGGAATTTTCCATTGAAAAACTTTGGGTCGTTACACATGTCATCTACCAGTTGAAACTGAACGTAATTCGTTTTGGGCAGTGAAAACTTGTAATTTTTAACTAGAAAAATCTGGAGAAGAAAGATTGTTGCAATTGGATGAACTGGTAAAGCCTCGACTTGATTCATAAGAGAATTCTATTCCCTACAAGGAAAAATCCAAGGAACTTCATGATAAACACATCTTAAGAAAGGTATTTCCTGAAGGTGAAAAGGTAATGCTCTTCAATTCTCGATTTCGGCTTCACCCAGGTAATCTTAATTCTCTTTGGGAAGGTCCTTTTGTAATTACTAATGTCTACCCATTTGGTGCAGTGAAATTACAATGCCCCTCAATTAAATGGACCTTCATAGTTAATGGACATAGGTTAAAGCATAACCATGACAGGACACACAATCCTGGATCATCATCGACTTCCACTGGATCCCCAACTTCTCCTGTCGACCAACCACTAGATGGAGATGGCGACCCGCCAAATCCAAACTAGGGGGCACCTCTTTACCTTTAACTCTCTCTCTCTCTCTCTTCCTCCATCTTCCTATATCTTCTTCTTCATCCCTATTTCATTTTTTTACCACTATCTTTTTCAAAACATTTCTTTTTCTCTTCATCTTTAGTGTGGGTGCGTATTTTAAAGAACACTAAAAAAATTAAAAAAATTAAAAAATGTAAAAAAACCCCAAAAGAGTCATACTTACTCACCATCAATCTTCAAATTTTTCCAACCATTTTGGGGATTCAAAAGACATGTTTTCATATCAAAATTTTCTTATTTTCATCATAACTTGGGATAAAGAATTTTGTGTCAAAATTAACAAATTTTGAATGCGCAATTTTTTATTTTGAAAATGATTTTCCCAAACCATGAGGAACAAAATTTTCATTCATGCCAAGGCCACCTATGGCTATCTTTTCAAAATGTGTGTTTTCACCCCCATTTTTGAGTCTTGAGTTTATATACCTTAAATCTGAATTTCCTACCTTAGTGTGCATTAATATGATATAGGCATTTTCTGAACCACATGAGAATCACAATAGCCAAATAGCCTCCCATTTATCTTATATTAATCCTCATTCTGAAAGCCCCTTCGAGCCTATGAAAACCATTTCTTTTATAGACACATTACAAGCCCAATACCTTTTCCCACCCAATATCAACATTGATTTTCATTGCATAGATTTTTTTTAAATTTAAGTGTGGGGGAATGGATTTCAATGTTTGGGTACCCTATTTTTGATTTTCAATGAGTTATCATATTCTTGGGGGTAATAATCTATTTCAGTGTGGGGTAGAGGGTTTCATTCATTGTGTTTTGGGGAATTTAATGTACTTCCATTTATGTAATTATGTAAATGTTATAGACAAGTGTTAAAAAAATGATGAAAAAAATATCCCAAAAATTTAAAAAATGGGTTGTGTATTGGGTAGTTCAAAAATAACTCTTCCTCAACCTTTAATATTGTTATAACTATTAAAATTAGTGTCATGAGGAGATCAAAAATGGGTTGGGATATGAGTGTGAGATCTGTTTCAAGGTCACATTTTGAAAAAACATAGAAAAAAAAGGAAAAGAAAAAAAACACTTGCATTATATTCTTATTGGGAGAAGTTTTGTGTTCTGTAAATATTCCATCTTCTCATTACCTTAATATTTTCCACATATATTGTGTCTTTATTCACAAAAGAATTCCCTAGTAAATATATGTTTTCATTTCCTTCCATGTATTATTTCAAAAAATGTTCATTAATTTTTCTATGTTGGTGTTTTAAACATCTTCTTTTATCTCTTGGACATTATATTTCTTCCATCCCATAGCCACAAAAAACCCCTTAATAAGACCTCTTGATTCTTGTGCACTTTGGATAGGTATTGGAAGCTGAGAGCTATTTCAAACTAGAATATTTTCACTTTTGTTTGGTGAAGAGTGAACCTCCACAAATGAATTTTATCATCTTCAGAGGTGTGAGTTTTGACTTTCTACATTATCCATTTCTAAATTTGAGCATGAAAAAATGAATTCTTTTTGGAATTTTTTTCTGTAACAAAATGTGGTGTAATTCAAAATGGATGAGTGAAATAGATAAACCTCCCCTAATTGAAGAAAACAAAATTTTAATATTTTTTGGTGAGTGAAAATGATTTTTTCTTGTTTTTATACTTGTTTCACATGAGGACATGCACAAAACTAAGTGTGGGGGAGTTTAAGTTATTAATATTTTCATGACTTATTATATACTCTCTTTACTTATTTTATTTGAAATGTGCATAATTTGAGTGAAATATTAATGTTTTAATACTAAGTATAATTTTTTAGCATTTTTAGATGTAGTCCAATTGAGTCAGTTTAATATTTTATTTATAACTCTCACTATACTGATTCAAATTGTGTGGTGTGTGGTTTGTGGGATTCCTGAATCAATATAAACACTTTCATTAGAAGGGATCATAGGACAATTCTACCATTTGAAGGATCACATTTACCACACAATATGACCCAAAGAATTTGTAATGAAACTGGACCAGCCAAGATGATTGAGTTACTAGTATCCTCCCGAAGCCCATATTTTATGATACCCCAAAATGTGTACATGATTATCCAAAATAATCACGGATAAAAATTTCAGCACCCAACTCCAAGAAAAAGGGGCCAAAATGAAGCTTTGAAATCTATCCCACCATTCTATCCGGGAACTAAAATCAGTATAATATTAATGAAATATCTCCTGATATAGTCATCGAATCAAGATGAACATTTGAATTGTGAAACAGGAGATGTAGGCGGCCGACTTTGTTGAATAAATAATTCTGATTTAAGGCATCTTACTATTCCTAAATCCATTCACATATTAGCCATCGAAAAAGTATGGATTGAAATGGACAGTTTATCTTTGTTAATAAATCTACCATAACTTTGTCTCCTTATGTCCAAATTACTCCAAATTCTGAGAGAGGTCGGACAGAATTATTATCTTCAACTTTGAAGAAGGGGAGATCTCGAAATTTCACCGTTTGGATGTCCGAATCGTCTATCGAATTGGAGGGAAAGATTGGGGATGAAAACAGTCCACTTCCTTGGGCTATAAATACATCCCCCTCCTCTCCATGAAAGGGGTTGGCATTTTAGAATAGATGAGATCATATTGGCACAAAAAATGCCTTTCCAAATTTTTGTGACGATCTTCCATACTCATGTATTTATATGAGAGACCTTTCCTCCTCTCTTTGTTTTCATTTACTTTTATGTTCTTCATTGTTGTAATTTTGTAAGTCCCTTCCTTTGTAATTTTGTTTTAATGCAAGTTTCTTCTTCAATATATCTGATTCCCACCCACCTTCTATAGTCTAATATTAATTTTCTCAAAATAGTTTAAATTCAGTTTAATCCTCTTCCCTTCTTTTTCTTTCTAATTCAATTTAAAGTCAGTTTTTAATTCTCATCGTCGTTTGTGTGTGTGTGTTCGGCGTACTAATATTTTCATATCCCTTTCTTTATCTTATCTTCTTAAGTTATCTTCATAATCATTATAACCATATTAGTAATCATTTTAATGGCTGAGTAAATCTCTAATTTGGGTGATTTATAATTTAGGTATGTTAACTGATAGAGAGATTTTTCTCGATGAATATTCCTTAAATTAACATTTCGTTTGTTGGAATTAACATGTCATGGATTAATGACTTGTTTTGTTTAACATATGAATTCCATGGATTATTGGAACCATAAATAAACTACCACAATCAAGTACTAATTGAGATTAGAATCCTAGTTATGTTAAGTCTTGGATTAAAGTCTTAATACATAGGAATTCCAATCAACGTCAACTTGTGACATGGGTGTTAATTCAATTCAATATAAATCAAAGATCAAGGATGTCACAACATTAACTACCTAATGATAAAATCATCCCAATATTTTTCAAATTATTAAATCAATCTTAATCAATAACCCATTTCAATTATGCTCTACAAACAAACCCCCCATTCAAAATACAATTAACTAAAAACAAACGACTATTAGAAAGTATCATCATTGAGGATTCGACCAGAGTGCTGGTATACACATTATAAAAGAACCGGAACCTTGACCGGTCGATCGGAAATGATCATCTGTGTGTTTCAATTGGTAGTATCCTAAGATGAGTAAGTTAGCCAATTCATAAAAGTGTTAACTATATTATACTGATGGTATGAAATCTTGTTCGTGGGAAACATTAAGGAAAATAATTAATTGTTTTCATTATTGAATTTTTTTATTATTATCATCCATGATATTATTGTGTAGACATATCTATGGATGAATTTATTTCATAGTTTATTGATTTAATAGACATTGGTACCTTGGGATTTGAGGCATATATCATGGCCAATATAATAATTTAATGCACCAGCTAGGGGATTTATGGGGTTCAGGTTATCAAAATTGGTATAAGAGGAAGTTTATCATCATCATTATAAAATAGATTTTTAAAACATATATTAAGTAACCTAGCCCTTTGAAATAATTTATGTATATGTAAAGAGAAACATCCATGAATTTGGTAAGGCAGAGATTGTGTGGGCCTTCCTAGAAATTCCTTCCTACATGTATACTACAAGTGGATGTGGTTCCGGAACATATGTTCCTAGGGGTATTAAATCCCATATGATGTGTCAGGCATGACTCGACATAACATGGTACACAATAATCGGTCATACTGCACTTGTATTTTCAAACTACTAGGGGATACACATAAGATAATTTAAATTTTATTTATAAACCATTATGAAGGATTTAAAAATATTAATGTCCCAAAAAAACAAAAAAATTTGATTCTAATATTTTTGATCTTTATATTTACGTCATGTTTTATTCTGAGTTTAAAATAATACCGAATTAATTTAGGAGCAAATATATTATATTTTATTATTTCTAAATGGAACTAAGAAAGATGAATGGTATCAATACATATAAAAAATGTATAGATTTAGTTATTGAGGCAACCAATACAGCTTGTAATGGAAAGTAAAAAACTATATAATATTAGGATTACCAAATCAGGTTCTAGGAAATAAAACTGAAAAAATGGATTAACCCATTTGATATACATAATATCATATGATTGATCATGGAATATAATAAATAATTATTTATTGATACTACTAATATAGTAATAACCAATAAATGGATTTAGTCTCTATAGAAGATATTTATGACCTTTGGATGATGTGAAATGAAAAAGGATACTTCCACAACCTATCCTCGTGGCGCACATGCCATTACAACCCCATGTCCTCTGCAGAAAACCCCACTAGAATTGTTGGTACATAATAACTACCGAAATCTATAGAAGCACAACTTTTCTGTCAGGTCTCTCTAAGCCCCACCTGGCCCTAGTCATCCAAACACATACTCAAATCATTGAACATCTACCAAATACATGACACATGTGTGTGAATCCCATGAATGGATGAGTAAATAAATACATTGTAGGACACCCCAAAACCAAAATGGAATCCACAAAGGAAAGTACACCAATTACACAACAAATAAATGTAAACATCATGTATAGTTATATCAAATAGTTATGATTATAAAGAATGAATGGGGGCTAACAATAATAGTATTCATAAATTCTTATCTTGGTTCAATAGAGAGTGATGATGACACACAGAGAATCGCTGGCACATTGATTGTTAGCGTCGGTGCAGAGAGCATCGATGATGGTGCAGAGGGAGTCGATGGTTGGGAAACGAAGCATCGAAGGTCAGTGCACCGAGTGTTGAAGGTGTACAAAGAATTTGGTTAGGATTACTTTGCATCAAATTTTGATGTATGGATTGTTGAAGGTTGGTAGACAAAGTTTCGAAGGTCACGACATGGAGCGTCAAAGGTGCACTGAGCATCCTGGTCAGTGAACATAGCATCAAAGGTTCATACAACCCCCTATTAACATATCCACCATGTCTTGTAGACACCATGTTGTGTAGAAACCATGTCATATAGACACCAATTCATCTAGAAAACATGTCGTGTAGACACCAAGTCTCGTTTACACCTAGTCATGTAGAAACCATGTCATGTAGACCCCATGTCAGGAAGAAACCAAGCCCTGTAGACACCATTTCATGTTCAAACCATGTTGTGTTGACTCCAAGTCATGTAGATAGCTATTCTCTGCCAGCCATAAGTTTTATTCATATTGTGTAGGTCCTAGGAGAAACTACTACTCTAGAAAAAGGGTAGTATTCATACCTACACAAAAAATCACAAAGAGTATCTCACAAGTATTGCCTCTTCGTGAGGGTCCCAAATCTGCATATAGCTCATCAAACAGATGAATGGTTTGGAAGATATGGATAAAATAAAGAAATGGGTCTCAGCTAGTCTTGCCTGACCATGTCCAGCCAACCTAAACTGATTCGGTAGACCTGACACAACCAAACCCAGTCAGTATGGGGAAACCTAAACTAGCCCACCACATTCAACCACTAGACCGCAACCTACATGGTCGTGCGGTCTAGCCTGATGGGCCTCCCGGGGCGAAATAGTTACTCAAGCATGTCCCGCTTCATAGAGGCCAGCCCTGTTCCATCAGATATAGCCTACCTACCCAGGCCCCACTCTTGTCCAAACCATCGTTGATTGTATATCCTGACAGATACCATTTCCTCCTTTCTAAAATAGGGGAACCCTCTAAAATGGTCCCACTTTACTACCTCTGTCGTATCCCACCACCCGACTCCCTTTATGCGGCCATGTTGGTTACTATGTGAATGCCCTTCCCATCATGGGTTGCCCCTCCATCTCAATCCCTCTTGGACCATGGGATTACAAAAACATCGATAATTTATCCAAAAACCATGTACTACATGATAGTCATGCCACCGCATGATGCCAGTGGAATCCATGATTATTTTGGCCACATTTTCTTCTATGGTGCTCAGTTTTTCGAGATGTGGCCATCAATGAGATCCCATGATTGAATTCTTCACTTCCTTGATCTTTGTATTTTCTCACCACCTTGTAGGTCATCCGAAAATGTTCAGAACATCCCGGAAAATTATGTCACAACCATGAGGGTTCGTCGGTGTATAACGAAAAGAATGGGTATAGGGGAATCACAAAGAACACGTGAAGGATTAAAATTAGCCTACTTATATTCAACCATTATTCATCCTATTAGAAAAATAAAATGAAATAATAATCACATAAATTAATCTCACACCAATCTCACAATAAATATTACAAATCAATCATGAAAAATCGAACAGTGGATCAATTTATTTTTTGGGTTGGTCCATGTTCTTCATTGAGTCCATAAGAAAGGAGAAAATCACACATAGATCTAGACCCATCCTAGTTTTTGGATCAATCAGTGAAGAACATTCTTCATCGTCAAAAATCTATCCATGAGTGATCTCGATCCATCGTCTTTTCCTTGTTCATCATTTTACAATGATTGGATTATAGAATGATTTTCATCTCTAGATATTCCATGGAATATCCCCATGATTTTGAATCAAATCTCGTAACCCTACCTAGGTATTAAATGATGAAAACACATTTTAGCAATGCAATGTCACTTTGTTGTATAATCTTCCTACTATTTCATTTATGAAATAAAATGGGATGCCTCATTATGGAAGCACAACATCGCAACCACACTAAATAAAATCAAAAAAATAGACTTTTTATGTTCATTTTAATCTCTTTAAAATCCTTCAAAAAAATATATTTCGTAGTAGGCCAACATCGGCCGACGTTTTACCGTGCCTAAGGAAAGATCTGCCTTTTAACTCAATAGTGGTCTAATATATCCAATTCTTGTTACCATATATGATTTATTACGATTTATTTAAAAATAAAATATTTTTACATAACTATTATATTTTCGGTTAAGCAGTTTTTGGTTTTTTCCACCAAATAACTGCACTGAGAATAGTTAAGTCACACCTTGTGTAAATCCACTACTCTGAAATCAAAGGCACCCTCATATATCTAATTTGGCCACATATTTATACATTATTCCTCTTTAAAAGAAAAATACCACTCATGATATATTTAAAAACCATACATTTTTCACTGAACTGTTCCGATCATGCGGTGCCTCAGAATCCCAAGTCGTTTTTTGTGATAGGTCATGGATTGTTTGCTGAAATTTTCATAAAAATCAAGAAAATATGACTCATTACATTCTTCCAACCTTAAGTATTTACATCCCTAAAATCCAATCCAAATGATACCAAAACATATGGGGGTACTGAGCATGATTATGATCCTTCTGATCCCATTTTCTTTCCCATGGATTCTCATACTGCCACCTACACGTAGTAAATATATCGACTTCCCAAAGAGGATCCTCTCAAGACGATCAACAATTTCCACAACCTGGATGAAAAAAAGAGTGTCCTGATAAGAAACAATCATTTATGATATTCCATGAAGTCTAAATATATCACGCGCATAGAGGAATCCCAAGATCTCTACTGAAATATGCTTCTGAAAATCTAAGAAGAGAATGACTTGAAGAGTTAGTCAATGATCACTGATATGTTATTTTGACTCCAAGAGATATGTGTAAAACCCATCATAATGTCCCCTGATATCCTATCCCACTTCCCTCTTGACACGCAAGAAAGAAATGGAGAAATCCCTTCCAGGAATGGATCTCTTGATGTAGTCACTTGACAAACCACGAAACAGATTGAAACAAGTGCTTTGATTTTATATCAATAGGTAGGTCTTGATTTCACCAATTATATAATCTTTGGTATCCTTCATAACATCCCAATGCATATCCTAATGCATATTTCCACTCTAGGAATCAATAACTACTATTGTGTGTCCCCTAAAAAGAATGACGAGCTCCCCACCATTCAAGTATCAATTTTTGGTATGCCTTGTGGACATATGAGGACATAAATTCTCTCTGTCGATATCACCATGTTGTGCCTTTCTATCTCAAAACAAGTGTGTAGGGTTAACGACCATAAACTATAGTTATGATGGTCTATCTCTATCCACATAGGACATATCTAACAAGGCCAACTTATCTAATTCCATGTTCAGTAACTGCAAGATTGATCTCCTGCAGAGAGAATTTGGTTCCACATTCACCATTCCAGGATCACAAAATGTCTCAAATTTATAGTGTTATAGGAACTCTAGCCATTTCCTTGATCTCATGTTCAGGTCCTTCAGATAGATGACATACTTGAGACTTTTGTGTTCAGAGTTGATGACAAATTGCAAGCCCATCAGTTACTGTCAGCACATATTCAATGTGAATCCTACTGTTTCCATATCAAGATGGTGGGTCATGTAGTTATTCACATGTGGTCTCAATAATAACAATCAACATTCAATAACCTCTTTCCTATTCATCATTGCACAACCAAGTTCTGTCCCTGATGCATCAAGGAACACTACGTACTCAACCCCCTCCTATGGAAAAATATAGGTCAGGGCGCTCATCAAACTCTTTCTCAACTATTGAACTGATTTCTAGAACCTCTCATTCAACATAAAAGGATGGAACATTCATTTAATGGCTGGAAAATATGGTTCAAGAGTCTCAGGGCCACTGTCGAGATGTTCGTCACATTAAATGGAATTGCCAAGTACTCATAGTGATATTCGCGGAATCTAAAATACAACTTCGGTATATCCCCATCGTGTAGTTGCAAAAAGGGATATATTGATTGAAGGATATATTTTGAGAACCACTACACTCCATTAATCTAAATTAATAGGTCACCCATCCATTGTTGGTGGATTCCCATTCTCCACGTTCACTTTGTTAAAATGCTGGTAATTCCTACATAACCTCAAACACTAGGTCTTACTATTCCCATCCACCTCAAGTCCTCAAACATCCCCTTAGCTCTCGATGCAATGCTGAATCCATTTGATTTGATGATAATGATATTGGTGAAATTACAATGTATAAAAAAATACAGAAGTATATCCCCCTTTGGGGAGGTAATAATGGAATATCATTTGGGAAGATTTCCTTATACACAACCACAAATTCTAGGAACTTGAAAACTCATAACATCTACTGCTAGAAGTGTAAGTCTGGCTAACTCATGAGTGATCTAATATAACATCCTATGCATGATACCATCTTCTTCTACTTGGGTTTCCCTTCTTTCTGACCAAGGAATACCCATGTTCTATATCTGCGGACATACTACACCCTTTTCATAAAACAACCAATCTATGGATGGACTATTGGTTCTCAATCGATACAAAGAATGACGTCATAATGCCTCAACAATACCACCAGGAGGATCTAGTTGAAACTCTCACCTTAATTTTTAGATAATACTATTAGAATAAGTGTGATTATCAAGTCTCCTCTCAAAGGTATATCCTGTCGTAAGGGTTAAGTCAATAGTATATTTGGAAACTGTAGGCCTTGCCTAAAATTCATGACAAGAATGAATGATTATAATCTATGAATATTAATACTCCAACTAAGAGTGTAAAAAATCCATACCAAAAAACATTTCATGTATCCCCTGGGTCATATGCCTCAACCATTTTCAGATGTCCCCAGCCTTTTCCTCCAGCTCCCTAAACATGGTGTGGACAACATGGCAGCTGTGGTGGCAACATGTTAAATTGTATACCACCTCCTACTACTCTCCCAGCTCATATTCCATGTCTTCTTATCTAGGTATCCAATTTTTCTAGTTATTCTCACTTCCTCTGTGTCCCATCCACCATTAGCATACCAGAAGTACGAAGAGATGGACAATCTCTTGAGAGATGTCCCCAGCCGTCACATAAAAATAATCTCCTCCCTCCAGGATGGCTGAACATACCCTATGATACATGGGATTTAGATCTCATGTCTTGGTTCTTACTCTTAGAATGTATCACATGTCTAGTATTTGATACTTACATTGTCTTCCTGGTCCTCAGTTTTTTACCCCTACTAGCCCATGGCTGACATTCAATGGCTACAGATTCTCTACCAAGGTACATTGATCCAAACTGGTTTTATCTACCCCCAATGAATAAGGAGGAATTCATGGAGGAATAGTTCTATGTTGAATTTCCATAAACACACCTTTCATGATGGTCTGCACCCAGAATAATTGGCCAGGTATCATGTTTGTTGACTACCTAGAATAGTCGGTATGCCTCGATGAATACTCATCTACCGACATGTCATCCTACCAGAGCTGTAAGAACTCATGGGAACACATATACCATATCATTTAAAGAGATATATCATTATTTGAGAATGTTTTCCAAATTATATCAAAGGAAGATTCACCTCATTGTATGATCGAGTAATCTAAACCCAACCATCGCCCTCCCGAGCCACATATAAGGATCACCACCATGACAACAATATAATCTGTTGTTACCCTGTCTGGATAGAAAAATCAATCAAAACCTCAATCCAGTCATCATCCACATGAGAGTCGTGCTCGCCTCAAGAACATGAGGGGTATCCATTGTTAATACTCATAAAGTGATCTCTTCATGCATAACAGATCTGCTGATACTATAGATATTATGTTCTACTCTATAATTGGTTGTATAGTTGGTATGCCACCCATATGTGATTTATCTAGTAAAAGTATCTCTACTAATATCTAATTACCCTGAGGATCATCATATTGATCATGTGGTGGAATCTTGGCTGGCTGTCTACATGGAAGCATCTTGATGTAAAATAATATGTACCACCATCAATATAGTACACATGTTGAGCTGAATCAATAAGGATATGGAAAAACAAACTCATTCAAATATTATGAATGAACCATAATTTTCCCCATGTAACTATTATTTTCATTCACCATGTTGATAATAATTATTCAGGTTATTATTGTATGGATATATTGGTTGTTGCACAAACCCATGATTCCCCAACTTGAAATCGGAACTCAAAACATTTAACATTGTTCCCAAAAACATAACCCAGATTCTCTTGGTATTAAAGGTAGAACCGACCACATATGATATGAAGCTATCACAATCTATCCCAGTGGTTCTCATGTCGTTACTTCACAAAGCCGGCCTCCCATATGTCGGGGGTTGGAGACTAGCACTAACTAGGCATATCCCAAAAATGAGAGGCATTTTCCAAAGTACATGTACACATGCACATGTATCCATGAAGAACTGATGAAAATGAAAATGATAAGTAAACAAATAGTCATACCACTATGATAATGAAACAGAGTAAAATAGTATAAAATTTAATTTAAAAGGGATAGAATATAAGACCAATAAAATAAAATGTAAAAAACGTACAATTCATAAGATTTCATCAGTCAGAAACCCTACCTGAAGGGTAGGTAAATAAAAAATGTATGATGTCGCATTAGCACACGTTATATGCTGAGTCTCTCTAAAACCACCAGTCCATAGTCCACCAAGGACTCCATCAAAGCATCTACCGTATTCACAATTCATGACACATGCAGGCGAAGCCCATGTAGGGGTCAACAAAGCAATAATCAATAGAAATCCCCAAAACCATAATGGAATATACAAAGGAAAGTACAATGTGTTCACCAAAGTGGAAAAAACATGAAATATATAGTCCCCTCACATAGGTATAAGTATAGATCATTATAGATGATTCATAATTGTAGTACATAGAACATAATATCTTGATGACAAACTGACTATCAATGATGCACAGAGCGTCACTAGTGCACGGATTTTCATAATCGGAAAATGGAGCGTCGATGGCAGTTCAAGGAGCATCAAATGTTGTATCATGGAGTCGAAGAGGTTCATAGAGAATATGGGACAACAAGCCTAGAATTGAAGGCTTACACAACCCCTGAGTCACAATAACACTATGTTGTGTAGACACCATGTCGTGTAGAAAATACATTGTGAAGAGTCCAGGTGGTATAATAACAATGTCGTGTAGAAACTACATCCTATTGAAACAATGTCGTGTAGATAGATTTTTCATTAGACACCATGCCATGTAGAAACCAAGTCCTATAGACAAGAAGTCATGTAGACACCAAGTCTCTACCTGCCACATGAATACCTTTTTAGTGCGCTTGTCCTATGAGAACCTAATACTCATGAAAAGTAACATATTACATTTTGAACAAATACTATATGAAAATATTTCCAAAGGCCCTAGTAGTCATGAGGGTCCCAACGCTGCAGACATCTCATTAAATAGTCAAACGTTTTGGAAGATATGGCCAAACCAGTGAAACAGGTCCGACTAGGTCTGGGGACAACACGAACAGGACGGATTCAGTTGACACAATGAAAATTGACATAGTCAGTCTAGGCTTCCTTAATAATTCCTCACCCGATGTGCCTTTCCAGTTCAACTATTGGGACTCACTGTCCATCCCACTGGGTCACTTAGGGAGGGGGGTTCAGTTACCCAAGCCAGACCCACATCGTGTAGGCTGGTCCAGCTCCACTGGACATGGCCTTCTTTGGCATGACCCACTCTATTCCATCATGTCATTGACTATGCATTCTACTGGATCCCACAGCCTCCAAGCCACTACAGGGTGACCCTCTGACATGGTCCCTCTTGACCACATCCGCCACAACCCATCACTTGCCACCCTGTTTGATATCGTGTATGGTTGTGTTGCCTAGGGTCTCTTCACAACAAGTTATCCCTCCACCATGGTCCCACCTAGATCATGGGATGCTACCACTTCCAGTCATCCAGCTTGCAGTCGTCTACTTCCTACTGACAACATCATCGCGTGCCTCCACCATTGGCCCATTTTTTCTTAGCCGCCACCACTACTTTGATTCTCTGTTTTTTGAGATGGGGAAATATTTGTGATCCTTGAATCATTTTCTTCACTACCTTTTCCTTCATTTCATTTCACCATCCCTACATGGGTCGACCAGGTTCAAAACCTCCTGGAAAATCACATCGCAACAACGATGGTTAATTGGAGAATAAAACCAAGGACATGGGTAACTGAATCATAAAACAATTCTTAAAGTATGACCGTCATCCTTATTAGTTTTGTCCTTTATTAATCCCATTATAATTATTTAGTGAAACAATTGTCACTGAGATTAATCTCCCTTCAATAATGTATTATTGATTACTTATCCCAAATGCACGATCGATCCTCGAATCAACTGATTCATGAGTTGGTCCATATTTTATTTTGAAACTAAATTAAATGAAGAAATTACAAATTGTTCTACACACTAACTCGAGTTTGGATCAATCTGTGAAGAATTATTATTGCCATCGGCGAACCATCCACAAGTGATATCGATCCTTCTTCTAATTGTCATTTTTCATTATCCAAATTGTGTTTTAGCTAATGCTTTTCATCTCCAGATCTTCCATGGATTTTCCATAGGATTATTAATCTAATTTGGTATTCCATTGAATAAATTAAAAGTTCAAAACACATTTTACTATTTCTGCATCACTGTGTTTCAGTATCTCCATAATTTTTCATATTTTAAAGAATATGGGATGACTCATCATGGAATCGTAGTATCACCATGCCATAATAAAATAAAATATAATATAAAATAAACATTATAAATTCAATTTTCGCCTTTTAAATGTAAAAAAATTACCTTTCGCAGCGGGCCTATTCCAGCCATGGTTATTCCTCTCCAAACGAAAACACCGACAAACAAACTCAACGGTGGTATCATATTTCCAATATGATTTCCCATTTATGAGTTACTTGTATTATTTAAAAATAGATTAATTATTTAAATTATTTTATTTAGGTTTATTCCATTTTGAGGTTTTTTCACAAAATACATGCGCCGACTAATGTTTTGTCAGGCCTTGGGTAAAGCCACTACTCTGAACAAAATGGGCCCTTTGATTTCTAATTCAGGCATCCGTTTGGATGTCACTCCACTTTTTCAAGACCATCTATCACAGACACAATTAATAACAAAAAAATAATCAAATCATTTTGGACACACAGGGCCTCATAATCGCACACCACAATTCCTTGTCTCAAAATTTTCAATGAAATTTTATAAAAATTACATCGAGACAATGTATATCATTATAGTCACACATTCAATGTATTGTCTCCTAGGTGACTCATATCAATGATTTTCATTGATAAACAATACTATGAAGGAATTATAAATTGAACTAGGGAATAGAGGAATTTTAATAAAATATTTGTTGATAAATACATCCCTGGTGATCCAAAAATTGAGAATAATATAATGTTACAAATCTAAAATAAAATATAAGAATGTAGTGTTTTAGATTAAGAGGCTATTTTTCCATGGTTATCCATGTATTCTACTAATTAAAAATTTATTATTGAGTGCATGATGGGACACATCATTGAATGTTTGAAAAAAGTCTTTGAATAGTGATATTATCTCTATCGTTTTTGATACAAAATGATTGTTTTATGTTATATCAATATAGAGAAGGAATTATCAAGATAATATATACCTAAAGGAATCCATGATAATAATAGTTCTTATAGAACCCATGAAAAAAATAATTGTGTCAAAGAATATGATGGGAATGAAAAAATTACCTATTTTTGATAATTGAGGAAAAACCAGTCTGGAAAAAACTAGAAAGAATTGTGAGTCATTTATATATGTAGAGAAAAGGGTCATCATAATAATGAATGAAATTTGAAGAAGTAAAACATGTATATTCATTTTTTAAACTATAGGGTGATGTGGAAACTCTCAAATGAATTTCCAAAGCATCAAGGAATCAACAATAGAATAGGCCAAGAGAAGATGGAAAATCTTATTAAATCACTACATCTAAGGTATAAGTACCAAATGACATGGTCGAAGGAATAGTAACCCTATCTTCAAATTAAAAAAAATCATTATTTGATTTTGGATCATCGCCCTCTTTTATATCCACCCAGTTTTTGATGAAAATTATACAATTCATTTTTTAATTAACCAGGTAGATATCAACCAAAATCCTAATGGATGTATATTTATAACTGAGATATTTCGAGTTTTCCCCATTATAAAACAATATTGTGATTTATATTTAAACCTTATTATCATACATATAGAATATTTTGATATAATTCGTGGTATGTATTCTCTCTAAAAATATGAAGCAAAAATTTATTGCAAGATGAAGAAAATTTCAAATTGTTATGGATAGATAGAATCCCTAAAGAATATAGTACATGTTACCTCACCTAATTCTTATCTAGATCCTCCCCATTTAGCTATAAAAATGATATTATTGGTGAATAATAGGAAATAATATCATGTGATGGAGAAGGTTATCTTAAAAATGAGGATATTTAGATTTTTCATGAATACATTGATGTATTTCAAATAGAATTACCTAGATATCCTCTAGAGAAATGTTTTTAGTTTTCCATTTATTTGATCCATGAATAAAGAATAATATCCATGAATCACTTGAGAATATCCACCATGTAATTTATAAATTAAACAAACAACAAGATAATTCAGGTAATAAAGGATTTATTCTCCCGATTGTTTTATCATGGGGAGCCCTTGTTCAATTCGTTAATAATAAAGATAAATCTATGATGTTGAGCATTTTATATATAGAAATAGATGCTAATATAATAGTGAAGAAGAATTTTATACCATGAAATGATGAATTGTTCCAGAAAATTAATAGAGACTGATATTTTTAAAATATTGATCTTCATTCTGGGTATCAATATTTTTGATTGAAGAATAATGACAATTCAATGAATTATTTTTAGAAGTGGTTTTGATATTATGATTATATTGTAATTCCACTTGGACTGAATAACACACCCAACATTTTTACGAATATGATGAATAGAGTATTCATGGAGTATCTTGATCATTTTTAACAATTCTTTGATTATTTGTTTCATAAATATATGAGGACAATGTGAATCATTTGTAGATCATTCTTAGGACTCTTCTAATGGATGAGTAATATGGTAAATTTATGAACTTTGATTTCTGATTCAAGAAGTATATTTTTTTTTCTATATTGAATCTATGGTTAGAATATTAGTCTATCCTGGAAGGATAATGATTTCCATAGATTGGACTATAACACAAAAACATAACCTTGGTATGCAGTTTCATTAGTTTTGTAGGATACTATTAGATATTTGTTCAGAATAATTCCTGTTTAAAAATATTTTCAATGAATCTTATATGTAATGGATTATGTTTATTTATATGATTAAATGTGAATAATTAATTATTGAATTTTAGATGAAACATCTCAAGGGTTTATTTTTTATCTACCATATGGATGAGAAGGGTTTGTAATATATAGAAATTCATCGAAGAAGGGACTTCATTGTGTCTTCATGAAAAATAATAATGTTATAACATATGCATCAAGGAAATTGAAGACACATGTAAAGAACTACCAAACCCATGATGTTGATTTATCAAATGTAATATTTGATTTTAAAATATGGAGACATTAACTATGAGGTGAGTGATATAGGATATACATGGTTCATAAAATCTTGAAATACAACTTGTCACAGATACAGATAAACATCAAACAAAGGAGATGGCTTATACTAAAGCATTACGATTTCTAAATATAGTGAAATCCCATTAATGAAAATAAAATGCCACATGGACTGAGTAGGAAGTATCATCGAGTTGTATCCCAAATGTGTTTTGAGAATCATAATATGTTCATGTACATAGTAAATAGAAATATGAGAATTTATATCAATTGGGAGATATCGATCATTTTAGAATTTATTTAAAATAATATTTATTAATGATGATAATTAATACTCAATCTGATGATGAGTAAATAGAGAATAAAAATATATTAAAGAATGATGGGAGATCAGATGATTTATTTTGTGATGACAGAGTTCTTTTGTTTTATATGTTACTATGTGTTCCATCTATACCAATTCCATAATGATAATTGTGGGATGATTCCCACAACTAAAATTTATAAATACTCAATGTTATAATAATGTGTTATAGGTACATAAAGGATCATTATTTGTGAGATAACATTAAGCCAGAACTGATGATTACATGTCATGATGTTTGGTTTTTCATCAAGTGAAAGATGCGAGGTAGAATCCTAAAGTATTCATGAAATTCACCCTATTCTTATGTGGAAATGGGAAAAAATTAAAATTCACTTTGTCATGGGACTACCTAATACTCCAATAACGAATTATGTAAAATTCATTATTATTGATCGCCTTACCAAATCAACACATTTCCTTACTATAAGATAAGACATACCTATTTAGTTCTTCATATGGTTCTACATTGATGATGTTGGAAGACATTATGGAACACACATATATATATATTGGATCAATATCCCCACATTACATCAATATTATTCAAGTCTCTTCAATGGTATCTTGATATTGTGCTTAATTTGTACATTTCCTACCACCCTAAAATGGTTGGATAGTCTAAAACGAAAATTGAAATAGTCTACAGATATTTTAGGTGATACTGACATGAATGTTATGGTATGTGGTAATAAAACATACCTTTGATAGATTTTTATATTAATTATAGTTTCCATTGAAGTATTAAAATGGTATCATATGAAGCATTATATAGAAAGAAGTTTCACACTCAACCTTGTTTGGATGATTTTGGTAAAAGGAAACCCATTGGTATAAAAATATTGAAGATAAATTGAAAAAGGTAAAATCTATTAAGGCTCATATTGATGAAGCTCAATGTAGGGAATAGAGTTATGCTAATAAATGAAGGAATGATTTATAGTTCTAAGTGGAAGATCATATTTTCTTGGAAAGTTTTTCTATGAAAGGTTGTTATAAGATTCATTTGGAATATGCCACAAAATATCTCAAAAGTACATGATATATACCATATATATCATCTAAATAAGTAAATTCATATAGAAAAATGTTATTATCTATGATAAAATATATTTGGAACGAGACCTTTAATGCTATTATTAAACATTCTACATTTTTTATTCTAGATATGATGTTTTTGAGGAATTAGACAAGTCGTCTCGTAAAGGTACACTAGAGAAATCACTTAATCAAAGAAGAAACAATGGAACTAGAGGATTCTATAACGGAGTGCGACCCATATATATTTAGAATGTAATACCCCTAAATTATAAAGGTTTAAATTATTTTAATAGGGAAGCATGTATCACCCCATGAATATAAAATATTTTCATATTAGAATAAATTTAAATTTGTTATAGATAGTAATACATGCAACACCAGGTTTACAAAAAACACTATTAAGTCACATTTTTAATTTCCAATTAAAATATAACATATTTAAATAAATTATATATTGAATTTATATTTTACATATCTAATGAAACATTTTTTCCATCATTCAAAATATTTTATAGTCAAATGATAACAATGAACACAATTTTTGACATAAAAACTATATTTTTAATAAATTCAGTTTAACAACATTTTAAGGGAACACCTATTTAAAATATCAATTTTAAACTTTTATAATTTTAAAATGAAAAAATTACATTATTTTTTGAAATAGAAATATAAAAATTAGGTTATGATAATTTTTTTTGTAATTTTCTGAATCATTTCATTTTTTGATTAATAACGACAAATAATGAATTTAAATTAAACTAAATCATTATAATTTTTTATCATTTGAAACTATTTTTTAAATTTATTTTAAAGTAAAATAATATCATTTATTTTATAATTAATATAATTTAGGTCATTTAAAGAAATATAAATTAATTTATTGCACTTCTTTAATTGGAAATTGAAAAAATGTATCCCATATTTGTAATATGAATAGTTTATAAGGTATAATAAGGTTAAATTTGGTTTTTAAAAATAAAATATTAGAGAATGTAATTAAAATTAATTATAGAGAATGTGTGAAAAAATAGCTTAACAAGATAATAAAACATAAAAATATGTCCAAAAATTAGCAATAAACTTTTTAAAATGGAATTTTCATTCTATATTTCTATTGTATCCTCAATCAAATAGGTCGTGCTTATTTTTTATCCAAATTAAATAGTAAAATCATGGGTGTAATTATCATTTTATAACATTACAATATTTTCACCAATCCTCAACTATAAAATGGAATTCAACCCTACAATTTATTCACCACTATCCACTTCTTTGGATCCATAAAAATCTGCTAAAATAAGCTCAATACATCACTACACTCATCCGAGAAGTATCCCTTTTAGATGATATCAATACAAGGATTCCAAATGTAGTGAACCAAAAAGAGATACCCAAATAAGAGGCAACATCCTTTCTCAAGATCCTTTATTTATTTACACTCTCCATCCCCAAAAATCTTATTTAATGAATATATAATAAACTTAGTATCCTAATTTTTTTTGATATTATGGTTTTGAAATTCACTTACATACACATACACCTAATTTTCTACAAACCTATCTTTTATGTGTACGATGAACTATCACCTCATGAAATGATAATTGTATGTTTTTTCCATTACTGTCTCTCATGGTGGGGGTTATGATGGAAACAAGACATATAAATGTTATATATATGTTTATATTTGTCTGTTATTTATTATTAATTAATTATTTTTTAATTATTGTTCAACTTATACATTCATACGTTCCATTCTATGTAAATATGATATCATAGTTTTTGGACTTGTGGACTACTGCCTCATCAAAGTGAATTGATTCATTCACACTTTAAATTGATCATATGACAGTTTTCATTAATAAAAATGATATATATATATATGAAAAATATATGATACTATAATTATAACATACATATATATCAATTAATTCTCATTATTTGAAAAATGACAATATAAATGGAAGTAGACTTATTGCGTACGTACGACCTACTACATTTTTGATCATTTCATTTCATTTCTTATTTAAAAAAAATAATAGATTGATATATATTCACTTAATACATATATATATGTTAATATAATCATGTTTTTCGTTTTTAAGATGATTAAATCATGATCAAAATATTAATAAAAACACATATCAAGTCAAAATATACTTGAAAACTAGGAAATTAACTCTTAATATATTGAAAATAATTAATTATTTTTGAAAAATGGGTAATAATATATTATAATAAGTTAATATATGATATTATTAATTTTATTAGTCTTTTGTTATATGTTATTAACAAATTTTAAACAACTACACATGATGTTAATTACCACACTTCAAAAAAGAATCATAGGGTAAGAGTTCTCTTCTCAATTTACATTCTTTTGAGACTTATTTGTTACAATACCCAAATTCACATTATTATTTAGAATTCATTGTCCCTTTTTCATTTAATAAAAATATTCACAAAGAATTCAAGGTATTTAATGTTTTAAAAAGAATTATCTCACCAAAGGGTTTTAAAATGAAAATTTCTAAGGGGGTAAAAGTTACCATTGAAATCTTACATTCTTTTAAGATTGTTAAATTTCTCATAAGACAATCCCGTTAACATATTCCTTTTTTATTTTATATTTCATTAAATATAAAACTTATTTGGTAATGAATATTGTTATTTTATTAACCATATACCATATTTAAATTTGGTTTTTACTTTGATAGTTATTTGATTTAATGGATAATTATTTATAAATATGTGTCTTTTTTTCAATAAAGAATCATTATGATAAAACACATTTTTTTCAATTTAATTTATAATTATATATATGAGAAATGAATTGGACATTAAAAAAATTGGTTGGGAAATGATTAATTCAAGCCCCATGCATTGGGGACAGGTTAATTCAAGCCCATCAAGGCCGTATAATTCTCATGAGACGAAACCATTGGCCAAATAAAAATAGTTTAAATTGTCTTATAACGATGGTAAATGTATTAAGCTATTAGGAATCATGAAATAAAATATTTTATAATTTAATTAATTTAGAATTAATTTATTTTCATTATCCACGATATTATTGCATCAATATTTCTACGGATACATTTCATTCTTGGTTCATTGATTAAATAGATTTTGTTTTATTTTCTGGTCCTATAATATCGATTATGACAAATATAATTATTTAAATGGAATTTTTTGTTAGTTATTTAACACTACATGTTTATTTAATCTCATTAACCCATTATTTTATCCTCTTTAAAATCCTTTAGTGTCCATTTGGTTTCACCATTATATTTTTCCCCAAGTTATGAGGAAGACATATTTGAATATGATTTCAAGGGCATTCTTTATTTCATCTTATTATGTATCATGTTTTATTTTCAATTTCCCAATGTAATTTTTGGATATTGTATGTATTCTACTTTTCAAAAACATCTAAATTGTCTAGTCCCTTGGTATTTTAAGCTTATATCTATGAGAATTTAATATTGTATTTCATAGGCTCTAGGATTTTTTGGGTCGGTTCATTACACTCAACCACATTATAATTGGTTGGAGTTATATTATTTTTAGCAATGGAAGACCCTATACCCCTTGGTTCCGTGTTTATTTTCTCTATTAGTGATTCTTTCCACACTAGTAATAAAGTATTGAGTGATCTTGATTAGTGGTACCTTCCCCTATTATATCTCATTATATTCTTACATTTTTTTAAAATTTCCTCCAACCTAAACACTTTATTTTTTATTGAGATATGAGCATGGTTGATGTTTGATAACTATTGATTGGTTTATAAAAATATCACTTTGGATTTGGTGCTGGTTGACCCTTTATCATCATTTATTTCTTGGAGAATGATGAACTTCTAAATTAAGTTAGGTGACTCAGTTTTTTTCTTATTTTACATTAAATTACAAGTTATCATGCAAAGTATCATTCGGTAACAGTGAAATAATCATTAATGGTGATCAATTTAGAAATTAAATAAATAATTAATTTTGGTTGTAAAAATCACATTTGTTTATTCCATAATAATGACTTATCACTTAACTTTTTAGATAGTATGTATTCATTATTTATTCTATAGTTTATCATGTTATTAATGTATTATGGGTTTATAAATAACATAAATATATTAGTATTGTTGAGAAAATAATATATAAACACATTTGAATGTATTTTTTTTTATAATTTGTGAGAATGAATGATATAATAGATGCGTGCAAAATTTATTTATTAAATGTTTATAGATAAGTCCTTTAGGTCCTGGTGATACCATTTTATTAATAATGGTATATCACATTATTCAAGGAACATGTGTCCCTATCTACTAATTAATTATTTATTTCTTCGCTATGATATTAGTCTAGTTAAGGATATTTATTATGTGATGTGATGTGTTCTAGGGATGGATAATGGATTGAAGAGTCATGGGTGGGGATTCAAAAAATGTTTTGTAGTTGATAGAACATGTGGTAATATGATGAATTGTGATATTAATAGTGTAGTTAGGGGTAGAAGTATGACATATAGAGCGGGTTGAAGATGGATTGTCAATTATTTTTTGTGATAAGATATTGTATAATTGCTTGTTAATATATATGATAAAAAGTATATATCGATAGGTTTTTTTGTCTCTATTATCCCAAATACATAATGTATGTGGATGATAATTCTTTATTAATCTTTTGGAATGTCTTTATATGTCCCATAGTACTGGGGATTCTGGAAGGTTAATCAGTTTTTAATGATTTTACCCATTAGGTTTGGCGTGTGATAAAACTTTGCATGTCAATAAGTCATATGGTACCATTTAAGTGGTTGGATTGTTCCTGATGGAATGTAATTATGTTGATAATCAAGGTAATTATGAATTTTTTAATGGAAATCATTAATTTAAATTATTTTAAAATGTTTGTGTCGTTATAGGATATCTATTTCGTAGTAGTGGCATCTAAGTGTCTGAGAGATGTCAACTGTAGTTAGAGTTAAGGCTATATATATGCGAATAGTATGTATTGTTACATGTTTATATACATATTACAGTTTTTATGTCATACAGTTTTTTTCCAACATATATTGGTTGGGAGACCGACACCCATTGTCCTATGGGAGGGTGTTTTCCCCAACATCTAGGATAGAATGGAATGTATATATAACATCCCAAACATTCCCCTCTCTTTTCTCATGATTGTATTATGTGTTTTTGTATAGGGTGGTTACATTTTCACTATATGATTATAGTGAATTATAATGTATTTTGGTTATTTTAGTCACATATATCTCTAGATATATTATCTTATGATTATTTGAGGTATGTTGTGTTGGGTATGTGACAACTTGAGGTATAATACCCAATCTACATGATATGGATGAACCCATAAACTCCAAAGATAATATTTAGAGATGTTGATATTTTTGTAGAGATTCATTGAGTCATTAGGTGCATCATTTATTTTAGTTTTCCATGTGATTTTGATAAATATTATTTATTAGAGAGATATGGAACTGGACATAAAATTTTGTGGAAAAATTCAAACCAGTTGGGAAGTAGAAATATAGTACCTTCAAATTTTTATTATATTGAATTTTATATAGTTATGTGTACCAAAAACCTTGTGAGAAGTTCATGATGACTCTATAATCACAATAGACCATAATACACGACGCTTTAACATCACTTTTTTCACATTGGTATTTAGTTTGATATATTTATCTTTTACAAGAGGGGATATGGGGAGGTTCCTACTTAGTGTACATATTATTCATACCCAAAATATATATATAATATTTTAGATGTTCACAGAACCACATTGGTGACATCTGAAAAATATTACTAGCATGTGAGGTTGTTTTGTTTTTTAGTATCTTAGGTTGATACCAAAGGATTTATAATGGTACACAATAATTATTTTTTCAATTTCCAGTTTTTTTTATTTTACATGAAAATAATGGTATCTTTTACCATTATTTCTATTAGTACTGTTTTGTGATTTTATTTATATCTTTTATATGGTATTTTAAACTGGAAATTCCTCTCAACTGTCTGTATGATATACCATTATTGCGAGTCTATAAATTGTATCCTATTTTAGGTGGGCGTTGAGCATAATTGTCTCCCTTCACTAAATTTAGGTATAATAGGGGTACCAATTGTGGTTGTGGGTCAAGATAGATTAGTATTAATGTTTGTGTGAAGGGAGAACTATAATTTAGAGGCTTTAACTAAAGATAATTGTTAGGTTTTGTAGAAAAGCAGTAAAATCTAAGCATAGTATGTGACATAAATAAGGGAGAGTCGCTATGACATGGGTAATTAGGGCCTCATATGAAATGATACATGGACCTTTAAATTAACAGAATCTATTATGTGAAGTGATTTTGGTTTAAGGGCATAGATAAAGGAATATATAATAAATCATTTATATTTTTACCTATAATTGAATTTAGTATACCATGGGGTAGTTTAAACATTAATTAATACTAGGTATTCTATACACTATGATTGGATGTATCAGACCATTTTTTATTTTATAGGTAATAATCACTCACAAAATATCCATCAAAATCAAGTAGAAGATATTTTGTATGATATTATATTAGATCTCCACTAATTTCTGACAATAGTGATGACACAAGGAGGAGGAAACTCAATGATTTTTTACAGTAGAGTCTATAGAAGTATGATTTATCTATTTGAATTTAGTGACTGATTACCTGTTAGTGTAGGTAGAGAAAACCATAAATTTCATACAGTCTCATACAATGGGTTTCATTGGTGTTGATGAATCCATGTGACATAGCATGGAAACAATGTGTTTTTTTCTCCATGGATTATGAGGAGTTAGTGGTTTCATGAAAAAATATATGAGATAACTTTCAGTCCATGCTTATTTCATTGATCACAATGAGGAAATGCATCAGTTTAAATTTTAAAATCAATAATCATTCATTAACATGCAAGTGTTTAAGATTATTTTCTAGAAAATTCTTCGACATGCTGTAGGAACTCTACTAGATGAGGAGGACAAGGCAAGGCTATTTTATGAGTATTTACATCTAGAGATCCAGGGATATCTTTCGATGTTTATGATATAAAAATCTAGAGTTAATGGAGATAGAATAGTTTAGAGATTGTATAATGTCTACAACAAAATTATAATGAGGGTGGAGACCTCATGATTCTCCATATAGTAGTGTTTTGGACAAGGATTCCTACTTTTCTATATAGAAAGAATTTCTAAATAGTGGGGTATGTGAAATCCATCTTCAAATCATATTTCTAGAATTTGAACCCATTATTACCCTTTATAGGTATTATATGTTATTTTTTATATATACTATGCTAATTAGATACATGGGTTCATGATATTTTTGAGTAGGTAGTGTGCAAAAAAATGTTATGATATTGGTTTATCCATTACAATACTAACAGCTGAGGTAACACCTTCAGGGTGAACCTACCAATTATCATTAGAAGGCGTATGAGGTAGTATGGGGATATCAAAATGAGTATACTCTTTTATAGAGACTAGATATTATCCATAATGTATTTCATTGTCATGTAAGGATAGGCTCTATAGTAGGCCCATGTTAAATGAATGTACAATAGTTGCAAGCTCAAGGTATGTCAGATGTCATTCAAAGAAGAATATTCTGGTTTATTTCTTTAGGGCATTCATTGATTAATTTATTAGTTATTAACTTCTTTATTTAAATAATTTTTTTCTATTAAATAGGTATTTTGGTGAAGATACATAAAGATCCATTCGTGTTGCTGATCTTGGTTTGAGGTCAAACTAAATTTTATGTAGTATGCAGATATGGTGATATATTTAGGTGAAATAACCACTCCTATAGAGAATTTGTTTTCTTAAGGATATATTCATATGAAATTATCCATAATATGGACTAGCAATATATGTGGATGGCTTTCAAGGATTTCCTTAGGAGGTAGATTGCATTCCATAATGAAAACAAAGGTCCTTCTATATTTTTTGGAGGATTGGGACCCTCAGATGGGTCAGAGGAATATTTATCCCTTTTATTACATGATGGATGTGTTAATTATGATTTCATCTATCTATTATTACATAATGTTTCATAGGGTTTTCTAAAATTACCATTATGTCATTCCTAAAAATATTGTTCTACTAACATCTCGACAGAATATCAAATTTGGAAATAGGATACCGGAGGGTGCTTCTCAAATATCAATTTCTGTATTTATGATAGTTCTTAATGAGGTATGGGAGTTTTAGATACATATAAATCTCCTCTTATAATGAATTTTTATTTATCCAAATACGAAACCATGTAGTGCTCTGTAATGTTTTGCAAGAAATGATGATGGTTATCTATAAATATTTATCGATTATAGTTAATTAAATTTGGTGAAAGTGATGAATAACTATCATTTTATAGATTGATGATTTAAATTAACAATTTTAAGGATCTAGTTAGTTCCAAATGATAGATCTATGATTAAGATATCATAATTCATAGGTGATAGATAAAGACAAACCAATGAAGGATTTCTTATGTTGTTATGGGACTTAGGAGTTATTTTTTATTTCAATAAATGTGATTAATGATCGACTTGAATTCATGGTATTGATGAGTAATGTGATACGAGAGTTCATAAAACGATTCATTGTTTTCTCCACTAATTATGTCCTTATGTACTACACTTATAAGGAAGTTCATATATAACTTCAATATAAAAATTTGGGAATTTTTCTTCTAAAAAAGTTGTCTTTGAATAAATCAATGTGTGAATTTAGGGACCAATACATTTTTTTCTGGAGTCATCTCATGTCTCTGCATTATAAATCCATTCAACCTTCAATGATTGAGGCAGCTGTCTCTTAGGAATCCCCAAGGGGTGCTATAGTGGTACACCATTTTCTTATTCTTGTAAGATATTATTAGTGGCCTATAGAAAAAATCTATTAGATTGTGAATCAAATTATATCCATTATCATAAATGGTCATGATTTTTTTTGGATTGAGCAATTTCATGATAATTTTGATTACTTAAAATATTGGCTTGTTAGTTATGTAGTTTTTATATTTGATTAAGAGGTTGTACAAAATGAATTCTACTAAAAATACTCAAGTCATGGATTAGGTAGTGAATTGATTAACTCAGGAGTGTTTTTTTTAGTATGAATAGTTATGACCCCATGAATGTAAAATTCACACACATGATCTCATGTTGGAAGTGTATCTATTTTAATTCATTTTTTGGTTTCACATCCTCATTATAAAACACATTATAGTATTTTTAGAACATAAAATATTTAGGTTCATCTTCTCTCTTCATGACATGAAATTTCAACAATTACTGCAGAATAAATTATTCAGAGATATTTACTCTATGATTTTTAATAAATTTTTAAAGGTTAAATATTTATCTTATGGTATTCATAGGAACCCATAATCTGATTCCATTTATGAGAAAAAATATTCCTGAAGAGTGATGGATGGCCTCACCGTAATGTGTCATGATATTGGAGAGATTGGTGGTAATCGATAACATTCTCTGATGATGAAGCAGTTTTATACAGTACATTGGTGGAGGATTATGAGGTGGAATTTTGGAGGGATCATTTTTTTGTGAGGATTCCCCTGATGGATGGTTCTTGGATGATTAACTCCATTTGTTGTTTTCGGTGATTCATTTCATTACCTTAGTGATACATGTGGTGGTTATCCATGAGTTCCACATCTCATCTTTGCAGATATATCATCGAGTGGCAACTAATTACCTTTCTTTGTGAGTTTGGGTTGAGTGACCTAGGTTGATGTGTTATGATAATGTTTTCTTTTCTATATGATTTGTTTTCCAAAAGGTGACAGATAAAAATCACAGTCCTCATTGTATGATCTTGTTGATAAAAGTAACATAGTTGAAGATGGAGGGAATTTATTTTGAATTATCACTAAAATACCTTGATAGTATGGGGGGATTTCATTATATATTGGTTATCATGGACCATTTTAAAAATCTATCACACTTTTATGTGATCTGGGAGTCAAGATCAATGAATGTTTGACCAATTATTTATTTTAAATAGGTTTTTTTTTGGAATTATTGGTCTATGAGGATGGATATAACTAATAGTGAACCACGTTTCACAACAATGGTGTGTAGAGATATTCAGAAATGTTTTGTGTCTTAGTTCTTCCTTACCACTTCTATTCATTCATAGATGGAAGGTTAGAAAAATTATACCATCTTTACTCATGTAGTCATATTGGGAACATGTTTACTATATTTTTATTTTTCTTTGGTGAGGAAGGTAAAATTTCACATGTATTTTAGAACAATTATTTTCACTACACAATTATTATATAACCCTTTGATGAATTATATTTAAGACCATACAATTATATTTTTTCTAGAATGGGGTATGAGGGTTGGTAGTTCGTATACTGAAAATACTGAAATCATTATAGAGATGGTTTATATGATTCATGAGAGGATGAAGTAAGAATATTATCATCATAAATCCTATAAATTCTATTTCATGATACCTCTTCATATTTTTCTTAGATATCATATCTTCATCAATGTGACTTGTCATCATAAGAAGTATTAGTCTTGTTATTGGTGTATGCCCTCTCCTCAGTTAGTTAGGCCTTTCATGTTGTTTGAATTTTTTTGAGATGTTACATACTAGATAGAACATACCCCATAGATAAGCTATATTCATGATGATTTCAATGTGTTATAACTTCATCATATCTTTATGAAAAAATTTATTTTATCAATTGATTAAAAATCAAGATTTATTTTGATGTGACATTCTAGGATTGTCCCCTGGATATCTAAGAGTGCTTCTAATTTTTTTTCATTTTGATTCCATTGATTTATAAAATAACCTTTAATGATAAGTTGTAATATATGGGGGAACATTGGAATGTGAGTCATAGATATGTTTTCTGTATATAGATTTGTTTTATTCTTATATCATTTCTTATAGTTGTTTTGAGGATGTGGTAAACCATTGACTGGTGAATGAGATGGTCCTTTCTTCCATGATGCATTGTATGTTTCTATTATTTTAATTTAGAGGTATATTTAATGAGAATGTGTTTGGGAACTATTTTTTTGTGTCAAATATAATATTGGAGTTTCCCTATAAGAAAGGTTTTTGTTCTCAAATGATGATGAAATTCTAGAGAGTTACCTCATTGGTTGATTTTTAGGAAAGAAAATTTCCATCCCTTATCAACGAGTTAAATTTAAAATATATATGGTTGTAATTATTTTATTGGTATATCCTATATATAATTAGATCTCTAAAATCCATCCCTTAAGGATTTTAAATGTATGAATGTATTTTTTAATGCATTGGTGTTGTTTTGGCCATTTTGGGGCATCAGGTTTGTGGCGAAGGCCCCAACACAACCAATAAAATGGATTTTAAGATATTTTAAATGCATTTATAGTTTTAAATTCTTTATATATGAAACATATATCTTGTAAACACCAAATCATGTATGAGGTACATACCATTATTGTGTAAGGATTCACCTTGATGAAGAAACTAGATTTTATGTCCTCTTTTTAGATGACTAATTTTCGAGATATACTTAGGTAAAAATAGTATGTGGAATTAGGTTAGAAGGAATTATTTTAAATGGATAGAAATAAATGGTTCTTGGAGAGTCTATAAATAGATGTAGGTAGTGAAGAGGTCACAATGTACAAGCACTAGACATTGTGATGAAAAAATTACCAGTTAATTTTCACAATCCATAGTGGTTGGTCATGGAGAATGTTAGAAGATCCACCACGACATGAACCATCATGTGGTTAAGGTCATGGTTATGGTCAAATCATTTTTTATAATTTTTTATAATGGGGGAAAGTGTGGTAGGACATTAAAGCCACCATTGACCAAAGGGGTCTAACGCATAGTGGGATAACACAATAACATAGTACATTCCTACAGGTTTATCTCTAAGACATAATGGATAAACCTCCAACATATTGAATATATTTCTCCTCTATGGATCCTATGATGAATGATGAACCCTTAAAACCCGTTTTCCATGTAACTTTTGGATTCTAACCCCTTGTATTATAATGGATATAGTCCTCTTGTATCATGATTCCTTTCAATCCACTATATCTTTCAATTATTGATTTAATCTAGATGTTTTTTATTCTAAAACATCTATTATTATGATAATTGTGCATGTTAAATGGTGTCTTTATGGAAAAATGTTCTAGAGAATAACGCTTCAGTTTATTTTGGTTTAAGCTAAATCGTTTTTTCTTCTATAAAAAATTATAAACATCTAATATGATGTGTGTGATTGGTTACTTCACCATGTTTATGTGAAATTTTGATGTTATGATACATTATCTCTTGGGTAAATGGTTAAATTAACAATAATATTTATTACAATAGAAATTAAAGAATAAATTTTTAAATGTTTTCATGATCACATTTGTTTAAATACCAATTTTTTGGGCTGAGGATATATGTTTTCTTATGGAGGCTAGATGACTTGGTTCTAGGGACTCTCTCACATGTTGAATAGTTATTATTTTCTGATTGGAATATTTTATTTCACTATTTGATGATCATTTATATACCATGTGATGTGATACTGGGATGGAATTTAGTTTAGTGTGACTTGGGATTTGATTTCCATGAATATGATAAAAGTTGGTTCTTGTGATAATAAGGTGGATAATGATATTCTTAGTGATGTTGGGGATTACAATGAGATAAATGAAGCCGGTTGTTGGTGGTCATTCCTGTTGATTGATATTATTAATTTTTTTTATTAATCTACTAAAATGGTCAGATGACTGTGTTTTTGTTTGTTAATTCCTTTCAATACAACCTAACACATCTAGATGTGTGTTTTTATACATGACTTTGTAGATTATGATGATTCTTAGAAAACATTGAAATATGGAAAGGTAATTAATGATAAATAAATTTTACCCATGGGGATAGAGTACTAATTGAAATCTATTTGGTGATCACCCATGGAAACCATGGAAAATGAGGTATTATTCCGTGAGAGAATGGAATTCAGTAAATAATTAATGTAATTTAAATATTTTTTAGAATGTATTATTTTAATGACTCTATAAATGATTGTGTTTTTATAAGATATCTAATCAATAGAGGTGGAATCAGGTTTTTCAAGAGATGACAACTATAGTTATGGTCAACAAGCTATAGATTACCTTAGTTTGGGTTGTGAACTATATATATTCCTCATTTTATTTTATACAGAACCGCATCATTTTTCGTATGGTGACTGATAGACAATAGACTATAGAATGGTGTTTTCTGAAATGTCTATGATGGTGAGGAAGAGATGGATGACTACCCCTGTTTTCTATAATATATTTTCATAGTATAATTATTTTATAGTTTGAAAAATGGTTACCTTTCCCATATATGTAGGTCAAGGGCCATGATGGAATATGTTTGTTTCACTCACCCAGATCTCAATATATAGAATCCTTTTGATTTGGAATTTATGATTTTTATATAATATGATGTATTGATGTATAATCCACAATTCATGGTTAGTGGTTGCTCCTATAAACTAGAGAGTAACTATATACGGAATTGATTTTTAATGGTAGGAAAATGTGGAAAAAGGGGTGAATGATATACTATTGTCACCCAGGATTATTATAAGTGATTATTTATTAGAGTGAAAGGTATTAGGTTGTGAAATAATGTGAATTGTGAAAAATTACATTGTAAGTAATAGTCTTGTATATTCATATTCATATTATGATGGATATTATATTATTACATACAAGTGAAATTTCATTAGAGGGACACAAGGGTTTTAGAAACAAAACATACCATATTAGGTGGTGAGTTGGCATCAATTTTTTAGTGTCCTTTAGTATAAATTATTTATCTTTTTCATGAGAGTATGATCCTACAAATTATATCATATACTCTTAGCCTATGTATATATAAACTAATTTTCTTGTCTTCCGTTGAAGGATTTTGATCGGGATGGACATTACTAGTTAGGGGAATTATCTGGTGGATATTTGTAAATATCAGCCACTACCAAGGATTTCCTTTCAGTACTCATTGTTTCGTAAACTATTTTTCAATTTTTATTACATTACAAGAATCTACTGTTATTATTTAACTTTAATTTTTTACAGGATTTTATTGGTGGATTTTAACTTATCTCTCATTCCAAGGGTTCTTCATCAAGGTAAATTCCTTCTATATGTGTGTATGATATACCCTCATTAGTCAATGAAATCATGTGGCTTATTTGAGGTAGGCTTTAGTCAACATTATCTCCTATCACTCATTTCCATCCAAAGAGGAATACCTTTCAAATATAGAGTTATTTAATAATCCATGTATAATATGGAAAAATACTGTATACCATTGAATTTACCAATCGAGGAATCATTTCAAATTTATAATTCTAAATATTTTCTACGAGTATTCCTTGGATGCTAGGAAAAATTTGTTAAATTTACATCTTTTTTCACTTCAATTATTTATTTATTTATTTTTTTATGTTTAAATTGATCCATATATCAATTATTATATGAATATAGGGTATATTATTTGGATAATTAACTATATGATCATTTATTTTTTTATCGATCTAAAATAAATTCACATGTGTGGGATTTCATTTATGCTAAAGATGTATTTCATGATAATGAACCTAATAAATAATTTTTTTCTTCCCTATAGGTTTTTAACATGTATATCTTTCAGTGGTCGGTGATGAGGAAAAATAAGTTATATCAGTATAGACTATTAATAGTATTGTAATTTGGATGGATTTACATGAATGTAAAACAAATAATTAAACAATATTAAAATTTTATAAAATTTTTTATTTATAATATAAAATTAATTTTCATCTAATGATATGTATATCTTATAAAATTCTATTTTTTTATAAATCTAATTGAAAATAATGAGATATTTATATTTACATTGTAATGAGTATTATGTGTATCCATCCACAATTTATATATATTCAATTGTTTGTTAATATAATTTGACAATATTTATTGATTGAAAATATAGAATGTATGAATTATATTATATAAACACCATTATTTATTCTATTATAATATATATAGTAAACATATTTTAAGGTTTTATTATTTTTTAAAATTTTATTGTATTATTTTAATTTTGTACGTGTAAATTTAATTTAGACCAACTTTTTTGTAATGTATTAATGATTTTTTAATTATTCAATCATCCTAGTAGAATAAAATTATATAACACACCAACATAATCAGAAATTTTATTATATATAATATATTAAAAAGTTACAAATATTGATTTTTTAATGAAATACTAATCACAAGTTCTGGTTAAAAAGATTGATTTTGTGAAATAACATAGTATAATAATTATATTATACTCCTCTACATGATGTTTCCACATCGTGTGAGTAGTTATCCATACCATTATATAATAAAAGTTCAAGGGTTACATTTTTACTATGTATGTCTCGGTAATGAAAATGGATATTAATATTAATAAATGGATCCATTTAATTATAATATTAATGTAACCTAAGATGGAATAGAAACAAAAATACATTATATATATATATATATATTTAATAATATGTGAAATTAAAATAGATATCTAATATGATGGTAAATATGTTTATATAGGCGATTTTTTAAACAAGTATAGAGATAATCTTTTTCATAGATGATTCCACTGCCAGATCTATAGATAAAGAAAAGGGAATGAAACAAAAATATTATGTTGAAGCTAAAAAATGTTTTAACAGAGATATTCTTAAAGTTTTTCAATTTAAAATTGTAGATATATACTACTTATGACCAATCTACATCCCATGAGGTATGAATCACACTATAACCATAAATATCTTTAGGTTTCAAAATATGATTGAAAAATTCCATTTCTATTTGAGGCACACAAAATAAAACCCCTTTCTTCTAATTAGTTGGTATAAAATAATATAAGGTAAAATCCATTTATATAAGTATGAATAATATAAGGAGATCGATTTTATGAAATGATATTACCTTTTCTCAATGAATCGTAGTGAAAAATTGATTGAACTTTTATATATAGAATAATTATAATAATATTTTTTCTATGTACAATATTTTATTTAGAAAGATCAAATGAATTTTTTTTCAACAAGATGGGGTTGTATTGGGATTATATTATCATAATATGAGTGATTGAAATTTATATTTCATTAATTGGTTATAATTTTCAATCTTTCTCCGAATATTTTATATTTTATAGAATTCATCGTAACAAACTCTAATAAAATTTCTAAATTTAAACGTTATTGTGAAAGTGGTTTACACCATCATGATTTAAAATTAATGAAATATATATATTTATGAGAATAATTTAGTTCATGTCTAATTCTCATAATAGTATATTGGTTCATATCATTATTATTTATTTATAATCAACTAAACAAATAATTAATTAGCTATTATGAAAGAACAATTATCATTGAATATATTCTATCACAAAGATATTCATCTGTAGCATCATATAATTTTTTGTTGTTGCTAACATTGTCTAATTTTGATTTTTTATGATTTGTTTTCATTTTAATTATGTCAACATTTTTTATCTTGAAAATATATCAGATCATCATTTTATTCAACATAAATTTATCAATGCGTGTTTTTATTCTATTTCTAATACCATGTAAGGATTTCATTTCCACTCATGTATGTGTATGTTAACTTATCTATAGTACATCGTCGAAATCACATTTTATGATATTATTTTTCACAACATTATATAATTTAATTTTTCTAGGATGAACTCAAGACTCACAATTCCTTTTGATGATGAATAATATTTCATTTTGATATTACATGAATGAATGTGGTCTTCTATGATAGATTTTTTGTTTTGACATTTTATCTTCCTTTCTAAATAATGAAAATTTAAAAAATATTAATTTTAGTAAATAAATTATATTAAAAATATACCATCATATATATCAATACATAAAATATATTTAGAATTTAATTTAGATTCCTTAAATATAGAAGCCCCAAATAGAATACCAAATCTCAAATTTTCTTGAATAAGGGATAGAAATAGCTTATACCCCACCAAAATTTTATAGTCAAAATTCATGTTATTATAGGTTTTTTCAATGGTGAAATATTTTCTTGTAACATAGCATATATTTACACTAGAAAAACTTAATCCTAAAATTATATATTTAGTTATAGTGTTTAATTAAAACAATTTGAATATAAAAACATACCACATTAATTAAATAAAAGAACAATTAATAGCTATAAAAACTTATTTATATTCACCCATAGAAACCCTGAAACAACTAGCCTAGAGATTATTCCATTCTTCATTACATTATAATATTTAAAAGATTTCTACCCTAAAGGACTGATCAGTTTATTAGTAATAGAAAACTAGATATATACATGATAATAATTTTACATTGGGAATAAAAAAAAGTACAAAAAAATAAAAATCACAGCATCCTTGAATTTCTTTGTAATAATTAATATTCATATCATGTAGAGTAGGAAAATATAAGAGTGAGATCAAATTATCATTAAGGTTTTAGTACAAAATAATATATAATTAATCAATAAGAAATTTAATTTGGTAAGGTAAAAAAATGAAAATAAATTCAATTTTTATAACTGTACTATATGAATATATAACATAGAATCAATATATCAAGGTAAATATGTTAAAACACATTGTATTTAAACGATAAATTGTGAATGAAATGAATTCGTGGATAATATAATAGAAATAATCTCATGGATGATAATAAATAAATTTTTAATTTAATAAATGCTTAATTAATAGACATCAAGTCTCTCATGCATTAAAACATCTACTCCCATGTTCTAATCACTATATAGTTTAAATTTACCTGCAGAATCCAACATAATTTGGCTAAATGATTTGTCTCATGAGACTTATTCTTTCATCAACAAATATATAACTTCCATGACCCACTCATAAGTACATATCCAAAGAATTCATCATATATGGAATAATCAATTTAATTCACGATGATTATAGATTATCATTAAATATATATATATTGAGTAAAGGATACCAATTTAGTAATTCCCCGACTGCAGAATCCCGGAGCTGGTGCATTATTTTAATACATTGGCATGATTATAAAGAATCAAGTCCGGAAGGATCGATCTATGTAGCGGTGTTGGAAAATTTATTACATACATGAACGTTACATTACACATTCAATCATAAAACAAAAAATAAAAAATCCTTTTAAAACTCCATTTTTCCCCTATCATAAACATTCATATCAATCATAATACACTACTAGGAATCCTAGGGAAAAAAGTGAAGAAAGGGGTGAGATCAGATACTCAGTAAAGTTAATAATTTAGCAGAAGCTATAAATTATTAAAAAAAGATGTGTTATAAAAACAACAACCATTTAAACATATGAGTAAACATAATATGAAAAAACTAAATCAAACATTTCCATATAAACATGCACAACAATATTCTTCTAGTATAATAATCACTTGTAATAATTAATTTCATAACGAGGGATTGCATAATGTCAAACATCCAATCCACATAGTGACGGTCTCAAGACAAGAAAACAAATATAAATACTATTAAGGCCTTGTGCCAAGACACTAATATTTTTCATGAGACCTACTGATGCATCGAGGGGCTATAGCCTACCCCACCCATCACTTAGTATGTCTAATGCATTCCTCATATGAAAAATGGTTAAACATAACATAAAAATTCCTACTAAAACTAGAATATGAAGTTCCAATACATTAATAATAAATCATGGACACAATAATAATATAACAGCTAGAGTCAAACATATCATAAGTCATTCAATACAATATAGAAGATTGTATTATAGTAAATCAACCTCAATAAATAATAATATCTAATAAATGATGTCGATATAGTTGGAAATAATCAACAAAACTCTTTTAGAGAAATAACCCATTTCATGAAATCATATAAAAGTAGTAAAATTTATAAAGTAATCCATTTAAAATATATTTTTCAATCAATTTGTCCCATAAAACCTTTAGTCCATTGAATGAAATTAACAGTTTAAAACAATCATGTCCACGTAAATGTATCCTTAAAATCATTTTGAAAACATGGTCATTAATTAAAAATACTAATAAAAATAAATCCTTAACAAAATTTAAAATGGTGATATAATTAAAGAGTTACATCCATAAAAACAGAAATGATTTTTTAAAACATTTTACTGAATCTTTGACATATATGATAAATATTTCTCATTAGATACTTACAGATAAACAATCTCGGATAATAATGAGATTGAGGAAATAACCCTTACCTTGTATTTTCATTTAGTTGAGTGTACGTTTAACCACTTATATAATAATCATAGTATGTTATTAAATAATAATAGAACCATATTCATATTTATGATATCATACATGATTCATTGATGACTTTATACTACCAATTTAGTAATAATTTCTTTGTTAAAATATCATTTTGGGTTATAATGACTTTCATTATCGTACATGTCTTAACTTGTTTTTATTGATCGTATCACTTATATCCTAAAATAATTTATTCCAGAATATAAAACATTATTTATGTATCATATATATTCATTAAAAAAAATGTTTAATATATAGATATATGATATGGAAAGAATAGATTATGGAGACGGTAGGTCGTACGTACGCATAAACACTGTTTCCTTTTTCATGTCATACTGAATGGAAGTAAATGAATGGGATATATGTAAATAAAAACACACACACACACACACATATATATCTAGTAGTTTTATTATATCATATATTACTTACTTATTAATAATATATATTTTTAAAATCATCATTTAATGGTGAACGTGGAAATGAATCTCATCGTGTTGTGGGGATGGTAAGACTTACGTACGTACGAGCAACGATATCATTTTCTTAATGATAAAATGATATGTAATTGAATGGTATATTAATTAAACAAAAACAATATCATGTTATATTTAATATTTAAATCAATTATACTCATTATTATACCCATCCAAATAATGAAGTGTTTAATAAAAAACTACACCACTTCATGGAGACGGTAAGCCGTATGTATCCACATATGGTAACTATGACATCCATAGGAAGGATATAATAAATAACATGGTTGTAACATATTTATAAAAACATCACAGAATGTATTCGGTAATGGAGTTATTATTTTGGAATGGAAACAACAAAGTAAGAGGAAGTGGAAGAAGAAATGATCTTTGAAAGAGGTGATGAAATAATTACTTCTTTTTGGGTTTCTTCCTTTTTATTTGAATAAAATTGTTCCTTAGGTATTATTTATGATCAATGTATGTATTATAGGATTATGTGATGGTAGTTGGGAGGATATTTGAGCAGCGTTTGTCCATGGAAAATGTATTTGTGGGTGTGAATTTAAGAGAAGTTAATGTAAGAGTGGTGAAGGGAACTTTAGCAAAATATTGAAATATAATTTTATTATAAAATCATTTTAGATTTAAAATAGTTCCATATGGATTTATTTCAAGTATATCATGGGGATACATCCAAACCCTCTCAATAAATATTTTTTAGGCGTGTTTAGGTCTCCATATTAACCTTATCTTTTAGATTTAACCCTTAGTTAAATAGGTTATCTTTTACCATGCCTTCTTATATTGTTATAATACATGGTTAGTAAACATACTATAAAATTACAAGTGAAACTCAAGTGTAAATTTAATGACATATCTGGAATTATCTATTTACTTTGATTGAATTGTATTTTTTAGGAATATTATATCATTTTATAATTTAGTATTTGTTTTAAAAACTTAATTATATCAATTTGGAAACAATTTAGTATTTGTTTTTTAATGTAAAAACAAGTTGATTAATTGAAATAAATAAAATAAAATAAACCATAACATGACATATTCACCAAGAAAATTAGTGTATGGAATAAAAGGTCTTGATTTACATTTATTTTGATATTTATAATATCAATAATTTTAATCATTCGTTAATAATGTATTTACTGCAACATCCTTATGTTATAATTTAATTTAATAATTTAATCTAAAACAATTATAAATAAAATACTATTTTGTAGAAAATATTTTTAATTTTCTAATTAATATTTATAGTCTAATTTACCTTGTGTAAAACTCTACAATAAAATTGGGATAGTTAATAAAATTTGAATTTTACACTTCTAACACTTCTTTAAATAAAATCTAATTAATGTCATAATATAATCTAAGTGGATAAAAAATATCGTATTTTTTTTCCTAAGGTTCATTTTGGTCGAAACAAACTTATCCAATATAATTAATACATGTGTTAATGTAATTATAATATCATTTTAACCTGCAATTACCTTATTTAATTTTAACCATGGTAAAAAAAATTCAAAGTTACTATTTACTAAAAAAATCATCATATTGAATCACATTTTACTTAATAATGAAAATATTGTAGGTTATATTTTTTAAATTCAATTCACATAAGTGTTAAAATTATGTTTTATGCAAATTTACAAATTTCTCTAGAAAGTGGATAAATTACATTAAAAAATATCAGTAGAATTTTATATGTTTTGTATTATTATGAAAATACTGCAATGAATTAAATAGTAGAAATATATGTATTCTGTAACTATTTTTACATAAAGATAAATTTATAATTAAAATAATTTTTTAAAGGAAAAAGTTGTTTTATATCTACAATGTAGTGTTTTTTCACTATTCATAAAAAATTGAATTTTTTTAGTCAAATACCCAAAATTCACGCAATGGTAATTTGGATATTACAAATTCAAAAATGATTTCAATTTTACCATATTCAAAACATAAAATTTTCATTAATTAATTTAAAATTAATTCTCGTTGTCAAAACTAGAAAGTAGGTTTTTAAGAAGTAAAAACTATCAAAATATTGCCAAGTGTTTATATAAAATTTAGATGCGAAATTACATCATATGGCCTATATTATACTAAATAACAAAAATATAATCTAATTATACTCTAAAACACTCCAATATAAAATTTAACAGTACCAATTTTTTTGATTAAAAAGTTGTTTTTAATTAAAAATTAATATTTTTTTACTATTAATCTAAATATGAATGTTATGATAAAAGTACCAAAAAATTATCAAAAATAAATATTTATGTCCATCTTTAAAGAATAATTTAATTTCATTAAATTTCGTATATAAAAGTGTCAAATATTGTATTCAAAAAGGGTTCTCCATTAAAAATTGGAAAAACTGCATTTTTTTGAAAAATTCTTCTTTAAAATCAAAAAATTTATTTTTTACATATAGTATTTCTAAAAAAAATATGAATTCTAAAACTATTTAGTATATATATAAAATTCAAAATGTGTACAATACAAATCATTACTTCTTTTTAAATGTCATGTTTGATAGGTCGTGATTTGCTTGAACTCAATGTTGCGGGTAGCGCAATCTATTAAATTATATTAAAGATATAATGTCCTATAAAAATATTGGGGTGTTACATTTTCCAATCCATTAATAAATTTAAACATTGTAATTTAAAAAAAAATTAGGAAATAAAAAGTTGATAATAAAAAATTCATTTGAGGAAACCCCACATCAGAAATTAGGTCAATAAAATTTAGTCTTAATAAGAGGGAAAGGGAAATGAAAAAGTCACCACAAAATTAAAATTTTGAATAGGTGAACGTTGGTCTAAATTAGAGAAAAATAATTTGATAGAAAATGAAAATATTTATACAGAGTGATTGAGGTCATCAATCACAAACAACTGAAGAATAAATGTGAATTTTAAGGCCATAAAGCCATCAATCTATAATGAATTAATGTATCATTGCTTCCAAAATGCATATTGTATTAGGAAAACTCATTTTCTAGATACTTTATTTTTTTAAGAGTATGGATTAACATAATATCATGAAATGAACTCATGAAAACATACATGATTTCATTACCTGTCATTATCATATTCACATCATTTAGTTATGCTTCAATCTATTTTCACTTCATCACTTACACTAGGAAATGAATGTTTAGAAATGATTTTTTAAGACTAAAGAACATTTGATAAATAATAGGGTCCAAAATTATTCCCTATATCCTATAAATGATTACTAAAAACCAAAATACTAGTTCAAAGTGTTCAATAAATCATACAATTACCTCAAACAAGATATCAAGTGTTCATCTTACTCAATTCCAACCTTTAGACTTATCCAAAATACTTGTGTCCAAACTCATAGTCCAAAATTTTTTATGGATGCTAAAAATAACATAATGAAGATCTATTTTGTCACATAACATCATGTGAATACCTTCATCATGTATTCTATTAAAAGATTTTAACAACCTTAATTACCATAAAACCATATTTTAATTAGTATGTATGTCATTATTCCTTCAGTGAAACATAGAATACTGGATATACTCCTTACATCCAAAAATGTAGTAATCTCCAACCATGATGGAATAAAAATGCCATTAATTAGTTGCAATATAGTCAATAATATCCAATATACATTATCCCACTCAATTATCTCTTATTCCAAAACCACTACCTCAGTATCAAGACAATATTAAGGTTTATCTTTCTCTTAACCATATATTTTCCAAAACGTTAATCCGGCTATTGAGTCACGTCTCTTGGTACCAAATAATATCAAATCCTAATTGAAATATTATTTTAGTACAATCTTTATATACTCTATAATTCTTATAACTTTTAAATCATTAATACAATACTCAAATGACACAATTCATATATAAAAACTTCAAATAACTATTCATTGCTCATCATATTTGGTAGTATCAAAACATTATTATTATCTAATATCATCATTTAGGGTATACTAGAATGATAGGTACATTGATTCGTACAGGGTCTCAACTCTACGTAGATGAAACATTGTAAATTTGAAACCTTTTTCTTACCCATGAAATCACAAAAATTGTGTCCTTTTTCTCCAAAGTTATAACAAACTCCAATTACATTAAATCATTTACCATGGTGATTCTTTCCACAGTTATCACATGTGGGAAAATCCATCATTCTATTCTTCCCTTTATCCATATTTTTCACTGCCATCCTCTTCTCCTCTTCCTTCCCATAAACTCTATAGGTCTCAGAGACTTCATTACATATCCTATAAAATGAATGAATTAGCTCATCATTCATCCTCATCAACACAACAACATGTTTCTCAGAATAGATGATATCATCCTCATTTATTGAATCTTCTAATGATACCCCCCACCTTTATGTTTTTCCCTCAAGGCCATGATTTTTGGATCATCATACTTCCTTTCGCTAGTCTGACTCGTAAGTGTGGCCTCCACTAGAACCGATACATGTTTTATCTACTATTGACACTCTAGAACCACAACATCCATATCATCAAACAAAGTCATCATCTTACACTTAGAGGTAGACTCTTAAACTACTGGATTATTAGTATTCCTATTTAGACCATCAACCACATTATTTACCTTCCCTTTAGTATGTTCTAGATTAAAATAAAATTTATTCAAATACTCAACCCACCTTCACTATAGGATAATCAAATCATGTTTTGAAAGTATACTCTTTAATATATTATGATCATTATAAAGAGTAAAATTTTATCCTAATAGATAATACCACCAACACTTCAAGGAACAGACAAATGTAGTTAACATGGGTTTATCTGTAATGTAATTCCATTCCAGTGGCCTCAAATACCCTGATCCATATTCCAGAACTAAATGTCCATACATCAATACCGCTCTAACACCAATACCAAAAGTTTCACAAAAAACAATCACTCCCCACCTGGTTCAGATATGATCAATATTGGTGATGTATTTCACCGATTCTTCAATTCCTAGAAACAATTCTCACATGTTGTTGACCAATTGGACATTTCTTCCTTATTGATCAAGATCGAGGGAGGTGATTCTAATCTGAAAATGTCCTAGATGAACCTCCATCAATATATAGATAAATATAGAATGATACAGATATCAAATACATTCATGGGATATTCCCAGGACACCACTGCCTCAACCATCTCAATATCCACTAAAACACTTTCTTCTAAGATTATGTGTCCCATGAAATGCAAACAATAAATCCAAAATTTAATGATAAATTGATTGGGGTATATTCTATGATCTATTAGTGTACTCAAGATGTTGTCAATATGTTAGTTATGATCTTTATGTGTCTTGGATTGATCCCAGATATATCCATAAATATGATGATAGAATGATACATGTATGGATTGATGATTCAGTTAATCAAGTCTTTTAACATTTATGGTTTAGTTTTCATCCTAAATCGAATAACAATGAATTATTATTAACATTAAATTATTATTAAAGAATTTATTTGGTATATCATAAGTTCAAACTCTCAACTGATGATACCATGATATCATGTTAATCATCAAGAAGATGCAAGATCCCTGAAATTTATCCAAGAGAGAAATGATACAAAGAAGAGGGAATCGGTTCTTCACAGTCATTTGGACCATAATATGATATTAAACTCATAAGTGTAACATCTATTAGTCCTTAATTATAAACAACACTGAGTAACCTCATGGTGATGCACTTAGACTGATAAAACCATTATCAATAAAATCCTCTAGCAGAGTCTTGATCTCTTTAACTGTATGATCCTGACATTTAATTTAGATATGTATCAATCTATTTTACAACTGCCATTTTACCTTTTTTTCATTGATTTTTTTGGAGTTGTCTATTGGGCGTGTTTGTCTGATAATTGGGAAACTCCATAAGGAGGAGTATTAATGCACATTTGGGGCATTAGTTACCCAAACGTTGCATCCATCCCAACAAACCATGTTAACTTAGGTAGAGGGGATTCACATGGCTGGTGAACTGTTTTTTAAACCAGGTTCCCTCTTAAGAGTAATAATGATGAAACCTTGGGTGTGGAACAATATTTGGTGAAACTATGTGCCCCCTACAAGAAACTATGCAAAGACACCATTATCCCCCTAAAAATTATTAAACAATATATTAAACCACCATCTTATTCCCCCCAAATTCCATATCTTAATTGAAAAAGCGGCTTCTATCATATTTGGAGGTTCTCATTTTGATTCCAAGCCATTCCAAACTCAGTTAGAAATGATTTAAACCTTTTATTGATGATCCTCACCACTTCTAGTTTTCTAATGTAATCATGATTGGTTTTACATATCTCTCTCATTCCTTTCCCACGCATCGATGGTATGTTATTCCCAATTTGTTGTAGAACTAGATCATTTTCAATTGATAATGATTCATTCAATCCTGGAAATAGGTTTCACATATGGATCTTGATCTTTTTTGTTGATCCACTTCAATTGGGGATCTCTAATGGAAAGCGTTTATCAATGATCTATTGGTAAGTTGTCTAAATTACAATCCCAAAGTCATGATTTAATTTTTGGGGTTTAATTGTGAAATTTCAATTTCTATGTTCGGGGAACTAAATTGATAATTTAATTGATTGTATTTAACTTACATGAGAGAATTATTATTTTTAAATTGGTTCAATCAAAATTATGTTAATTGTATTTATTAATTGTTTAATATATTAACTGGATAATGGGATTATGGAATATAATTAAATAAATGGTGAATTAGTAATTTTATTGTTATGATTGAGAAAATGATGGAAATTAGGATTTGTGTAATAGGTCAATTGTTGTGATTATGGAATTGACGGAATTGATTTCGTTAATTACTGAATTAATTAGGGGATTTTATTGTGACGATGAAATTTTTGTAATGAGGTTAACAAATTTAAGAATTAATTAATGAAATATTTTGTTGTGAAAAGTGATATGTGGGTTAATGTATATTATCACTGATTAATTTTAACTATGGGATGTTTGGTTATATGTGATATACATGAATGTGACATGGATTGGTACAACAAAATCCCATAGTGATAAATTGGTATTCTTTTTTGGGACATGGTATTAAAAACAAAAATCCCATAGTAAAAAATGATTTTGGGACAATACTTCTTCTTAGAAATTCAAATTGTGTCATTTAATGTTAAATGGGCATGGGACACATACTACTTACTCAAAAGAACACATATCTACTTTTTTTAAATGGGTTTGGGACATAGACTATTGATTCAAAATTCCACTTGTCATTATTATTTATAAATGAATGTGGGAAACTGACTACTCCTTCAAAAGACCATACGGTTCTAGAAATATCATTCTAGACCCAAAATGTTCATATTGAACATTGAATACAATTATTAGGGATAATGAATTTAATATAAATGGATAATTAAATCCCATGAGTTATAATGAATTTTAAATTTAATATATGATATGTTATAGACTCTGGCATAGGCTAGAGAAGGAATTTGGAGTTTGAGTGTCCTCTGGATCCCAAGAGTTATTTGGTCAAATAATGAGTAATTGAATAAATGGAAACTATTTACATTATTTCATGTATTTTATTCTTTATACAACATCATACACTGTAATTGACTAGACAATTTTTAGAAACTATTGGTGGTGGCCAATCGAGTTATACTCAAGCCCTACTCATCCTTGCTGATGAGTACCAAATAGAATTCATCCTTTCAGATCATGAAAAGTGAAAAGGTACAATTTCATATGGATGATATGGGATGAAGAATGGATGTGGGAACCATAACTAGCTTCAAGACCCACATGGTTTTTTTTCTATGTAATTTTTTATTTTGTTTTTTTATTATTGACAGTAGACTCACACATGGAATTCCATATATACTATTTTTTATTTTGGTATTATATTTCCCACATTGGTCACAATATTATATTGGTATTATTTTGGTTGGAATTATATCATTTATTTATTGTTTATTTACATTTTTTTAATATTACTCTGATAAATATGTTACATCCTCCCCATGATTGATATTAGTTCCTTTCTACGATTTGAAAAATGCTAGTGTACAAGGATCTACACCTGAGGTCACTGACCGACCTTCTCGGGGCACCAGTGTGCGCCACTCAGGTCGGTACATTACAAATTCGTATCAAAGATTTTCTATTCATTTCATTAGTTTTACTGATTAGGAAATGTAGAAAAGATACTAGTAAGAGAAGATTCTTGAAACATGTCTTGTTTATGGAAGTAGCTAACCCATGTATAGGGGAAACCCAAATTAACAAGGGTGATGTTGTTTTAAATTGAATTTTCTATTATTTCTGGATATTATTTCACATTGGGTGAGGGGCTAGTTTCTTGATTTGATTATTGGTTTTGAGATTTTATTTTCATACAGGACTAATAGACTGGTATGAAATGGGGGTTAAGTGGGCATTTGTAGTTCTACACACTCTATATTTATATATGGCATGAATTTTTTTAGGAATGCATAAAAAAATTGGGTTTTGGGTATGGTTTGGGAATATAAATGGTTCTCCATACTTGTGTAATTAAATTGAAAATGTACTAAATATTAAAATGAAAATTTTTAAATGATTATTGATTAGAATAAATGTTTGTCTAATGAAACATCAAAATTGAGACATTTTTTCCCTTTTTTTACAATATCCTAGATGTAACATGGTTAAGGGTAGTGATAGAACCTCCCTTTGGACCATGTGTTGAGGTTTGGGGGAGTGACTTGTAATGGACTTAAGTGAATCAATGAAAATTAGATAAGGTTGTATTATTTTTCTAACACATGGATTGTTATTGTAAAGAAATTCCTCCCTGGTGGCACTTTTTGGGTGGGTGAAATGAGTTTATAGATAGAAATTGTCTTCAAGTAGTGGTACTTGAGGCACTGGAAGTGAAGAGTGAGGTGGTTATTGTGTATTTCGGGGAGAACTTTTCTTAGTTCATTAAATTTATCAAAGGAGTCTCACGGTTGGTTGTGAAGTGTATGTATGACCAGATATGGGATTTTCAGTTGAAACACTCTCCAATGTTTAAAGAGTGTGTGAAAATATGGTAGATGAGTTCTGAATTGATTTTATCTAGTACATACTTTACCTCTTGGAGACTCCTATTGATAAGAGAGTCAAAATGGATGCTTACAGTTTATCGTGTCATGTGATGTAATGGATGGACATCAATACATGGAGTGGATGGCGGGAGACTATGGAGTTGAAGGACTTCCACGAGAAGTTCATAGATTATATTTAACATGATATAATTAGGAATGAAAGAGTAGCACAATTTAGGTGGTTTCCTTGGGGGAATATGTCTGTGATGGAATATCCTAGAAACATTACATATTTGAAATGCTTTTATCCATCATTGGAAAGAGATAAGACTACTTCATTAAAATAGATTTTGGAGGGATTTTAATATGAAATTATTTCCTAGGTAAATATATTCATGGTGATGTTTTTTTGAATTTGTGAATCAGGATATCATATATGAGGGGAACCTAAAATAAAATTCTTTTAGAGGAAGAGTGGTTTTTTCTAGAGGTTCAATATGTATGACTACTGATATGATGAAGTGTTTTTAAGACAGTGTTATCAATGGAATTGGAAATAAGTGTGGTCATATTTGTGGATAAGTAACACATGATCTTAGTCGAGTGATCTATCAATAGTTTGGTTGGTCATGAAACTTCCAATGAAAGTTCCATCAACCACCGGTATAGAATTGAGATTGTGTATGGATGTGTCATCTACACAGGTTCTTCATAAACCCACAAACAAGTTTAATAATAGAGTATCTATGTAGAACCAAAGTATGGGAAGGGGATCATTAACCTCATACAAGTTTTTTAGTTATATTTCAATTGGCTATAGTGGTATAGTCAGTGGGCAAAGTACATCGAGGCATGAGTTCTTGTATCAATGGAGTGGTGTAACAAAGGGTATATAGAAAGCATATTAGGCAATTCAGGTAGGATAGTTGCATACTATTCTTTGTAAACTAGTAGATAGGATGTATGGATAGTCGATAGTGAGAGGTTCTATTCTGATAGCTTCGACACTAGTTAGTGACTTATTTAAAACTGTTTCATCTCATTTGTTAATATCTACACAACATGTGAATGGTTTGATCATGGTGGTGGAGTTCATGAGTATGGTGATGATGATAGATACATCATTTTCAGCATATTCAACAGGTATCTATTTATGAAATGTGGTACTCTTATGGTTTGGGAGTACTTTTTTCTTTGGGTTATTTACAACCATTACATGTCATGGTTTGATCTAATTTTGGGTATGGACTGGTTAGTAGAATACAGAGCCCATAAAAATTGTTACCCTTAGTGGGTGACATTTATGTCTTATAAGGGTTTCAATTATATTCACGATGGATATTACAATATACAGGATAGCCATGTAGGTCCATTTCATCAGCAACTGGGGGAGCTCACAACACATGTTTCTAGTCAATTTCTAGAAGATGGGGGTGTGAACCAAGATAATTTTACACCTGTTTGTTGATAGGTTTCATGATGTGTTCATGAAGAATGCTCATAGCTTCCACATAATAGAGAGGTGTAATTTACTACTAAGATCATTTGATGGGCTATTATGGTTTCTATTCTACAATAAAAAAATGAAACCAATTGATTTTCAAGATCTCAATACTCAAATAGAAGAGATGGTGCATAAGAGAATTTTCTATCTGATTATTTCACCTTTGGATTCTCTCATTTTGTTTGCAAATAATTATGATTGTACATTGTGATATTTTTTTATTATAATAACTTTAACTATATGACTATGAATAACTGATTAACTCTTATGCACATTGGTAGTCTTTTTTAACAGAATAGGGGAACATCTTTCTTATCTAATATTGAATTCAGATCAAGGTATCATCTGTTGCGTGTTATGACATCTGACACACTAAGTACCACTTTTAAAATTAGGTATTGCCTTTATGAATTCGTCATGATGTCGTTTTTGCTGAAGAATTCACCAACAGTGTTTATGGTCTTGATGAAAATAATCATCCACACATTCCTCGATTAATGTGTGGATGATATCTTGGTGTACTCTAATGGTCATTATGATCATTTCCAACATCATCACATCATCTTGATTATACAAAGATATTACATATATATATATATAATTGTAAATTTTAGATTGGCCAAGAGAACTTCTTGGGTCACATCATCTCGGAGGAATGTGTTTTAGTGGACCAAAATAAGTTTAAAGTGGTTATAATTTGGAAGAATCCTATAAATGTTTTTGTTATACATAGATTCATAGTTTTAGATGGATATTATTGGTGGTTTTCCAAGGCTTTTCTTAATTTGAGTAACAAATTTTGAGATTGACCAAGAAGGGAGTGAATTAATAATTGTCTTCATTATAAATTAATGCCTTCTAAGAGTTTAATATGTAAATAAAAACAACATTAATATTTATCATATGTCATATAGGTTAGTATTTCATGCTGCTTAGTGATTATTATTGGATAGGGCTTGGAGCAGTGTTAATATATAGATATCTAGTTAGAGATTATGATTCATCATTTACCTTACTACATGAATGTAATAAACATATAAATGATATTGAGTTAGATGAAGTGGTTTATTCTTTCAGTTGTTGGAGGAATAATATATTTCATGAGAAGTATACTATATATACAGATTATATATTATAATGTATATCATTTCATAGTGAGACATAAATTTGGGGAAGTGGATATGGGTTTAGTATATACATTTATTCAAAATTGAACTGGAATATATGTATGGGAAGGAGAATATTGATGTTGATTATTAATTTAGGAAAAATAAATTACATTCGTAGTGATGAGTGGAAGATGATGGACATACTGGCTGAGATGCATGTGGTGGATTAGCATATCCAAAAACATATGAATATCATATCAGTTTCAATGGATTCTACACAATCAAGATGCATCAGGGATAGATAGTATGAGTATGTGGAATTTTTTTCCATAAGGGAAATCCATGAATGTTGGGAGACAACTTAAAATAAGACTATAGGTGAATATGAGATCATATATGTCATGAATTAGGTTTTTGTAACTATGAGAACAAGGGAGGCACAGAAGCATGAATTTCAATCCTAATGTGGTTGGTGCGTCTAGGTGTGAACGAAATGTATTTTGACCTATGATGATAGTTCTAGTGGTTATAAATTAAAGTAAATATAGTAGGGTTAATGAAACGATTCTAAAAAAAGTCATATGGTGAAGGCTAAGAATCATGCACCTGGTTGTCCACTTCGATTGTTTCCCATTCTAGAATGAATGTGGGAAAATTTTACAATAGATTTTACTGGTCTCATAAGGACCCCTCAAATGATTGATAGTATTCAGGGGGTCAGAACATTTGAAAAAGGTAACACATTTATTATCTATACAATATACCTTATGAGTGGAATAGCTGGGACACATGTATGATCAATAGATTTCCCATCTTCATTGGGTGCCACGAAGTATTGTTATATAATATGACTCACAATTTACGTTAAACTTCTGAAAGGGAAAATATAAGGTTATTGGTACACAATTATAGTTGAGTAATACATTCCACCCATATACATATGGTATTTCAGGACATAGATTACATATAAAATAGGATATGCTTCGGGTGTGTGCCCTAAACATTGGTGGGTGTTGGTAGAAGAATCTATATTTTTTAGTTTACGTATAAATACCATTGTTAGTAAAACATTTATGTTGAAGCATTAGATAATCTTTATGGAAGGCCATTCAAATTACCACTATTCTGGATTGAGGCAAGCAAGTTAGAGTTGTAGGGACTAAGTATCATGTAGGAGGCATCAAAAAATATCCATCTACTTTTAATTTTTAAGGATACAGATTAAAGTATATATATTTCATATGTTGATAGAATACGATGACCCGTAGAGTTTTAAGAGGGAGAGTGTGTATTTTTTTGGGTGTCACCCAGATTGGTTCAACATGAGATATGGAGACATTTCACATTGGTGCCCATAATTGTTGGACCATTTGAGGTAGTGGAGAGAATTGGATAGGTGGATATCCAATGGGATCTTGTAATGAGCTATATTTCTATGCATGATTTATTTCATGTGTCGCAACTTTGGCGGTATCAACCTGTCCCTTATCATGTGGTCAATGCAGATGAAGATGATATTGATACAAAATCATCCTTTGAGGAGTAGTAGAAACCTTTGTCTGATCACTATTAAAAGTTATGAGGTAATTGACCTTACTGATATTTCATGTATTGTTGAAAAATTGAATTTCTTTGGATGAAAATGGGAAAGATAAGTGGATATGAGGGCTCAATGGCTTGATAATTTTTTCCCAGAATCATACAGATGCTTGGGATCACAACAGAAGGATGTGTTTTTATATGTTGGGGAGGTTGTAAGGTCTCTATATTTTATAGATATGTGTCATTATAACCTTTAGGTAATCTTTTTCTTTAGTCTGAGTACTTTTTTGCAATGTATATTTTGTTCATTTAGGTGAAAATTGGTAAATTTTGGAAGGAAGAGGGGCAATGAATGTTTGGCGCAATTTATCTCTTAATGTGCACCCGTCAAAGGAAACCATGTGAACCCATGTATAGTGGATTCACATGGATGGTTCAGGGTTTTCCAAATCATGTTCCGTCTTTGGAGTAACCATACCACACCCATAGGTGATGTGTACAACATTGGGAGACCATGCACCTCGTATAGAAAACCATGCAATAAATCTTTTATTCCCTAGTAAATAATAATAAAAATTCCATCTCCCTTATATTATACCCCCTAACGCCCAATTTCTATCCTTAAATGTTTTCTCTAACTTTTAGAGGGAACAAGAAAGATTCACATCCATTACAACTTCCATTATTGAGGATTTAAATACTATATTGTTGATTCACACCTCTCTTAGTATATGAATATTCTACCGATTAGATTATCATATATCTCTTATTATTCTCCTATCCATTTAAGAAATTTTTTCTATTAATATTAGATCTAGATCTAGGATTAATGAATATTTATTCATTCCATCATGGATATAGGTTTCAGATCGATGTATGATTCTTCATCATTGTTCTTATTCAATTGGAGATCTCTGTGGGTGATAATTTTTCAATGATCATGAGCTAGGTGGTCTAAATTATAGTCCCATAGTATTAATTTAATTTCATGTATGAAAATGATAAATTAGAATTATATTGATTGGGAATTTTTGTTGATAATTGAATTAATTTTATTTAATTTCCTCATGATAATTATTTGGTTTAATTTGGTAAATAAAAATAGTGTAATTTGGATTAATTAACTATTTAATTGATAAATGAGATAATTCAATTGATAAATGTAATTAATTAATATTTTAATTAATTGATTTATTATTATCATTTTTAAATTGATGGAAATTGGGATTTGTATAATTTTTCAATTTTTTACTTATGGTATTGATAAAATTGTATTATTTAATTATTGAATTAATTAATTGAGATTTTTTAAATATGAAATTGTTTGAATCAGTTTAATTAAATTTTTGAATAATAAAGGGAATATTGTGTTGTGAAATGTGATAAGGGTCCAATGTTTATTACCCATGATTGATGTGATATATGTGATGTGGTTATATATGTGATATATGTGTCTGGGAAATGAAAGGCAGCTTTAAACGCCCTTAGTGATAAATTGATATTTGTGTGTGGGATGCAATCTTCTCATTCAAAATACCATAGTTTTTAATGAGCGTGGGACACATAATAATACTTCAAAATCACGTTTTTTGATTATTTCATATGTGGGTGTGGTATATAGACTACTTATTCAATATCCCACTTTTAATATTGTTGGATAAATGATTGTCGGTCGCATACTGATTATTCATAAGGCCACTTGGGTGATTTTTTATCAACTTTTATGGGACACGTACATCAACTTCAAAATCCCAAAGAGGTTCTAGACACAGAATACTAGAAAAAAATGTTTTCATTATACAATCATTCCAATAGTCCTTGAAAACTAATTTGAAATATATAGAGGATGAAATCCCTTCTATTAAAATGAATTGTGTTTCGAATATGTTATATGGTTCAGAATCAAGCATGGGCCCATCCTAGTATTGATAGAGTGGGTGTCTTTGGGTACCCAAGAATTTTGTGATTAAATAATGTATAATTGAAAAAATGTAAACATTTTTACTTAATTAAATTAATTTTATTCATTATACAACAACATACACAATTATTGATTGGATATTGTTTTTGATTCTATTGGAGGTGACCCACTGAGTTATACTCAAAAGTCACTTCGGATACCTAATCGATACCAGAATAGAATTCACATTTTTTTGAAATGATAAGGGAAATGGCCTGGTGTTAGTCGATTCATATTGGATGGATCATGGATGAGGGAACCAGACCTAGAGTCGGGATATTCTAATGAGGCTTTAGTGTCGTTTTAAGTTAAGCATTTTTCATATTAACACTTATCAAATATTTGAAAATCCTTTAATACAATTTTAGTATTGGTATTTTATTTACCGTTTTTTTAAGCATGAGATACTTTTATCATTCTACTGATTTTTATATAATTTGGTTATTTTTTATTGACATTAAAATTTATATTACTCTAATAAATATGGACTAGTCTACCCCTGATCAATATGAGACACTCACAACTAGTTTTTAGTCTCTAGCATACAATGGGGGGCTTGGGGAACCAGTGTGTGACACCTAGTTGTGGTAATTACATGAATCTTTATTGGTTCCATTATATATGGTGGAATAGGAACTAGAACATCTCTTGGAATGGGTTGTATTGTAAATTCCACATCTCCCACATGTGGTAGCCCTGATCAGTCCTCTACAGACACATCATAGAGCCAGATCCCTATAGGTGGAAGGAGATCATTCCATAGACCCCGATTATCCAGTCATAGACTATCATCCTGGGTAGTGAGCTCAATCACATTATGATAAATTTTCCATGAATGACCCCTTCTTGATGTCCTATTCCCCACGATGAACTTATTTTTCACCTCGAGGAAATATAAAAGTTAATCAACTATAAGAACAATATATGTGGGAATATTATGACACTAACTGATCAATACCCATAAATATTTCAAAATCTAACATATCGAGTATATAGATATCACATAGGAAAAAATACTCGCTAACCTCCAAAGGACTACCCTAGCATATAAAGTTGTCTCTCGACCAGACTCCCAATTATGTGTCGATCATTATAACCCTGTTTATGAACACCATTATCCTTTTTATCTCAATGACTTACTATGATGATTTAATGTAATGAGTGTAACCAAAATAAAATAAGGAACTAAAAAGCATCGAAGATATATTAACAGTACCAGTAACTATCAATGATCTAGTCTTTTGATCTACTAGTATATGGTGAAAAACATGATTATTTCATACTCTTCTTCCATGTGTTACTATATTATTTCTTTAAGATTCACCACTCTTTCATGATAAAATTTCTCTTTCCTAGATGTAACACATCCACTACCTAAACCCCCACGACCAGTAGAACTCCAACTGCCATGTTGATACGGTGTATAAGACCCCATTACCAATGTCTGGTTCTGTATAGATACTCCATCACTAGACTACTTTCATTGGATCCTATAAAAACATGAAAATTGTCCCATCACACCACTAGATCAGAACTCAATTGGTTATCTAGCATAAATTATACGAAGATGCCATGTCCTACAACACTGGTTACAGGTCACTGGTGTATGGTCATGTGTCACTAACCCTTTACCCTAGACACTCTTCTTTTTTATCACATTTTATAGAATTATCATAGAAATGTATAATACTCTCAAAGTTACCTCCACTTTATTATCTAAAAGAAACCACCTATACTCCACTAGAGTCCAACTCTAGGTTCTACTCAGATATGATACAATGATTGACCGTTTAAGATAAATTCACATAGAAGATATTTACCTAGGAATTAATCTCACATTTAATCATGTCATGAAACTATTTCACTAATGTCTTCTAATATACTTCCAACACTGATGGAATGTTCCACAAAATGCATCAATGTTATATCATATTCGCTCACATACATGCTTTTCTAAGTCAATCTCATAAACTCAACTACCCTCTCCCACTTAAGAATATACATATAATAGTTCTCAATGAAATTAATAAAAAATTATTCTATACTACACATTCAAACTATGCATCTAATGTCTGGATGTCCCACCAATGCTTTTCTTGACCACATATAATTTACGTAGAAATATTGACACATTTCAATGAAGGAGTCTCTAAGTTTCCAAGAATCGTCCGGATGGTCTCAATCTTTAACATAGCATCCTTAGGTCCACCCACTCAAATAAATATTGGAGGGTGATGCATTTGAAAAATCATTTATAGACCAGAGCTAATTTTCACAAACCACATCGAGTTTATTTCCATGAACTTCTTGAAGTGAGAAATTTTCTTATAGAACTATTGGTTTCATCCCTCACCTGCTAGTATCGATGGATGAGGATCCACTACCAGAGGATCATATCTATCAATTTATTCCATTAATCCTCTCAACATGCTTCATCATAGAGGCTGAAATCTGTAATTTCAAAAAAAACAAGAATACAAAACACTTCACAACATTAAAATATTTATTTAAGATGGATTCAAAGAAGGATATAATAAACCATCCCTATAACCCACCCCATGTTAAAAAATGAGGTTATATCAGTTTCATAAATCATCGTTTATATTGTTCATGATTTAAAAAGGGTAAACAAATTATCATTTTTTAATTTCTCATCAAACACCCAATTATTAATATTTTACATCATTTTACATCTTTTGATTCCATACTAGGATCCAAATTAAGTTCAAATACACAATAAAGGAAGACATTTCAATTTCAACCCTTCCCCAAACACTCTTTTCCATGAATGCTAAAAATAATGCATCTCCCAAAAATTTATGAGTGTCAATAGTGAATCATGCACTCAAACATTGAAGGCATACTGCTTGATGAGTCAAATCTCAGAAAAATTTAAAAATAAAAAAACACATCACACAACAAGTACCTCACCCAAGGTGTAATAACATCTAACTGTAATTGTAAATACATATATCAATAATACCATAATTATTTTTGGGTTTTCTCTATACATGGATTATGTACTTCCTTGACCAAGCTAATAACTAGGTCTTGACTCATTCAAGCCTCTTATATAATTTTCCCGAATAGTAAGGAAAATGAAAAAGATAAGAAAACTACTATATGATACAACCTTATATTGTTCGGACCTGGGTTCCACATACTGATTCCCCAAGCCGATTGGTCACATGAACTCAATCCTGCCTTCCCAAAAGGCATAGCATTTCGACTAGTATTGTGGCTCTAAAAATAAAAATGCGAATATTAAAAAATCTTCATTCCAGAAAAACAATAGTATAAATAAATAATAATAAACAGATGAAAATAATCATAATCATAATAATACCATTATCAAAGGATTAATAAAATAGGAATACAATATACAATACTAAACAATATACATTCCATGATATAATAAGTGGAATGTTATAAATGAAAACCTAGAAATAAATACATTGACAACTCAATGTGGATCTCGACACAATTTCTGGTCCCACATCAATTCTCTTTTCTAAATAATTCATCTAATATAATAACTTTTCCATATCTTATCATATTGACATGATCTATATTGGGGTATCTATCATACGCAATATATATGGTTTGAGTACAACTCAGTAGACCCCCAAAAATTATGTCTAAAATAAAATATATTCAATCATATTTTATGAACATTGATAAAGAATAATATAAAATGCATACATTAAATTGTTCTCATATTTCATTATTATTTAATTAATGACATAGTTTTCCTAGGTACATATTGACAAATTAACAAAAAATATTCACTTTTTCCCATGCTGAAGTCTGAAACATAACACATAGGGATTTATAATTCATTGTAAAATGGCCTTTTGTTATCAATTTGATTTCCATTCATGTTATGTCTAAATAAAACTACAGTCCAATTCCATTATTATTGTCCTAGAAGTCCATGTCTAGGACCCTGTGTGTATTTGAACCATTAATCCATGTCCCAAAACCCATTTATCAGACAATCAAATAAGTCGTATTTCAAGGTTTCAGTCATTGTTTTACAATAATTATCAATCAATCGCTCAAGTGGAATTTTGAAGCATTAGTTTATGTCACACACGCATTATCACATGCATATAAAAAGTGGGATTTTGAAATAGTAGTACATGTCCCACACTCATAATATATCACATATCACAATTGTACAAATTTAATCAAAAATAACCCTTTTATCAACATTTCACATCATGGTATAGCATTTTAAATTTATATATTTTCATCACATTAACCGCAAGTAAATAATATAAAAAATTAACTAAAACACATTTATCAATATTTTATCATATAAAATACTAACCACCTTTTCGGTTAAAAGAATAATTCCATAATTCCGATTATTCCACCAATTCAATATCTCAAAAATTATATAAATAAAAAATCCCAATATCCCTTAAATTCCATAATCAGATCATCAAATTAATTATATATCCAATTAATTAATCCAATTTCACCAATTTACTAATACGACCAATTCAACCACTTTATGAATGACATGGTTATTCAATTTAATATAATTATATTTATCATGTAATTTAGTAGTCATGAGAATTTCAATTATAAATTCACAACCACATAACTAAATTAGGAATATTGTATTTTAAATTTAGACCACCTACCTCAAACACTTTGATGAGTGATCATACAATGAAAATTTCCTCAATTTGAAATGGAACAGTCAAAACCACAATGAAGAGAACGATCTATAATCAATTACTAAAAACTAGATCAAATAATTTAGATGTATCTAATCCTATCTCAATATCCACTTCCATGGGAGAAAACATGTATTCAATTGATAATATAATTATTGCATTTAGAGAAGAAACTAACTAGAGAGGGATCACTTACCAGAAATAGGTGTTGATAAATCAACAGGTCATTGATTCATCAAGAATAAAAGTTTAAATTTCTTGTGAATTCACTTAGGAGTATTCAAAATTTATAGGAATCAATTTAGGGTCAATTAGAGGTGATTATTGATTAATATTGAAGGTTTAATTATTTTATTTTAATTTTTATGTAGTTGAAATTTTTGTATGCATTGTTTCTTTTTTTGGGTGCATGATTCTTCCAAATTGTCACGACCCCCCTCCCCACAAAGTGTACCCCTCCTGGGCCGGCAATGTGAAAGGGGAGATAATGACCCCCGAGTCCCGCCTCCAGTAGGCCCCGGGTTGGCGACTAGCACCGAGGGTATAATACACACACAAATGGGAGGCATTACCCTCTAAGAGAACACATGCAGAAGATAGAGATAGAATAGAATCCAACCAACTCCAACTCATAACTGAAATGTAAAAGAAACCCAAGTACATATATGAAATGTCATGCAAAAGTACTACAACTGAAAGGTGAAACTAAAAGTACCCAAAAGAAAGTAAAACGGCAGCGACCACAAGCCCGAACAGCTCCTCCTCCAACCGCAAGCTAGTAGTAACCAGCTTGATCTCCAACCTTCACCAAGTGACCTGAAAAAACAGTTTATATGTACATAGGGTGAGTATAACAGTATACTCAGTAGGATCCTCCCCAAGACTCTCATGCAAAAGTAAAGAAAGCATGCTAAAGCCCAGTGAACAACAAGTGAAACTAACTCGTCACCTAAACAGGTATACTATGTTCCCAACCTCACCAAGGCTACTCTCACCAAGTAACGCATACAAGAATATAGCATGTAGTAAAGAATATCAAGGGTACCCCGCTACTACTTCCCCACTGGTTTGCCGCTTTGCCCCAACGACATACGTCCTGTGCATCTCTCTCCAAAGGCTTGCCCGTATCAACATGGGTCAAGCTCCACAATCTGCACCACGTGCACCACATAGGCTTGCCCGCAGACACCTGGGCTAAGCTCCACACAATCCTCACAACCAAAAGTAACTAGGTAGTTTCCGGGAGCCACCACAGCTCGAATAACGTGTATCATACGTCGGGTATTATACCTGAAGCCATTACAGCCCATACACCGAGTAAGGATCCTCAAGCCATCACAGCCTATACACGTTACACCTATAGTAGTCCATAGGATACTATATCCAGAATATATGTGTGTGAAATAACCACAAGCCATTACAGCCCTCTACACACATATATGGGTAAAACTAACCACTGTGCCTACCAGCACTAAGATCTACCAAGAGAAGAGAGCGGGGCCAAAGGGGGTAGTCAGCCATTCAACCTCCCATCAGAATGTTGGGGAAAACACCCCCCCCCCCCCAGGGCTCAGAATCCCCGGGGTGTCAGTTGCCCTTACCGACAGGGTGGAGTAGCGTATAGAAACACAAAAAGTACAGAGTATATAAGTAACTCACATCCACACTATGGGCATTACCTAGTCTTAGATACAACTGCAGCTAACGTCTCTCAGACTCCAGGCTGCTACTTCTAAGACTAGGTATCCTATAAGCACACAACCAATTGAAGAGCTTTATTAGATTACTCCATTCTTATTTATCAGTTCCACTGTACATTAGTTAATTCTTTAAGCATTAATTAAGATTGAACAATTCCTCATTTAACTGAAATGGCGTCACTTTCAAAAACGACTGCTCCTTTTTAAGATTCACATCACCTTTAAATTCCAGCATCTCCATCCCCGTGGATTTTCACCCTTTAATTAAACATTCATTACAGAAATACTTTTCCACATTCCCAGGCATTCTAGAAAAACATCCTATGCTTCTAAACACAAAGGAGGCTCAACACGGTGAGTAGATATACTACCCGTCGAGTCTTTGCCGCCTATAGAAAGAGCATAGACCCATCCTCCATCGAGAGGCTAAACACGGAAAGCACGTGGCATACCCCGCGTGTCTTCGCCTCCTTCGGAAAGAGGGTAAGCAAGACCAGCTGCCTTGAGTAGTGGGGAAAAGTAAAGAAGATAAACAATCAAACCAACCACCAACATCAAACCATCACATTCATCTCATACCATCACCCTTGGTGTCCTCCCCGACACCCATATGCATAAACCGATGCATCTCGCCACACTAGGCATCATCCGCTGCCACAACTATAAGGCCTCCATGACTCCACATATCACAACAACCATCCAGGCTCACATCACAGCACAAGCAGCAGGAAAACAAACATCACAAAATGGGCTCTCGGCCCTTTAACAAACAAGAGGGTAACTCAGAACCCTTTTTGAAATTACCACATAATCTGTTCTCTAAACCATATTGAATTAACAGATTTGTTATTCGTAGGTTCCAAATATGGATACCTAATCAGTAAGCTATCACAATTAAATAACCATGCTTACTTCCCAAATTTGATTATCCTCAAATTAGAACAACTACAACAACGACAACAACCAGATTAATTTACATGCCTCTTTATCTTTAGCCAATTAATCAGCAATTAATTCCGGCTTTACGTTCGTTATCAATTTCAATCATGAACGAACAATAAATCAAAGAAAACATAGATATCACTATATCTAGGAAAACATGAGGCAAACCGTTATCACGGTATAAAGCAACAGCATGCGATCAACCAATTCTTTTAATCCGGTTCAAGTATTTAATTAGGTCAATTTCATTGTGATCCAAAGGAATAAATCATGCTAATTCTACGATTGCACATATATAATTAGAGAAGCCATGAATCCCCTACCTCGAAGAGTTCTTGACGTCCTTTATCCACACAGCAGGTCACGATCCTCCCCTCGCAACAACTTATGTGGAAGAATGATCGACACGGCTTGGTTGCATCCAACAGAGCGGGACTGATCCTAGGAGTAAGGGTTGTTTGTGCAACTCCTACGGGAAGTATTGAAAGGTTCTAGTGCCTCTTAATCGAGAACAAAGGGAAAGAACCAGGAAGAATGATATCTCGTCCCTTTTTTAAGATTTAACGAGGTGATGGTTTAAGATCCGGTTAATTCTCCATTAAAAACGGATCGCATTAACCCACACGGTTTGACCACGTAAAACATTCCAAGAATTAGGAATAATTAATATAGGATTTATGGCATTTGAAACGGCCTTAAGAGCCCTTAAAATAAGGCTTTAAATATATTTTACGTCAAAGGAAACGTCAAAAGGGGCAAAACTGTAGGAGTCTGGAAACACTGTTCACCCACCGTTACTGTACATGAAACTGATCTGTGAAACTGATCTGTCACACCGATCTGTGAAACTGATCTGTGAAACTGATCTGTCACACCGATCTGTCTCACCGATCTGTCTCACCGATCTGTGACACTGATCTGTGAAACTGATCTGTCACACCGATCTGTGAAACTGATCTGTGAAACTGATCTGTCACACCGATCTGTCTCACCGATCTGTCTCACCGATCTGTCTCACCGATCTGTGAAACTGATCTGTCTCACCGATCTGTGAAACTGATCTGTCTCACCGATCTGTGAAACTGATCTGTCTCACCGATCTGTGAAACTGATCTGTCTCACCGATCTGTGAAACTGATCTGTCTCACCGATCTGTGAAATTGATCTGTCTCACCGATCTGTGAAACTGATCTGTCTCACTGATCTGTTACTGTTCATAAAACTGGAAACACTGTTCACAGAACTAGAAAATTGGCAAAGTGTTGGGGATAAGTCCCCTTGACCTCCCGGAACACCTCCAACACCAACATTTCACAAAGTAATGGACCAGAGAGGTCCGGGCCATTACATTAGATACCTCTCAAAACATTCTCGTCCTCGAGAATTAAAAACCAACCCAGAAGAAAAGAGGGGTCCGAACAACCACCCCATAAGATACCTCTCAGGGGAAAACCACCATGAGTTGTTCGAAAGCTGGAACAAAACTATGACATTCGGGAACAAACAATCCATACCCAAACAATTCATTCACAACATCACATCAAAGGTACATAAACAAAACATGAAAGGTCCAACCACAGAGAAAACATTATTACATGAAAGGAGTTAAACATTAAACAACTCTGGGTACTGAGCACGTATCTGTGACTCACGCTCCCAGGTACTCTCCTCCATGCCACCGTGTCGCCACAAGACACGAACTAAAGGAATAGAACGCCCACGCAACACCTTCTCCTTGTGGTCTTGGATCTCCACAGGTCGCTCCTCGAAGGTTGCATCATCATCAATATCGATCTTTCCCCAATCGATAACATGAGATTCATCATGAAGATAATGACGGAGCTGCGATACATGAAAAACATCATGTATCCGACTCATCCGAGGGGGAAGTGCTACTCGATATGCCACAGCTCCAACACGAGCTAACACCTCGAAAGGCCCAACAAAACGGGGAGAAAGCTTACTTCCGCGACCAAACCTTCGCTGCCCACGACGGGGAGTCACCTTCAGAAACACATGATCCCCAACATTAAACTCTAAGGGTCTCCTTCTTTGATCCGCATAAGATTTCTGACGATCTTGTGCTGTCTTCATCCTCTCACGAATCACTTGAACCATCTCCGTCGTATTCTGCACTAGTTCTGGTCCGAGAATTGCTGACTCTCCGACCCCAGTCCAGCACAACGGAGAACGGCATGGCCGGCCATACAAGGCTTCAAACGGCGCCATGCCGATGGTAGAGTGAAAACTATTATTGTAAGCGAACTCTACCAAAGGTAAGTGCTTCACCCATGAACCTCCAAAATCAAGAACACAAGAGCGCAACATGTCTTCAAGAGTTTGGATGGTTCGCTCTGTCTGACCATCCGTTTGAGGATGAAAAGCAGTGCTAAGGCATAGTTGAGAGCCAAAAGCATGCTGGAGACCTCTCCACACCCTCGAGGTAAAACGAGGGTCTCGATCAGAAATGATCGTCTTAGGAACTCCGTGAAGCCTCACCACCTCCTCCAGATACTGCCTCGACAAAACCTCCACTGAGCTCGACTCCTTGATTGCTATGAAGTGGGCCGATTTAGTTAAACGATCCACTACCACCCATATAGCATCATGTCCTCCCGGAGCTCGAGGTAAACCTGTAACAAAGTCCATTGAGATGTCCTCCCACTTCCACTGAGGAATCTCTAAGTGCTGGAGAAGACCACCAGGAACACGGTGTTCGGCCTTCACCTTCTGGCAGACTAAACACCGAGACACACATTCTGCAACTGAACGCTTCAGCCCAGGCCACCAAAACTGACTCCTCAAGGATCGATACATCTTCGTCACACCAGGATGTACAGCTAAGGGCGAGCTATGGAACTCTCGGAGAACCGTCTCGCGCATTGCCAAGGGAACAAAAAGCCTGTCATGATACAACACTCGGTGTTGTTCATCCTCTGACCAACCATCAGGGGCCTCCCCACAAACAACTCTATCTCTTAAAACTTCCACCTCTAGATCACCCAACTGAGACTCTTCCACCTTTTGCATCAGGGATGACTGCACCGTCATCTGGAAAAGACAACCTCTTCCTCCAACTTCTCCCATATCAAGATGCAAAGCTGCTAGCTCTTCCATCCCTCTCCAGGAATCACCAGATTCACGCACAACATCATTACGTGACTTTCGGCTCAGTGCATCAGCAACAACATTTCCCTTCCCAGGTGTATACGATATTTCGAAGTCGTATTCCTGCAAGAACTCCATCCACCGACGCTGCCGCAAGTTCAAATCCCGCTGAGAGAAAACATACCTCAAACTCTTATGATCGGTGAAAACCACAAAGCGCTCTCCAATGAGGTAATGTCTCCACAACTTCAGCGCAAACACCACGGCTGCCAACTCAAGATCATGGGTGGCATAGTTGCGTTCATGGGGACGCAACTGCCGAGACCCATAAGAAACAACTGACCTCTGCTGCATGAGAACACAGCCTAGCCCCAGATGTGAAGCATCACAGAAAACATCAAACTGGACTCCCTCCGTTGGAAGACAAAGGACTGGAGCACTTACCAACTTCTCCTTTAGATACTCGAAAGCTGTCTGACACTGATCAGTCCATATGAACGCTTGATCCTTCCTGGTCAAAGCTGTCAGAGGAGTCGCAACTCGGGAGAAATTAGCCACAAACCTCCTATAATATCCTGCGAGACCAAGGAAACTTCGCACCTCTGACACGGTCTTGGGGGCTGACCAAGACACCACTGCTTCTATCTTCGAAGGATCCACAGCTACTCCCTGTTGGGACACAACATGTCCCAAGAAACGAACTTCTCGAGCCCAGAACTCACACTTGGACAACTTCCCAAACAACCGATGTCGGCGAAGAACTCCCAAAACAGCTCGTAGATGTTCTGCATGCTCTTCTTCAGATGTGGAGTACACAAGGATGTCGTCAATGAAAACCACAACAAACTTGTCCAAGAATTCACGGAACACAGCATTCATCAACCCCATGAAAACAGCTGGAGCATTTGTCACGCCGAATGGCATTACAACAAACTCATAATGCCCATGACGACAGCGGAAAGCAGTCTTCGGGATATCCTCATCCATTACACGCATCTGATGATATCCTGACCGCAAGTCGATCTTTGAAAACCAACTTGCACCCTTCAGTTGATCGAATAGGTCATCAATCCGCGGGAGAGGATAACGGTTCTTTATTGTCACTTTGTTTAAGCGACGATAATCGACGCACAACCGCAAACTGCCATCAGCCTTTTTCACGAACAAGACTGGTGCACCCCACGGTGACACACTTGGCCGAACAAAACCACACTGCAATAGACCATCGAGCTGAATACGTAGCTCTCGTAACTCAGAAGGGGCCATCCTATATGGAGACATAGAGATGGGAGACGCCCCTGGCTGTAGCTCGATCCCAAACTCGATCTTCCGTCGAGGGGGTAAGGATACAACCTCTTCTGGAAAGACATCAGGGTACTCTTCTACGACCCTAGGAAACGCCAGCTGTTGAACCTCTGAAGAACTCAGCATCATCCCAGCCATCATGGATGATAAGGATGAAACTCGTCTATGACTCATCCGAGGATCTCTCTCACCAACAAACACTACTTCCTCTCCATCTTCATCAAAGAAAACGACCTTCTTCCTGTAGCAATCCACAATAGCCTGCACCGAATACAACCAATCCATGCCGAGGATGACATCATATGGTTGTATTCGTAAACATAGGAAATCTCCCCAAGAGCGGTGCTGCCCCAACACTAGCTCACAGTCTCTACATACTTCAAACAAGCTAGCTCGACCTCCAACTGGCGTAGTCAACGCCAAGGGCACTGGAAGCCTCTCTACCTCAAGTCCCAAAGCGTGGACAAGGGTAGGGGATATAAAGGAGTGTGTCGCTCCGGAATCAAACAAGGCATACACCAAGGTAGAAAACAAGCAAAGGGTACCTCGGACGACGTCTGGCTCGCCTGGAGCTGGCAACGCTAGAGCATGAAGCTGACCACGACCACCTCCACGGCCTCTCTAACCCTGATGACGACCACCACCACGGCCGCGCTCTGCTCTCTGAGGACGGGGAGCGTCATGGGGCTGTCCTCTGCCTGCTCCATCTACCCTCTGGTGATCTAAAGCTGGTGCAACCTGCTGCTGTTGCCTCGGCTGGAACTGCCTCAACGGAGGAACCTGGAGTGGAGCGCCTGGTGCACGATGACTGCTCTGAAAAGTTGGGCACTCCCGCTGCTGATGACCACGCCCACCACAAGAAAAACAAGCGCCTGATCCCTTGGCATAGGTCTGAGAGTTGCTACCTCCGGAGAAATGAGATGGGAAGGGCCGGGACCTACCCCCAGGTGAACGGAAACTCTTCTGTCCTGAAAACCGGGAACCCCTGACCACAGCTCTGCTTCTTGAGGAATCATGACGATTCCCCTCTCGTGATGATCCGGTCCTAGCCAAAGTCCTCTCAACAACCTCTGCCCTCGCCAGCACCTCAAGATATGTCTTCAGTATAAATGGGGTGACCTGACGCTGGATCTCTGGACGCAAAGCCTCCTCGAAATGCCTCGCCCTGGCCTCATCATCTGGTAACAGGTCTGAAGCATATCGTAGAAGGTTCCTGAAACGGATTCCAAACTCCCGAACACTGGAGCTCCCCTGTCGAAGGGTAAGAAGCTCCTGGCGACTGGATGCCTTCGCAGTCGAAGAAAGAAACTCGACTCTAAACCTGTCTCGAAACTCCTCCCATGAGATCGCTGACTCCTCACGATCCCCGAGGAACAAGAACCACCACTGTCTCGCTGCTCCACGCAACATCGTCACAACCAAGGACACCCAGTGTTCCTTCCGAGCACGAATCGAACTGAAGCCTATCTCGACCTCCTCCAACCAGTCTTCTGTGACTGCATCTGAAACAGAGCCCTCGTACTTCTGTAGACTCTGGCGCTGAAACTCTCGGAGTGTCTTCCTCCAAGTGTCATCGTCGTCAACCTCTAACCGGCGGCGATCTGCTGGAACAGCCTGCTGGGCACCTTCTGCGCAAACCTGACGGGGACGCCGACCTGGAGCCATACCTGTAAAATAACAATCGTTAGAGCTCCTAAGCCTGGAATATGGAAGACTCAACATTAATTAATTAATTATTTTGTTTTATTAATTTTTAGGTTACCTATCCCAAGGTCTACCCATTCAAACACAGGCGCAAAGAATAATGATGCATGATCCTTTCCTAGGTCTCTACCCTACAACCAGTATCACTTTGTTTAGTAGCCATCGTAAATTTAAAGGTCCGTGCAACAGATCATAGGGGGCCCTGAACGCCTATGTCTCTGCCGGTCTCCAGTGTTTACCCCACTTGCTAAACATGAATGACACCGTTGCCCTACCATCCCATGCATCCTCACCTGTGCCTAACTCCAAACTCCATCCTATCCCTCGACCAGACCTCTGATACCACTCTGTCACGACCCCCCTCCCCACAAAGTGTACCCCTCCTGGGCCGGCAATGTGAAAGGGGAGATAATGACCCCCGAGTCCCGCCTCCAGTAGGCCCCGGGTTGGCGACTAGCACCGAGGGTATAATACACACACAAATGGGAGGCATTACCCTCTAAGAGAACACATGCAGAAGATAGAGATAGAATAGAATCCAACCAACTCCAACTCATAACTGAAATGTAAAAGAAACCCAAGTACATATATGAAATGTCATGCAAAAGTACTACAACTGAAAGGGGAAACTAAAAGTACCCAAAAGAAAGTAAAACGGCAGCGACCACAAGCCCGAACAGCTCCTCCTCCAACCGCAAGCTAGTAGTAACCAGCTTGATCTCCAACCTGCACCAAGTGACCTGAAAAAACAGTTTATATGTACATAGGGTGAGTATAACAGTATACTCAGTAGGATCCTCCCCAAGACTCTCGTGCAAAAGTAAAGAAAGCATGCTAAAGCCCAGTGAACAACAAGTGAAACTAACTCGTCACCTAAACAGGTATACTATGTTCCCAACCTCACCAAGGCTACTCTCACCAAGTAACGCATACAAGAATATAGCATGTAGTAAAGAATATCAAGGGTACCCCGCTACTACTTCCCCACTGGTTTGCCGCTTTGCCCCAACGACATACGTCCTGTGCATCTCTCTCCAAAGGCTTGCCCGTATCAACATGGGTCAAGCTCCACAATCTGCACCACGTGCACCACATAGGCTTGCCCGCAGACACCTGGGCTAAGCTCCACACAATCCTCACAACCAAAAGTAACTAGGTAGTTTCCGGGAGCCACCACAGCTCGAATAACGTGTATCATACGTCGGGTATTATACCTGAAGCCATTACAGCCCATACACCGAGTAAGGATCCTCAAGCCATCACAGCCTATACACGTTACACCTATAGTAGTCCATAGGATACTATATCCAGAATATATGTGTGTGAAATAACCACAAGCCATTACAGCCCTCTACACACATATATGGGTAAAACTAACCACTGTGCCTACCAGCACTAAGATCTACCAAGAGAAGAGAGCGGGGCCAAAGGGGGTAGTCAGCCATTCAACCTCCCATCAGAATGTTGGGGAAAACACCCCCCCCCCAGGGCTCAGAATCCCCGGGGTGTCAGTTGCCCTTACCGACAGGGTGGAGTAGCGTATAGAAACACAAAAAGTACAGAGTATATAAGTAACTCACATCCACACTATGGGCATTACCTAGTCTTAGATACAACTGCAGCTAACGTCTCTCAGACTCCAGGCTGCTACTTCTAAGACTAGGTATCCTATAAGCACACAACCAATTGAAGAGCTTTATTAGATTACTCCATTCTTATTTATCAGTTCCACTGTACATTAGTTAATTCTTTAAGCATTAATTAAGATTGAACAATTCCTCATTTAACTGAAATGGCGTCACTTTCAAAAACAACTGCTCCTTTTTAAGATTCACATCACCTTTAAATTCCAGCATCTCCATCCCCGTGGATTTTCACCCTTTAATTAAACATTCATTACAGAAATACTTTTCCACATTCCCAGGCATTCTAGAAAAACATCCTATGCTTCTAAACACAAAGGAGGCTCAACACGGTGAGTAGATATACTACCCGTCGAGTCTTTGCCGCCTATAGAAAGAGCATAGACCCATCCTCCATCGAGAGGCTAAACACGGAAAGCACGTGGCATACCCCGCGTGTCTTCGCCTCCTTCGGAAAGAGGGTAAGCAAGACCAGCTGCCTTGAGCAGTGGGGAAAAGTAAAGAAGATAAACAATCAAACCAACCACCAACATCAAACCATCACATTCATCTCATACCATCACCCTTGGTGTCCTCCCCGACACCCATATGCATAAACCGATGCATCTCGCCACACTAGGCATCATCCGCTGCCACAACTATAAGGCCTCCATGACTCCACATATCACAACAACCATCCAGGCTCACATCACAGCACAAGCAGCAGGAAAACAAACATCACAAAATGGGCTCTCGGCCCTTTAACAAACAAGAGGGTAACTCAGAACCCTTTTTGAAATTACCACATAATCTGTTCTCTAAACCATATTGAATTAACAGATTTGTTATTCGTAGGTTCCAAATATGGATACCTAATCAGTAAGCTATCACAATTAAATAACCATGCTTACTTCCCTAATTTGATTATCCTCAAATTAGAACAACTACAACAACGACAACAACCAGATTAATTTACATGCCTCTTTATCTTTAGCCAATTAATCAACAATTAATTCCGGCTTTACGTTCGTTATCAATTTCAATCATGAACGAACAATAAATCAAAGAAAACATAGATATCACTATATCTAGGAAAACATGAGGCAAACCGTTATCACGGTATAAAGCAACAGCATGCGATCAACCAATTCTTTTAATCCGGTTCAAGTATTTAATTAGGTCAATTTCATTGTGATCCAAAGGAATAAATCATGCTAATTCTACGATTGCACATATATAATTAGAGAAGCCATGAATCCCCTACCTCGAAGAGTTCTTGACGTCCTTTATCCACACAGCAGGTCACGATCCTCCCCTCGCGACAACTTATGTGGAAGAATGATCGACACGGCTTGGTTGCATCAAACAGAGCGGGACTGATCCTAGGAGTAAGGGTTGTTTGTGCAACTCTTACGGGAAGTATTGAAAGGTTCTAGTGCCTCTTAATCGAGAACAAAGGGAAAGAACCAGGAAGAATGATATCTCGTCCCTTTTTTAAGATTTAACGAGGTGATGGTTTAAGATCCGGTTAATTCTCCATTAAAAACGGATCGCATTAACCCACGCGGTTTGACCACGTAAAACATTCCAAGACTTAGGAATAATTAATATAGGATTTATGGCATTTGAAACGGCCTTAAGAGCCCTTAAAATAAGGCTATAAATATATTTTACGTCAAAGGAAACGTCAAAAGGGGCAAAACTGTAGGAGTCTGGAAACACTGTTCACCCACCGTTACTGTACATGAAACTGATCTGTGAAACTGATCTGTCACACCGATCTGTGAAACTGATCTGTGAAACTGATCTGTCACACCGATCTGTCTCACCGATCTGTCTCACCGATCTGTGACACTGATCTGTGAAACTGATCTGTCACACCGATCTGTGAAACTGATCTGTGAAACTGATCTGTCACACCGATCTGTCTCACCGATCTGTCTCACCGATCTGTCTCACCGATCTGTCTCACCGATCTGTCTCACCGATCTGTCTCACCGATCTGTGAAACTGATCTGTCTCACCGATCTGTGAAACTGATCTGTCTCACCGATCTGTGAAACTGATCTGTCTCACCGATCTGTGAAACTGATCTGTCTCACCGATCTGTGAAACTGATCTGTCTCACCGATCTGTGAAACTGATCTGTCTCACCGATCTGTGAAACTGATCTGTCTCACCGATCTGTGAAACTGATCTGTCTCACTGATCTGTTACTGTTCATAAAACTGGAAACACTGTTCACAGAACTAGAAAATTGGCAAAGTGTTGGGGATAAGTCCCCTTGACCTCCCGGAACACCTCCAACACCAACATTTCACAAAGTAATGGACCAGAGAGGTCCGTGCCATTACACAAATTATATGTGTACCCATTTTCTTCCCCACATGGGGCCACATGTTTACTAATAGGAGTTATCATGGTTTAAAATCAATTCACTAGTGATGAAATCCACCTCTATCTTCTGTTGCACGTTTTTTATGAAGGGTGTACAGTTTGGGAAAACATGCACCAACCATGCACTTCCCAACACCCCTCCAAATTTCTATAATATCACCGAAAACAACACTAGGTAAAACCCTAACATTATATAAAAAATAGGTGAAAATTTGTACCAGAAAATGATACTGATGCGTCTTCAAAAAACGTCGGTTTATTAGTACACCATTTAGGGGGATGGTATGACGTTCTAACACATTAACACTATTTACATATTCTTTTCATATTTAATTTTATTAATCTAAATGATATATATAAATTATCATTATATAGTCATTATTACTTCATTTATGTGACATATATTTATTAAAATAAAAATAATACATTCCATGTAATATATGAATGAATCACATCACTTTGCATTGTGGTAGCCTATCACAGACATGGGCGACAATATTATCTTCCCAAAAAGGAAAATCACATTGGTATGCACAATATAATAATTAAATAAGCTTAATAAAATAATAAATATGTAATATATAATACATAAACAATAAATCAATCATTATTTTCAACAATGATTCATGGTTATGGAAAAATAAATGTCAGTAGTTTGTGAGGCAGTAGTCTGTCGTATAAAAAAATGATGATTTCAAAACACATTTTATGGAATTGTGTGATGTTTTGGGTCGAATAAATTACATAACAACATCAAATAACATGGAAAATAATGTGGTTAATATATAATCATTTTATAATATAAATTGATAAAGGTGGATATGTAAATGACCTAAAAACACTTTTAGGGGAACATTACCTCTTCTTTCGGTATCCTCTATAGTGTTTCATTGAAAACATCAAAGGTTTAATTTTACCCTAAATAATACATATCAGATAATAGTAGGGAATTTATAAGATGTTCTTTAGGGGTTGGTGGATGTAAATGGATTCATTGAATTGAAGAGTGGGTAAGAGTGAGTTCCCTTTAATAGTCAATTAGGACTTCCATTCGTATAAATAATCAAATTTACTAACTATTGGGAGGATATTCATGTCTCATGTGTCTCAAAAACAAAATATAAATAGAGTTGATGGTTTATATAGTATAGTAAAACCTACTCCAACTAAAGAGAATAGTATTTTTATAATGTTCTTCCTTAACTTCAATTATTCTCTAATTTTAACATTTTTTTATTAATGTAACAAAATTTATAATTTATGAAATGTATAAATTAAGTAGAAATTAATGTGGGAAATTATTAGATAATTTATACCCACTAATTTTAAATATAATAATAAATTTATAAAATAAAAATCCATTCTGTTTTTGAAATTAATTTTTACAGAACCACATGTAATGTGAAAAAACACTACATTCATAAATTGAAATAAATATTGAGTTGTTTTTCCTTTTTCATTATATAACTCATTTTATAGGTCAATATCATTGAATAATATCACAATAACTCATAAAAATATATAATTATGAGAATAGGGTCCAAATATTTCCATTCAATTAGTATTGTTCATGTTGTCTGGTGATTATCCACATTATGTTCAATATTTAACCACTAGGTAAACTAGTTTTTACATTATTCATAGTAAGTAATTTTAATTGTTTACAGTATCCTTTATCGTAAAAGATTGTCTTAAAATTAGAACATAATATAAATTGTTATGATTACAGATATTTAACCCATTTTGGGCAATTAAACTTAGAGAAGTTGAATAATGTAATTTAAAACTAATCTTATAGAGGTAATGGGAAAACAATATTTGTAAGACAAAACGTTCAAATTTTTATAATGTTCTTATATAAATATTAAATATGAAAATGAATATACTATGAAAATTTGGATAAATTAATATATATTTGAAATAATTTTATTTTTAAAAAATAAAAATATATCATATCATTATAAATTATTTTAATTAAAATTTGGGTTCGAATTAAAAATATGTAATTTTTAACTATTCATTAAAAAATGGATATTCTGATAAAAATAATAAAAATCTAACCTCATATTATTTTAATAATATAATTTAAAAAATTAAGCTTTTTTCATATAAATTATATATAACAAGTAAAAATTAATTTTAAATAATGTGGGCTAAGAATTATTAATAAATCATTTTGAATTTTTTTTCTCAGAAAACATTTCGTTTTTTGTCGAATGAAAATTTTAATACAATTGAATAGATAATTAATAAGCATTAGAAAATATATATTTTTATTTTCTAATTACTTTTATTAATACCCCCTACTCTAATTTTTTTTCAATAACTATTATATGAAATAATAATATTTATAATGTATTATTGTTTGGTATAGCTGAGTCTTGTGCTTACTTAATGAATTCAGAGAATCTGAATTGATTTAGATATAATTTTATCCTATGATCTCTAGATTTTATCTTCCATTAATCTTTTTGTGTTTCATTTCATATGCGTTATAAAATACAATGTTCATTTCTAAAATTTTGGGTTGTTAAATGAAACATAATTTACATAAATAAATATTACATCTTGTTATATGAATATTCACATTCCTAAAATTATGATCTGCACTATAATCATATAGGATTTGTTTCATTAGAACCATATTTAGATCTTAGTCATGGTTTTCCCCCAATAAATATAATAGATGACGTAGTCCCTTATTGAATAAGGTTCACATGCATCTAGTCCTTATTTTTTATGAGATTTCCATATTTACCAAATGCATTGGAAGGATATAAAATTCTAGGAAAAAACTTCATGTTGTGTTATTCAATCATAAATTTTCCACATGATCCATAAAAATTAATCATTTCAGAATCCATGGAATAGAAAAAAGCTTCATAAACGTTTTATTATAGAATCAAATAATAACATATGGAAAAAATGGGTGTTATAACGGTTTTATCATAACATAATTAACCCATGGGAAACAAAATCTTTTAATTAACATCATAAGACATTGAAGGAATAAAATATAATGGTATAGATGGATTATTTCCATAGTAAATGAGAAGTAATATCAATGATGTTCTTATATATTAAGAATTAATTAAAAGGATTATTCGATCATTTCATTAGGAAAATACCATTTAATATTGACATAACATTTTTTTAATAATACCAATTAATAATGGAAAAAAATTTAAAATAAACTTGGAAATATATAATGGATCACTCAAATCATTCAGCAATCAAGTGAGTGAGAAATCACATTCATGTGATATACAATAATTTTTTTTTCCAAATTTTGGATTAAAAGTAAAAACTACCCAATTTATAAATTGAAAATAATATTAATTTGATGCCATTTTTAAAATATTTAAACATGGGTATGAAAAAAAAATTAATCAATGTATTATATTTATAATAATTTTGAAAAAAAATATGAAAATTAAGATAATCATGAAATATGATTTTTGACAGAAGAGAGAGAAATAAATCGTGTTTTTCATAACTTCTTTCATTAATAATCTTGAGATTTTTAAGAGATAAAAATATAACGGAAAAAATTAAATCAATATAAATAAATTGAGAAAAAAAATTCATCAGATTCTTGGGAGATGGGTCATAAAATGTCATACGTAGAAACATGATCATAAACAATGCTGATGAAAAATGTGATTATAACATAAATCACATATATCAATTTGGAATTTCATCAAAAGTTATCAAACCTCAGGTATAATAAATTTAAAATTATAATTATTATATATTATCTTCATTTAAATAATAATTATATCAAATATGAAACACTTAAAAAATTTCAATACTCATTCATTATTTATTCCTTAGGTAAACTATCATTTTAGGGAGATAATTTTTTTAAGATCACGGGTTTTCGTATGAGGTAGAGATACTTTTATTTTTAGGATAATTGCCTTGTTATGTTTTCATGTGAATGCCTAACTTGATCATGGGTGTTTTGGACGTGTTTGGGGCTAGTTTGGAGGCCCAAACCATGTTTTCTGCTAGAAATGGCCTGACGTACTGTTTGCACATGACCTTCAAATGGTTTCGAAAAACTATGCGAGGGGTCTGAAAGTTTAGTTTTTTTGGATATAGTTGTTCCAAAGGGTTATTGCATGGTTAGTCAAGTTGTGCAGGGTGGCCCTCTTAGGCAAAGAGGTGTGCACAGTTTCCAAATGGTTTGGGAAACCGTTCGGGTAAACCACGCGACCCCTACTGTGTGTTTTTTTAATTTTTTTAATTTAAATTTAAAATTTTCATTATAAACCCAACAATTTTTCATCTTCCTATGGACATTATATCACTGTGGAGCTCCCCTTTTGTGCCTAAGATAGGCCTTCAGCCCGATTTGCTTCTGACATCAGTTTTGATCGCTGATTGCCTCTACGGATCTGGAACGGTAAGACCTACATTCCTTTTTTTCATTCCTGATTGTTCTGAATAATGGATGTTCTATTTAGATTTAGGATCATATGCCCTAATAATCTATTCTTCTTATATTCTTAAGATTCCTTCCAAACCGGGATGAATCAGGACATGATACTGTATGAGTTGTCTACTACTAAGGCGAGGTAGGTGGTCTATAATTTCTTTTGGCTTTTCATTGTGTTTTTCGAGCATTTGGCAGATATGCCTTTGGTCAAACTTTCCAGTGAGGTCTTTTTTTTGAGCAAGTAGCTTTTAGTAACTGTAGTTGGACATAGTGAGGTTGACCATTAGTTTTGTTTAGTTTCATTGGAAAATATTTCTCATTCATGGTCACCCAAGTGGAGCACTATAAGAGAATAACTTGTTAATTCATGTTTAAACCACCCACGGGATGTGCCCTTATGCTTTCCTAGTTAATTTAATCCCTTAGATTTTCTGATAGCTTGAGTAGCATGGTAAAGAGATGTACTACCTCCTTTCTTTTTGAATATCATATTATACCACGTCTTATTTGATAGCTTGGGTTAAATGGAATGTGTTATATGGGTAGGTATACATATATGTAAATGATTAATGTCGTGTAAATGGATTATGTGGGAGGGTAGGCACATATTTTTATGATAAATATATTGCATGAGTGGGTATACTACTGACTTGTCCAAGTTAATGTGAGTGGGTATACTCAAATGTTTATAAATGTTTAATTAGAATTTTTGAATGGTTGAATGAATGGATTGATACATTCCTTGGACATATCTTCAGAGATCTAAAATGCAGTAGTGGATCTGTAGGGTTGACTCTACCCCATGGGTCTTGATTCTATGGGATGCCTTGGGATTGGCATCCCCATAGGATCCGACTTGCTTGGTCTCGCGAAGAACGTGCTATTGAATTTCTCTTAGGACCGCAACCAGTGCCTAACCAATTTTACACTAGGGATGCCCATGGGACTCAATGGGATGCCTTGGACATGCTCATTGGATATGGCCCTCCCTGGTCTGGAGGTAATATTTACATGGATTCATTGGTTTTCTGACATCATGGATCCAGCCCTCGGGGACTACACGTCACTATATGGCATGGTCATGGGATGATTCACTACATTATCCCATGTTTTTGTGGTTACAAGATACAGATGGATGTACAATGGGGGTGTGTGACTTTTTTATTCCATGATACATATCTCTTGTTAGGAGATGACTCTCTTTTGCACGTATCTTTGAGGGATGTTCAGTTTGGTTTTCATTACACTTATTCCATGGGAATATGTACTTATTTTCCAATTGTTTACACTTACTAGAACCTTTGTAGAATTGATGTTAAAACTATATAGACATGGGTGGTTGCCTACTGGGAGGTTTTACTCACAGCCTTTCTTGGCCTCCTTGAGGACCAAAATAGATTATATGGTTGCAGGTGATGATAGTGGCGAGCGCCTGAGTACAGCTTGTTGATTGGGGATTTGGAGAAGGGGACAATAGGACCAAGATCAGGCTTCTGGTACCTGGATAAGTTTTTAGACTTTTGTTCATCTTGGGTTACTTTTATTATATCATATTTCCATGTACTATTCTGGATACATTCTAGACACTTGTAACATCAACATTAGTTTGTTTATCGGACACATTCGGTTATTGATATGTATACCTTTGTTGTATTTTCTCCACTTTATTTCTTATTTATTCGCTTCTACTATTTTTTATATGTCTGACTTTTGATGTGATACGTTGGTAATGAGGGAATAGTCTCCCCACTGACTCTCATAGGCCCTCGCTGTTATTCAGCAACCTCTGCCCTTTGGGGAGATGTGGTTGAGGCCATGTGACCAACTGGGCTTGGGGCATGGTAGGTTTTCATCTGGGTTTGAGACGTTATAATGTGGTATTAGAGGATTTTTTTTCTGGTTTGACATACTATTTGGTGTTAATAGACATTGATAGGATGGAAATGGAATTAGGTAATAAATTGTGCCTAGGAGTAGTTATCCTACATATAAGGAAAAACCAAATATCCTATAATGAATTCTGAATTTCTGGATATTGACTATTACAGTTAATTTGATTTCATCATTGGGTGACGAACTTGATTTTTTATATTATTGTTGATGTAATTTTTTGTTCTATTTTAGTTTCAACCCTATGAGATGAGGGTGCTCCATCTCATTCACTGTATAGACAGTTGTAATAATCACATGCCATGTACTATGCCATGCCATCTAGGATTCATTGGATATTTCATGCTTTTGTTACAGTTGATGTGATAGTTGTTCCTTCTGTTGTGTTAGTTAGGTGCAGTTGATAATGGGGTGAAGTCATCATTCAATTCATAAGGAGTATGTGGCCCTATGAAATGGGAAATGATGAACCTGTGAAATTTAAATGTTAAATGAACTCGTTATATGTATTATTTGGATGTGAGCCATGTTTTAGGTTCTTGAGGTGTCATAGGCCCGCACTGATTCAGAAATTGTTAAACCCTAGTTAAACATTCTTGAATAAATGAATGTGAAACGAAAATGGAATCATGAAATGGTGAAAATGACATGACATAGACATAGCTTTGGAGTGGGCAAGAGTCATAGTTTCTATTGGTTCGATGGTTGTTCTTTATATAGTACTGGATTTAGCAGTAGGATGTGGGTTTGACAAGGTTTGTAGGATGGTTTTGACTTGTCATATGCTTTTCAGATTTTTTCTATGGTGGTGTTCATTTACGAGGAATGCATTTGGAATTGTAGAGACATGCCACCATGATAGTGCCAACTGTGGAACCTGAGACTATTCTAGAGACAGATGAGGAAGCACAGTTCTGTGAGTGTTTCTTTCAATATATGGAGTCTTTCTAGGGAACATCATAGCCATTCTTGACTATGGATGAGCTAACATGGGTGTTCCAATAGAAAAATCCTCATACATTTTTAGGGGATGGAATACCATAAGATTTAGATCAGTGGCTAGAGACAATGATTTCAATTTTTAAGCATCTGGAGACGCCTTCAGAGCGTAGGGTCAAGATCGTGACTTACATGCTATGAGAAGCAGTAAATCAGTGGTGTGACATTATGAACTAGAATGATGGTTTGAGTAATATGGTTTGGGATGAATTACAAACCCAATTCTATTATTACTACCCTACGACTCTACGAGCAGAGAAGGCTACTATGTATATGCATTTAGAGTAGAGCATGAAGACGGTTATGGAACACTCGACATGCTTTATAATGCTGAAACATTTTGCACTGATGTATCTTACTGATGAACTATCGAGGAAAATACCCTTTTAGGGAGGTCTTAGACATGAAATCATATCTCAGGTCAACGTGTTCTGGTTTCCTTCTATCATTGATATTCTGAATTAGGCAATGGTTAGAGAGCAGAACCTGAGGGAAGCTGGGGGTACATAACAAGGGAGTGTTGTTTCCCGCCCTTGTGGATCTACACGTTCAGGTAGGAAGTTCCATTTTGAGGCTTCCCATGACATGAGTGCTAGTAATGATATGGGTGAAGGAATCATAGTGTTTTTCCATTAGTGTGGCTGGGGAGCCCACATGAAAAATTAGTGAGACAGTGACCCAGTCAAGTGCAGATCTTGTAGTAGGATGGGGAACATGAATCAGTTTTGCAAAACATTCACTCCTGTTGAGAGTAGAAGGGGGTCAGCACTGACATTAGGTTCAATAACAGTATCTTTAGCTCCGCAGCAGGCTGTGATATAGAGAAGTGCAAGTCGGTTAGTCTAGGGTAGTGGTGGTCATGGTCATGGTAGCCCGACACAAGGTTCTCAGAGGCATCCTGTCATATCAGCTCAGGGTAGCCTGGTAGGGTCACAGGGCCATGGTACATGCCATACATATGTAGTGCTATAGAGCCAACTAGAGAAGGACCCCAGATCATCTATAGTGAAACTTATAGTTTTAGTAGCTTCTGCAATTGCTTCTACGTTTTAGATATAGGTGCTTCTCAAAACATTACCTATGTTTGAGTAGTAGAGAGCCTTGGGCTTGTTGTTTTTCTTTCTGAGGAAATTTTAACACTAGATACATCGTTGGGTGTTACAATGGGTTATGTACTCTAGTGTATAGAGTGAACCCTTGATGTTAGAGGGTGTCACTTCATCTAGGATCTTTATGTCCTTGAGATTACAAGGTTTCACGTCACTCTCAAAATGGACCGACTTGTTGTTTATCGAGTGTACATTGATAACTATCAATGAAAGGTGAATTTTACATCACCAGAGGGTTCAGTGTTTATTCACAAGTGTGAATGTGATTTCTAGGAAAGAAAAGCTGGACTCGAGCATAATGGGCTTGGCGGGATGACAAACCAGATTTCTAGTTTGTTTCTGGATGATCTATGAGTATGTCAGGTGAACATTCCTCCAGTGGTTGGTCACTTCATGAACGTCTACCCAGATGACTTTTCCATTTTACCTCTTGAGATTGATAGGTGGAGTTGTCTATCGATCTATTACCTTGATCTACTCCAATGTCCATTCCTCCTTATAGTGTTGCTATGGCGGAGTTCCATGAGCTTAAGAGGAAGCTAGAGGATTCAGAGGCAAAGTAGATTATCAGACGCAATACTTATTCGTGGGGTTCAACAGACCTTTTTGAGAAAAAGGCAGATGGAACTCTTAGGTTGTGAGTGGATTATCGAAAAATAAATCAACTGACGGTTAAAAACAGATATACCTAACCAAGGATAGATGACACTTTTGATCAACTTAGAGGAGATCGGGTGTTCTCGAAGATCGACATTATTTTAGGATATCACCACATGTTTGATTGACCTATGTTTATACCTCATACAACATTTCATGGAATATATGGGTTATATGAGAATCTGGTTAGTTATTTTGGTCTCACGAATGTGCCAGAAGTTATCATTGCTTTGATAAACCAAGTGTTCTATCCATACCTGGATTATTTTGCGGAGGTTTTCATGGATGATATCTGGTTTCATTCTCACAGTCAACACGACCATATCTACCATTTGAATATCATTTTTAGTACATTGAGAGAGTATTAGTTATATGCTATGATCGCAATGTGTCACTTTTTGATGGATCAGATTCGCTTCCTCGGTCACATTATCTCAGAGAACTGAGTGACAATAGACCTTGGGATAGTGAGAGATGTAGTCTCCTGGGAACAACCCAATAAAGTTTTGGATATACATAGTTTCTTAGGGATAACAAGATACTGAATGTGTTTTAAACAGGACTTATCAATAATAGCAGCACCGTTTACAAGATTGAATGAGAAGGATGTGAATTTTTTGTGGTCAGAATCATGTGAGACAGACTTTCATGAGCTGAAAGGGAGGCAGACATCATCACCAGTCCTGATACTTCCAAATTAGGGGAAGAGATATATAGTGTATAATGAAGAATTAAGAATTGGGTTGGAGGAAAGGCTAATGTCGGGGGATCGATTCCTAGCATATTGTTCTTGGAAGCTGAGGCCTCATGGGAAGAATTACCCTACGGATGATATCATGTAAGTTTTGGGTGTTCATGCTTTGCGTTGTTGGATGCACTATTTACTCAGAGAGCATTTTGTGGTGTACACCAGCCACAAAAGACTCAAGTATATCATTACACAACGTGATCTGAATTTGAGGCAACAATGTTTGGGGGAGTACCTGTAGTTCTTTGACTTCTAGATTGCCTACAATGCTGGTAAGAGAAATGCAGTAGCTGATTCACAATGAAGGGGGTCTTAGATAAAGGCAGTGCAACATGCCAGTTATGAGTGGCAGCATATGGTTTTGTTCCCTTAGATTCATCTAGAGGTGCACGATAGAAAGGGGTGGAATTTTATTTCATCATTTGCTGTTATATCTACCCTGATAGCGATAATTATGATATGGAATATATCGAATTGAAAAGGCCTAGATCTATGGAATGTTGTGGAAGGTGGAGACCCTCATCCTGGTTGGATGGTAGGAGATGATGAGATCTTCTGTATCCTTGGATGCATCTGGGTTCTAGTGGTTAAACTTGAGGCTTTGATGTGGGAGTTTCTTGCTTCATCTTGGGAAGTTCATCCTCGGGCTACCAAGATGTACCATGACTTGCGACGACAGTACTAGTTGCTGGGAATGAAGAGAGTTGAAACTGTTTTTGTTACGATGTGTTTCACCTGTCAGCGGGTGAAGGAGGAACATCATCAACTAGCTAGGCTGTTATAGAAGTTACCCATCGAAGAGTCGAAATGGGATGATGTCACCATGGATTTTGTGACTGGTTTTCTGAGGTCACCTCGATGTTATGATGCTTTGTGGGTTTTCATTGACAGGCTTACAAAGGTCACACACTTCTTTCTGATAAGGGAGACATTCAGTTTTTATGATCCTGGAATGTTGTACATCCGGATGGTGGTATGACTTCATGGGGTCCCACGCACATTCGTTTCAGGTTGGGATGCCCACATTACATATTGTTTCTAGTAGAGTTTTTAGAGATTTCTATGTACGCAGGTTCTTCTAATAAAATCATACCACCCTCAGGCAGATTTTCAGTCAGTTATTATGACACTAGTGCTAGAGGAAATGCTTCGAGCATGTGTACTATATTTTGAGGGTTCTCGGGAGAGACAAATTCCCCAGGTTGATTTCACCTGCAATAATAGTTATCAGGAGAAGATACCGATGGAACATTATGAGGATTTATATCATAGGCCATGTCATTCTCTCCTATGCTGGTTAGGTATAGGTGATGCCACTTTACTGGGACTACGTCTCGTACAAGAGACATTTGAGCAGGTCCACTTGATTCAAAAGAGGATGGATACTACACAATCTCGTCAAAAATCTTTTCCCGATCACTACAGAAGACCTATAGAGTTCAATGTAACACCACAACACTAGTTAACTATAGTGGTGCATTATTACATAACATTGGCATGATCAGAAAAGATCAAGTCTCGAAAGACTGATTAGTTTAGTAGCCTTGAAACACTATATACATTCATAAGTTCTACATTACTTCATGAAATAAAAACAACAACAACATCTTGTCCCCTTTAAACACAATTATCCCTTAGACTATCCCTACAGGTCAATAATAATACACTTATTCACATCCTAATAAAAATAAAAAATAGAAAGGGGTGAGCTCAGATACTCAAAAAGGATAAAAATATAGCATAAACATTCATAATCAAGCATAAACATTTAAGGAAATTTTATATCTAAAAAAAATCCTTTTAAACTTGAACATCAGAATAACATGGAAAAAATAAAATGAAATAATGCCATTTACTTATTAAAATGGATATTCTACTAGTCTAATATTCACATACAATATCAATAACCACTTTCATAATGATGGAATTCATAATGCCAGACTAACACAACCACATAGTCAGGGCCTTGTGCCAAGACTACAAATTAGATTTTGTCAATGCCATGTGACAAGACACTATTTTGTATCATGAGACCTACCGATGAATCGAGGATCTATGGCGGGTTCCACCCATCACTTACTAAGTCCAAAGCATTCCTTATATGAAAAGGTTTAAACATATCATAAATAGTTCCCAAGAACCATAACATAATCGTATCACATAAAACATGGATAAAGAAAACATAAAATTTCCATATTTCAATAACAAGATATCAATACAACAAATTGATATAATCAAATAATTATCAAAACCATTTTCAGTACCAAAATAAAAGAAAAGTAAAACAAGGTATTTATTTTTCATTAAAAAAATTTGTGGCTTGTAGAGGAAGCCTAAAATCAAATAATGGTCACGACGGCGGAGAATTCGTTGCCGCCACATATATAAGAGAAAACATTCCTTTCGACGTTTAATAAAAATGCTTTGTATAAAAAGATTTATTTTGAAAAAAAGTAAAATTCAAAGGGGTTTATAAACCGTATAATAGAATGTTGTGTATAAAACAAAATGTGCCTCAATGAAAGGAGATTGAGACGAAGTCCCTTACCTCGCGTCCGACTTGACTCGATCGTTCTTTAATCTCCTGAATAATAAACTATAGTTAATTTATATTTTCTTAAGAACATTTTTCATGTTAATTATTTGTTTTAGATCACTTATTACCATGTTATGATCATTATGTATTCATTTAATTTAATAACAGTTGTTTTGTCGATCCTTGGTACTTGAGTAAAAAATGGACTTATTATAATTACATGTTTTTCAAGTGATAACATATCCATTATCATAAGAATTATATTAATGATTTTGATATCATATATGTAATATATATCCAGTATATAAATGTATTTATAATAGTAAATAACATTTAGCGGGAAGAAATGAAACGCACTGTTCATGGATACGGTAAGTCGTATGTACGTGTGGACACTACTTTCATTTCTATTTCACGTTTAATGGAATTAGAACATAATGATACATATTTATACCATAATTCCATTATATTATCATATATAATATCATTAAATTTATCCTTTATATGCACCACATATGGTATTAATGAGTCACATTACTTGGAGGGGGCGGTAGTCCACACTTCCTCTAATGAGATTATCATGTTTACCCATAATGGAAACCACAACGGGTTGATATAAATGAAAAATACAAAAGCATAAATAAAACATAAACATAATATATATCATATATTAAAATAGTTTCCTCATAATGGCCACCATGAGAGGTGTTAAAAGATGATTGAATAATCATCGTTTCATGAGGCAGTAATCCGCTACCCACAAAAATAGTATATTCTTTAACCATTAGACGAAGGTGTGTGTAAGTGTAAATAAAATAAATATCATAAAAACATACTAGTATATTGAAGTTACATTTTTTGTTACAAAATAAATGAATAAAATATTTTAAGGGGTTGGAGAAGAAAAATAAATCAAAATAACATAAGAGAAGATATTACCTTTAAATCTGGTAAGTCCCCTTGGTTTGAACCAAAAGGGTTTCTTAAAGTTATTTGTGCCTAAGGTAAGGATTCTAGGATGAAGGGAGGAAATTGGATAGGTAATTTGGGAAGATATTGGTTGAGCCAAATGGCTTTGAATGTGTTAATACGACGGTAGAGGTGGGGGCCTTTTATAAGAGGAGAGGAGGTGTTATTATTGGAAAGATTGAAAATATTATTTTATTATAAAATGGTTTTCGGATTATAAATGTCCCAAAATGATATATTTAAAGGATAAGGTGATACGCATTCGAAATCCACCCATCCAATAGGTTTTTAAAAAGTTTATGTCTTATATTTTACCTTATCTTTTCATTTTATTTAAATAGTTCATTAATGAGGTAATCGATGCATCATCATAGTGTCATAAATAAATTTAGTTATTTAATGTCTAAAAATGATTAAAAAAATTACCATGATTTAAGAAATATTTTTATCCTTCCAATTAATATTTATAGTTGAATAGATAACTTTTATAACCCCTTGTAAAAATTGTTTTAGTGAAACAATACATGTTTGTGACATTTTTATTTTTACGTTAAATAAAAGGGATTAATGTCATTATCTTAACCATGTGGCTCCATGGGGTCCCAAAAATCGTCCCATGGTTTTTTATATTATTTATAATATTATTTTTACCTTAAATTACCCTAATTACCTCTAATAGCTGTTAATAAAACTCAAAAGTTACTATTTACCAAAAATTATTTTCATCCCATTGAACCAGATTTTACTTACTAATGACAACCATGTATGTAGGATTTTTGAAAATCAATTCATAGAAGCGGTAATGTTTCATTTAAATGAAAAATCAGTTTTTTTTATCACCACTTAGTGGTTTCACTATTCATCAATAATTGATGTTTTTCAGAACAATACCAAACATTCACCCAAAGCTATAATTGATATTACGAATTCAATGATGTTGTATTTTTTAAATAATTCAAAACACATAAGTTTCATTAATTAATTTTATAATCAATTCCCTTTTTCAAGACAAATAGTTTGTTTTTAAGAAACAATATCAATCAAAAGATTGACAATTGTTTATGTCCAATTTCAAAGTGAAATTAAATCTAATTACCACCATTGGATATAATGGTAAAAATATATTCTAATTATACTTTAAAACCACTAAATATTATAATTTATCACTATAAATTATTTGGATTAAAAAATTTGTTTTTAATTAAAGTTTAATATTTTACACCATTCATAAAAAATTGGATGTTCTCAGAAAAATACCAAAAATTCCACATAGGATAATTTCGATATTCCAAATCAAAAAATGAGGTCCAATTTGAATAATAAAATTTATAAAATTTCAAAAAGTTGGTATTACTATTCATAATTGCTACTTTGATTGGTTGCGGTGTGTTAGAATCTCAAACTTGCATACAATGAAAGTTATTTCATTATTGAAAGAGAAGTGTACCGTGGAAGATTATGGTGTTACATTCCTCCCACCTTCAATAAACTGTGTCCTCGCAATTTTAAATTTTTCATCAAAATTAAAAGGTTGAAAATAGAAAATATATGTGTGAAAAAACCATATCGGAAATAGGGTTAATAAAATATAGTTTTAATAAGAGGGAAAGGAAAAGGAGAAAGTCACCACCAAATTACGGTTTCGAATAGGAGAAAATTGGTGGCAATTATAGTCACATAATTAGAGGAAAAACGTAAATATTTATAGGGAGTCATTGAGGTCATCAATCACAAACAAGTGTAAATTTGAGGGCCTCAAAGCCATCAATCTATAATGATTTAAAATATCATCAGTTCAACAAAACATAAGGTATTAGGATAACACATTTTTGTTTTAATATCACTTCCCTAAAGTTTAAGAATTAATTTATTCATAGAATAAGAGAGATATATATATATACTTAACAAGTAGAATTTCATCCTTCAACTAATTTATACCACAAACTCATATTTCACTCAAAAGGATAATAGAACTCAAAAATATTATATTTATCCTAATCGTACAAGGTTCCAAATATTAACACATACCATGAAGAAAAATATTTGTAATAACTAGTGACTTCTTGTAGGCTAGTGGTAGGTAATAAAGTCATGTCGCACTATGGTTGTTGGTTCAATTCCTGCAGCTTTGTCCGACGCGATGGGTTATCGCTCAACCTATAGGTTGTCCTTTTCCAAAAACTATAGTATTATAATATTCGAAAAATAATCATAAGAAATGTTTTAAACTTAAAAAATACTATTCAAAGTTCAACTTAATCCATTCCAAACATTGAAGTTATCTAAAATACCTCTGTCCAGACTCTCTGTAAAAGGTATCTAAATTTCCAAAATCAATTCTGACATCAGATTCCCCAGAAAAAGTAAATATTCTCATATTGTCACATACTGAGAATATTATTACCTTAGTCACATTAAAACTTTAATGCGAACAACAAGTATTTCAGTACAACACTTATATATATCACATTATTCTTAAAACCAGAATATAATCATTGAGTCCAAAAGAACCAATACATTAATTATTCCACTTCAACTCTAGTAACATCATAAGATTGGCCTTGATCCCTTGGCCTTATCTGATGTATGTTTCCCTGACTCTTAGGACATTCATTTGCATAATGCACCATTTTTCTACAATTGGATCATTCAACATTGATAGCCTCTTTATTCCCTTGTGATCACGAGCCCAGTGGCCTATTTCTCCACATTTATAAAAAACAACTATTCCTTTTAGGCAAGTACTGGGGTTATTCTTCTCACAATTATCACATAATAGAAAATTATTCTTTCCCTTTTTCCCTTTATTTTTCTTTAGTTCCCCCATTCTCTTCTTATATTGCTTTACAATATTGTCTTATGATTTAGAGAATTCCTTTTCTGTCTTGATAGCACACGAGACTATATCTTCGTACATTGAGAAATGTTGTGATACTAATGCTCGACAGAGAAACAGTTTTAACCCATAAGAGAAATGTTCGATCTTACTTCTTGGATTATTTACATAATCTGATGTGTGCCTTGCTATCCTTGTAATGTCAGCTTCATACTTTGAAACATTCCCATCCTCCTTTTTCCTCGGACTGAGAAATTCCCTTTCCATATCCGCTCAATGGTCACAAGGATAGAATTTTTCTATGAAAATTTCTTTAAACTCCCTTTATTCCATATTTGATACTTCATCATATTCCTTTGTGTTTTGAATCAGTGACCACCATTGATCGACATCTCTAGTGAGGCGGTAAACTGCCATGACAACTTTCTCCCTTTCGCAAATCCCCAAGGAATGGAATATTTTATCTATGGAGTTTATCCATTGCTCATCTACTAATGGATTTTTACCCCCATTAAATTTTGGTGGTTGTTTCCTCATGAAGCGGTCTGACATTAATCCTCCACGTTGTGGATCAGGGTGCTCAATACGAGTAAGGTTTTTATTCATAACCTGAGTGAGTTGTCCCAGTATAGTGATAAGCTGATCAACCCCAGTTGTATCATCAGCTCCATTATAATTATCTTGAGCAGGACGGTGATCCCTACATGGAGTGTGTGCATTGATATAGTTTCCATTCCTTCCACCAGGAGCGATTTCTAAACAATTTCACAAACTAGATTATCTTATGAATCGAAATACATAATTACAAACTTGTAACATACTTAACATAAATTAGATAGTTTTTTTGGATATAATCCATAATCATAAAAAGGATTTCTTTGAGGAGGTATATACTCATAAATAATTCATAATGGTTTGTAAATAATGTGATAATTATCCTATGAATATCCCCCGGGAGTGTCATAACCAAGAGTGCAGCAAGGCCCGTTGTTGTGCACCAATTCCCATTCCAGTCTTGCTCAAAGCGGCGTTTTCATGTTTTACCCCTAGGTACATCTGTGCCAGAGCTTCCTCTACCTGCTCGTATCCAGACAGAGATGTATTGCTTGGAAAACTAACAAAATCTCTACAATACCAAAAATCTAGGAAGTTCTTGTATACTAAGCATCAAATTCTATCTTAGGGATATTCTCTTTAATCAGAGTTTATATAAATCTAGTTTCTATGGTTTTTACTAAATTTTCTCTAATACCAAATGTAACGCCCCGACCCTAGTTACCCAGAGTCGGTGAATTATTACATAACATTGGGATGATCACAAAAGATCAGGTCTCGAAATACCGATTAGTTTAATAGCCTTGAAACACTACATACATTCATAAGTTCTACATTACATCATGAAATAAAATCAACAACAACATATTGCCCCCTTTGAACACACTTATCCCTTAGACTATCTCTGCAGGTCAATCATAATACACTTCTTCACATCCTGGAAAAAATAAAACATAGAAAGTGGTGAAATCAGATGCTTAGTAAGGATAAAAATACAGCAGAAACATTCATAAACTACCATAAAAATTTAAGGAAATCGTATAACTAAAATAAAATAATTTTAAACATGAACATCAGAATAACATGGAAAAAATGAAATACTTCCATTTAATTATTCGCATGGATATTCTACTAGTAGAATATTCACATTCAATATCAATGACCACTTTAATTATGATGGAATTCATAATTATAGACTATCATAACCACATAGTCAAGGACTTGTGCCCTGCCAACAAATAAGATTTTGTTGAGGCCTTGTTCCAAGACACTAGTTTTGTCTCATGAGACCTACCGATGCATCGAGGAGCTATAGCGGGCTCCACCCATCACATATTAATTCCAATGCATTCCTTATATGAAAAAGGTTTACACATATCATAAACAATGCCCCAGAACCATAACATAATCGTATCACAAAAAACATCTATAAAGGAAACATAAAATTTCCACATTTCAATCACAAGATATCAATAAAACACATTGATATAATCAAATGATTATGAAAACCATTTTTAGTACCAAAATAAAATAAAGGTAAAACATGGTAATTATTTTTCATTTAAAAAACGTTTTCTCTTGTAGAGGAAGACGAAACTCAAATAATGGTCATGGCGGAAGAGAACTCGTTGTCGCCGCATACATAATACAAAACATTCCTTTTGTCGTTTAGTAAAAATACTTCGTATAAAATGATTCATTTTGAATAAAAGTAAAAGTCAAATGGGTTTATACACCGTATAAAAGAAAGTTGTGTATAAAACAAAATATGCCTCAATGAAAGGACATTGAGAGGAATTCCCTTACCCCGTGTCCGACTTGACTCGATCGTTCTTTAAACACTTGAATAAAAAACTATAGTTAATTTCTATTTGCTTAAGAACATATTTCAAGTTAATTTTTCCTTTTACATCACTTATTACTATGTTATGAACATTATTTAATGATTTAATTTATAAATGGTCATTTTGTCGATCCTTGGTACTTGAGTCAAAAATGGACATCATATAATTACAAGTTGTTCAACTGGTAAAATATCCATTATCATCATAATGATATTAATGATTTAGATATCATAGATGTCATATATATCCAGTATATACAAGTTTTTATAATACTACATAACATTTAGAGGTAAGAAATGAAATGCACCGTTCATGGAGACGGTAAGCCGTACGTACGTAAGAACGCTACTTTCATTTCTATTTCATATTTAATGGAATTAAAACATAATGATGCATAATGGAAACCATAAAGGTATGATATAAAATAAAAATACAGAAGCACAAAGAAAACATAAACATAATATATATCATAAATAAAATAGTGTCATCATAATGGCCACCATGAGAGGTGTTAAAAGAATATTGAACAATCAGCGTTTCGTGAGCCAGTAATTCGTCACCCACAGAAACAATATGTTTTTTAACCATTAGACAATGGTGTGTGTATGTGTAAATCAAATCCTTCTCCTAAAAACATACCAGTATATTTAATATACTGGTGATGTTACAAAATAATGGAATAAATGTGTTTAGGGGGTTGGAGAAGAAAAATAAAACAAAAGAACCTAAGAGAAGAAATTACCTTTAAATCGGAAAACTCCCCTTAGTTTGAACCAAAAGGGTTTATTGAAGTGCTTTCTGCCTAATGTAAGGCTTCTAGGATTAAGGGGGGAAATATGAAAGGGTATTTGGGCAGATTTTGGCTGAGCCAAATGGCTTTGATGGTGTGAATATGGTGGTAGAGGTGGGGGCCTTTTATAAGAGGAGAGGAGGGGCTCTTTTGAAATGACTGAAAATATTATTTTATTATAAAATGGTTTTCGGATTATAAATGTCCCACAATGATATATTTAGAGGATAAGGTGATAAGGGTTTGAAATCCACCCATCCAATATGTTTTTGACAAGTTTAATTCTTAGATTTTACCTTATCTTTTCATTTTATTTAAATCGTTCATTAATGAGGTAATCGCTACATCATCATGGTGTCATAAATAAATAAATTTATTTAATGTCCCAAAATTATAAAACAATTACCATGATATATGAAATATTTTTAGCTTTCCAATTAATATTTATAGTAGAAAAGATAACATGTATAACCCCTTGTAAATGTTTTTAGTAATACAATGCATGTTTGTGACATTTTTATTTTTACTTTGAATTAAAGGTATTAATGTCATTATCTTACCCAAGTGGCTCCATGGGGTCCCAAAAATTGTCCAATGGTTTTTCTTGGTGGGACATGACTAATCCAATAAGAGTAGGACATGTGTAATGATATTTTTTTATATTTTTATAATATATTTTTTACCTAAAATTACCATAATTACCTCTAATCGCGGTTAATAAAACTCAAAATTTACTATTCACCAAAAATTATTTTCATCCCATTGAACTGCATTTTACTTTCTAATGACAACCACGTATGTTGGATTTTTGAAATTAAATTCATAGAAGCAGTAATGTTTCGTTTAAATGAAAATTCGGTTTTTTAAACTTCCACTTAGTGGTTTCACTATTAATCAATAATTGATGTTTTTCATAACAATACCAAAAATTCACCCTAAGCTATAATTGATATTCTGAATTCAAAAATGGTTTCTATTTTAAAAAATTCAAAACATTTAAGTTTAATTAACTAGTTTTATAATTAATTCCCGTTGTCACAATAAATAGAGTGTTTTTATGAAACAATATCTATCAAAAGATTGACAATTGTTTATATCCAATTTCTAAGTGAAATTAATTATAATGGCCACCATTGGATAAAATGGTAAAAATATATTGTAATTATACTTCAAAACCACTAAATATTATAATGTATCACTATTAATTATTTTGATTAAAAAAGTTATTTTTAATTTATGTTTATAATTTTACACCATTCATAAAAAAATTAGAAGTTCTCAGAAACATATCGAAAATTCAGCATTGGATAATTTCGATATTCCGAATCCCAAAATGAAGTCCAATATGAAAAATAAAATTTATAAAATTTCAAATAGTGGTTATTACTATTCATAACGGCTATTTTGATTGGTCATAGTGTGTTAGAATCTCGAACATGCATACAATTCAAGATACTGCATTATTGAAAGAGAAGATTGTCGTGGAAGCTTGGGGTGTTACTTTTGAGGTCGAGGATCATGTTTTCATGTGTGTTTCACTAAGGATGGGACACAACCTAATTAGGAGATAGGGTAAGTTCTCACAAAGGTATGTCTGTTCGTTCGAGATTTTGGAGATAGTCTGGTCGGTTTATTATCGGTTGTTGTTACCCCAGAGGTATCGTGCCATGTCGAATGTCTTCCATGTATCTCAGTTGCGCCATTATGAATCAGACTCATCTCACGTTTTTCATCCTGAAGAGGTTGAGCTTTAGGATGATGCCACATTTGAGGAGCATCTAATTAGTATCATAGATAGAAGCACAAAGATAATTTGGGGCATGTCAGTTCCACTAGTACAACTGCAATGGAAACATGGTGGTTTACATGATGAGACTTGTGAGAGGTAGGCTGATGTACATGCTCAGTGGATGGAGTTTTTCTCAAAAGAATCTTAAAAATCCTTTATAGACAAACTTGGGGACAAATTTTTCTAAGGGGGGAAGATTGTAATAACCCATGTTTTCATACGAGGTATAGATCCTTTTATTTTATATTTAACTGCCTTTTTATGGCTTTATGTTAATTTTTAACATGATCATGGGTGTTTCAGAGGTGTTAAGGGATTGTTTAGAGGCTGAAACCTTGTTTTGGGATGGAAATGGGATGACGCAAGGTTTGCGCATAACTTGCGCATGGTTAGGAGAAATTGTGTGAGTGGTCTAAAATTTTTGGGGTTTTTTGGATAGACCGGTTCTGCATGGTTACTGCACGGTTAGTCATACTGTGTGGTTTAACCATGCGTGGTGGCCCTATTAGATAGAGAGGTGTGCATGGTTGCCACACGGTTTGGGAAACCACGCGGGTAAACCTTGTGACCACTGTTGTGTGTATTTTGTAATTTTATTTAAAATTTTAATATTAATTTTCTCTTTTAATACACAACGGGTTCGCTTCTTCTTATGTACAGTATCTCATTGTGCATCTCCCCTTTGGTGCCTAAGATAGGCCTTGAGCTAGTTTCACCTTCCTACTTCCATTTTGATTGTTGATCATCTCTACAGATCCAAAACGGTAAGACCTACATTCCATTTTAGCCATTCTTCATTGTTTGGAACAACAGCCGAGCTATTTGAATTTATGCTCAGATGACCTGATAGTCTGATATTCATCTATTCTTCAGATTCCTTCCATACCGGGATGAATGAGGACACGATACTGGACAATATTTCTACTACTCAGGCGAGGTAGGTGGTCTACACTTTCATTCGGCATGTCATGGTGTTTTTCGAGCATTCGGCTGATATGCCTTTTGTCAGAATTTCTGGCGAGGAATCGTTTTTGAGTGAGTATCTTTCACTAGGTAAAGTTGGACCTTCTGAGATAGATCATGGGTTCCGTTTACGTGTGTTATAACCTATTTCTCATTTCAAGGTCACCCAAGGGGTTCCCCATAAGAGAATAACTTGTTAATGCCTGTTTAAACCACCCAAGGGGTGTGTACTTGTGCTGGCCTAGTTAGAGAAATCCCATAGATGCCTTGATAGCTCGAGTATCTTGGTTAGGATATGTAATGCCTCATGGATTTTTGAATGTCATGTTTTGCCTCATCTAATTTGATATATTGTCTTAAACAGAATTTGTTATATGGGTGGGTATACATATATCTAAATGATTAATGTCATGTAAAGTCATTATGTGGGAGGGAAGGCACATATGCTTATTATAAATGGATTGATTTAGTGGGTATAATCATGGATTTTTCATGTTAATGTGAGTGGGTATACTCACAAATTTATAAATATTTAATTATAATATTTGAATGAATGAATGAATATATTGATAGATGTCTTGGACTTCTCTCCATGGATTTGGAATGTGGTAGTGAATTCCATGGGTTGATTCTACCCCATGGATATTGATTCCTTGGGATGCCATGGGCCAGGCTACCTTATAAGATCAAACATTCCTGGGCTCTCATAGGACTTTCTGTTGACATTCACCTAGGACCCCAATTAGTGCCTAACCGAGTTTCCATCAGGCATTCCCATGGGACATGATGGGATTCCTTGGACATACTCCTTGGATCTGGCCCTTCGTGGTCTAGAGATATTATCTACATGGATAAATTGTTTTGTAGACACCATGGATCTGGCCCTCGGGGTCTACAATTCACTATACGGTGTGGCCGTAGGATTTTTGACTACTTTATCCAGCGTGGTTGTGGTTACAGGATACAGATGGATGTATGAAGTGGCCGTGTAAATTTTTTGTTACATGTTATAGTTTCCTAGATAAGAGATGACTCTCTTTTACAGGTATCCTTGAGGGATATTTAGTTTTCTTTATAGTACAGTTATTCCATGGTCATATGAAATTATTTATCAGTTGTTTACACGTTCTAGAACCTTAGTAGATTTTTTTTGGAATTGAATAGACCTAGGTTGTTGCCTACTAGGATTCTTATATCACACCCTGTTTGGGTATTCCTTGAGACCCAAAAAGATTATATGGTTTCAAGTGATGATAGGGGCAAGAATCCATGTACAGGTTGTTGATTGGGGTTTTGAAGTAGGGGAGCCTAGGATCATAGGATAAAGTTGAGGCTTGGAATGCAGGGATACCTTTTTGGTATTTTTTTCTTTTTGGCTTACTTGTATTGTATCATATTTCCTTGTACTATTGTTGATGTTTTCTAGACACTTGTACCATCAATATCATTTTCTATATGTGATCGTTTTGGTTGTTGATATTTATACATGTCTTGCCTTATCTTTAGTTGAATACTTATTTTTTTTTCTTCCGCTATTTGTTATATGATTAAATTCCACTATGATACCCTGGTAATGAAGGCGTAGTCACCCCACTGACTCACCTAATCCCTCTCTACTAGTCTGCATCCTTTGGAATTTGGGGAGATTCACATGAGTTCATGTAGCCAACTGGGCTCGAGCACCATAGGGTGGAATCCTAGTCTGGGACATTACAATTGTTTTATATTTGTTGAGATTTTTGGTTCAGTGGTTTTGGTCCTCATACTTTGATCATGGATCCGTAATATCTACAATGTTAATAATTACATAAATATAAATTATATTTAATATATATTTTAAAAATCATCCCTAAAAGGTAGAGATAGATAAATTAATTACATAATTCATGGAGATGACATGTCGTGCCTATGCATAAAAACGTTGTCACTTTTCGATGGAAGGAATATGATAAATGGAAAAAAAAATTAAATTTTATTGATTCACTATTATATCATATATATCATATATATTCATTAATTTTATCCATATTACCAACCTAGTAAAACATCACTTGAAAACTAATCACATTTCATCATAGAGGTGGTAGTCATCACTTGCCTACATGATACAATATCACTACATAATGTATTATAAAGATAGAAGATAGATATGATATTATTATTGTAGAATCATAATTATGTCATAATTTTTTTATAAAAACGAATCCCGTTATAATAACCATCCATGAATGTTGATTATGGAAAATGAATTAGGTGATAAACCACACAAATGCATGTAATAAACATTCACATCCCGATTACTGTAATAGAGGAATGAAATGTGGGGTTTTATAATTATAAAAATATCACATGACATTGTTGAGGTTACTGAGTTAGTTATTATTTGGTGAATAACAATGATTAATTTGATGTATAGAAATAAATAAATTTAATGTGCTTGAGAAATACAATTACCACTTCATTAGTATACCTCATTTATATCCCTCATTAAGGAGCCTCGAAATTGAATTTTAATAACACCAAGAAATTTAGGTCATTTATACAAAAGATTATATAGAATTTAAAATGGTTTGTTTGATATTTATTGATAAATGTCATCTAATAAAGGGGATATAGTGGTATCCTTTTATAACCGGGGTATAGGACCAACTTTTATTTTCATAAAATATTAAAATCAAATAAAGTAATACTAAAGATAAAATCTTCCAAATGACTAGAGAATAAAATTTGTTATAGTATAATGTCATAATATGGCTATAAAAAGGAGTTAGACATGTTTAATCAAGAATCTAACACTTATCTCTTGATTTACCCCTAAAGAAAACTTAATTTTACTTTAATAGTGGAAAAATATTTTTATTATTACTTATATTCATTAAGAAAAACAATTAATCTGAAAATATTTAAAATTTAAAATATTATAATTCCAAATATTAAATATGTTTTATAAAAATAAATTCAATGATTTGTCTTAAATTAATTTAAATTTAATTTAATAACACATGATGAATACGTGGTTTTAAAAAACGAAATTTTTTCTTAAGTATAACAATTTTTCACAAAATAATATTTATTACCTTATGTGTATTATTATTAGTTTTAATGAAATAATTTTAAATTGACATTATTTTGTAAAAAAATTTCTATATTCATAAATCAATAGACAATTTTCAATAAATATTATTAAATTTCACAATTCATTGAAATGTGAATAATTTCCATAAATTGTAAAAAAATCAATTTGGGGTAATTTTTAAATGATAATTTTAAAATTGAATTTCATTTTTTCTTCTACATTTTGTGTAATTGAAATAATTAAATTATTTTATTTTATTAAAAAAGGAAATAAAACGCATTTTGGGGTGGAATTTATTTTTTATGTATATAAATCTATTTCTAAAAATTATGTACAAATTCTCCAATATATTTTAATTATTTAAAGACAATACAATTATTTTTTAAATTTTTAATTTTTAATTTTCATATTCATTACACAAGATTAATAGGTATTTTAAAAAAGGTATTCTATATTATTGTTCATTAAGTATTAGGGTTACATGTATGGAAATCTATCGATTAAATTAAATTTATTTGAAGAGAAATATATTTCAAATTCTCAAGGTGTTATATTCTACCTCCCACCCCCCAAAATATTAAATTCTCCTTTGAAATACCATTACATCAAAAAAAAAGATATGACAGTTTTTCTGTTTTGTATCATTTTGTAGGTCGCAGGTAACTTATTAAAATTTTTGATTCCTCAAAATAACATTAACCATGAAAGTAGTATTTTTCCAAAGAAAATTATATTTATGATCCAATAATTATACTTGTTTTTTTAATTATGAAGATAATTCACAAAAAATACAACATATGTGTTCATTTTTTATTAAGTAATAGGTATGTACATCCACATATGATGTATATGGGAGACAACATGAACATGAGTGTATATTATTGGATGTACCACTTGATAAGTTTCCTTCATTACACAATCAATAATATCATAGGAGATAATATAAATTGGCCTTATAAATACATACATTATAAAAAAATAACATTATATACTGTAGAAATGGAAATAAATAACTTCTAACCAATTATAATAGATTCCATTAAAAGGAGTTATCTAAATGCTCGAGTGAAAATTATTTCTATATGAAAACATGACTAGAAGAAATAATAGATCCAAAATCCCACTAAAATATATTGAAAAATATCTCAATATATCCTACATGGATTGAATGGTTAACTTAGAATGGAGATCTATTTAAGGATGATATGAATTACTGATATAGAATAATTAATTCATATAATGTAAAAGATATCTTTATATAATCAATGTAAATCTCAAATCCTAATTAGATACAATTGAATGTGGTACTCTATTCAACATTAAACGTCACATAAAATGTTTTTTGTTAAATTTTTTTAGAGAAAAATATTCTTTTTTAAGAACTAAGTGTGTTGAATTTGTATGAATAACATCTAAAACCAATGTATAATTATGTCCATTAGATGTTTTGGGGAGTCTAAATAGCAAAATACATGGTGATATATTCATATTTCAATTTTTATATGGGTATTGGATTTAATATCCATTTAGAATTCTATATATCACCCTTAATAAACAACAATTTCATGAATCGGGGCAGATACTCCATAGTATTTGTTTAATTTTTCCCCACCATAAATACTCATTCATACCCCTCTTCAAAAAACTATTCCTTCTTCGAGTCTTGTATTGAGATGGAACATAAACGATTAATAATCCTAATCATTCCATCACAATAAAGGTTGAACTCATGGATATTTCTTCACTTAAATTATGGCTCTATATCTTACTTTTGTGCCTTTTTAATATATACTTGTATAAATGTTTGAATGCTTTTTTTGAAAGATAATATTTCCCTCAATTCATCGATATTTACAGATTTATTATATTTATAAAAAGAAAATATTGGATCTTTTTTTATCCTCACCATAGATAAGATACCATAATTCTTTTTACTCAGAGAATAATCTTGCATCTTTTCAATCCCATGTTAGTAAAGTATTGAGCATCGATAATAATTATTCAAATGCAACTATATTCCCTATTGCCTAATCAGCCCTTTTATGTAGTTATATACAATTATCTTTTATGATTGGTATGTATGTCAAACTGTTCTTCATAAAGACAATGAATATATATCATTAATTTATAATTTAATGCATATAACTCTAAATCAATATTTGGATAATTTTTATCACAAATCAATAATTTTTAGGAGGCATAAGATATTACCATATAAATCGTCAAGATTATGCATCTTAGTACCTTATTTTCTACATCACTATATACCAAATACCCTTTTCCATTGTAGGGTTCTATAAGAACATGTTTACATACTAACCATCCCATTAGTTCCAAGGAGTTTGACTCAAAATAATATATCCAATGAAACTAAGCTCCCAAATAGGTTAAAATTCTTAATGTGGTAGACATCCATAGTAAATTTTAAAAAATTCATCGATAATATCTATAAAAAATAAAGAACTCAATGGATCTTGGTTACAATTTTTTATTTGTGCCAATTTTCAATAATATACATCTCTGATAGATCCACTGATATACCATTTCAAGAGATAATATGATCAGAAAATGAAAATTTCTATAGCTAAAATTTCGAAGTGTTTATTTTTCAATTGAAATTCATATTTCTTAGGGTCTCCATTAGGATAATCATGTGATATTCATGATCTTCCTCACTATTCGAATTATATAAAATTTTATCATTAAAGAATACCATAAAATGATCAAGATAACATCTAAGGAATATATTTGATAAATACATGATGATATAATATTAATTTCAACTACCAATGTTGTCAAATATAAATTCATAGTTTTCATTCCTTGTATGGATGACGTATTTACATAGGACTCCTCTTTTGACGAATAACATTTAGTATCCTTATCAAAGATAAATCATGGAAAAATATTGAGGTCATCATAACTAATTTCTATACTCCTTAAATATGTAATATGATACTTATTCTTTATTGGGATTCAATTAAGATCATGATTATCACTCCATTGCAATATTATTACATGTTTATCCTTTGTAAAAAATGTACATCCCAAGATGATTTAGTCAGAAGAATGAAACTATTGTGATGATTTATTAAGTGTTTTTTCTTAAATTACAGAAAAATAATATGACCCACTATATTTTGAGTCATTTAAATAGCTGTTTCTCTAGTCATGTGTTCAAATAAAAACTCAACATATTGATTCAATGGAAAGAATGAAAAATATTTACGGAAAAACAAAAATAACTCTCAAATAATAAGAATATCCATGATATTGAGTTTATACCCAACAATATGAGACAGAAAATAATTTTTAAATGGAATAAAAGGAGTAGAGTGTAAATCATCATACCTCGAGACTTATAATGATAATGAAAAATTGCGCAAATTCTTCAACACAACCCTGTTAAATCACCAATATCCAGCCTTAGGACTATTTCCATAACATCAACGTATCCATTTCTCATCATGATCAAAATTAACCATCATTAATATATACACAATATTATATATCATGGATTTATGGAGAGTAAAAGATATTTTATAGGATGAAGACTAAAAAATTAAATTCTAAGGGAATCAGGGATCAAAACTCCAAGAAATACCTTCATATTGCAATCATATCAATGGGGGAATAAACCATATATTTTTTTAAGAATAAATATCTACATTGGGAAGAAATAAAGGAAAAATTAGATTAATTGAAGTGAAATTAGTGATATACATTTTTTTAGGATCTCAATTTTTAATTGTGTAGTGTTAGGAAAACTCTATGCCAAACTCTCCCTCAATGAGAACTCCCTACTATTATTTTAAAAAATTGAACAAACTGTGTCCCAAACATATAATATAAATCTTACCCACTTTTCATGGATTATACTAGGTGTCCATACAATATAGAAAAAATATGTTCCTAATTTTTTAACTAACTAGAAGCCCTTTCTTCATCAATTATAGTATCTTGTAGGACACACACACTTCTCACTACATGTGCTCAAACCATTATGAATTATTAAATACATAGAATCATTCTAAAAGTATTCAAAACCCATGAAAAAATCCCCAAAACACATTACATACCATTAAGTCAAAATAAAGGGTTATGTGTTTGAAACATGGGGAGCTATATTCTCCCCACCATTGGATTTACCCCCCCCCCCAAATGTAGAATACCCGTATTGACCTGATAGAGGTCAAGAAATTATTCGACCAATTATTTCTCTCATTCCAATGTATCTCCCTATATTTGACCATGCTTCCCACAAAATCCTTCACAAGTCAAACGATTTTCCCAGGCATGAATTTCTATTTACAATCTAACACCTGTAAAATGATATGAAAAAATGAATCATACAAATCAACGTCAATGAGATCGTATCAAATCACAGGGTTAGGATACAGAAGATACTGTTTCAACTGAGACACATGAACAATGTTATGTAAACCACTTAACTATAATGGAAATTCTATCTGATACTCCACCTCACCAACCCATTCTAGTATCTGAGAAGGTCCAATGTATCGAGGAAACAACATTCCATACTTCCCAAAACGGTGATTCCCAAGTCTTGTAGAGACCTTCTAGAACACATGATCACTCACATATAATGACACAAGTCAAAAATATTATTTGCATAAAATTTTGTATTTCACTAATCCATCCTCATCCATGTACTGATCAAATGAATCTTCATTATTTTCTCTTAGACCGAGCTCAACCTAACTAGTGATGGCTCCCCTATTTTTAGACGAAAAAGTGTAGAATGACAAGGATACCCATACAATGCTTCAAAATTATCTATATGTATCGAGTCTGGATAACTGTTATTATATGAGAGTTGTAATAATGATACATTATCCTCCCATGATCCACCAAAATCCATTACCGAAGTCCATATTAAGTCTTCCAGCATTTGTATCGTTCGATCAAATTATCCATCCATCAGGTGATGATACATTGTATTCATAGTTAACAGAGTTGTAATAAATTTCTTGAAGGATTTCAGAAAACGAGAAGTAAACCACATATCATTTTCTGAACGAATAAAATATGGTACCCCATGCATCCTTACCATGCCTCATATTTAGATTTTTAAAGAGTCCTCCACCGTATGAGATTCATGAATTTGGATAAAATAAATCATATTTGGGAGTCAATACACTATCAACCATATAGAATTATGGTTTCAAACTATTCATAGGACAACTATTACAAAATAAATGGATATCTATTCCCATTTCCATTCAAGAATTAGAAAATACTATGACATAACCATGGATCACAAATTCCCATCCTATTATTATCAACATGTTAGGTAACTCGAAACAAACATAGCCATGTTTCATTTCATACCTACACACAAAAATTGTTCTTTAAACACCATATATATCTTTGGTATTCCATGTTGAAAAGAATATATAGAATGTTGGTAAGAATAATGATGTTATTCTCTATAATACATAGGTATTCCCATCTGATTTAGAAACTACCCTACTAAAATCCCTTCCATATTCCATTCTTAAATGGTATACACATCATTAGATTTTAATCTCATAGAAATGCATTCAAAATCATTATTCTTTACCTCTATAATGGTCATAAGAACATTATTAATGAGAAAAACTATAAATAGAGACATCATATCACCTATGTATTCACATTCCATGTTAATTTCTACAATCCCTAATATTAACTACAACTAATACGAAAATTATTTTTCCATCTAAGCATATGACTTTATAAAAAACAGTCTTAACTCTATTTTATTTACCCAGTGTATACATCAAGATAATGTCAAAAATTTGGATACACTCCATGCATCTTCCTTTTCACATGTTCAAATACATTTAAAATATAATTTTTTTCAAGCTCTTATGAATCATGAACACCATGAATTTACCACCAAATAAGTAATTGAACAATGTATTCAAAGAAAATACTCTCTAATATGACCCAAAATATTTTTTCGGGGAGTTATTCTGAAGAAACTATAACAATATTTATCTATAAGAAAAAAAATGATCCACATGTATGACACTGCCTCCCAAAGCCGATCATGATAAATCACAATGTAGTACATACCCCTTCCATGATTCCGAAAAAATCCTAATTTGAGATGATTTATAAAGAATATTATTCGCTTTAAAATACATGTGATATTCAAGATTACCTTGGAACGTCATATTTGTTTACATAAATTTTACCATTAGGGAAGCTAGTCATGAGAAATCAAAAACAAAATGTTGGTAATAACTAGCTAGAACCTAGTAAAATATATATCTCAAAGATATTATTTAGTGGTTTCTAAGAGATAAAAACCTCTCAAATTTATAAGATCTAAAAAAGAACATCATTTAGATATTATATGGACAAGGAAATGTACCTTTTATTTTCAAAGATCACACTTGGATAATTTGGCATACAAAGAATGATCTCTCTTGATTCCCAATAGTATCAACAAGTGTTTCTCAAGATTATACCTTATCATTGAATACGCCAATATGTCATCCATAAACACCACTATAGAAGTATCTAGAAAATTATGAAATATAAAATTTATCCATTCCTTAAATAATAATGGAAAATACTTATGACAGAAAGGAATAACCACATACTTTTAATGGACATATCTACTTCATAAATCATTCTTTGGAATATCCTTTTTTCAAACCCAAAATTGGTGATATCCTAAATGTCATTATATTTTATAGAACCACTGAGATCCCCTAAATTAATTGATTATATCATCCATTCATGAATGTGGATAAAATTCATAATCATAACATTGTTATGATTATGATATTCAATATAAAACTGAATTTTTCCATCAGTCTTTTTGAAATACATGTCTGATGATTTCAATGTATATGTGCTAGGAAAAATGAAAATTCTCATTCGATATCTTACAATTGGATGTTCATTTCCCTTAATTCTGTGACTGACATATGATATTATTTGAGGGGAAATATGTTAAATCCCCTTAAGGAGATCAAACATATACTCTGCTTCCCTTGTTGGCAGAATCCCTGAGAAATGGTTATGAAAACATCCTTAAAATTTTCATCCACTATTTGTAAATATTCATTATTGATCTATTACCTTGATTCAAAATTCTATACAATCAAAACGTATGATATCATTCCAACTATTGGTGCTAATTATCCTATTATACCTTCCATTACATGGTGGTTTCCTTTAAAATGTTGTACAATTCTATCATCAGTCATGATGCTAACATTTCGAGAATAATAGTTGATATGATCCTTGAAAATTGTAAACCAATCCACACCTAGTATTATTTCATATAAACCCATGTCCCACATATTGATATCCAAAATCAACTTGGATCTATAAAAAGTTATCAAACATCCTCCACAAATAATAATCGTCCCTCGATCCATTGATGGTGTAGAATTATCATCCATAGTTAGCTGATAATATCAATATAATTTCTGTGTCACTTAACATTATTCCTTATTTACCTATTGAGATTTCCCTCATGGAGGATTAATTGTATATCTAAATAACCTTGTATATATTGATACTACAATGGAGAGGTATTAGTTTTCCCACATCCCATCAAAGCATAATATATTTATAGCATGTGAGAAGTATCCCAAACACCCAACCTCCGAGCACTTCGACAATAATGATAATGATTCCCTATATGGTTGTAATTTTATCATTCTCTTGGTGGTTCCATACAATAATTCTTCTTGTGTTCCAGAGAATCACATTGGAAACATCATGGATTAAATTTTGGGTTCAAAGTATAATTTACTGACCCATCTGTATGATTTTATTTCATTCCACTAACTAGGAAATATTTTTCTCACTTCTGTTTGCTCTGCGCATTAGTGTTACCACCATTTCTCATTGTTATCAACATGATCCCTCCACCCATAGAATCTATAATGTCCCATTATATCACAATCTCTCTATTTACCATCTCTCTATAATCCTCTATACAAATAACTTCAATGTTTTAGATAATTTAATGATTCATCCCTCATTCAAAAATGTGTTCCTTGTACAATTTACTATAAGAACCTTTAGGCCAAATGACAACTAAATTAATAAATTTATCCTCGTACTCTCACAATGTGAGGATCACATACTTAAAGAAAAAAGTCATTTCTTTTTATTGTATTTAACATATGAAGATATAATTTTTTTTTGAAAAATTATTCAAAATCTTTCCATAAAAGTCCTAGATCTAATTCCGCATGAACATCTAAATCCAAAAACTAGCATACAAGATAATATTTTATATACATCACCAACTTGAAATTTTGCTTTTCTGGTGTGATATAGAAATTTAGGATTCAATAATTCATATTCATCCACAATTATATATTATATGGTTTCAAATATGTATGATTGATGAGAGGATTATGTTTCTGGATCTACATGGATTGATCCTCTTCCTTTAGTTCATCACAATTTTTCATACAGTCGACATCATAAAAATAATGAAATATTCTATGATCAAAATTTGGGTTCACCTATGGCTTAGATGATACCACATTCTTATAATATTTACCTGGTTGGTTACTAAAACTCATCTGAGGTGCCATTTCCATAAACATAGTAAACACCATAATTCTCACTCTATTGAAAGTGACGAATTTATAATTTAAAATTCTCCAAAATCACAACTATTAGAAAATTTATTTCAAAAAAATAATGATTTTCCACATTCATACATTTTTGAGAATTCCACCATGAATTTTTAAATCAACACGTGTTCAAAATTCCCATAGCATTTAATTTTCAAAATCTCTCATTTGGAAAAAATTAAAACATTTTTTAGAAATCAAATTTTCTTTCACAAAATCATATACCATCACTCAAAATGAAATATGAAGAACTTGTTAAAATTAATTTCTAAAATTCATATCATGATCCTTTCAATATATAATTGTAGAAAAATGATATTACCATTTCAAAAAGTGTTTCCCAGATAATTTTGTTCAGAACTCCGTGGTTACATGATGTTAAGTAAAAATATTAGATTTATCTTTTTATGATATACATTTCATGCCTCAACAATCCCACTCCTTTCTAACATCCCTACTAATAGACTAATAAGAATTATTATAAACTCTAAGATTGACTAGTCATAACATTTGTCAAATTAAAGGACATATCATTCATGATTGACATCATTTGTAACACCTCATACCTCTTTGCTATCTAGATTCTAGATAGAATTGTTATTTGGCCTTAAAAGACACCCAATGGATCCAAAGGATGAAAATAAATTCCACAGACATCAATACTTGTGGGGGAATATTTACTCTTGAAATAATAATACAACCCAAAAAAACATACCATACCAAAAATACCACATGAGTAATAACAATGTAACACTACTCAAAGTAATACTGAGGATATCAAAACCAATATAATATAGAGTACCACATCAGAAAAAAACTAACATCAAGGTACACAAAATAATGAAATCCCACAAACACAAATATTCTATGATATAAAGCCACAAATCCAAACATATTACATGCTCCAAGTCCAAATTGAAACCTAATGATCATAAACCACCACTAAATAAATGTGATCTCTTTCTTTTAGATGTATCCTGGTAGACAATAACAGTAAAAACACTATATTGAAAATCAATGTTGAGTAATGAAACTCAGTTTAATTTTCCCAAATGACTTCCCAACTCACACCACTAGGATAGATATCGCTATCTCATTTGTATAATACACTTTATATAAAACTATATTAATATTTTAGGTCATAACAAAAAACAATTTTCATTGAAAAATAGTTTTCGCAAGACAACCCAATTTCCGAAGAAAGTAACAAAACAATTAATTTTACCATTTATCAAATTTCATTTTTGAAATACCCAATCCATTCCCCATATCCCCCCACACACCCAACCACAAAACCACCCAATCATTATGTTACATTTGACGGTGGAACATCATATCAATAACTTGTCCCATTGAAGGTTGTACTTTGATATAAGTATCTATCCCATCAAACTCATTATAAACCATTTAATCCAACCACATGTCAATCTATATTTTACAAATAATTTCGATAAAAAAATAAATTAATTGAAAAAAAAATTCCATGAATTATAACCAAAAAAACCATTCTAAAATCATCATTTTGAAATCATGTTACCATTTTTTCTTTCCACCAAAACACCCAATTTACAGAAATCCATAAACAGTCAGAAAGATGGTATCCATTTATAATTTCACGAAAATCCATCAATACACATTAATTTAATCAACCAATTTGAAACTAATCCATAATGTTCTAATAAATGGAGTCGTGAGTGAGGCCACAAACCATAAGAATTATGGAGAAAATTGTGAATGACATGAATTCCCATAAAAAACTAGGTTTATTATATATTAAATGGATATTGGTATCTTTACCTAAAATCAACATGGTAGTATATCAAAATTATTGTCATAAAACATCATATATTTATCACCAACGGACTAGATCAAGGATTACAAGAGAGGGAAGGAATGTAGGCCTTTGAAAAACATTGAAAAAAGAATACTTACCAAGGGAATTCATCTTCAAATGCACTAATAAAATACTTCTCATTAGTTCTATATTGATTGGAGAATACTACACAACCATTAGGTCGTAAAAATGACTACTTATGGATGAAATGTGGTAAAAATCAGATTCATAGAGATGAAAACTAGTGAAAGCCAATGTTTTGGGATCTCACATTTAAACCATAAACAATACATCACATGGATGGAATGTCATGTACTTAAAATTCACTAGACATTACCTGATGGTTCTTTTTGAATGGGTGGATTGCATGGTTAGAAAACCCATGAACCAGCCAGGAAAAATCGCTTTGTCCCACATTGATTAGTTTATCCTCATTGGGTTTACAGTTTGAAAAAATAGTGCGCCAAACCAGCTGTGTTCACAGAAGCCCCTATTTTACATTTCACGGGTTTTTATGGAGTTTAATAGTTTCCACTAACCATGCGCATACCGTGAAACTTTATAAAATCTCATGATATATTCCTAAATCATTTGAAACCCTCCAAAACATCACACAAACACATTATATACTAAATAATCAAAATAGAAAGGTTAATCACTTCAAATTAACGGTGATATATTATAAATATATTTTTAATGCATATATATTATGTTTATACAATGATTAAATTCCATTAAATTATGTAATGATGATGAATGTATGGGTAATTGGTTGGACGAACTAAAAAATACAACGAAATTGATGCATTTATCAAACAGAACATTGATTTTAATACCAAATTATTAATAAACAAGTGATAATTGATTTAGTAAATAAATAATACATGGTATTATATATGTGAATATTTTTATTCATTAAATTTATAATTATTCTATATTTATTATACAGATTATTAGAATTTGAAAGAAGAAATTGTAGACTTGTGACAATGGATTTTCATCTAACTTTTATTTCAGTAGGTCGCATGCCATATTCAAACTTTATTTCATTTCTGTTGTGTATATACTACGCATGAATGAATTTTTATCAATAAAAATGTTTCATATAAATAATAATATATGCTTATTTATTTCGTGAGAAATATTCTCAAAAGCTACCAAAGTGGATAGGTTTTGTTTCATAACATCATATATAATCAAGATTGTTTATGTATATGTGTCCAGTATAGAATATTTATATTCCATAACAATAATTTTTATTTGTTTAACAATAAAGTTTTTACCATTTTCATATAATTTTTAAATTACATTTTAAATCATTTATGTATTTTTATAATTTTTTTGGATCATATCTTTGTGTCTTCTTCCAAATGAGGTACTTTGTGTCTTTTTTGAATAATTTATAGAACGAAAATTATTTCAACATATATGGAATGAACAATGTTTTTCCACCATCATGAATAAATTTTATTTTGAATCCTACTTTACATGTTTTAATTATTACTCTTATAAAAATTTCATTTATTTTAACTATGTGGGTATATAAAATGATATGATTTCAAAATGTAAAGGTTATATCACTAAATAATTATTCAATGTGATATTTAAAAATAATTTTTTGTGGTACATATTATTTAATGGGGATATGAACTAAATATCCCTATATTATTATTTCACTATATGGTTTTTTTTATGATGAGAGGATGATATTTTACGAAACACATTTATATTCCATGGGATTTGTTATGATGTAATGTTTATACAACCCATTTATTTTTAATGGTTTAAGTTTAGATAAAAAATTTAAGGAAAAAATTTACTTTGAGGGGTAATGATAGGATCAATGGGTTATGATTTTATGGAACATATATGTATTATTTTCATTATAGGATGGGTTGGACCTATATGTCCCTTTAATGTTTTGGGTAATGATTGTTATATCATAATATGGTTGGAGTTGGATGTTATGTATATTAAGTAAGGATATATATATACTATCATAGTCTTGGGAGTGATCCATGACTACTATGATGGTTTTTGGTGTGAACTAGTAAAACTTTTACATCCTTGGAGATGTTCATTGACTACTATGAAAATGATTTTCAAAGCATATGCATACAACAAAAATACATGTAGTATTCTTTTGTTATGTTTTCATGGTTTATGTTCATTGATGTATTTTAATTTATGTTTTGTGCATTTCCAATAATTATTAAATGAGTTAATATTTTGATCATTGATATTTGGTATATGTTTTTAAAATTTTAACATCATAATCTTATACTTTTATTATAATGTTAATATTATGTGATCATTGATATCTCATGTATACACTTACATAACATCTGAGGTCACCACTTTCTTATAATTTTATCCAATGTTTTAACGAATGGTTTAATGTATGATATATATAAGAAAGCCTCTAGTTTTGAAGAAATAATTGGGAGATGATATAGATATTGTATGAGACAATTTTTTATGTTTTTTGTGTTTTAAATGAAATTAGAACAAAATGATTTTAGAATCAACAAAACTAATATGCAAGTAATATTCATCTATTATGATAGAGAATCCTTATCCAAAAATTATGGTTTGGTATATTTGGTCTTAGAGAAAGGTTCAAATAACCATTACTAACTATGTTAATAAAGCATTAGTAATAACCCTATGTAGAAATTCTATTAATAGGATTAAATCATCATATTTTGGTAATTATAATGAATGACCTTGGTTAGGTATATGTTATAACACTAGAAAGTTTCAATATTTATACACTCATTAAATTATTTATCGTGATTATTTGGTTTCTCAATTAGATTATTTTCTCTAAAACTGTGTGTTTTTTCTTTAGTCATTGGCCCAAACTAGAAGAGACCATGTGAATGATGAATGCGACTGAAAATTAAATATTTTTTACCTATGAAACCATCATTAATGGGAGATTGAATGCATAATCTATGTACTATTCTTAAAAAATATTCTCAATCTATGGCTCAGGTTGAGTTTCCAAATATTATAAGGAAGGAAAATATATTATTGAATAATTCATGAGGAAACATACACATTACATTAGCAGATATTTTATCCCACTAATGGATAAATGATGAATCAACACCATAGAGAATTTGTTTTCTAAATTTTCAATTCATGGCACATGAAACTTTTTTCTTCTCTATTTATCCTCTTGAAGTAGAAGCCGATCAATCGTGGAATATTATAAAATATATGAGGGAACAAGACGAAATATACTCCACTGAGTGGAACAAATTTGAATGATTATTTTCGAAAAAAGAACATTCCATTTATTATTCATATGAAAATGGGGAAACAATTTCTTGATTTAATATAGAATGATAATAAATATAATCATACATAAGATTAAAATTTCACAATGCTTTTGAGGTATGGTTTCATTTATCCTCCAAATTTAATGTAATTTTTATAGATTCTTTATTTTATTAAAACCTTGAATCTGATGGGAACTAACTATATGTAACTTCAGTAGCTATGAATAAATCGTTTCATTTTATATCATGGAAGTAATGGATGTTTTAGATAACTATCAATATAGTGGGTTTGATAAGAAAAAAATTAATTCTATTAAATTCTTTGAAACCATGGTGAGAATTAAAAAATCATTCATTTATGGAAAAAATATAGAAGCAAACATGTGGGGAATAGTCTGAATGGAAGATATAAATATTTCAAGTGTATAAAGGATTCTCATCGAGTAATATAATACTTATGTGATAAGAAATATATATATAATGATGAAAATAGAGAGAAATACCCACAAAATGCACCACCCACACTCCTATGTTTTAAATTCATTAAGTATGGGTATTATGTTCAACAGTTCCCAAATATAATGGATAATAATGATGCTTGAATTTAAAAACCTCTTAATCAGACAAATATATTGAAATATCATGTGACCATTATTTCTAATAATGAATAAAATAATAACTTGTTGAATCGTATAATTATGATCAACTCTAAAACTTATATTTTTTTAATTTTTTATGAATCAAACTAATCTTTTATATCTAAATACACATATAATGGTGTCATTGTACCACCTAAAAATTATTATATTTCTCTTCAGTACTAAAAACCATAATATTAAGATGATTTAATCCTATGTATATTATTATTTTCATGTTGATGTTTCTGGGAATTTGTTTCATGAAAATTTATTCATTCATCCTCTAATGTAATTTGATGTAATTTTGTACATGTATTGGATTTAAAAACCTAAATCTAACATAAAATATATATTAATGGATGTTTGGTTTGATACTTTTACCAAAACAATATATCTTCTACCAGTTTTATGAAATGGATAAAATTATTATATAAATTATATCCCTTGTATGTGGCATAATCCTAATTAAAAAGGGGAATCCATATAATATGGTTTGTTAAAAACACATACTCGATGATATTCTTATTGTATTTGAGTTTAATGACATATCTTTGCAATAATATTCTAGTATTCAACTAAATCATGAATTTTAATTTTTAGTTGAACCGATTGCTGGTGCTAATTCTATTTTCAATAATTCACATTGAAAATTGTAAAATGGCATGAAATAATTAAATAATAAACTATAGGATAATATTTATAGGGGATTCATTGAACTAGGTACATCACCATGGGGTTCAACTATTATATATTTCATGGATTATCAAGAACAAAACAAAATCACTATAAAAAAAGAGTCATCTAACCCATATTGATGAATTTTTTAATCAACTATGTGGAGGTCAATAATATTCTAGGATTGAACATTGAGAAGGATATCATAATTTTTGTATCAATAAATATAATTTACCCATGATAAAATTCCATATAAAGTATATACACTATTAATCTATCGTGATCCCATATGTCCTTACTAAATCTACCACTATCTTTTATGGATTTGATTAATATAGTTTTTATTGATTAATTTGATCATTTTTTGTAGTCTTTATTGATGATTTTATTATTTATTCAATTTGTATTGAATATCATGAATGTCATATGAGAAATTCTCTGAATACCCCAAGGAAGGATTAGCTCTAGGTCAAATTTTTTAGTGTGGATTTTGGATTTGAATTAATTGATTATTGGGACTTATAATCAAATTTGAGGGTATATCAATAGATCACTCGAAGGAAGTTGTTGGTGAGAATTATCCTATACCAACCACATTGATTGATATCTGTATTTTTTGTATTTTTATTGGATATTATAGGTGGTATGTAGTGAATTTGTCATGGAAATCATATCCACAAAATAATTAACTCATAATGGAGAAAACTTCCTTTGGGTAGATAAATATGATAATTATATTAAATAACTAAAAATTAATCTAGTCAAAATACTATTATTATACTACCCATCAATGAAGATTATTTTTACTCTAAAGTGATGAATTAATGAGGGGAATAAAATGTGTCTTATTGTATAATGATATTTTCATACCTTATGTTCACAACAATTAGTTGTGCCGCAGAAAAGTTATCAAACTCAGGATTCAGATTATGCTGCAGTAATTTTTTGAATTAATGATATAGATGTATTATCACTATATATAAAAGTGTGACATATATAAAGAATATACACTTTTAATCCACATTATTACTCAAAATGATCTGAACATGAACTAAAGTAGTTGGATGGATCTGATTAAATAATATGACTAGTCAATACAGCAGAACAATAGGAATTTTAACATAGTAGTTGATCCTCTTATTCAAATTAGTCAGGTTAATTGTCCAATGAATTGTATAAAAATGTCCAAATATTAAAGTATTTATGATCTATGGACCACTAAATCATATTATAAGGGGTTAAATATTATCTTTCTCAAATTACTGTTCAACCATTTATCCATGTAAATATTATTGAGTTCTAGAAGGAAGATTTAGAGATTAATATGATGTCTAGAAATGTTTCTACATTCATCCATGACTTGGAAGGAATAATAGGGTTCTCAAACCATGTGGTCGTCACTTCAGTACAAGATATGAAGATGGAACTGATGTATGGAGATTATAATTATTTTATCTCTATTCATAGAAGAAGTATGAAGATGTACAGAGGATTAAAAGAGAATTTCTAATTGGATGCTATAAAAATAGATTTTGTTGAGTATGATTCTCAGTTTAAGGTATTTCAATCAAACAAGGATAAAAGGAATAATTATAATGTGATTTTATATCCATTAAAAATAATAGAAAAAAATAGGAAAACAACACTATGGATGTTTTCAAGAGACTTTACAAAAAATATAATTGGAAAAATACTATATGGATTATAATTGATCATATAATGTAATAAGCACTCTTCATCACAATCAGTTTTCATTTTACACATGATCAACTAAATTTCTTAAACATTAATGAAGTTGTAATATTACATGGCATAGAACAATAATTTATTTACTATTAGGATCTGTGGTTTACCATAATTTTTTGGTGAATTATTCAGAAGAATATAAATATAGATTTATGTTTCAACAATCCCTATTATCATAAAAAAATATAGTCCATCCGATAGGACAATGAAATACTTATAAGGAATTTTGATAGATTTCCCTGTGGATTTCAAATTTCAGGTAGATCAACACCTTCTATTGGTGGAATTATGATACAACCATAATTTTCACTCAAAAATTCAAATGCAACAATATGAAGAACTATATGGTTGGAAGTACGTAACTCCAACGTGCTGGTATAAACATAGAGAATATAATCTATTTGAACTAGATCTATTTTAGTAGATGGAAATGAATATTATGTGCATTCAACAACTAATAATTGAATATGCGATTACACAAAAAATATTATACCAAAAGGCAGAAGAATCATATGTAGTTTTAATTTAGTTACAAGATATCCTTGGAATATATCACTAGAAGAGGGTGACGGGATTGGGAAATTAATGAATTATAAGCCTAATATATAAGGATCTTTTGAAATTTTTGATTTCATTGGGATAATTTCTTATTAATTAGTTCTTCCACAATATATCTATCAATTTAATGATGTCTTACATGTATCACTCATGAAAATGTACATGATTGATCACACACATATTATGAACTCATAGGTTTTATAACTTGATAAAGATCATTCTTATGATGAATAACCATTATATATTGTTAATAATTGTGATAATGGGATAGAAACCATGACCACTCACCAGGTAAATGTTTTTATGAAAAACTACGATTTTAAGGATCCCATATAGGAACCTGAGAATGTTTTTAGGAATATAATTTAAGACCTATTGGTATTAGAGTTATAAATTCTGATGGAAAATTCATTATATGGGGGGTAGAATATAACCTCACAATATTTTATGAAGAAAAAATTTATATACATTTAATTTATTTACTAGATTACGATACATGGAACCTTGAGTTTAAAATAACTACGATATAATATTAGAATATTAATATTAAAATGAGAATTTCCACATATCCATTATATTAAATGTTATGAATATGAATAACTAAATTATGAAAAAATTATTGTTTTTTTGTATAAAATTATTTCATTTGAAATTATTTACTTAAAAATGAAACGAAAAAATTATTTGAAAGAAAGGGAAATATTTTATTGAAGAAAATTTTTTATAATAAAATGAATTTTCATAAATGTAATTAATCCCAATTAATGAATGATTATAATGATATTTATATATTATTTACTTGACCCATTTTTTAAAACATTCAATATATATTTTTTCATCATAGCATAAAATAAATATCATTTTAAGAATTAATTTTTTTTTTCAAAAAAAATTAACATATTGGCCACCTATGTTAAAATAAATTTCTATCATTTATTGGTGTTATGTTAGAAAATATAATTATATATTTATAATCAGGATTTTGAAATTTGGTAAATTTGGATTTTTGGTTTTCGTTCAATACGAATAATAACATTGTTAATATTTATCAACATAATAAAGAATAAATCATGTTAATATAGATTAATATTATGTTATAAGACTTAGTTATTAATCTATATATGTATTGTATGATATATATTTAACTTATAATACCTTATGATCAAAATTGAGTCATCTATTGGATGCATTTTGATGAAAATTCCCTATATATTTTTCACATTAATGAATGTTACAAAATATCATTTCCTTTGCATCTAATAATCTCTATATTCCCAAATCGGTAAAACATTAAGTTAGTAAGGAATATAACTATTTATTTTGGGATTAAAACTATTATGATGATGAAATTAATTTAATTTTAATTATTTGTAATTATATAATTTCCTAAATTTTTTAACGAAACAACAAAGTAGAATGGCTTTATTTAATTATAAAATATAGTAAATGGTTCTGATAATATTAAAAGTTATATAATAAGAATTATTTAATTTGAGAAAAATAGTTTTTATTTCGATAGGAAATATTATATAGGTTTTAAAGAACTATATTCTAATTCTTTTTTTTTACATTTTAATGATAAATTAATTGAATTGTGTCAAAATAGAACTTAATGATAGTTCATAAAAATAATATTTTATTAAATTATATAAAATTCCAAAAATTCATAAAATAATACATGTTTAATAGTATATGGTCAACATTTACATATATTATAAACCAGTTTTTACATTAATATACAAAACTACAAACCGTCAATATTGTAATATTTGTCACTATAAATAAAATAAAAATTTGTAAACTAAGTGTTAATAAAAATAATTAATTTTTAAATTACGAAATACATTTCTAAAATATATTTTATGTTGGGATTATAACCCTATCATACCATATACTATAATGAAATTACATTTTCTAGAATTGTATATAGGAATAATGTTATTATATTTTTTTAAGAAATTAAAAAATCCCATTCCCCTCAATTATAAAATGGAATCGCATTCCTCTATTATTTACACCACTAAAATCCCTATAAGTTGAAAACACAATCCAAAATTCCCTTATAAACTTATCTAGATAGATTATATATATTTTTTTCTACCAAAATACCATCTCTAGATTCTTTTATAAGAGATTGAAAGGAGTTATTGCATCGAATATGTAATTGTACTTACCATAAACATTCATTTATATTAATGTTAAGCTCTACTAAATTTCATGAATTATTCAAAATATAATAAATTTAGTATTATAAAAATTCATAAATGTTATTATAAATTTGAAAAGAAATTATACACCCTATGTCCCAAAAAATAAGTAGTGAAAGTGTCACTCATACGTATATATATCTTATCATCTCCATGTAGAGATACAATTCATTTTTATCACCATATTTTAAGGATGAGTATTATAATGAGTTTTTTATATATTATAATTATTATATAATTAAAATTATTTAATTTTCACAGAACATATATCTTCTTACCATCAAATCCTTTGGGAAATTATAATGTCATTTTTTATCATACGTATGTACTACATCCTGTATGTAGTGTTGCAAATTATGTTTTCATTTCTATTTTAAATGGATGGTATTGATTAAGAATTTTATGAATATATATGATTTATGAAAAATAATACTGATTTTTAATGTTTAATTAATAGATTCCATTTTATGAATTTGTTGGTTGAATAATTAAAATAGATTTCATTTTACATATGTCATATTATCTCCATGAACAATGTAATTCATATTTTTATTTCTACTTTTTAAGAATTATTATAAATATTTATAAAATTAATATATATAATTATTATACCATGATTAAAATTTTGTGTAAATGTTTGTTGCATGGTAAAAATATAAGGGTAGAGACAACCGAACTAAAACATTCATGGAAAACAATGTAGTTATAACCCAGAACAGTTATATTAATAAGAAATCACTAATATAGGGGAGGTAATATGAATGAATAAATAATTAATGGTGTGATATATATTAGTATGGTTATGGTATACATGATTAATAAATCCAGAGTTGTTATACAAGAGGACTAAACCTGAATGAGGAAATGTGTGACATAAGGTAAGGGATTTTCACCTCACTTAAATTTCATTAGGAAACATGCCACATTGACGACCAGTTTCATTGGTGTCGTGTATATACCTTAAATGAGTGTATATTTTCATGAAAATTTTGATATAAATATAACCATATAATATTTTTTATTTAATATTTCTTATGTTTTAAATGTTTCTAATGTGGTAAGGGATCATTTCATAGTCTCATAAATATTCATGATTGATATGTTTAATTATCCATTTGGGAATATTTCTCTTCTATATCACTATTTTATAAAAATGATTTCCATTTTTTAAATCATCTTATGATTTTTTTAAAAAAATTAATATATTTTTATTTTTTCAAAATAGTTTGATATGAATATTTTATTCATTTTCCAAAAGAGGTAATTTGTGAATTTTTAAACAATAATATTAAAAGAGTGTTTTTTAAATTATATGAAATGAATGTATTGATCCTATATAATGAATAAACTTTTTATTAAAGATACCATTATATTTTTGTAAGTATCTTTTCATGAAAATTATTTTCCTTACAATTGAACTACTTTTTAAAAACAAATTATTTAAAAATAGAGAAATTAGTTTCCCCACTAATTATTCATTGTGATATTTGAAAATAATCTACTTATGTTACTCATAAATTAATGGGGATAAGATACAAGGATTCCATGTTTATTATTTATTTATATGTTTTATTATTATAATGAAATAATAAAATTATTATGAAACTCATATCTTTTATATATCTTATGTTATGATAAAATGCTTATGAAACCTATTTCATTCTCAAGAGTTTTCTATGATGAAATGTTTCAAAAACTGCTTTATTTTCATGGGTTTTGATATGCTTAATTGTTTATGATATCTTGGAACACATGTGTATTATTTTCCTTATGTGATGGGAGGTACATATACCTCCCAAAATTCATTGTGTATGGATTTATATCTTTAGAGATAAATATTGTTTGAATGAGAAGTAAAATCAGGTCCAGAAGGGATTATATCAAATATGATATTTTTTTAGTAAAACTTCACTACTATAATATTTTGGGATTAAACCCATTTCACTATTATATCCTTGTAAATGAGACTTCAACACCTAAGAAATGAATATCTATTCTTATGTTTATTCCACAACTTATTGTATTATACTTTTATTATGATCTCATGGTTTATTATATTTGATTTCATTATGATTCATGTCTTGTGAAAGGACATGATTTATGAAATGTCTTAATATTATGATCATTGATATACAGGGTGTGGTTTTCAAATGTTATGATAATGTTATTATACGATTAAGATATTGTTATGCTTCTATAATCATTGATATATCACTTATTTATTCTTAATAAGAATATTATTTCTCTCTTTTATTATATTTACTTACCCCAAGTTATGAATAATGGTATTAAGTTTGATATGAATAATATGGTTTCTATTAATGGAGAAAATATTTGGAGACAATATAGATATTTTATGAACCATTTTTTAAGTTTCCATGTTTCCAAAGATACATGATCAAAATGATTCGGGTCTAGATCGAAATATTACGTAATGAATATTCTCCTAGTAAATATGTAATATCTATGAATGAATATGTTGGGTCTCTATATAATTATGTTTTGTAAATTTAATTATATTCTAATAATATTATTAATATTTTTTAAAAAATCTTATTCATATATTTTAAAATTTTAATAAAATAAACACAAATGGTCTATAAAAACATTATTAGGATAGTTTTTTGGGGTATTGGTAAAAACATAGTTATGAAGTAGAGGGATATTGATATTATGTTATCATATAACATGCTTGTAGTCTGTAGTCCAATAGATGATATGCATTAGGTAATATACAATAGTACCTATAATATCTTTTACTACTTATATCAGTATACTGGGGTTGAGCTTGTTTAATATAGAATTCAACTGTCTTTCTTTTATTACTGACATGTATTAGAATTGTGGTTCTTGTCATAGATACATTATAGTACAGTAATGGAGCAATAAATGAATTTTTATAAATATTTATATGGATAAATTCAGTTTTTTGTGAAAAATAATAATCATCACTTTTTAGGGATATTGAAGAATAGATATAACCTTGAATTTTTCAATTACAAACTAAATTATTAATAAAAGATATATTGCACTCATTAATTTTTTATATTAATAATATAAAACATTTATAGGTAAATTAATAAAAATAAACACATTTCAATAAAGAATAATTTTCAATTGAAATACCAAAAGTATTTCTAAACATTTATCTAAATTTTTTATTTTAATTAATCATTTAAAATTATAAAATAGTAATAAAAACTGAAAATTATAAATAGGTAAAAAAATAAAATATATATGAAATTATGTATCAATTATAGTTACAATAATAACACACAAATAAAACTAATAAATTAATTATTATAGATCATAACTCTACTATATAAACTATTTTTTGAATCAATTAATAATATAAAAAAGTTACTATAATTCGACGAATTTTTTTATAATGACCTGAAAATTCATTCATCTATTAATAAAAAAACACATCATTTTTTATAATGGTTATTTTATTGTATTTCACAGTGGAGTTAATACGAATTTTTTTCAAAAAACAATTACGTGTTCTGTTGTAATAAAAATTAACAATGCCAAGACTAGTAGAGATACTCAAAAACTAATGAATTATAACCATGTAATGGTATACTACGTATGGTTAAACTCTAACAGGTATACTACACAAAAAATTAATTTTTTTAATATACAAATAAGCATTGAAAATATTCTATAAATTATTAATCAATTTATAGAATCCCTTGGGAATAATATACTACTTTTTTATACATATATATAGGATGTAGTAATTTGTTTTATTTTTGGGTGTGGCTTAGACATTACAATTTCATAATCATTGGGAAACATGACTGTTTGTCTATATAACAATTTTGAACTATTTATCTTATTAATGTATATAATATAATGTGGCTGGAGATCTTAGTTTTATGATAGTGATTTTAGACCAAATTTAAAATATTTATCTCATATATTCTTCTATTCAGTTGATCTCTTTGTTCATTTGTTCTTATTCACTAAAAATAATATTCATACTGAAAACTCGTTCAATGCATGAATTATAATCACAAAACATTAATTTCCATAGGATTTAAGTGCAGGAAATATAAATTTAAAATTGTATCTGTCGTTATCCTTTCATTATGATACTATTGATGCACTCAACAATCACTAAGTTCATAGACAATGTCAAGTCCCACTATAATCACAATCCTATATTAATCATCGGGAAAAATAAAAAGAGAGTCCCTGTATTAATTTGTTACTTGGCCAAAATTAATAGGCCTCATCCATCAATTGAAACTCTTATCAATGATTTTATCATTACTAAATGGAATGAAGCAATGAACCGAGTGACAAGAAATATATTCATCATTATAAAATTGAGTTTTAATAAATCTTAGGTAATTTAAAAATAAGTTGTTTAAGAGATTTATTCTTAGAAATAAATAACATCTATAGACTACACTTTTCCATAAAAGGACATTGGTAAAAATGATATTGTTTTATTTCAAAAAATAACACTTCACCTCCATCAAAGTAGTATTTAAAATATCCTCCTTCATCGATCTAGAAAACCCCCTTGAATAAATAAATCAATTCCCCACTCTAGATTTTCGTGTTATTGAATATACTCGTAGTATCTCAATAATAATCCCATTTTATCTCCAATCTATTAATGTCTTAAACCGTCCCCACACTACTTTAAAACCATATGAGAAGAATATTATGGTCGATATCAAAAACTGTATCTATTACTCTAAATGAATTCCTCAACTTATTATTTTCAATACTGGGATACTCGACCACTATGATAAAAATTAATAATTTTCTTAGTAATTTAATTTTGTATGTATAAAAAAATTTAATTCGTATAAATTCCTTATTTTTTCAAAAATAAAAATCCAACAAAAAATATAAGTCTATTTAATGATATATTTAGAAAAAACTATTCTTCCCATGTTGAAGCCTGATTTGGGGAAATTATTTGTGTCCTAATTCAAAATTCTAATTAGTCCGAAAATATTTTTTTAATGTTCACTAAATCTATTCACAATTCTTGGATAACCTTTTTTCTATACTTATTTCTATTTTCTTCAATAAAGAATCATTGATATGATAGAAAATCAATTTGATTGATGTATCCTAGGTTCCTAATAAACACATAATATTTATAATCCAAATGTAAATATATAAAAATACCACAGTGAAACAAAAAAAATATTAAATCTAATGAGTTTGGAAGATCAGATGCATCATAATTTCCATTATCCCATCCTAAGACAACACTCAATCGTGACAACACAATTTATTTGACTTCAAATATATGACTGAATAAACTCACCCATTAAACTCACATTCGATAAATTAATAATCAAGAAAATTTAAATATATGAAAACTGAATAAAAATGTCATTAAAA